>CM037590.1:0-1330000 GCA_021018995.1 Chloranthus sessilifolius
TTTCGATTCTCGTTTACGTTTGACCTACTAGTTAGCACTTGAAACCTCCTATCGAGCCCATGTGAAGCGCTATCGAGTCTACGTTTTGTTTGACCTACTAGTTAACTTTTCGAAACCTCTATCATACCCCATTTGAGCGCTACCTAAGATCTTGATCAAATAAAAGTGTTTGAGGTTTATCATGCCTATGTGAGTGAATATTATATCTATGTCAAGGCTCATGCCATGTAAAATCAAAATTTTGTCTCTTTTAAAACCAGCTCTTCACTACTATTTATGGTGTACTCTCCATTCCGTCATACAAATACTATGTTTAGGTTTTAATCATAAAATGAAACTGATTTAGTGGTTGGAGAAGGTCCAACTTACGTAGATTTTTATTTAAACAATAGTTGAAACAAGAGAGTACACATTTATGTGGAATAAAAGTAGTGGTGTAGTTGGTTAGTAGCTGGTCTCCTGGATGCAAAACGAGCCATTTATTTAGCCACATACGAAATTAAATATAAGATGAAAGTGAGCTACAACTTGTGTTGGAAAATGTGAGGCGTGGTACGTTGTTGTTGAGGCTACCAAATTCAAATTTTGTGAGAAAGTGGATATAATTAATTGGTTTTATAAGATTTTAAAATATGGAACAGGACAAAACTTGGATTCATGCTATTTGATATAGAACCAAACGGGAGACTTGAAAAGAAAAATAATAATTGGCTGTAGGTAAAGAAAAGCAGGGTAACCATTTTAGCACCAATGAAAATAAAAGAAGTGAAACAAATTGAAGTGGATGGTGCATATAATTAAGTGGTACCATAAGATTAAAAATATGGAATGGGACAAAACATGGATCATTGCGATTTGATAGTGAAACAAAAGAGGGACTTCAATAAAAAAACAATAATTGCCTTTATGTAAAGACAGGCATGGTAGTCATTTTTGCACCATTGGAATTAAAAAAAAAGGTGAAATAATTTGAAATGGATCGTGGATATAATTAATTGGTCCGATAAGATGTAAAAATATGGAAACGGACAAAACTTGGATCCATGCGTTTTGATAGAGGACCAAAAGCGGGACTTGAAGAGGAAAACCATAATTACTTTTATGAAAGATGAGCATGGTAGCCGTTTTAGGAGCATTGGAAATAAAGGGTGAAATCTCTGGAGGAGATTCTAATAGATAAATGGCTAGTGATGGGAGAACTTTGCGAGATATGATTGGGCCCAAAACTAGAATTCAAATTTGAGTTTGATGCTATAAAAAAGCATTTAACGTTGACGAACCCAAATTCTTGTGTGTGGAGATCGTTTGTGAGTTTGAAATTCTAAAATGAAAATCTTTAGCATTTAAATGTATGGATGAATTACAACTGAGCTCGCTTCTGATATGTGTGTATGGATGCATAAGTTTGCAAAAATTGAATGAAAAATCTTAGAGAGCCAATTGAGACATGTACTGAAATTTATAGTGTAATTTTTGAAGGTTTTTGTTATAAATTTTGATGATGAATGGATTATTGAGGTTGTTTTTGGGAATGGATATGAAAAGAACACTGAATGGTTCATCGCCAATCTATCGCATGCATTCCCTCATTTTGGGGTTTTGAGTTCATCTACGTTGGAACTCTATTCTTAACTTATATCTCAACTTTGAAACCCTTGAAAAATCAGGTATACTTGTTTCAGGGCTTCGATTCTACGTTTCGTTTGACCTACTAGTTAGCACTTGAAACCTCCTATCAGAGCCCATGTGAGGCGCTATCTAGTTTACGTTTTGCTTGACCTACTAGTTAGTACTCGAAACCTCCTATCATACCCCATTTGAAGCGCTACCTAAGATCCTGATCAAATAAAAGTGTTTCGAGGTTTATCATGCCTATGTGAGTGAATATTATATCCTGTGCGTACCGGCTCATGTCATGTAAAACCAAAATTTTGTCTCTTTTAAAACCAGCTCTTCACTACTATTTATGTTGTACTCTCCATTCCGTCATACAAATCCTATGTTTAGGTTTTAATCATAAAATCAAACTGATTTAGTGGTTGGAGTAGGACCGGCTTACGTAGATTTTTATTTAAACAATAGTCGAAACAAGAGAGTACAAATTTATGTGGAATAAAAGTAGTGGTGTTGTTGGTAACTGGCGGGTCTCACTGGATGCAAAACGAGTCATTTATTTAGCCACATAGAAAATTAAATATAAGATGAAAGTGAGCTACAACTTGTGTTGCAAAATGTGAGGCGTGGTACGTTGTTGGGGCTACCAAATTCAAATTTTGTGAGAAAGTGGATATGATTAATTGGTTCCATAAGATTTAAATATATGAAACGGGACAAAACATGGATTCATGCTATTTGATAGAGAACCAAACGAGGGACTTGAAAGAAAATAATAATTGGCTTTAGGTAAAAAAGCGGGGTAGCCAGTTTAGCACCATTGAAAATAAAAGTGAAACAATTTGAAGTGGATGGTGCATATAATTAAGTGGAACCATAAGATTTAAAAATATGGAAAGGGACAAAACATGGATCAGTGCGATTTGATAGAGAACCAAAAGGGGGACTTCAAGAGAAAAATAATAATTGCCTTTATGTAAAGACAAGTGTGGTAGTCATTTTAGCACCATTGGAATTAAAAAAAAGGTGAAATAATTTGAAATTGATCGTGGATATATTTAATTCGTCCCATAAGATGTAAAAATATGGAAACGGACAAAACTTGGATCAATGCGTTTGAATAGAGGACCAAAAGAGGGACTTGAAGAGGGAAACCATAATGAGTTTTTATGTAAAGATGAGCATGGTAGCCGTTTTAGCAGCATTGGAAATAAAGGAGAAATCTCTGGGAGATTGTAATAGATAAATGGCTAGCTGATGGGAGAACTTTGGCGAGATATGATTGGACGCCAAAACTAGAATTGAAATTTGAGTTTTATGCTATAAAAAAGCATTTAACGTGACGAACCCAATTCTTGTGTGTGGAGATGCGTTCGACAGAGTTTGAAATTCTAAAATAAAAATCGTTAGCATTTAAATGTATGGATGAATTACAATTGAGCTCGCTTTTAATATGTGTGTATAGGTGCATACGTTTGGAAAAATTGAAGGAAAAATCTTAGAGAGCCAATTGAGACATGTACCGAAATTTATAGTATAATTTTTGAAGGTTTTTGTTATAAATTTTGATGATGAATGGATTATTGAGGTTGTTTTTGGGAATGGATATGAAAAGAACACTGAATGGCTCATCGTCAATCTATCGCATGCATTTCCTCGTTTTGGGGTTTTGAGTTCATCTACGTTGGAACTCTGTTCTTTACTTATATCTCTACATTGGTACCCTTGAAAAATCCGGTATACTTGTTTCAGGGTTTCGATTCTACGTTTCGTTTGACCTACTTGTTAGCACTTGAAACCTCCTATCAGAGCCCAAGTGAAGCGCTATCGAGTCTACGTTTTGTTAGACCTACTAGTTAGCACTCGAAACCTCCTATCATACCCCATTTGAAGCGCTACCTAAGATCTTGATCAAATAAAAGTGTTTCGAGGTTCATCATGCCTATGTGAGTGAATATTATATCCTATGCGTATCGGCTCATGCCATGTAAAGCCAAAATTTTGTTTCTTTTAAAACCAGGTCTTCACTACTATTTATGTTGTACTCTCCATTCCGTGATACAAATCCTATGTTTAGGTTTTAATTATAAAATCAAACTGATTTAGTAGTTGGAGAAGGACCAGCTTACGTAGATTTTTATTTAAACAATAGTCGAAACAAGAGAGTACAAATTTATGTGGAATAAAAGTAGTGGTGTATTTGGTAACTGGCGGGTCTCTCTGGATGCAAAAAGTGCCATTTATTTAGCCACATACAAAATTAAATATAAGATGAAAGTGAGCTACAACTTGTGTTGCAAAATGTGAAGCGTGGTACGTTGTTGTTGGGGATACCAAATTCAAATTTTGTGAGAAAGTGGATATAATTAATTGGTTTCATAAGATTTAAAAATATCGAACGGGACAAAACTTGGATTCATGCTATTTGATAGAGAACCAAACGGGGTCTTAAAAAGAAAAATAATAATTGGCTGTAGGTAAAGAAAAGCAGGGTAGCCATTTTAGCACCATTGAAAATAAAAGAAGTGAAACAATTTGAAGTGGATGGTGCATATAATTAAGTGGCACCATTAGATTTAAAAATATGGAAAGGGACAAAACATGGATCAGTGCGATTTGATAGAGAACCAAAAGAGGGACTTCAGGATAAAAACAACAATTGCCTTTATGTAAAGACAAGCATGGTAGTCATTTCAGCACCTTTGGAATTAGAAAAAAAGCTGAAATCATTTGAAATGGATCGTGAATATAATTAATTGGTCCCATAAGATGTAAAAATATGGAAACGGACAAAACTTGGATCGATGCGTTTTGATAGAGGACCAAAAGAGGGACTTGAAGAGGGAAACCATAATTGCTTTTTATGTAAAGATAAAGATGAGCATGGTAGCCGTTTTAGGACCATTGGAAAGAAAGGAGTGGAAATCTACAGGAGGAGATTCTAATAGATAAGTGGCTAGCTGATGGGAGAACTTAGGCGAGATATGATTGGACGCCAAAACAAGAATTCAAATTTGAGTTTGATGCTATAAATAAAGCATTTAACTGAACGAACCAAATTCTTGTGTGTGGAGATGCGTTTGACAGAGGTTGAAATTCTAAAATGAAAATCTTTAGCATTTAAATGTATGGATGAATTACAACTGAGCTCGCTTCTGATATGTGTGTATGGATGCATACGTTTGCAAAAATTGAAGGAAAAATCTTAGAGAGCCACTTGAGACATGTACTGAAATTTATAGTATAATTTTTGAAGGTTTTTGCTATAAATTTTGATGATGAATGGATTATTGAGGTTGTTTATGGGAATGGATCTGAAAAGGACACTGAATGGTTCATCGTCAATCTATCGCATGCATTTCCTCGTTTTGGGGTTTTGAGTTCCTTTACATTGGAACACTGTTCTTAAATTATTTAAGGTAGAGATATAAGTTAAGAACAGAGTTCTTAGGTTATTTAAGGTATACCTTGGAAAATCAGGTATTAGTTAGCACTTGAAACCTCCTATCAGAGCACATGTGAAATGCTATCCAGTCTACGTTTTATTTAACCTGCTAGTTAGCACTCGAAACCTCCTATCATACCCCATTTGAAGCGCTACCTAAGATCCTGATCAAATAACAGTGTTTCGAGGTTTATCATGCCTATGTGAGTGAATATTATATGCTGTGCGTACCAGCTCATGCCATGTAAAGCCAAAATTGTCTCTTTTAAAACCAGCTCTTCACTATTATTTCTGTTGTACTCTCCATTCCGTCATACAAATCCTATGTTTAGGTTTTAATCATAAAATGAAACTGATTTAGTTGTTGGAGAAGGACCAACTTACGTAGATTTTTATTTAAACAATAGTCGAAACAAGAGAGTACAAATATCTGTGGAATAAAAGTAGTGGTGTAGTTGGTAACTGGCGGGTCTCACTGGATGCAAAACGAGCCATTTATTTAGCCACATACGAAAATAAATATAAGATGAAAGTTAGCTACAACTTGTGTTGGAAAATGTGAGGCGTGGTACGTTGTTGTTGGGGCTACCAAATTCAAATTTTGTGAGAAAGTGGATATAATTATTTGGTTCTATAAGATTTTAAAATATGGAACAGGACAAAACTTGGATTCATGCTAGTTGATATAGAACCAAACAGGGGACTTGAAAAGAAAAATAATAATTGGCTGTAGGTAAAGAAAAGCAGGGTAACCATTTTAGCACCAATGAAAATAAAAGAAGTGAAACAAATTGAAGTGGATGGTGCATATAATTAAGTGGTACCATAAGATTTAAAAATATGGAATGGGACAAAACATGGATCATTGCGATTTGATAGTGAAACAAAAGAGGGACTTCAATAAAAAAATAATAATTGCCTTTATGTAAAGACAAGCATGGCAGTCATTTTTGCACCATTGGAATTAAAAAAAAAGGTGAAATAATTTGAAATGGATCGTGGATATAATTAATTGGTCCCATAAGATGTAAAAATATGGAAACGGACAAAACTTGGATCCATGCGTTTTGATAGAGGACCAAAAGAGGGACTTGAAGAGGAAAACCATAATTGCTTTTAATGTAAAGATGAGCATTGTAGCCGTTTACGGAGCATTGGAAATAAAGGAGTGGAAATCTACAGGAGGAGATTCTAATAGATGAATGGCTAGCTGATGGGAGAACTTTGGCGAGATATGATTGGACGCCAAAACTAGAATTAAAATTTGATTTTATGCTATAAAAAGAGCATTTAACTGAACGAGCCAAATTCTTGTGTGTGGAGATGCGTTTGATAGAGTTTGAAATTCTAAAATGAAAATCTTTAGCATTTAAATGTATGGATGAATTACAACTGCGCTCGCTTCTAATATGTGTGTATGGATGCATACGTTTGCAAAAATTGAAGGAAAAATCTTAGAGAGCCAATTGAGACATGTACTGAAATTTATAGTATAATTTTTGAAGGTTTTTGTTATAAATTTTGATGATGAATGGATTATTGAGGTTGTTTTTGGTTCGTCGTCAATCTATCGCATGCATTTCCTCGTTTTGGGGTTTTGAGTTCATCTACGTTGGAACTCTGTTCTTAACTTGTATCTCTACTTTGAAACCCTTGAAAAATTAGGTATACTTGTTTAAGGGTTTCGATTCTACGTTTCGTTTGACCTACTATTTAGCACTTGAAACCTCCTATCAGAGCCCATGTGAAGCGCTATCGAGTCTACGTTTTGTTTGACCTACTAGTTAACACTCGAAACCTCCTATCATACCCCATTTGACGCGCTACCTAAGATCTTGATCAAATAAAAGTGTTTCGAGGTTTATCATGCCTATGTGAGTGAATATTATATCCTGTGCGCACCGGCTCATGCCCTGTAAAACCAAAATTTTGTCTCTTTTAAAACCAGCTCCTCACTACTATTTATGTTGTACTCTCCATTCCGTCATACAAATCCTATGTTTAGGTTTTAATCATAAAATGAAACTGATTTAGTGGTTGGAGAAGGACCAGCTGACGTAGATTTTTATTTAAACAATAGTTGAAACAAGAGAGTACAAATTTATGTGGAATAAAAGTGGTGGTGTAGTTGGTAACTGGCGAGTCTCACTGGATGCAAAACAAGCCATTTATTTAGCCACATACAAAATTAAATATAAGATGAAAGTGAGCTACAAAATGTTTTGCCAAATGTGAGGCACATTACGCTGTTGTTGGGGCTAACAAAACTCAAATTTTGTGAGAAAGTGGATATAATTAATTGGTTCCATAAGATTTAAAAAATATGGCACAGGACAAAATGGGGGACTTGAAAAGAAAATAAATATTTCGCTGTAGGTAAAGAAATCCAGGGTAGCCAGTTTAGCACCATTGAAAATAAAAGTGAAACAATTTGAAGTGGATGGTGCATATAATTAAGTGGAACCATAAGATTTAAAAATATGGAAAGGGACAAAACATGGATCAGTGCGATTTGATAGAGAACCAAAAGGGGGACTTCAAGAGAAAAATAATAATTGCCTTTATGTAAAGACAAGTGTGGTAGTCATTTTAGCACCATTGGAATTAAAATAAAGGTGAAATAATTTGAAATTGATCGTGGATATATTTAATTCGTCCCATGAGATGTAAAAATATCGAAACGGACAAAACTTGGATCCATGCGTTTGAATAGGGGACCAAAAGAGGGACTTGAAGAGGAAAACCATAATTACTTTTTATGAAAGATGAGCATGGTAGCCGTATTTTGACCATTGGAAATAAAGGAGAAATCTGGAGGAGATTCTAATAGATAAATATGGATGGAGAACTTAGGAGATATGATTAAAACAAGAATTCAAATTGAGTTTGATGCTATAAAAAAAGCATTTAATGACGACAAATTCTTGTGTGTGGAGATCGTTTGTGAGTTTGAAATTCTAAAATGAAAATCTTTAGCATTTAAATGTATGGATGAATTACAAAGCTCGCTTATATGTGTGTATGGATGCATAAAAAATTTATAGTATAATTTTTGAAGGTTTTTGTTATTAATTTTGATGATGAATGGATTATTGAGGTTGTTTTTGGGAATGGATATGAAAAGAACACTGAATGGTTCATCGTCAATCTATCGCATGCATTTCGTCGTTTTGGGGTTTTGAGTTCATCTACGTTGGAACTCTGTTCTTAACTTATATCTCTACTTTGGAACCCTTGAAAAACCCAGTCTACTTGTTTCAGGGTTTCGATTCTACGTTTCGTTTGACCTACTATTTAGCACTTGAAACCTCCTATCAGAGCCCAAGTGAAGCGCTATCGAGTCTTTGTTTTGTTTGACCTACTAGTTAGCACTCGAAACCTCCAATCATACCCCATTTGAAGCGCTACCTAAGATCTTGATCAAATAAAAGTGTTTCGAGGTTCATCATGCCTATGTGAGTGAATATTATAACCTATGCCTACCGGCTCATGCCATGTAAAGCCAAAATTTTCTCTCTTTTAAAACCAGCTCTTCACTACTATTTATGTTGTACTCTCCATTCCGTGATACAAATCCTATGTTTAGGTTTTAATCATAAAATCAAACTGATTTAGTAGTTGGAGAAGGACCAGCGTACGTAGATTTTTATTTAAACAATAGTCGAAACAAGAGTACAAATTTATGAGGAATAAAAGTAGTGGGGTGTTTGGTAGCTGACGGGTCTCTCTGGACGTTGTTGTTGGGGATACCAAATTATTTAGCCACATACAAGATTAAATATAAGATGAAAGTGAGATACAACTTGTGTTGCAAAATGTGAGGCGTGGTACGTTGTTGTTGGGGATACCAAATTCAAATTTTGTGAGAAAGTGGATATAATTAGTTGGTTCCATAAGATTTAAAAATATGGAACGGGTCAAAACTTGGATTCATGCTATTTGATAGAGAACCAAATGGGGGACTTGAAAAGAAAAATAATAATTGGATGTAGGTAAAGAAAAGCAGGGTGGCCAATTTAGCACCATTGAAAATAAAAGTGAAACAATTTGAAGTGGATGGTGCATATAATTAAGTGGTACCATAAGATTTAAAAATATGGAAAGGGACAAAACATGGATCAGTGCGATTTGATAGAGAACCAAAAGGGGGACTTCAAGAGAAAAATAATAATTTCCTTTATGTAAAGACTAGCATGGTAGTCATTTTAGCACCATTGGAATTTTAAAAAAAGGTGAAATAATTTGAAATTGATCGTGGATATAATTAATTGGTCCCATAAGATGTAAAAATATTGAAACGGACAAAACTTGGATCCATGCGTTTTAATTGAGGACCAAAAGAGGGACTTGAAAAGGAAAACCATAATTGCTTTTTATGTAAAGATGAGCATGGTAGCCCTTTTAGCAGCATTGGAAATAAAGGAGCAGAAGTCTTTAGGAGGAGATTCTAATAGATAAATGGCTAGCTGATGGGAGAACTTAGGCGAGATATGATTGGACGCCAAAACAAGAATTCAAATTTGAGGTTGATTCTATAAAAAATGCATTTAACTGGACGAACCAAATTTTTGTGTGTGGAGATGCGTTCGACAGAGTTTGAAATTCTAAAATGAAAATCTTTAGCATTTAATTGTATGGATGAATTACAATTGAGCTCACTTCTAATATGTGTATAGATGCATACGTTTGCAAAAATTGAAGGAAAAATCTTAGAGAGCCAATTGAGACACGTACTGAAATTTATAGTATAATTTTTGAAGGTTTTTGTTATAAATTTTGATGATGAATGGATTATTGAGGTTGTTTTTGGGAATGGATCTGAAAAGAACATTTAATGGTTCATCGTCAATCTATCGCATGCATTTCGTCGTTTTGGGGTTTTGAGTTCATCTACGTTGGAACTCTGTTCTGAACTTATATCTGTACTTTGGAACCCTTGAAAAATCCGGTATACTTGTTTCAGGGTTTTGATTCTACGTTTCGTTTGACCTACTAGTTAGCACTTGAAACCTCCTATCAGAGCCCAAGTGAAGCGCTATCGAGTCTATGTTTTGTTTGACCTACTAGTTAGCACTCGAAACCTCCAATCATACCCCATTTGAAGCGCTACCTAAGATCTTGATCAAATAAAAGTGTTTCGAGGTTCATCATGCCTATGTGAGTGAATATTATAACCTATGCCTACCGGCTCATGCCATGTAAAGCCAAAATTTTCTCTCTTTTAAAACCAGCTCTTCACTACTATTTATGTTGTACTCTCCATTCCGTGATACAAATCCTATGTTTAGGTTTTAATCATAAAATCAAACTGATTTAGTAGTTGGAGAAGGACCAGCGTACGTAGATTTTTATTTAAACAATAGTCGAAACAAGAGTACAAATTTATGAGGAATAAAAGTAGTGGGGTATTTGGTAACTGGTGGGTCTCACGATGCAAAACCAGCCATTTATTTAGCCACATACAAATTAAAAATATGATGAAAGTGAGCTACACCTTGTGTTGCAAAATGTGAGGTGCTGTACGTTGTTGTTGGGTCTACAAAATTCAAATTTTGTGAGAAAGTGGATATAATTAATTGGTTCGATATGATTTTAAAATATGGGAATGACAAAACTTGGATTCATGCTATTTGATAGAACCAAGCAGGGGACTTGAAAAGAAAAATAATAATTGGCTAGGTAAAGTGAGCAGCCATTTTAGCACCATTGAAAATAAAAGAAGTGAAACAATTTAAAGTGGATGGTGCATATAATTAAGTGGTACCATAAGATTTAAAAATATGGAAAGGGACAAAACATGGATCAATGCGGTTTGATAGTGAACCAAAAGAGGGACTTCAAGAGAAAAGCAGTAATTGCCTTTATGTAAACACAAGCATGGTAGTCATTTTAACACCATTGGAATTAAAAAAAAGGTGAAATAATTTGAAATTGATCGTGGATATAATTAATTGGTCCCATAAGATGTAAAAATATGGACACGGAAAAAACTTGGATCGATGCGTTTTGATAGAGGGCCAAAAGAGGGACTTGAAGAGGAAAACTATAGTTGCTTTTTATGTAAAGATGAGCATAGTAGCCGTTTTAGGAGCATTGGAAATAAAGGAGTGGAAATCTACAGGAGGAGATTCTAATAGATAAATGGCTTGCTGATGGAAGAACTTAGGCGAGATATGATTGGACGCCAAAACAAGAATTCAAAATTGAGTTTGATGCTATAAATAAAGCATTTAACTGAATGAACCAAATTCTTGTGTGTGGTGATGCGTTTGATAGGGGTTGAAATTCTAAAATGAAAATCTTTAGCATTTAAATGTAGGGATGAATTACAACTGAGCTCGCTTCTGATATGTGTGTATGGATGCATACGTTTGCAAAAATTGAAGGAAAAATCTTAGAGCCAATTGAGGACATGTCTTGAAATTTATAGTATAATTTTGAAGGTTTTTGTTATAACTTTTGATGATGAATGGATTATTGAGGTTGTTTTTGGGAATGAACCTGAAAAGAAAACTGAATGGTTCACCCTCAATCTATGGCATGCATTTCGTCGTTTTGGGGTTTTGACTTCATCTACGTTGGAACTACATTTCTTAACTTATGTCTCTACTTTGGAACCCTTGAAAAATCCGGTATACTTGTTTCAGGGTTTCGATTCTACGTTTCGTTTGACCTACTAGTTAGCACTTGAAACCTCCTATCGGAGCCCAAGTGAAGCGCTATCGAGTCTACGTTTTGTTTGACCTACTAGTTAGCACTCGAAACCTCCTATCATACCCCATTTGAAGCGCTACCTAAGATCTTGATCAAATAAAAGTGTTTCGAGGTTCATCATTCCTATGTGAGTGAATATTATATCCCGTATGCACTGCTCATGCCATGTAAAGCCAAAATTTTGTCTCTTTTAAAACCAGCTCTTCATTACTATTTATGTTGTACTCTCCATTCCGTCATACAAATCCTATGTTAGGTTTTAAGCATAAAATCAAACTGATTTAGTAGTTGGAGAACGACCAGCTTACGTAGATTTTTATTTAAACAATAGTCGAAATAAGAGAGTACAAATTTATGTGGAATAAAAGTAGTGGTGTATTTGGTAACTAGCGGGTCTCTCTGGATGCAAAAAGAGCCATTTATTTAGCCACATACAAAACTAAATATAAGATGAAAGTGAGCTACAACTTGTGTTGCAAAATGTGAGGCGTGGTACGTTGTTGTTGGGGATACCAAATTCAAATTTTGTGAGAAAGTAGATATAATTAATTGGTTCCATAAGATTTAAAAATATGGAACGGGACAAAACTTGGATTCATGCTATTTGATAGAGAACCAAACGGGGGACTTGAAAAGAAAAATAATAATTGACTGTAGGTAAAGACAAGCAGGGTAGCCATTTTCGCACCATTGAAACTAAAATATGTGAAACAATTTGAAGTAGATGGTGCATATAATTAAGTGGTACCATACGATTTAAAAATATGGAAAGGGACAATACATGGATCAATGCGATTTGATAGAGAACTAAAAGAGGGACTTCAAGAGAAAAACAACAATTGCCTTTATGTAAAGACAAGCATGGTAGTCATTTTTGCACCATTGGAATTTCAAAAAATGGAGAAATCATTTGAAATGGATAGTGAATATAATTAATTGGTCCCATAGGATGTAAAAATATGGAAACGGACAAAACTTGGGTCAATGCGTTTTGATAGAGGACCAAAAGTGGGACTTGAAGAGGAAAACCATAATTGCTTTTTATGTAAAGATAAAGATGAGCATGGTAGTCGCTTTAAGAGCATTGGAAATAAAGGAGTGGAAATCTATAGGAGGAGATTCTAATAGATAAATGGCTAGCTGATGGGAGAACTTAGGCGAGATATGATTGGACGCCAAAACTAGAATTCAAATTTGAGTTTGATGCTATAAAAAAAGCATTTAATTGGACGAACCAAATTCTTGTGTGTGGAAATGCGTCTGACTGAGTTTGAAATTCTAAAATGAAAAAGTTTAGCATTTTAATGTATGGATGAATTACAACTGAGCTCACTTCTAATATGTGTATAGATGCATACGTTTGCAAAAATTGAAGGAAAAATCTTAGAGAGCCAATTGAGACACGTACTGAAATTTATAGTATAATTTTTGAAGGTTTTTGTTATAAATTTTGATGATGAATGGATTATTGAGGTTGTTTTTGGGAATGGATCTGAAAAGAACATTTAATGGTTCATCGTCAATCTATCGCATGCATTTCGTCGTTTTGGGGTTTTGAGTTCCTTTACATTGGAACTCTGTTCTTAACTTATTTAAGGCAGAGATATAAGCTAAGAACAGAGTTCTTAAGTTATTTTAGGTTTACCTTTGAAAAAACAGGCATACCTGTTTAAGGGTTTCGATTCTACGTTTCGTTTGACCTACTAGTTAGCACTTGAAACCTCCTATCAGAGCCCATGTGAAGCACCATCGAGTCTACATTTTGTTTGACCAGTTGCACTCAAACCTCCTATCATACCCCATTTGAAGTGCTACCTAAGATCTGATCAAATAAAAGTGTTTGAGGTTTATCATGCCTATGTGAGTGAATATTATATCACATGTATGCATCGCTCATGCCATGTAAAACCAAAATTTTGTCTCTTTTAAAATCAGCTCTTCACTACTATTTATGTTGTACGCTCCATTCCGTCATACAAATCCTATGTTTAGGTTTTAATGATAAAATGAAACTGATTTAGTAGTTGGAGAAGGACCAGCTTACATAGATTTTTATTTAAACAATAGTCGAAACAAGAGAATACAAATATATGTGGAATAAAAGTAGTGGTGTAGTTGGTAACTGGCGGGTCTCATTGGATGCAAAACGAGTCATTTATTTAGCCACATACGAAATTAAATATAAGATGAAAGTGAGCTACAACTTGTGTTGGAAAATGTGAGGCGTGGTACGTTGTTGTTGGGGTTACCAAATTCAAATTTTTTGAGAAAGTGGATATAATTAATTGGTTCTATAAGATTTTAAAATATGGAACATGACAAAACTTGGATTCATGCTATTTGATATAGACCCAAACGGGGGACTTGAAAAGAACAATAATAATTGGCTATAGGTAAAGAAAAGCAGGGTAGACATTTTAGCACCGATGAAAATAAATGAAGTGAAACAAATTGAAGTGGATGGTGCATATAATTAAGTGGTACCATAAGATTTAAAACTATGGAATGGGACAAAACATGGTTCAGTGCGATTTGATAGAGAAACAAAAGAGACTTCAATAGAAAAACGATAATTGCCTTTATGTAAAGACAAGCATGGCAGTCATTTTCGCACCATTGGAATTAACAAAAAAGGGGAAATAATTTGAAATGGATCGTGGATATAATTAATTGGTCCCATAAGATGTAAAAATATGGAAACAGACAAAACTTGGATCCCTGCGTTTTGGTAGAGGAGCAAAAGAGGGACTTGAAAAGGAAAACCATAATTTTCTTTTTATGTAAAGATGAGCATGGTAGCCGTTTTAGGAACATTGGAAATAAAGGAGTGGAAATCTACAGGAGATTCTAATAGATAAATGGCTAGCTGATGGGAGAACTTTGGCGAGATATGATTGGACGCCAAAACTAGAATTCAAATTTGAATTTTATGCTATAAAAAAAGCATTTAAAATGACGAACCAAATTCTTGTGTGTGGAGATGCGTTTGACAGAGTTTGAAATTCTAAAATTAAAATCTTTAGCGTTTAAATGTATGGGTGAATTACAACTGAGCTCGCTTTTGATCTGTGTGTATGGAAGATACGTTTGCAAAAATTGAAGGAGAAATCTTAGGGAGCCAATTGAGACATGTACTGAAATTTATAGTATAATTTTTGAAGGTTTTTGTTGTAAATTTTGATGATGAATGGATTATTGAGGTTGTTTTTTGGAATGGATCTGAAAAGGACACTGAATGGTTCATTGTCAATCTATCGCATGCATTTCCTCGTTTTGAGGTTTTGAGTTCCTTTACATTGGAACTCTGTTCTTAACTTATTTAAGGTAGAGATATAAGTTAAGAACAGAGTTCTTAAGTTATTTTAGGTATACCTTTGAAAAAACAGGTATACCTGTTTAAGGGTTTCGACTTAGTTAGCACTTGAAACCTCCTATCAGAGCCCATGTGAAGCACTATCGAATCTACGTTTTGTTTGACCGACTAGTTACCACTCGGAACCTCCTATCATACCCATTTGAAGTGCTACCTATGATCCTGATCAAATAAAAGTGTTTGGAGGTTTACATTGCCTATGTGAGTGAATATTATATCCTGTGCGTACCGGCTCATGCCATGTAAAACCAAAATTTTGTCTCTTTTAAAACCAGCTCTGCATTACTATTTATGTTGTACTCTCCATTCCGTCATACAAATCCTATGTTTAGGTTTTAATCATAAAATGAAACTGATTTAGTGGTTGGAGAAGGGCCAGCTTGCATAGATTTTTATTTAAACAATAGTCGAAACAAGAGAGTACAAATATATGTAGAATAAAAGTAGTGGTGTAGTTGGTAACTGGCGGGTCTCACTGGATGCAAAACCAGCCATTTATTTAGCCAGATACGAAATTAAATATAAGATGAAAGTGAGCTATAACTCGTGTTGGAAAATGTGAGGCGTGGTACGTTGTTGTTGGGGCTACCAAATTCAAATTTTGTCAGAAAGTGGATATAATTAATTAGTTCTATAATATTTTAAAATATGGAATAGGACAAAACTTGGATTCATGCTATTTGATACAAAACCAAACGGGGGACTTGAAAAGAAAAATAATAATTGGCTGTAGGTAAAGAAAAGCAGGGCAGCCATTTTAGCACCATTGAAAATAAAATAAGTGAAACAAATAGAAGTGGATGGTGCATATAATTAAGTGGTACCATAAGATTTAAAAATATGGAATGGGACAAAACATGGATCAATGCGATTTGATAGAGAAACAAAAGAGGGACTTCAATAGAAAAACAATAATTGCCTTTATGTAAAGACAAGCATGGTAGTCATTTTCGCACCATCGGAATTAAAAAAAAGGTAAAATAATTTGAAATGGATCGTGGATATAATAAAATTGGACCCATAAGATGTAAAAATATGGAAAGGGACAAAACTTGGATCCATGCGTTTTGATAGAGGACAAAAAGCGGGACTTGAAGAGGAAAACCATAAATGCTTTTATGTAGAGACGAGCATGGTAGCCGTTTGAGGACCATTGGAAATAAAGGAGTGGAAATCTACGGGAGGAGATTCTAATAGATAAATGGCTAGCTGATGGGAGAACTAAGGCGAGATATGATTGGATGCCAAAATAAGAATTCAAATTTGAGTTTGATGCTATAAAAAAAGCATTTAACTGGACGAACAAATTCTTGTGTGTGGTGATGCGTTTGACCGAGTTTGAAATTCTAAAATGAAAATCTTTAGCATTTAAATGTATGGATGAATTACAACTGAGCTCGCTTCTGATATGTGTGTATGGATGCATACGTTTGCAAAAATTGAAGGAGAAATCTTAGGGAGCCAATTGAGACATGTACTGAAATTTATAGTATAATTTTTGAAGGTTTTTGTTGTAAATTTTGATGATGAATGGATTATTGAGGTTGTTTTTTGGAATGGATCTGAAAAGGACACTGAATGGTTCATCGTCAATCTATCAATCGATGCATTTCCTCGTTTTGGGGTTTTGAGTTCTTTACATTGGAACTCTTTCTTAACTTATATCTCTACTTTGAAACCCTTGAAAATCAGGTATCCCTGTTTATGGGTTTCGATTCTACGTTTTGTTTGACCTATTAGTTAGCACTTGAAACCTCCTATCACAGCTCATGTGAAGCGCTATCGAGTCTACGTTTTGTTTGACCTACTAGTTAGCGCTCGAAACTTCCTATCATACCCCATTTAATGTGCTACCTAAGATCCTGATCAAATAAAAGTGTTTCGAGGTTTATCATGCCTATGTGAGTGAATATTATATCCTGTGCGTACCGGCTCATGCCATGTAAAACCAATATTTTGTATCTTTTAAAACAAGCTCTTCACTACTATTTATGTTGTACTTTCCATTCCGTCAGACAAATCCTATGTGTAGGTTTTAATCATAAAATCAAACTGATTTAGTGGTTGGAGAAGGACCAGCTTATGTAGATTTTTATTTAAAAAATATTCGAAACAGGAGAGTACAAATTTATGTGGAATAAAAGTAGTGGTGTAGTTGGTTACTGGCGGGTCTCAGAAGATGCAAAATGAGCCATTTATTTAGCCACATACAAGATTAAATATTAGATGAAAATGAGCTACAACTTGTGTTGCAAAATGTGAGGCGTGGTACGTTGTTGTTAGGGCTACCAAATTCAAATTTTGTGAGAAAGTGGATATAATTAATTGGTTCCATAAGATTTAAAATTTTGGAATGGGACCACATGGATTCATGGTATTTGATAGAGAACCAAATAGGGGACTTGAAAAGAAAAATAATAATTGGCTGTAGGTAAAGAAAAGCAGGGTAGCCAGTTTAGCACCATTGAAAATAAAAGTGAAACAATTTGAAGTGGATGGTGCATATAATTAAGTGGTACCATAAGATTTAAAAATATGGAAAGGGACAAAACATGGATCAGTGCGATTTGATAGAGAACCAAAAGGGGGACTTCAAGAGAAAAATAATAATTGCCTTTATGTAAAGACAAGTGTGGTAGTCATTTTAGCACCATTGGAATTAAAATAAAGGTGAAATAATTTGAAATTGATCGTGGATATATTTAATTCGTCCCATGAGATGTAAAAATATCGAAACGGACAAAACTTGGATCCATGCGTTGGAATAGAGGACCAAAAGAGGGACTTGAAGAGGAAAACCATAATTGCTTTTTATGAAAGATGAGCATGGTAGCCGGTTTAGCAGCATTGGAAATAAAGGAGCAGAAGTCTTTAGGAGGAGATTCTAATAGATAAATGGCTAGCTGATGGGAGAACTTAGGCGAGATATGATTGGACGCCAGAACAAGAATTCAAATTTGAGGTTGATTCTATAAAAAATGCATTTAACTGGACAAACCAAATTCTTGTGTGGAGATGCGTTGACTTTGAAATTCTAAAATGAAAATCTTTAGCATTTAAATGTATGGATGAATTACAAATCGAGCTTCGCTATATGTGTGTATGGATGCATCGTTTGCAAAAAATTGAAGGAAAAATCTTAGAGCCAATTGAGACATGTAACAAATTTATCTTATAATTTTTGAAGGTTTTTGTTGTAAATTTTGATGATGAATGGATTATTGAGGTTGTTTTTGGGAATGGATCTGAAAAGGAAACTGAATGGTTCATCGTCAATCTATCGCATGCATTTCCTCGTTTTGTGGTTTTGAGTTCCTTTACATTGGAACTCTGTTCTTAACTTATTTAAGGCAGAGATATAAGCTAAGAACAGAGTTCTTAAGTTATTTTAGGTATACCTTTAAAACAACAGGCATCTAGTTAGCACTTGAAACCTCCTATCAAAGCCCATGTGAAGCGCTATCGAGTCTACGTTTTGTTTGACCTACTAGTTAACACTCGAAACCTCCTATCATACCCCATTTGACGTGCTACCTATGATCTTGATCAAATAAAATTGTTTCAAGGTTTATCATGCCTATGTGAGTGAATATTAGATCCTGTGCGCACCGGCTCATGCCATGTAAAACCAAAATTTTGTCTCTTTTAAAATCAGCTCGTCACTACTATTTATGTTGTACGCTCCATTCCGTCATACAAATCTTATGTTTAGGTTTTAATGATAAAATGAAACTGATTTAGTAGTTGGAGAAGGACCAGCTTACATAGATTTTTATTTAAACAATAGTCGAAACAAGAGAATACAAATATATGTGGAATAAAAGTAGTGGTGTAGTTGGTAACTAGCGGGTCTCACTGGATGCAAAACGAGTCATTTATTTAGCCACATACGAAATTAAATATAAGATGAAAGTGAGCTATAACTTGTGTTGAAAAATGTGAGGCGTGGTACGTTGTTGTTGCGGCTACTAAATTCAAATTTTGTGAGAAAGTGGATATAATTAATTAGTTCTATAATATTTTAAGATATGGAATTGGACAAAACTTAGATTCATGCTATTTGATTCAGAACCAAACGGGGGACTTGAAAAGAAAAATCATAATTGGTTGTAGGTAAAGAAAGCAGGGCAGCCATTTTAGCACCATTGAAAATAAAAGAAGTGAAACAAATTGAAGGGGATGTTGCATATAATTAAGTGGTACTATAAGATTTAAAAATATGGAATGGGACAAAACATGGATGAATGCGATTTGATAGAGAAACAAAAGAGGGGGACTTCAATAGAAAAACAATAATTGCCTTTATGTAAAGACAAGCATGGTAGTCATTTTCGCACCATTGGAATTAAAAAAAAGGTGAAATAATTTGAAATGGATCGTGGATATAATTAATTGGACCCATAAGATGTAAAAATATGGAAACGGACAAAACTTGGATCCATGCGTTTTGATAGAGGACCAAAAGAGGGACTTGAAGAGGAAAACCATAATTGCTTTTTATGTAAACATGATCATGGTAGCCTTTTTTGGAGCATTGGAAATAAAGGTGTGGAAATCTACACGAGGAGATTTTAATAGATAAATGGCTAGCTGATGGGAGAACTTATGCGAGATATGATTGGACGCCAAAACTAGACTTCAAATTTGAGTTTGATTCTATAAAAAAGCATTTAACGATCGAACCAAATTCTTGTGTGTGGAGATGCTGGTTTGAAATTCTAAAATTAAAATCTTTAACATTTAAATGTATGGATGAATTACAACAGAGCTCGCTTCTGATATGTGTGTATGGGTACATACGTTTGCAGAAATTGAAGGAAAAATCTTAGATATCCAATTGAGACATGTACTGAAATTTATAGTATAATTTTTTAAGGTTATAAATTTTGATGATGAATGGATTATTGAGGTTGTTTTTTGGAATGGATCTGAAAAGAACACTGAATGGTTCATCGTCAATCTATCGCATGCATTTCCTCGTTTTGGGGTTTTGAGTTCATCTACGTTTGAACTCTGTTCTTAACTTGTATCTCTACTTTGAAACCCTTGAAAAATCTAGTATACTTGTTTAAGGGTTTCGATTCTACATTTCGTTTGACCTACTATTTAGCACTTGAAACTTCCTATCAGAGCCTATGTGAAGCGCTATCGAGTCAACGTTTTGTTTGACCTACTAGTTAGCACTCGAAACCTCCTACCCTACCCCATTTGACGCACTACCTTAGATCCTGACCAAATAAAAGTGTTTCGAGGTTTATCATGCCTATGTGAGTGAATATTATATCCTATGCGTACCGGCTCATGCCATGTAAAACCAAAATTGTCTCTTTTAAAACCAGCTTTTCACTACTATTTATGTTGTACTCTCCATTCCGTAATACAGATCCTATGTTTAGGTTTTAATCATAAAATGAAACTGATTTAGTGGTTGGAGAAGGACCAACTTACGTAGATTTTTATTTAAACTATAGTCGAAACACGAGAGTACAAATTTATGTGACATAAAAGTAGTGGTGTAGTTGGTAACTTGCGGGTCTCACTGGATACAGCACGAGCCATTTATTTAGCCACATACAAAATTAAATATAAGATGAAAGTGAGCTACAACTTGTTTTACCAACTAAGAAAGTGGATATAATTAATTGGTTATAAGATTTAAAATATATGGAGACAAAACTTGGATTCATGCTATTTGATATAGAACCAAACGGGGACTTGAAAAGAAAAATAATAAATGGATGTATGTAAAGAAAAGCAGGGTAGCCATTTTAGCTCCATTGAAAGTAAAAGAAGTGAAACAATTTGAAGTGGATGGTGCATTTTATTAAGTGGTACCATGAGATTTAAAAATATGGAAAGGGGCAAAACATAGATCAGTGCGATTTGATAGAGAACCAAAAGAGGTACTTAAAGGGAAAAACAATAATTGCCTTTACAAGCATGGTAGTCATTTTAGCACCATTGGAATTAAAAAAAAGGTGAAATAATTTGAAATGGATCGTGGATATAATTAATTGGTCTCATGAGATGTAAAAATATGGAAACGGACAAAACTTGGAACCATGCGTTTTGATAGAGGACCAAAAGAGGGACTTGAAGAGGAAACCCATAATTACTTTTTATGTAAAGATGAGCATGGTAGTCGTTTGAGGACCATTGGAAATAAAGGAGAGGAAATCTACGGGAGGAGATTCTAATAGATAAATGGCTAGCTGATGGGAGATCTTAGGCGAGATATGATTAGACGCCAAAACAAGATTTCCAATTTGAGTTTGATGCTATAAAAAAAGCATTTAACTGGACGAACCAAATTCTTGTGTGTGGAGATGCGTTTGACTGAGTTTGAAATTCTAAAATGAAAATCTTTAGCATTTAAATGTATGGATGAATTACAACTGAGCTCGCTTCTTATATGTGTGTGGATGCTTTCGTTTGCAAAAATTGAAGGAAAAATCTTTGAGAGCCAATTGGGACATGTACTGAAATTTATGTTATAATTTTTGAAGGTTTTTGTCATAAATTTTGATGATGAATGGATTATTGAGGTTGTTTTTTGTTCATCGTCAATCTATCGCATGCATTTCCTCGTTTTGGGGTTTTGAGTTCTTTACATTGGAACTCTTTCTTAACTTATTTAGATATAAGTTAAGAATATTCTTACTTTGGTATACCTTGAAAAATTAGGTATACTTGTTTAAGGATTTCGATTCTATGTTTTGTTTGACCTACTATTTAGTACTTGAAACCTCCTATCAGAGCCCATGTGAAGCGCTATCGAGTCTACGTTTTGTTTGACCTACTAGTTAAGACTCGAAACCTCCTATCATACCCCATTTGACGCGCTACCTATGATCTTGATCAAATAAAAGTGTTTCGAGGTTTATCATGCCTATGTGAGTGAATATAAGATCCTGTGCGCACCGGCTCATGCCACATAAAACCAAAATTGTCTCTTTTAAAACCAGCTCTTCACTACTATTTATGATGTACTCTCCATTCCGTCATACAAATCCTATGTTTAGGTTTTAATCATAAAATGAAACTGATTTAGTGGTTGGAGAAGGACCAGCTTACGTAGATTTTTATTTAAACAATAGTTGAAACAAGAGAGTACAAATTTATGTGGAATAAAAGTAGTGGTGTAGTTGGTAACTGGCGGGTCTCACTGGATGCAAAACAAGCCATTTATTTAGCCACATACAAAATTAAATATAAGATGAAAGTGAGCTACAAATTGTTTTGCCAAATGTGAGGCACAGTATGCTGTTGTTGGGGCTACCAAATTCAAATTTTGTGAGAAAGTGGATATAATTAATTGGTTCCATAAGATTTGAAAATATGGCACAGGTCAAAGCTTGGATTCATGCTATTTGATAGAGAACCAAACGGGGGACTTGAAAAGAAAAATAATAATTGCCTGTAGGTAAAGAAAAGCAGGGTAGCCATTTTAGCACCATTGAAAATAAAAGAAGTGAAACAATTTGAAGTGGATGGTGCATATAATTAAGTGGTACCATAAGATTTAAAAATATGGAAAGGGTTATGTAAAGACAAGCATGGTAGTCATTTTAGCACCATTGGAATTAAAAAAAAAAAGCTGAAATAATTGGAAATGGATCATGGATATAATTAATTGGTCCCATAAGATGTAAAAATATGGAAACAGACAAAACTTGGATTCATGCGTTTTGATAGAGGACCAAAAGAGGGACTTGAAGAGGAAAACCATAATTGCTTTTTATGTAAAGATGAGCATGGTAATGCTTTTAGGACCATTGGAAATAAAGGAGGAAATCTACAGGAGGAGATTCTAATAGATAAATGGCTATGATGGGAGAACTTAGGAGATATGATTGGACGCCAAAATTTGAGTTTGATGCTATAAAAAAAGCATTTAACTGGACAAACCAAATTCTTGTCTACGGAGATGTGTTTGACAGAGTTTGAAATTCTAAAATAAAAATCTTTAGCATTTAAATGTATGGATGAATTACAACTGAGCTCGCTTCCTATATGTGTGTATGGATGCATACGTTTGCAAAAATTGAAGGAAAAATCTTAGAGAGCCAATTGAGACATGTACTGAAGTTTATAGTATAATTTTTGACGGTTTTTGTTATAAATTTTGATGATGAAGGGATTATTGAGGTTGTTTTTGGGAATGGATCTAAAAAGAGCCCTGAATGATTCATCGTCAATCTATCGCATGCATTTCCTCGTTTTGGGGTTTTGAGTTCATCCACATTGGAACTCTGTTCTTAACTTATATCTCTGCTTCGAAACCCTTGAAAAATCAGATATACTTGTTTAAGGGTTTCGATCCTACGTTTCGTTTGACCTACTAGTTAGCACTTGAAACCTCCTATCAGAGCCCATGTGAAGCGCAATCAAGTCTACGTTTTGTTTGACCTACTAGTTAGCACTCGAAACCGCTTATCATACCCCATTTGAGGCGCTACCTAAGATCCTGATCAAATAAAAGTGTTTCGAGGGTTATCATGCCTATGTGAGTGAATATTATATCCTGTGCGTACCGGCTCATGCCCTTTAAAACCAAAATTTTGTCTCTTTGAAAACCAGCTCTTCACTACTATTTATGTTGTACTCTCCATTCCGTCATACAAATCCTATGTTAGGTTTTAATCATAAAATCAAACTGTCTTAGTGGTTGGAGAAGGACCAGCTGACGTAGATTTTTATTTAAACAGTAGTTTAAACAGGAGAGTACAAATTTATGTGGAATAAAAGTAGTGGTGTAGTTGGTAACTGGCTGGTCTCACTGGATGCAATACGAGCCATTTATTTAGCCACATACAAAATTAAATATATGATGAATGTGAGCTACAACTTGTGTTGCAAAATGTGAGGCGTGGTACGTTGTTGTTGGAGCTATCAAATTCAAATTTTGTGTGAAACTGGATATAATTAATTGCTTCCATAAGATTTAAAAATATGGTACGGGACAAAACTTGGATTCTTGCTATTTTATAGAGAACCAAACGGAGGACTTGAAAAGAAAAATAATAATTGGCTGTTGGTAAAGAAAAGCAGGGTATCCATTTTAGCTCCATTGAAAACAAAAGAAGTGAAACAATTTGAAGTGGATGGTGTATATAATTAAGTATGGTGTATATAATTATGTTGTACCATAAGATTTAAAAATATGGAAAAGGACAAAACATGGATCAATGCGATTTGATAGAGAACCAAAAGAGAGACTTCAAGAGAAAAACAATAATTGCCTTTATGTAATGACAAGCAAGGTAGTCATTTTTGCACCATTGGAATTAAAAAAAAAGGTGAAATAATTTGAAATGGATTGTGGATATAATTAATTGGTCCCATAAGATGGGAAAATATGAAACTGGACAAAAACTTGGATCCATGCGTTTGATAGAGGACCAAAGAGGGACTTGAAGAGGAAAACCATAATTGCTTTTTATGTAAGATGAGCATGGTAGCCGCTTTGAGCATTGGAAATAAAGGAGTGGAAATCTACAGGAGGAGATTCTAATAGATAAATGGCTAGGTGGATGAGAACTTTAGGTAGATATGATTGGACGCCAAAACTAGAATTCAAATTTGAGTTTATGCTATAAAAAGCATTTAACGGACGAACCAAATTCTTGTGTGTGGAGATGCGAGTTTGAAATTTAAAATTATAATTTTGAAGGTTTTTGTTCTAAATTTTGATGATGAATGAATTATTGAGGTTGTTTTGGGAACGGATTTGAAAAGAACACTGAATGGTTCATCGTCCATCTATCTCCGGCAATTCCTCGTTTTGGGGTTTTGAGTTCATCTACGTTGGAACTCTGTTCTTAACTTATATATATACTTTGAAACCCTAGAAAAGTGAGGTATACTTGTTTAAGGGTTTCGATTCTACGTTCCATTTAACCTACTAGTTAGCACTTGAAACCACCTGTCAGAGCCCATGTGATGCGCTATCGAGTCTACCTTTTGTTTGACTTGCTAGTTTGCACTCGAAACCTCCTATCATACCCCATTTGAAGAGCTACCTAAGATCCTGATAAAATAAAAGTGTTTCGAGGTTTATCATGCCTATGTGAGTGAATATTATATCCTGTGCGTACTGGCTCATGCCATGTAAAACCAAAATTTTGTCTCTTTTAAAACCACCTCTTCGCTACTATTTATTTTGTACTCTCCATTCCGTCATACGAATCCTATGTTTATGTTTTAATCATAAAATGAAACTGATTTAGTGGTTGGAGAAGGACCAGTTTACGTAGATTTTTATTTAAACAATAGTCGAAACAAGAGAGTACAAATTTATGTGGAATAAAAGTAGTGGTGTAGTTGGTAATTGGCGGGTCTCACTGGATGCAAAACAAGCCATTTATTTAGCCATACACGAAATTAAATATAAGATGAAAGTGAGCTACAACTTGTGTTGCAAAATGTGAGGCGTGGTATGTTGTTGTTGGGCTACCAAATTCAAATTTTGTGAGAAAGTGGATATAATTAATTGGTTCCATAAGATTTTAAAATATGGAACCACACAAAACTTGATTCATGCTATTTGATAGAGGACCAAACGAGGGACTTGAAAAGAAAAATAAGAATTGGCTGTAGGTAGAGAAAAGCAGGGTAGCCATATTAGCATCATTGAAAATAAAAAGAGTGAAACAATTTGAAGTGCATGGAGCATATTATTAAGTGGTACTATAAGATTTAAAAATATGGATTGGGGAAAAAACATGGATCTCGATTTGATAGTGAAACGAAAGAGGGACTTCAATAAAAAAACAATAATTGCCTATATGTAAAGACAAGCATGGTAGTCATTTTAGCGCCATTGAAATTAAAAAAAAAAGGTGAAATAATTTGAAATGGATCGTGGATATAATTAATTGGTCCCATGAGATGTAAAAATATGGAAACAGACCAAACTTGGATCGATGCGTTTTGATAGAGGACCAAAAGAGGGACTTAAAGAGGAAAACCATAATTGCTTTTATGTAAAGATGAGCATGGTAGCCGTTTTAGGAGCATTGGAAATAAAGGAGTGGAAATCTACAGGAGGAGATTCTAATAGATAAATGGCTAGCTGATGGGAGAACTTAGGCGAGATATGATTGGACGCCAAAACAAGAATTCAAGTTTGAGTTTGATGCTATAAAAAGAGCATTTAACTGGACGAATCAAATTCTTGTGTGTGGAGATTCGTTTGACAGGGTTTGAAATTCTAAATTGAAAATCTTTAGCATTTAAATGTATGGATGAATTACAACTAGCTCGCTTGATATGTGTGTATGGATGTAGACGTTTGCGAAGAGTGAAGGAGAAAGGTTAGAGAGCCAATTGAGACATGTACTGAAATTTATAGTATAATTTTTGAAGGTTTTTGTTTTAAATTTTGATGATGAATCGATTATTGAGGTTGTTTTTGGGAATGGATTTGAAAAGAACACTGAATAGTTCATCGTCCATCTATCTCATGCAATTCCTCGTTTTGGGGTTTTGAGTTCATCTACGTTGGAACTCTATTCTTAACTTGTATCTCTACTTTGAAACCCTTGAAAAGTCAGGTATACTTGTTTAAGCGTTTCGATTCTACGTTCCGTTTGACCTACTAGCTGGCACTTGAAACCTCCTATCAGAGACGATGTGAAGCGCCATCGAGTCTACCTTTTGTTTGACCTACTAGTTTGCATCAAACCTCCTATCATACCCCATTTGAAGCGCTACCTAAGATCCCTGATCAAATAAAAGTGTTTCGAGGTTTATCATGCCTATGTGAGTGAATATTATAATCCTATGCATTCTGCTCATGCCATGTAAAACCAAAATTTTGTCTCTTTTAATACCAGCTCTTCACTATTTATGTTGTACTCTCCATTCCGTCATACAAATTCTATGTTTAGGTTTTAATCATAAAATGAAACTGTTTTAGTGGTTGGAGAAGGACCAGCTGTTGATAAAGAAAAGCAGGGTAGCCATTTTAGCACCATTGAAAATAAAAGAAGTGAAACAATTTGAAGTGGATGGTGCATATAATTAAGTTATACCAAAAGATTTAAAAATATGGAATGGGACAAAACATGGATCAGTGCGATTTGATAGAGAACCAAAAGAGAGACTTCAAAAAAAAAATAATAATTGCCTTTATGTAAAGACAAGCAATGGTAGTCATTTTAGCACCATTGGAATTAAAAAAAAAAAGGTGAAAAAATTTTAAATGGATCGTTGATATAATTAATTGGTCCCATGAGATGTAAAAATATGGAAACGGACCAAACTTGGATCCATGCGTTTTGATAGAGGACCAAAAGAGGGGCTTGAAGAGGAAAACCATAATTGCTTTTTATGTAACGATGGGCATGGTAGCCGCTTTAGGAGCATTGGAAATAAAGGAGTGGAAATCTATAGGAGGAGATTCTAATAGATAAATGGCTAGCTTATGGGAGAACTTAGGCGAGATATGATTGGACGCCAAAACAAGAATTCAAATTTGAGTTTGATGCTATAAAAAAAGCATTTAACTGGACGAACCAAATTCTTGTGTGTGGAGATGCGTTTGACAGAGTTTGAAATTCTAAAATGAAAATATTTAGCATTTTAATGTATGGATGGGTTATAACTGAGCTCGCTTCTGATATGTGTGTATGGATGCGTACGTTTGCAAAAAATGAAGGAAAAATCTTAAGAGTACCAAATGAGACATGTACTGAAATTTATAGAATAATTTTTGAAGGTTTTTCTTATAGATTTTGATGATGAATGGATTATTGAGGTTGTTTTTGGGAATGGATCTGAAAAATAACACTGAATGGTTCATCGTCAATCTATCGCATGCATTTCCTCGTTTTGGGGTTTTGAGTTCATCTACGTTGGAACTCTGTTCTAAACTTATATCTCTAATTTGAAACCCTTGAAAAATCAGGTATACTTGTTTAAGGGTTTCGATTCTACGTTTCGTTTGACCTACTAGTTAGCACTTAAAACCTCCTATCAAAGCCCATGTGAAGCGCTATCGAGTCTACATTTTGTTTGACCTATTAGTTAGCACTCGAAACCTCTTATCATACCCCATTTGATGCGCTACCTAAGATCCTAATCAAATAAAATTGTTTCGACGTTTTTCATACCTATGTGAGTGAATATTATATCCTGTGCGTATCGGCTCATGCCATATAAAACCAAAATTTTGTCTCTTTCACAACCAGCTCTTAACTACTATTTATGTTGTACTCTCCATTCCGTCATACAAATCCTATGTTTAGGTTTTAATCATAAAATGAAACTGATTTAGTGGTTGGAGAAGGACCAGCTTACGTAGATTTTTATTTAAACAATTGTCGAAACAAGAGAGTACAAATTTATGTGGAATAAAAGTAGTGGTGTAGTTGGTAACTGGCGGGTTTCACTGGATGCAAAACGAGCCATTTATTTAGCCACATACAAAATTAAATATAACATGAAATTGGGCTACCACTTGTATTGCAAAATATGAGGCGTGGTATGTTGTTGGGGCTGCCAAATTCAAGTTTTGTGAGAAAGTGGATATAGTTAATTGGTTCCATAAGATTTCAAAATATGGAACAGGACAAAACTTGGATTCATGCTATTTGATAGGGAACCAAACGGGGGACTTGGAAAGAAAAATAATAATTGGCTATAGGTAAACAAAAGCAGGGTAGCCATTTTAGCACCATTGAAAACAAAAGAATTGAAACAATTTGAAGTGGATAGTGCCTATAATTAAGTGGTATCAGAAAATTTAAAAATATGGAAAGGGACAAAACATGGATCAGTGCGATTTGATAGAGAACCAAATGAGGGACTTCAAGAGAAAAACAATAATTGCCTTTATATAAAGTTAAGCCTGGTAGTCATTTTAGCACCATTGGAATTAAAAAAAAAGGTGAAATAATTTGAAATGGATCGTGGATATAATTAATTGGTCTCATAAGATGGAAAAATATGGGCACGGACAAAACATGGATTCATGTGTTTTGATCGAGGACCAAAAGAGGGACATGAAGAGGAAAACCATAATTGCTTTTATGTAGAGATGAGCGTGGTAGCCGTTTTATGGCCATTAGAAATGAAGGAGTGAAAACCTACAGCAGGAGATTCTAATAGATAAATGGCTAGCTGATGGGAGAACTTAGGCGAGATATGATTGGACGCCAAAACAAGAATTCAAATTTGAGTTTGATGCTATCAAAAAAGCATTTAACTGGACGAGCCAAATTCTTGTGTGTGGAGATGCGTTTGACAGAGTTTGAAATTCTAAAATAAAAATCTTTAGCATTTAAATATATGGATGAATTACAACTGGGCTCGCTTCTGATATGTGTATGGATGCATACGTTTGCAAAAATTGAAGGAAAAATCTTAAGAGAGCCAATTGAGACATGTACTGAAATTTATAGTATAATTTTTGAAGGTTTTTGTTATAAATTTTGATGATGAATGGATTATTGAGGTTGTTTTTGGGAATGGATCTGAAAAGAACTCTGAGTGGTTCATCGTCAATCTATCGCATGCATTTCCTCGTTTTGGGGTTTTAAGTTCATCTACGTTGGAACTCTGTTCTTAACTTATATCTCTACTTTGAAACTCTTGAAAAATCAGGTATACTTTTTTAAAGGTTTCGATTCTACGTTTCGTTTGACCTACTAGTTCGCACTTGAAACCTCCTATCAGAGCCCATGTGAAGCGCTATCGAGTCTACAATTTGTTTGACCTACTAGTTAGCACTCGAAACCTCCTATCATACCCCATTTGAAGCGCTAGCTAAGATCCTGATCTCATAAAAGCGTTTCGAGGTTTATCATGCCTATGTGAGTGAATATTATATCCTGTGCGTACCGGCTCACTGGATGAATAACGAGCCATTTATTTAGCCACAAACAAAATTAAATATAAGATGAAAGTGAGCTACAACTCGTGTTGCCAAATGTGAGGCATGATACATTGTTGTTGGGACTACCAAATTCAAATTTTGTGAGAAAGTGGATTTAATTAATTGGTTCCTTAAGATTTAAAAATATGGAACGGGACAAAACTTGAAGGGTAGCCATTTTAGCACCATTGAAAATAAAAGTGAAACAATTTGAAGTGGATGGTGCATATAATTAACTGGTACCAGAAGATTTTAAAATATGGAAAGGGACAAAAAATGGATCAGTGCGATTTGATAGAGAACCAAAAGAGGGACTTCAAGAGAAAAACAATAATTGCCTTTATGTAATGACAAGCATGGTAGTCATTTTAGCACCATTGGAATTTTAAAAAAAGGTGAAATAATTTGAAATGGATTGTGGATATAATTAATTGGTCCCATAAGATTGAAAAATATGGACACGAACAAAACTTGGATCCATGCGTTTTGATAGAGGACCAAAAGAGGGACTTGAAGAGGAAAACCATAATTGCTTTTATGTAGAGATGGGAGTGGTAGCCGTTTTAGGGCCATTGGAAATAAAGGAGTGAAAATCTACAGCAAGAGATTCTAATAGATAAATGACTAGCTGATGGGAGAACTTAAGCGAGATATGATTATACGCTAAAACTAGAATTCGAATTTGAGTTCGATGCTATCAAAAAATCGTTTAACTGGACGAGCCAAATTCTTCTCTGTGGAGATGCGTTTGACAGATTTTGAAATTCTAAAATGAAAATCTTTAGCATTTAAATGTATGGATGAATTACAACTAAGCTCGCTTCTGATATGTGTGTATGGATGCATACGTTTGCAAAAATTGAAGGAAAGATCTTAAGAGAGCCAATTGAGACACGTACTGAAATTTATAGTATAATTTTTGAATTTTTTTTTTTTAAATTTTGATGATGAATGGAATATTGAGGTTGTTTTTGAGAATGGATCTGAAAAGAACACTGAGTGGTTCGCCGTCAATCTATCTCATGCATCTCCTCGTTTTGGGGTTTTGAATTCATCTACGTTGGAACTCTGTTCTTAACTTATATCTCGACTTTGGAACCCTTGAAAACTCAGGTATACTTGTTTAAGGGTTTCGATTCTACGTTTCGTTTGACCTACTAGTTAGCACTTGAAACCTCCTATCGGAGCCCATGTGAAGCGCTATCGAGTCTACGTTTTGTTTGACCAACTAGTTAGCACTCGAAACCTCCTATCATACCCCATTTGAAGCGCTACCTAAGATCCTGATCAAATAAAAGTTTTTCGAGGTTTATCATGCCTATGTGAGTAAATTCTATATCCTGTGCGTACCGGCTCATGCCATGTAAAACCAAAATTTTGTCTCTTTTAAAACCAGCTCTTCACTACTATTTATGTTGTACTCTCCATTCCGTCATACAAATCCTATGTTTAGGTTTTAATCATAAAATGAAACTGATTTAGTGGTTGGAGAAGGACCATCTTACGTAGATTTTTATTTAAACAATAGTCGAAACAAGTGAGTTAAAATTTATGTGGAATAAAAGTAGTGGTGTAGTTGGTAACTGGCGGGTCTCACTAGATGCAAAACGAGCCATTTATTTAGCCACATACAAAATTAAATAGAGGATGAAAGTGAGCTACAACTTGTGTTGCAAAATGTGTGGTGTGGTACGTTGTTGTTGGGGCTACCAAATTCAAATTTTGTGAGAAAGTGGATATAATTCATTGGTTCCATAAGATTTAAAAATATCGAACTGGACAAAACTTGGATTCATGCTATTTGATAGAGAACCAAACAGGGGACTTGAACAGAAAAATAATAATTGGCTGTTGGTAAAGAAAAGCAGGGTAGCGATTTTAGCTCCAATGAAAATAAAAGAAGTGAAACAATTTGAAATGGATGGTGCATATAATTAAGTGGTACCATAGGATTTAAAAATATGGAATTGGGCAACACATGGATCTCTGCGATTTGATAGAGAACCAAAAGAGGGACTTCAAGAAAAAAACAATTATTGCCTTTCTGTAAAGACTAGCATGGTAGTCATTTTAGCACCATTGGAATTAAGAAAAAGGTGATAATTTGAAATGGATTGTGTATATAATTAATTGGTCCCATGAGATGGAAAAATATGCACACGGACAAAACTTGGATCCATGCGTTTTGATAGAGGACCAAAAGAGGGACTTGAAGAGGAAAATCATAATTGCTTTTTATCAAAACATGAGCATGGTAGCCGTTTTACGAGCATTGGAAATAAAACAGTGGAAATCTACAGGAGGAGATTCTAATAGATATGTGGCTAGCTGATGGGAGAACTTAGGCGAGATATGATTGGACGCCAAGACAAGAATTCAAATTTGAGTTTGATGTTATAAAAAAAGCATTTAACTGGACGAACCATATTCTTGTGTGTGGAGATGCGTTTGACAGAGTTTGAAATTCTAAAATGAAAATCTTTAGCATTTAAATGTGTGGATGAATTACAACTGTGATTGCTTCTGATATGTGTGTATCGATGCATGCGTTTGCAAAAATTGAAAGAAAAACCATAAAGAGCCAATTGAGACATGTACTGAAATTTATAGTATAATTCTTGAGGGTTTTTGTTATAAATTTTGATACTGAATGGATTATTGAGGCTGTTTTTGGGAATAGATCTGAAAAGAACACTGAATGGTTCATCGTCGATCTATCGCATGCATTTCCTCGTTTTGGGGTTTTGAGTTCATCTACGTTGGAACTCTGTTCTTAACTTATATCTCTACTTTGAAACCCTTGAAAAATCAAGTATACTTGTTTAAGGGTTTCGATTCTACGTTTCGTTTGACCTACTAGTTAGCACTTGAAACCTCCTATCAGGGCACATGTGAAGCACTATCGAGTCTACGTTTTGTTTGACCTACTAGTTAGCACTCGAAACCTCCTATCATACCCCATTTGAAGCGCTACCTAGGATCCTGATGAAATAAAAGTGTTTCAATGTTTATCATGCCTATGTGAGTGGATACTGTATCCTGTGTGTACCGGCTCATGCCTTGTAAAACCAAAATTTTGTCTCTTTTAGAACCAGCTCTTCACTGCTGTTTATGTTGTACTCTCCATTCCGTCATACAAATCCTATGTTTAGGTTTTAATCATAAAATGAAACTGATTTAGTGGTTGGAGAAGGACCAGCTTACGCAGATTTTTATTTAAACAATAGTCGAAACAAGAGAGTACAAATTTATGTGGAATAAAAGTAGTGGTGTAGTTGGTAATCATGGTCTCACTGGATGCAAAACGAGCCATTTATTTAGCCACATACAAAATTAAATAGAAGATGAAAGTGTGCTACAACTTGTGTTGCAAAATGTGTGGCGTGGTATGTTGTTGTTGGGGCTGCCAAATTCAAACTATGTGAGAAAGTGGATATAATTAATTGGTTCCATCAGATTTAAAAATATGGAACGGGATAAAACTTGGATTCATGCTATTTGATAGTGAACCAAACGAGGGACTTGAAAAGAAAAATAATAATTGGCTGTAGGTAAAGAAATGCTGGGTAGCCATTTTAGCACCATTGAATATAAAAAAGTGAAACAATTTAAAGTGGATGATGCATATAATTAAGTGGTACCTGAAGATTTAAAAATATGGAAAGGGACAAAACATGAATCAATACGATTTGATAGAGAACCAAAAGAGGGACTTCAAGAGAAAAACAATAGTTGCCTTTATATAAAGACGAGCATGGTAGTCATTTTAGCACCATTGGAATTAAAAAAAAGGTGAAATAATTTGAAATGGATCGTGAATATAATTAATTGGTCCCATAAGATGGAAAAATATGCACACGGACAAAACTTGGATCCATGCGTTTTGATAGAGGACCAAAAGAGGGACTTGAAGAGGAAAATCATAATTGCTTTTTATCTAAACATGAGCATGGTAGCCGTTTTAGGAGCATTGGAAATAAAACAGTGGAAATCTACAGGAGGAGATTTTAATAGATAAGTGGCTAGCTGATGGGAGAACTTAGGCGAGATATGATTGGACGCCAAGACAAGAATTCTAATTTGATTTTGATGTTATAAAAAAAGCATTTAACTGGGTGAACCATATTCTTGTGTGTGGAGATGCGTTTGACAGAGTTTGACATTCTAAAATGAAAATCTTTAGCATTTAAATGTGTGGATGAATTACAACTGTGATCGCTTCTGATATGTGTGTATCGATGCATGCGTTTGCAAAAATTGAAGGAAAAACCATAAAGAGCCAATTGAGACATGTACTGAAATTTATAGTATAATTTTTGAAGGTTTTTGTTATAAATTTTGAAGATGAATGGATTATTGAGGTTGTTTTTGGGAATGAATCTGAAAAGAACACTGAATGGTTCATCATCAATCTATCGCATGCATTTCCTCGTTTTGGGGTTTTGAGTTCATGTATGTTGGAACTCTGTTCTTCACTTATATCTCTCCTTTGAAACCCTAGAAAAATCATGTATACTTGTTTAACGGTTTCGATTCTACGTTTTGTTTGACCTACTAGTTAGCACTTAAAACCTCCTATCAAAGCCCATGTGCAGCGCTATCAAGTCTACGTTTTGTTTTACTTACTAGTTAGCACTCGAAACCTCCTATCATACCCCATTTGAAGCGCTACCTAAGATCCTGATCAAATAAAAGTGTTTCAAGGTTTATCATACCTATGTGAGTGAATATTATATCCTGTGTGTACCGGCTCATGCCATGTAAAACCAAAATTTTGTCTCTTTTATAACAAGCTCCTTACTACTATTTATGTTGTACTCTCCATTCCGTCATACAAATCCGATGCTTAGGTTTTAATCATAAAATGAAACTTATTTAGTGGTTGGACAAGGACCAGCTTACGCATATTTTTATTTAAACAATAGTTGAAACAAGAGAGTACAAATTTATGTGGAATAAAAGTAGGGGTGTAGTTGGAAACTGGCGGGTCTCACTGGATGCAAAAGCTGCCATTTGCTTAGCCAAATACAAAATTAAATATAAGATGAAAGTGTCCAGTAACTTGTGTTGCAAAATGTGAGGTGTGGTACGTTGTTATTGGGGCTACCAAATTCAAATTTTGTGAGAAAGTGGATATAATTAATTGGTTCTATAAGATTTAAAAATATGCAACGGGACAAAACTTGGATTCTTGCTATTTGATAGAGAACCAAACGGGGGACTTGACAAGAAAAATAATAATTGGCTTTAGGTAAGGAAAAGCAGGGTGGCCATTTTAGCACCATTAAAAATAAAAGAAGTGAAACAATTTGAAGTAGATGGTGCATATAATTAAGTGGTACCATAAGATTTAAAAGTATGGAAAGGGACAAACATGGATCATTGCAATTTGATAAAGAACTAAAGAGGGACTTCAAATGAAAACAATAATTGCCTTTTATGTAAAGACAAGCATGGTAGTCATTTTAGTACCATTGGAATTAAAAAAAGGTGAAATTATTTCAAATGGATCGTGGATATAATTAATTGGTCCCATAAGATGTAAAAATTTGGACACCACAAAACGATCCATGCTATGGTAGAGGACCAAAAGAGGGACTCAAGAGGAAAACCATAATTGCTTTTATGTAAAGATGAGCATGGTAGCCGCTTTTAGAGCCATTGAAATAAAGGAGTTGAAATCTACAGGTAGAGATTCTAATAGATAAATGGCTAGCTGATGGGAGAACTTTGGCAAGCTATGATGGGACGCCAAAACAAGAATTTAAATTTGAGTTTGATGCTATAAAAAAAGCATTTAATCGACTTAACCAAGTTCTTGTGTGGAGATGCGCTGATGTAGTTTGAAATACTAAAATGAAAATCTATAGCATTTAAATGTGTGGATGAATTGACTAAGCTCGCTTTCTAATATGTGTATGGATGCATACGTTTGCAAAAATTGAAGGAAAAAACATAGAGAGCCAGTTCAGACTTGTACTGAAATTTATAGTATAATTTTTGAAGGTTTTTGTTATTAATTTTGATGATGAATGGATTATTGAGGTTGTTTTTGGGAATGGATATGAAAAGAACACTGAATGGTTCATCGTCAATCTATCGCATGCATTTCGTCGTTTTGGGGTTTTGAGTTCATCTACGTTGGAACCTCGTTTTAACTTATATCTTCTACTTTGAAACCCTTTAAAATCAGGTATACTTGTTTAAGGGTTTCGATTCTATGTTTTGTTTGACCTACTAGTTAGCACTTGAAACCTCCTATCAGAGCCCATGTGAAGCGCTATCGAGTCTACGTTTTGTTTGACCTACTAGTTAGCACTCGAAACCTCCTATCATACCCCATTCGAAGCGCTACCTAAGATCCTGATCAAATAAAAGTGTTTCGAGGTTTATCATGCCTATGTGAGTGAATCCTATATCCTATGCGTACCGGCTCATGCCATGTAAAACTAAAATTGTCTCTTTTAAAACCAGCTCTTCACTACTATTTATGTTGTTCTCTCCATTCCGTCATACAAATCCTATGCTTTGGTTTTAATCATAAAATGAAACTGATTTAGTGGTTGGAGAAGGACCAGCTTACGTAGATTTTTAGTTAAACAATAGTCGAAACAAGAGAGTACAAATTTATGTGGAATAAAAGTAGTGGTGTAGTTGGTAACTGGCGGGTCTCACTGGATGCAAAACGAGCCATTTATTTAGCCACATACAAAATTAAATATGAGATGAAAGTGAGCTACAACTTGTGTTGCAAAATGTGAGGCGTGGTATGTTGTTGTTGGGGCTGCCAAATTCAAACTTTGTGAGAAAGTGGATATAATTAATTGGTTCCATCAGATTTAAAAATATGGAACGGGATAAAACTTGGATTCATGCTATTTGATAGTGAACCATACTAGGGACTTGAAAAGAAAAATAATAATCGTGGATGATGCATATAATTAAGTGGTACCTTAAGATTTAAAAATATGGAAAGGGACAAAACATGAATCAGTGCGATTTGATAGAGAACCAAAAGAGGGACTTCAAGAGAAAAACAATAGTTGCCTTTATATAAAGACGAGCATGGTAGTCATTTTAGCACCATTGGAATTAAAAAAAAGGTGGAATAATTTGAAATGGATCGTGAATATAATTAATTGGTCCCATAAGATGGAAAAATATGCACACGGACAAAACTTGGATCCATGCGTTTTGATAGAGGACCAAAAGAGGGACTTGAAGAGGAAAATCATAATTGCTTTTATCTAAACATGAGCATGGTAGCCGTTTAGGAGCATTGGAAATAAAAGCTGGAAATCTACAGAGGAGATTCTAATAGATAAGTGGCTAGCTGATGGAAGAACTTAGGTGAGATATGATTGGACGCCAAGACAAGAATTCTAATTTGAGTTTGATGTTATAAAAAAAGCATTTAACTGGACAAACCATATTCTTGTGTGTGGAGATGCGTTTGACAGAGTTTGAAATTCTAAAATGAAAATCTTTAGCATTTAAATGTGTGGATGAATTACAACTGTGATTGCTTCTGATATGTGTATCGATGCATGCGTTTGCAAAAATTGAAGGAAAAACCATAAAGAGCCAATTGAGACATGTACTGAAATTTATAGTATAATTCTTGAGGGTTTTTGTTATAAATTTTGATACTGAATGGATTATTGAAGCTGTTTTTGGGAATATATCTGAAAAGAACACTGAATGGGTCATCGTCGATCTATCGCATGCATTTCCTCGTTTTGGGGTTTTGAGTTCATCTACGTTGGAACTCTGTTCTTAACTTATATCTCTACTTTGAAACCCTTGAAAAATCAACTATACTTGTTTAAGGGTTTCGATTCTAAGTTTCGTTTGACCTACTAGTTAGCACTTGAAACCTCCTATCAGAGCCCATGTGAAGCGCTATCGAGTCTATGTTTTGTTTGACCTACTAGTTAGCACTCGAAACCTCCTATAATGCCCCTTTTGAAGTGGATGGTGCATAAAATTAAGTGGTACCATAAGATTTAAAAATATGGAAAGGGACGAAACATGGATCAGTGCGATTTGATAGAGAACCAAAAGAGGGACTTCAAGAGAAAAACAATAGTTGCCTTTATGTAAAGACGAGCATGGTTGTAATTTTAGCACCATTGGAATTTAAAAAAAAGGTTAAATAATTTGAAATGAATCGTGGATATAATTAATTGGTCCCATCTGATGGAATAATATGGGGACAGACAAAGCTTGGATCCATGCTTTTTGATAGAAGACCAATAGAGGGACTTGAAGAGGAAAACCATAATTGCTTTTATGTAAAGATGAGCGTGGTAGCCGTTTTAGGGCCGTTGGTAATAAAGGAGTGGAAATCTACAGGAGGAGATTCTAATAGATAAATGGCTAGCTGATGGGAGAACTTAGGCGAGATATGATTGGACACCAAAACAAGAATTCAAATTTGAGTTTGATGCTATAAAAAGAGCATTTAACTGGATGCACCAAAATCTTGTGTGTGGAGATGCGTTTGACGGAGTTTGAAATTCTAAAATGAAAAACTTTGCATTTAAATGTATCGATGAATTACAACTAAGCTCACTTCTGATATGTGTGCATGGATGCATACGTTTTCAAAAATTGAAGGAAAAATCTTAGAGAGCCAATTGAGACATGTACTGAAATTTATAGTATAATTTTTGAAGGTTTTTGTTATATATTTTGATGATGAATGGATTATTGAGGTTCTTTTTGGGAATGGATCTAAAAAGAACACTGAATGGTTCATCGTCAATCTATCGCATGCATTTCCTCGTTTTGGGGTTTTGAGTTTATCTACGTTAGAACTCTGTTCTTAACTTATATCTCTACTTTGAAACCCTTGAAAATTCTTGTATACTTGTTTAAGGGTTTCGATTCTACATTTCGTTTGACCTACTAGTTAGCACTTGAAACCTCCTATCAGAACCCATGTGAAGCGCTATCGAGTCTACGTTTTGTTTGACCTACTAGTTAGCACTCGAAACCTCCTAACATACCCTATTTGAAGCGCTACCTAAGATCCTGATCAAATAAAAGTGTTTCGAGGTTTATCATGCCTATGTGAGTGAATATTATATCCTGTGCGTACCGGCTCATGCCATGTAAAACCAAAATTTTGTCTCCTTTAAAACCAGCTCTTCACTACTATTTATGTTGTACTCTCCATTCCGTCATACAAATCCTATGTTTAGGTTTTAATCGTAAAATGTTACTGATTTATTGGTTGGAGAAGGACCAGCTTACGTAGATTTTTATTTAAACAATAGTTGAAACAAGAGAGTACAAATTTATGTGGAATAAAAGTAGTGGTGTAGTTGGTAACTAGCGGGTCTCACTGGATGCAAAACGAGCCATTTATTTAGCCACATACAAAATTAAATATAAGATGATGTGTGCTACAACTTGTGTTGCAAAATGTGAGGCGTGGTACGTTGTTGTTGGAGCTACCAAATTCCTATTTTGTGAGAAAGTGGATATAATTAATTGGTTCCATAATATTTAATAATATGGAACGAGACAAAACTTGGATTCATGCTATTTGATAGAGAACCAAACGGGGGACTTGAAAAGAAAACAATAATTGGCTTTAGCTAAAGAAAAGCAGGGTAGCCATTTTAGCACCCTTGAAAATCAAAGAAGTGAAACAATTTGAAGTGAATGGTGCATATAATTAAGTGGTGCCATAAGATTTAAAAATATGGAAAGGGACAAAACATGGATCAGTGCGATTTGATAGATAACCAAAAGAGGGACTTCAAGAGAAAAACAATAATTGCCTTTTTTTAAAGACAAGCATGGTAGTCACTTTAGCACCATTGGAATTAAAAAAAAGGTGAAATAATTTGAATGGATCGTGGATATAATTAATTGGTCCCATAAGATGGAAAAATATGGACACGGACAAAACTTGGATCCATTCATATTGATAGAGGGCCAATAGAGGGACTTGAAGAGGAAAACCATAATTGCTATTATGTAAAGATGAGCTTGGTAGCCGTTTTAGGGCCATTGAAAATAAAGGAGTGGAAATCTACAGGAGGAGATTCTAATAGATAAATGGCTAGCTGATGGGAGAACTTAGGCGAGATATGATTGGACGCCAAAACAAGAATTCAAATTTGAGTTTGATGCTATAAATAGAGAATTTAATCAAGCACCAAATTCTTGTGTGTGGAGATGCGTTTGACGGAGTTTGAAATTCTAAAATGAAAATCTTTAGCATTTAAATGTATGGATGAATTACAACTGAGCTGGCTTCTGATATGTGTGTATGGATGCATCCGTTTGCAAAAATTGAAGGAAAAATCTTAGAGAGCCAATTGAGACATGTACTGAAATTTATTGTGTAATTTTTGAAGGTTTTTGTTATAAATTTTTATGATGAATTGATTATTGAGGTTGTTTTTGGGATTGGATCTGAAAAGAACACTGAATGGTTCATCGTCAATCTATCGCATGCATTTCCTCGTTTTGGGGTTTTGAGTTCAGCTACGTTGGAACTCTGTTCTCAACTTATATCTCTACTTTGAAACCCTTGAAAAATCAGGTATACCTGTTTAAGGGTTTCGATTCTACGTTTCGTTTGACCTACTAATTAGCACTTGAAACATCCTATCAGATCCCATGTGAAGCGCTATCGAGTCTACGTTTTGTTTGACCTACTAGTTAGCACTCGAAACCTCCTACCATACCCCATTTAAAGCGCTACCTAAGATCATGATCAAATAAAAGTGTTGCGAGGTTTATCATGCCTATGTGAGTGAATACTATATCCTGTGCTTACCGGCTCATGCCATGTAAAACCAAAATTTTGTCTCCTTTAAAACCAGCTCTTCACTACTATTTATGTTGTACTCTCCATTCCGTCATACAAATCCTATGTTTAGGTTTTAATCATAAAATGAAACTGTTTTAGTGGTTGGAGAAGGACCAGCTTAAGTAGATTTTTATTTAAACAATAGTCGAAACAAGAGAGTACAAATTTATGTGGAATAAAAGTAGTGGTGTAATTGGTAACTGGCGGGTCTCACTGGATGCAAAACGAGCCATTTATTTTGCCACATACAAAATTAAATATAAGATGAAAGTGAGCTACAACTTTTGTTGCAAAATGTGAGGTGTGGTACGTTGTTGTTAGGGCTATCAAATTCAAATTTTGTGAGAAAGTGGATATAATTAATTGGTTCCATAAGATTTAAAAATATGGAACGGGACAAAACTTTGATTCATGCTATTTGATAGGGAACCAAACGTGGGACTTGAAAAGAAAAATAATAATTGGTTGTAAGTAAGGAAAAGCAGGGTAGCCATTTTAGCACCATTGAAAATAAAAGAAGTGAAACAATTTGAAGTGGATGGTGCATTTAATTAAGTGGTGCCATAAGATTTGAAAATATGGAATGGGACAAAACATGGATCAGTGCGATTTGATAGATAACCAAAATAGGGACTTCAAGAGAAAAACAATAATTGCCTTTATGTAAAGACAAGCGTGGTAGCCATTTTAGCACCACTGGAATTAAAAAAAAGGTTAAATAATTTGAAATGGATCGTGGATATAATTAATTGGTCCCATAAGATGGAAAAATATGGACACGGACAAAACTTGGATCCATTCGTTTTTATAGAGGACCAATAGAGGGACTTGAAGAGGAAAACTATAATTGCTTTTATGTAAATATGAGCATGGTAGCCGTTTTAGGGCCATTGGAAATAAAAGAGTGGACATCTACAGGAGGAGATTCTAATAGATAAATGGCTAATGATGGGAGAACTTAGGCGAGATATGATTGGGACGCCAAAACAAGATTTCAAATTTGAGTTTGATGCTATAAAAAGAGCATTTAACTGGACACCCTAAAATCTTGTTTGTGGAGATGCGTTTGACGGAGTTTGAAATTCTAAAATGAACATCTCTAGCATTTAAATGTATGGATGAATTACAACTGAGCTCGATTTTGATATGTGTGTATGGATGCATACGTTTGCAAAACTTGAAGGAAAACTCTTAGAGAGCCAATTGAGACATGTACTGAAATTTATTGTATAATTTTTGAAGGTTTTTGTTATAAATTTTGATGATGAATGGATTATTGAGGTTGTTTTTGGGAATGGATCCAAAAGAACATAATGGTTCATCGTCAATCTATCGCATGCATTTCCTCGATATGAATTGTGTAGATAATGTGAATGTGATTAAGCATGTGTGTGTGTGTGCATGTGATAAGAATGTGAATATGATAAGAGATGAGCGTGAAGTAAATAAGTTTGTTAAGCAAGTATGTGTGATTGTGATAAGGAAGCAAGTGTGAAGATGATGAACGTGTGTGAATGTGATGAGCAAGCATGTGAAAATCAAAACCTAGCTATAATTAATCACACTGATTAACTACACGGTGAATAACTATAAGTTAGAATTGCACAATGATTTTAAGGTTTCTATGAAATGCATCCCCATCATGAATCTGGTACGGTGGGATATCCGTACATGTGGACCGGTCAACGGTCAATGTGAAGCACAAGTGACTCTGTTAACTTAGCTCAGTGGTTTGGCAATCGTGTAAATTGTTCATTGAACGACGGTGGCTCGAGGATTCCCACCAATATTAATGTGGCTCCCAATGCTATATACGCTTGGGAGATTATTTAAGTTAAAGTATTAAGTCATTTTGAAGCATGAGAAACAGATGAAAATGAATTAAGTAAGCAACTTGAGAACTAAGAGACAAATCATGTGTGTGAATTTCAAATTCAGTTATTTCAATTTCAATCATCTAAAAGTTCAATTAGTGAAATGTGCTTTGAATTCAGTCATGAGATATTCCCCTATTGAGCTTTCATGTTAGCTCACCCTTCGACTATAGGTCACAGGTACAGGCGCAAATATAGGCATTGAGGATTCTGACCGAGAAGATCCCGATTACATATCAAAAGAGAAATCGAATCTTCTGCCAGAGGATTGTTTCCCTTAGGGGACTTTGGGAGATATTTTTGAGATTTTGTATAAGGTTTGGTACGTCTAACCTTTTTATTTTGTTTAGAATGATATGTAAATAGTTATTTTGAACCACTGTTTGGGTGATGATTGTTCATCACCGATAGTTCGTTTTGGTTCTGTCAAGCTTATGGTTCACATAAGGATAGAACCGTCATTTTGTTATTTTGTCGAATTGGGATATCTTTTGCCATGTATATATGATGACATCTGCATAGTTAGAGATATCATCTTTGTTTTGCTTCCTATGGATGTACCAAATGTTCAATTTGGGGATCGACCTTATTGGCGATCCGACGGTCTGGGTTTTGTGGTTAGGAAATCCGGGCTGTCACAGTTGGTATCAAAGCTATGGCTTTAGAAAATATTTATTTTGAACCAATGTTTGGGTGATGATTGTTCATTACCAGTGGTTCGTTTCGGTTCTGTCAAGCTTATGGTTCACATAAGGACAGATCCGTCATTTTGTTGTTTTGTCGAATTGGGATATCTTTTGCCATGTATATATGATGACATCTGCATAGTTAGAGGTATCATCTTTGTTTCTGCTTCCTATGGATGTACCAAATGTTCAATTCGAGGATCGACCTTATTGGCGATCCGACGGTCCGGGTTTTGTGGTTAGGAAATCCGGGCTGTCACAGTTGGTATCAAAGCTATGGCTTTAGAAAATTCTGACAAGACTTAGACTTATTCTTAGTTTATGTCAGAGTATAGGGACCGTCTGTTAATGAAAAGTTTGTTTCATGTTAACAGAGTTGTATGTTTACAAGAAATAGAGGTAGACCGAGAGGCAGTCGGGGAAGAGGTGTAAGATGTGTGGAAAATATTCCCACGAGTTCTAACCGTGTCCCTATTGGCCAAGGGAACCCTCCTGAAGAGGAGGAAAATCAAGGAAGACGTGAAAGAGATAGAATGGCTTAAGCTATGGAAGTTGTGGCCAATACAATGACACAACAGAATGTATTGATGACAACGCACAATAATAATAACCATCAACAACCGCCACCACCTCCACCTCCGATTTTACCTACTACATCAACCTTCGTCGAGTTTAGGAGATTGAGACCTAGTTTTTATGGCCAAACCGATCTGCTTGAAGCGGAAAAATGGCTAAACCAGATAGAGAAACTTCTTCAAGGGCTGCTGTGTACGGAGGAAGAGAAAGTAAGTTGGGCTTCCTTTCAACTAGAAGGTGAAGCTGATCCGTGGTGGAAGAGCGTATTGAGAATCAGAGAACAGGAGAATCCCAATGAGATGTGGACTTGGGAAGAGTTTGTGGAAGTATTCAACAACGAATACTTTCCCAAACAGGTCAGAAGTCAAATGTTAGCAAGATTTATGAATTTGGAGCAAGGAGCAATGTTTGTATGAGACTATGGTACAAAGTTTACTAGATTATCAAGGTTCGCCTGCAGTATGTGGCCACGGAGCTAATGAGGGCCAATAAATTTGAACGTGGGCTAAGGTCAAACATACGGGATAGGATTTCCGTATTGGAAATGGAGACTTATGAGGCTGTGAAGGGCAAGACAATAGTTGCCAGCACCAAGGCAACCGAATCAGAGTAATTATTCTAAGCCGCCCTTGCCTCCACCTACGAGATCTTATCGTCCGCCTGGTCTTACCTTCACGTCAGGGGCATCGATTACTCAAGGATTTTCACATGCTGCATCGTCTATGCCTGTGGAGACATGTACGGATTGTGGGAAGTTACATAAGACTTCTAAATGTCGATGTGGTACGGGGGCATGTTTCAAATGTAGTAAGATGGGGCACATAATCCGAGATTGTCCGGAATTGAGAAAGGAAGGAGTATCTTCAGTCGCTACGCCTAGGCCTACATGATCCACGAGGCCTACAATTCAAGGACTTGCATATGCAGTCAATGCCCAAGATGCCCAGACAAATAATGAGATAATCCAAGGTGAAATTTCCTATCGATTGTTAAAAATTACCTTAATAATTTTTAGATGATGAAGGTACTTAAATGTAAATGATCTTTAAATTCCTACTTACATTGGGTGCTAAATTTTCATTTAAATTCCTACATACGATGAATGTTAAATTCTATCATGCACATCTGATCGTTAGGATATGTAATAACGTAGGTACCCTACAATTGTATAAAGAAAAATATTATTATTATGAGGCACGAGTCTTGATAGACCCAGGGTCTACTCACTCGCTTGTAACTCGAGTTTAGTAGAAGAGTGAAGGTCATTCAGTCATTGGATTTTATTTTGGCCGTGTTAGTTCCTACTAGAAGTTCAGTGAACACGGGCATGTTCTGCCGATCGATCATTGTACGAGTTGAGGATCGCGAGACAGTAGCAGATCTCATTTTATTGGATATGCAAGGATTCGATGTAATCCTTGGTATGGATTGGCTATCCGCCACTACCATGCAACGTTGATTGCCTACTTGTTGTTACTTTTCCTCCAAAGGAGAAATCATTTCGATTTATCGCTGATAAAGCTAATGTTGCACCTCATCTCCGCAATACTGAACCGAACGTATGATGAGAAAGCAAAAGTGGCTATCTCGCATGTTTGAAAGAACACCAAGATGAGAAGTACATCACCAAGATTCCGGTAGTTTGAGAGTTTGCTGATGTGTTCCCTAAAGAACTACTAGGGTTACCGCTAGATCGAGAAGTGGAGTTTGCAATTGACTTAGTTCCGTGCGAGCCGGTCGAAAGCACCTTCTTGGATGGCTCCAAATTGAAAGAATTCAAAGAGCGGTTCATAAGACCAAGTGTTTCTCCTTGGGGAGCACCGATCTTATTTGTCAAGAAGAAGGACGGGTTGATGTGGTTATGCATCGACTATCGTCAGTTAAACAAATTGACAATCAAGAATCGTTATCCACTTCCAAGGATCGATGATCTTTTTTATCAATTATAAGGAGCAAGGTTCTTTTCAAAGATTGACTTGAGATCCGGCTATCATCAGTTGAAAGTCAAAGCAGAAGATATTCAGAAGACAATGTTTAGAACCAGATATGGGCATTATGAATTCTTAGTGATGCCTTTTGGCTTAACTAATGTGTCAACTTCTTTCATGGACCTCATGAATAGAGTATTTAAATCACATTTGGACACGTGTGGTAGTATTTGTAGATGATATCCTTGTCTACTCAAAAACAAAAGAAGCGCATGAGCAGCATTTACAAATTGCCTTGTTGACATTACGTGACCACCAGCTGTACGCAAAGCTTAACAAGTGTGAATTTTGGTTAGAACAAGTGAGCTTCTTGGGGCATGTTATTTCTGAGGTAGATGTTAAGGTAGATCCAGCTAAGATAAAGGTCGCGGTACAGTGGGAACAGCCGAAGACGGTCACAGAAGTGATAAGTTTTCTAGGTTTGGCTGGTTACTACATACGTTTCGTAGAGGGATTTTCAAAACTCTCAGGTCCACTTACACTACTTACAAGGAAAAATGCGAAGTTTAAATGGACCGAGTCATGCGAAATAATTTTTCAAGAACTTAAGAGGAGGCTTACTTCTGCACCAATGCTTGCTATCCCAATGGGCACTGGAGGGTTCATTGTATTTAGCGATGCATCACATAGTGGGTTAGGTTGTGTGTTGAATCAGAACTAGAAAGTTATCGCCTATGGATCAAGACAGCTCAAGGATCATGAGAAGAATTATCCCACACATGATCTTGAACTTGCCACGGTGATTTTTGTATTAAAGATATGGAGGCATTATTTATATGGAGAGACCTTTGAAATTGTCACAGATCATAGGAGCCTCAAGTACTCGTTCATGCAGAAATATTTGAATATGAGGCAAGGAAGATGGATTGAGTTTCTCAAGGATTGCAATTGCTCCATTTCATATCACCCAAGTAAAGCAAATGTTGTGGCGGATGCATTGAGTCGGAAAGGTTCGGCTCAATTAGCAAGTCTTATTATGGGAATACGCCAATGGAAACTTTTGGAAGACGTTGCACTATACGACACTAAGATTGAAGTGCAAGAGTCAGGAACCCTAGTGGCAAACATCGTGATCTGATCGACAATTTATGATGATGTTTATGAGCTACAAATGAAAGATGTCGAGCCAGTGAAGATTAAACAGGGGTAACTGAGGGTATTAGACCAGATATCTCCATCAGGGAGAATGGATCATTGTTATTCAGAGGGCGGTTTTGTATATCGGTCGGATCTGAGGCATAACATACTAGAAGAGGTGCACAAGTCCAAGTATGCGATTCATTTGGGTGGTACTAAGATGTACCAAGATCTTAGAAATTTTTTGTGGAGGTTTGGAAAAGGATGTTGTTGAGTATGTTTCAAGGTGCTTAGTGTGTCAACAGGTGAAAGTGGATCACCGACATCCATAAGGTTTATTGCAACCTCTACCGACACCAAAATGGAAGTGGGAGTCCATTTCCATGGATTTTATTGTGGGATTACCAAGGACGGCAAAGGGTCACAATACCATACGAGTTGTAGTGGACAGATCTACCAACTCTGCAAATTTCTTGCCTTAACAACACTCAATATACATCGAGTAGATTGGCAGCGATGTATTTGAAAGAGATAGTTCGATTACATGGCATTCCGGTAAGTATCGTTTCTGATCGTGATCCATTGTATACGGCACGTTTTCGGCAGAATTCCAAGAGGGAATGGGTTCAAGATTGGATATTAGCTCAACATTCCACCCATGCATCTGGATGGACAAACCGAAAGGGTAAATCAGATTTTGAAGATATGCTCGTGGCATGCATGCTTGATTTTAGGAGATCATGGGATCAACATTTACCTTTGATTGAGTTTGCTTATAATAATAGTTACTGCATTTAGCATTAGTATGACTCCCTATGAGGCAATCAGATGGGCTTAAGATGTAGATCTTTTCTAAATTGGAAAGAAACAGAGAAATTTGTATTGGGTCTGAAAATTCTTGTGAATGCTCGAATGGTTCATCATCAATCTATCGCATGCATTTCCTCGTTTTGGAGTTTTGAGTTCATTTTCGCTGAAACTTTGTTCTTAACATGGATTTCCACTTGAAACCCTTGAAAATCAGGTATACTTGAATTTGTTCTTGTTCAAGGGTTTCGAGTTTAAGTTTCGCTTACCTAATGGTTAACACAAACTTCCTATCATAGCCCATGTGAAGCTATCGAGTCTACGTATTGCTTGACCTCATCGGGTTTGTAGTCGAAACCTCCCATCATAGACCATGTGAAGCGCTACCTAAGATCCTAATCAGATGAATGTGTTTCGGGGTTTGTCATGCCTATGTGAGCGAATATTATGTCCTTTGCTTACCGGCTCATGCCCGGCAAGAGAAACCAAAATTTTGTTTCTCTTCTTCAAACCAGCACTTAACCACTACTTTTGTTGTATTCTCCATTCCATCATACAAATTATATGTTTAGGTGTTCATCATAAAATCAAACTGATTTAGTGGTTGAAGAAGGGCTAGCTTACGTAGATTTATTTGGACAATAGTCAAAACAAGAGTACACATTTATGTGAGAAATAAAAGTATTGGTTTAGTTGGTAATTGGTGGGTCTCACTTGATGGAAAATGAGCCATTTATTTAGCCACATACAAAATTAAAAATAAGATGAAAGTGAGTTACAACTTGTGTTGCAAAAGGGGCTACAAATTTCAAACTTTGTGAGAAAGTGGATGTAATTAATTTGTCCTATATGATTTAGAAACTTGTAACGTGACAAAACTTGGATCCAGGCTATTTGGAAGAGAACCAAAAGAGGGACTAAAAGAGAAAAACAATAATTGTCTTTATGTAAAGACAAACATAGTCGCCCATTTAGCACCATTGGAAATAAAAGAAGTGAAACAATTTGAAATGGATAGTGGATATAATTAATTGGTACCGTAAGATTTAAAAATACTGAAAAGGACAGCATGGATCCATGCGATTTGATTGAGAACCAAAAGAGGGACTTGAAGCGAAGAACAATAAGACAAGCATGGTAGCCATTTTAGCGCCATTGGAAATAAAAGACGTGAAATAATTTGAAATGGATGGTGGATATAATTAATTAGTCCCATAAGATTTAAAAATATGGAAACAGACAAAACTTGGATCCATGCGATTTGATCAATAAATGCTTTTATGTAAAGATGAGCATGATAGCCGTTTTAGGACCATTGGAAATAAAGGAAGTAAAACAATTTGAAATGGACGGTGTAAATCTACAAGAGGAGATTCTAAAAGATAAATGGTTGGCTGATGGGAGGAGAACTTCCGAGATATGATTGGACGCCAAAACTAGATTTCAAATTTGAGTTTGATGCTATAAAAGTGCATTTAATCGAGGAACCAAATTCTTTTCCGTGTGGAGCTGCGTTTGAGAGAGGGAAATTCTAACATTAAAATCTTTAGCACTTAAATGTATGGATGAATAGCAACCGAGCTCGCTTCTGAAATGTATGTATGGATGTACGTATGAAAAAATTGAAGGAAAAATTGTAGAAAGCCAATTGAGACATGTAATTCAAAATTTTATAGTATAATTTTTGAAGGTTTTTTCTATAAATTTTGAGGGTGCATGGATTATTGAGGTTGTAATCGGGAATGGATCTGAAAAAGAACAACGAATTGTTCATCATCAATCTGTCGCATGCACTTCCTCGTTTTGGGGTTTTGAGTTCGTCTTCGTTGGAACTCTTTTCTTAACATGGTTCTCTACTTTAAAACCTTGAAAAATCAGGTATTCTGTTGAATTTGTTCTTGTTTAAGGGTTTCGATTCTACGTTTCGTTTGACCTACTAATTAGCACACCAAACCTCCTATCATAGCCCATGTGAAGCGCTATCGAGTCTACATTTTTTTTACCTACTAGTTAGCACTCGAAACCTCATGTGAAGCGCTACCAAAGATCGTAGTCTGATTAAAGTGTTTCGAGGTTTATCATGCCCATGTGAGTGAATATTATATCATTTGCGTACTGGCTCATGCTATGCAAAACCAAAATTTTGTCTCTTCTTAAAACCAACTCTTCACTACTATTTATGTTGTATTCTCCATTCCATACTACAAATCATATGTTTAGGTTTTAATCATAAAATCAAACTGATTTAGTGGTTGGAGAAGGGCCAGCTTACGTAGATTTATTTAAACAATAGTCAAAACAAGAGAGTACACATTTATGTGGAATAAAAGTAGTGGTTAGGTGGTAACTGGTGGGTCTCACTGGATGCAAAACGAGCCATTTATTTAGCCACATACAAAATTAAATATAAGAAGAAAATGAGCTACAACTTCTGTTGCAAATGTGAGGCGTGGTACGTTGTTGTTCGAGCTACAAAATTCAAATTTTGTGAGAAAATAGATATAATTAATTGGTCCCATAAGATTTAAAATTATGGAACGGAACCAAACTTGGATCCAGGCTATTTGATAGAGAACCAAACGAGGGACTTGAAGAGAAAAATAATAATTGGCTTTAGGTAACAGCACCTGCTGCCCAAAAGAGAGACTTCAAGAGAAAAACAATAATTGCCTTTAGGTAAAGACCAGCATAGTATTCATTTTAGCACCATTAGAATTAAAATAAAAAAGTGAAATAATTTGAAATGGATGGTGGATATAATTAAATGGTCCCATAAGATTTCACAATATGGAAACGGACAAAACATGGATCCCTGAAGGCACCTGTTCACTCCACCATGAAGGCAACGCCGCAGTGAATTTGTCATCCAACAACCACATATTTTCGAAGCGAAACGGAGACGACCCCTTCCCCCTAGCGTCACAACTTAGCAATAATGGACGATTGTCCGAGACAGCCCTAGCTAAACCTTCTAGTTTGGCAGCCGGAAAAATGTCAAGCCACTCCGTAGTGTAGAGGAACTTGTCCAACCGGCTTAGCGATGGATTTTCTTGAAGATTGGACCAGGTGAATCTCGATCCCGGTAGGGGAACATCCATTAACTCCCAATCGCAGATGAACGTGCTTTAATCTCACATCACCACCGCATCCGACGGGGCCACCTAATAGCGTTGACATCACCCCCCAGGCATAACAGATGGTCCCACTTGGCTGTGACAGTTGCAAGCTCTAACCAAAAATCGGCCCGATGATTGTCCTCAGATGGACCATAAATGCCGAAAGACGTCCACACTTTGCCTGTGTCTTTATTTTGCAGCACAATTGACGCCGAGAAAATCCCCACTTCCTTTTCCATTTTGTCGAACATAAGAGAATTCCAGGCCACCAAAATACCGCCAAAGCCTCCGTGGAATTAACACCAATTCAGTCCCATTGATGCCCTCCGAGCACAGATGAAACTTTTGACCTATCACAGCTGCTCCATTTAGTCTCTTGCAGCGTAATTACAGCCATATTGATTGAGGCAATGACTCGCTTAACTCCAACCCGCTTCAACCCGTCACAAATACCCCTCACATTCCATGATAGCATCCTCATAATTAGACAATGAACAGCCCGCCCAAGTCCGGAACCAAGGTGTCAAACACCCCTTGCTCCCCTCTCAGCCGACTTTCCCCATTATAATTGAGCGAGTTCCCTTGTCATGCTGACAAACAAAAATGGTCGCGGCCTACCTGAATGAGACAATCAATTTCCTCAGCATTTCTAGGTTCTTTGCGGATGCGGCCTCTGGACAACACTGCCAAGCTAGCTGCGGATGCACAACTAGTAGAAACGGAAGGAACCCAGTTTTCGCCTTCAATTAGACGTAGAGAGGTCCCCAATGGCATCTCTGCAGTCAGCTTAGAGGGGGGGAGAGACGACGAGCACAGATCCAAGGCTGAGGCCTGATCTGCCATCTGGCGGAGACAGACCACAGGAAGATCATTTGGAAGAAGAAGATGCTCGGGATTAGAGGTAGAAGCTGTAGGGTCGAGATGAATGACCCCATTAGCTCTCTGAGTCAACTCCCCTTTAGTACCAGTCCAACTTTCATCAGTTTATTTGATCTAAATTATTTTATTTCCGCTTTAATATATTTTTTTTTTCTCAGTTTATTTGATCTAAATTAACTTCTAGTGTGACATATGATGGAATTCATGTCTTTGACACTATTTCACAAAGGATCATATAGATTGTTATATATTTCTAATTTTTTAAGTTTTTGTATATTTTTCGTATATATTTGTAAAAATCTAAATGTTTCTTACGATAAACAATATGACACTTTACACAATACAAAAATTCTTAAATACAATACACGATATGATACACAATTTAATAACCTTGGTTTATGTTATAACATTTCCTAGGCAAATCATGTTAAGCTATTCAAGGGTGATAAAAAATCTGTGTTTAAGACAGGGAAAGGAAAAACATCGCAGCATTTCTCTTACATGGAGCAACGGGAGTGGAGAGGTAAGGAGGTCGATAGGCGGAACGGCGCAAATAGTGGTGGCCGGGGGTCGCATGGTTATGTCGGACTGGACTTCAGGAAGGTTGGGGGGACTCCATACTACAGCCAGTGGATCGGAGGAATCCGGGAACCGGGGGCAAGGCTCATTCTGCTCTAGGCAAGACTGGTGCCCCGCTAGTGCTCCAGAATGGGGATTGGATGTTCTATGGATGTGGTAATCTTAATTTCAAAAGAAGGATTCGCTGCCACGCTCAAGTGTGCAACTCTCATTGGAGCACCGGAGTTACTATCTCTAATTATAGTAGCGTGAACTCCGTCGTCGGAGGGAGGATGGGTGGTGGTAAGCAGATGATCATCTCGCAGCGGCAACAGAGAGATCTTAGTAACAGATGGAACATCGCGGGAAAAATTTTAAAAGGGTCAACCAGTTTTTTAAATCACAGGTTTCTCCTGTCGGAAACCAGAGCCGGCAGACTTGCACCAGAGATCTGAGTAGAGTCTGCGGCATGCCAAACGAGGGGATGGTATGCCGTCGTGGGGAGAGTGACATGGCAGCTCCTATTCTAGGTCATTTGACAGTTAATGGTGGGCCAAGGCCGATGCTAGATACCTTTTCTGTAGTAGTTTCAGGCGATATTTATGAGAAAAAAAATGCTTAAACATCAGAGGCAGGTTCTCTCCATGGACAAAAAGAATTTTGATTGCGTTAACATTAAAGAGTATTTACTATGCTTCCTCAGCAACCATTACAGAAAGGTTTTGTCTGTTTCTAAGTTAACAAAAGGCAGCTTCCTGCTCTCGTTCTCTGATGAGTATTCTATGGCAGTGGAGCTCTTGGGAAAGGTTGGATCTGTCCGATGAGGGAGGACGAGATGCTCAAAACCTCCTTTCAAACGAAGAACACGACATTTGGCTGCGTATGTATGAGCTACCCCCTCATGCCTGGACCAATGAAGTTTTAAGCGGAATCAGCCGGCAGTGCGGGACTTTCCTCGAGACCGATTCTTCCACTGCTGCTGGGGTGGATATCCGATATGCCATGATTTCGATGCGCACCAACGATGCCTGTCACATACTGCGACAGGGAGATGTCCTCATCAACCGGTGCCACTACAGGTGTTGGATTAAATTGGACTGGAGTAAATGGGTAGCGGTTGCTGATCACCGCGAAGTACGAACCGGAAAGATATGGCCCGGTGATATACAAGACTCGCCGATCAGAGCGAATGAAGTTACTTGCGAGGAGGGAGGGGTTGACTGGAAACGAGAGATATGGAAGCCGACAGAACTCCCATAATTCCAACGCACGCGAGCCGGGCTCCATACCGATAAGTGTACGACTGCGATAGCAGACCGCTCCGCCAGGGGGCCCACCGCTCGATCGAACCGTTGTGGTATAATCAAATGGACCGAAAGGCTAAGAAGGTTATGGACCGATGGGATTTGGCGTTCTTCGAAGCTCAACAACCACAAAAGGACAAGGGGAAGCTCTATGGATTTCTTTAACAGTTTCTCTCATTAAATAATGAGACTTTCAATTAAATAATTTTAATCATGCCCAAAAGAGTTACTTTTGCGTACGTTTCCTAACGGATCTAGAAGATTAGGGTCTTAGCGAACGACTAGATCTCCGACAATTTTAGGGTTTCGAACGAACTCACGAGTGGGTTTTTTCGATACCATGCGAAAATTCACAAAAGGATTCAAGGATGAAAACAATTAGGTTAGGGTTTAGAACCTACACGTACCTCATAGATCATAAAAGATAGAAAGGGGATAAGTTGGCCTCACACCAAACCGCACGCAGGACGAAGAATCACACTTCGGTCGAGAGAATCACATCCTCACAAAAAACATTAATCAAAAGCTCTCAAGTTTGCAAAGCAAATTTAATATTAACCATCAATAAATAAATTGTGTTTACACTGCCTTTATATAAGCAAACCAAACCCTAGCTAAAAGAAACTCGAAATTAAAAGAGTCATAAAAACATAAAACACTAAAATGGCAAGTTTTGTCATAAAAAACCGAAATCTGTCATTTGACGTACGTGTTTTACGAACGTCCGTCTCAGAGGCTACAAACATCATCACCTACGATGCTAAATAAAAGACTCTCAATTCATGGACGTCGATCCCCTTCAAACACAGAAAGCTTTTGTTTCACGAACGTCCGTCCTGAAGCCCCGTGGATACGGAGTTGTGGCACGGAAATCCGTGCGATTCTAGTGCTTTCGTAACACTTTCACGTTCTTCTTTTGCCTTCGATAGGTTACAGGCGGTTGCTTGTATCGGATGTCCCCATCACTATTACTGCGTATGTACTTTATGGTTGTCTTTTCGAATATACATTGCAGTTTGTTCCAAAAGAATTTGCCTCCATTTTTTGATAAATTATTGGAGGGATATAACATAAGGTTTAACATGAGAGACAAAAAAAAGGGGAAATAGAAAAACTTACCTGAATTATCATCTTCGAAATGGCTGGTTAGGGCACAGTTAAGGATATAAAAGGCTGATGGAGTCGTATCTCTCCAGCGCCTCGCTGGTTCGTTTATTGATCAAAAAAGGCTAATGGAGTGGAGTTCCTTATTGATAAAAAAAAAGGCTAATGGAGTCAAGTAAGGGATGGAGATTGCCACCTCAATGGATGTGAAGAAGCTACTGTTAGTGACATGATGAAAACATTTCTATAGTCTTATTGTGTCACATAATTAATAATGAGAAGTAATCGTTTGTAGCTTTAATGCTGAAAATGTCATATCAAAGGTGTTGAAAGAATCGTTGTTATTGAACTTCATGAAACATTTTGTTATAGTTGTTTCACATGGTTAATTGAGGTGTTAGGATGCCATGAGAACGTCTGAAAGTATGGGAACTCAAGCATGCGTAGGTGTCTCAAAGAGCAGAGCTAGTTCATCAGCTCACTCGACTTGGCTCGAAAAAATGGTATGCAAATGCTCCTATAGCTCGGCTCGAGAGCCGAACCGAACCGAGTGCGAGCTGCGCACTTTGGAGCTAAGCTCGGCTCGATTATAATTATATTATATATTTTTATAGTTGTATAAACAAGTATAAAGTAATTACTTTTAAAATTACTTATTGTACCCTTAAAACTTATCCTTAGAATTCTCTAAAGATTACGACAAGGGTGTAGTAGTAATTTAAAAAAGAAACAATATATTTATGGCAGTTTCGATTTTTGAGAGAAACCCTAAAATGTCTCATCATTTTTAATGCTTAAGCAAGAGAAACCCTAAAGCTAAAGGCTATACCTAGTCTTGAGTTCTTCTCCCAGCCAACTGCAACAATAATCTAAAGCTACCTTTTCTTTCTTGACTCATCTTCACCACTTGAACAAAACGCTAGCCTTTATTTGCACAAGAAGCAAGCACAAGCTCTCGGATTCAGATGTTGGATTCGGACGTTGTATTCACTAATAGAACATTTTGTGATCAGCATCATGCACTCTTGCGCCCATTAAGAGAGCGGCAGTGTATTCTAAAATCATCTTTTTCTTTTATCTTTTATCTTCTTTTGCAATTTATCATTTCTTTCATTCTTATTTTTTTTTGGTATATGTTATTTTTCTTGTTCTTTTTACAGTTTATTATGGCATATTACGCAGCTTGAACTCAGGTCGAGCTCGATAGAGCTAAACTAGAGCTGAGTAGTTTTAGGTTCGAATATGAATGAGCTCAGCTCTAGCTCACCTTGAATATAAAAAAGCCGATCTCAAGCTGATCCTGGCTCGAACTCGGCTCGTTGAGAGCCCTAAGCATGCAGTAATTATATGCGACACAGCCTTGCAAGTTCAGTCACTACACACATTGATCCAATGCTGCTTTCCCAGTCTACATTTTGCTACTGTGCGACACTTGTTCTTGGGTTGTTAGCAACCCAAAGAAACACTTGAAATTTTAGGTTTGGAGATGTTATTGGCCTCAATAGCTTCAACAGCATCTATTTTCTATATATTTGGTTCTGGAAATAGATACGAGCACTAGTGTTTGATCCCATGTAAAATTCTGCATATCTGTATTCTTTAACATGTGTAGTGGAATTTTTCTGTGATTACCTTTACATAAAATTGATAAGATCTTTGTTCTTTATTATGTGTGTTCTTTATAATCAGTCTCTGTATGTTGATATCATCAGTTTCACTTTTCACAGACTCCAGATGGATCTCTATTGGATATCATTCGGAATGCCTCTGATCTTCTTACTTTTTGTGATATAAAAATTCCCAAGGTATATCATCTGAAAGGAGACATGATATTTTAGAATGGCAGATTTTTTATTTCAAATCTGATGGATCTGACTTTCTTGCATTCAGATGTTTTTTTCTTGCTAATCTGAAATTCATTGTAGATTTGATTTAGCCGAAAAATCTATTAGAGCGTTTCCAAAGGATTGAATGTGCTCATGTTATGGTTGTGATATGGACTCTGTATCTCTTGAATAATTTGACACAGATTTTTTATTTTTTTATTTTTTGAATCTGCAATGTATTGAAAACCTTCGTTTTATGGTTTTTATTTTTCGAAAACATCTTAAGGCTTAAATTTTCTTTTGATACTCAAAGTTGAATTGCTGTATCAACTGTCGACTCATTGGTTAATTCTAGCTCGACCCCCTTTTTTGGTATAAGAGAGAAATAGAAGATTGATGGTCTTCAATTTATATATTGAGTTGTCTTCACTATGGTGTGCAATTTGTCGTGAGAAGTCACCTCTGAGATGGTGATCGCCTTTGTGCTGAAAGGTTGATGGTGGATTAGTTAGTTATGTGAAGATGTGATTAGGGTTAGGGTTAGGTGAGGAAGAAGGTGGAGAGAGAGAGAGAGAGAGAGAGAAAAAAAATTAGGGTCGAGTTTTTAGCACTCTTATCAATGCATTAAGATATGTATATATATATATATATATGATCTTCCATGACACGTACTACAAAGTTTTACAAATAAAGGAAAAAGATGCAAGTGATTCCACTTACACCACACACACCAAAATTATACCACTCACAGAAATAAAAATATTAACTCTACACTCTCCCTGAAGTTGGTGCATATATATCTATCGTGCCCAACATGCTAGTAATATCATATTCTATTCCCACTCACGGCCTTAGTGAACATTTGCTAGCTGATTTTCGGATTGGACTTGAGGAGTGCACACTTCCTTACCCAATCTTTTCGCGAATGAAGTGACACTCAACCTCTATATGCTTGGTCCTCTCATGGTATACATGATTCTCAGCAATGTGATGTGCAGCTTCATTGTCTCTATACAAAATCATGGGGAATTTCTCTTCAACTCCAGGATCAGCAAGGATATATCTTAAGATAAAATATGTAACAGTAAATTAAAGTCAGGGTTAGGTTGGGGAAGGAGAGGAAGAAGAAAAGAAAGTGGAGAATTGAGGAGGAAATTAAGGTTGTGTTACAAGCACACACATTAATTAAGGTTGTGTTACAAGCACACACACACATGTAAGAGGTTGTGTTACAAGCACACACATACAAAATAATGGAAGGGGGTACCCCCTTCCATTATTGGTACTCGTATCACTTACATACAAACTAATAATGACACCAATTATCTCTAAGACACCCTCTTACATGTAAAGAAATAAACAAATACAACCACTCACACACACGCCAACTTAATGATCTTCTTATGGACACACCAACACTATTGAAGCATAGATGTCAATCATGTCTAACTTGTTAGTAATATTATTGAGAAGTTTTCTTCCTACAGCCATAGATAGAATATCTACCAGGGTACTGCTCTTGGGCCTGGAAGAGCATTATGGATGTCAGAGAGAAAGCAAAGAAATCCATCAAAGTCATTGGTGGGAATGGACAGAATCCTTGTTTTTGGAAGACTCGTGGCTTGATGATGGAACTTTATTGGCTCGCTATGGTAGAAGATTGATGCTCCAATCAGGCATCGATGAAGATGCTAAGGTGTCTGATCTCCTCCAAGATAATAGTTGGATCCTTCTTCCTCCAACGACTCGGAAAATGAGCCAACTTTGAATCCGTATTTATGATTATGAGCTCTCTTTATCAGTTATCACCCTTTCCTCCGGCAAATTCTCATTGAAGTCGGCCTGGATATCTACTAGAGAAGGCAATGAGAGAGTGCAATGGCATACTTTCATTTGGCATAAATTGAGCATCCCCAAACACAGTCTCATCACATGGCTGGCTATTCATAGTAAATTGATGCCAATTGAGAATCTTACGAAGTGAGGCTTCACCTTTGTCTCCAGATGTATCCTGTGTTGGGGAAGCTTAGGAAACCAATGTGCACCTCTTCTTTCAATGCCCGTTTTCTAGCTGGGTTTGGAGATCAATAAGAAACAGATTGAATATTGTTAAAAGTAATATGGGGGACATTAATGGGGAACTCGACTCAATCCTCAAAATTACCAAGGGAAATCAACAAGTGTGTACATAACAAGACTAGCCTTCGCTGCCACGGTCTGGCACATCTGGAAGGCAAGACACTTGCGTATATTTGAAGGTGTGCAATCACAAAAGAAATCCATTGTGAAGAGAGTTGTGGAAGAGGTCTCCATAAAGATTGATGGTGACAAATCTCTAAATGACAATGAAGATGATATTGAAGCCTTCTCCCATTGGGCTCTCTCCAAACGGCATAGAGTTACTGTTGAAAATTCTGCAGATGGATTCCTCCTCCAACTGAGTATGTTAAGCTTAATTCGGATGGATCTAAAAGAGTTGATGCTGCTGGTATTGGTGGCCTATTCCGAGATCAGAATGGGAGATGTGTTGGATCCTTTTATGGCCCGATTGATCTTTGCAAGGATATTGTTCTTATTGAACTTTCAGCTATTTCCATGGGCATGGACCATGCTAAAAGTATGGGGATCAAGAACCTGTTGGTTGAAGCTGATTCTAAAACAGCTATTGACTATATTCTCAATCGAGTTCCAGTGGGTTGGAGATACATGGCGGTGGTGGCACACATCAATTCTAAGAGGAATAATTTCGACAACATATCATTTATGCATATTCGGCACGAATGTAACAGACCAGCAGATTTTCTTGCCAGCTCAGTTGTTCGGTGGCTCAATATTTCTCAATTCCCCCCTTCTTTTACCTCTCTTCTTGAAGATCTGTACAGAACTTATTGTCATTTGTTATTTCTTCATTTTTTAATGATAAGGGTGAGGACTCTAGAACCTCAAGCGTACCTATCGAAAAAAATACATCGATGCCCTCAATGTGCCTTCATTTACCTTTAATTTTCCCAGTAAACATAACAGTGATGTGTGGTGATTGTGGTGTCAAATTTTGATCTATACTAATGTGCTTATGAAGATATTCATGTCGTAGGAGTTCTCACTGATGTTGTCTCACCCCTGCAAAATATGTCGGTGCAACTCCAAGGACGATTCAATCCTCTATACAAAAAATTCGAAGACACTTTTTAGTCTTTCCATGTGTTTTTAACTTTTTATGCTCAAGAGAATTTATGAAACAAGGTTGTTTATTGCAGGGGAAAAAATGTGAGATGCATGCTTTCACAGCATTCACCGTTCCATTTATCAGTTTACTTGAGCTACTACACATAACGAATGAGGTCTTCCTCTTTAACTCCTTTTATTTATTTTTGTTTTTATGGGGTTTTGTGAGTTTTTTACAGTTACTGCTTGCAGTTCTCTGTGAGTGATGGCATTTGGGGAGTTTTTTTTCTTTTCCTTCTATACTGTCTATTATCCTTATTTTCCTTTTCGAACATAAATCTTGGCTGTATGGCTCAGAACTTGTATCACTGTGCTGAATTGATGATAGAGGGTCATATCAAGTGTCTGATCCTTCTCCATTTCTGAATCTGCGGAGGCATCGCCAATTCACTCCTGCTTCCTTTTGTAAGGAGACCAGGAAATGGTAGTATCTGTTTGTGACGAACCTTCCAGTGAGCCCATCTCCTTTCCTCCCTGGGGATGTTCCATTCTGCCTTGAAACACCTGCATGCTATTCTGCAGTCTTGTCGTCCTGGAAGTATTCTCAGATAGAGAGGTAGATTTCTGGATTGTATTGCATTTCAGAATATATCCTCTGCCCTCTGAACTGAATGGTTGCCTGGATGTAGAAAAATATGGGGATCTTTGTTGTCTAAAAATACCAAGGTCTACTACCTGGTAATCATTAGCAGAATAGTGCCACTTTTGATGACTGCTTCTACCTGAGTTGAAACTATGCTAACATTCATATTAGCAGCAGGCCAACCAAGAGCTGCTTTCAGAGCTTTTGATACTGTTTCATAAATATCTATGGACCAAATAATTTCAAAATATTGAATTTAATATATTTCTTAGGTTCATATATGCTAAGGGTTTCCTCTATAGTATCTTTCGATCAATCGGCTCTTTTGAAGGACAATCATTTTGCTTTCCAGAGTAAGATTAATTCTGCATGAAGAATCAATTTATGCATAATCGGGTACTGGCTCCATACTTTATGAAAAGGCTTGGGCTAACACACAGATATGTCTTCACTTTCCTTATAATACATTCTCTTTGACCAGAGCATAAAATTCCAATTTTGATGATAAATGCCCTTAGTGTTGTACCCAAGAATGTAACATATCTTGGAACTGGGGAGGGCTTGAAAATAAAGCCATACAGAGAGGAGTTGATTCTGGTTACGTTGGTAAAAACACAATGTAACTTGTCCAACCTCTATAATTTGGATTCATGGGTTACTGTGAAGAGGATGATGAGGTTGGCATGGTCTTCCTCAGATCAAATTGTGCCTTTTTACTCGTGCTGATTAGGAGGACATCCGAGGAATCTTTGCAAGGTGAACATCTCAGCACACATCTCTTCATTGATGCTCCCAATGTGCCTTCTTTTACCTTCAATTTTCACAGTAAACATATCATTAGTATGTGACAAATATGTAAAGTCGGTATGACTTTGAATTTTGATCTATAAATATGGACTTTTGAAGAAATTCATGTCATAGAGGTTCTCACCGATGTTGTCTCACTCCTGCAAAATATGTCGGTGCAACTCCAAGAACGATTCAATCCTCTGTACAAAAAAATGAGAAGGCACTTTTTAGTCTGTTAGCGGTTTTCATGCTAAAGAGGATGTACAGAAGGTAGTTTATTGCAGAGAAAAGAATGTGAGTTGCATGCTTTCACAACATCCACATTCCCCTTATTGGTGTGCTTCTGCTACTCACAGTGAATTAGGTTTTCCTTACCCACATTTATTTACTGATTTATTTTTGTTATGGGGTTTCGTGAGTTTTTTAAGTTAATACTTACATGTGTGTGGTGCTGTGTGGGAGTAGTGAGTTTTTGTGCCTTCTTCCATATTGTCTATCCTCCATATTTGCCTTTTCAAACAATAAATCTTGACTGTATGGCTCAACACTTGCATCACCCTGCTGAATTGATGAGATTGACATCAATTTTGGCTTAAACTGAGAGGTTCTTATAATAGAGGTCATATCAAGTGTTTGATCCCTCATGGCTGGACACGTTTCTCGTTCTGCAGAGGCATCACCCCTGCTTCCTTGGGTCAAGAGACCAGAAAATGGTAGTATCTGTTGGCGACTCGCCATGCCCGTCTCCTGGGGATATTCCTCTCTGCCTTGAAAAATCTGTATGCCGTCCTGCAATCTTGACGGCCTGGAAGTATTCTCAGATATACTGTGTTTCAGAGCAAGTCTTTTCCCATCTGAGCTGCATGGTTGCTCAGCTGTTGGGAGATATGGGGGCCTTTGTTGTCTAGAATGACCAGGGTCTACTGCCTGCTTTTCATTAGTAGAGACAGTACTGCTTTTGGTGATTACTTCTAACCATGGATCAAAATGCCGGAAAACCGGTACGTATCGTCCGAGCCGAAAACCGGTACGTATCGGACGATACGTACCGGAACAGTAACATACCGGACGATACATTGAATGTATCGTCCGGTATTAGCAATATAAAAGGGCGATACGGTACATTTAATGTACCGTATCGTCCACCTCCGATACCGATACGTATCGTCCGATACGTATCGGTATCGGACGATATTTTGATCCATGCTTCTAACTGAGTCGGTTCTAAGCTAACATTCACAGTTACTGGGGAACCTAGAGCTGCTTTTAGAGCTTTTGATATTGATTCTATAGACATTTCAGCTGCTAGTTTATCTTCGGGGCGCTTAAACATTAAATGTACTATGGCATTGACTGCAAGGGAAAAAAAACACAAGGAATGTGAGACTCAGTACAAATATCATTATATACATAAGAAGCCGTAGCGCTAGGTTAGCCACCTAGCGTTGAACCCTATGCAAGTGCCATTTGGATGCCAAGTGGCACCTAATCCGGAGATCCGGTGCCAAGGCAGCATGCACAAGATCGATCACATCCATCACAAAAATTATTGAAAAAACATCTTATCCCCTGTCCAAAATGTGGTCAAGATTGGCAAAATATCAACGCACCAAGTATACCAGGCCAATATTTTTGAAGGCCAATATTTATTTATTTTAAAAAAAAAATTTACCACATGCTACGTTGCATGTGATCCTGAGCACATGCAGAGGGTTCAATGCTGGGCCGTTGAGGCAGGGACTCCTTTACCGTATAAATATATATATAGGTCCAGGAATATAGGTTGGAATGCATGGTGGATCCATGCATTCCAATCAGGTGGGCTCCATGTAGAAACTATCAAGGGGATCATGTGAGAAGGAAACTTGTCCATACGTGATCTTAGGTCACTCAAAAAATTTGGGTATGATCCAATGCATATCCAATGTCCAAAATGTGGTCAAAGGGGGAAAAATTCAATGCACCATAATATGTGGGGCGGTACCCAACTTTGACCACAGTTTCAACTACTAAAAAAGCTTCTTTTTTTTTCTAGATCACGCGCCAGATGACACATGATCCGAAAATGGGTGTTGTTTTGGGATCGCAGGCCACGTGATCTGGGATTGGCATGCATGGATTCATCCATGCCTTCCAAGTTCCAACCCCTACATATATATGATGGCTAAAAAGTTACCTCTGGATACAGTTAATGATATAAGCTTTCCTCTCTGGTGCAAGAATTCTTTCAGATATCTACTTTGGATCCCTGCTAGTATGTTCCCCCATACTTCCTCTATATCACTAATCTGTGCCCAGTTCAACCTCGTCTCAACTGTTTTACCTGTGAGTTTTGCAGCAACGCCATCAATTGTTTCAGCTGCTGTGTCTAGATTGCTGTTTGCACTGATTTTCTGTTGCTCCAAAAATACATTTATGAAATGATGGTTCCTGTTTTTGCTATGATGGATAAGGTTTATAGTCCATCCCAATTTATATCTGCTGTATTTGTACTGCATCCAGCACCAGCTTTTCCATCTGCAATCACAAACAAAATTGGTCGGTGCCTGCTTCTACAAAATCTTGTTATTCTTGTTCCAAAATATGCAAAACATCTCTGGTACTGAAAGAATACCAGCAGTTATTATATCCTTAGGCAAGATGATATTGTTGGAAATGTTGATGGGATTATTCTCGGATGCAATTTGCAGTAGAGCAGCAACTACATGGTTATCGTGGTCACTTGATGACCTCAGATGTTTCTCTGCCTCGATTAGTATCTTTAAAGCATGGCATAACTTCTCAGATCGGTTTTTTACTGTAAGCAAGGTATGCTGTGTAAGCATGAATGAAAAAAAATACTGATATGAGAGCTTTCAACACTAAGTAAACTTACTTAGTCGGGCTTGGTTTCTCGTTAGTGTATCGTCTTTTGAAGATGAAGTGCTTGAGAGCATGTCAGTGATGAGGGATGCTAATTGAGATAAAAAAACTTGTGGGTCAACGCCAGATGCAATCAGCTCCCTTGTGCATCTCACTGTCTGTAGCTCATCAGCTGTTATGGCTGTGTCAAGCAAATCAATAAGCTTGTTATGTGGGACCAGACCTACCTGTCAACATAAGAAGAATTTGAGTCAAAAAGTAAGTGTTTGTACTAAATGGGTAGTAATAATGGAATGCAAAGGAACAAGTACCCACAAGCTGTTCAACTGTGCAAGGTGTAATTCTTGATCCAAGTAGCGATCCAATATGTTCTCAGCTTCTCTCAAGGACCCCTCTGCCTTTACTGTTATCAGCTTTAGTGCATCCTTTTCAATTCTGATACCCTCTTGGGTTACAATTCTTTCTAGCTTCATGTTGATATCTGTCTCTTTGAGCTTCGGGAAACAAAATTTCTGGCATCTAGATGATACAACTCTTGGCACCCTAGTTGCATCCTCAGTTATCATAACAAACACCACAGAACCACATCCCCTTTCTACCATACTCAATAACTCTTCCCATGCTTCGGCCTTGAGAGAATGGCGCTCCTCTATTATGAAGACCTTGAAACCTGGAACTTTCTGTGTAAATGTGCCGCTCCGGACAATGGTTTTGATCCTTTCAAAGCCTGAGTATCTGCTTCCAGAGCATAGCTCTGTAATATACAGGCTTCTAGAGCAGCCTCTACAATTCCAACAGGGTTTCAAAGGGGAAGTAGAATCACAATTCGAAGCCATGGAAAATATCTTGGCCATTGATGTCTTTCCTGTACCACTTGGTCCGTGGAAGAGATATAGAGGTGCGACCTTCTCCTTCTGAACAGCACTGGAGAGGGCCTCTACTATGATTTCATGGCCAACAATATCGGAGAACAGCTTGGGCTGATACTTGTTACTTGGCCGACGATATCTCCTGTTTTTATCATTATTCAGAAATGCAGAATTGAAGCTGAAATCACTGATGATCTCCTGGTTCATCAGCTCAATTTCTTCTTCGTCAGAGGAGAGGAATTTCCTGTTAGTGGATTCCTCCTGTATGACGGCTTTTGAAGCCACCACTTTTCGATTGAGCCCATTGATGGATCTTCTCCCCTTTAAATTGATCACCTTTGTCCTTGTAATTCTTCCCTTGCGCATCTTGACCCTTCTTTCTAGATTTCTAACTTTCCCAAACTCATGTTCCTCTCCGCTATGAATCCTACCCAACCGTTTTCTCATATCGATGTTTGCAATTGCGTCATAGATGGACCGTGAGATATGCTACTGGGGATCATCGAGAGATCAACAGTGTCTTTGCAATGTGGAGTCAATGAAATCCAAGGATTGATGGAAGAAATTGTTTAGGTTGGGATCATTGAAAGAATTGACACTCAAAAGTGCTATAAGATCTGAGCTTTTTTTTCCAGAGGCTCTGACAGAAATTCATTATTTGCAACTGGTGAGAACACAATGGAATTTATTATTTGTTTGTGCAAACTAAATGTGTTCTATCGCTTAACACACTGACCAATGGCAATGCATTAAAACATTTGTATAAATTATTTGTTGAATGAGCATGGATCTAACTATTTTTCATGGATAATAACTTGCTATATTCTTTCCACATCAATTTAATTCCACAGAGCTGCTCATGAGGCAAGTGCTACCATTGCAATTGTTAATATAGGCGCAACAAGGGCTGATGAGTTTGTGCCATTGAAAATCAATGCTCGATGTGGGGAGGTACCTATCTTGATAAGTTGATACAATTTTAACCTGGTCTGGAGTATATGAAAGAAACTATTCTTAATCTTAGGACAACTCTTTGGGTGTTTCAGATACTACCCAGGATGCTTGACATGGGATGCCTTTATGTGTCTAATATCCATTGATGCATCTTCCTGCCAACATAAAAGAGGTACAGTGGATGAAAAAAAAAAGTTTTCCCTTTCATTTAATTTAATGGTGAAATCTTTGATTTGGAAGTATACATACAACAATGATCTGATTATCATAGATTTTCTTTTTGTCCAACTTCACACAGGATGCTGAAGAAACTAGCTTTGTCAATTCCAGGAAGAGCTTGCTTGTCTACAATGAGCTAATGGATCGTTGCAGACTCATCCTAGCCAATGAGCTCATGTCTTGTTGGCTGACTTTGAGACATGCACGGATTTGTATGCTTATTAAATTCTGTACATGTCTAAAAGTCAGGTTAGCTCATTGTCTGCAATGAGCCCTTGGCTCATCATTGGCAAATTCTCACAGGAGTGCGATTCAAATCATGCATACAGAAGCCTCTTCAGAAACAAATGTTTGGTTCTTTTATTAATTTATGTGTAAGCTTCATGAACGATTCCGTGATGAAAACTGTTGTAATTCTAGGGCCTAGGATGCTCTATGGACTCCTTGAAGAAATTTTGTACTTCGAAAGGCCAATACTTATGAACGACAATAGACCTTTTCTTTAGTTGTAATTAATTGATTCTAGATTGGGAATTCTTCTGGGATGTTCTTCGTTACGAATAATGGACCGCCTTATTACAAATAAGCTGTGACTGGCACCTCTTTTAGCAATCGTGGTTATCAAAGTTTCAGTGTATATTGAGCTGAAGTAGACTCAAAAATACTATTGTTAGGAGATTTGAATCATCTCATCAATGGACTTGATGTTGATAATTTTATAGTGGTTGATATTAAAGTGCACCGAAATTGGATATCTCCAATTCTCTCACATGCATAATTGTTTATAAGACTTGCAATAATTGGCTGCAACTTGAACCACTTAGATTGATCAAAGGTGCACGACACAACATAAAATTGGGCTGTCGTGATTCTATGAACAAAGGGTCAGTATATCAACCACTATTCGTTATGCATAATTACAAGTTTAGTATACAACTAGAATATGTATACATAATGGGTACTGGGACTATACAATCGAGCGCACCCATGCCGTGTGTTCAACTGTTATTCACGTGCCACATGGTATGTGGTCGCGAACCTCATCTAGTCTCTTAGGGTTTTGCAACTGTGTTAGACTTTTTACCTTTCAAATCACGGGGCCAAGATCTTGGTTCACCATCTACATATGGACCAATGAAATTTTTACCCAATAGTTAATAGTGGAAAATCACTTATTTTAAGTTATTGTATTTTATAATCATTGATTCACTTTGGGTATGTTGATGTGGCACCTTATCTTCGAGTTTTGTGTCATGTGGCACTCAACTAGTTCAAGCATATTGTATCTAGAACGCATTTAGACGTATAGTCCTCTCTCTCTCTCTCTCTCTCTCTCTCTCTCTCTCTCTCTCTCTCTCTCTCTATATATATATATATATATAGTCAAGATATGGGTTCGAATGCATGAATGATCCATGCATTCGAATCAGGTGGGGTCCATGTGGCACCCATCCAAGGGATCGCGTGCCACGATTGCCCAAAGAAGACCAGGTTCATTTAAAATAAGATAGAAACGGGTTATATTGACCATTCAAAATGTGGCCAAAGGTGTAAAATTTTAATAGCTAAAAAGTTCATTTAAGCACTTTAACCAACATGCTTAAGCAACCTTAAAAGAAATATTTTTGAAATCGTTATAACTTTTGATCCAAATATTTTTTTTTTTTTAATATAAGATGCACTGGGACATTTGTTTTAAATTGTGACAACTTTTAATCCAGGCATCAAACTTGTTGATGTAGTCTATCGTTTTGGGTGACTCAATAATAAATCCATTGCAATGGTCAATTCAAGATTTTGGGCTTAATTTAGAGACAGTGAAAGTCTCGTGTGTTTATCTTCGTTTGGGAGCTTTCATACAGCTTCGGGGTGTGCAACATGACGAGGAGTTGTGCGAAAGGTCGAACCCGCATTAATCGTATCCGAGGCTTAGCTTTCACCCGGTCACCCCTCTTATACCCCCGAAGTTGAATAAGAGCTAGAGGGGGGTTTTTGCACTTGGGCGGTGCGTACAAGGCCTGGGAATGAATTCGTCCCCGTATGATTGACCGTCGAATATTAGCTATTCTGGCTTCATGCAAGGCTAATTGCAGCCTGCAATCTGAACTGCTTTTGGAGTTAGCTCACCCTCACGGGATCGCGGCCCTTTGTCCCGCGACCATTGTAGCACTTGTATAGCCCAAGGCATAAAGGGCATGATGACTTGTCGTCATCCTCACCTTCCTCCGGTTTGTGTTCAAAGTCGCTCTCTCATTAAAATGTACAGCCTAAATATGAAATCTATGGCAATGTGTGTTAGAAAATTAGTTCGGGTTGCAAGAAAGATAATGATTTGAATGAAGAAATACGCAGATCCAGTTCAAGGCACGTTGAGCATTATTATTTTTAAATTAAGATTTGCTCCTATTATTATGATCAAGTGATCACCAATAGGTCATCGGCAAATCGGTTCCAGGATATAACAAACCGGCAATATGCTCGTGTGATCAAATTTGGTATATCTGATCACGCAACCAAAACACCAATAGCGTAGAAAGAGACTTTTGAAACTATCTTTAAAATAGGGCAAATCCGACAAAAATGAAAGTATAGAGTTAGTGATAATAATATAAGGCAAAATCCAATACCGAGTCTACTAAATCAATATCCAACGCTCGGATCAAAATCAACACTGTAGTCCTCCTGATAATCGGCAATTTCTCCCTCCAAAGGCTCTTAGTAATCAACGTCCACTGGGTCGACGTTCTCAGCACTAATCAGATCAGAGAAACTCACGTTCACACCGTCGGTATAGTCACCTGCATCTATTAGATTATCGTGGGATGAGTTTACTCAGTCATGTAAACTCAGTGGATACACCACCAATCCACCCCATACTACTCAAGTGTATTGTGGGTGCATCAAGTGAATGATAACATAGTATATCAAAGGAATCAAAATAGAATAACAAAATCAAGTGCATATCGCAAGCTCCTATCCTAATCATTAATGCGAGATCATGATTTAGACACTTACATCCTAACGTATCTTATCATATCTCATATTATATCATACCTCATATCATATCATATTTTATTATTCTTGCACATACGTCTGTACATCGTATGGGCGTAACTAATAAACTCATAAAATCCTAAACGACGTGTGCCAAAGTCGCTACTCGAGCTACCATGTGAGGGTCACCATAGTATCATACCATCATATCATAACGCCCTCCATATCATATCATATCATACATCTCATCCAGTCACAGGGGTGGCCGGTGACTCATAACTCATAATGTCACCTAGAGAAATCCGTCTTGACTGAAAGACGTTGTTGCCCTTACGGTGGCTACGCAAAGAACGACGCGTATAGAGACTTAAATTATTAATCTTTTGCTGGCCTATACAGCGGTGTCTTATTATCGTAATATATCTTATCATACTGACTCATATCATATCATACTGGCTCACTTCTTAGCCTACCGACTCATATCTTATCCTATCATATTAGAACTCGGGGTGATAGGGTCACCGTTTATACCACCGTATATAAGGCTATACTGAATTCGCACTCACCCTACTCGTCATAGTGTCCCATACCACCATGAGTTATAAAGCATGTGAATACGATATACTCCACGCTTCGATACCATCTCAGTGAATTATCACGCCCAAATATAGGCATGATCTCATACACTCTTGCATCATTTGATCTAGCATGACCTTAACTCATATCATGATCAAAGTAGAGGTATAGAATCCATCACACGCACAAAAGGGTTTTCATTTAGATTATTATTATATTTATACATATATTTATTTGCATAACACACCAATAATTATAGAGTAGGGGGAGTAATTATGTGTTTTCGATAACTTGAAGGTCAGAGTTCGATTTTCACGAGATATCGAATTTCTAACATTTCGTGTTATTGAAGAGGTCGCATTGAAGTGATAAAAGTGATATTTAAATATATTATTATTTATTATTATAGAATATTTAAATTAAATATTATTATTTTAGAAGTTAAGTGCATCACGACCATCGATCGAAAAGTGCAAGTGATTAACGTGCACTAAGTTTTTGGTCGTACAACGGTGAGATTTTAATGTGAATCAGGTTGTTTGTTTGGACGAAAACTAATAAATCGAATTTAATAAGGTGTAAGCTGTTGTTTGGCTCATGATCGATTGATCGAATTTTTAATAGGTCAATCCATCGATAAAAAAGAAGCTAATTGGACACTGACAGGGGATACTACTACTCATATACCTTATAAGATAATTTTATAATATTAAGATAAGATAGTAACCAAGTATCCTTATTTTATATGAGAATAAAATAATAATGAACTATAAGTATATAATATTTATTAATTTTTATATTACCACCTGAAACTACTTTCTCTTTAGATATATTATAATATAATATAATAGATACTTTAATTATTCTAATGTCTTCCTATAAAATGAAATCAGATGAGTGGGTCCAACATCAGATGGGTCTGAGTCGGTACAAATTTGAAACAAGAAATGATAATTTGTATGTGTCTTGTAAGGCAATTTTTATTGTTAAAATAAGGTAGGTACTTAAGTAGAAAAATTAAATAAGAATATATTATTATATACTTATAAGTTATATAGCACTTTATTATATACTATTTTAATAGATATCTAGTTTAAGTTACAAGTGTTTAGAAAATAGTATAATATTATAATCACAAGTTCTAATTAAATATTTACTCATAGAAATAAAAATCGACCATATAAGGTAAAGCAGTACCAGAGGAGATTGATCAGAACAAAGGAAACTCAAAAAGTCTAAGAGTTTTTCTCGATAATTACCATTTATAATAATATTTAATAGGATAGGTGACATCATCATGAATATAATACTATTTATATAAAGTAAGAGATATAATATTATAATAATTGAAAGGAAAGGTAAAAATTTATATAGTAATTTAAAGGCAACCAATCCACGTTTTATGATCTCATCTAAAAGTTACTATTTGAGCAATCTCTACTTTACATAATATATTATATTATTATTATCTTTAATTTAAAGTAGCAGGGATACATATATAATATTCATATATTATATTTTATTATATATACTATAATATACAAATAGGCGAATCTAAAGAATAAGAGATGCATATAACCTACCTCCATCTAAAGAAGTAGAGATGCATAAAAAAAATAAAATGTCTTATAAAATCTAGTGAAGCTACAGCTATTATACTCCAACTAATATATATATATATATATATATAAAGCGTGACTCTGTGTATAATATCATTATTGAAATGAGCGAACCGACCGAGCGATTATACGCTAATATTAATGAAACGAGCGAACTGACTGAGTGGCTATACGCTAATATTATTGGGATTACCATTTACCTCATATTAAAATAATAAGGGTAAAAAAACAACAACATTAAAAGTGTAGAAAAAAATATCAAACAGGTCAATTACGACTGATTTATAATGAATGGATTTATAATTAATCGCCATCGATCAATTGATTTTTTAAACAAGTAAGATTTTAAACTAGAATCAGATCTAGCCATTTATTTAATCCTAAGGTAAAATGATAAGAAAATAATTTATGGTTCTTTTCATGGCCGGTCGATACGCGATCGAATCGTATCCTACGCGACAAGATCTGAGAATGACGAAATGGATGGATGGGTACCCACCTCTTGAAGCGTGATTCGATAGATCGACGACGATTAGGGCGATAGAGATCGGCGTCCACACGATGGTATGTCCATGATTACGCTACCTTCTTTCACCACGATCTGACGACAGAAAAATACCATGGTGTTCATTGTGGAAGAACACACAAGCGATTTAAAAGAGATTTGGGTATTTTTAGAAAAGGGTGGCCAGAGAAGAAGATGGAGTGACGGCTAGGATTTTTAAGAAGAATTTTTGTAATAGTGATTTAGGGTTCTCCGTAACTTTCTTATTTATAATATATATGGAGCTATTCGAAATGAAGAATGCACCACAGAATGCTATTCTAAAGGATTCCTGATCTATTCGAAAAGAACATGAACATTGCGAAAAGAACTAAAGCTCCAGACTTGGTTTTCGAAGAGCACCTGAAATCTATTCGAAAGGAACCAAACTTGCTGATGATCCTTTCGAAAAGTAGAAAACTCCTTGCGAACAGCACCAATTCTGTGCGAATAGAGCTCCAAAAGTCACATTTCCTTTCAAAAAGGCCTCCAATCTGTGCGAAATCATATTCTAAAGATTCCCAGCATCTGTAAGGGCATTTTAGTAATCTCTGCACGCGCCCCAATGCATTTAAAAATCCAGGGGCATTCTGGAACATTCTGAGCACAAATCAGAGGCATATTCCACTCCATGTGAACACCCAAAGATGAAATTACTTGGCGGGAACTTCTAGAAGCTTAAACAGATTTTTGAATTACCTAACAGAATTTGATGCCTCTGTCTTCTGATTGGCTAAACCAGATCAAGCGGATTGGCGGCTCGACTCTTATTGGTTGATATGGATCTAACCAATTCTGATTGGTTGATGCACATCTGAGCTGGACTAAGGGAAAACTATAAATAGATGAACTATCTCACAATTCTGATTGGTTGATGCAGTTTCATTCCTGCTGCCCCATTTTCCAATTCAGATCAAGATAGCTTGTCTGAAACCTCTGTAATAGCCTAGCTTTTGTCTGTAATTAAGAACTGTGAGATACTTATGTAATTCAAGTGAGAATTGTATTCAAGACTACAAATTCAAGAGCGGTTTTAAGCTGTGTTCTGTAATTGTAATGGTGGATTTGAAAAGGTTGCTTTCATCAGTACGTTCTCAATCGGATTCATGTTGAAGGTTCATTGTGATCTCCTCACTCATTAGATTCCTTTAGATTTACTGTTTTTAAGTAATTTCCCTTAATCCACTATCCCTGTGAGAATCTGTGTTTGTAACCTGGTTCTTACAGCATTTGTAGTGGTGCTTATGTTCTGAATCAAGATTTTGGAATGAAGGAGAAAACTATTGGATGATCTATATCCATGACAGTGGACAGATCATAGCCATAAGTTCAACTCAATTCTAATCCTTGAATTGGATCATTTTCTCTTACATCTAAGCTGGTAGCCAGATGAAGATTTGATACTTTCTCAACTGTGTTACACTATTTCTCACTCTGCAATCAATTACTAAGCTTAAGTAGCTGTTATTTCTCCATTCTTATTAATTTTGCATCAAATTCCCTCAACTCGGATCTGGATCACTTAGTTTAAATTTTACTTGTACATAATTTAGTTAATGTGACAAATTCAACCTCTCACCTTACTTGCTTTGTAGATAGGATTAGAGGCCAGATCTGGTAGATCAGATCTGGAGGTTTACCATACATTTTAAATCAATTCTCTGTGGACGATCTTTTACTCACTTACATTTAAAACTTGCTACAATTGGCCCTGATCTTGCAGGCTAATTAATTTCTCTCTGTGCTGATATTTCTTTCTTTTTTCTAGTTTTCTATTCAAAGTATAATCCATCCTTTGAGAAATCTGTTTTTAAAATACAAATAAATCATGCACACTTAGGACGACAACAAGTTTTTGATACAAAGTTAAAAAAAATATATAGAAAAGTGTTGATACAAAAACAGAATTGTGAATGCAAAATAGGAAAACAAAGTTAGAAACTAACTATAATCACATAAAAATGAAGAAAATCAGTAAAACTAGGACACATTAACCTAAGAAAGAAAAAAAAATCAGCAATCTAAAAACAGAATTTGAAATTAAAATTCCTAAAACAGAAAATCTAATGCCAAATGATACATCCTAAGCCCAAAGAAAAACCCCAAAAGCCTGAGATACATATGAATCTAAGTGATTATAAAAATGATTAGCAGGAATAACATACAGTGAAAAGCAAGATTCATAAGACTGACCCCTTTGTTGATGATGTGTATGAATCAAAAAGAATAATGAAGCATGGGAGCACATATTAAATACAGGAAATTACTGATAAAACAGAAAAATAACAAAACTAAGCTAGAACTGTTACAAAATAAAATCTAAAAACTGAATATATGATCAGAAAAATAAAAGAACTGCAAAGCAAATGGAAGGAAACTAATGCTAATAACAGAAAAATCGTAAAAATATGGTAAGGGACTGAATACAAAGTTTAAAAAAAAAATAGAAAGTGTTGATACAAAAACAGAATTGTGAATGCAAAATAGGAAAACAAAGTTAGAAACTAACTATAATCACAGAAAAATGAAGAAAATCAGTAAAACTAGAACACATTAACCTAAGAAAGAAAAAAAAATCATCTATCTAAAAACAGAATTTGAAACTAAAATTCCTAAAACAGAAAATCTAATGTCAAATGATACACCCTAAGCCCAAAGAAAAACCCCAAAAGCCTGAGATTCTTATGAATTCTTATTTATAATATATGGGGATTAATTCTAACAATGTTTGATCCTTAGACCTCTTGTCTATAACTAAAGTCTTTCAACCACCAGGCCACCACACAACTTGTGTTAAATAAAGATAATTTTAAATATAAAACCTTTTGAAAAACTAAAATGTGTATTTTCTCAACTATGGTAGGTTCCGGTGTGAAGCACTAACACCATGCTTGGTGCAAAACCAATCTAACACCACAAATTCAGTTTAAAATTTTTAGAGTCGTTACACCCTATCACCCCTAAGTTTTAAATATAATAGATTAAGTTAGAATAAAATACGATATTCGACCTTTAGGTCTTAGTCATTATGGAATTCCTTTTACAATCACGTGAAACTCGGATGTAGGCATTCATGTCCGGATATAACACCTCTATAGTAGTATAGACTGCCATACAAAGTACAATCAGGTTTCTATGGAACATATTTTTTGGGAAGCATGATTTTGTGAAGCTTATCGCACCATGACTTACACTTGATTCAGATAATAGAAATATGATGAGAATGAGTATGTAAGATAAGAAAATATATGAATATGATAATAAGACATCATTGTATGGGCCAACATAAAATTAAGAATTTAAGTTTGTACGTGTCGTACTTTACATAGCTATAATAAGGATTCCAACGTCTACAATCAAGCCGGGTCTCTGAGAAGACAATATGAGTATGTTATGAAGTACGTGTTCTCGCCTTTAGAGATCGTACGCTTATAGTCAGTCACCCTATAGACTGAATGGGGTGTATGAGTATAATATGTCATGGAGGGTAGTATGTTATGGTGGTATGCTACTATGGTGACTCTCACATGATAAGCTCGAGCAGCGACTCTAACATATGTCATATTAAGATTACGAGTATGTATGTACGCTCATGCAATGTACAAATGCATGTAATATGATAATATGTTATGTTATGTTTATAAGGTATGGTAAGGTACGTTATGACTGGAGTGTGTATAGCTTGTGGTCTTACATTTATGGTATGATATGAACTCTACGATACAGAGGAATTTATTATTTCCTGCTTTCAGTTATATTGTTATACTATTATTATCACTCACGAGATGCACTCACAATGCACCTGAGAAGAGTAGGGTGGATTGGTGATGTATGCACTGAGTTGCGCGTTATTTAGCAACTCAGCACTCGTGACATTTATTATTTCAGGTGATTATATCGACAGAGTGAACACTGGCTATTCTGATCTTATTGTCGTTGAATTCAATTACCTGGAGGACGCAAAGTACCAGAAGCCTTGGGACGGCGACGCTACAGGTTATCAAGAGGACATTGTTGCTGACTATGATCCTAGTGTTGATCACTGATAGTGTAGTTTCAGTACTGAGATTATGATCTTTTGTTCAATAGATTATTTTATCGTTCCGCTTATTTATTGATTATCTATATACTCGTACATTAGATTTGTTTTTGACACTTGCTTTCTTTGATTAGTAGTTATTTCATGAATATTATCGCATTTATCATTTATTTATGGCTACCCTAATGTCTCGTTCTTTTATTGTTGGATTCATGAATTTTGTGAAGTCATATAGGCGTAAGAAGTGTATGTTCGCTTAGCATGTGTGGGATGTGTGTGGGTCATAATTCAGAATTCTAGGCCCTCGAAAAGGGGTAAAATTTCGAGTCGTGACAGCGGGAGAGGCTTTAGTGTCTGTTTCAAACTGCTGCTGCAAATCTCATATTTTGACTGCTATGAATATGACAGTAGAGATCGTTTGCGGTTTGAATCTTTCATACAATAGATCTTGAGATCATAAGTATACCATCGGATGATATGCTAGCAATCCAATCAAAGAGAAGAAAATTTACAAGTCGGATTGGAGGTATCGCCCTTCATATTAGATTTTTCCACTGAAAAACGAAGATATGTAACGTGTCTGTCCTGGCAAGAAAAGAAAAGAAACTACTACGCTGGAATGGTTCTTGATTATGTCTACGGATACGTGACCTCTTATGGCTACGCTTCAAAGGGATTGCAAGAAACATACTGATGCAGAATCCAGTGACAGCTTAGAGTGAACGGAAAATGGCATCGCTCTATGGGCTTCATGGCGTATTCTTCCTAGGGCTGTCAACAGGTCTGGTCTGATATTTACCTAGTTGGACACATAAACTTCACCCGTTGGGTCGTCAGCATGAGACATTAGACCTTCAGATTGAGTTGGGTCGACCGGACCCTATATTTTTAAGTAGAAAGGTTTTTTTTTTTTTTTTTTTGAACTGGTTGGGTCGAGTTTTCAGGTTGTACATTGGGTCAGGTCCGTTGGGTTGAGTGCACCATTCGGTTGGGTCGGCTTGGGCATTTACAATTTTCTTATTGGGCAGCCAAAATTCTGACCCTGCCTGACCAATTGACAACCCTACAATTTCCATTTGCAGCATGAGTCATCTGTGCTATGCACAAGCACAGAGATCCACTAGCTTCTCAAAGTCTGTTGGGAAGGGGATTTTAATGATAAAAAGAAGAATCTACTTGGACGTGTATGCCCTTGGGCACGGCCATATATAATATAAAAATACTCTTGGAAAGGGTGGATCACACATGAATTTTTGAAAAATTTGCAAATAATTCAGGATTAATTCGCAAAACCTTAAATTTGCAAATTATTTGTAAATTTTGTGACTGGTTGTGAGGGTGGATCACACAGATGCACCCTTTCCTGAATTTTGTGACTGGTTGCAAATAATTCAGGAAAGGGTGCACCTGTGCCCGTTGCATTAGTTTTCTGGCAAGTGGCACCCAATCATATGTTCGGGTGCCACATAAAAGAGCTGCTTGATTATGAAAATATTATTATGAAAGAAAAAAATTAAAATGAGCCATATAAACCTGTTTAATCAATAGAGTCAAAAGCACAAAAAATGAACTTTTAAAATCACATTTGGTTTCACCATTCATTTTCCACGATATGATTTAGTGGCGATCGCATTTGCAAGCTCCTACACACCGATTTTAACCTCCAGATCACTGGAAACACTTGGGATTCATCAATGAATACTGAGGTTGCAATTATGCCACAAGATTTAGAGACAACTGATTGTTCATAAATAGCTGTGCAGTATCCAACCTCTCACCATGTTGGCAGAGGCGAGATTGCCTAGGCACTACCCTTGTGGACAGGTGGGTAAGGCTGTCAATGGGCTGGGCTAAGCTTGATCCCGACCCGGCCCATCTCAGATTTGGGCTCAAATAAAAAGCTCGTGCCCGGTTCGATTTTATATTCGAGCTGGGATTTAATTTTAGGATACAAAATAATCAGGCTCTCAACAAACGTGGCCCAGATCAACTTGAACTCGGCCCAGCCCGAACTTGATTCGGACTTGGTTTGAGCTTTAAATAAAAAGTCCCAGGTTTTGGGGTGAACATTTACTCTTTCAATATTTGCTTCATTTGTAGGGCCAACCCATGACCTCTTAGTATAAATCAATCGGTTCATGGTTTGTTCCGCCATCCCACCCAATGAGTCATTAGGATTTGTTTTCAAGAGAATCTTCTGTAATCGGGTCGAGCGCGAACCAAATTTCTATTTGGGCTAGGTTCGGGCATAATACTTCTCGTAAACAATAATCAGGCCAACGAAAAGCCTAGCCCAGCCTGACCCGCTGACAGCCCTACAGGTGGGGTCCATAATACTAACTCACTTTCTACCCAGCATTTGACAGCTGACTCAAATCCCTCAGCATATACGCTTAGGGTACCTTTGTTTTACAACCCAAGTTTATGTGGGTGTCATGTGTTTAAACAGTTGACTTGTTTGACAATCAGATTTTCATATCCCAAAATATAACATGATCATGGCATATATGAAATTTGTGGATCACTTTGACCATGTTTTTGAGTATTAGTGGACAGTTATTAATGTACATGGGCCAAGGCGAAGGACAAAAGATGATGCACCAAAGCCATAATGGCATGATCACTGGTCACTAGAATGTATCATAATTTTACCCGAAACTTGCCACATTTGCTTCTTCCTTTAAACCCACTATTTTCGAAAAAAAAAAAGTATTTATGGGAACTCACCCTGTTCTTCCAAAAAAAAGTGCCTATGCAACGCTGTTCCCTAATTTTTTCGATAATTTGAATGTCCACAACTCATCTTTGTTTGTTGTTGGATCGCATCTAAACAAGTCTATCAAAACCAACCAAAACCCAACATAACATGCCATTGTCATCCCTTGAAGCAAGTAAACCTTTGTTTCTCAACCACCAAATAGAGATCAAACATTTTTACCTGATTCCATTTCAGTATCTCTATCACCACTTGCTCTACCCACCACACTCCCTACCTATTAATTATCTATTTATTTTTATAAATAATAAAAATGAACATCCCAAATATAGATTCTGATATATGTCTATAATCATACAAATCTTTCAATTTGTGACCACTGGAACTGATATATAGCAATGCCAAAAATTAGACAGAAGCACAATTAGATGGTGGCATCATGGCTGACTCCCAGACCAGCAAACTTCTTAATCAAGTTCTTGGTTGAAGGCAAACCAGCGACCACGTCCTCTTCAATCCCACATTCATTTGTCCCTCTCCTAATCTTGAAGTAGCCGTCCTGCCACAATCCAATATAAAATTGCTTGAGGCTTACAACATAATAAATGACTTCAAAAATGTAGTATTCTTGTTGATGAAAAGAAACTTACATCACCCCAGCTTTTATTCCACTGGTTTGCAAGAAGCTGCAGTTGAGAGCAAAGTTAAATAAAACATCATCTATGTATATATACACATTGTAATTGTCCTGAATTTGACCACTTCATAATAACAACATACCCAATAATCTTCTCCATCATCACTAGTCCCCCACCCAATGAGCTTCACAGCATGGCCACCCATGACATAACCTGTAACGTGCTTGTAGACTCCTGACTTGTAATGAGCAAAATCCTGTGGAAAAGAAGATAATAATAATATATATATATATATATATATATATATAGAAAAATTGCAACATTTCACCTTGCTATCAGCATATTAAGAAATTTATGTGCGACAACAAAATAAATAGAAAAACTAAACTATATGAAGAAAAAAAATTAAGAATATATATATATATAAACATCTAACTAAAAAGAACAAAAATTGGTAAAGGAAACACTGAATTCAATCTCACATATACATGCCACATCATCAAGGAATGATGGAATAGCCAACCCATAGGGTACATTTTCTCTGTTAAGTGTTGAAATAACAAGATCTGTGGCATTCTTTCTGTACAATTACTAAATATTGGCGACACTAGAAAGATGTAATCACTAATGATGATACAGAATCAATATAAAACTTAACATAATCGAGAAAAAAAGAAAAAGAAATCCTCCTTACCTCATAAACTGTGAAAGAGACCTCCACAGGACCATTTTTGTAGACCTCTGCCATGATGTTGTAAGGATCAGAATTGATTCTGTAAGCACTGACGCCGAAGTGCTTAGATTCATCCCAGACCTGGTTCTCAACTTGACATTGTTTTTTACACTGTGGGGTCGGATATTCAGGTTCACAACCTGGATGAGAGCATCCAACTTGATCAAAGTAAGGGTTGCACTGCCATATTAGAAATCATCGTATAAGTATATCATGTACAAGCAAGCAAATGTCCAATTCAACAGTCGTAAATGAAACCGCTCATAACTAACATCTCTTTTAGTGTTAACAGATAGAGCAAACAAGAGAATATAATATTCCCTCGGCGATCAAGTGATGGAAGTTGATCATTGATCGATTGATAATACAAACCCAAAAATGGTATCAGAGCAAGGTTATAACCAGTGATTGATCAATATCCTTTATTCCCACCAACATCAAATCATCGCCTTCATAGGCTTTCATCATTGATCCTCACATTTATACCATCGAATAAGAGTTGGATATCCTGATATTGGATCATCACCATCATCACTGGTACACCATTGGCTAGCAGTCATCCCTACTAACCATCCTTTCAGTAACAAAAAAAAGAGGGTTTAAGAATAAGGTTTGGAGTTATAGATATAAAGGCGAAAGAAGGGGATTTTGTTTTGTCTTTGGAAAAGAAAGGCTTTATAGGTGTGTTTTATAAACTATGTCATTATAATTACACACAAATTTCATAAATCGTCATCAGGTTGTTCAACAGTAAATCAACTAATAAGGAAAAAACAGCCCCCAATAATTAAAGAGATGAACCTCTTTAAAATCAGCCATTACTGAATCAAATTCCAGTCAACTGCCCTCGAATCTCTGGTAAAAACACCGTAAAAGTAAGTGATGACAATCACTGATCTGCCCAAAATTCTGGGAAAACACAATCCAATACCACAGGATAACAGTAATTTCCTGAACATAACTGCTACTTTGATATGGCCCACCAATTATTTAAATATGCTGAGAATAAAAATCATGTCTAAACTTATTGTGATTAACTTTTTTGACATCTGAACGACAATAAGGTTAGACATGGTCCAGCTCAGGTCCGCAGTGCGGCCTGGTCCAGCTCAGGTCCGCAGTGCGGCCTGGTCCAGCTCAGGTCCGCAGTGCGGCCCGGTCCAATCCAACCTGGTTCTGATAATATTATAAGAATTATTCCATTAATTTAGTTGAATTTAAATTAGCTATAATTAAGGTAAGTGAGCCATTACTTGCACCCATAAGTTGGCCCTTGCACCGCATTTAAAGGGAGACTTGGTATTTTAGGGGCATGTGACATGTGAAAACGCAATCTAGGCCGTCTGATTTTAAATTTATGATCTATAGATCTTCAATGCATAAGATTGGAGCAAAACACGATATTTATCATATGATCTATTGTGGTCACCTGTTGAATCAGATAATAGCCTTTGACTACATTTGATCACATGATGAAAGATTATATTTCATGCTAATCTTCTGTAGTAAATATCTTAAAATCATGGCCTTAAAATCAAATGGCTTAGATGGAGTTTTCACATAGCAGAGGTTGCCAAACTTGCAAGTCTCTCTTTTAAATTCGGTGCAAGGGCCAACTTTCCAAGTCCAACAAGTAATGGCTCCCTTAAGAAATAACCTGATTAACCTTAATTAAGTAGGAAAAGCTTTGTTTTATCTAATTAATCTATATTAGTGCTAGTTAACCTCGATTTAACTAGAAACACTCAGCCTTCAAGCAAACAATTTCACAAACACGCTACTGTACAGTCTCCAAAAAGCAGCAATAACGCATCCATAGCAGCAATGCCAACCATTCTCTATGCATTCTGTTTTTCCTTCTTCATCGCGTCTTCTTTTCTCCCCCTAAAAAAATTTCATATGCGAAAATAATGGGAAGGGGGAAGAGAACATATATGAAAAATAGGGGTGGATGGCTGCAACACAAATTGAAAAACAACCATGGAAAAAAAAATGAAGCACAGAAACATGACCTAGGGTTCCCGACCTCCAATGCACAAGATCTGACATAGCGGCAAGGTGCAGAGCATATGTCAGACGGAACCCTAAACAGACTAAAATAAAGGGCGCACGAAATCAACCGCTCTGATACCAGGTAGAAAATAAATAAAATAAGAACTAAAGAGGAGAGAAAATCCCATTATTATGCACATCTCTCACACTAGTGTACTCAGTGTTGCTCACTACATCTCTAACAGACCAATCCAGAAACAAGATGGCAAGTTGCTCTCCTTAGGAAAGCTTATGCTCAACTTAGATGTGTACTTCTTGGGAAACCTTGGTCTGCTGGTGGAGGTATCACAAAAGATTCCAACAGAAAAGTTGGGTGCTCCTCATTGGGGCCATTTGGTGAGTGGAAGGGCCAAGGAGTCACGAGCTGCTTTATTGGGTAACTGTTCCTTTAGAAAAGTGGGGACAGTCAACAATTGTGGAAAAAATTCCTAGAGCTGTCACTGTATGGCTGACACACCTTGGAGGCTTTTAGATTATCCGTATTTCAATATTGTGCACATTCCTCGCTGTCAAATGCCAAGGCACATATGCTTGCTAAGGAGGGAGTCACAAAACTAGATTTTTTAGGACCGTTTTTCACTTGACGTAATCTATGATTACCCTGGCTTTGGCTTCTCACACTCCCAAGTTTGTATCTTTTCTGCTTTGGTTTTAATAACATGTCAAAAAAGTACAGTTCGTGCATATTACTGAAAGGAAAAGAGCAATAATATTCATAAAACTATGTTATAGTCAAGAGGCGACTAAGAAATTCAAGGAAAGAACTGTTAGTGGTAGATATAACCACACCTCTTCCGTAACCACACCATTCTGGACAAAGTATCGCCATGCTGAAATAGGATATCCCCCGTCACAACCATCTCCACACATAAAGCCGCAGCATGATAAGAGGTCATTTACTGACAGGGAAACGTTCTGCAACAGATGAAAATTCAATTGGTATACAAATAAGTTCCACTTTATGTTATATCATTTTTATTGGCAAATGAGATTCTGAAAGATCTAACAACTTCTTTTATGACTGGAAGCTACCAGATCAAAATGAATGCAGAAACGGTCCGACAATGATTCTACAGCGCCAAAAGCCCAACAAGAACCACAATGCCCCTGCCCCATCAATAAACCCGTCAGAAGTAATTTGTAAGGCCATTCCTTAAGTTAATGATAATTAAAGCCAAAATAAAAAAACAGGTTACCTGATCTTTTATTTGGAGATTTGAAGGTTGGCCCAGATGTTGATATGCAAAGTACAATATGATCAGCCTCTATACTGAAGGAATTCTAAATTAACAAAGATAGTTTAGGGGACTAACCAAGTATATCTCCAATGGTGCTACATTGAGGCCAAGCTGCTCTTGCATCAAATTGCTTAGGCAACTTCAAGGATTTGGGATGGGTTTTTACTGGAATAGTCTCAAAAGTATTCTTAGGCGCAGCTTTTACTCCAAGGAGATGCTTGAATTGACCAATCTACATACAACAAGAAGGTTGGTGACAGAAACAAATAGGACAGTTGGACATAGGCATACAATGCATTAAAAACTGACAATTAAAAAGAAAAGGATTCAGCAACTTGTTCAGGCTCACAGTGTAATTGGAGAAGCGAGGATTCATGGCAGCTTCCCATCCAGCATTAGGGTTTTCATTTATCTGTTGTATGATCGAATTCTGCATAATGCACATGGAAATTTCATTCTAGACACAAGTCAAAGTCACACCAAATCTAGCCTTTGCCCCATAACACTAACAGAGGTACCTGAAGAATCTGGGAACTACTCCTGATTGGAGGAATTGGTTTCACAGCCATCACCTGCAATTGTACACAAGAAAGCTTCGATAGTAGAGCTTGAAAGTCAATTTGCTGAGGTCAACATCCAGTACTAGATTGTCATGTTCTGTACCTCATTTAAATAAGGCTGCAGTTTATATATATATATATATTGGAATTTTATTTATTAGAAAAATAATAATAAAGTACAGCAGGGCAAAATTATCCATTCTATAAAGAAAATCTTGAAACACTTTGCTAAATGATTGGACATCTTGTTAGCAAGGTTTATAATTTTCCAATTGCTTGAGGACTCGTCAACTCAAAAAAATGATATGCTATCGACCAATACAAAGTATACACGTTTTATCAGACAGATTGCGACAAGTTAGCATAAAGTGGTTTGTAGAGGGGAGGTACAAACCAATACAAGTCTCATACTACTAGCAAAAATCTCCAACATAAACATATTATGATCCATAAAAGTCCAATACATAATGGATCAGAAGATATTTTAGACATTGGTTGTTAACCAGATGCTTATAGCGTGTCAAACAGTGACAAATAAAATCTCTGACATATATATATATATATATAAGAAGTTATGACCAGGAAGAAACATGTTTCCAAACTGCAGATCGCCAAGTTTCCCAGGGTAATCAAACTGCGGGTTGGTCATACTCCCAACCTAATTGGGTCCATGATATTACAAGTCAAAACACTTGACTTTAGGGTTCGGGTTAGACGGAGAGATAAGAAAAACAAGAAAAGTAAAATGCTCTATACACCTGACTAGTCGACTACATACTACACACACACCATAAGTGATACATAAGTCAATATGATGCAGAATTTAGGTCTACATGTTGGAATCGTGGCAAAGTCGAGAAGAAGAGATCAAAGAGAAAGTAGACCCGTGAATGGGTTTTCAAACGTCCCATGAAAGAGTCATCATTACGCGAAGGATGTCCATGGTTTCAGAACGCGAAGGATGTCCATGGGTTTCTGGAAATTATGGCAAGGACATCTGTGACCAAAGACATTTGTGCCCAAGGACGTCCGTGGCCAAGGGCATCCACAATTTAGACATCGTTCTATTTTGTGCACATCGTCGAGGACGAACATCCGTGGTCATATGACGGATGTCCGTGAAAGTCGTCTGCGAATTGGCGGCTACATGAATTTCAGGCAAAAACTTGTCATTTAGAGTTTTAATTGTTTTAAGTCTTTCTTATTTCGAACTTTATGTTTAGTTAGGATTTTCTTAGCCTATATAAAAGGCATATAAAGACTTTATTTAAGATAGTTGATGATTAATGAAATTGAGAGTTTGCTTTTGTACAAACTCTAGAGAACTTGTGATGAGTTTTTACTCAAAAGAGTGAATCTTTCAAAACTCGTGGAGTGAATCTTTGTTTTATCATGCACTTGGAGTGAAGTCGACGTACATCCTTGGTGTGAAACCTTAAAACCCTATCTTTCTATTTTATCTTCTTAATTATTGTCAGGGTTTTAGCATTTATCTTGCATCACGATATATCTACACACACGCACTGTGAGAACTAGACCCGACCCATTTCTTGGCCCAAACCAGGCCCAGGCTAGACCCAACCTAAATCCCTTATAACTTTCTTCTTGCCCATGCTTAACACCTAATCCTTCCCCCCATCACATCCGCTTCAAATGCAGGGCTTGGAACTTGAAATCGTGTTGCAATCCGTCACCGCCCTGGCAACAAAATCGTCATCAGCGTGCACCGCCCAACCATCCCCTTAGGCTATAAAATCTGAGGCAGCCATCACCTCTCTCCTCCATGATTCAAAGAACTCTAGTAAGGCATTCTTCTTCTTCATCTTCTCATTCTCTTTTTCTCATCTCCGGCCGACTCGATCTCCGGTGACGATCATCGGAGACTACCGTTGTCATCCATTTCAATGCTCGTGTGGTCATCGTAATCATTCGCGCCCTCGCGACCATCGTTCGTCTTCGCAGTCGCGATCGGTGTCATTCCCGTTGACAGCAATGTCAACCCAATAACGAAATCCGCACTCCATTTCCCTCTCTGTATTTTCCCCTCTTCTCTACCAATCTCTCTTTTTCTTCCTCCCGTGCCACCATCAACCACAACCCATCTCCTTTCTTTTTTGTCACAAAACAATGACCTTAATATCCTCTTTTTATTTTATTTATATATATATATATATATATATATATATATATATATATATATATATATATATATATATAATATAAGGTATAAAACCTATATAACCCATTTCCTCTCTATTTTACCACAACCAGTGACTTTAAAATCCTTTTATTTTACTTTCATTTTATTTTGCTATTAAAAATATAAGGTTTATAACCCATATGTTTGTTAGGGATATTTTTGGGCTATTAATCGATTATAAAATATTTTAGGAAATATTTATTTATTATGTTTAATATCAACTAAAGTATTATAAAATATATTTTGTTTATCATGAAATATTATATTTATTTAACTTAAAAGAACGGGTTATTAATATTCTTTCGGCTTTAAAAATTATTTATTAGTTACTAATTATATTCTTTTAGTAATTTCTATTTTTCTTGGTTTCAAATATTTGTTAAAAATATATATCCTTATTACGGGTTACTAAAATGACTTTTGACTGATTACCCCCCTTTTGCAACCTATTCGATGTCATGACACAATTCGATCCTCGATGCTCTAATCGTGTCGACCCGTAGTTACACCATTCGCTCCAGAAGCTCAACCCATCTCGGTTGAGACTCTATTGGCTAACCTCCACGTGACCCGACTCGATTCTAACTCAATACCCCTCGCTTATTCATCCAACTCTCATTATTGTCGAAGCACCGCTTAGCGCTAACACACCCTTGCTCTCGTGCAGGTAGCACTTTGGGAAACCGGAGCTTTAACCACCCCCATCGCAATCACCAGGGAAGCGCATGTCAAGGTAAGTGACCTACCCTGACCTACCCTTATCACCCTGCTCTAATTAATTAGCACTATCTAGATACAACGTATATGTAAGTACATACAACCCTATAATTATGAATTGAAACTTTAGGTAGTGTGATACATCTATGAGACATTATTGTATGCTAGTATTATAATTGCTTGAGTATATTTATATAAGAGTTTGTCTTTTTATTTCTACACAATATTGTTTGATAAAAATTCTTGGATAAAGTTAATCGTAGTTCGACTATTGATGGTATATAAGGCATAAGCATATATTTGAGCATATTAGCAAGCATAATTATTGTATGATTTTCGTCATAAATTGGTAGGAAGAGGACATGATTACGAGACGTGATTGATCGTAATGCGTATATTTCCTAGATAGCATCATACACCATCTTGATTATGGAAAGCACCAACTATTGAACAAATGATTTTTTACTCCATATGTTGTGCATCTATATAATTGTATGATATTTCTAGTCAAGATCCCCCATAGGGCAGCATGGGTTTGAGGCGAATGGTCGTGCTAGTGCTTCCATAATAAGTACATGTTGCCTAACAATCTGTCACGGACATGGGTCAAAATATCGTCCGATACCGATACGTATCGGTTTGGGACCTCAGCGGTACGATACATAGGGTATGTATCGTACCCTATCGAAAATACCCATATTATCGTCCGATACGGGCAAAGTATCGCCCGTATCGGACGATAATATAAAAAAAAAATTTGAAAATTAAAAAATAACTTCAATTATCGTCCGATACAAACGATAATTTGAAATTATCGTCCGTGGGCCCAAGTTTTGACTCAGCTGATTATAGGGTCGGCTTTGGGTGTTTTTTTTTTATTTTTTTGCAGCCATTTTTTGCTCCTCTCTTCTTCTTCCTTCTTCTTCATTTGCACTCTTCTTTTTTGCTTATTTGCACCCTAAATCGCCGCCGAATCGCACAAAAAAGCTCGGGATCAATGCCGAAGGTACGTGTTTTATCATTTTCCCATCATTTTATTTCGTTTTAAATGTTAAAATAAGGTATATCTACTTTATTTAAGGGCAGATCTACCTTATTTATGGGTAGATCTACCTATAAATATGGTAGATCTACCCTTAAATATAGTAGATCTAGCCATAAATTTGGTAGATCTACCATATTTAATGGTAGATATTAAAATAATTAAAATTATTAAAATTATGGGTCAAAAATAATTTAAATAATTAAAATTATGAGTTACATGTAATTAAAATTATGGGTCACAAAATAATTTAAATAATTAAAATTATGGGTCACATATAATTAAAATTATGGGTCACAAAATAATTAATAGAATTAATAATATGGGTCAATATGGGTCACATATACCCTTAAAATTATGGGTCACAAAATTATGGGTTACAAAATAATTAATATAATTAATAATATGGGTCACATATACCCTTAAAATTATGGGTCACAAAATAATTTAAATAATTAAAATTATGGGTCACACGTAATTAAAATTATAGGTCGCAAAATAATTAATATAATTAATAATATGGGTCAATATAATAAACGATTTATGGGTCACAAAATAATTTACATAATTAAAATTATGGGTCACAAAATAATGAATATAATTAATATAATTAATAATATGGGTCAATATGGGTCACATGTACCCTAAAAATTATAAAATAATTAAAATAATTAAAATAATTATAATTATGAGTCAATATCAGTCACATGTACCCTTAAAATTATGGGTTACATATAATTAAAATAATTAATATTATGGGTCACATGTAATTAAAATAATTAAAATAATGGGATATGTCCCATAAAACATTAGAATAATATGAAATAAATTTTAAATAAATTTTTAAAAATTAAAATAATAGCAAATAAATTTTAAAAAATTAGAATAATATCAAATAAATATTCAAAAATTAGAATAATATCAAATATATATTTAAAAATTAGAATAATATCAAAAAAATATTCATAAATTATAATAATATTAAATAAATATTCAAAAATTAGAATAATATCAAATAAATTTGGTAAAATATAATCTAATCTTTTAAAAATTAGAATAATATCAAATAAAATTTCAAATGTAATCTAAATTTTATAAAAATTAGAATCATATCAAATAAATTTAATAAAATATAATCTAATATTTTTAAAATAGCAATAATTAAAAAATAAATTTTATTTTCAAGTGTAAATTAGATGTTTAATTTAATCCAATCGTTTGCTCATTCATGCAAGTGAAATAAATAAATATGGTACGATCGTCAGATCCATCATGGCAATACGGTACAGCAATAGATGGTGATAGACTCCGGATAGAGTGCAAGCTTTGTGGAAAAAAACTGTTGGGAGGAGGTATCACACGGTTAAAAGAGCATCTGGCTCATGTAAAGGGAGAGATAAAAGGGTGTCCCAATGTACCCAGAGAAATAAAAGAAAATGTCAGAGCTAGTTTACAAGCGACAAAGAGAAAGAAAAAAGCTGAAACCGATCGTGATAGGAAAATGTATGAGAGAATCAGGAGGGCAGATCCAGAGTTTACATCACCTAGACCTGAAGATGATGAGGATGAGGATGAGTAGATAGCGAGAGCTATGAGAGAGTGTCAGAGAAGCACAACAGCGACAAGATCAAGAAGAAGCCGATTATCGGTTTCGGTCCAGGTTGAGGGGCTCATCCATGCCTGTTGCTCGTGATGGATCTACTCGTAAGCCAAATGTTGTTGATGTTGATGAGGATGTTGAAGTGATCACGGGGTTGTGAGGTCATCCCGGAGGGATTATAGGTCATCTAGAGGTCAGATTACGACCCCATGGATCCATTCATGTATCGCACTGAAAGCTCCAAACAAACCAAATTGAGTGCAATCTCACTTTAAAAAATGGGGAAGAAGCTTGAAAAATCCATTGCCAAGTTTTTTATATACAACCACATTCCGACCCAAGTAGCAGACTCGCCGTACTTCAAAAGCATGATTGATACAAGTGCAGAAGTTGGTCCAGGAGTTAAAAAGCATTCTGCATACGAGATATCTGAGCCCTTACTAAAAGATGAGTACGATGAGATAACTGCCTATGTACAAAGCTTTGAGGATGTATGGGATGAGAGAGGTTGCCCAATTATGTGCGATAGATGGACTGGTCCCACAAAGAAGAGTTTGATCAACTTTTTGATTTACAGTGATGTCGGGACAGTATTTTTGAAATCAGTTGATGCTTCTAGACACGCAAAGACTACTGATTACCTCTTTCAACATAAGGTAGTTCAAGAGGTTGGAGAGCAGCGGGTTGTGCAGGTGGTAACAGACAATAAGGCAAATTACAAAGCCGCTGGATTAAAACTAATGATGAAGAGACGTCACCGTCTTTGCGTGGACCTCATTCTTGAGGATTTAGGAAAGAGAAGCAAGACACAGGCAATTATTCAGAAGGGAAGAACGATTACTTCCTACCTGTATAATAGTGACAAGCTGGTCAATTTAATGAGAAACTTCATGAACAATGAGTTGCTCCGACCTGCGATTACACGTTTTGCAACACAGTTTTTAGCCCTACAAAGTTTGGCTAAATATAGGCGTGAGCTAAAAAGTATAGTGTCGTCGGAAGAATGGAATAAACATGAAATAGAACTCCCACGAGCAAAGAGACTAGCTTGCACTGAAGTTGCTGACCTAATCTACAACACGCAGTTTTGGGCAGATGTTGACCACCTGATCGTCGTCACTACCCCGTTGGTGCAAGTGTTGAGATTGGTTGATGATGATGAGAAACCAACGATGGGGTATGATGTGTTATTTTAATTGTGATGTTTTACTCGCAAGCGCACGAATCAGACTGTATATAGTGGGTGCAGAGTACGAGATCGTTCCCACGAGGACTATGTTTGAAGATTTAAAAAGACAAGACAGTAATTCAAGAAACCTATCAAGATCTAACAGTATTCTACCAGTCTTATGATTTAAGCGGTTTGATGAGATGATAATTACTGACTACAAAAATAAAACTTAATTGGTGATTCAAAAATAAAGGTAAAGATAAAGATACTAAATCCTCCCATCTTTGGTCCGTTCTTCCCGTGATATAAATCTAAGGATTAAGCTATGAGATATGTTATTGAAAACAAGCATTTTTTTTTTGAAGATAAATGGTCAAAACCCAAATAGATTCCACATTGCATCCCTGCAATCAGGACTTAGATGATTTTCATATATAGATCTGGGATCAAGGGCATGGCTCGGCACACTTGATCTCAGGTTCAAATAAAAATCATCCCCAAAGTAGTGAAAATTCCAACAAGAATACCACCATAGATCTGAGATTAAGGGCATGGCTCGGCACACTTGATTTCAGATTAGGGAGTAATTAAGATAAAATTACCATTACAGATCCAAGATCCAGGACATGGCTCGGCACACTCGATCCCGGATCATAATCGTAAGTAGATTCACACGATGAAAGCAAACAGACCATAACAATGATTGGGTAAAATTACCGTCACAGATCTGAGATCCCAGGCATGGCTCGGCACACGCGATCCCAGTTAGTGGCGGGGATTTCATCCGTTCGTGATAACACAACGACCATAAAATAAGATCTCATATTTTAATTCTAAATTTATATTATTAAAAGTACATCCCTCGGATGGGAATCATTAGATACCCATCCCTATGAATTTAGTCACACATATTGTAATTAAATGACATAAATAAATAAGGAAGGGAAAATAACATTAATTTAATGAATTAAAAATACCTCAAACTTCAACAGAAATTACTTTAATCCACAAGTACGATGATCTTCAGAAACGAAATTAATGCAGGAATCAACTGAACAAAAATTAACAAACTGAAGGAATGAATACTGAAAAATTAAAGGAACAAAGCTCTCAAAAAGGAATAATAAAAACTCTCTGTTTCTATGTCTAACCATGAAAAAGAAAAATTAAAAACTAACTCTCTAATCTCCTAATTCTTTATTATATTCTCGAAGTGTTTGAGTCGGCTTTAAATAATATCCCAGTCGCGGAAGTCCCCTGGCACGAAAAGTCAGGGTCGATTAATCGACCCTATAGGGTCGATGCATCGACCCTACAAAAGATCCTCAAAATCTACTTTAAAAGTGACAGTTCCGTGTCAGACACTTTTTTGTCCTCGATTAATCGACCAAAAGGGTCGATGCATCGACCTCCAAGAAATTCGTGAAATTCCAGCCCACTTTTTGCATCAGACACTACTTCGGTATTTTGGCCATAACTTTCTATCCCGAACTCGGATTGAGACGATTCTTGCGCTGTTGGAAAGCTGACAGAAAGATCTACAACTTTTGTGTTTTGACAATTTCATAATTCGGCCGTCTTGAAGGTCCAAATTGAGCTTCAAGTCACATCAAATTCTCGATGACTCAAAGTTGCAGTGTTTTGACATTATTTTCAGAATTCTTAGGCTGTTTTCTGCACTTGGCTTTTATTTACCTGAAACACTTCAAATCTAATAATTCTCATCAGATAGCCTTCATCGGACGGCTAAATATAGGTATTTAGGAGTGAAATATCATCATTTTTCACTACTCATCAGGGTACGTTTATGAGTCAATGGATAAGGCAAAATTGGCCATCAAAACTAAATGCCCTACAAAATATAAACGATACTGAACGATTATCGACAAGAGGTGGGATGCATAATTTCACCAGTACTTGCATGCAGCAGGTATAACATGTTAAACTGCTTATGTAGTGATTTTTATTTTTATTTTTATTATTTTCATATACTGATGAAATTGCTCATATTTGATGTGTAGCACACTACTTGAATCCGGCCTTCTAGTATACGCGACGCTTCGAGTTGAGTGACACTGATGAAGTGTATACCGGTTTGCTCAATGTAATCCAACGGATGCTCCCTGAGTTGGCGGACCAATCAAAGAAGTGAGTAATCATAGTATCATACCTTATAACTAATAAGTCAAATGTCATGTGATATTATGATATGTTTATTGATATGTGGCTTACTGTATTTCATCTTTATAGATTGACGTGTTTCGCAAGAGACATTGGTCATTTGAGACCCCGTTGGCGCAATCCCAAATTAAACACCACAAACTCACTGATTGGTGGATGCATTATGGCGGTGATGGTACGATATTGAGGCGGGTAGCAATGAGGGTATTGTCGCAAACATATTCCTCGTCCAACTGTGAGCGGAATTGGAGCACTTTCTCTCTCATTCATACTAAGACAAAGAATAGACAAACTATGGAACGATTGGAAAGTTAGTCTACTGCCACTACAACATGCGATTAAGGGTCAGGAATATACAGAGGACCAACCGTGGTAAGCAATTATATGAAGTCTTAGTTCCTCAATTATATGAAGTCTTACTTACATATTATACTAATTCATCTATCATATTCTACCTTGCAGACAGTAAATATTTTGATCTCATCCAGTTGGATTATATATTCGAGGAGGATGACCCTTTGAATCAATGGATCGAAGAGAGAGAAGAGCCAGTCTTGGATACTGAGAGCACTGAATGGCTGGACAATGCTGAAAGAGTAGCGGAGCAACAAGCTTCCCAACCACCGAAGCGGAAAAGAAGATTGAATCGTCATTCAGTGGTTGGATCTGATGACGAAACGCATCCCGGTAGTGATGATGGGAGTGGTGAGGATGATGGTGGAGGGCATGATGGTGGAGGGGACGTTGGCACTAGTGGTGGAGGGGAGGATGCTGGTACCTCTGATCCTTATAGAGATATGGCGGCATGGGACGATGACTCGACACCGTTAACATTGTTCGACACTCCTACATTTAGAATGAGAGGGTTTAGGGTTTAGGGTTTAGAAGGAAGAGGAGCGTCGGAATCATATCAAACACCACCACCACAAGGTCCACATGATGATACGGATATGGGTTATATGACTTCTAGCTTTGGGGGATTCAGCTTTAAAAATCAAGATTCAAAGAACTAGTAACCCATACTACCAGCCACAACAAACTTACCCAGTGCCATATGACTTCATTGGTCAGATTTTTGGAGGACCGGCCTTTACGTACTACCTCGAGCCATATTCACATTACTTTCGATTTCAAGGGATATGATCATGGGTATCAATATGGCCAACATTAAGGCAAAGGCCGGAAAGCTCGCGCACCGATGATGATGATGATGATCATGAGGGCCAAGAACTACCACGAAATTCAACGTGGCTCTAAAGTAAGTTTCCCATGTACAATTAAATTTATTTTTATTAACATAGCTATTAATTTTGACAATATATAATTTATTTTTGTCAATATACATTGTAATTTAGTTTATGCGTGACTGCGTCGATCAAATTATGAAATATTGTTAATAAATAATCTATATATATAAACAAACCCATATATCAGGATAAAACATTTAGTTAAGAGGATTTAATGGCAGTTAGAGCATATTCCTTCTAAATTTGTATAAGCTCTAAGAATATATATGAAAGTGAAGCAATTTTGCATCAATCCTAATTTCTTCATTTCAGAAAATTCAAGAAGGGAAAGGGGAAACAAAATAGGCATGTGATCAGCTGGTCAAAAATAATGTTAGAAGATCTATTACATTAAGTCAAAAATGTGATTTTCAGTCAAAAATAAGTCACAAAATAGGCATGTGACTTGGGTTAAGTAACAAAATAGGCATATTACTTATATATTCATCTAAATAATGCATTAAATAAGTCAAAAATATAAGCAAAAATAGTTTAAATAAATAATAAATAAATAAATATAATTTTTCAGATTTTATTGAGAATTTTTAATATTTTTTTGGGATTTTTTTTTTTTTTGAATGTATCAAACCGATACATTGAATGTATCAGACGATACCCGATACGTATCCTCCTGAGGGTCAGGACGATACGTATTGGAAATCCGATATTTTGACCCATGGTCACGGAAGGCGTGTGATTCAGATATACAATGAGATGAAGTAAGAACTAACTTAATAAGAGGTTGAAGTCCGAAATGGTCACATGTGACTGTACCATGGATCCGGTACTATATGAGTAGAACCTACGCCTATAAATGTGTAGCCATTAAAATTAAATTATTTTCTTTTGTTTTCCTTTCAAAGAAAAATTCATGTTTTTATTCATACATCTCATGCCTTAATGATGATAGCTGCAAATGCGATGCTTTGAGAACTAAAATGTGAACACTTACTGAAATCAAAGGAATGCTTATAATCGATTTTGTCTCTCTTATTGATTATTAAGACATAGGTTACTAGATATTATTAGGGGGGCACTTGTTGAGTTTATCTAACCCTTGTTGTTAACATTTCAGTGGCGGATCGAGTTGACCTTCGTGCATCTCCTCAAGCAAAGACATTGGGAGATCTTTTGAATAGAGTCAGCCAAGGAGTTAGTAAGGTTTTGTGTTTTGGTGTAAGAGACTTTTGGATTGTAATGGTGATCTCGATGATCAATGAGTTGTAACAATGATGTACCCTTCTTTTGAAATTATGAATGAAATATCAGGTTATGTGTTTTGTTTAACCTTTTAGTTTTGCTTTGATTATTGAATTCGCTCGCAAACCGAAATTCGCGGTGTATTGGATTTTGGGGTGTGACACACACACACCAATACACACCAATACTCCCCCTCAAGTTGGTGGGTAGATATCTATCATGCCCAGCTTGACAATAATTTCTTGAAGAGAAGACGAACCAAGAGCATTTGGGAAAGCACCGGGTAGTTTCATTGAGGATGTGACCTTGGGAGTCTCTATGAGATGAAAGTGATTGATTATAGTCACAGCAATACATGCCAACAAAAAATCCAAATTTTTTTGCCTTCGAAAAACAAAATCCATGAGATGGTATTCAAGATCAGGGAAAAGTAAAATATAGGGCAAAAACACATCTTTGCAGTGAGATTGTTGGCTTCGGTCCTTTATCTGTGGTGTAAATGAAAGTGATTGATTATCCGGAATCAGTTACGATTAGGATTTACCTATAAACTATAATTAAGGGTTGATATTAACAATGCAAAGTGCATGTGATTAATATAAAACACTAAAGATGAAAATTCCAACATACCACCTTGGAGCAAAAATTATGAACTTGCCCCTAAAAGTATGACCATTCTCCCAAATCGCAAATGTGAGGGTTGCAAGACAATGTAGTTGTCTCTTGGGTGCATACAGCTTTTCGAGCTACTTGTTGCAGTAAGAAACTCACCATTTGGAAGTTTTAATCAGATAGTTCGTTTCTATGATTCTTAATTCACTGGTTTGTGTAGCGAACTGCGGACTAGTTAGCGATACTCGCCCCAATTCGGTTCGAATGGGCGAATTTGGTCATTTCTCTTAAACTGATATTTTGTTCAAAAGTAAAAGGACGTAAGGAGACTCAAACCCAAGACCTCATTACAAAAGAACTGTACCAACGCTTAACACATAGAGCTGAATTTAATTTTCTGATTAAAACGTAACTTTAAATTCTTATATTATAGAGGTTTATGCAGTTTATCAGAAATAACAGCAATAATAACACCAATAAAAATTAAAAACTCATCCACCCCTAGAGAATTGGGTTCACGTGATAATTGCGACCGAATTATCATACTAAGTAACATACCTTTGTTATTCTTGTTACTCTTACCATTATTGTTTTCAATCAATATAATTTTCATAGACACATTCATGAAGTAATGGTGAAAAAAGCAGCCATCATCATGGTCGACTTATTGTAGCACAGTTAGTCAAACTGTTGTGGAAATATAGCAACAGCTCCAACCATTTCAATTGATGCTTCTACAAAGTGGGTGTGGAGTATAGTTGCTAGGAGTTGGTACCGTACTGGTACGTTTACGTGAAAAAAGTTTCAAGTACATTTTTATGATACGTTTTTGGTACGACATTGGAACGCCATAGAAACGAAATAGATACGTTATAGGTACGAAAATAGAAACAAAATCGATGTGTTGTAGGTACGAAATAAATACTATACTAGTACGATATAGATACGAGATGGATTCGTCATGAAAACATTATTAATGCGATATAGACGCGATATGAATATTTTGGACAGTGTGATATTGGTGTAACATTGGTACTTTTTTGTAACTATATATGATAATTATATTTCTATACAAGCTATTAATATTTATATTTTTGAAGACAATGTTTTCATTTTACTCCCAACTTAATAAGAGAGGTGCTAAATACCAACATAATTAGTTAAGTACATCATAGACACAATCCCAACCAAGAGGGTTTGCTTTTAAGTATGTCACCAACCAAAAGATGAAGAGAATGTGCGGAGCAAGGACGTAATCATTCATGTTCTAGGGTGCAGAGATGGTGGAGTCTAAGTGGAAGTCATAGATTTCTATGGTCATCTTAGCCCAAGGATTTCTTGATTCCTTGAACATGGAGAAGTTCTTCAGGCGGAAGAAGATGGACAAAGCAAAGCACGCCAAATTCATAGAGCGAAGGGCGAAAAGCCAATCTGTACCTAGCAGAAGTTGTAAATTATGTTTTGGGAGAAATTAGCCTGACTATCCAAAGACCCTATTGCAAAAATTTGGAAAAATTTTATATAAAGAGAGAGCATATAATTGTAATATATTCGGGTTTTCTACCAATGGACGACAAGAAATGTCTTAACTGAAACGCATGAATAGATGATAGCTCAATCTGTCAATGGATTGAAGTTAGCCACCTAATATGAAGATTTCATGTGTTGATGATTAACCAAGGTTTTAAAACTCGGTGGTGATGATCATAGTGATCAAACAAAAACTGATACGTATTGCCGATACCGATATGTATTGCCAATCCAGGCGCATTAATTCAAACAAAATAGAGAAAAAAGATACAAAAATGAACAAAAATTATAAAAATTCCAGAGTTTTTTAAATGTATAGGACAATTAAATAATAATTTTATATTACCTACACGGAAGAAAGAAAGAATGAAGAAGAAATGGAAAATAATAAATGAAACAAGAAATGAAGAGAAAATGAAAGAAAGATAGGGAAATTGGAGGAAGTGGGAGAAATACTCGGAAAAGTGACAAAAAAAGGCAAATAGCCTCTCGAATCGTGCAAAGTGAAGGAGGATAGGAAGAGAGGAAATGTTAGGTATTGTGCACTGTGCATTCAGACGGTACATAAAAACCTTGGAATTGGCTAACTTGACCGATGCCCTCGAATATTCTGATGGATCCAAATCATAGAATAAATTATGAAGATGGAGAGCCGCTTCAGGATATTCAGATGTATCAAAGGTTTGTTGGAAAGTTGATATATCTTACCATCACTTGTCCAGATAAGTGTTGTGAGTTAGTATATGCATGTTCCACGGATAATACATTTGGATGCAGTGTCCATAATTCTTAGATACTTGAAGTCTAGTCCAAGGGATAAAGCATAGCAATTATGGTCACTTCGATGTAGAAATAAAAACAGGTGATGATGGGCAAGATCTATAAGTCATGGGAGATCCACTAGGGGATAATGGGCCTTTGTTGGGAGTAAAACACAGCATGTGGTGTCCAATTCCAATGTTGAGGCTGAATGTAGAGTTATACCACAAGAGGGCCGTGAAGGAATGTGGATTAAATTTATTCTTGCGGATTTAGGAATCAATGTACAGCTTCCAATAAACCCCTTAGGAGACAATGAAGTTGCCAAACTTATAACGGAGATTCTGGTCTATCAAGAAAGGACTAAGCATATTGAAGTTGATTGTCATTTTATTCGAGAGAATGTGAAAGCCAATTGCATTTCTAAAGTGAGTTCTAAATAACAAATAGCTGGTGTTCTCACTAAGACTCTTGGAAGGTCAAGATTGCGTGAACTTATATCCAAGTTAGGCATGGATGATATTTGTGCACCAAATTGAGGGCAAATGTTGGTGTAACTATTATTGGAATGTCTATGGGGGTTATATGGTGTGCATATAATCATTGTAATAAGTACTATAAATACTAATAAATGAAAGGCGTAAGGAATATAACTTATTACACTAATGTTTGAGGTCCAGAAATCCTATGAAATAACTCCCCAAAAATCAACTAATTAAGGGCCCAGAAAACAGGTTCAATAGGAGGTTTATTGGACTTTAAAGCTGGCCAGAAATAGGGCTTCAATGTGATCCAAAGTAGGGGCCATGTGAGAGCTGGAGTCTCGATATTTTTCTGGAATGCAAAATATGGAGTTAGTTTGAGGTCCTAAAAATAAAGGGAATGTTGGTGATTGAAAACTTAAGAAAAGATTTTTATACTTGAGGGGAATCTCGAGTCCTAAAAGTAGATATGAAGTAAATATTAGAGAACTTTCTTTGTTTGTTAGTGCTAGAGTCAAAATCAAGTAGGAAAGTAGTATTAGAAGAAGTTTCTTTCTTTATTTTGTTATTTGGAATACAAGATAAAATGGAAGTCTAATTAAAGTAAATATTGCAACTTGTTTTTCCTTGTATACATATAAACTGCTCAAAATAGGAGATTAACATGATTATTATTTTTATTTTATGAGAAGAGAAATTGTCGAGCAGGAAAGAGGACTGTTACTTGTGAGTCAGCTCTTGGTGGAACTCGACACTTTTCAGTCTCCATTGGACTAATGTGCATACAGTCTTTCCAGACTTCTGATTTCTATTTTTATTTTTTTTTCTGAATGTCTAACTGCTGCAATCTCAATGTGGATTCTCTGCTATTGTTTGATTCTTGGAGCAACTTCTGTCTAAACAATAATCTTCCTAACTATTTTTGAACTACATATCAAAAATTATTTGATCGCAGGTTAATTTTCTGGCATCCAGAGTCCTAAGATTATTTAATGTCCAGATAATTGGCAGTTATAGAAGGTGTTTTAACACAGATCTTTGAAGAAAACTATGGTAACTATGTATTTTCATACAGATCTTTGAAGAAAACTATGGTAACTATCGCTGTTTTAACCGTGCTTTTACACAGAAAATCTGAACTTAAATACGGTGGAATTGTGGTAGTTTAATTGTGCTTTTACACAATGAAACCCATTTTAAGAATGTTTTCATCTACTTAACCAGATTTTACTTATTGTGGGCTGCAGTCTACGTCAATAGGTATCAGAACTCTGCTAATCGGGTTCCAATCTACATTAATGTGCCAGAGTGCATGAGAATGTTAGAGAGAAAGGAAAGGCAAGAAATAAGACATTTAAAGAAGAGAAATAAGCTTTTCTTGTTACAGGGCCAGTTTTGTGTTTCAGATGTTGGAGGAAAATGGGCCTGCGAATAAAAAAAAATTAAGGGTCCAGTGGACCTTTAATTCAGGACTTAGTGGGCCTTTAGAACCGTGCTTTACTGAGCTTTATTTCATAACAGAGCCTCACATGAAAACTTAACAAATCACGTAGGTATAACTCAGATCACATGCCTAACTACCCTTAATTACTGAGAGAGAGAGAGAGAGAGAGAGAGAGAGAGAGAATTATTGGTTCCTTTAATTCCTGCAACAGTTTAATTCTTTGTTATTTTGAACAGGGTTACATGATTCACTAAGTGAACCTGCGCACGAGCGGGTTTGTGGTTTGGTTCGCTCGAGTTCACCCATCCTCAGCGAACGGGCCTCCAGCCGTAAGTTACATGCAAAAAAGTAGACGCCGAAGAGTTATGAACCCAATTCCCCTCGCTTCAAATGAATGTAGAATCCCACCGCTCCCCACTTCTCTCTGCATATATATATTTAAAATACAAATATTTTTTTATCAAAAATCATCCTACCCCTGGCAAACCGGATTCGCCTGGATGTAGCGAATTGCGAATTACGAGCCCAAATTCTAACCGAGAGAACCAACGAATCAGGTAACATTGATTTTGAATTGTTCAAAATAGGTAGTTAGCTATAATTTGGAGTTTTATTTGCAGCAGTAACTACGTTGACTAAAGTTGTCATCTCATGTAACGCATTTAAGGGGGTCCCCATGCCCATTAAGTAAACACATGCAGGAACTTATAATCACCCAGAATTCATTTTAAGTTTCTTAATCTATTTTTAGTAAGAACAGGTTTTAGGAATTCAAATGGGAGGTTACAGTGGGGTTTCATATGCTTTGTTTTTCGGACGGACTTTTGAACAGATTCTAGAAACTTTTATTCCTCTTTATCTTTATTAACCAAAGGTAAATTTTTATTCCTCTTATTCTGCTGTCCAGTCGTTTTTAATCTTCCCACAAGTTTCTTCTATTTGATACGCTTTGTGGACTGCGATCTGCATTTAGCCTATGGAATATATTGCGAAAAATGTATTTAGAAGAAAAGATAGCTCAATGGGACTTGACGCTTCCCCAAGCTAGTTTGACCTTTTATAGCTTAGTTGGTCAACTAGTAAGCCACCGTTCAGAGTGCATATGAACGAACAAAAAATAGAGTACTTGATCTGGTCCCTTTACATATCATATATGGTGTCAACAATGATTCCGAAGGCATTTGAATAAAGTATTTAAAGGTGCCATTATGAACGTCAAGGCATTGGAGCACAGCAATGAGAAAGTATAAGGAAGCTACAGAGGCTCACAGCTCCCTTGAAAGGGCTTACCACTAGAAGATACATATGGATTACTGAGTACAAAATCGATGCATTGGCTGGAGGGAGTGACATGTCCAAACCAACAAGAGCGCAAACTCGTAGGAACTGAGCTCTCTACAGATGGCGAAGGGATGAAGTTGATGTTTAAGGATTTTAAGGGCATATCCGAGACTGATTTCTTACTATGGCCTCAATCCAAGTTGTCGAGTAGCTCGATACTGTGATGCCCGCGAGATAACGTAATGGAGAAGTTAAATAATTCAACGTGATCAATGGTCTAGAATCAGTCTAGAATTAAGATTCGGCTATGGATAATGTTTCTTTCTTTCTTTTTTTAATAGATAAGCATGGGATTTGAACCCCTGACCTCAACACTACACGCTTGAAGGCATCACCACTGGGGCAAAGGTCCAATCCCTTGAGCTATAAATAATAATTGAGGGGTCGTAAGAGTAGTTTTTAATGAATATGATATTTTTGAAAGTTTCTACTTCTTTCTCTATCCCTATTCCCTAGTTTCAGTGATTTTGGCCTGCCAAGTTTCTTACAACTCAAACATGCTTCTGGCCGGCTTTCAATAATATGACAAACAGACAAAGCATATTGAGGTGGAATGCTGCTAAAGGTTGTGAGAGATACATTAAAGTGTGCTAAAAAAACAAAAATGATGACCTTTGGTCTTTCTTCTTCTTCTTATGCTTTTGCTTTTCATGCCATGTGTTGTATTTGTGCAATCTAGTGTTAATGGGTCTCAGATCCTCCAAGTCATTGTAGTAAAATAGAGAAAAAGATCATTTTAATCTGGACCATAGAATCCATAATCCATGATATTTTGCTTCAATTAACATGATCTAAGATGTATCTTTATAAATCAACCTAAAAAATTATAAATACCGGATCTATTATGGATATGAGTCAAAAGTTGCCTCTTTCCATTATGGGGATCAGGGCCGGTATCTCAAAGGAAGGCAGGTAGGTTGAAAATATTGCAACCTTGAGGTCTCAGGTGCAATCCCAGATTACCCATCAACTAATTACCAGAGATTCAACTAAAAAGACGATTTACCCAGCTTACCCATCAACTAATTACCAGAGATTCATTCAACTAAAAAGACAATTTACTTGTGTTCCATTAATAAGGAATAAACCAAAAAAAAAAAAGGGAAGCATGTAACAGCAAGTAGATAATAAAACCTGGTGGTAGATCGCTGGTAAGAGTAAGAGAATCGCGACATATAGCAGAGTTACCATTTCAGTTGCCGATCAAAGAAGGAGGAGAAGAAGAGATGATTTATGGAGGAGGGGAGTTTCTACTTTTTTATTATTATATATTTAAAGGGAAGGGGAAGAGGAAGATTCCATGTTTTGTGGGGTAAGCAAGTATTCGGACACAAGATACAGTTTCCAACTTGAATGCTGCTCATCTTTGTTTTTATTTGCAACCGTCCATTTAAAGCCAAGGTCACCAACTATCTACTCTCTCTCTCTCCTCGCCACAGGACATCAATTTTCAAGCAATGTAAAGCCAAAAGGTAGGGGAATCTTTCAGTGGGCACGCAATGCAATTCTACGGGTCAATCTCCTTCTCTCAACTTGTCAAACTTCGGGAGGTGCACACATATTTAGGATTAGCGGCATATTAACTCGACTTTTTAAAGCTCATTCTTTTCCATCTTTCAACGGTACTGCAATTCTAACCCGTTTAATGTTAAGTACACAGCTTTTTTCGCATACGAAAATTATTGACTGGTTCGAATAGGACGATAAATACATCACACATCCCTCAAAGTGATGATGATCATAAGCAAAGGTGTTGACATTCACTCTTAGAAACATGGGTCATGTGAACTCAATATCTTACCATGATAGGCATCTTAAGATCTACTGAAAGATTAGAACAAAAAAAAATGCTACAATCTTTGATATTGAAAAAATATGACTCTAAATTTAGAACCACTCAATTTTTTATAAGGTCCCTTTACATTGATTTTTATCGGGGTTTTCTTTTCTTTTTTTTTTAGCGAATGTCGTGAAGCATTGATAACTCAAATATAGTGCATGTAAAAATTATAAGTAATGAGGAGCTGATTCACCACAACACGTCAAAAAAAAACCTCACACGGAGGGCGAGATTAGATGTTGGGACTATAATCCATAACCTCTTGCTTCCACACAAGAAGAGGCTACCAGTTGAGCTAGCATTCTCTCTTTATCCAAGAAAAGATAGTCAATCACAATAATCATAGCTAAGGTATTAAAAATTGGCTAATATTTATCGGTCCTGATATGTATACAGTATCGCCATTCGCCCAGCAATCAGCCTGATTTTTGCTACAAGTCTCAATATGTATTCAGCCTGGTTTTCGCTATAGTTTCCTGATATGTATTCAGTCATTTGATATGTATTCAACCTGATTTTGCAGGTAATTTTAATGTTATGTGACGTAAGTAAATGACAGCTATTAGCGGTTTACCATTTAATGGAACCAAGTCAAGCGACAGCAGTGACTTAAACAAACAACGGAAATTTTAGTATCGCTCAAATCTCAAATCTCTTAAAAATCATTAATTGCATAAAATCAGATGATATAAGTTATATTTCACCTAAATATTTCATAAAATAGATTTTAAGATCATGACTCATCTATTGGACAATCAGTATTTTATTATATGTTTCACGGATCCTTAAAAAATGTCCTTTGAATCATATGACACATGTCACACTCAAATATGATTTTTAAATCATATTTTGGGATCTATAATTCATGAAATCAAGAATCTATCGTCTGATAGGTGCGTCATGATCCCAAGATCTATTATGTGGAAGATCTGGGTAAAACGCCACCTCCATTATTATATTCTATGCATTCAACAGCTTTAAGGGATTTAATATGTTAACTCTTTTAATAAATAGGAGGGTGCTAATATAGTTCCCCATGTTTTGTCAAATTTTCCAGAGCCTCCAGATGCACATGATGGCAGGGAGTTGTCATTTCAGTCGAATAAAAAATAAAAAACTGCAACTTTTATAATATTTTTATAATCTTTGACATTTTAAATATGGTAGTAAACATAACCTGCAAAATAAATGCACCCGATACGGTGCTTAGTGTTAAAATAAGCTGTATCGGTATCGGCCGATGCATATCAGCCAAGTCATATTGGCCTCAGGCAAACTGATCCTCGAACCGATACCCATTTTGATACCTTGATTATAACTTATTCTGCTTTTGTTAAGTAAGCAAAGGGTTGAAGGGAGATCTCTGCCCATTCATTAAGGTCATATTTGATAACAAATAAAACTCCAAAGAGAAAATGAAATCAATTTTTTAATTGATTTCTTAGGAAATGATTTCCTCTATAAATAAATTTTTTACAATTTGATTAGTTTGTTTGAGAAATGAATTTTATTAGAAATTAATTTCTCTTATTTGATTAATATTTTAAAAATGAATTTGAATATAAATTTTTAAATTTTGATCATTTATTATTAAAATCATAACTAAAGTTAAATATTAATTAATAATTTTTTTAATGATATTTTATTACGTTACAAATTAATATCATAGTAATCATTATTTATTACTAAGTTACATAAATCAAAATTTGAAAAGTCAGACTCAAATAAAAAATTAAACTTTGACCAAACTCAAAATTTTGATAAAAAAAATAAGTAAAGTTAAATAACAAAGTTGTAAATGTTAGTATCTAATGCAAATTTATACGTTGAAATGAAATTAAATTTTTATAAAAGTCAAACTTTGACCAAAATTTCAACTTTGACAAAGAAAAAATTTTGTAATATACCAACAAGTTACAAAAGTCAAACTACAAATTAATATAACAGTCTACATATACATCGTTAGATTACACTAGTCAAAATTTGATCAAATATCCACTTTTAATAAAGTCAAACTTTGATCAAACGTAAAACTTTAATTAATAAAAAATTTTAAGACTAAAGTACAAAGTTATATAGTAAATATTAGTATGTACTATAAGGTTATATGTTAAAACAAAATTCTATTTTTAAACTTCAAAGAAAATTCAATTTTTTAAAAGTCAAACTATGACCAAATTTTTTAACTTTGACCAATAAAAAACTCGGCAATCTACCGCTAACCTACAAATTAATATAATAGTATTCGTATCCATCACTATGTTACACTAGTAAAAAATTTGATTAAATATCAACTTTTTAAAAAGCCAAACTTTGACATATCAACTTTTTTAAAAATCAAACTTTAACCAAATATAAAATAAAATAAAATAAAATTTGATAATGTACTATAAAGTAATAAATTTAAAAATAATAATCTCATTAGAGATACAGAAAGTCAAAAAAATAAAATTGTGTTAAAAAGTCAAAGTTTGACTAAATATCTAACTTTGACCAATAAAAATTTACATTATCAAAATACAAATAACAATAGTAATAATCACTATCTACTATCAAGATACACTTCTCAAATTTTGACTACAGTCAAAATTGGAATAAAAGTCAAACTTTGACCAATAAAAATGAGGCAATATATTTTCAAGTTATAAATTAAAATAATGATAGATATTTTTAATTATAATATTTCACTAATTAAAAATTATAACATTTTATAGAAAATTAAATTTTGACCAAAAGTCAAACTTTGACAAAAAATTTACACTGATACGATATAAATTTATGTAGTAGTAGACTCTATCTATAAGCAAGTTTCGAGTTTGACTAAAACTAAATTTTGTATAAAAGTCAAAGTTTGACTAAAGGTCAAACTATTGACTAATACAATTAAGAATCTAGTATTAAATTATACATCAATGAGATAGTATCCTTTTTTCGTCATCAAATTATTATGGTCAAAGTTTAATAAAAAGTAAAATTTTAATTAAAAGTCAAAGTTTGACCCTGAAATCAACCGTTGACCCCCTAAAAATTTGATAATATATTACTAACTTACAACTTATTATTATGTTTTACTAGTCAAAGTTTGATCAAAAGTCAAAACATTATATAGCTTATAAATTCAATTAAAGTTTGAGTAAATTCAAACTTTGACCAAAGTTTGATTAAATTCAATTAAAGTTTGAAAAGAGTATGATATAGATAATGTCGTGGTTATAGTGATTGTGCTGGTATAATGGTCATAGAAATTAAAGTTACTTTTTAATAGTCAAAAAATAATTTTTTTTGCTTTTAGGTATTTTAAAAGTAACTTTAAATTTGCAATAATAAATAATTATTATTTTGTTAGTAGGAAACTCAATTTCAGCCACTTAAAAGGTTGAAATGATTTCCTTCTAAAATGATTTTGGTGTATAGAAATTCAATTTTCATGCGGGACGACTTAATTTCATTTCCATATCCTTAAATAGCTATCAAACAACAACAATTGAAAATTAAATTTCATTTCCACAATGAAATTACATTTCCATGTTATCAAACGAGGTCTAAGAAAAAATAGGAACATAATTGTTATGGGCATTTACAAAAGACTAAAGAGCAAAGGCCTAATTAAAAATTTGATCCCCATATAAAAGTGACCGAAATTTAGATTCAAAATTTCAATTTTAGTGGGGACTAAAACCGAAAATTTCGGCCGAAATTTTAATCCTTGGAACGATCTTTTTCTTGGGCATGGAGGGGTTGTGAAAAGCCTTGGTATTTCTTTCTTTCTTTCTTTCCAAATGTAGTAGACGGTAGAGGCTAGAGCAATCCGGCCCCAAGTTCGGATATGGGTCAAAGAGTGTTGTTGCCCATAAGAAGTGAAAAGGGAAAATAGACTTCAGAATAAATTATTATTTTTTCTAAATCTCATTTTTCATGACTTGGGTACCCAAAACGGGCTTTTTGTGCAGATCACATATCACATAGCAAGTGATTTAACCCACAAGGGCGGTACCCTTATAAGTCCTATCCCTCTTTGAATATATATATATATAAAAGCCCGGGACTATATGCTCAGGGTAGAAATATCTCTGCACCGATTGATATGAGCATGACACGTAGCGCATTTTATGAAGCGACGTGTGTTGCTTTATAATCATCTAATCACGTTTTAACTGAAGCTACTGTTATTTAAAAAAAAAAAGATTAATCTTTTTTATCACATGAGTGTCAGAACCATACCAACCCACCTCTTTTCTACCTTCTCTCTCTTTATTGGGGTGTCAGTGTTTCGCTACCGAGGTGTCAGCACTTTGATATTGAGGTGTCGACTCTTCTCTTCCGGGGTGTCAGCGCTTCGCAATCGAGGTGTCAACGCTTCTCTACTGGAATGTTAGCTCTTCACTACTGACGTGTCAACGATTCGCTACCAATGTGTCATCTATCGATTTTTTATCGGGGTACCAGCGCTTCGCTATTGGAGTGTCAGTGCTTCTCTATCGAGATATCAGCCTTCTCTCTTGGGGTGTCAATTCTTCGGTATCGAGGTGTTAGCACTTCTCTATCGGAGTGTCAGCGCTTCGCTATTGGGGGCCTACATTTTTTAATAAAATAGACTTGAAAAAGTAAGTCTGACGCTTTCTTGGAAAAAAGGGAGAGGAGAGAGAAAAGAAAATGATATCTAAAAAAGTCAAGTATGACGGCTGAAATGAAATATAACTTTTAAAATATTTTAAAAGTTTAACCTTTTTTAATAAAGTGGGCCTCATATCACATGTGGTTCATAAAACAATCTGAGCATAAGGAAATCTCTACACTCGAGAGCATTCTCCCCTCCGTCATATATATATATATATATATATAAGGTGGCATTGACCCGACCTGACCCATCCCAAATGTTGGGTCGGATGTTGGAAAAATTGGTACGGGACGCAAGAAAAGAAACACAGATTCGATTCAAGGCACGAAGAATTTTGTTGTCTTTAAACTAATTTTTGCCCCCATCAGTTCAATCAAGTTGTCACCAACAAGTTACCGGCAAAATGGCTTTAGGATATAACGAACTCGTTGTGTGTTCATGTGATCAGATTTGGCGAATCTGATTACGCTACTAGAACACCAAATAAGTGCAGGAGACTCTGAAACTATTTTTAAAATAGGGACAAAAGAACTGCAAAACGCAGTGAATGAAAACATAGTCTCGAGTTTCTTTTATAGAAAATAAGGGGTGCAACTGAACGGACATATCCGTTAAAAGAAACTGAACGAGCATATCCGTTTACAAAATAGCAGTTTAAATTCAAATAAATAAAACTGTAAAAAATGATTACACTTTTGTTCATAAAATTAGCTAAATACTCAACACTGTCATGCCACGTACACGTGCTCATGCCCGTCCCTATCTGGCACGTGTGTGTGTGAGACTGATGGAATACATAACGGTAAAAATTACAAAATTCGGTGCCCCTAAGTACAAGCTTTGAGCCAAAATTTCAAAGTATATTTCAAAGCTAAAAAACCATTTCAGACGACGTGGGACTATTCATCCACAAAACAAAGGTCCCAACTAAAAGTTAAAGTTATATTCATATTTTAAAATATCCAACGTCGGATGCCTCAAGTCGGACTCAACGGTTCAAGTTTTTCTGTCTGACCCGGTAAAACAACTGGGTTGGCAAGTCAACTATCGGGTCGACCCGACCCCTCGACTGCACTACTAATGATTAAAGTGGATAAGAAAAACGTTAGAGATAGCCAAAATCGAATGCATGCTTGTTCTAATGAGCACCTGACAACTGGCGACCGATGGTTGGCTCCTCCTCCTGCTCCAATTGTGAATGGATAACGATACCGATATTGAATTTGAACCTCTTTAATTAATTTCTGTATCCTATCTTCCAACCATTCGCATCCAATTTTTAATTTTCTGAATAAGAAAGAAAAGGCAAAAACCAATAGTAATGAAGTGAAGTGAGAGAGTCGCCTTGCTGAATTGAGAGAGTCGCCTTTTCGCTATCGTGGTGGGTTTCTATCTCTTTTCTTTATTTTTATTATATTATATCTGCATGCAGATTGCATAGTGGATACTGCTCTCAAGAATTGACTTGATCTTTTTTTTGTTAATAATGAGCTCAGATTTATTTGGCTAAAATAGTTTGTTTCTTATGTGATATTGATAAACTCTATACTCTCTGTTTAATCTCAAAGATTCTAAGATTAGAGCAAGAACTGAGGTGGATCATCTGATTCTTGATTGGTTTTTTTTCTAATTTCTCAATTTTTGGCTTGAAATAAACCCAACTTCTAGATTAAATTCATGGGCTTCTTCTACACAACATCAAAGAGTTTTCTATTTTCAAACACCAACTAAGGTATAAGTTTTTATATAGGATTTAAGAAGATAAAACTATGAAGTAGTTAATCACCATGATTAGTATTCATGCAAGTGTAGGCAATCTGAACTTGGATTCAGAAAAAAAAAAAGAAATCAGTTTGTTGTATTATAAGGTATTAGTTGAAGGAGAATCTTCTACTTCATATCTATTTTCCTGCTTCAGAATTTCACAATTACTTTGTTTGGAGGTCATTAAAATAGTTTCATTACTATTTTCCCTTGGGGAATTTTTTAAAGCAGCCACTACTTTCTGTCTGCGAATTTTGCGACGAACAAGTTCTGCTGTGCAAGTCAATCCATTGGTCTTTGGATCCCAAATATCCGATCCATATTGAATTACAGGGTATAGACTACAAATCACAAAAATTACGGTTATTCAACCATTTTTGTCGACTCTTACCATAATCAAGAGATCTAGGGGCACAAAATGAATAGTCCACCATTATTTTCAATGATGCCAGGCACCATGCTATTCTTACTCTAGTGAGCCCAGAAACATTTTAGCCTCTTTTCAAATAATTAGCTTATGCAGTGTGTCGGTTGACTGCTGACTCCAAATAGATGGGATAAGGCTATCATCATGACGATGATGAGGATATCAGGTGAATGGTAAATTTCTCTATATGGAAATTGTTGGAAAAATCTCCTTGATGATTTTACGTTGCAGTAGGCTCGCAAAATTTAGCATGACAGTAAACAGGGGATAGGTGTAATTGTCACACGTCGAATACAGAAAACTGTCACTAATAAGAGGGTAGCATATGTTTTCCAATATCAAGACAGAACACTAACATGTATGCCTACTCACTGTGAGTAAATTACAATCTAAAATAGTGTTACCCAATTCACATAAAAAAGAAATCAGTTCGGGTTCGATTCCGTCTGTTTCGCTGTACGTAAGCGAATTGGACTCTCATTATGTTTTTCGCCCTTAGGGTGATAAATGAACAAACGATGCAACTAGCAAAGGGGACTCGAACACTACCCGAACAAAATCTTCCACACTCACCTAACCAAACCTCTGTGCTTAGTTCTGTAGAAGAATCTACTACTAATAATTTAATCTAAATAGAAAAAATAGTTGTTATAAATTTAAAAAGTCATCTTACAGCCAGCGAACTCCAAATTTCGAACCCAAATCTGAGCCGAGCAAACCAGCGAATCAGATAACATTGATCTAAAATATGTCCTTTGTGTGGAAAGAACTATATTTTAGATCACTTCTAATGCATTGCATGACATAAAGGATTGCTAATTGGTCTGCTTAGATAATTTTTCGATTGGAAGCAAGTTTGCAGCAGTCTCTCTCTGCTATGCCACTCTCAAAGTCTAACCCCCCTGATTACTCAAACTTGAAATTTTCTGTGGCACTAGTATGATATTTATTGCCTGCTCACTGCTCAATAATTTACTTATTGTTTTATTCACTTTATTTCCTCTCTATAAGATTGATCCAATCGCCTCTTGGATCTAATCATATATAAATAGGTGTAGTTACATGCCCAATTAGTTAGTTTGCTCAATCTCTCGTGCATTGTTGTTCTGCAAACTAGATGAAAGTGGTGCATTGATACTTATGATTGACGAAACAGTTTTAACTGTAGATGTTGTGCTAAATTCGCTAATGCGGTTTCTATGTAAGAAAATAATTTTGAGTTCCTTCTATTGGATTACTGTAAAGAAAATAAATTGAAATATATCTAAACATTAGTTCTATATAGTATCTGTTACATATTATTGGTTGACTAATTGGATGATGAATTGACAGATGATTATTTTAAATCAAATGATCGCCCCCAATGGTGGTCAGCCAGCATTTCCTTCAAAAGGGTGCAATTCACAAGACATGTCTCAACATCTACCAATGGCTCCATCCTCTTTAAACAGATCCCATTCCTTCAAGTCATTCCAGTCTACACCATTAAAGAAAACCGCGCTAACCACTGCGAGTGGAGGCTCCAGCTCCACATGGCAAGAATCCTTCTGCTGTAATGCTGATGAGCTTGATATTAAAATTCAAAGGAGAAATGGGATACTTGAGCCTGCCAGTGGCACCTTCTTCAAACTTCCTCAGTTACTTGGGAACGAAGAAGGCCAGTTTGATAATCTGACTCACCCCATCTCCCAGATAAAACAGGGGGATACAAACAAAGCTGCGGACAATGAGACCACCGAATTTGAACCCTTCACTCTGAGCTTCTTGCGTTCTATTGTGGAGAAGGATAAGATGAATATGATCCGCAGTGTCATGGCAGCAGAACTTGACCTCTTATCTACCGAGCGAAATAACACTCTTGTCTTGGCTGTTTCTTCTGCTGTGAAGCTAGAACGGAAACAGATGGATCAGATTGCCAGGAAAATGCAGAGGGTAACTGGCATTGAAAATGTGAAGCTTGAGAACACTGTGGATCCGTCATTAATTGCTGGTTTTGTAATTAGCTATGAAAAGGAAGGGGCCCAAGTAATCGATCTGAGTGTGAAAGGTCAATTGGCCGACCTGGTAGCCCGAATTGAATCGACAGACCAAAGGATTGCTACTGGGCAATGAAAAATCGCTATGTTATATCTCCAACTTTTGTAAGTAAACAAGCATGTGATGCTCTCCCACCCAGCTCATAGATTTTTTGATATGAGAGATTATATAGTTTCCTTCTGTCAACAGCATGTTATACCCTATTTTGATTAAGATACAAGAATGTGTTCCCCTTATCTGTATGTAACCAGAAAAGGCTATGTTAACATAACCGAAGGAGTTTGTCATGTGTTCGCTCTATGAACCGGGTTCACGTGGCACCTGGTTGCTTGGTTCCATATGGTGATCATCTAATAACATCTTAAGCTTGTTTCAAAGAATTCTCCACACTCTGTAATTAACAGCCTAAAAGGCTGACCAAATCTGTTTTAGCATGTTAATTAGATGATAGAGATAGGTTTTCCAAAACATTCATATGTTCGAATAATCCCACATTGCCTGTGGGCTTGGAGGTCTTAAGCTCTATAATCTCAGCACTCCTCACCTTTGTGCCCAGATTATGTATAGCCCATGACCTCCAACCCCACAGGCAATGTGGGACTACTCTATCGTTGTACACCATTATAACCAAGGATCAAAATTCCGGATTTCGTTTTGGTGGGGACGGAAACCAAAAATTTTGGACCAAAATTTCGGTCATTTCAGCGAAAATTTTGATCCTTGATTATAACTATTTAGGCCAGACAGTGCATACATTTTGTCATCCAAGTGGCAGAAAATGCCCATCCTATGATCCCTACCACCCATTCTATACAGTATCAAAATCAATCTCCATCACACCTCAATTTAAAATCAAATATCCCCAAATCTAATTAATGCTGCGTTTTCTTTTTTCCAAAAAGAGGAGAGATTGCAATTAAAGAGGGTCAGGTCACCCAGCAGTAGATTCATTAATAGAAATAGCAATGATCCCACAAGAAAGAAAACAAATGAGCCCTACAATCAATAATAGTCAAACCAATTAACATCCAGCATTCTAAGATCTCCGACTTCGAGTTCGAGAGGCTATTGACGATGATGAAGGAGGCTCATCAATCACTTCATTCTTCTTCTTTTGCTTGCCCATGTGTTTGGCAATCTCCTCATAATCATCTACACTGTCAAACTCGTCGGCAAGCTTACGTGCCCGCTTCTTCTTCTTCTTATCCTTGGGAGAGAGAGAAAGTTTCTCATCCTCATCCTCATCCTCATCATCATCGAGGATGAAGGAGACAGGGGTTGTTGTCGGCGTCTTCTTCTTCTGATTCATCATAAAAACCATCTTCTTCTTCATCATCTTCTTTTCGCCCTCAGCCCTGAGCTTCTTGATGCTGCCCTCGATCCTTCCCTGGAGCCGTTGGCGCTTGAAGCTGAGACCTCCCATTGACCAGTGAGCTTCGTGTGCCCATGACAGCAAGGGCTCCATTACTGGAATAGGGGGATCGACCCTCTCCTCACTGTGCTTCACATCCGTGTAGATTCGCGGCCTCGGCAGGCTGCTCCCATAGAACTTTCCTGGACCCAGAGCAACTACCATTTCTTCTTCTTCTTCTTCTTCTTCTCTCTCCACCCTATAGCCCCCCTCCCTTTTATGTGTATAGACTTTGGCGGGAGTGATTATTTTGGCGCCAACTTTTTGGCGGTAAACTGAAGCCAACCAGGAGAAGAAAAAGCACATGTCACGCACACACACAGTCCGCCTGTGCGGCTATGCCCAACGGGCGGGTTTGGGGCGGCCTTTTGGATACCCAAGACCGGCCCAGAGATTTTGAATTTAGCACGAGCATGTGGCGGGCGGGCTTATGATTCCAAGATCAATCCCATCCTGTAACAAAGTTATAAAATTTATGCCCGGCCCAACCCAATCGTTTATTCATAATCTGTTATTCTATTAAAAATTTTCTTTATGAATATAAGATATTTTGAATATCTATTTTTCAATAAAGAGATAAGATCTACAAAATCATTTTTTTTTACTTATTGAGAATTTGAGATTTTAATTATTAGACAATGCATTAAGGGAGAGAGAGAAGCATGATCTTTTCGACTTTAAGTGAATGATGTGAGATTAATATTAGGACTTAGAATACTATCAAATATGAGAGCCCAATGGCCTTAGGGGATGAATAGGCCTTAGCCCAGTCCGTTTAATTTCCAGGCTTTAAGTGCAAGCCCAACCCTGGCCCACAGGTTTTATGATCAAGACTAGCCGGATTTAAAACGGGCTGAGCGTGATACAAGGCCTATTGCGACGTTTAGGTATGCCATATCCATAGAGCTTGTAATGAGTATTCGACCCGAGCCCACCTGTCAATGGTCAAGCCTCAAATAAGTACAAGCCACCATTTTTGACCTTTCACTGATTTCCATCCTCCAAGCTTAACAGATTCAAATTGATACTTGCATGCCATACATATGTACGCAAACCCAATTTAGTCTATTATTTATACATGTCTCAAACAATCAATCATCCCTATAAGAGGATTCAACCAACCGATTTACAATTGTAAAGTGTACCTCTATTTGCATCTACTGATGAATATGTAAGGGTATCAACACCGAAAATCATTGATTACTTTAAATGTGACGATAGAATCTTTTCTGTCCCAAATCTTTCTAACAATGAATCTTGAGATCATAAGTATATCATTAGATTGATAGTCAAATTTTGATTATATGTTGCACACATCCCATATATTGATATGAGGACCATGTTTGATTTACACCCATAATCACATTCATGTTTGATCTATGCCCATGCTTCATATCCACTTTCATCTTTCATATAAGCTCATCAACGTGGTAACCTCAAGGGGTTAGGTGAGCTGGCCAGGGACCTGCTCTCAAAAGCAGGAGACTTGAGTTCAAATCCCCTCCTCCACTCCCTTGAGGCTACCTTAGAGATTTATATCCTATGCCGATCCAACATGTGCTGAATTTAGAGTGCATGTATCCCTGAGATTAGGCGGGTGCTTTAAAAAGCCCGTATACCTGAGTTATAAAAAAAAAAAGCCCATCAACGTGGTCTATATTCACATTTGACCACTTAATAAAATCTGTAAGGGCACCATCACGTTCCGAACCAAACTTGTTTTTGTAGTTATGAAGCCAGAAAATTACAAATTCTAAGGATAGAAAATTTAGGGAGCTAGTGCGATCCAAGCTCTTTGCTCCTCAGCTAATTACCAACAATTACTATTTTGAAATTAATTAGAATCCTCATTCCTAAAGAATAATGGAGACCAAAAAATTATATGGAAAGCCAGTGTTGGCCTTGAGATTTTGGGGACTCAAGGCGAGTTCTTAAAATATGGCCCTCTTTCATATTAGTCTTTAAAAAAAATTATCATAAGTTTTTTTTTTTACAAATAAAACAATTACTCATTGTTTTTAATTTACAAATATTTCCATATTCCATCTATTGCTTATAATTTGAAAATGCAACTAACAAATTAAAGAAAGTCGATATTAAAAAAAAATGCAACATAAAAAGAAAAAAACTCAATAGTAAAACATACTCAACGGATCGAGTAACCCAACCAATAAAATTTTAATATTTTTTATTACTTTAACTACCAATGAATCTTTCACTGTCATTTTTTAGCACTTCTTAAAAAGGGCAAATTAGATAAACAACCTTAAAAAATAAACGTTTCAGCAAAAAATCCAGAACTTAAATGGTTTTAAAAAACAATTCTTTCACGATTTTTCAAAGTTCTGAGATCCGTGAGATCTCAAATTCTCATAATAAAAACATGCTTTCACGGATCTCAGAATTTCAAAAAACTGTAAAAGCGTTGTTTTTTTAAAACATTTAAGTTTTGAATTTTTTACCAAAACGTTTGTTTTTCTAAAGTGCCCTCTTAAAAAATTTCAAAACTAGGCTCATTGAATAAATCAAAGTTGACAAGTCATTTGTTAAAAATGGAAATGTAACGTGCCCACATCCCAAAACCCCTTGAATCATTGAATCCTTCAAATCATATGATGGAGATCTCTTTTTCACTCATATCTTTCACTCAATAGATCTTGAGATCATGGTGCACCTATCAAACATTCTATTTGTGATTCAATATGTCATAGATCCCAAAAAAATGGCTATAAAATCACATTTGAGCATGATGCGTGTCATATGATTCAAGGCCATTTTTTTGGGATTTGTGACACATGGAATAAAAGATGACCGTCTGATAGGTGGGCCATGACCTGGAGATCAATTTTGTGAAAGACAGGTCTGATAAGTGATCTCAATCTTCTCATTCGAATAAATCAATGGTTTTCAAGGGATCTAGGGCATGAGCGCTTTCAGAGAACGCGTGGGTGTGTTTAAAGATGCCCTATATATAAAGGATTTGGTCGAACAAATCTAATCCGATCAAAAATTGGGCTAGAGAATCTACTGGGTCAATATATATGGTTGGCCTGGCCTAGTGAGGCCAGTGACCCGACCAATGACCTGCATCTACCCAATTGAGACCCGATCAATGACCCATTTAAAAAAAATGTAAATATGGGACCTGAGAAAAGTTGAACCCATAACCTGTTGGGTAAAAAGTAAAATAACACTAGTTAATTAACCAACTAAACAATGAGATCATTTTAATACATTTATACATTAAAAATTATATTAAACAAATAAATGGTAAAGAGTAAAGACTTCCAAGAGTTGGGGCCCCTAAATATTTGGGGGCCCGAGGCGGCTGCCTCTTGGGCCATAGCCCAGGGCCGGCCTTGCGAAAAGCTATAAATCCGAGCCACTAAAAACACACATTGGCATTTTTAGGAATATGCGATTTGCCAAGAATCCTTAAGAATAAGATTCCTAACAATTCTCAAAATTGTTTGGAAACATCCGAACACCTAAACCTACCATACAGATTCGACATACCATTAGTTTTAGATAACCTTTCGACTATTTTGAATCTGACGATGGTGATTGACTTTCAACCCAATCTTTTGCACTATTGACCTTCTTTTTTCTCTCCCTAAGCAAAATGGATTTTGAGGGTCCCCTATGCTTCCATTAAAAAGAAAAGTATGCACAAGTCAAACAAAAACCTCAATGGCGAAGAGCACTGAAGGGGAGCCTCAACAAAAAATGAGTTAGTTACAATCATGTAAAGAATTAAGTGTATAGTTGCACTAGTAATTTTTAGAACACAAGGCTTCAAATCATCACACAAAACATATGGTTTCACGTGACACACATCCCAAGAAGTGATTCGAATACTAAAGAGCATTGGGGCTCTGGTCAAATACCTAATAACAGCTAAAATTTAAAGAGAGTTCTTAGTATGTGCCCATGTGCGATTTTAAATGAAAATAAATAAATAAAAGGAAGGGACGGGCAAGTGCACCATAAAAAGAGAGGGAAGTGCACTATAGCCCTCATGACCTACAAGGCCTTTGAAGTAGATTTCCAACCTCCCCCTCCTATGCGGCTCCACCATTATGAAACAACAAAGTTAACAAATTGACTTGCAAGAAGAGAATCCATCGTGCATTTTATTTACAGATGATACGAAAACAAGTAAAGGATTAATTACATTATAGAGCAAAATTTTAGAGTCAAAGGCATTTGAAAAAACATAGCAAGGACAGAATATATAGTGTTAAATTGCAATAAACAAGACAATACAGAAAAGTATTTAATCCAAATAGATTATCACTTTGTACCATGGTGTCATAGATTATGATATTTAGATTCTGTTTACATCTTAAATAGTTTGGAGAAAATAGAGATACATGAGCAAGGTTTTATGCAATTCGAAGTTCCATGTCGATTAATGATTCTGTAATTTGCGTGAAACAATATAAAGGATTACAGAGTGAGAGTATAGCCCGGCAGAAAAATGAAGAGATTTAAGGCTTGCAAAGATGATGGGCAACTTGCCCAAGGTCGATCAAGTATCATCTAAAAGATAAAAAATAAAAAGTGATTTTTCACAGTTGAATATTGGGTCAAAGTTGGGAAAAAAATTCACTGCACCAAGTTTGGGCTGGGAACTGTGATACTTGACCTAATTTGAAGGGCAAAAATAACAGAAAATATTCAGGATTGGATGAAAGATACACATCTATGATGTGTATTGATGTGTATCTTTCATTCAATTCTGAATATTCTCTATTAAAAAGTTCAAATAATTTTTATTTTTTTTCTAAAATCCTAAGGGACTGAATGAATCCTTCAAGGATGTAGTGCAACTCGCGATCACATGCGATGTGGCACAATTTAGCACTCGAAGGTAGCGTGAAAATGCTACCTCATAGGTACCGTCCATTTCACTCACACACACACACACACACACACATATATATATATATATATATATATATATATATATATATATATATATATATAGAGAGAGAGAGAGAGAGAGAGAGAGAGAGAGAGAGAGAGAGGTCAGAAACTTCTCTTAACTTCTTTTGGACATAAAATGCTCTGAACTTTTTCACAAAAGCAGTGTCTTTCTAAAGGAATTTTTATATCCAAAGTGAAAGAGAGAGAGAGAGAGAGAGAGAGAGAGAGAGAGAGAGAGAGAGAGAGATAGAGAGGGTGTGTGTGTGTGTGTTTGAAGAGAGCTTACAAACCTAACAATTCACCTTACCAGGGATGGAACACTGATGTTTCATATCAGCTATTAGTCACCACCTACAACAACCAGTTGGCCAGGGCAAATGAAAGCTTCGAAAACCAAATAAAAATACGAAGATATATACATGTGTTCCTAGTCCATAAAACCACATAAAGTGTGCTTCATTGTCAACAGCATTAGCTTTTCATCATCATCTCAGCAAGCAGTAGCAAGTAGTAGAGTAACCTAGTAACCCCCCTGTATAAAGGCACTCAAGCGGTTGAGTTCCTCCCGATGCTCGCTCACCACTGCTCTAACAACATCTCCAATGGAGACCATCCCAATCATTTCCTTCTGGTCAATCACCGGGATGTGCCTGATACGATTATCTGCCAACAAATCAACCTCCCTTACATTCTCTGTGGTTTCTTCTCAAAAATGGATCAATGATTAATCAACCGATCATTAATATAGAAGAATAAGAGATTTACCTGTCATCAGCTGCATTGCCCGCAGAACTTTGGTATCAGGTGTCACTGTAATAAGCTTGTTCTGTAACCCATGAAAAAAAAAAAAAAAAAAAATTTGCCATCAGAGTGTCAAATTGTAAATAAGTACCATCAATCTGCAGCAGCAATGTTCAAAAACTTGAACGAATTCGACTCTGAACTCACCCTGAAGAATGGGAGAGTCAGCTCCGTGAAGTCAAAGGAGTCGATGGAATTGTGTAAATGAATATGCAACGACAAATTTAGAACGAAAAAAAAATTATGAACGCCCAAAACTCACCAAGTCAATGAACAACTTGATGAGTTTTTTATTAGCCACTTTGTACCATGACTGTTTAGCAAGTAGTGCCTCTTTCGAGTTCAACTTATCAAGCAAATTGTAGAGAAGGTAGAGAGAATTACGATACCTCTTCAGTCATAATATCTCCAACTTTAGTTGACTTTGAGGATCTTCCTTGTACAATTATCTTCCTGAGATAATCTGAAAAAAAAACAAAACCATAACTAACACACACTTGGCTACTCACTCACAAGATCCATTCCTTGTGAACATTTAATAAATATAGATAAGAAGGCGAGCTTTGCTAAAGAAATTATCCTCTTTCCATTTCTCCTAACAAGAGTCACCATACGGTTAAGAATGAAAGTTGCCAGGGTATATGCTTCTGAACAAGGATTGTATGTGCAATAAACATGCAGGAATTTACTCCTTTTGTATGGGGAAGTAAAATAGTTCACATTATCTTCCTCCGTAAAAAAAAAAAAAAAAGAAAACCATCCCATAGTGATGCAGGATGAAAACGTACACTTGGATCGTCCATGTGGCATAATTTGGCCCATCCACATGGTAAGCTTATGTGGCACACATTTAATATTTTGTGATTTTTTGTTGTTAATAGGTGGTTAGATTGTCTTAAATGTCATAACTGTTTCTCATATCTAGGTGTTGGGAGCTTAAAGATTATATTGAGAGAGAAATGCACAAGTCACTTAGGAAATAGGTTAATCTTTTAATTATCTAGTTAATGGTTGTAAGCTCATTTCTATAAATTGGGCATTTGGTGAATGTGAAAGAAGAAGAAGATTTGAGTTTTTATGTTGAAGTCTCCATTATAGAGTGAGTGATTCCTCTAATTAGGTGAGTAATTCACTAATCCAGGTGAGCGAATCCCTAGTTTTGGTGTGAGAGATTGTGCCCGGTTTGAGTGATTCCACCACCCTATTTATTTTTATACCCCGTACTGTGTCACATAGCATAGTGTTCATGGCAAAGTTTTAGGCGGACATGACCATTCATTAGTTAGGTAGTTATTCCTAAGCCATGGATTTTGCTTAATTGATTTATGAGAAAATCAAGAAGAATAATGTTCAGAATGAACTCGATTAAGGATCCATTTTTAGCGTACAGATAATTTCAATTTGGTGAGATGGCCTACTATATAAAAAATAAAAATAGCACCAGTTTGACGATTTCTATGTTCATGCTCCTAGATGATGTTCATCTATACGAGTTGGCAGATTTGCTGCTGATGCAACTCCTAGTATAATTCACACAAGCAATAGGAATTGCAAAGTTAGCAAACTAATATTGACTCACAAACAAAACATTGGATGTAACGACAGAGACTTTCATGCATTATTAGACCATAAGTGTTTTGATTAGATTTGTGATTGTGATTAGTTAGATTAATTTGATGCACTTAATTAGTTGTTACGCATGAATATAATATTTAATTTATTTAATAATGATACATGATAATTAATTAATATAAGTAATAGACCTTAAAAGTTTTTAAATAGATGTTAGTAAATGGTGTGCCATTAGTAATAGTTAATGGATCTTTAAAAATATATTAGTAAATTAATTTAAAGACTCATTTAATTAAAGACCTAATAACTAATTAAAGACCCATTAACTGACCCAAGATAAGGCCATTGGGTCTTCACTTAAGACCAAGAGAGAATTAGAAATAGAGTAGGATGTGGAGCCCATTATAATAATAAAGAAAAAGGAACATGAATTCCCACAAGGAGAAAAGGAAGAAGAATAAGAAAGAAAAATGACAAGATTGAAAGGGAAAAGAGATTGAGGTAAATTTTATATTTGTTAATATCAACAATCAACATCAAGATTTTAAAAAGATAAGGGCTTTTTTTGTTTGTTTCTTAAATTATCCAAAATTTATTAGATTTTCAAGACTCTCAATAACAGTTTCAAAATAACCATTTCAAATCTTTAAGATACCTTTAAGAAGACCATTTTTATTAATTTTAAGGTTTACAACTTTGTAAGGTTTTTTCATGAGACTTTCAAGACTTTGAGAAAACTTTTTAAGATTTCCTTTTCAAGATAAGACCGAGAAGCATCAATAATTCGAATATCCTAGGAAAAAGACTTTTTAAAAGGCATTTTTCAAGAATTCCTTTAAAGAATCAAGATTTTAGCGTTTTTTAAAGAATCTTTATTTTAAGGCTTTTTTTAAGAATATTTTTTTTAAGGCTTTTCTTTAAAGAATCTTTTTAAGACTTTTTTTTTAATAATTATAATTTTTCCCAGATTTTTCAAAAGGATTATCAAGTAGGCATCTTCAAGATTTATTAAAGTCAGTCAAGAAGTAGAGAATACAAATCAAGAAAATCAAGAAACCATAAGGTATGAAAAAATCATAAGGTTTTTAATGCTAGGAATATGTATCATGTTAGAATGAGGTTAATTCTTTTTCAAATATTGAAAGAGCATGTTTATTTTATTTTATCACCATATGCCTTAATGATCAATTATAGAATCAAATGAATTATACCATTATTCCTTAGTAATTTCACATATTATTTACCATGCTTATGCCATGTCACTCTCATATGAAAGTTATGTTAATCTTTTTTTTTTATCAATAAATGCAATATGTATTAACAACCAGCGAGGAGCTGGAAAAATACAAGAAGAAACCGACCAAAAGGAGAACAACACAAAAGAAAAAACAAAAGAGAAGAAAGGAAAGCCCCCCAAGCTCCCACAATAGAGGAGGCAGGGGCCCAAACTAACTACCCGAAGTCAAACTGCTCCGAGATCTTAGCTGGCCCAACTTTCACCAAACTAACCCACAAACACATCAAATCTCTAATATTCTTTAAGATCAGCCCACAAGTTATGTTAATGTTCATCACTTAGTTGATTCTTACACATGTGAATTTAATAAATTTGGACCATGATAATAAACCATGCTATGGACTAATAACGTGAAATATTGCATGACTTTTTTACCGAGATTTTTGCATCATATTTATTGTACATCTCATAACATATGAAAGTGATAAGATTCACGATTCTCACAAGACTAAACCATTATACCATGAATGAATTAGACATTATGAACGTTATGAGTAGATTTATATCTACTATTTAAAGTGAATAATACGATAGGAAGAAAAAGACATGAAAAACATAACTTAATGAAGACATAATGCATACTAGCATTAATGAATATGTTAAGAGATTACCGTTGCATGCTATAATCACCTCGGATCCAATGGGCAAGTAATCTAAGATATGAGATGGTGACTATATGTACCTAAGAAGAGAAGACCATATAGAAGCCCCGTACCCAATTGATGTACGATAAGAGTGAAGAATGGGACGACAGACCAAAGATGAAGAATGATTATGATGAATGAGGCTCATGTTGCATTGCATTTAACATTAACAATGAAAATTACCACACAGAAAACTAAGAAGAGACATGAACAAGTCACATGTTATGTATCAATGTTGATTCTTAGTTATTGTTTTATATTGCTCATATACATGTCATGATCTCATTGCTTTTGTTCACATTGTGTATCATTGGACTATTTATCATGATTTGTTGGTATAAGGCTTGCATACGGATTTCATGCATTAGCGATACGGAGTTCTTTTAGACTCACATCTTCATTGTTTACAATGGGATGGCCAGGAAATAAATTGATCACAGGATACGAGGATACTGATAAGGAGATCCATGCCGTAAATCAGGATTTGAACGAAAACGATTTCGAGCATTAGGAGCATTGTTGTCATAACCGATGGCTTAAACGATTAAGTGATCATAAGCTACAAAATCGCATAAGCCATGATGGCTTATGCGATTTTCACATTATGCGATCACATACAAAAGTATGCGATCGCATAATGCTCCAACCATCATATTTATGACCATTGGAGCACTTTATAACTTTTTTTTTTTTTGAGGTCCTATTGCCTCTATAAAAGGGTGGGTTGGGTCCTCTACTCCTCACACAACTATTTTGACTTAAACTTCCTCTCTAATCTTCATTCTTTACTCCCAATCTCCTCCCATCTTTCCTATTTTGTTTTTTTGTTTTTTTATGCTTTGTAATTTTTTTTTTAGTGAATTAAATTGTTGTAAACTTTGTAATATTAGTGTTAGTGTGTTACAAAGCTTCACAGGGAAAAATCAAGAATCAAGATTCAAGAGTGAAGAAAACTTATAATTCTAATCTTCTATAAATCAAGTGACCCAGATCAAGCAAGCAAGACTTTTGGGAGGTTTGAGTTTTATTATTTTTGTTTCAAAAATTTTAAATCTCTAATTTTCTTTTCCTAGTTCCTACTTTCTATCATCATTCACCAATTAATTATGTCTACATCTTCAACCCCGGATCCTCTAAGACCTAAATTGAATGATCCGGGTTGAAAATATTGACGGTATAAGAGTCCTACCGAGAAAGCAACCATAGTTTGTACCTTGTGTGATTATGAGAGCACGGGTGGCATAAGCCGTCATAAACAACAACTTGCTCATGGAGCTGGAGCAAATGCTAAGGCTTGTAGAAACACTTCTCCGGAAATTCGAAAGGAAAAAGTGAAATATATGGACAAGCGTTCTAGGAAAAATAATCAAGATGTTTTATAAGACTATATGGAAGGTGATCATGATGATTATGACGATGATAGATTTACACCATCAACGGCCCAAAGTAGATGACCTCCACAACCACCATCGAAAAAAGCACGTGGTCGTGGTACACTAGAAGGGTGGTGTCGACCACAACCGGAGGATGTGGTTAATCAAAGGGGAGGGTAAAGGACCCGCTCAAACAACACTAGAGAACCGATTTAAGGGTAAGGATAGACCCACCACAATCTAATATGTGGCTAAGTGGTTCTACCAAGCCGGCATTGTTCTCAATACCGTTAAGCTAAAGAGCTTCAAAGTGATGATTGAAGCTCTTAGGCAATTTGGGCCCGGACTTAAACTCCCTTCCTACAATGAAATCTGAGAAACATGCTTCAAAGAAGAGGTGAGAGTGACCAACAATATATTAGCCGAATACAATGATGCATAGAAAATATACGGTTGCACATTAATGGCCGATAGATGGATGGATAGAATCGGTCGGACATTGATCAACTTTTTGGTAAATTGTCCTACCGGAACTATGTTCCTAAAATCGGTAGATACATCGGCCCATTCTTACACGGCTGAATATTTATTTACACTTTTGGATAAGACCATCGAGGAAATAGGACCCGAATACGTTGTCCAAGTTGTAACGGGCAATGCAGCATCCTACGTAGCTGTCGGTCGCCTCCTTATGGAAAAGCGACCGCAACTATATTAAACGCCATGTGCGGCCCATTGTTTAGACCTAATCCTAGAGGATATAGGCAAACTACATATTAAAACAATTGTTAAAACTAGGAGGATAGTTGTTTTTATGTACAAACATGCGCTTCTACTTTAAAGAATGCGCAAAGCAATAGGAGGTAATTTACTACGTCTCGTCGTGACCCGATTTGCAACCGCATTTTTAACTTTACAAAGCTTGTATGTGAAAAAAAATGAGCATAGAAGTTTTGTAACATCGGCCAATTAGAGCAATGGACCTTGATCAAAGAAAGCCAATGGTAAACAAGTTACACAAACATTGCTCCAAAACCAATTTTGGACTAGTATTGCACAAACTCTACGTGACTCCCAACCAATCGTAGAGGTGTTACGATTGGTGGATGGTGATGAGAAACAACCAATGGGATATATATATATATATATATATATAGTTTTATGGAGGGTGCCCAAGAAAAAATAAAATCTAATAATCAATTCAAGTCAAGATTATATCAACCCGTGTTGGATATAATCAACAAGAGGTGGGAAAGTCAAATGACATCTCCACTATATTCGGTCGCCTTCATTCTTAATCCGGCGGTGTACTTTGCACACTCGGATCGAGATGATGCAGATGTCACTCACATGATTGGCTTTCTTGATTGCTTAGAAAGGATGGTCATTGATAGGGGTAAAAAAGATAGAATAAGTCATCAGTTTGACCGTTACAAGAAGGCGGAAGGATTTTTTGGAAGGGACATAGTTATCCGAGGACAGAGGGGCTTTAAGTGTTAAATCCCAACTTTTAGGTTTCACTTAAAACCCTTCTTTTATCCAACCAATTAAAGCTTTTACGAAGAGGGGGTTAAAAATCGTACTTAAAGCGTTTTGAATTTAAAACTCCTCTTCTCTTTGATCTATAAATATCACCATCTCTTATACCTTGAGAACCCCAAAAAAAAAAACAAGAACCCTTTTTATTTTGCTTATTTGTGCGTGAGAAAATTACACATATCGCTGCAACTTGCCAGAAACTTTGGATTTTTATTTTATGTTATAACCAAGGGTCAAAAAATCGGAAAACCGATACGTATCGTCCTGACCTTCAGGACGATACGTATCGCGTATCGTCCGATATATTGAATATATCGGCGATACATTGAATGTATCGGTTCAATACATTTTTTTTTTGTATAGTCCAGAGAACGGGTAATATCTTAGGATATCGGCCGATATTTTAAGATATCAGAGATAGCGGCCGCTAAGATACCGCTATCAATAAAAAATAATAAAATAAAAAAATTTAAGTTAGCGGCCGCTATCTTAAGATAGTGGTCGCTAACATACCGCTATTTAAAAAAAAAAAAAATTTATTTTATTTATTTTTTAAGTTAGTGGCCGCTAACATACCGCTATCTTAAATTATTATTTTTTTTAAGTTAGCGGCCGCTGCGGTATGTTAGCGGCCACTAACTTAAGATAGCGGCCGCTAACTTAAAATAGCGATTATTTTGATATATATATATATATATATATTTCAAAAAATTAAAAATCAAATTATCGGACGATAATTTGAAATTATCGCCCGATAATTTCAAAGTATCGTCCGTATCGTCCGATACGGGCGATACATTGCTCGTATTGGACGATAATTACCCTTTTTTTTAGGGGGTACGATACATTGGCAATGTATCGTACCGCCCAGGTCCAAAACCGATACGTATCGGGCGATACATATCGGTATCGGACATTTTTTGACCCATGGTTATAACCTGGAGGTCCTGGCCTCTTAGAGCACCCGACTAATCCCAGGGACCTGTCTGCACCCGAAATTAGCACATGTTGGGTCAGTACGGGATATAAATCCCTAGGGTGGCCTCGAGGGGGGATTCAAACTCAGGTCTCCGCTTCCTGAGTTGGGTACCTGGCCAGCAAGCCAAACCCTTTGAGGTTCAGAAACTTTGGATATGCCAGAGAAGAAAACTAGAATAAACCCTAAATCCTCAAACAGCCTCTATTGCAACGAATACACTTTTTCTTGCTTTATTTTTCATTTCTAAATTATAATCTGGTTTATATAATTTATTTTCTGTAAGTTCTAATTTCAGCAAATTCCCCCCTTCTTTAACACTTCTTTTATTTTCAGGAGCCAGTATTGTTGACGTGCCAAGTACCAACACACAATGCTGCCATCATCATGGCACGACACTGACATGTTCCAAGTCATGCCATTCCGTGTCATGACGTATCGTACCAAGGTGCCAGCAGGGAAAAAAAAGGCTAAAATAGTCGCGCCTAGGTAACACAGAGCACACCTTATGATTTCCAATCTGATTCGCGATTTTACAACCTTGCCTACTAGTTTCGGTTGAAAACACATGCATGAGAACGCAGCACAAAGAAACATAATATGCAAGATTTAATAACAAGTCATAATGAGTCAAGGAGCACCTAACATCAGTAAAGCATTTTTTATTACCTCGCTCTGTGATAATTCCAGCAATTGATTTTTCCTTTCCAGGTTTTACCACCACCAGAGCTCCAACATTATGTTGCGTCATCTGTGTGCGTAAAATATTTTCTTAATACATAAGAAATATGCATAGGCGCATAGTTTCTAAGTAAATTCTATAATGTGTAGACCAAAGAAGGATGCTCATAACAAGATACAAAAAAATTTCTTCGCATAAAATAAGGAGCATTTAGAGAGGTACACACCGACTTCACAGCATCATAAACAGTGTCTTCTGTATTGCACCAAAGCCAAGAACCATCAGCACTTTTGCCTTTATCTTTCAGAATGTCAGAGATTGTGGTACTTTCAAACCCGTGCTCCTCCAAGCGAGTAGGAGAAACTGATTCAAAACGTGAAAACAGAGCAGGGCGTACAATTGGATCCACGACTCGCAGACGTTGGAGAACTGCATGTTTAAGAATGTTTCCATGCAAGCGAATTGCTTGAATTGTTCCTTGCATTTTGTCTGATAAGAATAGGGAACCAAGAATGTTTTATTTTGCACCGAGAGACTAGCTCTAAAAGCCAAGAAGCACCTCATCAATTCAAATGCTTGTATTTGTTTCCATACATAGTCCCCTGTACTTGATAAGGGTACCTCACCCGCGCTAAAAGCCATTGACCGCCTTAAATTAAACGATATTTTTACTTGCGATCTTCGACAAAATGGATATTGGGATGATGGGCGTCCATCAGACAGCCAAGGTTCTGATTCCACACATGGCACAGATCCCAAAACGTGGCACTAAAATCACAACACGCTCAAATGTGATTTTGGAGCCACATTTTGGGATCGGTGCCGCGTGTCATCAGAAACTTGACCTTCTGATGGCATGCCCATCATATCAAGATCCATTTTGTCGAATATCAGAAGGAAAAAAGATCACGATCGTCTGATATTTGGCGGCCAATGGGTTTTAGGCGCCCACCTGTAAAGTGTACAGGTTCCCATTTGTTAATTGAATGCGCATAGATCAGATCAGATCAGATCATCAAGTGATAACAGATGGTTTTCTGATCTACCAACGACAAGGCCCCAAGTCATGAGAGCAGATGTTTCTAAATTCCAAACCCTAGCTTTTGGTAGAACATACATAACCATCTTTCGATTATTCAATGCTACCAGGAATAGAAGACAAAATAATCGAATTTCTGATTGCTATGTGTGAGTGTGTGTGTGTGTGTGAGAGAGAGAGAGAGACGACTGCTAGCTAGAAAAATGACAGTAAAATAAGAGGAGATTGAACTATCAAATTAAAAAAGATAAATAATAAACATATAAGAAAGATCATTTTGAGGGTTTGGCATCGATCTGATTCTGATTCTGATCTGATTTGGGGGGTTTGGCTTCTGCAGTCTACAATCAAATATCAGTTATACACGAAGTATAGATCAGATCAGTGTATATTTTATTATGTGTTACCGGAGAGCTTTAGGAAACCTTAGCCCGAACTTCGAATGTCTACTCTCAGGAGGAGCAGTAGCAGAGGGGCAGAAGGAGAGAGACAAGAGAGAAATAAGAAGAGAGAGAGAGAGTGAGAGACACTGTCGGGAGTGAGGCCCTAATAATAAACAACTAATTATGAGAGGAGAGAGGAGAGAGAGAGGGAGGGTAGATTGATTCTCCTTCCTGCCTTGATCTACTCCAGACAGTAACGACTTATAGTTACATCCATATCCACCGAATCAAATGACAGTTGTGGGTCACGCATCTCAGGGCCCCCAATTCATGAGAACCATAGTGGTGGCTCAGTGTGCTGGACAATCCTAATCGTTAAATGTGAATGAAATAAAACCAAAAAAAGTGATCAGATGGTTGTTGGAATCATGGACTCATTATGACCGTTGGGTTTGTTTGACACATGAAGATGGATGCCTCACGATGGAGACACGCAAAATTAGCCTGTGTTTTTTTTATGATGGAAGAAGTCTAAAAAAAAAATAGAAAAAACATTAATTAATAAAGGTGGCATGTCATCCCCACTTTACCTTATCCTCTGCCTCGTCCTCATCCATTCGTGAGTCCTCGTGACGTAGACCCTACTTCATTAACCCCTCATATAATTCCATTTTTTATCTGAAGAACAAAAATTGGCCCCAACATTATTAGCTTGCCACCCCTTTTCTCTCTCTCTCTACATTATTAGCTTACCAATACCACCCATTAGCTTCAGCTTTGCCTTATTCTCTTTAGCTTGCCACCCTTTAGCTTTCGCCAATAGGCCCAATACGAACACTCTTATAGCTTTAGCTTTTGCCATATTCTTTGCAAACAACCTAGGATGGGACCCATTGCGCACTCCTTTTCTATCTCTCTCCCTCTACATTATTAGCTCACCACCCTTTAGGCTGGTACCTCTAGGGCGTGGACTAACTATTATGGAACCGTGTGATTCTTGAAAGCGATCATATGTGATTCTTCAAAGTGATAAAAAGAAAAGGAGTTATATAGTCTACTATGGGTGTCCACTTATTACAAGTAGGACCACGATAGCCACTCATATAAAAATCATGGATATTGTTTAAGCCCAAAACGAATGGAAGCTGGCTCGTGTACTTATATTACTTGTACCGGTTACCTAATACAAATTCAAATAACAGGGAGAGAGAAGACAATCGATGTGAGAAGATTTTCTTCCGGACAGTATAACGTCGACATAGGAATGAGTTAGTATTAGTTAAGCAGCACGAGCACCAGGCAACTTAGTACTAGAGTCACTTTTGGGAATGTGCGTCTTGTGAAATCAGCATGCATACCACCCAATATGTGTGTCATGAACTCATGATCTCAAAGCTCTTTGGTGCAAAAGATGAGGAAATATTTAAACTTGGATCTTTTGATTCAAAGGATTTTAATGCTCATCTAAAATTAATGGAGATACCATATAAATCAAAGATACCAGCAATTTTATATAACATTTTGCATTACATATAATTAGATTATAGCGATCATTTTCCATTCTAACAATGTATTTTAAGATCATGGCCATCAAATCATACAGAACACATGGTGGTTCTACATAGTATATTCAAAAAATGAGCCAGATTCCAAAAGCTCTAATGCTCGGGTTGGACACCTAATATTAACTCTATGATTTAATCACTTCCTATATGGTAAGCGGAATTGTGAACTAAAATGTTGATGGTTTTTCATTAGGCAGAGATCATTTTTCGCCCCAATCTTCAAGACAAATAGATCTTGAAATCATGATTCTACCATCAAACGGTCAGAATTTGATTCCACAAGGCGCACATCCCAAAAGAGGGTTTCGATACATTGATATAAGCTCATGATCATGTTCATTTTTTGGGATGTGTGCCACACGGAATCAAAATCCGATTTTGTCTGATTCTAGGTGCATGATCACAAGAACTATTGTGTCAAAGACTAGGATGAAAAAGGGTCTCCATTTTTTTATTCAAAGCAGTCAACAAGTTAAGCACATGAACTTGAGTTGAGAAAGAAGAATTTTTGGCTGTAAATAAAGATTCCTTGGGCTTTTTCATCTTAATGAGTTAGTAGTTACATATGTGGATTGATTGCTAAGTGAATTGGTATTCTGATCTGTAATGCAAACAATAGGGAAGAAAAAGTATCTCCATCTCAGTCAAGAGAGTCAAACATTATCTAAAATTAACGGGCCTATGTTTATCCAACATACATTTAAGTTTAGATGTCCTTTAATCACTTTCAATTAGAGGTTGGAGATTGTCTTTCCAGACATGTTATCCATGAAGATAAGTAAAGCACTAACACATGTTTTCGGGCAGGGAAAAAAATCATAGATATCATCAATGAAAAGCTTCATCTTAGGGTGTCTTTTGAACAGTTCAAGCCATCAAAGTTGTGGCTCATATTAAGAATTACTAGGGTATTTGCACAATCAGATTAATGCAGTATGCATTCTAATATGGATGGCTGTACACATTTTTCAACAGTCCATGTCAAAGTCATCTTTGATATGGTGATTTTTATACCTGTGTGGTACAATTGATGGCCATCCATATGAAACATTTATAAATGCGTTCAAAGATGATTGCCACATGGCCTAAATGGGTGCTTAGATTTACTAGATAGATAGATAGACAGATAGATAGTTTTGAACAATAGTCTCCTAAATTCAACTACAAAAATTTGAGCTACGGCCATCATGTTTTTATGTTTTCTTATCATCGATAGCAATGGACTTTGTATTTTCAAAGTATAGTAAATAAGATTCAAATAAACAAAACATAAATGGTGTTAGTGTCATCTTGCAAAAGATTATGTGAATAGATGTCTGTAACATGGTTCAAAATTTCGGCCGATGATTCAAATTTGAACTGAAATTTCGGTCAAAATATGTATGGAGGTGAAATTTTCAGCAGAAATTTAAATTTTCGGCTGAAATTTCAGTTCAAATTTTCGGTTTAGGTCATGCCCGAAAATGAAATCGCTATTTTGATCCCTGGTCTGTAAAGAAATCGCTATTTTGATCCCTGGTCAGTAATGTGTCTCACCAGGGTCATATGGCTACAGCAAGCACATCAAGAGAAGAGAGTTTGTCAACTCAACAGGACTCCCAAAGCCCAAGTAGTAGCGAGAAAGGAAAGGTGGAAGGCTGGTTTGGCTTTTGGTAATTTCCAAAATGGAGAGACAGAAACCAACCAACCCCTATGCGCTTTCATTTCATATAAGAACATAAAACCACTAGCATAATTGACAAGAGTAACTTCCTAAGATAATATTGATTAATATAGAGGTGACACTAATGACCAGTAAAATCAATCATAAACTACATTTATTTCCTTCTCTGTCCTAAAGCATCTGACACCAATGACCCAGTAGGGAGGGGGAGTCTTTCATATTTTTTCCTTCCTTTCTCAGGCTTTCTTCTGCTTAGCTGGAGGAGGGAAGATAGCTCGGAAGACCCACGCAGCCAGAATTGCTCCAACAAAGGGGCAGATCCAATAGACATAGAACTGCTCCCATGTATTGTGGCGGTTGTAGACATATGCCCACCCAAAAGCCTGCACAATTCAAAACAGGCTTAAGTTTTATGTCACAAGAACAACTGTCTTCAATGTGTATATATTTATATTTGTAATAGTGCTAAAGAAATTGATAATGAACTAGCTATATATCTACTTATCATCAGAATATTACTATTAAGCCAAACTAAACCTCTAGTATCCACTCATTCATAATAAAGCTTGCATCCTAATAAACAACTGCTCCATCAAACATCAAACATAGTCCCGATTGTTCAAGTTTTAAGGCAGGATTGAGTGTTACATCTTTCTTTGAACATCATCCAGTTTATTATGGAAACTTTATATATGCTTATGTACTGCCAAGATTGCTTGCAGTGGCCTCTTTTTAGTTTGGAATGATATAAGGTACACATCACACATGTCATGATTCTCTACATGACACACTTCATCAATTCGTACATGTGGTGTAGGTGACCTAAATTTGAATTGAACTCAGCCCAAAACTTGTGCTGTGAACAATGTCTACTGTCTGATGACTCTGATCAATAGCCTATAAGAACAATGGTCATATGGACATATGGGAATATGGACAATGGTCCACATTGAGGCACAAAAAGTGCTATCTCAGATCCTTAAAAACCTCTTAAAATTTGAATTTTGGGCTGAGCTCCACATGTAGCCCTTGTCACTTGAACATCTCAATTGATGACTAGGCTTGCCAAGGTGAACCAATATAGATGGCCAGTGCACCACAGGTGGTACAGGGAGCAGTGTCAATGAACCAAATCCCGGATCTTTTTGTCTACGGAAGGTCTTGTGGGATCGGTAAACTGCTTCAAGAGGATGAAATAAAGAAAGCACAAAAGTTCTTGAATACCAGAAAAAAAAGAATCACTTGTAATGGAAGTTACGCTTATATCATTTTCAAAGTTCAAAGGCCAGTGATCAAATTCAAAACTAGTACTCTGAATCTGCCCAAAGTAATATGGTAATCATGTGTGAGCGATTTTCGTAGCAATTAATGCCAATCAATACGTTAAAAAAAAAACCTAGATGCTCAATGATTCATAACTCAACTTGAAGAGTTCAAAAAATGAATTGAATTGCACAATTAGATTTTAGGATATATAACAAAAAAGAAAGAGCATGTGCTGTAAGCAAGTGGCCATTAGAACTGTAAGACAAACTTAGACACATATATTGTACTCCTTCACATCATATGACTATATGAGACTCACCACCACATCCTTCAGATATTGAAACCCTAGACTCCTACTTAAAGTGAAACCATCTACATTTATTTGCAACAGGGGGAGGAACTCGAACCTTATATTGCACTCACACCGATGTAATACCACATCATGCAGACATTGAAGCCTTAGCCTCTTATTTATGTAGAAACAAAAATAACTACAAAATAATAATAATAATAAAATAATGCCAAGTGTAAAACTTTCGGAAAAGGGCTTTACCCCAAGTGTGAAGGACTCAAACATGTAGCGTGGAATTCAGGAATTCAATCCCACACTTGCACGTCAAAAGAGAGATAATAGAGATGAATAATTATTTTTTGACTTTTTAGTTTTGATATGTTAGAGATGAAAAATTATTTCTAGGCCATAAACATGGAATGACTGAGATTATAGCTCATCCAATACAACCTAACCAAGACAGGTGAATTACATGCTATCGGTCAACGCCCTGGGTTCTTTTTCTTGGGGTGAGCAAGTCAACGCCCTGGTTTTCCAACACTCAAGACAGTACATACTTGCTTCGATGCTCATCTCCTTTATTCCTAATAGAGATACTGATGTGGGACAACAACCCTAAAATACGTGAATGCCCATAATATATTAATTTGTCGAAATTAAACTAATTAATTGAACAATGAAATACAAATTAAAGCGATACCTTAGGGTTTCATGGAATTCCGCTTAAGTAAATCATGTTTGGTTCGGCTAAGATCCAATCCGACGCTCGAGATCCGTTTAGATTTGCGGAAGGTGCGATCCTAGAGATAGAACTCTAGCATCCTCTAGGTTGGGGTGCTTGCTCGTCGATCGATGTGGAATCGTTAGATCCTTACTAGGGCTTTGAATTGAATCGATCAATCAGTCTCAAATCGGGTAACCTCGAGCCCAACAACGGTCACGGATCGACAGACTAAGATTGGAGTCGATCCACAAGGATGGGCATCAAGGTTGCTCAATTAAAATCTCAAATTAAAGTGATACCTTAAGATTTTGTGGAATTCCACTTAATTGACCATGCTTGGTCTGCTTTGGGTCCAATCCGGCACACGAGAACCGTTAGAAATATGGAAAGTGCGATCCTAGAAATAGAACTCTAGCATCCTCTAGGTTGGGGGCATTCGATCGTGGCTCAATGTGGAATTATTAGATCCTCGCTAGGGCTTTTGAGTTACATCGATCAAATGGCGCAAATTGGACAATCTCGAGTCCAACAATGGTCATAGATCGACGGGTTAAGATCGAAGTCAATTCACAAGAATGGGCATCAAGGGTGCTCTAGATCTAAGGTTTTGAATTTTGAACAATCAACGATAAAAAAGGAGAAAATAGATGCAAGAAATTAGCAAGGAAATAAGAAAAGAGATAAAGAGAAGATAAAGGATAGCATGGGCATCACACCCTTGGCCTCACACCAAACCCACGTGGGAAAGAAGAAGAATCACTCTCCATTATTGTTTCTCACAAGCTCAAGTGTTTACACTTTTATAAAATCAACCAATATCCCAAATAAAGTCTTGACATACCTTTATAAAACTAGACATCAATTCGAAATAAGGACGCAACTCACGGATGTCTGTCCCCTGTTCACGGACGTCCGTCCTCTGTTCACGGACGTCCGTCGTGCACAAAACAGAAAGCTTCAGAATCATGGATGTCCATCCGAATGCCACGGACGTCGGTCATATGTTGACAAACTTTGTTTCATTTTCTTCTTTCTCCCTTGTTTTCTCTTATTGCTTTCTCCTTACACTTTCCATCCGCCTTGTACCGTGAGATGTCCCCATCAGTTAGCTTTGCTTTTCTGATGCATTCTTGCTCGAGCGAGAATAATGTTTGCTCAAGCAGACATAGGCAGTGAGCCCTATTTGCGGCTCTTCAAGGTCTCTTCTCAATAGATGTTGGCGCCCCGTGGCTCCTCTATCGCTTCTTCTTTCGGAGGTACGTCTTGTGTGGTCTGAAACTTAGGTCTACAGTGTCGGCATCCCCGCCACTTCTCCCAAACCAAAATTGTTTCATCGCTAACGAAACCAGCCCGAGACATCGGTCGATTAAGTTGATGTCCCCGTCCCAACCAGATACTCAAAGCTAGCATAGTTTAATGGGATTGACCTTGCTCACCATACCACATTTTCCCAATTCTGGGCTAGAAAAATAATAATAAATAATCATACATGGATCTTGTACCGCGACACCCGCTCCTAGATAAAGGAAAGGGACTTCGTCTACCATCTCCATGAACATTTAAAAATCAGAACCATCAACATACAACTGTATCTCGTCTCTTCATTTATTTTCACAAGTTTCAAAGCTCATTGAATCTCCTATCAACACTTTTTGAGGTTTATTTCAACCCAAGATTAAAACATTTGACCACATTTCTGTCTCTTTCTACGGATGATAGTCGCTCTCCTTACCATGTCACGGCCAGCTGCAGCATAGTTAGTAGCTATGGCAGGTAATCTCCTTCATTTAAATTTATAATGCAAAATAAAAACAAGCCTTTCAAAAGATCAAGGAAGCAATTAACAAAAACTAAATTTCACAAAAAAAAGGTACAAAAATGCACAGAAATATTTAGGAGATTATTGAGTGTGCCAGCACTTCCCAAATCCCTTTGGCTAAAAAGATGTTTAAGACGAATTTTCATAACAAATGCCTACCAAAAAATATTAAATTGAAAAAACTGAAAATAAAAATAAGACAATATAACCTAGACATTGATCTTCTAATCCTTCCAGCTTGCAAATACTTCTTACGCTTTCAGTTGGGGAGCTGAGGGAAAGGCTTGGAGATGATGATATCTTCATAAATTTGAATATTTTACTTAGGCTCCACGTACCTTCAACAAAGGAGTATATGCAGTATTTGTAGAAGAAATTTCGTGTTTGGGACAGGGATTAGATAGCAAGGTTTGTTGAACTTCAGTTACATTCCTGCCAATTAGAGGGTAATGGAGTATCCGGTATAGAAAGTCAAAAATTGACACATTTCTCGAGAAAATAATTTTTGTGCAAGTTACGAGCTATGTGCCTCAACTTGGGGTACTTTATACTGTCCTCAAGAGATTATTATCATAAGAGCTCGAGATTGTTGTTGATTGGGTCAAAGGCTCAAAGCACCCCATGATAAGTTAGGGGCACATAGTTCCTTTTTATATTTAAGCTAAACTACCTTCCAAAACCTCAAGGTCATGGGAGCTATAGGAGGGTTTGACCTTTGCATACCTCACCATAAGGCGCTCTCTGTTACTGTATTTGCCAAAATAGATCCAAAAGGTTTCCCCACCTTTCAAGATTGTGAATATGGTGCCAAAAATCGTACGATATCAATATGAGTCGGCGAAACTTACGCTTTACCCTAGTCCGATACCAATACCCTAGGGGTATTCACTATCACTTAGATATAGGTTGATAGCTCTCCACCTTCACCAATATTTATTGATACCTCCACATACTGGAGAGAGCATATCAATATCACTGATACCTATTAGCTTGCTCTATTTCTTTTCTATTCTTTTATGTGGTTTAAAATAAATTTTATTTCAACAATTTGTAGTTTTATTATAATCATGGTTTTAAAACTCGACCGAGTCACCCGAAACTCGGTCGAGTAGGCTCGACTCGATAAAGTTTCTAGTGTACTCGTTGGAATATTCGAATTTTCGAGTTATACGAGTAACTCGGTCGAGTTTTACTCGACCGAGTTACCTCAGTCGAGTAAAATTAAAAACTAGTCCTTTTAACAAATATTAGAAAAGTTAGAAAACTAGTCCTTTTAACAAATATTAGAAAAGTTAGCGTCTAGCCGGTTGCGACTGCTACTGCCGATGGTCAGCGTCCTAAAGCTTAAGAAGAAGCTGAGGAAATTTATTTTCATTTTTTTTAAAAGAACATATGCCTGCTCCTGCATTTTATTTTATTTCCTCTTTTTGCTTTTGCTTACTCAAAAGTTCTGTAATGAAGATGAACTATTTGATTTTAAATCAAAGCCAATCAGGTTTCAGCTTGGTGGAAGGCCGTGAAAGTGGCTAGTCAAGAAGTCTCACAGGGGACAACTTTCAGCTGGGGAGACGGCAACAAAATTCGATTTTGGAAAGCTTTATGGGTTGGGGAGCAGCCCCTTCAATCGGTCTTCCCTTCAATTTTTCTTCTCTCCGATTTAAGAGACAAGGTAATCAGTAACTTTGGGCAATCTGTTGATGGAAACTGAGTGTGGAACGTTAGACTTAGAAGACAATTGAGGGATTGGGAGATGGGGGCGTATCAGGATCTGCTGAGAGTCATGGGGAGATTTTGCCCAACTCTACCAATAGAGATCGGAGATTATGGAAACACACTACTAAAGGAACCTTCACGGTTAAGTCTTTCTATAATCGGTTGCTGATGCAGGAAAGAATGATCTCCTATACCATAAGATGATCCTGGTTCTTGAAGGTTAAGATGCCGCCAAAAATTAAATTCTTCGCTTGGTTGGTCAACTAGGGAAGAATCCTCACACGAGATCAGTGGCAAACATCTTGTTGCACTGCTCTTTTATGCAAAGCATTTGGCATAGGATATTCCATATTTTTAAAGTCCAATGGGTTCTTCCTCTGTGGCCAGCTGCCATGATGAAAATTTGGAAAGATCTAGATGTCGATGACCATAGGAAGGAGTTATGGCCGCTCACGGTTTATGCGATTTTTCGGGCTATCTGAAGGGAAAGAAATAACAGAGTGTTCACGCGTAGAGCAAATCCGTTTTCTTTGGTTATTCGAGATATCAGAGATCTGGTGGTTTCCTGGAATGCTAGCAAGATGGAAGATTTTAGTGAGGGATTCCTGCACTTCATGCTGCTCTAGGAGAACTGCTGCTCGTAACTGTTGCTGATTTCATCAAGTTGTGATGTGGGGTTGGCCTCTCGTTGAGCATTGCGGATCGCATCCAGTCCTAGGGGTTAGTTTTGTTCATTTCTTTTTTGGGCGGTTGTCTTTTTTCTGGTAGTTCCTTACTACCCGCAAAGGTATGTACTCTTTTTGGAGTTTAATATAATGATTTGTTACCGTTTCAAAAAAAAAAAAATCACAAAAACCCTAACAGCTTTGGGGCATTGGTTGAATCACAAAGAAATAGAGTGAAGGGTGCATGATTTAGAGTGCAGTCTATGCAGAGCTTGTAAGAACTGTGAGTGGTTTAAGAGATGGCTAAGCGTGAGAGAGTTTAACTTATGCGATTTTTGCATAGAGAAAACCTTTGAGAGAAGATTTAATCCTTGGAGAGAAAACCTGAAAAGAATGAATATTTTTAATGGGGTTTTTGCCGATGATTTCAATGGGAGCTGTTGTTGCTAGTAATTTTCTCCTTTTGTACAATTATTTTTTAATATATATATATATATATATATATATATATATATATATATATATATATATATATATATTTATATATATATATAAACACACACACACACACACTTCGAGATAGACCGAGTCAAGTTTTTTTCAGTCTTCGATTATACTCAACCCAACTGACTTTCGAGTCGAGTTTTTGGGTTTTTGAACCATGATTATAATTATGACCTAAACGATTTCCAATATGATAACAATTCTGTTCTCCACTTTGGTCAATGAAACTCCTTTACAATAACCCAGAAAAAGAAAACTATGATAACAATTTTCAGTCTACAATTTGTAGTTGACTTAAAATCATGGATCAAAATGCCGGAAAACCGATACGTATCGTCCGAGCCCAAAACCGATACGTATCAGACGACACGTATCGGTATCGGTCCATATCGACGATACATTGAATGTATCGTTCGGTATATGCCATATAAACCACCGATACCGATACGTATCGGTATCGGACGAAATTTTGATCCATGCTTAAAATATCTAATCAAATAACTCTAGTAATTGCTCAACAACCCAAAGAAGCCAGGAATGAGAGGACAATAAAAGGTGCTTTTGCTAATGGCTGACAGGACTGATGGTCTTCTTGGTGTTTTCGTGCAGCTGTGGTGGCCACAGACTGGTGGTGGCGACTGTCGTGGACCCCTCGTGGTGTCTGTAGCAGCTGGATGGTGGCGATGGGTTCATGGAGGGGAAATGTTGTTGACAAATGATGATATTTTATCGTTGTGTATTTGTTGCTGAAAGGAGATGAAGTTGTGGATGAATGATGATGTATTACTGTGTACTTGAAGCACTATAGCAGGCCAATAACCAGCTAAGAGAGAGAGGGGGAGGTTTAGATTTAGTTCCTTCATATAGAGGAACTCATGGATGGGTAGGTAGGGTTTTGGTGGCTAATTACCACTACAACCCTCGATTAATCCATTATGAGCTGCCAATAAATTAATTTAAAAGGTAAATTTGCAGTTTTTTATTTTTTTTATTTTTTTTGGTACAGGTTTTAAAGTGTGTGAAGCACTTACATCTAACGGTGATGTAAAGTGTAGAATATATACAGCCGGTCTCCTGCTCGGGATTGGCCCAATTATGTCTCATTACGGACAGCTCCTCCTAAGCCTGAACCCAGACCATTGACACTCCTACATGCAATCATCCAACATGTTCATCCATCAAGGACAATGACTACCTGATGAAGAATACTAGGGCGGCCCAGCCCAACACAAGCCTAAAATGGTAGGGTCAAAACCTATACTCTGAAAGCCCGATGAATCTAGGGTCGAGCGAGGGCTTAAGTGCCTAAAGCCCTAGAGCCAGGCTATTGTACAAAGTCAAGTTAACAGATTAAAGGCCAATTTGGAAGTATGAGTAATGGTTGGAAACATAAAAGGACCGAATTAGAGAGTTGGGGTCTCAACTTGACCTTCTTTAAAAATACAGGTCAGGTCCATAATAGAATTATTTCTAATTGGACCAAATAAATGGTCAGGTCCTCAATAGAAAACGAATGAAAGAAGAACTGTCTTTTATGTGTACTTTCCCCGGCTCCCTTGCTACCACGGGCCTTTCGTGCATGCCCATGAAGTTTGAACAATTCAAACATCTCAGAGATAGATATAGTGGTCAGAATTTTTGAACAAACCACACTCATCCATATATGTCAGGAGTCCACATAAGAAAATCAAATGGATACTCGACTAATCCTTACGCCTTCAATTCAACAATGAATCATTTCCATTCAATTATAATAGCAATTATGTGTAAAAAAAAAACTAAGAAATCTATTTGTACTATATCCGACTGTCTCTTCCTATCCTTCAACTCCTGCGTACCCAGTAAAGCTTATAAGTGAACCGGATATGGAGATGGCGACTAGGGTTGTTGTGTCCATTATTAGACAATTTCAAGACCACCATGGATCTACGATTAGTATGGGAAGGTGTCTATAACATCCCCACTAGTACCTACCCCCAACCTAGAGTAGCTAGATGGAGAAGTAAAATCAATCCTTGTTCATACATTGACTTCTCTGGTATGAAATGAGCCACTTCAAAAAAAAAAAATTCTTGCCTTTCTAGCAATCTCTAATTCTGATCTTCCTCCCCGACCTGATATTATGGTGCCGGAATAGACAAAATTTTCATTGTGATCCAATTATGAGAACCTAGGTGATCTAGCCATGACCAGGATGAAGTTTGGGTGAAACTAAGTGGAGGTCCGAACCGACTGATGTTGAAGAATCATCGGATGAGTTGTGGAAAGGGGTGAAATGTCACTCAACTGTAAGGAATTCTTCCAACAATATTGAACTTAATCTTTTCAAAAAAGTGCATACCATGCTTTTATGTTTATGAGCCAAAGTTCTAGCACATGAAAATAGAAGGATATACTTTATTTGACCCAAACTCTGGGTTTTTTTAAGATCTACTATGGTAATGAGAAAGATTTGTGCATATCCGCCCAAATCGATCGATAATATCAAAATTTGACAAATCAACCCGAACTGGCTTACTAATGGGAAGCCTTGATATGCTACATACTTCAATGGCACTCGTTTTTCAAATTATGAAGCATGGCTACTAAGCGATCCTACTCACATTGGACCCAACTGTGACGGGGCCAAGACTCGAGCTTGTAGCATGATGCATGTGGCACGACATGTAGTGCTAGGAGGGCACGCGACATGGGGCCAAGTGGGCCTGGCGACGTGGTCGGGCTGCGAGGACGCGACACGGTCGCATGAGAGTACGACGTGGAGCGTCACGGTCGCGACACGAACGCGACATAGCCAAGGTGGGCTAGCGATGCATGAGGCGTTGCGGTATGTCAAACCAAGGGGTTTGAGGTTCTCCTGCTATTCTGGCTGAATGACTATTTTACCCTTATATAGGGGAAGGGAGCTAGAGAGTTATTCCCCCGCACACAGGGCCTTACGTTGCCAGAGGGGGCGCAAGTGTCTCCTAGGCCTGTAAGGGTGGGCCTAGGACGTCGACGCAGCGATGTCGTGTGGAACCCAGGTGAGGTTGATGTATGGCTCCGGACTACGCGTCGCGGTGCATACGGCTGGGCAACCTCGCGTGAGAACACCAAGGCGCTGCATGGGACTCAGTTGAGCACGACAGCATGTGGGCTAAAGATGAACGTGTGCTAGTAATTCGGAACGCACACGAAGGCAAGCTGCGTGGGACTCAGTTGGGCACGCGAGTGCGAGGCACAAGGTCAGGCTTGGTTGGCAAAGTAGCGGTACTAGTGCGATTGCGGTGGTGAAGCTTGAGCGGTCAAGTTAGCGGTGTGCAGATTGGCGTGTCGTAAGGGACACGATGAGCTGAATGGTAGGCCGTGAAACAGAGGCAACCATGTTGGGAGGAGTTCCCGTCCTCTAGGCGAGTGGTATCAGAGCTGATGTACATCTGGCTTCGTTGCACGCGGTAGCAAAACACCGCGTGGATTAAAAGCGCGTCGAAGGGCGCCCTCACGACAGTTGGTATTAGAAGTAGGCTGACCTAGCGAAGCGTGCGTTAGGTGTCGCACGGGACTGAGGTTGCGGAAGTGCGACCCCGTGACATTTTGGTATCAGAGCCAAGTTCGATCCAGAAGCGATGATGCTATGAGCAAATTGGTGCGGAGGCACGCGATGTGGTGTCAAGAGGGCACGCGACATCCTTGAACAATTGGTGCGGAGGCACGCGATATGGTGTCAAGAGGACACGCGACATCCCCGAGCTAGTTAACAGGTGGGCCTTGTGACAGCAGAACCAAGTTGACCCGACCGGGGTGACAATGGGGAGCTAGTGGGAAGGTGCGGACCTAAAAACTAGAAATGTGTTGCTAACAAGCTGGGAGGAGTTGGCGGGGTCAGTTCACTGCGATCATGCGTCAACGAGGACGTTGACATTTTATGGAGTGGTGGAGGATGTGACGGGGCCAAGACTCGAGCTTGCAGCATGATGCATGTGGCACGACATGTGGTGCCAGGAGGGCACGCGACATGGGGCCAAGTGGGCCTGGCGACGTGGTCGCGCTGCGAGGACGCGACACGGTCGCATGAGGGTACAACGCGGAGCGTCACGGTCACGACACAGACGCGACATAGCCAAGGTGGGCTAGCGATGCATGAGGCGTTGCGGTATGTCAAACCAAGGGGTTTGAGGTTCTCCTGCCATTCTGGCTGAATGACTGTTTTACCCTTATATAGGGGAAGGGAGCTAGAGAGCTATTCCCCCGCCTTGCGTTGCCAGAGGGGGCGCAAGTGTCTCCTAGGCCTGAAAGGGTGGGCCTAGGACGTCGACGCAGCGATGCCGTGTGGAACCCGGGTGAGGTTGATGTATGGCTCCGGACTACGCGTCGCGGTGCATACGGCTGGGCAACCTCGCGTGAGAACACCAAGGCGCTGCGTGGGACTCAGTTGAGCACGACAGCATGTGGGCTAAAGATGAACGTGTGCTAGTAATTCGGAACGCACACGAAGGCAAGCTGCGTGGGACTCCTGGCAGCGGCGAGCGAGGCACAAGGTGGGCTTGGTTCAAAGAGAGGTACTAGTGCGATTAGGCATGTGGTGAAGCTTAAGCGAGGCCAAGTTAGCGCAATGGCAGATTGGCGTGTCGAGGGACACGATGAGTGAATGGTAGGCGTGAAACGAGGCAACCATGTTGGGAGGTTCTCCTCTAGGCGGGTGGTATCGGTGATGTCGGATGGGTTGGTTCGTTCTTGCGGTAGCGGCAAGCATGTGGTTAAAAGCGCGTCGAAGGGCGCCCTCGCGACGATTAGTATCGATAGGCTAACCTAGCGGCGTCGCGTTAAATCTTGCCGCAGGGCCCGAGGTTGAAGTGCGACCTCGTGGCTCAAGTTGTTTGGTTATTGAATGGTGACGTGGGCAAAGGTTCTGAAGAATACAACTAACCTCTAGTGTCTTTCAAATCTGGCGAGTATCAAGAATAACTAGTAAATTACAACTCCATTATACTGCAATTGGTGCATTGGGGGTACGAAGATTTGAAGGGGTGGAATAAAGAAATGCATATTAAATGCACCTATAATGGTGTTCAATTATCAGAAACAGAATTTCCGAAAGACTGGTTAACAGATGGTATTCAGATAAAGATCCTATTTCCTTTCTGTCTGAAACCTTGGCGCAGATCTAAACTTAAGCTTAGATCTCATCATGAAGATCCACTGACACTGGAAAAAAAGTGTCAAGCTGCCATTGGTCCATCCTGTAGAAAAAGGATTGTAGTTTTATTCATAGATGTAACCCTTGGATGTGACAAATGTCAAACATCTATGAATTCCTCTAGAAGATGTAATGGATAAATAGTTAGGAAATGAATGGGTGTGAAGTAAATTTCAAATGGTTTCGGCTTCCTAGGGCACCTATTGATTAGGCTAGTTTAATTAGGTGAATTAAGGTGAGTCAAAGGGCACTTAAGAGGTTTAAGTGAAACTTAAATGGAGATGAGGTAGGGTCAAAGATTCTAAGGTTTTAAACAAGGTCGATTGGAAATGACCTAAAGAGAGGGTTTAGGTATTGAGACAAATGAGAGGGGTATAAGGGTAAACAAAAGAGATGGATTCCAACCTAAAAAGGGATCCATAACATGCAAGAAGACCTTCGTTCTCGGGCCAAAGATTTTCACTAAAGAAGGTGCAAATCCCCTGGCGCAACTAATAGCTGTGCCAAGGTAAATCCTACCACAAATAATAAGTGTGCTGAGGTAGCCTTCAAAAAACTAAAAAGGGCTGCACCTCTCCTACTTCACAAAAGGGGAATCTCAAGAGATCCAACGGTTAGGAAAACAAGGGAAAGCCGAGTTTTTCAGGCCTTCACAGATCTCCAATTACTCAATTTGTTAAGTGACCTATTAACCCGAAGTGGGGTGACTACAATAGGTAAGATATATCGTAGGAAATTGGCCCCCCTCAATGGTGGCAACTTTATCCAATGGTCACAAATGCTTTGACTTTAGATCAAGTTAACAAGAATCAGGTAGCAGTGGTGCCTCATCCAAGACTCGAGTAACAATGTTGATTTAAAGTTCATTTGAGTAAAACTCCTTGTAGTGAGAGCAAAATTGAAGTGAAATTGGCATAACAAAATAATTAAAAAACTAGCAGTAAATCTTAAAAAAAAAAGAGAAAGCCATCAATGGGCTGGAGGGCAGATGATGTGGTCAAATTTGGGGCTACTACAGTCATCAAAGTATATATTTAGTTTAGAAAGCAAGGGAAAAGAAAAGATGATAACTCACATTAGCAGGATTCATAGAGGGTCCGGTATAGCCAGATCCAGCAACAACCAATGCTACTGTGGACATGGCAAGAAGCCAAGTCTTCAACAAAGGGCTGCTAGGCCCTCTAAGGAAGATAAGAAGAACGGCAAAGCTAATCATGAAGGTCAATATGCCTTCGGCAATGGCTCCTGTGTGCAAATCGACTTTTAAAGAAGGTCCACTCAGCATGTGTTTGTATTGCGGGGGCATCAACTCCGTGATAGCCAAAGCACCACCCACCGCCCCAGCTGCCTGATACATGTATATATAAATAATAAACAATAAAAGGTAGATAAGCATCCTGCTTTCGTATGTTTCGAATCAAATCTTGAATCTTCTGATACTAAAAAGTAAATAAAAGGAAACCTGAGCAGGGAAACGGATGGCAATAGCGAAGAGGGTGTCTCCACCAACGCCGGCAGCGTAAAAGGAAGCAGTGCCTGTTGGATTAAAACTGGCGCCACCCATGGCATCGCCGAGCAAGCCGAAGAGAAAGACTAGAAAACAGATGAGGGTGGTGGTTATGAGGAGAGTAGCTACTCCTTGGACATTGAGGGCAGCTGCTATGATGGATGTCCAGGTTCCCAGCGTTGAAACGCTAAACACCCACAGGAAGGTGATCAAAGCATCCCCCGCTGCCTTCTTCAAAGCATCACCCATCACCATCTCTCTCTCTCTCTCTCTCTCTCTCTCTCTCTCTCTCTCTCTCTCTCCTCCTTACTCTTTCACCCCGCGGGGCAGTCCACGAATGTATAATGATTAACCTAACACACCAGTCCACCACACCCAATAGCCAATACCAGATTAGAATTTTGTAATTTCAACCACTAATATTATTAATATAAATGAGATGAATCAGAGTTCTTCACGCACGATTTGAATCACGTTGGTGATTGATTTTTTCGAGAGTGTTATATGGAGGAAAATCAGGAGAGATTTTCGCAGATAAAGTATAGGCGGTTGATGTGGCATGATAGAATTAGCTGTTTAGCTGCAGTTGTGTGAGGCTTAATTAATGCAAGTCGATGTAGTTACTCAAGTCACATTATAAGTCAGCTCCTGCACTTTGTCCCGAACAAATATGTCCTCTGTTCATAATTTTTCTTGTTTTTTTGTTCCAATCTTTCCCATAATAGATTTTAAGATCATGGTGCACTTATCATACAGTCACATGTCATTCCACATGGCACATGTCCCTAAAGATAAAAGCCAACTCTTTTTCTTATGATCTAAGGTTGTCCATGGCATAATTCTCTGCAAGCTCCTGCCACAATAGAGTTTGCATGTTTTAGTTGGTTCGCAACTTCGCATACTCTTTTCTAACTCTATGCAAAAGTGGATTTACATGCTCTAACAATAAGCTCTCTGCTCTCTACTAATTTCCTATCGGAGCAAATAAAATATTCTTTGACAAAGAGTAAGTAGAGAAGAGGGTAGAACTGTTGCATAGATAAATCTTGCATAAAATCTTGTTATACAAGGAGCTATCAAGGACAAGGGATACCTGCTAAAACAAGTAGCAGGATGTTAGCAAAGAAGATAGGAACCTGCTAAAGTTGGTAAACTCTGCCATAGCAAGGCAGAGGTCACTTTTAAAATGTGCATTGCATCGAATCAACATTTGACCGTCTCATATGTGCAACACGATCTTAAGATTGTTTTTTAGGAAGATTGACAAAAAATAATCTCCATCAACTGATTCAAATCAATCGATGATTTTCATCCAGAAAAACTTGTATTCCTTAATTCGAAAATGGGTGAGAGTAGTCGTACCCTTTTTAATAAGAGTTAGCCTAAAATAAGTGTCCACACAACATGTGTGATACAACAGTTCAGACGTTTGTGTGTATAACAACCCTAATTTTCGCTAACGTTGAATTATTAATTTTAACGAGAAACTGAGATTATGAAAAAGTATCCTGAGCTCATCGTCGTAAATATGGAATTTTCGAGGATGAAAAAATTATAAGAGGGAGAATGTAATAACTCGACCCTTTTTTAATTTTTTAACGGTGTTACATAATGTTTTGCATTTTGCACAGTTATAGTGTTTTACACCGGAACCCACCCTACTTTTAGAAAATCTTATGTAATTTACGTAATTCTGTTTTCACCTTTTTTTCGTTTAAGAGAACCTAGTCGTCTCTCATAACCCCTCTCTCTCTCTCTCAACTCATCTCTCCCAAAACTCCCTAATCTCTTCCCTCAAAACTCTCTAACCATCACTGCAACATCTTCAGCCTTAACAGACGTAAATCTAACGTTCATGCTTTAATAGGTGGGTACCTATTAATCCCCTATATTATTCTCAAATCCTGTTGCGTATAGTTCGTTCAATCACACATTGACGGGTTTAAAATTAATTAAACCTAATTATCTTGAAAATCTGATATATTTGCACATTTGGTATTTTATTTTCTATTAAATCTGTGAATCTATAAATTTTTGTATTTTTCTCTTTAATCTACCCCCTTTGTTTTGTCGCAGCTTGCGAACCACTAGCCGGACTGTGTCAAAAGTTGGCAAGGAGGTCCTACCCTACCCAAGCCCCAACTTTCGTGAAGAAACTGACCCACATTTGTTGGATATGGCTCCAACTCGTTCGGGCAGGCTAGTTCGGATCCATACAGGACAGATGTTTGTGGCTATAGAACGAACGTCTGTGGCTTCCGTAAAGCTATAGGACGGATGTCCGCATTTTGAACACCCCACTGTTCTGTGCAGGATGGACGTTTGCAGCTTTAGGACAGACGCCTGCATTTTGGATACCTCACTGTTTTGCGTAGGCAGGACGGACGTCTGTTATTCTTATATCGTAAAAGTGCGTGCATTCATATAATTAAGGTGGAATCTTTGATTGTTCACATCGAACTCGTTTCTTATCGAAATGTGGCATATGAGTAATCAAAATTCATCATCTCGATGTGATCTTAGCGATGACATGGATACTTTAGGATTTCAATGTCATCTATGAAGTCAAACTTTATCTTTTCACATTTCTCAATGACATCGAAGATCTTTCTTAAGATAAAACCTTAAGTACTTAAAAATCATCCCACGATATTTTGGACTCGGATTTCATATTCGATTCGAGGTCTAAGATCCTGAAACATCAATGTCTTTTGACAGAGTATCAAGTACTTTACCCATGTTTATCATAACCAAAACTTTTAATGCATATTAATCATAAATTAGATTTTTAATCGATGGTCATGATTTACCTAACTTTGAATTGCAATATCTTTCCATTTAGTTATTCGATTATAGTATTTTATATATCAATTTAATCACTTCAACGCGATCTCCGCGATAACATGAAGACTTAAAAATTCGATGCCTTTGTGAAATTAAACTCTAATCTTCATGTTCTTGATTTCACGCACACTGATAACTACCTTATTCTATATTGGTATTGGTATGCTATGTAAATATATACTTATAAATATAATGTAATATTGAATTTAAATATATTTACTAGTAAGATAATAATATACTTTCATCTTGGTTATGTTATATAAGTTATAGATAGATTAGGTAATGTATGCGAGTGTGTGAGATTATACCTATGTTTGAGCGTGGTGATTCACTGATATAGTATCGAAGCTGAGATCACACCATATTTGCATGCCTCATAACTCATGGTGGTATGAGACATTATGACGAGTGTGGTGAGTGTGAATTCTGTGTAATTTCGTATGTGGTACCATATATGGTGATCCTATCATGTGCCTTAAATATAATAGATTAAGTTAAAGAATAAGATACGACACTCAACTTTTATGCCTTAGCCATGATGAGATTTTTTTCACGATCATGTGATACTCAAAATGTAGGCATTCATGTACGAATGCAATACCTATAGTAGTATAGGCTACCACATGAAGTGCATCCATATTACTACGGAACCCGTCCCTTGGAAAGTGTAGTTAGTGAAACTTATCGCTTTATGACTCACTCTAGATTTAAGTTGTAAGATTATAATCAGAAAGAATATGTAAGATAAGATATGAGTATGATAATAAGATACCGTTGTGTAAGCCATAATAAGATTAATAACTTAAGTTTGTACGTGTCGTACCTTACATAACCACTGTAAGGTTTCCAATGTCTATAATTAAGATAAGTTTCTAAAAAGACGATATAAATTATGTTATAAAGTACATGTTCTCGCGTTTAGAGACCTTACGCTAATGACCAATCACCTTATATACTAGATGAGGGTGTATGATATGGTGGTAAATTATTATAGTGGCCCTCACATAGTAGGTTTGAGCAACAACTTTGGCACATGTCGTATTAGGGAATAAAAGTAAGAATGTACGCTCATGCGATGTACACACGCATGTGTCGTAGTAATAAAATATGTTATGTTTATGAGGTATAGTAAGGTACGTTAGGATTTGAGCGTGTCTAGATCATGATTTTACATTTATGATATGATACAAACTCTATGATACGTAAAAATTTATTATTTCATTCATTTATTTTTTATATACTAGTATTATCACTTGCGAGATGCACCCACAATGCACCTGAGTAGTGTAGGGTGAATTTATGGTGTATCAATTGAGTTGTGCATTGTTTAACAACTTAGCCTTTTTGACATATATTATTTCATGTGACTATATTGACGGAGTAAACATTGGCTATTCTGATCTTGCCGACGCTGACTTTGTTGATCGCGTGGACGTGGAGTATTAAGAGCCTTGGGAGGGTGATGTTGCAGGATATTAAGAGGACCTCGGTATTGATTTCGACCCAAGTGCTGACTATTGATAGTGTAGTTCCGATATTAAGATCGAGATTTTTAGTTTAGGCAGCCTATCCTCTTATTTCAAACAATTATTATTTATATATAGTCTCGCATTTTTCATTTATATCTGATATTTATTTTCTTATTGATTATTAGATATTTCATGAATTTTCTTGTATTTATTTATTATATATGATTGTCCTTATATTTTATCTTTATTTTATTTATTTCATAGATTTTGTGGAACCATATTATCGTGAAAATTATGATTATGTATATGTCCGCTTAGCGTATATGAGAAGCGTGGAGGTCATAACACAAAATTCTAGACCCTTAAAATAAATAGAATTTTGGATTATGACAATGTGCCTCCATGGTGTGCATGGATTTTGAAGTATTGGAAGTATGTGCAAGTCATGAAGTTGTGTCCCTTTTATTAAAAAATATATATGTAAGTAGCTACAACTTCGATAGTATGGCTCCCAGCGTTTTTTCTTCCCTATTATGTACGAAAGATCAATGTAAAACCCGATGCCTTCGTTGGTTTGTTGCGTGCTTCAAAGTTCAAATGGCAACGTCACTGTTTTTATTGGTCTAGGTTGCTGTACAATCTCCAACAACTTTACATGCCTAATCTCATAACCGATTCCAAAGCTTATCCGATCTGTAAAACAGTTACATTAACAGTGTTTTGATTTCCAGTCGAACTTAGGTGCATAATTTAGATCATTATAATTTTTTTTTTCAAAAACTAATCTTTATCATGTGTATTTTGAGCCTACATGCATACACCATTGAAATCCGTTAACGTTTAACATTTTTTATATGTATATATATTTTAAATTTGTTCAAATTGATCTATAAACAATGCACTTGCATTATATGTTATTCTGAGTGTGACTTAAACCTTAGAGGTCTTATACATATATAGGATAAAGCTAGGTTGATACTAAGGACCATGTATTTAGCTGTTCTTGTATTATTTTGTTGTTGTGTGACACCTAATTACATGATTGGGTATGACATAAAAGAGCAACTTGATGATCATAATATTGTTGTGAAATAATTAAAGGACTTATTATCCTTATAATAATGTCTCTTGACGGACATTTAAACATCAAAATGGTGTTCAAATGATTTACACCATTAAATTTTTTTTCTTTATCTCACATCATTGAAGTGTAATTTATCGTTATGCTATGTGTGACACATATGTAGCCAATCTAAATCGTTCAAGTGGCAATTCAGCATCGGAACATATCTCAGTCCAAAGAAGCATACCTATAAGTGGACGTGAATCATTCGATTGAACATCAACCATTAAAATTAAAAGACATGGATGGTTTAAATCTCTTTAAACCGTCATTTTTCGGTCTTTGCACTTCAATCTGTGATCTATCACTTTAACGTTACATATCACCCATATCTTAAACCATAGATAGTGTAAGATCGTTTAAACACCATGGAGGTTAGGAGAGTCAAGTAAGGTAGGTTACTTATGGGTAGATGAGCTAGGTTTGTTATTTTAATCAATCAAAGAACTAAAGAAATAAAGTGAGGCCAGCTAATAGGGTCTGATGTTTTTTGTCATTCTGATTGTAACTGTGCCGCGGGAAAAAGCTTTGACCATTGTTTTCCAAAAGTGAAGAATGAGTCACAGAATTTGACAGGAATTGGTAGCCGTAAGGGGATTAAAATGGCTATTCACTATCTTTATTTAGTAAGAAAGGCGAAAGCAGCCAGCCTCCTCCTTGGCTGACCACTGCATACGTATCTCCCACAGAATATGCCTGGCTTCCCTTTCCCTTCCATCCTTCCCTAAGTAAAAAAAAGAAAAAACGTAATTTCTCTCTCTCTACACGCTTCTCACATGTCTATTATTATTATTATTTATTGTGTGGCTGGCTGAAGCACTGCACAAATGTTTACTTAGTACTTTTTAGCTATTCCCTTTAATAAAATTTCTTTTGTTAATATATATAAATAGAGAAGTAGAAAAGAAAGAGGCTCCGCTCGCTCCCTCTTGTTCCAAGTCTTATCCTTCCCTTCTTCCCTCTATCTATCTATGGATCCATCATCGGTGTTTCATTCAAGACAAGAATCAATAGTGGTATGAATAAATAAAAGAATAAAAAGAAAATGATGATGTACTCAAAAGAGGCGGAACGCGATGTAATGAACTATAGAGGAGGATCAGTGCTTGGGAAGAAGACCATTCTCAAAAGCGACCATTTCCCTGGTTGCCAAAACAAACGCTTGACTCCCCAAATCGAAGGCGCTCCCAATTACAGACAGGTCGGCCTCCTCTTCTTTTTCTAAAACACTAGTGCATTTTTATTTTATGCTCTCTCTCTCTCTCTCTCTCTCTCTCTCTCTCTCTCTCTCTTTTTGGTTTAGAATATGCCTTTTAATTTGATTTCCTTTTTACCGTTAAAGAAAAAAAAAAAAAATTGGTTCCCTTTTCCCCTCAAAAGCACTCTCACTAGAGAATTGTGATGAGATAGTAGGAGTTACTACCTTTTTAATATTTATAACGGGCAAGGCAGTGCCGCGTTATAAATATTTGACTTTGAGCTTGTCTACTCTTCAATTTTTCTGTCTTGTGCTACTCCATATTTTCTATCATTCCTTTAGTGTCTGTTTGACAATTTTCCGGGAAAAGGATTTTAATTTTCCTCTCGATTATGATTGGGATGGAATCCAAAGGAAATTTAATTTTATGGTGTTTTCTGGTCTGGTCTTTGGATACTCTTTTGTTCAGTCTGAAAATGTTATTGAAAATCTATTTCCTGTGTTTGGCTACTAAGAAAACAAAAGAATTTTTTTTGTATCGAAAAAGCAAGAGACATGATAGTATCAATGCCCCCATCAAGTAATGAACGCAGCCATCGCGCATGTCTATCCTTTGGCAAGCCCCATAATTCAATCGATTTCTTGTGTGATTGAATAAGAATACTCTAAACCCTCGAGACTCATATTCGTCTAATCCCTCCACTGCCTCAATGGCCTGGTTAACTTTGATCTAGAGAACTCAATATTCTCTTCCATCGTGCTCGCCAACATGTATATTACAGACAAATACAATATATGTTATACCATTCCATAACATTTTAGCAAATAAAATAAATAATTGAAAGACTCAGTATATCATACTTTCCTCAAATTTTTTTACACAAGTAACAATATGACAAACAATTGTTAGGTAATATTCACAAGTCATTTTGCATCTATATTTCACAATATATTAACAAAAAATAATAAAAATCAAAATAATTGCTATGATATACATTCATAAAAAAATTTCAACATCACAAGTAGTCATTTTAGAAGATTCAAATATCGTTATTCCACATTTTAACAAAATAAAAGATTCAAATATCATTCAAAGGTGTTAAGTACTACATACATTCATAATCAATCCTTGTTCAAATGCAATTTAAACATCCATATTTCATTGGTTATAATCTCTCTACGTGCACTTAGCTACGTCATCCCTCATACGTGCCCATTGTTCTCGTTCTCTTCGAGATTTGTTTTCAACAATCCTTTGTTCCTCTTTGACCTCTTTCTCATTGTCTTCATCTACAACATTTGAAGGGTCAATATCAGTGTCATCAAAGAATGAGTCATCGTGATCCACACTTCTGATGTGGTTATGCAAGATACAACAAGCTAAAACTATTTTAGCTTGTGATTGAAAACTCTAAGGTGGTGCTATCTTCAAAATAGGGAAGCGTTTCTTCACCACTCCAAAACTTCGTTCCACAATATTTCTAAGTGAAGAATGATTATAATTGAAAAGCTCTTTTGAATTATGAGGTCCATAACCAGTCTTAAAGAGCTTTAAGTGATATCGCACGCCACGATATAGAGTAAGGAAACCCCGAACATTTGCATAGCCAACATCTACGACATAGTATTTACCTGCATAATATTTAATCTCGCTATTATGTAATGCTTGTCGTCAAAATTATACATATAGAAAAAGAATAAAAGAGTAAATTGTTACTGCTTGGTATGATCAATTTATCTTTCCTTGTAAGTGCATCTTGTAGCACTCTAGAATCAGCAACAAACCCTTCCCAACCGACAAGAATATAAGTGAATTGCAAGTCGAAGTTCACTGTTGCCATAACATTTTGTGTGACTTTTTTATCCTTATCACGAAAGCGTGGTCTAATATCAAAAGGAACTATAGCTGGAATGTGAGTCCCATCTATAGCTCCAACGCAATCTTGTTCAATAATTTTTAATTAATTATAAAAAAATATTAAACATGACAAGGAATGAATAATCTTTTAAAATTAAAGTACCTTAAAGTATGGTCGATGCCTTTCAGGCATGAGATCAAGAGCATTAGTTCTAGGTCCTTTGATATAATCAGAATACAAACTAAGGACTGCATTCAACACCCTCTTAAAGTATCTACTAGCATTTTCAATTGATCTACTAAATATATAATTGTTAACTCGATTTATTACATTATGTGCTAGAGTATGTAGGAATATGGCAAGTTGCTCTTCCATTGTCACACCCCTCGTGTGACGTAGTCGGCCACTGTCACGTAACTTGTATCGTAAAGTGTACAATGCAATTCTATTGATTCTAAGTTGGTTTTGACATTCAGTGTCATTATTGTTGATGATTCCATCCAAAAAAGTCAATCTTTGGTGACCTTTGTCTACCAAGGGTGTCTTCGTCATACAACCTCCATAATCCTCACAGACTGTCATAGCTATTGATGTACAAACCAGGCTGCACACTTGGTTCAAAGCTTTTTGACGGGGATGCCACATACATGGACATCGGATTTGGACCACATCAGTTTTACTGGCGTCGGAAAAAGCATAGAGGAAGCCCGAGTACCGTAGCTTCAAGGAAGAATAGAAGGCTGAATCAGTTGTCAAGAGACGACGTCCACCGCGTGCTATGAACAGTGCCGCAGCGCGCTGTCCCACAGCGTGCTATGAACAATGCCGCAGCGCGCTATCCCACAACGCGTCGTGAATGGTACAACATCGCATCGTCAGTAACACCGACCAACGACGAAACTTCTATTTTTGGCGGAAAACTGCATTTTTTTAGTTTTATTTCTATTAGGACTCTTTTCTATTTCGGATTAATTATTGATGGCCTTTATATAGAGGATTGTAAATACTTTTTTAGCTAGTTGATTGATTATCGAATGAGAGCTTTTGCTTTATGAAGAGAGTCTTCTTCCCCGTGATGGGTTTGGTGTGAGACCAAGGGAGTGATTCCCATATATCTTCTTATTTATCTTTATCATCAGTTTACTTTGATCTATTATATTTGTTATCTCTTGATCTGTGATTGCTTCTCTAAACCTTAGTCTAATTGTTTCCTTTCGATCCCAAAACCTAAACCTTTTGAAACCCTAAATCAAACATAGCCAACACCCTTTTCTAAACCATAAACCAATCCGAAACTATAAACTTGTTACAAAACCAAAACCTATTACAAACCCATAATCTAATTCCGCAACCCTGGTTCGAGCCGTGAATCTACATCGGATCGAAGACGATCGCCCAAGCCTGGAAAAGCTAGAGTCCTATCTTTAGGCCCGACCCCACTTCAAATCTAATGAGACTTGCGCATCGGATTGGACACCCTATTCGGATCTCGCGTGATTTACCTACCGAAATTCTACGAACCCGAAGGTATCGTGATAGTTTTGAGATTACTCTTGAATTAATTTTATTTAATTTCGGCAAATCGCATTAAAAATCATATTCACGAATTTTAGGGTTCCCGTCCTGCGTCACTTTTCCATTCTCACTCTCTCCTTCGCTTGGTACTTCTCTTGATTCCTCGGTTGACATCGCATTCTCTACTTCACTTGATTCAATAGATAATGATGAGGAGCTATCCATTTGCTACAATCCTATGAATAACAAGATACAAATTTTTATCCCCAAAGATACTTCATTCATAAGACAACAGAAAAATATACCAAAGACATGAAAAACACTTCATTCATAGGATAAAAGTAAAATACAAAAGACATAGAAAAATATCAAGAGAAGGATATGCCTGGATTTAAAGCTCTTACAAAGAATAATTAATTTCTACAAAAACAGGAAAAATACTTATGGAAGGATTGGACTCATAAGATTGGTGCACTTTAATACCAGATGTTTTAAAAAAAAATGCACAACTGTCCATATTAGAGGGCATAATTTGGTAATGCAAATCCCTCAAAATGCTTTATGGGTCTATGGTAGCTCTCAACGTGAGCTACAACTTTGATGGCTTGGATTGCTAAAAGAATGTGCCATGTGGCATAAAATGGGCTGTCATGCCCCACTCTGTTATAGATCATGCTAAATTAGTTATACATCATGCCACCATCATTAATATATTCCAGCTTCTTTTGCATGTGCCTACTAATATTGAAACTTAAATGTAAAACATGAAGCTTCATGGAAACCCAGTCATTTTTTGTAAGACCAGCATGCTCGTATGGGTGTGGAAGCTTGAATTTTATATCGTATAAATGAGAATCTAGTGCCGTTTTGGAAATGAGCAAATGAGAGTGACATTTGGAATACTCGTATTTGTTAAATTCAAATGTAGAAAGTAGTAAGATTAGAGAATTGAAAGAGCAGGTTGATGAGGTTATCAGAGGAAAATGTGCGTTGGTGTATTCCTTAATTTCTATAAAATGGAGTTGTAGTGCAGTCTACGACAACTCAAAATCTAAGTACACAAGAAGCAAAATGCAATCTATTTTTTATGCATCATAGAGGGAACTAATCAGCTCAAAATTATGTGCATAATTTCCATTTGACAACCAAACATTTCATCAAACAACTCGCAGGCATTGCTCACACAGATCCAACACGTCATACTAACAGTATAATATATATTAGAAATTAGTTTAAGAATATTACTAGAAGTAGGAAATTCCTAGTAAGCTATGGTGCTAAAAATTGAAGAAGAATCACCCAATTGTTATGCTTATACAGCCAAAAATTGCACCCACATAGCTCCTAAAAATTTATTTATCATCATCCAACATTAGCAACTGATCATGTGATCATTGTCGTGTGATGTTTCAATTAAACAGTGATAAATATGTGGATCTAAAATATTGCTCACTTGCCATAAGAAGTAGAACATCTAAAGTATTGCTTTGTTGCTGTGAGAAGAAGAGGAAGAATATTAAAAAAAAAACCCTTAACAAAAGGGAGATCCCGCCAAAATATCAGGTAGGTATCTTGAAATAGAGGAGAGGAAAAGATTATAGAAAACCCTAATCGATCATAAAAAATTCGACTGAATGATAAAAGACCTAAAAACAATCTTTAAAAACCCTAATCATTCATCAAAAATCCCTAATCGACCATCAAAACACCTAGATTGGCCATAAAAACCCTAATCTAGGTAAAATTTGAGAGAGAGAGAGAGAGAGAGAGAGATTTTGTAGGAAGAGAGCTTACCGAGAATATAGAATGAGGCAGAGTCGTCAGGTGCTCGATTCTCTCGACGAAGATATTAGGGCCCGAGATTCTTTTCCAAGCCATAGGAAATGAAGAAATCCTTCGATTTTAAATGGATTTGGTATTTTCCGGAGGGTTGGAAAACATGTTTATTTTCCTCCCATTTCCGACGCCCTAAATTCGTTATCCCATTTCCAATCCTTTCCTACAGTTTCTTTTCCTTTCCCCCTATCCAAATAGACCCTTAATGTCTCCTTTGATGGAACTGTATGGATCTATCGATCCGACCATCCAAATGTATGCCCTAGGATCTAGGCGCATGATCAATCAAAAATAATGAATCAATAATCCCTAAATTAAAATATATGTGCGCACCTTGAGTGTGAGCCATGGGTTGCCGATTTTCAATGATCTTCTCACTCTCAATTCCTCCTAGCACAATAGGGATGCTTTTGCTAATAGGGAGGGTTGAAGTATGTTGAGCAATCGTTGGGACTAAGCACCCTTATATTTATAGCCAAAGAGTCCTTTCCTATTAAGGACTTGAATTATTAATTATATTGTGATTAGAAATCACAATCATACCATAACTAAAAGACTTAACTATTAGTTGCTTATTCTCTTCAAATTCACCGAATTAGCAACTATACATATCAAGATTGATCTTACACCATTCACCGGTCAACGGGTTGACCAAAGTGACGGCCACCAAAATAGAAACTTCTAACAGTTTCCCACTTGGCCACACTATGTCACTAAACTCCGATTACCAAATGTTAGCTAACTTTTTTTGAATGGTGAGTCTTAATCAATCTCAATCAAAGTCTTTATAATCAGTCTGGTCCAGTGAGAATTTCAACATAGAATCAATGTAGTCAATGCATAATGTCATCGATACATGTCCGTTCATTAGTTACCGTATTAGAATTCATCACCGACATGGATTCCAACTAGTATGATTTCACATAGATTGCAAGTTTACAAACTGAATGGTGATTACATGTAAACTCAATCTATTATTGGTTCTACTTTATTGCCATTTATTGGCACCATATGTTCCAAAATTTTATTTGCATAAAAATGGAAAAACAAATAAATAATCCTTATTTCAGAATCAATTTAAACAAATATATTCACTCTTATACATCCACTCTCAAAGGTTATCAAAACTATCCTTTAATCTCATGCGTGCAACGTGCTCCGAAAAGAGCCTGGGAGGTAAGCCTTTAGTGAGAGGGTCAGCCAACATGAGTGTCGTACTGATTTTTTCAACAGATACAATTTGATTATGAACTTTCTCCCTTACAATAAGATATTTTATATCAATATATTTGAAACCTCCACTAGTCTTCTTGTTATTGGAGATAGCAATCACAATGGAATTGTTACATAAGATTCTCATTGGCCTTAACATACTATCAACAATTCGAAGCCCTGAGATAAAATTCCTTAACCATATCGCCTCACATGTTGCCTCAAAACACGCAGCAAATTCTGCTTCCATAGTAGACGAAGTAGTCAGCGTTTGCTTAACACTCTTCCAAGATATAGGTCCGCTGCAAATATAAAAATATAACTTGATGTGGACCTACGGGGTTTCTTGACACCCAGCATAGTCGGCATCTGAATAACTAATAACTTCAAGGTTATTTGACCTTTTGTACGCATGTGCCCTTTAGTCCCTTGTAAATAGCGAAAAACCTTCTTGACTGCTTTCCAATGATCCAAACCAGGATTACATTGATGCCTACCAAGCATGCTAACTATATACGCTATGTCAAGACGAGTGTAGACTTGTGCATACATGAGACTTTCAACTGCCGATGCATAGAGAATTGTCTCCATCTGCTTTCTCTCCAAATCGATCCTGGGACTCTGAAGTAGACTAAATTTATCATCTTTAATCACAGGGGCAACAGTAGCGGAGCAATTATGTATGTTAAATCTTGAGAACTTTATCAATATAAGTTCTTTGACACAATCCCAATATGCCACTGGCTCTATTTCGATAAATCTCAATTCCAATCACATAGGAAGCTTCACCAAGATCTTTCATATTAAAATTTTTTGATAAAAAATTCTTTGTCTCATGTAACATGCTTAAACTACTACCCGCAAGCAATATATCAACATACAAAACAAGAATGATAAACTTGCTCCCACTAATTTTAAGATATATGCATTAATCCACAATATTTTCTTTAAAACCAAAGTTTGAGATGACTTCGTGAAATTTTAAGTACCATTGTCGAGATGTCTGCTTTAAACCATATATAGACCTTTTGAGTCTACAAACTAAGTGGCTCTCACCCTCAACTTGAAAACCTTCAAGTTGTGTCATAAAGACATCTTCATGCAAGTTACCATTCAGAGAAGCAATTTTTACATCCATTTGATGCAATTCTAAGTCAAAATGAGCTACTAATGTCATGACTATTCGGAAGGATTCCTTTTTAGAGACAGGAGAAAATGTCGCTTTATAGTTTATTCTCTCCTTTTGAGTGAACCCTTTAGCGATTAACCTGACCTTGTATCTTTCTATATTACCTTTGGAGTCTTGCTTGGTTTTATATACCCATGTACAGCCTATAGGCTTAACTCCTTCAGGTAACTCGCAAAGATCCCAGACCGAGTTATGTTTCATTGATTCCAACTGATCTTTCATAGCTTCGAGCCATTGAGTGGATTTGTTGCTCTTCATAGCTTGGCTAAAGGAAACATAATATGTTTCATTTCCAAAATCATACTCACTCTCATTGAGGTAGACGATATAGTTATCAGAAATGATTGGCTTCTTTTCTCTCTCTGATCTACGCAATGGATGATCATTGGCGGTCATCATGGGAGCAATAGCCTCCTCAATGTGGGGTAAATAGGTATAGCCGCAGGTGCATCAACACTATCTTGAATGACAGGTGTTGGTGCCACCTTTTCTTGGATAAAAGGGATAGGAATTATAACCCGATTCTCCTCAAAAGTGATTTTCCTAGGCTCAATACTCCCACTGTTCTCACGATCCTTAAAGAATTTTGCATATCTAGTCTCAACAATCCGGGTACTATGAGTGGGGCAATAAAATCTGTAGCCTTTTGACCTATCAGGGTAACCAATGAAATGACAATTTATAGTTTTAGGATCAAAATTTTTTAATTATAGATTATGCACCTTTGCTTCAGCTAAATAGCCCCAAATGTGTAAATATCCTAGAGTTGGTTTTCTTCCTACCCATAGTTCATAAGGAGTTTTGGGAACAACCTTACTAGGAATTCGATTCAGGATATGCACCGCTGTTTTCAAGGCTTCTCCCTACAAGAACATAGGCAACTTAGAGTTGCACAACATGCTTCTCACCATATCCATAAGAGTACGATTTCGTCGTTTAGCTACACCTTTCTGTTCAGGTGTTCCCGACATTGTGTATTGAGCAACAATGCCATGCTCTTGTAGATATAGGGCCAATGGTCATGGATTGCGACCTGTTTCAGAGTATCTACCATAGTACTCACCGCCTCTATCAGATTTCACAATTTTAATCTTCGAACTGAGTTATAGCTCAACTTTGGCTTTATAGATTTTAAACATATCTATGGGCTCAGATTTCTCATGAATGAGAAATATATAATCGAAATGAGAATAATTATTAGTGAAGGTAATAAAATACTTTTGGCCACCAATAGCAGGAGTTGAAAATGGTCCACAAATATCAGTGTGAACTATTTCTAGCAAACTCGTACTTCTGATAGCTCATTTCTTATTAGTTTTTGTGAGTTTTCCTTTAACGCAATCAACACAAGTATTAAAATCAGAGAAATCGAGCTCATCAATTATATTATTTTTAATTAACCTCTTCATTCTAGCTTTAGATATATGGCCTAAACGTTTATATCATAAAATGGAGGAGTTGTCGATTGCTCGTTTTCGTTTCTTACTAACTTTATCATCCACATGCATAAAAATTAAAAATTTGGCATAAGATGAATCCAAGTTCAACTGATAAAGATTTCCTACTAATGAGCTACCACTCACAATATCGGAATCAAATAATCGAGTAAAAATATTATGTCCAAATTTAAATTCAAAATCTAATGAATCCAATTTAGAAATTGAGATAAGGTTTCTAATGATACTTAGAACATAAATAGTATCAACTAAATCCAAAATGAAACCACTATCTAAAATAAGACGGAGAGTCTCAATGGCCTCCACGTTTGCTTCTACTCTATTTTCGAGTTTGATGGTTTGTTCGCCTTTACTTAGCTTTCTGCTGGATCGAAATCCATGCATTGAATTACTTCTATGAATAGTTGAATCATAATCTATCCACCAAGTATTGCGTGGAGCATCGACATAAAGTGATTCAAAACACACTAAGACTAAGTCATTACATTTCTTAACTAGTCAATCTCTGTATTTCTCACAATTCTTTTTGATGTGTCCCTTCTTCGTACAGAAGTGACACTTGATGCTAGAAGTAGATCCGCTAGCTTCTCCTTGTTTGGTTTCCGGTGGAGAACTTTCACGTTCTTTCCTTTATATGATCCCTTCTTTCTCTTGAAATTTTCTTTCGATGGTCCAAGAGCGGCGTAATAAACACTTTCAGGTTTTTCAGCTCGAAATCTTTCTTCTTCTTGGACACAGTGAGCGATTAGCCCGTTCATCTTTCATTTCTCTTTCTGCGTGTTATAATTAATCTTAAACAGGTCAAATTAAACAGGAAGAGAAGTCATAATAAAGTGAACAAGATAACCCTCAGAAAAACTCATGTCTATTTCTTTCAATTGAGTCGCCATGCCACTCATTCTCATAATGTGCTCCCGTACGCCATTATGACCATCATATTTCATAGTTCCCATTTTAACAATAAGACTACTGGCAAGTGCCTTACAAGTCTCCTGAAATTGTTCTTGAATGACTTGCATGTATTCCTTTGCATTGTGAGTCAGGAATACCTCCCCGGATCGCATTAGTAATGAAACTCTTTATGATCATAATGCTCATAGGATTTGATCTATCCAATTTTTTCAAATCCGTGTTGTTCACTGCCAGATCCTCAGCTGAGGCATCAGCGGTGAGCACTTTGGATTTATCAGATCGTATAACATAGTCATGATCCATGCAGCCTAAAACAATTGCAACTTGTTCCTTCAATTTGCCATAACTTAAGCCACTCAAAAGTTCAATTTCACCAATTATATTAGTAATAGAAGACGAGTTCAATGTTGCACAATAATTAAGGGCTTTATTATGTCTATATATAACTATAACAACGATCCATTCCACAAGGGTATATTTAAAGTGATTTACTTATGGCAAGGAATATAATAAAAAAAATAAAAAAACCAATGTGATTTTATTGAGAAGCAATTTGTATCATTATGACTCTCCGTTGGGTCGAGTCATAACACACTAGCCACTTCTTCAATCAATATTAATGATTGTGGTACTAATTGCATCATTATGACCCTCCGTTGGGTCGAGTCACAACACACTAGCAGTACCCACACACAAAATAGTGAATAGTAAGACACAACCATCACACAACATTAAGTGATTCATCATCGTTGGGCAGAAGTAATCCCTTAAATTGCGATGTCAACGTTTACTACGCACTTTCACTGAATTTGTAACACGGTATTTTTCAAAAATAAACCTTACTATGGAAACCACAACACTAGGAAAGATCATCGCCGTTGGGCAGAAGAATCCTTCCAAGGCATGTTTTCTTATTTGGGTTTTATAACATTTTAGATGGTCACAAAAGTGATTAAAATAATAATAATAAATAAGCCATTTAAGAGATACAAGTAGCCAAGTTTAGCTCGTGTTATGAGTAAGTGCCCAAAAATTAATAATAATCGTGAGTAACATTATGTAAATATCAGTCTTGGTGCTGCAGCACAACCTCTAATACCCGACCCTAATTAAAGACACTTAAAAATATAATAATTATCCAATTAAAAATTGTCAAAATGACATCAGGTCATGAAAAAGTCACAGCAGAGGGCTCCTTGTCAAAAACAGACCTCAAAAACAGATCTGGAATATCCGAGAAAGTCAACATTCATATATACTGTCCGAAATTGGATCTATAGATAGCTCAGAAATGACCCGAAAAGAATAAGGAATAATGCAGGTCAAAATGGGCCTTAAGGACAAACGGATCATATCTAACGGGCCAAATCGGGTCATAAATCATGGGCCGGGTTGAGTGATGGACCGGACCTTATCATGGGTCGGGTCGATTAGATAGGAAGGATACGATGGGTCGGGTCTTAGGCCCATTTGACTCGTCGTGCAAAGTAAGGAGAAGCCAACGTCTCCCACACATCTCTAGTTCCTTTGTTAAAAAAAAAAAAAAAAAAATCAAAGCTTTTAGGCATCTTATATTTGCAACCACCATAAGAGGCGCAATTTCTATATGTCTCTAGAGGCGCAACATCTCCCACACTAATTTTTTGGTTTACATGCTATATATCTTTTTTTTAGGGAGTGTTTTTGTATATGTAGAAATTTATTGTGGTAATAACCTTGCGATTCAAGGTAAATTATTTCAGTTATATTTTACTAACTTAGTTTCAAATCATGTTCCGAGATGTTAATTTTGCGCTTTGTTGATTAAAATCAATTGGATATATGAATTTCAAAAAAGAATTAAAAAATTCAATTGACAAAATGGGGTTAAAAAGTTGAAAGAGATGAATACAAATTTTGGGCAAGTGTCTATGCCTTAACAATGTTGAGGAAGGGAATGTCTAACAGTAAGCTAGTTGTGTGTGCGTTCGTTCGCACGTGCTCTTGCGTGTTTGGAAATCTGTTTCTGAGATGGGAGTAGAATTTGACTTAAGGTGAATCTATGGTGTGGTAAAAATCCTTTATTTTTCCCATAGTTTACTATTTATGTAGGCTTTTCATTTCAAAGAACTAAAAGTCTTTGGGTGGGGTGTATAAGTATCCCTAGAGCTATAGGGATTCAGTTATGCAAATCCTTTAGTAAGATGGGAATAGAATTCAAATTTTGGTTGATTTTTAGTGCGGTAAGCGGTTATAATTCATTATGTAGCTGCATTAGCTCTTTAAATAGTTTGTACGATTTTTCTTTCAAAGGACTTAAAAGTTTTGGATAATTTTAAAAAAGAAATATGTTAGGGGTAGTTGTTAGGAGTATTCTTCTCTATATGGTTTAAATTATGATGAATACTCCATCTACACTCCTGGAGACATTCTTGACTGACAAATTCAGTCTATTAACCCTTCCAAAAAGTTCTTGGCCACTTATTTTTATTACTATTTAACAAGAAAGCTCCGAAGATGCCATAGGTGAGATTTTGGGCTTCCTTACAGCACCTAGGGTTTGAATTTACCATGGATGGACTTCACTACACACAATTCTTATGATTCATCATCTAAGTTTGTTCTGTATGTTCTTAGTCCAAGCACCTTATGCAAATTAGGATTCAAAATTGACGAACTGTACGGTTGATGGGGACGGTGCCGATTGTGGAATCTATTAAGAAGGCGATGTTGTTGAAGCCTCATGAAATTCAAAATCTCGGCAGGATGAGAGGGAGTGCCAGCCAAGGATTAGAATCTGGTCTGAGAATAACGTGAGGATGCAGTGTGATCAGAGGGATGAGCTAGATCGGTTTAGGTTTTTTTGCCCTGAGCTGGAGGCATTGGAGAAGTTCATTGGTTTGGCCCCGAACATGCCAATATTATCACTGATGGTGTGCAAATGTAACTCACTGTTCAAATAACTATTCAGAGTTCCTAGAGCTCCTTGAACTATGATTCATTCTGGACTAGCTGAGAATATTTGGGTACATGGGGCTTTGGTGATTCTTCTCAAAAGGGGACGTAGAACCGGGTTGGGCTACTTGATGCTCCGAGCTGGTCGGGAAGCCCTCGTAGGTGGGTTATGTCGCTCGTGCTTGCGAAGGACAGAGAGAGGTGTCGTGGTAGAGAGGGCGTTTTTATGGGGTTGACGACGTGCGGGATGGAGACATGTGCAAGGGTAGGCGAAAACAAGTGTTGTGGATGTGGGAAAGGCGGGGGACATTCCTTATTTCCTCGAGAGGAGGGTATGCTGCAGTGAGATGAGAAACATGGAGGGAGGGCAGGTCTTGTTGGCATTGATGGATACTCAATACATAACTGGATACAGTGCAGAGGGGAGGAGACTACGTAATTTGGTGATATTTTCGGGTGAGGGCTGGGACAACTGTCGATAGGGGTGAGTGAGGCACGTGACAAACAGTGTAGTGGATCTCTGAGGCGCGAGTCAATTGGTAGTTCATTAATTCTTGAACCTGCAACCTCAACTCAAGGTTGCCTCACCTTGCACCTTCCGTTGAGCTACAGGCTCAATCTGTGTTAGTTGTTACTCACTTGGTAGGTCATTATTTCGTTCTTAGATAGTTATACTATTTGCTAGTTGCTACTTGCCTACTTGCTAGTTTGTTCAATTGTACCTTGTTAGTGTACATAATGTTCATTTTTTTTATGATGTTTGTTTGTTTCTTGTATCTCATATTTGTTGAATGTTATTATTTTTTTATACATGTTTAAAATTCTTAAAAGTTGATTTATAAATATATCTAAAATTTAAATATCATAAATTATTAACAGAAATGTAGATGGGATAGTTTAATAAAAGGATAGGGTTTTTATAACCTTATCCCATAGAAAGTAACGTATAGGTGTAGTTTACAAACCATGGGTGCATCATCCGAGCAAAATATCGACTCCAATTAGAACTCTAGCGTTTCTACTCACAATCTATGCAAGTCGAATAACTCACCTGAGTGTGCTTGTCGACTGGGTGATTTTTAGAACCATGTTGGAAACTACCCCTAACTGCTTAAAGAACAAAACCAAAGAAATTAGCAAACCTAAGATTCCCATATATAAATGACTCTTTAAGTCAAAGCAAAGCACTCAATAAAACTAAAAAAGAAGGGGAGACCATGAGTTTTCAAAGGAGAATGCCCCCCAATATTGAGTAACATCAGCACAATGATGATGCCATCAGAAGGGTGCAGCGATCCAAAATGTTAACATATATCAGCCACATGCAGCTCCCATCTCTCTCTTTTTTACTTTATTTTCATAATCTTTTCTTTATGTGCTCTGTTAAGTCACCAGCTATACTCGTAGCATAAAACTCCAGTTCTTTATTTATTCTGTCTGCAATCTTCTTTCAAACTCCATCATGTCCAACAGAGGCCAATTCAATACCTGATTTATTGGCCAAGGAAGATGTTGGTTGAATGTTTCTCTCACTTCAGGGTTGATCTCCCCCCTTCGTAAATTACTTTAATTTTTTTGGTTTTTGGTATATCATCATGTGGGTGCTCAAGAACCTTGCTTGGGCTGTTTTGCTTTGCACTGTTTTGATCTTTTGATAAACTGTCTTTATCGATAGAAAAAGGTATGAAATAAATCAAATGATAGGAGTAAGAGATTTGATGAAATAGAAATAATAGATCACTGTTTATTCTTAAAAGAGTTCCAGAAATAAGTAAGGAAGATTAGATTATTTTTAAATAGATTTGAGAAAAATTTTGAAATGAAGAAAGATGAAGGTTTGTTGGAATACAGCTAAGGTCTGATTGATTTAGATTTTTGTGAATCTAAAGTATGACTGATAGAGAAAATCCTGACCTAATAAAGATCTTTTTTATAGGATGCTTGTTTGTATCATCCTTTTGGAACATTAGAGGTAGGTCTAAAGGTTTAGTGCAGGTTGAAAGCTTAAATTACTTCACAAGCAAGAATGAATCTAATACCTTTAAAGTATATGGGAACAAATGACCAATTAATTCATGCAGTTTATTCCCCTTTGTGCAAGAGATTTTGCTATTGATGATAATGTACTTATTCATAAAATATAGAAATTAACTAAACTAAAATGAGTGGATCTAAAGGTTTCGTGCATGCTGAAAACCTTATGTTGTATCTTCCTCACTAATTTTATTGTGCATGGTGTGGCTATATTGTATTGTGTGTCCAAATTTTTAATGCATACTCTATTTATATTTTCAAGGATTTCATCTTATTATATCCTTCGTTCTTAACTCTAAAGTTTGACTATCAATAGGCCGGATCATTGCATGTTCATGGCGTTGCAATACCTACAACTGATGGCATCCGAAATGTACTTAATCAAATTGGGGCACAAAAGAATGGAAAGCAAAAACGAGTGCTTTGGCACAATCTCCGGGAGGAACCAGTGAGTCTATTTTTTACTTATAGTTGAAAAATTGTAAATAGCACTATGATATCATTCTTGGCTGATTATGTTTTGCTTTGTGTTCTAAACTTTGTGTGACCACCATGCCAATTTGTAACAATTTTATGGTACTATTAACTCTACTTGATTTAAAGAATCTGCAAATTCAATTTAATTGTTGTTTCTATGTCGTCTCCAAACAGGTGGTGTACATTAATGGGCGCCCTTTTGTTTTGCGTGATGTGGAAAGGCCCTTCTCCAATCTTGAGCATACGGTTTGTTGATAATATAGACTTCAATGATTATTCTTTTTAGATTGCTACTTTTTTCATTTGGACTTACTTTAATGTATTGCATACGATATTGCAGTGTTTTTTTCTTTATTAGTATAATCTAATGAATTGTAGTTCATTTTGGATAAAAATGAATTTATATATGCTTTTAGCCTTATATATATATATATATATATATATATATATATATATATATATATATATATATATATATATATTTTCCTTGGACATGGATAGTTTTCAGTGTCATACAATATGACTGCCTTGAAAAAGAATTTGGCTAACTCATTGGTATAGATATAATATTGTACATAAAGGGTACAATTGTGTATAACGAAATGCATATGTTGAGTGATCCCCTCTTAGTTTTCCTTGACTAAATAGAAAACATAAACAAGATAATGATGTAATAGAGGAAAAGAGAGGGACCTGGCCTGTAGCACAATGAAGGCTGACAATTGTAACCTCAAGGTCTCAGGTTCGAGCCCTGCTTAACCGGAGAGAGAGAGGCCATAGAATTCCATGAGATGACTAACTGTGCCAATCTAAATCACATGTCCCACGTAGATGCTTACTTAAAAGTCCTTAAAATGCAAGAGGTGCAACTTTCTTTGTTTATTTACTTCACTATTATCCAAATTCGTTTCTAAGGAACCATTGTTATTTCAACATTCAATAAATGTCATACGTTCAGATGGTAGTTATGATGACTAGATCAACTATTTTCCTATTTATGCAACAATTGATCTAAACTACCTTAATGATGAAAGAGACTAAGACTATCAAATATTGCAAACCATCATTTTATTTTATTTTTTTGATCGGTAAGAAGATTACATTAAAACGACCAGTGAGGAGCTGGAAAAAGTACAAGGAAGGAAAAGGTAAAGAAAAAAGGAAAAAAAGAACAGGAAAAAAGGGGGGAGGGACAAAACCCAGCCAAAGCCCCAACAGCCCAACAAAGGCTTACATTACAAAGGGCAACTATCCCAGCCAATATTCCCACAAGCTTTAGAAGAGACCCAAAGGCACACCAGGTCTTTGATAGACTTCAGGATAACACTTGTAGGCCTACCCTTACGATTAAAAACCCGGGTATTCCTCCCGAGCCAAATACCCCACAGCACTGCAAACCCAGCCACTCTCCTAAAGGAGCCCAGAAGACCTTCAAAGCGAATGCCCTGCCAGGAAACCACAAGCTGAGGGGCGATCTCAAGTAGCACCCAAGAGAGATCAAAAGAGTTAAAAATGGTGTTCCAAACCTCAGCAACAACCCAACAGTGAAGGAAAAGATGAAAAATGGACTCTTCCGACTGAAGGCACATGGGACATCTATTCCTCGGAGCCTTGCCCCTAACTATGAGCTGGTCGATGGCCAAAATCCGGCCCAAACAAACCCTCCAACAAAAGAACTTAACTCTAGGAGGGATAGGTGTCGACCAAATTAATAACCAATTGATCCTATTCATTGGTTTAGCAGAGAGAGAATTTTAGAAAGAACGGACCGAGAAGACACCATCATCATTACCCAGTCAAGTCTGTAAATCTCTTTGACTATGGTTGCGCTTAGCTTCGTAAAGGAGATGCAACAGAAAGAGGAAGGACTCCACCTCCTCATATTTGAAGGCTCTCCTAGCAACAAAATCCCAAAAGGGAGCTCCCCCAGCATCAGAAAAGACCTCAGCCACAGAGTAAGAAGGGAGAGTCATCACATAGAAGACATCAGGGAACAAACTCTCCAGAGGGAGAAGATCAACCCCGGGATCCTTCTAGAAGCATATCCGAGACCCATCTCCCCAGTTGAACCGAAGCCACCGAGAAAACTTCGGCCAAACACCACATATACCTTTCGACCAAGCTGAGATTCTTCTGGAAACATAAATATTGATCCCCCAAAAACCACGCATGCAACCATACTTCTCGGCCAGCACTGAGACCCATAGACTGTGCCACTCATCCTTGGTACCGACCACCACAACCATTTCCCGAGCAACGCGATATTACTCAAATGAAGATTGCGAATATCTAAACTTCCGAAACACTTTGGAAGCTGGCAAGTCTCCCAACTAACCAAGTGATAAAGAAAATCGGCAAACTAGATAGAACCGATTTGACCAACACCAGACGCCCTCCGCTGCTTAACAATTTTCCTTTCCACGTAGCCAGCCTACTCTCGAAGCGATTCACAACCGGCTTTGCTCCCAAGCCTGAGCATTTGGCTCTGTGAGCCCAACTGGTAGCCCCAGGTAAGTAGCCGGAAAAGATTCACACCCACAATCAACTTCCTGAGCCAGTGACTCGACCTCCAAGTCATCGGCACCCACTCCGAAAACCCTCAACTTTAGCAGGTTAACACGCGACCGAAGTCGCTGCGTACACTGCTAACACATTAGCCAAAGCTTGAATCTCACTAGGAACAACCTTGCAAAAAAGGACCGTATCGTCTACATATTGTAAGTGAGTAATCACGCTGCTACCCTTCTAACTGGGATACCAAACATGAAGTTATAAAGGCGGGCTTGGTTAATCAGACCTCCCAGTCCTTCACCAACCATGTTGAACACAAAAGGAGCGAGAGGGTCTCCCTGCCTGAGCTCCTAGAACTCTTGAAATATCCAGAGGGGGAACCATTGATTAATACCGAGAACCAAGCCGAAGAGAAACACGCTGCCATCCATCTCCTTCACCTGACTCCGAACCCAAACCGCCGCAGCATATATTCCAAAAACGCCCAACTTTCTCGATCATAAGCATTCTCCATATCAATTTTCCACATAACAACCGGGAAGTGGTCAACGTGAATGGAATGAATTGCAAACCATCATTAATAGGGTAGGATGCCTACTCACGTGCTTGGGGGTGATTTTCCCTACAAGTTGTGTCCTCAAATCATCTCTTTCCAATTTCTCCTCGTGTATTTCGGTCTCTCTGTTTTGCTCATATTCTTTCATCTTATTGCGATAAACTATCTCCAAAAGCCGCTAAATGTATCTTCACTGGTCATCCTTCCACTCGAAAGAGATATAAATGTTATGATCTGATCTATGGGGCAATGCTTATCACCATGACTGCCACCTTTTTTTAGTCCACCCCATTTTTATCCTCCACTGTGTCCTCTTTAGGGGGAGAGTTCTAAGGAAGAGAGCATGATGCCATTGTTACCTTATATGTTGATGTTGTTGTTGTAAATAATGATATTGGTGAAGAAGATCAAGAGACCTCAAGGGGACAACAAAGAGAGATTGTTACTACTGAGAAATAAGATGTATTTGATAAGTTTAGAAAAAGCAAATTCCATCGGAGGTGAAGCCTTTTAAGAATATGAAGAAGACCTATCTTCAGGTTATTGATCAAGTGCCCTCTGCAGAAGCAAGTCCAGATCAAGTGTCTTCTCATGAAGCGAGTCTACCAATCTCTCTCCACAAAATCAACTGGACCTTCCTATTTCCCTATGAAAAGCTTCCAGGTCATGTACCTGTCATCCCACGAGTAAGTTCGTGTCATATAAAATTTTTTCTACAGCACAAATATCATTCATCTCTTCATTAGACTCCATTTCGATAACTTTTAGTACTTCTAATGCCCTATCTCAAAACCACAATGGAAGGAAGCGATGGTGCAAGAAATGAAAGTCTTGGAACAAAACAAGACGGGATGTTGTAGAACTTCTTGAATGTAAGAAGATAGTTGTTTTAGCGAATCTACATTTTCAAATATAGACCAGATGGTTCTACTAAAAGACATAAGAAGTGATTATCATGAGACATTTGTACCTGTAGAAGAGTCAAATACCATCCGGGTAGTTCTCTCACTTGCTGCATATAAAGATTGGACCTTGTACCAATTGGATGCAAAAAATGCCTTTTATATGTGGACTTGAACGAAGCGGTGTGTATGTCACTTCCTCCAGGCTTCTCTCTCTAGGGGGAGAAAGATAAAGTGTGTAGACTGAAAAAGGCTATCTACAGGCTGAAGCAATCCTAGTGGATGGTATAAAAAGTTCAGTGATGTTATGAAGTTTAGATATCCAAGGAGTCATTATGACCACACTCTATTCTTATGGCTTTGGTTGTATACTTAGATGGCATCACTGTTACTGAAGATGACAGTGAAGAGATACTCAAGCTAAAAGGTTACTTAAGCAAAGTATTTGATATTAAAGAGTTGGGTCCACTCAAGTACTTTCCGGGGATAGAGTTGGTTATGCAGTGTTACCTAGGCACTTATACTTTTGGAATTTTGTTGTGCCCACACTTGGTGGCACTTGGACACTCCGCAACATAGCACGATTGATGCAGGATGAAAACACTAAACCCTAAATATGAGATTGGAAATCAAATTGGGATTTAATTGAGCAGCGAAATTATCACAATTATACCTAACACACACAAATATTTAATAAATTCAATTTGACAATTAGGTCAATCTGATTTAATGCTCCATCTACTTTCGTTCCTTTCTCCATCTACATTTGTTGTGCCCACACTTGGTGGAACTCAGATTTTTCACTCTGGTCTAGGGCACTAAGTGACACTCAAGTTGATCTCTCTTGACTCCTCTAAGGTTTGAAGAATTTAAGTCTCAAAAGGGATTAAATTCAACAAAGGGAAAATAATAGGTTTGGATTCAAATAAAAAGGATTAAAACTGAATTGCGGATTCGAAAGATGAATTAATTCCAACAACATGAAACTAGAAGAATAGATTTTAACGGCATTAGTGATGGGGAATTTAGGTCCACCTGTCTAGATCGTAACCGAATCAAGCGAAGGAAATCTACAAGGAAAAAGTGGACCAATACATGGGCTTTCAAACGGCCTGTAAAGGAGAGTTCGTCTCTAAACGACGGACGTCCGTGGACTCTGACGGATGTCAATGACCACATGACGGACATCCGTGAAAATAAGTGCTTACTGTTTTTGTGAACACCGTAGATGACGGACGTCCATGGACACTTGACGGACATTTGTGAGATACGTTCGAGATTTAATGAAATAACGGATTTTGTGGCGGAAACTTGTCATTTTGAGTTTTAATTGTTTTAGGACTCTTATATTTCGAGTTTTATGTTTGGTTAGGGTTTTCTTATCCTATATAAAGGCTTGTAAAGACATTATTAATTAATGAATTGATTGAATGAAAAATACAACTTGCTTTTGTGCAAACCCTAGAAAACTTTCGAAGAGTTTTCGATCGAGGAGTGATTCCTTCAAAACCTGAGTGAGCAATCGTTTCTCGTACGACTTGGTACGAAGCTGACAAGCCTCTTTTGAGCAAATCCGGAGATCCTCTATCTTATTCTTTCTTATTTTTTATTTTTAATCGAAGATTGAGAACCCTAAACCCCTATCGTGCGAGATTTACATTATTTTAGGGTTAGCGTGCGTGCCGTCCCGCATCAATTTGGTATCAAAGCAGTTCAAACCCTTGGCAAATAGATTGGTGAATCATTAGTCAAGTTCAAGTTCTCGAAGCCCTTCGCGATTTAAACGACTAAATGGTTTCCATGAGAACGTTCATGAAACGGTGGAGCATTCTGATCGTGCATCAAAAGATGACAATGGTGGAAAAACTATGGTGCGAGGAGAAGGGTAGATCATCCGATTAACATGGGTCCATATTCAAGCATATAACACTTCTTAATAGCGTTTATTGCGAATTGTTAAGGTCGCATCGGATAGTGGATGCATGGCGTGAGAATATCAGTACTACCATTATTAGGGCTTTTATTCACGATCTATCCAAAGACATATTAGACACGATTCAAGCTTTGAAGCCGTAGGTTACAAGCTTCATCCCCATAGCCGTACCTGTAAGAGGACCTACAGATTAAAGTTCCTCTACCCGCACCCGTGGTAGTACCTATACTGGTGGAAGATACCGAACCCACGGTGAATATGAGTACCTCCATGCCTATGGAAGAACTGATGGAGCCCGTTACACAAGCAGATCCAGTTATTCGTATTGATCCTGTGCCTGAACAACATCCAGTTGAAGAGTCCCTATTGGTTGGTGAGACCGTCGCAGATCCCGAAACTCTTGAAGAACCCAAGGTCATTGAAGCCCAAGCATCCGTGATAGGCCCTACCGAGCCCGAGATCATTGAAGCACAAGCATCTGTGATCATCCCTACCGAGCCCGAGACTATTCAAAGGTTCGAGATCGATGAGGAGCAAGCATACTTGATAAGGTCTATCGATGTCGGCCAAAGTTCGAGGTCGAACTTTTTTAAAGTAGAGGGGATTGACGGGGAATTTAGGTCCGCCTGTCTGGATCGTAGCCGAATCAAGCGAAGGAAATCTACACGGAAAAAGTGGATCAATCATGGATCAAAATTTCGGCCGATATTTCAAATTATCGGTCGAATCATATCGGTCTCGATCGGCACCGAAACGAAATCAACCCGATATTAGGTCATTTTTACGAGGATACATATTATCAAATTATCGGCCGATAATTTGATAGACTATTTTTATGATTTTTTACAAAAAAAAAAAAGAAAAACAAATCTCCAAATCCATTTTTCTCTGGTCTTCAAAAACCCATCAAACTGAGGAGATCCATCAAAGTAAATGGGCTTAGAAAGATCCCAAGTGGCTTCGGATTCCTTCATCTTCATCACCACCCATATCAAAATCAGTTCACCTCAGGATGTAGATTCGGCTGCCATGATCGATGCTTCAAGCTGTACTTGTCGCTCACCGTCATCAGCTGAGCAAGAACTTGCTCGATCGAAATCCATCGACGTTCAATGCAATGATTGCCGGCTGTGTGCCGATTTTCTTTGAGGATTTGTCGGTAAAGTCGCAGTACATCAGTGTTGATTCTGAAGGAGGAGGTGGTGTCGTGGTGGGGAAGGGGTTGAGGATGTTTTGATGGGGATGTTGGACGGTGAGATAAGGAGCATGCGAAGGTTTTTTGAGAGGGAAGGAGATGATTTTGACCTAGCAGTTGGAGGGGACAATTCACAGGATTATATGGCAGATGGAGTCAGGGATATGACGTTTGGCAGATGGCTTACTCCATAGTCCACCAATGGAAAATGACAAAAGAGACCTTCGTTTCTCTACAAAATCTTCAAAATACCCCTCTACTTCTGCCCATATATAGAAATGCCCTTACGACTTGGGACCGAAATTTCGGCCAAAATTCTGAAATTTCAGCCGAAATTTCAATTTTTCGATTTTGGCCAGTTCTGAAACCAATACCGAAACTGACATTTTGATCCTTAGGACCAATACATGGGCTTTCAAACGGCCTGTAAAGGAGAGTTTGTCGCTAAGCGACGGACGTCCGTGACTCCTTGACGGATGTCCACGGATTCTGACGGATGTCTGTGACCATATGACGGACATCCGTGAAAATAAGTGCTCATTGTTTTTGTGAACACCGTAGACGACGGACGTCCGTGGACACTTGACGGTCATCCATGAGATACGTCCGAGATTTGACAGAATAACGGATTTTGTGGCGGAAACTTGCCATTTTGAGTTTTATTTGTTTTAGGACTCTTCTATTTCGAGTTTTATGTTTGTTTAGGGTTTTCTTAGACTATATAAAGGATTGTAATTAATGAATTGATTGAATAAAAAAGAGAGTTTGCTTTTGTGCAAACCCTAGAAGACTTGCGAAGAGTGTTTGATCGAGAGAGTGATTCCTTCAAAACCTGAGGAGTGAGCAATCGTTTCTCGTACGACTTGGAGCGAAGTTGACGTATAGCCTTAGTGTGAAGCCTCAGAATCGTTGGTATGAAGCTGACAAGCCTCTTTGGAGCGAATCCGGAGATCCTCTATCTTATTCTTCCTAATTTTTGTTTTTAATCGAAGATTGAGAACCCTAAACCCCTATCGCGCGGGATTTACATTATTTTAGGGTTAGCGTGCATGCTGTCCCGCGTCAATTAGTCAAAGAAATAGAAAGGCTAAATATTACTTGATAATAATTAAGAAGATAAGGAGAGAAGATAAATGAAATCTCTGGATTTTCAATAGCGAAATTATTGGCTCGCTCCAAACCCTAAACTCAGGAAGAAGAATCACTGTTCAAAGAAAACTTATCGCAAGTTCTCAAGATTTCGCTCAGCGCAAAATTCATTAATTCATCAATCAAGTCAGTTAACATTGTCTTTACATGGTCTTATATAGGCATAAAACCCTAAACAAGTCCAAACTATCAAAATAAAAACTCCTACTCAAACTCAAAAATAGAAACTTTTGCTCTAAAATAGAAATCCTATGTACCATGAGCAAACCAAACACATTTAAGTAGACTGTCATTTTATAAGAGAGAAGGTCAAGTCCAAAGAGTTCTGTATACCTCAAGTTAGCACTGAAGATCAACTTGCAGGCTTACTTACTAAAGCCATAGGAAAATGCCGATTATATGACATCAATTCCAAGTTGGGTATGATAGACATCTATGCCCCATTTTTTTTTTTTTTTTTTTTGGGGGCGGAGGGGAGGGTTGGTGTGTAGCTATAAATTGTGCCTGTGTAGTCCGGCTTACTTATATTAGTGGATAAACTGTGTAAGTGTGCTATACTGAGATACTATTATTTGTAATGGGTAGATATACTAGTGAAAAAGGGTGTGAGACTATCTTACAACCTTATATCCTCTCTCTTTCTTTCTTTCTCTTCTCCTAACCATAGATCTCTCTAACACTTATCTCATCTCCAATTCAAGCCACAGAATTCAATTGAACCTGCATTCACCTAGTGGCCTTGAGGCAGGAGGTGGTTACTAGAATTGTACCTAAGGTTGTGAGTGAGTAGACACATTGCATATTGCCTCACTGTGTGAAAATTTATCATAATTATTAGATTTCAGTAGCCTATTTGATATTTTCGACTTCAGGAAACTTCAGTGTCTTTTCGGTTTTTTATTGCTGATGATTTTACTATAATGAAGTTAGATACAGCATCGATCAAAAAAAAAAAAAAAGGTTAGATACAGCCAGACATGACCATATATGTTCAATTTTTCTGTTGCTTCACTTTGTATCTGATTCATTATTCAGTGACTTTGTTTCTTCATGTGGTATCTCAATTCAATTTGAAAATTGTTGTCTATGTCAATCTAGGGAATCAACAGTGCAAGGGTTGAACAAATGGAAGCTCGCCTGAAAGAAGATATCTTGCAGGAAGCTGCACAGTATGGCTATTGTCATTTGGTTTGGAAGATCAGTTTCTAAGTTACTTTACTTTTCCCTGTATGATAGCCTATTCTTTGCACATCTGACTTAGCAGATACGGAAATAAGATCCTTGTAACTGATGAACTGCCAGATGGTCAGATGGTGGACCAATGGGAACCGGTGACCCAAAATTCCATTAAGACGCCTCTGGAGGTATATATTAGTTGCTGTTTTTCTCAGATTCCTAGGATGAAACATTACAGGTGTTTTTTCTTGACCATCTCTTGCATTTATCACTTCTATGTTTAAATATTGGTTAGGTTTATGAAGAGCTGCAAGTGGAAGGATATCTGGTTGATTATGAACGAGTACCTATTACGGATGAAAAACCTCCGAAGGAGCGAGATTTTGACATTTTGGTTGGTCCATTTCAGTTCTGGGTTAAAATAAGGGCATCATGAGTCAATCCAAATTGATTGCAATGTCACAAAGGAGATTTTCTTCTTATAATTCTTCTCATTTCAGATACATGTGTTGTCACATAAATCAAAACAATGTCTAATTTCTTATCTGGATAAAATACAATCATGTACTTTGAATTCAATGCAATGAAAAAAATCACATTGTCTAAGCATCTGTAAGGACCATCACAATGTTTTGTTTTAAATAAACGTTAAAAGTATTACCCTTGTCTATATCAGCCCTTACTCGACTGTTCTATATTACGGGTATACACTCGATCCTATTGTGAAGTTATACATATATATATATATATATATATATATATATATATATATATATATAAAATAATAATAATAAACCTCAAGGGGTTACGTGAGCTGGCCAGTTACCTGCTTCCAAAAGCAGGAGACCTGAGTTCGAATCCCCTCCCCCCCTTGAGGCCACCCTAGGGATTTATATCCTATGCTGACCCGACATGTGCTGAATTTTGGGTACGCATGTGCCCCTGGGATTAGGCGGGTGCTCTAAGAGGCCCGGATACCCAGATTATCAAAAATAAAATAAAATTAATAATAATAATAGTGAAAGGGTGCTCTCTAACTCATAACCCTAGCTTCTTTCTCTCTCTCTCTCTCTCTCTCTCTCTCTCATCTCCTACCCAACCCTAATCACAAAATCTTAAACTCAATTTGGGGGGTGGGGGGTTGTTCCTAATTTGTTTCCTGCCTAGCACGCGGCAACTTGCTCTAAGCTTGAGCAGTCCATAAAAACTCGGTAGGTTAAGAACTGGAGCCTCTGTGCCCTGTCCTTAGAGCCAATCCTTTTCTCAAATATGTGTATCGTTTTACTGAATTCGTTCCGTGGTTAGCATGCAACAACTTCTACGAGTGGACCACATAGGTTCGGAACTGTGCATCATTGTTCTGTCCTTAGAGCCAATCCTTTTTAAGGATACTGATCTGTTTGACGAATTTGTTCCCCAGCTAGAATGCAACAACTTGCTTTCACTGTAGGAGTAGCTTGTGTAGTTCCTAAAATATTGGCAGGTTCGAAGCTGGGGCTTCTGTGCCTTGTCTTTGGAGCCAATACTTCTCAAGGTTATGGATTTGTTTTGCCAACTTTCCTTGCCGACATTGTTCTATCAATCAAATGAGGTTTATTGGGGGAGACTTAAATTGATATGTGACATGGTTTTGGAGAAGGAAATGAGATGCGGAAACAACACTGATTTTAAGGTAATCTTTCATCTTGTAATAGAAAATACATACTTCAAGAAGAGAAGAAAGTTTTGTAACTTCTATGAGTGGACCAAATAGGCCTCAAATAGATTATATTTTTATTTAGACAAAAAGAGTGGGCAGTTTATAAGAATTGCAAGGTCGTGCTAGTAGATTATATAAACCACATAGGTTAATAATTTTGGATGTTCATATCAACACTAGATGGCTACAAAGGAAGCAAAATATTATCTTGGATTAAAGTGAAGGAATTTCAAAGGAGATAAACTGACAACATTCAAAGAAAACCTTATGAATATGGCCGTGGATCCAAAGAGCATGTTGATACAAATGGCAGACCGCATTAGACAGGTTGCTAAATAGGTGCTTGGGAAATCCAAAGGAAAACAAAAGGAAATGTAACTGTGGAATGCAAAGGTTCATAAGTCTATTCTTGAAAACGAAACATGGTTTAAGGAAACAAAAAACAAGATGCATAGATACTCTTGAATGATATAAGTTGAAAAAGATAGAAGCTAAAACACTGTAACATTGAGCGTGAAGTTGAATTAACAAGAAACTTTGCAGAATATTTTTGAGTTCAAGTTTTGTTATTCTCGACCGCTACAATCACGGGAGCACTCTCTAATTTTTTTTATTCATTATTTAAGACTATTACAAATCTCTCTCAAATACAATGGAAGCTCTCTGTCAAACTCATCTCTAAAATCTCTGTCAAACAGTCTTTCTTCACGTGTAAGTTGCTATATTAGCTTGGATTACTTTTCTCAAAGCAAACTCTTCTCATTAATTGCATGTGCAACCATATCCTTCAATCTGATTGGCTACAGCCATAAATTGTAATCGAAGTATCTTTTTTATTTATATAGGAACCTTCTCATCTATACAAAACTTTTGTACTGATCTCTTTTAGCAAACTTGAGCTATTGGCCTTCATGAAAATTTAATCTTCAATGGATGGTGTAACCTTTAATCACATAGCATTGATTATTTTATCTACGAGAAACCAGTTTTTTTTTTAGAACAGTTTGTTTTTTTGTTGATATAGAAGCATATGACAATTTTATGTTGAAGTTGGGGAGGAAGGGAAGAAAGATCTACAAACATGCCAAGATAAGAGGAAGGAAAATTAGAGACATTTATTAGGTAAGGTGCATTATTGAAGAAGATCAAAGTGTATGGTGAAGAAGATGAGATGAAGAATAGATGTAAAAGATATTTTAAAAGACTTGTTAAATGAAATGTGTGTGAGAGAACCAAATTAAGGGTTGATCAATAAAGTATTTTGAATCAGAAGCAAGAAATGCTTGACAAAATGAAGAAAAGGAAAGAATGGGTACACCATATGATACCTATAATTGTATGAATTTGATGGGTGAGAAGGGACTTGTTTAATTGGTCAAATATGTCAATTAGGACTAAAAAAATGCACGAAAATTGGAGGACTTTCATGATCCCTTTTTAGAAGATTAGACGCGATTACCAAAAGGATGTCACCAATTAAGGCATTATACTTATTGAGTTATACTATGTGATTCTTGAAGGAAGTATTGGAGCAATGTTACAGATAAATGCCAAATGCTGTTTCGAATTAGTTTGGGTTCATGTAAAGAAGATCAATAATGGAAATCAAGGTCTGTCTGAGGAATCTTATGAAAAGGTTTAGAGAGGAGAAAAAGTTTACATATGGTTCTTATCAAGTTGGAGAAGGCCTATGAATGGGTGTGTAAGAATTTCTTTGGGAGATGGCTGAGTTCCTAGTCGGAGTTAATTTGCATCAACGATACGCTTTGAGTTCTTATTTATTTACATTGATTATGAATAAATTGATAGAAAAATACAGGGCGAGGTTCTATGTTGTATGTTGGTGATGATGTGGTGTCATTTTTATTTATTTATTTTTATCAGTAATGAAGATTATATAAATAAATAGCAAGGCGCTGTAACCCAATACAATCTCGACACAAAATCAAAAGAAGCTACATCACAGAAAGAAAAAAATCGAAACAACAACACCGCACAGGACATCGAGGGCATCAAAGGCATTGCCCCCTCAGCCCGGATCCCACAGGAAGTTGTGACCGCTATCCCTATCTCCTCCGCGTGTGACCCAGAAGCTAACCAGCTCCAAGACCAACCGCATAACCATTCCCACCAGTTTGACTTTCTCTTCGAAAATTCTGTCGTTTCTCTCGTGCCATAGGCACCACAAAGCAGCAAACAGGTTCGCCCTCCAGACCCGCTGTTCCTCCCCCTTCATCTTCACCGCCTCCCAACTCAACAGAAACAGATAAGGCATCTACGGCATTATCCAAGACACACCAAAGGGTTTTAGAATGACACCCCACACCTCAGCAGTGAAGCGGCAATGGAGGAAAAGGTGAGCAGCGGACTCCTCCCCCTCGGTGCACATAACACACGATGTAGGGACATCTTTACCCCTCCAAATCAGCTGGTCCCTAGTCAGGATTCTATCCTTGCACAAAGCCCACACAAAGAAACGGATCTTCAGAGGGATAGGTTCCCTCCACAACCATTTTCCTTCAAATCTGATAAGCGGCCGGCGCGAGAACCATCGATATAGCTCTTTGACGTTGAGCTTCCCATCCCGACTTGGGGCCCAAATCCTCTAATCAGCTCGAAAACTATTTTGTTGCTCCTCATACAACCTGCTCAACAGGTCCAAATAACTCCCGACCTCACTATCCCTTAGGCGTCTTCTGGTAACCACATCCCATGTGCTTCTCCCACTAGTGAAGGAAACATACTCATCGACCCTCCCTCCCAGGTGCAAGGAAAGGGCAAAAATCTCCTGGTAGACATCTCTAAGCGATCCCACCTCCAGCCACCAGTCCTCCCAAAAATGAATGCGGGAACCACACCCCTAGTTGTATCTCACCCCTCTAGCCATGGACTCCCAAATGCGGGCAACATCTCTCCACCACGGCGAGGTAGTCCTGTGAGTTGAGACACCAATCCCCCAACTCCCCCAAGACATCCCATACTTTTCGCTCAATACCAGCCACCATAGATTTCCCCTCTCCTCCCTTCTTTCTCTCCACATCCACTTGCCCAGTAACGCCATATTAGTCCTTTTAAGGCTCCGAATCCCCAGCCCACCACAAGCAATCGGCAGTTGGCACATGTCCCAGTTGACGAGGTGATATCGGCGAGTCACACCTGCCCCTTGCCAAGGAAACGACCTTTGAATCTGCTCCAAACGATCGAGAACCTTAGCAGGACATCTAAACATGGACATGAAGAAAATGGGGGTCGACGAAAGCACAACTTTAACCAAGATGAGCCTACCCCCACTGCTCAAAAACCTTCCTTTGCAGGAAGACAAACGCTGCTCGAATCGCTGCACAATCGGGAGCCAGTCGCGAATCGTAGGTTTCCTGATTCTGAGCGGCAAACCTAGGTACCGAATAGGCAGCCCCTCAATTCCGCACCCAACAGAATCGGCCAAGATATGCAAAGACTCCTCCACCCTGATGCCAGATACCGTAGATTTATACAGATTAACTCGCTAACCTGACATCACCTCATACACCGAAAGCACATCGGCCATATTGCGGATTTCCGTCACATCAGCCTTCCCAAATAAAACAGTATCATCCGCATACTGCAAATGTGTGATGGCTCTACCCTACTCTCTAACCTGGATACTAGCAAGCATGCCCAAGTCTCTGGCGCAGCTAATCAGCCCGGATAAAGCCTCCCTGACCATATTAAATAGAAAGGGGGTCTCCCTGCCTGAGACCCCTAGAACTCTTAAAGTATCCAGCCGGCGTGCTATTGATCAATACTGAAAACCACGAAGACGAGTAGCACCCGCGCATCCACTTCCTCCAAGTGGCCCCGAAACCCATCCTTCTTAGCATATAGTCCAGGCTTCCCCAGCTGACCCGGTCATAAGCTTTCTCCATGTCGATTTTCCAAACCACCGCCGGTCTACGATCAACATAAGTTGAGTGAGTAGTCTCATTAGCAACCGCCACAAGATCTGTGAGATGTCTGCCGCGGACGAAAGCCCCTTGATGATCGGAGATCATAGAACCCATCACCCACTTGAGCCTATTTGCCAACACCCTAGACAGGATCTTATAAATACAATTAATCAGGCTGATAGGTCTGTAGTCGGATATATTCTCAGCCCCATGAATCTTGGGAATGAGGGTAATAAAAGTAGAGTTTAAGGTCATCCCGATAAATCCAGTCGAGTGGAACTCATGGAAAATATCCATCATATCCGCCTTAATGGTCTCCCAGAACGTACGGAAGAATTCCATAGTAAAACCATCTGGCCCTGACACTTTATTCCTGCCCCCAAATCTGATCGCGGTCCAAACTTCATCTTCCGTAAAGTAAACCTCCAAACCCCTGTAGCCTCCTTCGATAGAACGCTGAACTGTAGCTCATCCAGCCCCGACCTCAGAAGACCCTCATCGGAATATAATCGCTCGTAAAAACCGACGATGTTATCCCGCACCTGCTCATGCCCCGTGTACAGGACCCCATCCACAACGATACTTCCCGAATATTTCAACTCATTACAGGCATTTGCAACTGCATGGAAGAACTTCGTATTGGCATCCCCCTCTTTGAACCACTGCGCCTTTGCCTTTTACATCCACATCACTTCTTCGGCCCTACATGTCTCTCTGAACTCCACCTTTGTTTGCAATCTAGTCTCCCTCTCATCAACCGAAAGGTTTCTGGTCTCCTCCAGGTTGTCGAACATTTGCAGCTTTGAAAGCAGGCTCTCCTTTCTAACTTGCACCCTTTCGTACTCGTCCTTGTTCCAACTTTTAATTCTATCTTTAACCACACAAAGCTTAGAAACGAAGCGATAGGCAGCCGTCCCATTCAGCACCGGTTCCAACCACCACCCCCGAACCTTCTCCCGAAACATCTCATCCAATAGCTACATGTTCTCGAATCGAAAAGGAAACGAGCCCTTCCCACGGGACTCGCATGTGATAACAATAGGTCAATGGTCCGAAACGGCACGGGCGAAAGCTTCCAAACGGGCCCTTGGGAAAATATCAAGCCACTCGGTTGAACAGAGGGATCTATCCAGCCTACTAAGCGACAGTGAATCCTGCATACTCGACCATGTAAACCTGCCCCCCATGAGCTGGATATCGAAAAGTCCCCAAGATGAGGTTATATGTTGTATGCTATTGATGATGTGGTGTCAAGCCAGCTTACCTATCCCCAAAAGGAAAAGATGCCGTGGTGTCATTTGATCAGACAAGAAATTGAAATGCAGGATGAGGTTATATGTTGTATGTTATTGATGATGTGGTGTCAAGCCAGCTTACCTATCACCAAAAAGAAAAGATGGCGTGGTGTCATTTGATTAGACAAGAAAGCAAGTGAATGATAAGTTGGGGAGGGGGGGATGAAATTAGCAAAGCATGTATAGAATATATGGACTAGGAAGATGATTTAGTCAAAATTGAAAATCTTTCTGTATCTAGGCATTTATGCTATGATTATTATATTCCTAATAGAGTTTTATTGTCTCTTTTTCTATAAAATAACAAAGATTTACCGTTTTTTCAAAGATTTAATTATTTGATAAAAGTAAATAGTTATAATATGGATTATGTGTGTTGTGAAGTGTACCTCAATATTGGAGATTGTATCTGACACTTAAATATATGAATATGCATGCCCATTATTTCATGAGTGGCGGATGTACTGCCTAGGCGGCTCGAGTTCTAGAGGGCTCAGCCACCACATCCTACTCCTTAGCACCTAAATGCCTCCCAAGGTATAAAGAAAAAAAAATAAACTAGGTGTGTAGTCTTTAATAAGTCCATTTTCTTGCTTTTTTTATAGGTAAGCTGGGATTGAACCTGCAACATTTTGGGATCAAAGATCTCATTTTGTGGTCAATTTGTGGATTTTGTTTATGCGGTGAAGGTATCAAGAAGTAGTACAAAACCAAACTAAGTGAGAGGCCAATCCAGATAAAATAAATTATTTTTTTTGGTAATTACGCGAGGTTGGTGGGACCTCACCCTTATGATGAGTAATATAGAATATATGCATATATTATAATATGTACACATAGTATATTATGGGCATATAGGTTATGAGTAGAAGCACTATAAATACTGGTTATCTTTGTAAACATGGAGATTGCTGTAGGATATAAATATAAGATATGTAATTCAAGGAGTTTTATTTGCTTATCTGGGTGGTAAGATTCTGTATTATGTGGGCTCCTTTAATGAGGCTAATGTGGAGGTTGGACACTCATGGGCACGTTTTTCATTGTTGGAACTTAGAATAAGACTTTCTAAATTGAAGGCGACAGAAATTATGATTATATGACTGTCACGAGGCATTTCCATTATAGGAGGCTTTGGTGTGAAGGCCAATGGCACGCACGTTGTGTAGCTATGCTGCTCTTTTTGTACATTTAATAGAATCTGATAACACTTGTTCAATATATATATATATATATATATATATATATATATATATAAAATTTACATGCTATGTTGGACCTGGACTCATGCCTAATGTGCAAGCTGCGAAAATCAATTGTTATTGATGGCCCTATATGAGGATATTCAAAGTTGTCACACTTTCTAATTTTCAGGTCCATAGGATTTCGCAAGCAGATATAAATACAGAAATAGTTTTTAACTGTCAAATGGGTCGTGGACGAACTACGACGGGGATGGTGATTGCTACTTTGGTTTACCTTAACCGTATTGGAGCATCAGGTAGTCTTTATTGTTCTATATCCTCCTCAAGTAGTCATGGTAAATTTAAACATTTTATATTAAACTTATTTTTGTTATGTTTTTTGCATGGGACATAAGTAAAATATTTGATTTGACTAGGTTTCAATAGGCCAGTTCTTAAATTTGATAGTAGAATTAGTGCCTTTTATATTCTAGTGGATTTTCAAATTTCAAAACTCAGACGACTTTATCGTTATTCAAATTTCAGAATAATGCATACTTTAATAACTAGTCAGACCCAGTCCCCAGCCCAGACAACCACTGGTCACCGGGACTGGTCCGCTGCTTTCCGCCCTGAAATCTCGCCATTAAGACCTTGCCAGCCATAAGTCCCTGCCACTGAAGCATAGTTATAGTCTAGATACCCAACTCATCTATGGAGGGAAGTAGGGGCATGGATCAAAATATCATCCGATACCGATACGTATCGGACGATACGTATCAGTTTTGAACCTCACCGATACGGTACATTCAAGGTACCATATTGGTGCCTCCCATACAAAAACCCAAAATACCGGACGATACATTGGAATGTATCGTCTGGAACCGATACATATCGTCTGATATGTATCGGTTTTGGGGCTGGACGATACGTATCGGTTTTCCGAATTTTGACCCATGAGTAGGGGTTTCATTCACAATTCATTTCTTTGTCGACCAAGGTTCATAGAGTTGGACAAAAAATCACAACCACATGATTTATCACCTCTCACTGCCTAAGATTCGATCTGGCATCAATGTCCTTGGCATTCAAGAAGCAAGGTAATTCAACTTTTGAGGTCGTCTCTTGATTTCTCTTCATTGTTTGAATAATTCTGTTGTCATCTATCTGTTGTTGACAATGTTTACTGACTTTTATATTTTTAAAGATCTTTTTTTTTAAATGCTACTAAATCTGTCCATAGTACATGATTTTATATATCATAAATGTTCATAAGTTGCTGAGTATTAATTCCACAAAGTGGCATTCTTATTACTGTGTGATCATGTCTTACAAATAGGAAGAACATTAAAATTGTCTGGGATTGACAGAATTTTGGTTGTGTTATTACAATAAAGTTTTTTTATGATATCTATATTTTTTCCAAATAGGTATCCCAAGGACAAATTCAATAGGGAAAGTTTTTGATACTGGCAATGGTTGCACTGACAACATGCCAAACTCAGAGGAGGCAATCCGAAGAGGTGAATATGCAGTAATAAGAAGCCTGATTCGCGTCCTAGAGGTATCCAAAAGTGATATATCTATCCTTAATATTTCTCCTTGTTTTGACCTGTTAGCATGAACTTAGATGTCATATGCTTTTTAGGGTGGAGTAGAAGGTAAAAGGCAAGTGGATAAAGTCATTGATAAGTGTGCCTCTATGCAGGTATAGCTTTCTCTAAGTGCAGTGTTTTTAATTTTATAAAGTTATTTTTAGATACATGACAGGTAAATATTTTTATAGTCAATTTTGACTGTAATTACTGTTCAAATAAAAATTGTCATTGCTTTCTGCTTCAAGGAAAACTTTCATTTCTTGGGATTAGGATTTTCATTTATTCTAATTTTCTAACAGAATCTACGAGAAGCTATTGCTACTTACCGCAATAGTATCCTGCGTCAACCAGATGAGATGAAGAGGGAGGCATCACTTTCCTTTTTTGTCGAGTACTTGGAACGTTACTATTTCCTTATCTGCTTTGCTGTATATATTCATACTGAAAGAGAAGCGCTACGCCGCATTCCATCTGGTCAAAGCAGCTTTGCCGAGTGGATGCGAGCAAGACCAGAACTTTATAGTATACTTCGCAGGTGAATATTCATATACATTATTAATAAAAAAAGTTACTGACGTTTTAGGATGCGAGGAAACAAAAGTTATATGGTTTTATTATGTAGCATATACATCCTACCTGAAGTTTGTTTGTGAATATTTGGCATGTGGTTTATTGATGTGAATTTCCAGATCACTTAATTGATTAACCTATCACCTATTCAACCAATCGACACTGCAACATCACTCTGCTTCATTAAATGGGTCTTTTTTCGATGATGATAAATTTATTATGGAAAAGGAGGAATGGATAGTAAGGACCGAAAGAAAGGAGCTTGGGGAACATATGTCAACACTTATAGATACACAAAATTATACAGGGATTGTTTCTGAAATAAATTTGGCCTGTTAAACCCTCCTTCGCTAAGCTATCGGCTTCAGAATTTGCTTCCCAGAGTGCGTGATGGAATGTAACTGCCAGAGTGACAAAGATTGGTAGATTCTTTAATTGTATAGAGAGTCACCTTCCACTATTATGAGCCCCCAAAAATTATATGCACGGAAACAAAGATAGTGTAAACAAGCTCAAACCTCTGATATAAAGGAATCACATGTGCCAAGGAGACCCAAAAAAGGCCAATTTTAGGCATCCATTTCATCCCTAATGAAACCACTACCGCCCAGCAAGGGTTATCCATTGAGCTCTCATCAAATTTCATTTTTTCGGAGCAATTAAATATATCTTGTGTAGAATTATAAATAATAAAAAAGAGGGTGAACCTCCATGAGAGTATTGTCGTTTGCACCACTAGTGACTGTCTTGGAGAGCTCGCCATTCCTCTCCTTTGTGCCGACTTCTGACCATGGATAGACACCATTTCTCCCTATTTGGCACCTATATATTCTAAATTTTTATATGTTGCAATACTTCGTGCTTCTTGTGTCTAGGCATCGCCTTAGAAGTAGCCTCCCAGTTCTTGTATCGTTTTCTGACCACATATATTGCATCTGCTAACCAGATTCTGGAATTTTTTTTCCCCTTGTTTCACTATCACAACAGATGAAGCCCACATTTAAGCATTTTTTAGTAGTGGCATGTGTTCTGCACAACAAATTTTTATGTCAATTTTGCCTCCTCTGCAGGTTGCTTAGAAGAGACCCTATGGGTGCACTTGGTTATGCAAACTTGAAACCTTCTTTGATGAAAATTGCTGAATCTGCTGATGGACGTCCTTACGAGATGGGTGTAGTTTCTGCCATGAGGAATGGAGAAGTTCTTGGTAGTCAGACTGTTTTGAAAAGTGATCACTGCCCTGGTTGTCAAAATACGACTTTACCAGAGAGAGTGGAGGGTGCGCCTAATTTCAGAAAAATTCCTGGATTTCCAGTTTATGGTGTTGCCAATCCAACTGTTGATGGTATTCGAGCTATTATTCAGAAAATAGATAGCACTAAAGGGGGACGCCCAGTTTTTTGGCACAATATGAGAGAAGAGCCAGTTATCTATATCAATGGAAAACCGTTTGTGCTTCGTGAGGTGGAAAGACCATACAAGAATATGCTAGAGTACTCGGTAAAAGTCATAATCTCATTACATCCATTTGCCTTGTTTATTTTGGTAAATTTTTTATTCATCTGTATCATTTGTTCTGTCTGCAAATTATTCTGCTGGGAATAATCGTATGTCACACTGCGAAGAAGTGACAATTCACTGAATGAGATATATAGGGGATTTTTTTTTCTTTCCTTCAAATGTTCTATTTAATTATTCTGTTTCTGTGGACAATGATCTTTATGTTTATTTTTTTGTGAAACTATCGGTTGTGTGTTTCTGCCCTTTCATTACCAGATAAATTGTGACCTTTTTTTGCACTGATATAGTGGATATTTCCATTTCAGGGAATAGATCGTGAGAGAGTAGAGAGAATGGAAGCTCGGTTGAAGGAGGACATTATTCGGGAGGCAGATCGCTATTCAGGTGCTATAATGGTAATTAATGAAACAGATGATCGCCATATATTTGATGCATGGGAGCATGTTAATTTTGAAGCAATTCAGACTCCTTTAGAAGTTTACAGGTGTTTGGAATCTGAAGGTTTCCCAATTAAGTATGCACGGGTGCCCATCACTGATGGCAAAGCTCCCAAAAGTTCTGATTTTGACACTTTGGCAATGAATATTGCTTCTGCTGCCAAGGATACGGCTTTTGTTTTCAATTGTCAGGTATAATTTCTCATTTTTTACAATTGAGTTGGATTTGGTGCAATCAAGAATTTATCAAGCCTTGGGAGATTTGGACTGAATTATTTTGATTTAATTATTATTTTATGGACAGATGGGTAGGGGAAGAACAAGTACTGGCACTGTGATTGCTTGCCTTCTGAAACTTCGAATTGATTATGGGAGACCTATTAGAAAGTATCAAGAAGACGCAACCCTTGAAGTGGTAGACGGTAATTCCTCAAGTGGTGAAGAAGCTGGAAGTGAGAGTGCTGCATCGTCATTAAATTCTAAAAAAATTGGAAGTGGAAAGGTACCACATCACGCTTTTGGAATTAATGATATCTTGTTATTGCGGAAGATAACACGACTATTTGATAACGGTGTTGAGTGTCGGGAAGCCTTGGATGCTATTATTGATAGATGTTCAGCTCTTCAAAACATACGCCAAGCAGTTCTGGAATATAGGAAAGTCTTCAATCAACAACATGTGGAGCCAAGGGTAAGGAGGGTGGCATTGAACCGTGGTGCAGAGTACTTGGAGCGCTACTTTCGGTTGATTGCTTTCGCAGCATATCTTGGTAGTGAAGCATTTGATGGTTTTTGTGGACAAGGAGAATCTAGGATTACATTCAAAACTTGGTTGAACCAAAGGCCAGAGGTCCAGGCAATGAAATGTAGCATAAGGTTGCGACCGGGGCGATTCTTCACCGTCCCTGTAATGCTTCTTTCATCTCGTTGACATTGGGAATAATAGAATGCCCTATGAGCTATTTGTTATTTCTGTAGAAGTGCACAATTGCTATGATTAATTCTTAGGTTAGGTGCTAAAAAGCGATGCCTAATGTGTTTGTTTTAAACCAGGAGGAGTTGAGAGCACCGTATGATTCTCATCATGGTGATGCAGTGATGGATGCTGTAGTCAAGGCTCGAAATGGTTCTGTTCTTGGGAAAGGCTCCATACTTAAGATGTATTTTTTTCCTGGTCAGAGAACTTCAAGTCATATACAAATCCATGGTGCACCACATGTGTACAAGGTATGATTAGTAGTATTAGAATCAAACAGTAAACCCTCATGAAGTCATCATCTGACTTGACACAGATATTTGCCCTAACCTTATTTCTATATTTGGCATCCATGTAGAGCTAAAATTTGCGTAGCTGTGAATGCATACTATGATACATTTACAGACAGTGGCAGAACCCAAAATTATTGATCGGGTCATAGTTGTTTATACGATTATAGGCACTTTAATATCTAGATGTTTTAATTCCCATAAATTGGTTAGGAATGTTGGTGAGTGTTTGATGTATATGGGTAGTATGTGGTTTGATATGGGGAGTACTTGTAATTTTTCACATGATATTAATATGAGGATTAGTGGGTCTCTCAAATAAGCTATTCATCCTAATCTCTCTTTCTCCTTTCCTCTTCATCTCTACAAACCCTAACCCTAAAACCACTCCAACCTAACCTTAAACCCCCAAAGCTAACCCTAAACTCTTTGTATCTGAGCCTCTTGAATGCCTTTGTGTACTTAATCACCCTTGACAAGCTGACATCAGCATGAGGTCAACCTTTGACCTCAGATTGATCTGAAAATTTTAGATTTTGAGAGAGCATGAATTTTACAAGTTTTTTAAGCATTTTTTTTTTCCAAATTTTCATTACACCATTTGAGGTGTTTTTCATTCAACTTTTTTGTTTTTGCTAACATGCATCGAAATCTGTCAATATGTTGGATCGAACTTTCCAGCCATGATTTTAGAATAGCCCCACCCTTAGTTGGTCATTTTTTAGAGGGGAGCTCATTTGTGATGTTATTTTTCCAATCCAACGGTTGCTTTGTCATTGGTGATGCTAATTTGCCTCTAGGGTTTTATCTCACCCTATTCACATGAAGTTCTAGTCTGATCTGGTCTCTCCTCTTCTTTATCGTCATCATAGTCGACTTTGCAAGTCCTATTTCTCCACTAGTTTATGATCAATACTAATCTCTCTATCACATTGTGATACTTATGTCCCTTCCATGTCTTTATTGCCCTTCTTCTCCTACTTTCTTGGACTTGTAGCATCTCACCTCTCCGTACATGATCTGCTTCTGGCCTCTAATAGATATGTCCAAACCATGGTATTAAAACTTGACGAGTCGACTCGAAACTCGGGCGAGTCGACTCGACCCAATTTCGGGTCGACTCGTCGAAGCACTCAATCTAGGCTTAGACTCGGTTGACTCGCCGAGTCCACTCGAAAACTCGGTCAAGTTTGTCGACTCGGCGAGTCACTTAAATAGGAAATACATTTAATGGCTGGCGGGGGTTTTAAAATGATTTGAGGGGCATACTTGTAATCTGCCCCATTTCAGCCCTTTATATACTAACCCTCGACAAAAACCCTCGACAGAAAGTCGACGAGAAATCTGAAAGAAGAAAGAAAGAAGAAGAGAGAAGAAAGAAAGAAGAAGAAGAAGAAGAAAGAAAGAAGAAGAAAGAAAGAAGAAGAAGAAGAAGAAGAAGAAGAAGAAGAAATACCGGTAAGCCACAGATGCCCTAAAATTTGCCCTAAAATCCGGTTTTTTTTTTTCCTATTTTATTAGCCACAATGCCCTATAATTTGTTTGGTTTTTCTTTTTTTAGCCACAGATGCCCTATAAAGTGGAAAAAAAGTCAGTTTTTAAGCCACATATGCCCTAAAATTTGCCCTAAATCTGTTTTTTTCCCTACTTTATTAGCCACGATGCCCTATAATTTGTTTTTTTTTTTTAGCCACAGATGCACTATAAAGTGGAAAAAAAACCCAGATTTTAAGCCACAGATGCCCTAAAATTTGCTCTAAAATTTGTTTTCTTTTTCTTTTTCCTACTTTATTAGCCACGATGCCCGATAATTTGTTTTTTTTTTTTTTTTTTTTTAGCCCTATAAAGTGGGAAAAAAAAACAGATTTTAAGCCACAGGTGCCTTAAAATCTGTTTTTTTTTGCCACTTTATATTCATATGTCAAATTATTAATATCATTCCCACTTAATGCTAGATTATTGGTACACAATTATATATATATATATATAATAATAATAATAATAATTATTATTATTATTATTATTATTATTTTTTTTTTTAAATAACCCGAGTCGGAGCGAGTTTCCGAGTTGACTCTACTCTGATGATTTTCGAGTCGAGTCGAGTTTCCATGTTTTAAAACCATGGTCCAAACCACCTCAAGAGACATTTAAAAAAAAAATCCTTCATAAGTACTACTAGTAGCACCTAGAAAAGAAAATAAATTTGGGAATGTCGCTTGAGGCTCAAATTTCCCTTTATGTAGTTTCTAATTTCATCCTTTCTTGTTACTCCACACATCCATCTTGAACTCAGCCCCATGTACTCTATCCAATTGTTGCTTCATCGTAACCCACATTCTACACCTTATAGTACGCCTCATACATGATTTCATCAAACCAGTGGTGTGATCATTGGTATAGGATTTTAGAGATGCCATTCAAACCATAACGTTTTTATCATTTTGGTTCTGTTGGTTGCACTATCATGCTGGTATATGTTGATGATATTGCTCTTATAGAAGATGACAAGTGGCGACCCAACCACACCTCGATATTGTTGAAGTTTAGTCCCACATTGGGTAAATTACTGTCTTTCCCCTTATAATATCCTGGGCCCCTTCACTCATTTCCACTTGGTTTTGAGATGGATGCACAGATTTATCAGATATCCGTGCCTCAAGTCCGATGTTTATCGCACGAATCTCAGTGCACAAGCAAGGCATCTAATGTCACATTACTTAGCAAAAGCATTTTTATCGATGGTTCAATATCAGAGTGGCGCACGATCAAATTTACGATTTTCAACAACTTTTCATTTCTTTTAAAATTTATAAAGATAGCTAACTGTGCCCTTTGTACACGCTATACGGTGCAATTATTGAAAATGATTGAATCGTCCAAAAGTTAACATTAATACAAAATCAACAAAAATAAACTTAACTACAAAAAAGAAGACAAAAGCCTTGCCGCTTGCATGCACCAAGCGCAGTACCAATGGCTCCAAAGTATTCATCTCCTGATGTTGGCTCTCTGCAAAAGTGATAAGATGGTAAGCTCGTGAAAGCCCAACCAGTACCTATGAAGTGATAACAATGAAGAGACTAGGAATATAACCCAAAAAAAGTACGATCATGTACATACTTCCATTTCTAGTCATAAATTTTCAAAACTATTTTTTGAAGGCACATGATCGCCATGTTGATATCATGATTCACAATAGGGGTATTGTGGTTTATTGTTCCTCTTGTTACTGGTATGATCCTGAAAACAACATGAGATAAGCATGCAATGAAATAACAAGACAACGAATCTATCTTAAGTGTAGTGTCTTATGAAGGGTTCATTAGTCCAAGTTGTGTTTAGTCATGTGTTAACTTGATTTAAGTCTTTTAATTAGACGGTGCTGGTACCAAGCCCCAACTGCAGTCCAAAGTTCGATGTTCCACCCTTAACGCATGATCAGTGCAGGAAAGGGGGAGTTATTTCACCAGCTCTAAGTGGACACGGGGCAGCTTTTGGCCCACAAAGTTGCTCAGGGTGTCCTAATTTCAGGGAGATAAAAACATTTATGTTGATATACAGCCGCTAAGGTGTTCAATAGTATTTGTCAGCTCTTAAGATCCTTTTTTAGGAATCCCTCAGGAGGCCTCGCTTGTGAACGCGGCTGATCAGTGATGGTTCGATATGCATTGCGTTCTTACTTTCTTAATAGGTTCATATTCAGATTTCAATATTCTTATACATGGTTCGATAGTTAAATATAGAAGTATAGTGATCCACGTTTAGGTACTATACATCTGACAGTGTAGTATACTAAGGGTTTGATCACCATGTTCACAGGGGGCCAAAAACCAGCCCACTAAGGTTTTTCTATGGGTCTTTGGGCCACGAATAAGGCCTTTTTAAGGTGTACAACGTTCACTTGAGGCTCATTGGGGCCCAATAAAGGTTCCAAGCCCTAGTAAAGTCACTAAGTTCCAATAGGGTTCACTAAGGCCCATTAGGGTTCACTGAGGCTTGATTGTCTTGCTCAATGGGTCAGCTGGCCCACAACTCATCCAGGACCCAAATTTTCAAGTTTTTTTCGTGTATAAGCCTGGCCTAGTTCCCGTATCAGGCTAAGCATGTCCCAGGCGGTCTAGACCTGGCCAGGTATGAACTAGATTGTGTCCAATGTTGTCAAATCGCTTAAGCCATGCTAAGTGATTTGACTGCATTTCGCTTAAGCGAATCGCTTAATCGCTTAAGCCATGGCATACTTTCTTTTTTTTTTCAAAAAAAAGAGATGAAAAAAAAAATAGAAAGAAAAAATAGTCATTCTTGCATTTAAAAAAGTTTTACATACTAATATTTAAAATTATAACTTTAGTTTTGATACTGAGTACTAGCAATGTACTCTACACATTCATTTCTAACCCACTGTGGTATATCTCCTCCATCATCATCACTAGCATTGTTGTCGTCATCAGAATCATCTCCTTCTTCTACATACTCTTCTTCTTCCTCTGTTTCGTCTTCATCCGATCTCACTAGTATGAAATCTATATCATTTGATTGGCCATATTTCCAACCCGGATCATTCGATTTAGGTCTTAGAGGATCTAGGGTTGAAGATGTAAACATAATTAATTAGTCAATGATGATAGAAAGTAGGAACTAGGAAAAGAAAATTAGAGATTTCAAAATTTTGAAACAAAAATAATAAAACTCAAACCTCCCAAAAGGCTTGCTTTCTTGATCTGCGTCACTTGATTGATAGAAGACTAGAACTATAAGCTTGCTTCATTCTTGAATCTTAATCCTTGATCTTTCCCTTTGAGACTTTGTAACACACTAACACTAATATTACTAAATTTACAACAATTTAATTCACTAAAAAAAATGATTACAAAGCATAAAATAAAATAAAAAAAGAATGGAGATTAGAGAGAAAGTTTAAGCCAAAATAGTTGTGTGGGGAGTAGAGGACCCAACCCACCCTGTTATAGAGGCAATGGGACCTCAAAAAGCAAACAAATATATATATTTAAGTGCTTGGAGCATTATGCTATCGTATACTTTTGTATGCCATGGCATAATGTCAACATCGCATAAGCCAAGATGGCTTATGTGATTTTATGGCTTAAGATGGCATAAGCGATTGCTTATGACAACAGTGATTGTGTCTCTCAATGGGTCAGCTGGCCCACAACTCAGCCAGGACCCGAATTTTCAGGTCTTCTTCATGTATAAGCCTGGCCCAGATCCCGGATCAGGCTAAGCATGTCCCAGGCGGTCTAGACCTAGCCAGGTATGAACTAGATTGTGTTTCTCAATGGGTCAGCTGGCCCTCAACCCAGCCAGGACCCGAATTTCAGGTCTTTTTCATTTATAAGCTTGGCCCAGTTCCCAGATCAGGCTAAGCATGTCCAAGGCAGCCTAGACCTGGCCAGGTATGAATTAGATGTCCAAAAACTTGGCTCGATTGACTATATATATATATATATATATATATTCATAAATTATATAAGTACATTCTTAGTTTTTTTTTTATCGATAGGTATATTCTTTGTTTTTCTTATATGGTATGGCGTTCAACTCGGCCCTAGCTTGATTAATTGTCGAGTTCAAATTGTACATTTGGCAGCCTGGCCAGGGCTGGGCTAAAATTGACCTTCGCCCGGCCTGTTGAGAGCCCTAGGCCCGATAGGCCCACTAAGGACAAACATGACACAGTAAGACCTGATATGATCCACAAATGCCTAATAGGCCCATTAAGGCTTAATAGGGTTCACTAAGACCCATATATGTTGGTATTAGTTGGTGAACAGCTTTAGAACAACCCCCTCCCCCCAAAAAAATAAAAATAAATAAATTAATAATAATAGTTATTGAGAGCATACAGCTATCGAGTCCTCCGCCAAGCCACCTCTTTCAAATTCCAAGCATAATTGGAGCAATTTCACACTGATCCAATTCAAAACTAGATATAGACAGATGTAAAATATTAGAGAAGCTCATATATGTTCAGTATAACATGAGTTGCAGGTCAGAAATCTGAAGAATGAAATAGAAGATGGTTATTTTTGTTCATAGAAGAATCATTGAACCTGTGACTGGAAAAGAAATGAAATTCATTCTTAGATAGCCAAGTTGATGATGGTTGGATGAAGAAATTGAAGGCGGTGACAAAAATGTACGGTCTTCAAGATGTGAACGTCATTAAACAAGCACTATTGCAAAAGCAAATATCGTTGATGTGATGTAAGACATCTTTCTCATTTTTTTTGGGCTGTGAACTCTGGCAAACTCATTAACTACGGAGCGGAGAATTGTTCCAGTTTTTATTTTGTTGTTAATAGCATGCTGCTTATTGAAAATGATACTTGTCATAACAGTAATTTACGAAGTATCCACCAATATTTATTCATTGTTAAACAGCACAGTTAAATTCATTATCCGGGGCTAAGAATCTTGTCAAATTGGCTCAGCTCAGATAAAACCACGATTTTGTCAACTAGCCCGTTGTATGTAGCTTATTTTTAATTATTTGTTACAATTTAAGAAAACTTAATTCGTAATATACATGTAAAAAAAAAGATTAAATAGATCACGTCAATTGTATATGTTAGAAAATAAGCTGATATTGTGATCGGATGAAGCTGTGGTTACTCATTTGAACATAAATTAAAATTGTCATTTAGGTGGATGGATACCCTGTATATAGCATGGCAACTCCTACAATTTATGGGGCTAAACAAATGTTAGCCTATTTAGGTGCCGAGTCTGCTGAAGGAGGGAATCTTGGTCACAAAGTGGTACTATCAGATTTAAGAGAGGAAGCAGTTGTTTACATTAATGGCACACCATTTGTCCTTAGGGAACTGGATCGGCCTGTTGATACGCTCAAACATGTGGGAATCACTGGCTCAATGGTGAGCGGTATTGCCAGATGCTTTATTTCAAAATAATTAACCAATGAAGTTTCTTCATATATTGCTTTCTGGGCATTTGTGCAGGTACAACACATGGAGGCCCGGATGAAAGAAGATATATTTGCTGAGGTAACACAATCTGGTGGTCGGATGCTTTTGCATCGCGAAGAGTTTAATTCATTATCAAACCATACTAGTGTAATAGGGTACTGGGAGAACATTTTATTAGATGATGTGAAGACGCCTGCTGAAATATATGCGGGTCTGAAAGATGAAGGTTACAATATTGAATACAGAAGAATACCACTAACTAGAGAAAGAGAAGCCTTAGCTGTTGATGTTGATGCAATTCAATTTCCTAAAGACGAGTACGTAGCGGATGGCTAGCATGTGTTTTACTTGTTCTTATAATTAAAATTAACTAAAAAGATTCCCTTATTTTGAGCTGATAATATTTAACTAAATGACTTCTTTCCCTCAGCTCTGCAGGGAATTATCTTTTTGTGTCACACACAGGGTTTGGAGGAGTTGCTTATGCAATGGCTATTACTTGTCTTAGACTTGGTGCATCTGGAATTTCAGAATCATTTGTTGAAACACATTCTCTACCTTCAACACCAAAAGACAGCTTATTCAGTCAACCATCGGATGAAGAAGCACTTAAACAGGGTGATTACCGTGACGTACTAAGCCTTACTAGAATCCTCATGTATGGCCCCAAAAGCAAAGCAGAGGTTGATTTTGTCATAGAGAGGTATGCCATCCTTTTTGAAAAACAACGTTCTAATATATATATATATATATATATATATATATATATATATATATATATATCCTCCTGTTTAATGCTACTTTATTAGAACCTATGATAAAATCCCAGGTTCATTACTGAATGTATCTGAGTGTGCTGGTCAATCATTAGTCTGCAGTAAATTTCCACGTTCTTTAGCAAGTTTATCAGTTTCAATTGTTGCTATGTCCTTCTCCGTTGATCTTTATGGGCTAAATAAATTGTGTAGATTCTTCTACCATACCTTATGCCCAAATGCAACTCAACAGTGTAACGGCTAACCATACACGTATTTGCGATACAGTTAATCTTTTGTTGCATAAACTTTTGTACTTTGGCTGACTTGGGCCAATGATATGAAGCCATTTGTATAGTGTGGTTAAAGAACTGTTGCCAATTAAATCAAGAAAGCATGCACAGTGCATGTATGCACCCACAAAAACTACATCAATTTTGGATAATACTTTTGGAAACCTTCTCCTAGCTCATCATACTTGCTTTGGCTTGCCTGTTCTTCTCAAGTATTTGGGGTAATAGCTTCATGCGGTTTCTTTCCGTGGAATTTTGAGGGAGAATTTTTAGAAGATGAATAAGAACTCATCTTTTTCACCTGTCGAAATTAGGTGATTTGTTTCGAGCCTTATGGTTTTGTTTCAAGCCTTACAGTTAATAGTCCCAACTGGTCTTCTCATCTTGCTGGGATATGTTGCTTTTGTGCTTCTTGCAGTTTTGTATGTATTCCTACTTGTATGAACTGTTTCTAGTTTTATTACAGATAAGTAAATGAGCTCCTATATGTATGAACTGTTTCTAGTTTTATTACAGATAAGTAAATGAGCTCCTATATGTATGAACTGTTTCTAGTTTCTACTTTGATCAGAGGTGGAAATGGTCCAGGCCTGCCTGACTCCCCCCCCCCCCCCCGGCCCTTCTCTCTCCCCACCCTAACTGAATCATCTTGGCTACAAGTGCAGGCACGGGCCACTTCATGCTTGAAATCTAGTCCCGATTATTATTTCTTTAAAAAAGAAGAAAGAAGTAACTAACAAATAGACTGTGTCTGGGCCTGAGTACTAGAATAAATCATGCAAACTGTCTGATCTTGCCAGCCTCGTCCATTTATCCATGAATAGGCTGGGTTTGAAACCGACGTTAGCTCAGCCAATCCAGGCCAGACCTGTTTGCTTCCTTAACTATGATATACAAGTAGTTCTCTACTTACTTCCAGCATAGGTCCTGCCAGATTATGCTATTAAGCAAATGCTACCTGCGTTTAAAAATCTAGATGATTGCATTCGGAGATAACTTTTCTATGATTTTTATTTCATTTTCTTCTCGTAATTGACTCTGCTTCCTTTGTTTAAAAGGTGTGCAGGTGCTGGGAATTTACGAGATGATATCTTTTTCTATAGGAAAGAACTTGAGAAATGTCTTGATGATGATGATGAGCATAGATCATACCTCATGGATATGGGCATTAAAGCCCTTAGGTTAGTTCAACTTCCCAAGTGCAGATTTATATGGTATTTTGTTGCAAGTTGTGTGAATAATACCTGTTCTGTTGCTATTAGAAAGCACATCCTTGCCTAATTTTGGTAAAAACAGCTCTTTAAAAAAAAATTGCAACAATTCTTGTATTGGCTATCATTTAACTGAGCATTATTGGTCCAAATCATAAGCACTTTGAAATCACTTATAACTTAGCATTTCTTTTTATATCAAAAGGAGCATATTTTTTTTTAAATCAATGTGAAGTCTGTATAGAAAGCATTTATGTAATGAATTGCTATCTTTATGTGCCCTTCTATGCTGTAATATCCATGAAAAATTATCTTTATATAGCTCGACTATCTTTATATCTAAATGTACCTTATGAAGTTTTTTTGTGTAATTTTATGCATGATCTATATCCTCTATTTTGGTATTTCATTGTTATTTTTATTTGTCCATGATCTAATCTGAAAATTTCTATGATTCGTAAGTTCTGTATATTCTTATTAATTCTCCCGGTTCACTATATCCATTGATTGCTTTGCTTTTGTATTACAAATACAATGAATTGTCATCTATATATTATATTCCGTTACATGTGCTAGATGAATCTCTCTCTCTCTCTCTCTCTCTCTCTCTCTCTCTCTCTCTCTTGTTTGAATCAAAGGGTCAAGGAAACTAGATTAGAGACTGAAGGTTAGGAGAAGATGAGAGAAAAGAGAGAAGCGAAAGATATGAGGGAAAATTAGGGTGTGAAGTGAATGAATCTCACACCCTTGTTATTAATAGGATATATATTACGCTACAATAGGATTCGGTGTACACAACATATAAACATACAGAATGTATCAAAGAGACTCTACAACTAGTGCCACACCAAAACCCGTACTAATAATAATTACACACCAACACTCCGTCTCCAGTTGGGGCGTAGGTATCTATCATGTCGAACTTGAGGTGATGTTACACAATTGCATCCTGCCCACATCTATAGTGAGTATATCTGCCAATTGATCTGCTGAGCTTACTTGACGTGTACAAAATTCACTTGTCTCCACCTTTATCGTATAAAATGCCAATCCACTTCAATGTGTTTGGTTCTTTTATGCTATACTGGACTTTTCGCGATATGCGCAGGTTCATTATTTCAATAGTGTCATGGGAAGCTTTACATGGATCCCGAGATTGGCCAAGATGAATATAATCCACATCCCTTCACGAGCAACCTGGTGCATGGCTCTATGCTCTCCTACGGTAGAGTTAGAAACATGTTTCTTACTTTTCCACATGATCAAATTCCCACAAAGGAAGATGCAGTAGCTTATAGTGGTTCTCTTATCAGTTAGTGACCTGACCCAATCAGCATTTGTGAATACTTAAACATCAAAGTGACCATGGTCATTGTGCAATAAGCCCTTTCCTGGACATGATTTCAAATATCAAAGGATCCTATAAACCGCATCCGGATGCGTAGTCCGAGGTGAGTGAATATGCTGGCTGACAACACTCACAGTATAAGAAATGTCCAGTCTGATTATAGCAAGGTACATAAGCTTCCAAATCAATCACTGATACATATAAATATCCTTGAATGTCTCTCCATCTTCTGCATTAATCTTATGATTCTGTTCCATAGAGTTACACCCATCATCCCAATTTTTTTAAGAGCATCAACTGTTTCTTTCCTTTGTGTTAGAACAATTCCCTTATTTTACCTAGCCACTTTTATGCCCAAACAATACCTGAGAGATCCAAATCTTTGATACAAAAATTTGGTTTAGGAAATACTTTAGTTTCATGATCTCTTCACTATTATTGCCCGTGACAATAATGTCATTAATGTACACTACCATGTACACTACCTATGGTAGTGGTCATGGTAGTGTACATGGTAGTGGTACACTACCGAAGCGTAAACCTAACCTATCTATTTCACTATTAAAATCCAAGTTTAACCTATCCTTTTCACCATTAAAATAATTATTTGCTTTGTTTTCACTCGATATCGAAAGAACCCGCTTGTGAGTTCGTTCGACACCCTAAAACTGTCAAAGATCTAGCCGTTCGCTAAGAACCCTAATCTTCTAGATCCGATAGGGAACGTACGCAAAAGTAACACTATTTTGGGCCGAAATTAAATTGTTCAATTGAATCTCTTGATCTTTTCTGTGATAATTTTCTAAGAAAAATTGTCTTTTAGTTATTTAAATTAATTCTATATTTAATCTCAGCCCTAGCATTGCATGTGTTAGTTTCCACATCAGATTTGGTATTAGAGATTTGTCAGTTTAGGGTTGTCGGTGTTCATATAGGTTTTAGGGTTCTTTTCTTTTAATTTTGTTTTGTCTTGTATCATTTCGTTCTTGTTTTGCATAGTCATGGATCCCATTAAGTTAGAAGCCCTAATCAAAGAAATTGCATCTAAGTTGACCGCGAGTCAAGCCACTCTCCAAGCCTAGATGGTTGATCATCATAACCAATTACAAAATCAGTTGCATGATCAATAAGCTAGGCATGAGTGACGCGGGACGGGAACCCTAAAATGCGTGAATATGATTTTAATGTGATTTGCCGAAATTAAATAAAATTAATTCAAGAGTAATCTCAAAACTATCGCGATACCTTCGGGTTCGTAGAATTTCGATAGGTAAATCACGCAAGATCTGAATAGGGTGTCCAATCTGATGCGCAAGTCCCGTTAGATTTGAGGCGGGATCGGGCCTAGAGATAGGACTCTAGCTTTTCTAGGCTTAGGCACTCGTCTCTGATCCGATGTAGATTCACGGGTTCGAACTAGGGTTGTAGAATTTGTTAGGTTTGATGGCTCGTATGAAAACTAGGGTTTTTGATGGAAATAGGTTTTGGGTTTTGGATTATGGATTCAATATGGGTAATGGATTAACAGAGAAATTATAGAACAAAGACAATAATAGATGACAAAGATAAATAAGAAGATATATGGGAATCACTCCCTTGGTCTCACACCAAACCCATCACGGGAAAGAAGACTCTCTCTTCATAAAGCAAAAGCTCTCATTCAATAATCAATCAATTCCTTAACAAAAGTGTTTACAAACCTCTATATATAGGCCTCCAATAATTAAACTCGAAATAAAAAGAATCCTAATACTAATAAAACACTAAAAAGGCAACTTCCCTAATTAAAATAGAAATCCCGTGTTGGAAGTCGGTGTCGACGACAGCGTCATGGAGTCATGGCGTCAGAAGCGGTTGTGACAAAGACACCGTCACAAGGTTGTGTCCTCTTCTCCTCTGAGGCTATGGTATCTGGCTTCCTCTACGTTTCTTCTGACACCGGTAAAACTGATGTGGTCCAAATCCGATGTCCATGTATGTGGCGTCCCCGTCAATTCCCCCGGACCAAATAGGTTTCATCACAATGAAACGCGCTGGTGGTAGATGTCAATCAAATCGGGGTTCAATCGGCGGACCTCATTCTCGTGGATCCAAGTATTTTCGGACTCCGGTTTTCCGACCCATTTAACCAAGTACTTATGAAATCTCCCATCTTGTGTGGAAACAGCATGATCATTTATTATATCCTCGATCTCATCTTTTCTCTGTCTGCTTAGGGATGGAAGAGGTATGGGCTGCAAGGTTGGGTTGGGGCTATGAGGTGGCTGGAGTGGGTTTTCAAGAGGTGGGGTGAAACCCAAGTAAGGAACCAAGTCCTCCACATTGAACGTTGAACTAACCCCCGTACCTAGAGGAAGCTCGAACACGTATGTATTAGAACCACTCTTAGCCAAAATTCTAAAAGGTTCAGCACCCCAGGATTGGAGCTTCTTTGCAGATCCCAATGGGAACCGCTCAAGCCTAATCCGAACGTGAAATTCTTTAAAACGCCTGTGAGCATCTACAGATAATTTATATTGGCTGTTGCTCGAATTAACCTTTTGTTTAATTTCGGCATACAAGCTATGAATGTGTTGTGCAAATGCATCGGCAGACTCTGACACTATGGGATGCAGACATGGAGATCAAATCTAATGGGGTCCTAGGCCTATGACCATATACTACCTCAAAACGACTCATGCTTATGAACCTATTGACAGAATTATTATAGGCAAGCTCAGCTGTGGGTAAGATGGTATCCCAGGTCCTAACATGATCACCGACAAGACTATGAAGGAGATTCCCAAGGCTCCTATTGGTGCTTTCTGTTTGGCCATCCGTTTGAGGGTGGTAAGCTGTTGAGAATTGGAGCAATGTGCCCATCATATACCAAAGGGTCTTCCAAAAATAGCTAGTAAATTTAACATCCCTAGCAGACACAATGGTTTTGGGCAACCCATGAGGACGTACTACCTCCGCGAAAAATAATTTAGCAATATGAGATGCATCAAAGGTTTTGGAATAAGGAATGAAGTGGGTCATCTTGGAAAATCGGTCCACTATGACAGATGGAATCGTGCTTCCTTAGAGTTTTGGGAAGTCCAAGCACGAAGTCCAGTGAGAGGTCTTGCCACGGTGTGTGTGGCACGGGTAACGGGGTGTACAAGCCGGTATTTTGTTTAGTGTGTTTTGACACTTGGCAAGTACGACAATGTTTAATAACCCGGGCGACATCTCTCATTAGGCTAGGCTAAAAGAACCTATCCTCTACAAGTGCAATAATTTTATTATGCCCGAAATGTCCGGCCATCCCTCCAGCATGCAACTCTCAAATGAGAAAGTCACGCAATGAAGTGCGAGTACTCATGGGGTGTGTGCTGGTCGGGTCACTAAGGAGAGCAGCGTACTCAACCCTAAAATCTGGGCACTCGGGGTACTCATCCTTTAACCTTTCGAACCCGACAACCTCGGTGCTCATTGTGCGCAAATTCACCACTTGCCGACTAAGTGCATCAGCGGCCTTATTTTCAGCACCGGCCTTATGCTTTAACACGAATGTGAACCCTTGAAGGTACTCGACCCACTTCGCATGCCTTGGGTTCAACTTTTTATGTGAAGCAAGAAAGTGTAAAGCTTCATGGTCAGAGAACAGCACAAATTCCTGCGGTCTAAGGTAATGTTTCCAATACTAAGGAGATCGAACGATCGCATAGAACTCCTTGTCATAGGTGGAGTATTTTTGTTTTGTCTCGTTAAGTTTTTCACTAAAATAGGCCACTGGGTGACCCTCTTGGCTAAGTACTCCTCCTATGCCCACACCCGATGCGTCGCATGCGACTTCAAAGACTTTAGAAAAGTCTGGCAATCACATGACGGGTGCACTATTCATTCATTGTTTGATCTCAACAAAGGCTTCCGTCGCTGCTTTGCCCCATTTAAAGTCTCCCTTTTTCATGCAATCTGTGATTGAGGTCATAATGGTACTAAAGCTTCTGATGAAGCGACCATAGAAAGTAGCCAAACCATGAAGTTACGGACATCGTGTATGTTCTTAGGTTCGGGCCACTCTACAATAGCTTTAACCTTTTCAGAGTCCGCGACCATTCCATCGGCCGAGATAATGAATCCCAAGAAGACAACAGAATGTTGTATGAAGGTGCACTTCTTGAGATTTGCAAACAACTTCTCGCCCTTGAGGGTCTACAAACCAAACTCAAGTGGTTCAAGTGTTGATCCTTGTCATGACTGTAGATCAAAATGTCATCGAAATAAACAAGGAATTTGCCTAGAAACGGCCTCAACACTTGGGTCATAAGTCGCATGAAAGTACTCGGGGCGTTAGAAAGCCCAAATGGCATGACCATCCACTCATAAAGACCATCCTTAGTCTTAAAGGCAGTTTTCTACTCATCACCGGGGCGGATGCAAACTTAATGGTAGACACTCTTAAGGTCTATCTTTGAAAAGATAGTGGCACCAACCATCATATCAAGCATGTCATCGAGCCTTGGTATGAGAAATCGATACTTAACCGTAATCTTATTGATTGCACGGCTATCCACACAAATGCGCCACGTACCATCTTTCTTAGGAGTGAGTAGGGCAGGTACGGCACACGGGCTCATGCTCTCTTAGATGAACCCTTTCTGAATGAGCTCATTGACTTGTCGAGTCAACTCGGTGTGCTCAACCGGATTCAACCTATAGTGGGGCAGGTACGGTAAGGTAGATCCAGGAACCAAGTCTGTTGCGTGTTGGATATCACGCAGGGGAGGGAGTTCGTTTGGTAAGTCTTCAGGGAAGACATCCGTAAACTCTTTCAAAATCGGCTCAACCTCCTTGGGACACTTGCTCACGGACTTGGGAGCACTCTCTACGGTGACAACTACGTACACCACACTCTCATCTAACGATGCTTTTTCGAATTCAGAAGGGCTCACAATATTAATGGCTTTAGAAGACTCGCCCTTCTTTTCGACTTTGTTGGTCGATGGTGTTTTGGGAGGCAAAGGGTGTAATCTTCTTGCCCTTATGCATGAACGTCCATATGTTTGATCGACCAGAAAGAGTCGCGTCCATGTCATAGAGCCACGGTCTTCCCAAAATGATATGGCCCACATCCATCGGCACCACATCACACCATAAGGTGTCCGAATAAGAACCTAACCGAATCGGTACACGACACCTTTTCGACACAGGAATGAATGAAGAGTCGACCCATGCGACTTTATAAGGTCTCGGGTGGGCTTTAGGTGTAAGCCCCAAGCGGCGTATGGCATGAGTTGATATTACGTTAGTGCAACTACTGCTATCCACGATGACCCTATAATTCTTTTCACCAAATCTGACAAAGGTGTGGAAGATGTTCTCCCTTCGCCAGTCATCATTTTCATCCTGTTGAGGCTATGCAAGGGCACACCTCATAACTAAAGCATGACCAATAGCATCACCCTCCTCATCACTGGGTGTGCTAACCTGCTCAATTGCATCTTCTTCGACCACTACCTCATCATCATCCTCCTCTCCCTCAATGAAGAGAGTCCTTTGGGGTTCTTTCAAGGGCATTGGGCGGCCAAGTGTCCCATCCAATGACATTTTAGCACTTTACTTGAGCATTCTCCGACTACACCTTTTCACTTTTCAAACCTCGAATTGGTAGAGGCAGGTTGTGTAGGCTTAGGAGGAGGATTAAATCGTCCTCACCGGATCGTTGACTACTATATTGTGGCTCGGTTCTCTTCACCACCGTAGTTTTTAAATATCGTTCAAGATCTTGCACAACGGCATAGCATCTTTTAAGAGCTTTTACGGGGTGAGAAATCAACTCTTTTTGCAATTCAAGTCGCAATCCGGTGCGAAATCTAGAGAGTGATTTCAGGGTCTTCCGATACTTTTGCCCTCATCATGAACTCTTCGAATTTGGCAATGTAATCGGTCACGGGCATACCAATCAAGGAAGACGGTAGGGTCCATTCTTCCATCGAAAGTCGGAATCTCAATTCGGACGTTCTTGAGGAGTTGAACTTCGGGGTCATAGTCATCTCTACGATGATCCCTACGGTTCCGGTTGTCTTGGCGACCATCACGTTCAAAGTGAGGACCTTCACGCTCTTGGCGTTGATTTTCAAGTCCACCCATCGTTTTCAGTTGGTTAATTTGATTACGTAATCTATCATTACTAAATCCTACGGATGTTTAGGCTTGCTCTATAGTATTCAGACGTGCATTAATCGCACCCAATTCTTCTCGCATAGCTCTAAGAGTATCAAAAACCTCATCCGAAGCCATAGTGATCACAAGGTCTATTAGGGTTCTAATATGGAATGCAATATGGACTCACAAAAGAAAACAATGCAATAAAATAAATATGACAAGCAAAGATGTCCTAACCTAGAAAACCTAGGGCTCTGATGACAAAACTAACTCAGGACGGGAACCCTAAAATGCATGAATATGATTTTAATGCGATTTGCCGAAATTAAATAAAATTAATTCAAGAGTAATCTCAAAACTATCACGATACCTTCGGGTTCGTAGAATTTCGGTAGGTAAATCACGCGAGATTCGAATAGGGTGTCCAATCCAATGCGCAAGTCTCATTAGATTTGAGACGGGATCGGGCCTAGAGATAGGACTCTAGCTTTTTCAGGTTTAGGCGCTCGTCTTCGATCCGATGTAGATTCACGAGTTCGAACTAAGGTTGTAGAATTTGTTAGGTTTGATGGCTCGTATGAAAACTAGGGTTTTTTATGGAAATAGGTTTTGAGTTTTGGATTATGGATTCAATATGGGTAATGGATTAACAGAGAAATTATAGAACAAAGACAATAATAGATCAAAGATAATAGATGACAAAGATAAATAAGAAGATATATGGGAATCACTCCCTTGGTCTCACACCAAACCCATCACGGGGAAGAAGACTCTCTCTTCATAAAGCAAAAGCTCTCATTCAATAATCAATCAACTCCTTAAAAAAAGTGTTTACAAGCCTCTATATATAGGCCTCTAATAATTAAACTCGAAATAAAAGAATCTTAATACTAATAAAACACTAAAAAGGCAACTTCCCCAATTAAAATAGAAATCCCGTGTTGGAAGTCGGCATCGACGGCGCGCTACAGAGCTATGGCGGCGCACTGCGGCGGTTTGTGTCCTCTTCTCCTCTGAGGCTACGGTATCCGGGCTTCCTCTACGTTTCTTTCGACGTCGGTAAAACTGATGTGGTCCAAATCCGATATCCATATATGTGGTGTCCCCGTCAATGAGGCTTTAGAGACCCGTGTTGAACAAATAAATGAGTTCGTCATTGAAAATCACCAGAGTCCACAGTAATGACCATAGGAGAGAAGGTCCTCACCAATGTGAAGTCCAAACCAATCAGGACGACAAAATCATGAAATTCGTTAAAATAGGCGCTCCTACTTTTTATGGCAAAAGACAACCTAAAGTCTATCTCGAGTGGGTGGCCGGCATGGAAAATTATTTTGAGTGGTATGTCATGCCTGAGGAGCATAAAGTCTGGTTTGCCAAGGTCAAGCTTATGGGTCAAGCTAGGCTTTACTGGATGAGATTAGAGCGTCGTAGGCAATCCCAGGGTCTTCTTCCCATATCCACTTGGGATGATATGAAGATCCAACTGAATGAGAAATATGTTCCTCTTTCCTATGATGAGCATATTCTTGATCAGTGGCAATCATTGTGCTAAGGGAATTCACCGGTCACATAGCACATCGATAAGTTTGAAGACCTGATGTCCCAGGCCAATATGGATGAGCCGGAAAGAGTTACCTTATCCCGATTTCATATGAGCCACGGTACCTCAAGACCCCTCAAACTAAACGTTTCGATGCTAGTGGGTCTAATTATAGGCCTAACTTTCCTGAGTTAAAACCCAACGTTCATACCCCGTCAACCAGGCCCAATTCAGTTACAGTACCCCGTAGCCAAAGTTGATAAGGGCAAAGAGTGGCGGTCAAACAAGTGTTACAAGTGTCATGGCATCGGGTATTTTGCAGCAAAATGCCCTCTCAAAACCTGTTCTAGTTATAGGTCTAAATTTCCTTAGTCAAAACCCAACGTTCATACCCCGTAAACTAGGCCCAATTCAGTTACAATACCCGTAGACAAAGTTGATAAGGGTAAAGGTCAAATGCTTGAAGGCCCAAAGAGTGGTGGTCAAAACAAGTGTTACAAGTGTCATGGCATCGGGTATTTTGCAGCAAAATGCTCTCCCGAAACTTGTTCATAACCGAAGACATTGAGAATGAACAAAATGAGGGAGAACAAAAAGTCTACGAGCCAGAATCATTCCCTAGCGACGAGGAAGATTTTGTAGGAGAACAGACTGTGGCTAGTCTTAGAGAAATCTCCTACCCCGTTGCGGAGGATAATACCTCGTGGGCTCTTGTGGTTAGATGTGTTGTAGCCCAGTCTAAGGAGAGTGATGATTGGCGGCGGGATAACATCTTTTATGCCATAGCCAAGTGTGGTGAGAAAGTTTGTCGAGTTATCGTTGATGCTTGATAGTGGAAGTTGTACCAATGTTATTTCCGAAAGTACAGTTTCTCGTTTAGGACTTGCACCCGTAGCTCACCCACGACCCTATAAAATTGCTTAGGTCGATTCATCATCAATCCCAGTTTCACGAAGGTGTCAGGTTCCTATATAATTTGGCTCGTATAAGGACACCTTGTGGTGCGATGTTGTGCCTATGAATGTGGGGCATATCATCCTTGGGAGGTCGTGGTTGTATGATATGGGCGTTACACTGTTCGGGAGATTGAAAGTGTGTTCTTTCACTCACAACGAAAATAAAATAAAGATCAATCCTTTACCTCCTAGAGCACCCACAATAAAAACAACTAAGTGATAAACGCCTGATAGAGAGAGAGAGAGAGAGAGAGAGAGAAGACATCCAATGTCGTTCACATCGTTAGCCCTTTAGAGTTTGAACGAGGCGCTAAGACAGAGGGCATTGTCTATGTCCTTGTTACAGTTGAAACACCCAAAGAGTCGAGCGTTGAGATTCCAAAAGATGTCGAACCGATAATGAGTTTCGGGATGTCTTTCCCAAAGACCTTTCGGATGAGTTACCACCTCTACGGGACATCCAACGCGCCATTGATGCGGTTCAAGGATCTACTTTACCTAACTTGTCCCACTATCGCATGAATCCATCCGAACACTCAGAGTTAAAAAGGCAAGTTGATGAACTTCTCCAGAAGGGATTCATTAAGGAAAGTATCACTCCATTTGTCATGCTAGCACTGCTCACGCCCAAGAAAGATGGAACTTGGAGAATGTGTGTTGATAGTCGTGCTATTAATAAAATCACGGTTAAGTATCGGTTCCCTATACTGAGACTAGACGACATGCTGGACATGATGGTTAGTGCCACTATATTTTCAAAGATCGATTTAAAAAGTGGATACCATCAAATCCAAGCTCGTCCCGGGGACGAATGAAAGTCGCTTTTAAAACCAAGGATGGTTTATACGTGTGGTTTGTCATGCCTTTCGGGCTTTCAAATGCCCCGAGCACATTTATGCATATCCTGACACAGGTGTTGAGGCCTTTCATGGCAAGTTCCTTGTGGCATATTTCGAACGCATCCTTATTTATAGCCACAGCAAGGAACAACACTTAAGCCACTTAAGGCAAGTTTACATGACTCTCAGAGGAGAGAAGTTGTACGCGAACCTAAAAATGTGACTTCATGACCTCTGAAGGAATGACTACGGACCCGGAAAAGGTCAAAGCTATCGTGGAATGGCCTAAACCTCAAAACATTCATGAAGTCTGTAGCTTCCATGAGTTAGCCACATTTTACTGGTGGTACATCTGTAACTTCAGTACGGTAACATCCCCTATCACCAATTGCATAAAAAAGGGGGAGTTTAAACGGACACCTGCTGTGGCAAAAGCCTTTAAGGAGATTAAGTCCCGAATGACGGAAGCTCCTGTCATGCGCCTTCCTGACTTTTCTAAGGTTTTCGAGGTAGCGTGTGATGCGTCCGGCATAGGTATTGGAGGAGTGTTGAGCCAAGAGGGCAATCCGATAGCTTATTTCAGTGAGAAGCTAAATGAGGTCATGCAAAAATACTCTACCTACGACAAAGAATTCTATGCGATAGTGCAATCTCTTAAATATTGGAAACATTATTTGTTGTCACATGAATTTCTCTTGTTCTCCGATCATGAAGCCCTTCGATTTTTGAGTTCCTAAAGGAAGTTAAACCCGCGACATGCGAAATGGGTTGAGCAACTTTAAGGGTTCACCTTTGTGTTGAAACATAGGGTTGGTGTAGAGAATCGAGCTGCTGACGCGCTTAGCCGTAGAGTGGCGACGTTACACTCATTAGGTTTTGAGGTGACTGATTTTGATCGCATTGTAGATGATTATCCTACATGTCTAAATTTTGGTGAAGAGTACACCTCACTTCTAAGTGGACAATCTGTGAGAGAGTAAGCATACCCTACAGGATGAGTATTTGTTCCTAATACATCGCTTGTGTATTCCCCGCACATCTCTACGAGATTTTCTTGTTTGGGAATTATACGCTAGAGGGGTTGCTGACCATGGCATCGCCATATACGCTATTTACAATAAATTATATAAGTTGTTATAATATACTTAATAAGTTATAAGATAAGCCATAGTACTTATATTATACCTATAAGATAAGGCATAAGCTATTATATTATACCTATAAGATAAGTCATAGTACTTTTATAAGTTATTTAACTTATAAAACTCATATAAAAGGGTCTTAGGGTTATTAGAGACTAGAGATCTCTCGCTGCTATCTTGCTCTCCGTCTCTCACTACTCTCTCGCTCTCCCTCTCTCGCTGCTCTCTCGATCTCCCAACACCAACATAGCTTCAACACCAGCACAACTTCTTCACCAACACCAACACAGCTTCAGCAGCTCATTCGACAAGCAAGGTACCCTATTTTATATTATTTTTTTCTATTTTGTTTTCTGTTTTATTTCCTGTTTTATTTTCGGTTTGTTTTGTGTTTTTTTTTTCTCTTTTGTTTTCTATTTTTTCCTTTTTTGATTTAAGTTTTTTTTTTCTCTGTTTTTTTTTTTCTGTTTTGTTTTGTGCTTTAGCAACTCCTTCACGACACGGCTTCACCAACACCTTCAGCAGCGACAAGGTACGCCATTTTATTTTATTTTTTCTGATTTTTTTTTTCTATTTTTTTTCCTGTTTTTATTTTCTGTTTTTTTTCCCTGTTTTTTGTTTCTGTATTTTTTGTTTATGTTTTTTTTTCCCATTTTTTTCTCTGATTTTTCTTTTTTTTTTTCTATTTTTTTATTCTGTTTCTTGAACATGACTGATTGTATGTTCATTTTTACTTTCATATTTGTTTTACTTTAAAAAGCATACCCTATAGATATTTTTATGTGCTCATGTTGTAAATTTATTGATGCACCATATTTGATTTTTATTTATTGGTATTTATTTATGCTTGATTTTTCATAGTTGAATTTTTTTCGTCTTCTATTAAAATATAAAAGTTTTAAAAAATAGTTAAAAAATTAGAAAAAAGAAATAATAATGATTAATAAATATAAATAAAAATAAATAAAAACAACAAATAGCCTCGCTATGGCCTCGCCATAGCCTGGCGAGCCTCTTCGCCATAACCTCGCCACACCGCCTTAACTACCTTGCCGTAGACCTCATCTCGATGTCAGTTCATCAAAGGTCGTTAGAGTATGCATCTACATTTGCACATTGCATTCATGAATTGCATGCTGAGATTAAAAGAAGAATTAATGTGAACAATGAAAAATACAAGATTTCTATAGATTCTCATAGAAAGTTGAAAAAATTTGAAGATAATGATTTAGTGATGGTTAGAAATAGAACTGAGCGATTCTCTCAAAGAATTGCAGAGAAGTTACAAGCTTGTGGTGTTGAACCCTATAGGATTTTGAAGTGTGCCGGTTCTAACGCTTCCATCCTAATTTATCACCAGAATTGGGGATTAGCACGATTTTCAACGTAAAGGACCCAACCCATTTGAGTCTTCCACATCTAATGTTACCACTATTCCCCTCCCCATGCCATTACCTCCACCGACACGACCATCTCGTGAGATCATTGAAGATGTTTTGGAGGATCAGATTGTGTCCACCAACCAAGGGGGACTTCAAAAGTACTTGGTCAAGTGGAAGAACAAAGCCGAGTCAGAGAATACGTGGATAACAAGGGAAGGGTTTCAATAGATTGATCCGGATCTCCTCGACCTCTATCACAACCAATATTCATCGGGAATGAATCCTTCTAACCCGGGGGGAATTGATGGGGACATCTGATTCAAGCAACCGCCCTTAACGTATCGAAGGTGAAAGACGAATGTGAAAGTGCTCAGAAAGAGGAACTGCACAGATTCACAGAACTGAGAAGTATTTTGGGTCGATCGATCGAGCCCAGACAGTTGATCGATCGATTGAGGACAGAGAGCATAGTATTTTGGGTGCATTTATATTTCTCAGTCAATCGATCGATTCTGAATTTTCGATCGATTATGGTCAGAACCTTCGGGTGATTTATTTATTTCTCAGTAGATCGATTGACCCCAGAATCGATTGATCGATCGTGCGAGATTCGACGAGATTTTGTGTTTTTTTGGCAAAACTTGTCATTTTAAGTGTTTAAAGTTTTAGGAATGCTTTATTTCGAGTTAGGGTTTGGTTAGCCTATTTAAAGTCTTGTAAAAACAACTTTGGAATTAATTATTAGTTTATGAAAATTGCTTTTGCAACTTTGAGAGTTTTGTGATTGAACTTTCTGTGAGGGTGTGATTCTCTCAAACCGCAGAGCGATTATTCGTCTCGGTTGCAGTTTAGTATGAGGTCAACTTTTCCTCTATCTTCTTATGATCTACGAGTTGCGTAAGTAACGTAACCCTAACCTATCTATTTCACTATTAAAATCCAAGTTTAACCTATCCTTTTCACCATTAAAATAATTATTTGTTTTGTTTTCGCTCGGTATCGAAAGAACCCGCTTGTGAGTTCGTTTGACGCCCTAAAACTGTCTAAGATCTAGTCGTTCACTAAGAACCCTAATCTTCTAGATCCGATAGGGAACGTACGCGAAAGTAACACTATTTTGGGCCGAAATTAAACTATTCAATTGAATCTCTTGATCTTTTCTGTGATAATTTTCTAAGAAAAATTGTCTTTTAGTTATTTAAATTAATTCTATATTTAACCTCAGTCCTAACATTGCATGTGTTAGTTTTCGCATCAATAACTGGCGCAGAAGCCAGAAATACAGCTGAAACATATGGTGGTAAAGGAGTGGAAACTGTAGACCTACCATCAACAACAAAAGAGAAAGCACCATCGCTTTGAAACTTGGGACGACCAACCAAGTCCTAACAAATTTTATTTAAGTGTCCCTTTCTGCCACAATGAGAGCACTTTATTTTTTCTTTTTTTCACGGATCAAATTAGTCATATTACTACAACCACGTCCACTAGATCTACCGCCTCCACGTCGAAATTCAGAAAATGAGGTAAGTGCTGAACGCTCGGAGTCTGAAGAGATATGGTCATAATCTTCATCCCAGTCTCTTTACACTGAAGAAGAGAGAACACAGTTCCCAAAGGTGGCATCTGCTCTCTCCCGAGGAAGCTAGCTCTAATATGCTCATACTAAGGCTTTTCACCCCTCAAAAAATCAAAAATATTATTTTCATGCACTTCTCTTTGCATACTCATGAATCAGTAAAATGTAGTTTGCTTGCACATGTAACACATAATCCTGTTGCTTCGTAGTGGCTTCATTCATCCCATTTTTCTCTCAACTGACCATATAATCCCTCAAGGATTTCTCCCTATGTTGGGCATCATTGATCCAATCAGACTTAGCACCTGTGTATAATCGTGCTTCTCCTTTCTCTAATAGCTAGCTACAGTTCTCTAGTAGATGTCGCATGCATAAAAGAACAATGGATAATAGTTTGCATCGAGTGTAGCAACCGAATCATCACAGTTATGTTGTCACATCTTCAGTCCACATACTTCTCATCTGCCGGGCTGGTTTAGTGATGGAAGCATCCACATGGGCCCAATTTATGCTTCGAGCCCAGAAACGATTTGGCAGACCTAGACCACGTGTGGTAGTTTGTTCCATCAACCTTGACTAGTGATTTGTAATCCATGTATGCCATCACTACCACTGCTAATATTTTCATTAATTGTTGAGATACCTCAATTATACTCAGCTATATAGTGAGAATCTTCCCAATAGCATGCTACACAGCCTTATAGATACCTCATGTAATTTTTTCTTTTTTTATCAGTAAAGATAATTTGTTATATCCAAAGAAAAGAGTACGAACCTGTACAAAAATCACCAGCAAGATGCTGACAAAACCTAAACAGAATCAACCCGATAAACCTCACCCCCAAGCCTGATGAAGATGTCAATGGACAAGAACACCCCCCTCCCCCCAGCAATGCGAGAGGAAAAGTGGCTAACTGGTGAGGCTAACCCAACCAACATCAACATCCAAATCATCCGTTCTTCCTCCAGATAATCGAATCCAACTTACAGCAAGAGCCCTAACAGTTTTCATAATCATACTGTTAGGCCTCCTACATCTCCTGAAAGCCCTGTTATTTCTTTCATTCCACACTGCCCACATGATCGCAGTGGCCATAAAGCTGTTTCTTATCCTCATAACACACCTGTTTCTTATCCTCATTCCTCTTTTATTTAAATGGTCAATAGTAAGAAATTCTTCCCCACCCAAAAAATTGATTTAAGGAATTTTCAGCTTCCATATGTTAGACCACTCTTTGACCTATTTATTCTCCTGGGTCAGAAAAGAGTAAAACTATCCTACCGTAGAAACTCCCTTTTATTTGGGCTCCAGATTCACAAGTCTCTTCCCACAATGTTTCTCTTAGAAAAGATACCTCGTTTACTCTGCATTACCACGGCAAAGAGATAGAGAAAACAAGTGATTCACACACAATATACAAGTTTATACAACCTCTCACAGATCAACAAACCATCACCAGAGAATTGCCACAAAACACAACTCATCAACACAAGACCTTAGTAATGAAAGCCTAGGAAGTTTTGATCGTACCCCTTGCAACAAAACCCAATTAAATCAGCCACAAATTCTGTTAACACAGAAAAACGTGAAACAATGAAATTTTGTAGTACATACTAAAGTTGTCGAAATTTCGTCCAATCTGGCATTAAATTGCAATAGATTGTGTATTAGAAGACTCACCATCGATTTTCGGTCCAGATGCATGCAAGTTGCACCCCTTTTGTGATTTCAAAGTGATCAAGACCATAGAAAATCGTGAACCAAGAAATTTCCAAATTTTGATTCAGAACCCTATTCGAACTCTATCAAACCGTAACACCGAGGTCAAATGTTGATTAGGCTGATGTCAGTATATGTCATGCCTGACGTCAAGCAGAAAAGGTGGTGAAATCAGCAAGGGAACAAAAAAGGCTTGATACCAAAATGAGATTAGAGACTAGGGTTAGGGTTCAGTAGGAGAAGATGAGAGAAAAGAGAGAAGTATAAGAGATGAGGAAAATGAGATTAGGGACTGGAGATTAGTTTAGGTTTAAGTAGGAGAAGATGAGAGAGGGAGAGAGAGATGAGGGAAAATTAGGGTTGTGAATTGAATGAATACAACACCCTTGTTAGTAAAATAATATATATCACTCTACAATAGAATCCAGTGTACACCGCAATACACACAGAATTATATCTAATAAACTACAATTAGTGGCACACAGACAACCATACTAATACGAGAGAGAGTGAGAGAGAGAGAGAGATGAGGGAAAATTAGGGTTGTGAATTGAATAAATACTACACCCTTGTTAGTAAAACAATATATATCACTCTACAACAGAATCCAGTGACACCGCAATACACACAGAATTACATCAAAGAAACCAAAATAACTGCAGCAATTTTTGTGTTTATTTTATCCTCTGTTTTGGATTATTCTTCCGCTTTTATCACACAGATGACTCAAGCAGTTAGCGTTTAATTCAGTCTTTTTCTTTACAGAAAAATAGTAAATCTTGTACAATACTTTTTCCGTGTCTATATTGGCATGACGTAATTTGATTCCACTTCAATTTTTCCCATCTGTAGGCGATACTTCTTCCTAATCACATACAGGTCTTACCTCTTCTGCAACTCTGCAAACAAGATGGGATTCGCAGCTTGGATGGAAGCGAGGCCTGAACTTTACCATCTCTGCGATAATCTGAGGTTTGAAAAATGACAGACACTTCAGGCGATCAAAAGTTTCTGTTCAAAATACCCCAGGGTCAAAATATGTAAGAAAAATAAAAATGTAGGGCGTATGTTGGAAGGGAAGCTTTGATTGTGAAAGAATCCCTCAAAATTTATGTCGAAAGAAGGAAAAAAAAAAAGACAATACTCTACTTGTATAAATTGCGTGTACAGCAAACAGCATGTCTCTCATTTCAGGCATGCTCTATAGTTTTATCTTTCTTTGATGATTATGAAATTAGCAAATATCGTATATTTACAGGTTGTATTCTCTAATTTAAAGTGAAATGTGTGAATGAAAATGAGTAGTTTGGATCTTGTATGAATTATATATGAGTTATCAGTTGGTACTGGCAGAAGCTATTAAATGCAAAGTTACTTTTTGCTCCTGATTTCTTTTCTGAAAGCAGAAAAGGAGTGCCTAATAGGATTTATTTTTTTTTAGGAAAAGGAAATTTTTAAGGTTTGATTGCTTGAAAAGGTTTGAGCATGCATATGGACATATATGATTGTATGCAAGAGAGATTATGGTTCATAATCAGTTAGATTGGGAAGAAAAATTCTGGGGGATTGGACCTTTGCCCCATTGGTGATACCCTCAAGCATGTAGCGTTGAGGTCAAGGGTTCAATTCCCATGCCTACATATCGAAAATAAATAAATAAATAATAAATTGGGTTGGGCATTTACATATCCACAAGAGCCCTGATGCAGACACTAGAGATAAGAGTGGGACAGTGAAAATCTTGGAGCTGCCTTTATAATTCTTACTCAAGGCAGGGATTCTATCAAAAGTTGACATTCACATTTTTCAGGGCTCCTGAGAAATGTGAATAGCCCTGACAAGTGTAAATGTTAACTTTAGATATGATGTTGTCTCCGAAGGCATGGAGTGGAGCTATATAGACAGACACATGCAGCCCAATTTATGGGTAGAGATGATAAGAGTGCCCAATTCAACAAGTAGCAGGTTAAATTAGACAAGCTGCAATTGTTTTGCTGTTCAAAGCCAAGCTAGTTAGAATTTATAAATGATACCGATGGAAGTATTCAACTGTGACCACCTGCATCCATGGTTCTAAAAATCGCCCAAGATGAGACATCTCCGGCCATACATTTCACATCTAGGGGGCGACACGATAAATGGACCACGTCTCACCCCAAGGCATCCATGGAGAGAAACTCGCCTTTTTAAGGATTAATATTTATAAAATCTTTATACCAGTTCATGTTTGAAAGTGTACGAATTGTCACTTGTGTACACTTGCACTATATCGGACTCACCATGTGCTCTTTTTCATACTATCCTAGCCGATATTAATTTATGTGATGAACCCAGGAGGGATATCATGCTTTGTCCAAATCTGAGCACTCTAATATCCAGGGTCAGTCTTAAGACTATGGGGGGACTAGGCAAGTTCCTAAAATGGGACCGTACTACATATTGGCAAAAAAAAAAGTCTGATTTTAGGCGAGTTCCTAAAATGGCGGACCTATTGAAAAAGAGAAAAAAAAAAATCTTGGGCCATGGGCCTTTAGATAATTGATTGACAAGGGAGCCCAATTAAGGGACCAAGGTGGCTGCCTCGCCTGCCGGCTGGCCCTATTAATATTTGTCATTGTTCTTATTTTTTAACATATAATATTGAAGCTTGTCGATTGGACGGTTTGCATCGTCTTATAGGTACAATTTTTTGACTGAGATATGTTCTAATGGTTTATAGTCACTTGGACTGTTTACATTGATCATAGATATATGCCACACTGCAAAACAGTGAAGTGTACTTTAGTAGCATAAAGATCAAACACATATTTTAATGGTATGATATTATTATTTAAACACTATTTTTGTATCATGCTGCATCATCGACGCGCAAAACGGTCGCATTTTAGCAGCTGAACTTGTTAGTAAACTCATCATAGTCGATATCTTTCTTGTGTGTGTGTGTGTTTTTTTTTTTTTATCTGGATGTAATCCCAAGCTTATGCGTGGACTAATCTCTAAGAGGGATGCCCTATCCCCCAACAGAGTATTTCATGATTTACACACCCTATGGGACATCTTGTTTTCATAGAAGGGAGACCCCAACACTGATCAACCCCTGGTGGGTTAATATATTTCGTGTTTTGGTGGGTGCAATTGCGAGCTACCTTAAATTTTACCTGTGTTGTGGACAAGCGGCTGAAAAAATAGGTTATCCTCCATTTGTTTCTTTAAGAAAAGAAAGAGGCATAACAAGATGATTCAAAGCTAATAGAGAGGAAAATATAACTCCCAAGTTAAGAGAGAGAGAGAGAGAGAGAGAGATGGATGTCTTGCCTTGTGTGAAAGCTGCAAGCAGCAGCATCCTACTCAAGAGAAAAGTAGAAACGCCATTTCGATTACAGGGCCCCATTCCCAAAGCCCAAATAATTCAGCCCAAGAGGACCGGCAACCACCACAACCACCACTACCACCACAGAGACTCAACAACCACCACTACCGACATTTTAAATCTGATGGACAGCCTCCAACTCCCAATAGAAGCAGATATCTACGCTTATCTTTTAAAGGAATGCACACTTTCCAGAGACTCCCTCCTAAGTGCTCACCTCCACAATCACATTGTCCGCACCAGCCTCCCTCCAGCCACCCTTCTCTTATCTAACCGCCTCCTCCTAATGCATGTTGCCTGTGATCGGTTAGATGCTGCCCTCCACCTATTCAACAAAATGCCTCGAAGAAATTCCATCTCCTGGGCAACTCTCATTCTTGCACAAGCTGAGTATAACAACCACGAACAAGCGCTGAGGCTGTTTGCTGACATGCAAGAAAATGGGGTTGCGGCCCCCACCCACCTCATCCTCCTCACTGTCATCAAATCATGCACCCACCTGAAGGATTTCAAATTGGGGCAACAAGTTCATGGATGGATTTCAAAGATGTATGACGCTAGTAAAGATTTGTGCCTCGGTAGCTCACTCATCCACTTCTATGGGAAACTGGGATGTGTGGAAAGCTCAAAGATGATTTTTGACCAAATGTGTGATCGCGATACCATTATATGGACAGCTATGATTGTTGTGTACTGCCAACAAGACCAGTTCATCAAAGCGTTGGAGGTTTTCAAGGAGATGGGGAGAGCAGGGAAGAGGAAGAATAATTTCACATTTTCAAGCGCTCTTCGGGCATGTGGCAGGATACAAGATGGAGGTCGATGCGGTAGGCAGGTCCATGCAAATGCCATCAAAGTTGGGGCAGAGTTGGATTCATTCTTACAGTGCAGTTTGATAGATATGTATAGTAAATCTGGGCTTCTCATTGATGCAATAAAGGTGTTTCGGATTATCGGAAGGAGAAACGCCGAGTGCTGGAATGCCATGCTCAGTGGTTACACGCAAAACGGGTGCTGTAATGGGGCCATTAAGTTTCTGTATGAGATGAAGGCTGCTGGTGTAAAGCCCCAAGAATCAATGATCAATGATGTGAGAATAGCTTGTGGGGAATGAATGAATTCAATTTTCTTGTGGGTATTTGTAATTGGTCGTGTTTCGACTTTCATTCATGTATAGTTCAAACAAAATCAAATATATCATTATCTCCTGTGTGCTGTGTGCATGATCTTAATCCCTAACATCCTTGTTTTTGGTTGATCCTACAACTTTTTAAGACAATAATTTTGAAGGGCCCGACTCTCCTAGCCTGCATTTAAGCACAGTTTCCATGTTTAAAACAAAGATGTGACTTGACATTTTAAGTGTGTAACCTTTATGAAAATTAGAAATGTGGACTCAAATCTTAACCGGTTACTTACAAGGCTACAACCTGTTGTAAAGAAAGGGAGAATAGAAAGAAACAACCACTAGAACCATTCACCTCCCGTCTTATGCCGCTCTAGTGGGAGCGGTCTTCCTTCAAAGATGGAAATACTGCCTGCTCAATCTTTTCAAATACTGAGCGAGGACACTTTTTATTTGTGTTTTGTTTTTTATTTTTTTTAAATGTTCTTCAGTCTAAAATAATGGATTTCTCATGACAATCTTCTCCTTCATGCCCTTAATCAGTTCGCATTGAAGAAGAATATATATTTTCCTTATAAATTCAACTTAAACATGATGGATTTTCATTTTTCTTTTTCTCTAAAATATTGGATTAATGATGAAATAGTTCATTTCCGTTCCTCTGAACTTAATGAACCTTTTTTTAGTTTACCTCATCTTCTTTGGATTATCATGAAAAGATCTTCTATTTCCTTTCAAACTCCAAATCCTCTTTTCTCTTACCTGAATCACTCTAAAAAACCCTTCAACAATCTTCAAGCAAAGCATGACAAAACTGTTTTGACTTCAACCTCCTCTGTTTCCTCTTCTTAATTATCCATAAGCCAAAAGGAAAACTCACTATTCTTCTTAATTTTGATATTTTCCTACTCATCTCTTTATCTTCTCTTCTTCGGTTTGCATTCTCCATCGCTCAAGCACGTGAGATTGGTTTCCTGCTGGCATAAAACGCCAGCTCAAAATATGGGTTTTGGAGTGGAAAAGAGAAAACTCTAATGACTTATTCTTCCAGGTTTAACTTGTTGGGCCAGTTTTCTCGGTCTTTGCTTTCCAAGTCAGGTGTTTCAAGCAACAGTAAAACGAAGACAAATAAAATGTACACCAAAACAAAATGTTGTAAGATCGTTTAAACATATTTTCCAGCTTAAATGTCAGTCACAAGCCATTAACCCTAATTCAAATAGAGGAAGGATCCAACAAAATGTACACTAAAAAAGAAACAGCACCAAACCAATCTGATTGAAACACACTGGGTATGTTACAAGTACAAACACAATGTCAGTATCTGCAAAGCAGTAGCAGTAGCCAGAAGTACAGTTGTAGGTCATATTCGAAATCCAACAAAGGCAAGCATGAACTAATATGGGAGAACATTAACGCGCTCAGCTAAAAATTTACAAACAACCTCACTCTTGCTAAACTGAGAGACCCACTAATACATTCAAATTTCTTCCTCTGATCTACTACCCATAGTTGACAAGTGCTCTTGTCATCTTGCACCAGAATCGCTGACAGCAGGGACCTTTGTCGGGTAACTAGACAAGTCCATGTCAATGAGTGACAGATCATACTGTTGTGGAGACGTATTTGAAGGGTCCATAAGTAACGTCAATGAAGATTTCATTACATCTGGATCTGCTGTGCTTGATATATTCGGACTGCTATTACTAGATGAGGAAACACTCGACAGTTGTACGTCATCAACCTTGTTCCCCAGCATATGTCTGTTTCTTCTCACAGCATCCATCTCCTGTCCAGTTGGCACAAACGTGCGTGACCTGTACTTCCTTTTTCCATCATCCCCCTCATTATTATTGTAAAGCACGTAATCATGATAAGTAGGAGCAAACTGGGATAACAAAATGCCTCACAGTCAGTACAATGTAGCCTATGCAGCTCTCTCTAACGCGCGAGAAAAAAGCAAAAAAAACTGACCTGGTGAACTGTGTCATGGTAAAAGTCATTGAACTTCAAAGCATGAGCAAGGCTTCCTGTAAAACCACTGGAAGCACCAATATTTGCACCAGCATACTCCCTATATGGAAATGCATAACGATGACCCATGGCTGCAATAAGCATTTCAACGCATATGATAAAATTTTGAAATTCAGCAGCTTTTTCTGCATTGTTTATGAATCCGGACTTGGCAGCAAGAAAAACCAATACACCCTGCAAACAGAAAGAGATGTCAATCCTGTTGGGTGCCTAAGGGAGACTAAATTGTAGAAAATTATATGAAATTACTTTCTCGCAAAGTAATTCATATTGAACAACACTTCAGAATCATTATGAGCAAGTATCACCACCGAGCATCACAATCTTACATATGCATGGAACTGACTAGCAAGAGAACAAATGGAATGGAAGAAACAACCCGTTTAAACCTAGTAATAAACAGAAATGATCCTGGAAATGAAATCCTGCAGAGAAGTGGAGAACTCTTTGCCTCCAGGGATTACTGGGTATTTCATAATGAGACGAAAGCCCTCTGGAAGGCATTGTTGATTGTGGTCATGTGGGCAACCTGGTTAGAACGGAATGACAAGATTTTTCTAAGGTTCGTAGGCTGTCGTCGATAGTAGCCAAATCTGTTTAGGATTGGGCGATCGACTAGGCATCAGGGTTGGGCAGGGGTCATTGGATAGCAGGCTAGCCGCAGTTTGGAATATGGAAGAAGTGTAGCTCTCTTCGGTCTCCCTTTCCCGTACAAACAATCTTCAGGGCAGGCATCCTGACCTTGAGTGTCTTAATCAGTGTCATCTGTTTTCCTGTATTGGGGTGTTAGGGATTGTGCTCTAGTTCCTCACTGTAGAAAAGGTATGTACCCCATTCTTCATTTTTCTTTCAATAATATTGCCTCTAGTGAGTAAAACAAAATATCCTAGAAATAAAATATTTACCTGCCAATATGTGAGAAAAACAACGGATTTAATCATGATGAACTTTGGAACCGGGTTGAATGGCTGAAGTAGATCTCTGCATGCCACATAGAATAACGCCAAAGCATACAGTGCCAGCGAATATGAGATTGTATAGATGATTGTAAGATATAGATATGATTGTTTCGCACTAAAATTCCCATCTTCATATTTCCCCTTTGCATAGAGTACAAATGTAACGGTAACTAAGATGGGTTTCAGAATCACAAATTGCAGACAGCCTTGCTTGCATCTCCGTATAAATCGTCTGTTCAACCATGAATAAAACATTAATTTAATGTAAAAATATATGTTTTTATAAATCAATCAAAGTAAATGCCAACATATAAAGAATCATCTATTGTGCTTCTTGCATAAAAAACAAATGCTTATCCTAAAACATTATGCCACAAGAGAGTTTCACGGATAAGGTACAAACCCATCCAAAGGTATAGCAGGGAAGCAGCACGTCATCAGATACCATGATGGCTTCAGAACCCGACCACTTAAACTTAACACAACAGAACCCGGGCCTCCCACCCAAGCCAAGCACAGCGAAAGGAAATTATAAATGACCCAAGCTTCATATCTGAAACAATTCCAATGTTACGCAAATCAGATACTTACAAGATCTGCATTCCTACCAATCAAAAGAACAACTAATCTGCATGGGTCCACAGCATAATAAATTTTATGAAATTGAGCGTGGCTCAAGCTTAAAATGCAATGACATTTTGAAGGATATATCACACACGCGCACGCACACACACACACACACACACCACACACACACACACACACACACATATATATATATATATATAAAGAAAAGTGATGCAGGATAAAACACTAATCTATGATGATGCGGCTGAGATCGATTTCAAATTAAAGTGATTAATTTAAGCATTAATTTTCTCACAGATTTTCAAAGAAAATAAAAGAAATTTAAATCTAATAAGTTTGAAACAATTCGGATTAGTGTTAAATCCGTAGCACGTTTCCTTGCGGATCTAGAAGACTAGTATCAAACGAACGGCTAGATCTCTGACAGTCTAGGGCATTGAACGAAACCAATGAAGGATTCTTTCAGTTCCATGCTAAAGAAAGAAAAAATGCTATTATGATTTTAAAGCTCAAACGAATCGGCCTCGTAATTAGGACTTAAGAACGATCTTGGGCTTAAGCTGAAAGATCGATCAAACAAAATTACGACGCTAACTCAAGATCAACGATGGAGAAAATTAAATTTGTCCTTGCGTGAATTCAAGAGACAAAGGGAGATAAGTCAGGAAGGATAAACTGGCCTCGCACCAAACCCACAAGGGAGAGATGAATCGCTCTTCTAGTTGAAAGAATCGCTCTCTCAGAGTTCGACAAAGTTCAAACCATTCAATAATTCATAAAATTTTAATTGGCTTTACATGGCTATATTCATAGCTTAAAAAACCTAACGAAGCCTAAACTACTAAAATAGAAAGACTCCTATCATAAGAAGGAAACTAAACATAGAACACTCGAAAAAAAACCTCAAAATCGCGCTCCAAGGGAAACCCCGCTCGTGAAAATCACTCGGGCGAACTTGGAGCCCGCACAACTCACTTGGGTGAAAATGAAAGTTGCTCGGGTGAGTTTTCTTCTATGGCCGCTTGGGCGAAGGTGAAACTCGCCCAGGGGACGTCGTCGTTTTAGACCCCTCTCTTGTTCATGTTTCTCTTTGTCACTTGACGCGCCCACGTTGCTTCTTGCTCTCATCCATCCCTCAATAACAATTGGAGTGCCTTCGGCTTCTTCTTGCAAATCCAGTACACGACAAAAGGAGCTTTGACTTGGATGTCCCCATCAAAAAGTGTAAAAAGTTAAATGTTACAACAACGGATACGGATCAGAAACTACGAGGACATCCCTCAATTCCTTCCCTAGCAAGAGAATTAGGCTCCACATCATTTAGATCTTTTTATGTAGGAAAAGGATGTTGAATATACATAAGAAAGAGCCCAAATCTCATCCATAATAGTTGAAACCTTTGCCATCTTCCTCCATGGCCTCTCAAAAATCTTTTTTGAGGTGCTTTCCATCATTAAAATAACATGAAGATGCAAGTAAGCAATCCCTAGTAAGATCACTTCCCCTTGATTGGAGCCATGTAACCAATTGGTCCGAAATCACTATCCCTTAAATAGTTCCAAAAAACCACTACCAGCCTGACCAAGATTGCCAAGTAAGATATTCTCACAGTTAAGCTTTAAGAATCTGGTCGGGGATGAGTTCCAAGTCGCATTGACATCATCTCGTTTTTCTCTACTATCAACTGTATTTTCTTATTATTGATAATAATAAATTAAGAATAATAATAACAATAACAGTATTTATTTTTTTTCCAATCTCTCCAAAATTCGTGACAACTTATACTGAAAGACACCCAAAGAATCAGATGAGTTTTTGAGAATTTGATATTTCTTTATATATGAAAAAAGTTTGTACACCTTCTGGCAAATGAGAGCCACCTCCAGAGACTTTTACCTCTAACATGAGAAAGTCCACCATTTCACCCACCAGTTAACTCCATAATTGTAGCCAGAAAGAAAAATCAAATCCAAAAAAGACAACAAAACGACACCACATTTGTTGCAATCCCATGAAGTATAAAAATATGACTTGATAGATCATATTGCATTCGTTGTCTCCCTCCGATAAAAAGATTCCTCTTGCTATTGGAATGGCATCCCCACAATTTTCACATGGTGAAGGTGGAACGGTTTTCAGTCAACATGAGAAATAATTTAGTAAGGCGTTATTACCATCCCATATGCAAACTCTACCCTCCCGATTTATATGTACTTCGAAACTCCATAATAATCCAAGCAAGCATCCAAACTCCTGATCTTTTAGATTTCTTCAAAATGTTAGATCCTACAATATTTTTCCCTCAATTCAGCCATAGCGATCTTCTCCACCGACAATCTATACAAACCTGGGAAGGACCTACAAAAGTGAGTCCCACCACCAATCCTTCCAAATTGGGATTTATCCCCCTTGCCAACCTTATATCTATTTCCGTTAGAATTAAGCATCAGGTGCCCAACGCATGCACCAAGGGCGGTGCATGGATAAATCTCCCTCCGCCGAACTGGTTAAACCTCAGGAGATGTATAGATATTTATAAGAATCAGTGAAAGTACTTTCCTTACCTTTCACCAATTCGGCGCAAAAAAGAATCTGAGCATCTCCTAAGGTTGACCAAGAAAGATTGACCCATGCACCGCCCTTGGTGCACAGGCAGGGCTCCTAATACAACTCATTCCTTTACAGAACTTCTCTCCTCTCATCAACAATGCCCCAAATGTTGGTTTCATTCCACCTTGAGACCTCCCTACTATCCCAACCCAAGTCTTTTACTTCTCTTATCAATAACTTGTCCCTTAGGGCCTGTTTCGATAGAACCTGCTAAAATGGAGTAAAATTGTTGATTTTTTACTCCATTTTATTATGTATTCCTTACATGAAAAACGGTGAGAATAGTGTACCCAGTTCGAAATCACTAGAGCCAAAAAAGGAATTGTTGCGGGAAGAGTCCATCTCTGAGATGGATTCTTCATAGCAAAGGAGGGAACGATTTTGGAAAGTGTCCATCCTTGAGATGGACTCTACTAAGACTATAAGAGAGAGAGATGAGAGATGGGTCCGGCGGGGATTAGGGTTGTTTTTTTTTAAGAAAAAAGTCTTTCTTATTGACAACCTGTCAAAAAGGCTTAGTATAGGTATGGTATATAAATTGTTCGTTTAATATATATATATATATATATATATATATATAAAATAAAAAAATCAAAGTTGAGTGTAGGCATCTGCCTACACTCGCCCAAACCCCCCCCTCCGTCCTTGATTATATCCCCCATCTAAAAAGAAATTAGGGATTTGCAAAAAAAGATGAGAAAGAGAGCTAAAAGAGAGAGAGAGATGACCTAGCCGCCCATCTAAAAAAAATTGCAGCATAGCTGCAATAGAGAGAGAGAGAGAGGGAGGAGAGAGAGAGAGAGAGAGAGAGAGAGAGAGAGAGAGAGATTTACCACTTCATTTCTCGTCTACTCTCAAGGGGGGGAGTCGTAATCTATTTTGGAGTTTTGTGGTAAAGAGGGGTAATCTATTTACCACCCTTAAATAATACCCAAACAACTGAATTTATGGTAAAACGTTTTACCATACCACATTTTAGCACATTTTCCCTAATCCAAACAGGCCCTTAAATTTAACTACAAGATCCTACTTCCTAGACACAGCAGCTTGATCATGGCCATTCAATCATGGTTGTTTGATCCTGGTCGCTTAATCATGATCATTCAATCACCATCCCTCGGTGATAGCCACTAGATCAGCGTATTCTGATTGTGACAGCTCAATCATGATCATTCTATCGTGGTTGCTCCATTGCAGCTTCAAAATTGTGGTGGCTCAGTAGCAGTCATAAGAACAATGCCACTTGATTCGGGTTATGAGGCTATGAGTAAGGTTTTTATCTCAAGGTTTGGAGAAGGTAGAGCAAAGAAGAATGGATAAGACTTTAGAGGAGCCTTAGTGATGACATAAAGTATGAGTAAAAGTGCCAAATAAAAACCCACCAATAATAATTTCAAGTTTTACATGGGAAATAATAATAAATAAATAAATAAATAAAAACACTTCCAAGTTTTATGGCTTATTTAACTTTTAAAAATTACTATTAAGCAGTAAGTCAACCATGGATCAAAATATCAGACGAAACCGATACGTATCGTCAGATACGTATCAGTTTCAGGGGTGCCCAATACAATAAATACAGTATTTATCGGGCACCCCAAAAAGTAGGTAAGTTGTCGTCCGATACGGGCAATGTATCGTATCGCCGATAATTTGAAATTATCGTCCGATAATTTCAAATAAAATTTAAGAACGGACGTCCGTGAATTCAAGACCAAAAAAAATTGTACCAGGCCGATACATTCAATGCATCGGCGATACATTGGATGTATCGGAAGATACACCGGCATGTATCGTCCAGAGGACCTGGACAACTCATACCGGAATTCCACAATTTTGATCTATGAGTCAAACGCGCAGAATGGCCATTTAGAATTTATAATGCTGTTGTAATATAACTTTGCCAAAAAAAGTATGCATTTAGACGAATCCTAAACCACAAACAAAATTGTGCATTCAAATGCACCCTATGTTAAGTTTGAACCCATGACGTCAATGCTGCAGCTTGTAACACATCGATGATACACAGCTAGAAATGTAAATGATCCATTTTCTCAATGAAAACATGGTTTCCATTTCACCCACCTCAAGATTAAAATACTAATGAAGTCTGTGTGCGTGTGTGCGCGCGCGTGTGTGTGTGTGTATATAACTAAGTCAATTTTTGTGAGGTCAAATTGATAAAAGACAGTGCAAATTTTCATGATAAGAAGGGAAACAGGGAATGCTGAGCAACTTAAAAACTAAAATATCAGATGTTCAACTGGCAGAATTCTTTTACAAAAGATGAAAATATATAAGCAATATACTTACACTTCCCGGATTGAATTAAAATATATTGCACTTTTGTTTAAGACAAGGGACAGAAAAGACATCATGGCATAAACCTGACAAAGAAATAAGATAAAGGTTAAACCAACAAAACAACATATTGCAAAGAAAACATAACACAGAAGTATCAACTAATTTCATACTATGAAAATGTAGGTAGAAAACATTAAACAACGCAAACGGAAATAATCTAAGATAATATTCCAGCAACACCCACCATCAAAGGAAATTAGCCTCAGTAATACCCCTCCAAAAGCATGCCAAGTAACAATTTAAAAAACCTAGCAACTTAGCAAGTGCGGAGTCATTAACATGAGCTCACACGCAAGCCACAAAATCCATATAGCACACATGCTTTTAAAAGTGACAAGTACACATGCATAAAAACACAAAAATGCAACCATGTACCACAGGGACATGACCATCAATCTGCACACGAGTATGGATATGTGCATATGTATCCACGGAAGATAGAAATGCTGAGGAACACAGGCTTCCACCTTCGCATACACAAGGTCCACACGGAAACTTAGTAGAGTGAAAATAGTTATGCCATACTAACATCAATTTTAGAACACAGACTCTATAATATTACATGATTATGCATTTAAATGTGCCCCAAATTTCAAATACATATATATATATATATATATATATACTATTATAATGAAGGAAGGGTGTTTGTCACGCGGGCGAAGGTTCTTTAATTATTTTTTTTCAAAATGACTATGGCGCCCTTTATGGGTTAGTCATCCTTTACTCTCTCTCCTCTGTTTCACCATTTGTGCGAAAGACATAAACGCCAGTGTTACCTAGTCACATGGCACGGGTGCCCAGTGTCAAGGTATCATAGATGTTTGGCACGTCAATTTCTAAAGATTCCAATATGGCGGCACGGCTTTAAGCAATTAAAAAAAAAATAATAGAACATATATAGAAAAAAATTGAAGGGAAATCTTAGAATGCCAATTGAGATATGTACTGAGAAGATACATAATGTATGTCCTGAACCTAACCAAAAGTATACGACATTATACAACTTGTTTTCAAGGACCCAAGCTTTTTATTTTATGAGTTACAAAACTTTTCACAATTTTTTTTAATAAAACGGCAGTTCATTTTATCATGTCAAAACAAGGAACATTTTGATGGCAATGGTATTATGTGGTATTTTCAACCGAGAGCCTGCATCTAGCTGCAAAAGACTTCATCAATGGTTGATCATCAGCTCATGCATCCTCCCAAAACCGAATTCTATTACGGTTCCCCATCTAAAAAAAATGGACTTTTGAAATCCGGCAGATGGAACAAACCCCTTCCACCAGGCCGAGCTTCTCCATTCATAAGCAATTCTGATTCCCCACTCATTAGCCATCCACGCATACTTATCTGCTAACACAAGTAACCACAGAATAGTCTTTTCCTTCTCATCCCCAATTCTCCAAATCCACTTTCCCAACAGCGCTTAGTTCATACTCTTCAAGCTTCTAATATCCATACCCCCGCAGCATTTAGGGAGTTACAAACTTCCGAATTGATAAGATGGTATTTTCTATCTGGGCCTCCTCCACAAAAAATTTCATGCAATTTGCTGAAGCCTCTAAGTCACTCCCATGGGGTAAACGGACATGGACATGTAAAAGATGAAATGCTAGATAAAGAACTCTTAACAAGAAGCAATCTGCCTCCACTGCTCAACATTTTATCTTTCCAAACCGCCAATCTAGAAGTTTTTATTACCCTGGATAAAGAGAAAACTGAAAACACGCGCAAGATTTTGAGCATGGTTGTGAATTTCAATAGGTCATTATCTCAGCACCTTCTCTCTTACCAAACTAATCTAAAATCCCATTATATTTGGGTTTCTCGTGAAAGAAGAGGTCCAATATAATGTAAATGCCACTCCAATAACATTACCTCCAAGGGAAAGGAATTGATAATGATCCTCAATAACAGATACTTTATCCAACCTTAGTAGCAGAAATCTTCCATTTTGGGTCACTTCCATGCTCCCACTTCTGGACCTCAAATTGAACGTAGTACCAACTACCACTACTATTACCCCATCAATATGCTTTTCTCTATATGCATTTTTTGCAGTATTCAACATTAAGTTTGCAACTATCTATATATAAATTCACATAATAATTTAATTTTCAATATATATTAATGGGGCTCACATTAAGACTAAGATAAAGCCCTCACAATACCACTTTTTGGGCCATGTGGCAGACTTTCGTGGCCAATCCAAATTGTCCAAGGGACTAAAAATCAAATGAATATCGCTGACTCAAAAAAACATGCTCATCAAAGGGTTCAAAGTTCAAACTATTCAATCTATCAAGTTCAATATGGGCTGTTGTTCATACAGAACCTAGGGTTCATATTGAAGTGCTTAGGTTTGATGGTAAGGATCCTCCAATGGGGCATATTGTTGGGCCAGCACAAATGTCATAAATGTACTGCCACATTGACAACTTGGATCAATTCAATTGTGCTAGATGTGAGGATTTTATCTTAAGGCCTAACGTGATGCACGACGGTACCCTAAACTACATGAATGCAATGATTAATGGATTGCCGAAATTGAATTGAATTAAATTAAACAATAAGCCCTAAAATATAGCGAATACCTTAAGCTTTCGTAGTATTCCATTGGAGGATCACGTATGATTCGAGCGGGGTTCAGTCCGGGTGTTAGATCCATTAGGTTGCAGCGCGGATCGATCGTAGAGATAAAACTCTAGATTTCCATATTAGAGCGCTCACGATTCAAGGATGAAATCGCTGGTCCTTCTATGGTTTACGGAGTCGGGTATTTGGATGGGAGATGGCAGATTTGGGCTTGAATTAAAGCCAGGAAGATGGGTTAAAAGGATAAAGTAAAACAAGGATAGATTGTGGGCTTCACACCAAACCCTTCTCGGGAAGAAGAATCACTCTTCGAAGAAACTCATCTCAAGTTCCAAAAGTAAACGCTCATTCATTCAATAATCAATAACTAATTACATTGTTTAACTTAAGGACTTTATATAGGAGTCCTTTCAAACGAAAATAAAACCCTAAAATAAATACCAAAAGGACAAGTATGCCCCTTAAAATTAAGTTCGAAAATTTTAAATTATCAAAATAAAAAAATTGCGCAATTTCGATCGATCGAAAGTGAAACTCAATCGATCGAAAAAACATATATCAAACTTCGCCGCAGAAATTTGATCGATTGAAATTGAAACTCGATCGATCGAATGGAAATTCGATCGATCGAGTATATAATTCGATCGATCGAATTATATACTCCAGAACATGTGTCTTTCCCTCTAGCTGTTGTTCGATCGATCGAAATAAGACTTCAATTGATCGAAAATTTCGATCGATCGAATTTTCTGTGTTCCTCCAATTTCCCCATAATTTCATCTTTTGCCTCTTTTCGCCTCTTTCGCCTAGTTATGATTTCCATTCCGCTTCTTCCGACGTCGGTATATAAGAAACGGTCCATATCCAATATCTACGATGTCGGCATCCCCGTCATAATGTCAGAAGAGTCGATCCCAATTTGATATGTGCATCTTTTAAGTTTTTCGTAGTATTTTATACAAGTGCTGCCTAGCTTCTAAGAGGAGAGTCAATCCTAATTTGGAATAAAGTGTCAAATAACACTAGAAATTTAAAAGGATGATTCCTTGGAGGGGTAACAAGTCCTCTTTTCAAAGGGCATCGTTGTGGTGTCATAGCTACCATGGGTAAAAATATCATCTGATACCGGTACGTATCAGACGATACGTACTGGCAATGTTGTCATAAGCGATTGCTTAAGCGATATTAAGCCACAAAATCGCATAAGCCATCTTGGCTTATGCAATTTTGGCATTATGCAATCGCACACTGGAGTATTTTTTTTATCGGTAATGTGAATATATTGAAAACCAGAGAAGCTGAAAAGTACAATACACAGACACAACGACCAAAAAGGAATACAAAAAATACACAAAAACAAAACGAAACAGCAGGAAACAGGCTTCAGGCCAGAGCCAACAAGTCAACCACATAGTCACCCCCCAACCCGATTCCCACTGAATAAACTCTTCCCCTGGTTCATCGCATCCTCTACAGACCCATAGACACATGATGACGGGGAATTTAGATCCGCATGTTTGGATCGTGGCCGAGCCAAGCGAAGAAAATCAGCAAAGAAGAAGTGGACCCATGAATGGGCTTTCAAACGGCCTTGAAGCAAAAATTCGCGGCTATCTCAGTCGATCGATCGAGGATTTCGATTGATCGAAATTCAATCGATCGATCCGCATGTTTGGATCGTGGCCGAGCCAAGCGAAGAAAATCAACAAGGAAGAAGTGGACCCATGAATGGGCTTTCAAACGGCCCTGAAGCAAAGATTCGCAGCTGTCTCAATCGATCGATCGAGGATTTCGATCAATCGAAATTTCAATTCGATCGATCGAGTGTCACTTTCGATCGATCGAAATCATGCAGAGTAGTTTTAATTTTTAGTTTCGAATTTAAGTTTCATGGTTAAACTTGTCTTTTCTTATTTAATTGTTTTTAGGGTTTTCTTTTGTTTAATGACTTACTATATAAAGGTCTTTATAGCTTTGTAATAGACAATTTTTGAATAATGAAAATTGAGAGCTTGCTTTTGTGCAAACCTTAGAAAAACTTGAGATGAGTTTTCGACCGAAGGAGTGATTCTTTCAAAACCTGAGGAGTGAGAAATCGTTTCTCGTACGACTTGGTGCGAGGCCGATGTACAACCTTAGTGGGAAGCCTTGGAAACCCGTTGGTGTGAAGCCGACAAGCCTCTCTAGAGCGAATCCAGAGATCTCCTATCTTACTCTTATTTTATTTTAATCAAAGGTTCAAAACCCTAAACCCCTTCCACGTGGGATTTTGCTATTTTAGGGTTAGCGGTCGATCTCGTCCCGCGTCAATTTGGTATCAGAGCGGTTCGAATCCTCGGGAATGGATCAGCGAATCATGAGTCAAGACCCAATTCTCGAAGCCCTTCGTGATTTGAACGATTACATGGTTTCCATGAGAGCGTTCGTGAAACGATGGAACATTCCAATCGTGCGCCAAAAGATGGCGAGGGTAACAAAACTTTTGCGTGAAGAGAAAGGCAGATCATCTGAGCAGCACGGGTCCATATTCAAGCATAAGGCGCTTCTTAATAGCATTTATTGCGAGTTACTAAGATCGCGTCGGATCGTGGTTGAATGGCGTGAGAATATCAGCGCAATAATTATCAAAGATTTTATTCACAATCTATCCGAAGACGTATTAAACTTGATTCACGCTTTAAGATCGAAGGCGAGAGATTTCGTCCCCATAGCCGTACCAGTGAGAAAATCTCTACGAATTGAAGTTTCGCTACCTGAACCCATGGTTGTACCTGTATCGGTGGAAGATACCGAACCTATACTAAATCAAAGTACTTCCATGCCTATGGAGGAACCGATGGCGCCCGTTGTTCACGCAGATCCAGTTACCCGTCGTGATCTTGTGCTGGAACAACGTCCGGTTGAAGAGTCCATACCAGTTGCTGAGACCATGGCAGATCTCGAAATCGTCGAAGAGCCTAAGATCGTTGAAATCCAAGCATCCATGATAGGCCCTACCGAACCGGCAATCATTGAAGCACAGGCATCTGTGATCGTCCCTACCATGGGTCAAAATATCGTCCGATACCTATACGTATCGGACGATACGTATCAATTTTGGGCGTGAACGGTACGATACATACCCTATGTATCGTACCATGATTTAAATGAGTAGATTATCGTCCGATACGGACAAAATATCGTCCGTATCGGACGATAATTTCAAATTATCGGATGATAAATTCAAATTATCGTCCGATAATATGGTTAAAATTTGAAAAAAAAAAAAAAAAAAAACTTCAAAATATCGTCCGATACGAACGATAATTTGAAATTATCGTTCGTATCGGGACGATAATTTGAAATTATCGGCGGGCCCCACCAATAGACCCAACTTTTTAGTCGGGTAACCCTTTTTTTTCTTCCTTCTTCTTCCTCTCTTCTTCCTTCTTCTTCCTCTCTAATTTTTCGACTATCTACACCCTAAATCAGTGCCAAATCGCACAAAAAATCACGGGATCAACGTGGAAGGTACGTGTATTTCATTTTACTATCGTTTTATTTCATTTTAAATACTAAAATAAGGTAGATCTACACTAAATAAGTGTAGATCTACACTAAATAAGTGTAGATCTACCTTATTTAAGGGTAGATCTACACTAAATAAGTGTAGATCTACACTTATTTAGTGTAGATCTACCTTAATATTAATTAATATTATAGGTAAATTTATCATTTACCTATAATATTAATTATTTAAATTATTTAAAATAATTAATATTATTTAAAATAATTTAAAATATTTAAATTAATTAAAAATAATATAAATAATGGGTCAAAAATAATAGGATGGGTCAAAAATAATTATGTGACCCCATTTAAAATATTTAAATTGATAGGTCAAAAATAATATAAATAATTATAATTAAGGGTCACATGTAATCAATATGGGTCACATATAATATGGGTCACATATCATATGGGTCACATATAATTAATAAAATAATAAGGTCAATATGGGTCACATATAATTTAAACTTAAAATTAATATGGGTCACATATAATTAAATTTATGGGTCACATATTAAATTATATGTGACCCATATTAATTTTAATAATAAATTTAATTATATGTGACCCATATTGATTATATGTGACTGTCACATATAATTAAAATAATTAATATTATGGGATATGTCCCATAAAATATTAGAATAATATGGAATAAATTTCAAATAAATTTTTAAAAATTATAATAATATCAAATAAATATTCATAAATTAAAATAATATCAAATAAATATTCATAAATTAAAATAATATGAAATAAACATTAAAAAATTATAATAATATCAAATAAACATTCATAAATTATAATAATATCAAATAAATATTCATAAATTAAAATAATATCAAATAAACATTCATAAATTATAATAATATCAAATAAATATTCATAAATTATAATAATACCAAATAAATATTCAAAAATTATAATAATATCAAATAAATTTGATAAAATATAATCTGATATTTTTAAAATAGCAATAATTAAAAAATAAATTTTATTTTCAAGTGTAAATTAGATGTTTACTCTTGTAAATTTTATTTTCAAGTGTAAATTAGATGTTTATTTTCAATCGTTTGCTCATTCATGCAGGTGAAATAAATAAATATGGTACGTTAAGCTCGATGATCCAAATAGTGGCAATATGGTACAGCAATAGATGGTAATAGACTCCAGATTCAATGTAATCTTTGTGGAAAAAAACTGTTGGGAGGAGGTATCACACGATTAAAGGAGCATCTGGCTCATGTAAAGGGAGAGACAAGAAGGTGTCCTAGTGTACCCAGAGAGGTAAAAGAAAATATCAGAGCTAGTTTACAAGCAGCAAAGGGAAAAAAAAAAGCTGAAGCTGATCATGATAGGGAAATGTATGAGAGAATCAGGAGGCCAGATCCAGAGTTTACATCAGGTGCACCTGAGGATGATGAGGATGAGGATGAGCAGATAGCGAGAGCTATGAGAGAGAGTGCTAGGGAAGCACAACAGCGTCGAGATCAGGAAGAAGCCGATTATCGGTTTCGGTCCAGGTTGAGGGGTCCATCCATGCCTGCTACCAGTGGTGAATCTAGTCATAGGCCACATGTTGTTGATGTTGATGAGGATGTTGAGCAGACTGTCGGGTTGCGTAGGGCAGCATCTGGGAGGGATTATAGGCCGTCTACTAGAGGCCGTACTACAGCCCCCATGGATCCATTCATGTATCGCACTGAAAGCTCCAAACAAACCAAATTGAGTGCAATCTCACTTGCAAAAATGGGGAAGAAGCTTGGAAAATCCATTGCCAAGTTTTTTATATACAACCACATTCCGAGCCAAGCCAAAGTAGCGTACTCATACTTCAAAAAGCATGATTGATACAAGTGCGGAAGTTGGTCCAGAGTTAAAAAGCCTTCTCCATATGAGATATCTCGGGCCCTTACTAATGATGAGTACGATGAGATAACCGCCATGTAGAGCTTTGAGGATGTATGGGATGAGAGGTTGCACAATTATGCGATGGATGGATGGTCCCACAAAGAAGAGCTTGATAAACTTTTTGGTTTACTGACGATGCAGGACGATATTTTGAAATCGATTGATGCTTCTGACACGTAAGAAATAAACTAATGGATATGGTAGTTCATGAGGTTGGAGAGCAGCGGGTTGTGCAGGTGGTAACAGACAATGCGGCAAACTACAAAGCCGCTGGATTAAAACTAATGGTGAAGAGACGTCACCTGTACTGGACCCCGTGTGCCGCACATTGCGTGGGCCTCATTCTTGAGGATTTAGGAAAGAGAAGCAAGGCACAGGCAACTATTCAAAAGGGAAGAACGATTACTTCCTACCTGTACAACAGTGACAAGCTGGTCAATTTAATGAGAGCCTTCACGAACAATGAGTTGCTCCGACCTACGATTACACGTTTTGCAACACAGTTCTTAGCCCTACAGAGTTTGGCTAGATATAGGCGTGAGCTGAAAAGCATGGTGTCATCGGAAGAATGGAATCAACATGAAATAGGACTCCCACGGCGAAGAGACTAGCTTGCACCGAAGTTGTCGACCGATCTACAGACGCAGCTTGGGCGTATGTCTGGTGCAAGTGTTGAGATTGGTTAATGGTGATGACAAACCAACAATGGGGTACGTTTATGAGTCAATGGATAAGGCAAAATTGGCTATAAAAACCAAATGCCCTACAAAATATAAACGATACTGGGCGATTATCGACAAGAGGAGGGATGCACAATTTCACCAGTACTTGCATGCAGCAGGTATAACATGTTGCACAATTATGTAGTGATTTTTATTTATGTATTCATTATTTTATATACTGATGAAATTGCTCATATTTGATGTGTAGCACACTACTTGAATCCAGCCTTCCAGTATACACGACGCTTCGAGCTGAGCGACACTGATGAAGTGTATACCGGTTTGCTCAATGTAATCCAAAGAATGCTCCCTGAGTTGGCGGACCAAGGCCAAGCCATAAGAGATGTGAGTGATCATAGTATCATACCTTATAAGTAATAAGTCAAATGTCATGTGATATTATCATCTATTTATTGATATGTGCCTTACTGTGTTTCATCTTTATAGATTGACATGTTTCGCAAGAGACATGGGTCATTTGGGACCCCGTTGGCGCAATCTCAAATTAAACACGACAAACCCGCTGATTGGTGGATGCATTATGGAGGTGATGGTCCGATATTGAGGCGGGTAGCAATGAGGGTATTGTCGCAAACGTGTTCCTTGTCCAATATGACGGAATTGGAGCACTTTCTCTCATCATTCATACTAAGACAAGGAATAGACTAACTATGAACCGATTGGAAAAGTTAGTCGCCACTACAACATGCGATTAAGAGTCGTGAATATACAGAGGACCAACCGTGGTAAGTAATTACATGAAGTCTTAGATCCTCAATTATATGAAGTCTTACTTACATATTATACTAATTCATCTATCATATTCTACCTTGCAGACGGTGATTATTTTGATCCCATCCAATTGGATTATATATTCGAGGAGGATGACCCTTTGAATGAATGGATCGAAGAGAGAAGATCTTGGATAGTGAGAGCACCGAATGGGGACAATCTTTGAAAGAGTAGCGGAGCAGCATGCTTCCCAACCAGCGAGGCGGAAAAGAAGATTGAATCGTCATTCAGTGGTTGGATCTGATGACGAAACGCAGCCCGGTAGTGATGATGGGAGTGGTGAGGATGATGGTGGAGGGCATGATGGTGGAGGGGATGTTGGCACTAGTGGTGGAGGGGAGGAAGCTGGTACCTCTGATCCTTATAGAGATATGGCGGCATGGGACGATGACTCGGCGCCGTTAACACGCTCGACACTCCTACATTTAGAATGGGAGGGTTGAAGGAAGAGGCGTGGATCATATCAAACACCACCACCACCACAAGATGATACGGATATGGGTTATATGACTTCTAGCTTCGGGGGATTCAGTTTGCAAAATACCGAAGATTCAGCAACTAGTAACCCATACTACCAGCCACAACAAACCTATTCGGTGCCATATGACCGTTGGTCGATTTTTGGAGGACCGCCTTTACGTACTACTGCTGAGCCTCGATTTCAAGGGGCACATATAATCATGGGTATCAATATGGGCAACATTATAGGCAAAGGCCGAAGCTCACAAGACCGATGATGACGATGATCATGAGGGCCAAGAACCACCACGAAATTCAATGTTGCTCTAAAGTAAGTTTTTCATGTACAATTAAACTTATTTTTATCAACATAGCTATTATTTTTGACAATATATAATTTATTTTTGTCAATATATATTGTAATTTACTTTATGCGTGTCTGCGTCGATCAAATTATGAAATATTGTTACAAAATAGGCATGTGACTTGGGTTAAGTTACAAAATAGGCATCTTACTTATATATTCATCTAAATAATGCATCAAATAAGTCAAAAATAAAAGCAAAAATAGTTGAAATAAATACAAAATAAATAAATATAATTTTTCAGATTTTTTAGGATTTTCTGGGTTTTTTTTGGGATTTTTTTTTAAAAAAACGATTTTTTGAATGTATCAAACCGATACATTCAATGTATTGCCGATACATTGAATGTATCGGACGATACCCGGTACGTATCGTCCGAGAGGTCAGGACGATACGTACCGGAAAACCGGTATTTTGACCCTTGGTCCCTACTGTGTCCGAGACCATTCAAAAGTTCGAGATCCATGGTGAACAAGCATACTTTATAACGCTTATCGATGTCGGCCAAAGTTCGAGGTCAAATTTTTCAAAGTCGAGGAGATTGACGGAGAAGTTAGATTCGCATGTTTGGATCGTGGCCGAGCCAAGCGAAGAAAATCAGCAAGGAAGAAGTGGACCCATGAATTTCAAACGGCCCTGAAGCAAAGATTCGCGGCTGTCTCAGTCGATCGATCGAGGATTTCGATCGATCGAAATTTCAATTCGATCGATCGAGTACCATTTTCGATCGATCGAGTGTCACTTTCGATCGATCGAAATAGTGTAGAGTAGTTTTAATTTTTAGTTTCGAATTTAAGTTTCAGGGTTAAACTTGTCTTTTCTTATTTAAATGTTTTTAGGCTTTTCTTTTATTTAATGACCTACCATATAAAGGTCTTTATAGCTTTGTAATAGACAGTTTTTGAATAATGAAAATTGAGAGCTTGCTTTTGTGCAAACCCTAGAAAAACTTGAGATGAGTTTTCGACCGAAGGAGTGATTCTTTCAAAACCTGAGGAGTAAGAAATCGTTTCTCGTACGACTTGGTGCGAGGCCGATGTGCAGCCTTGGTGGGAAGCCTTGGAAACCCGTTGGTGCGAAGCTAACAAGCCTCTCTAGAGCGAATCCGGAGATCACCTATCTTACTCTTCTTTTTATTTTATTTTAATCAAAGGTTCAAGACCCTAAACCCCTTCCACGCGGGATTTTGCTATTTTAGGGTTAGCGATCGATCCCGTCCCGCGTCACATGAGATCTCTAACCGACTTGAGAATCATCCCCACCGGCCGGCGCTTTCACTCAAATACCCGCGCATTCCGCTCCAGCTAGATGCTCCACATGACTACAAAAAATTGGTCTTCCAAAACTCCCCCAGTTTTCCCTCCAAATGGACGGATGACCAGGCCAAAAACTGAAGGTAGGGGGAAGCAGGAGCAACCCAATTCATACCGAAAGATTTTAGGAGGACCCTCGAGCCTCTGTGCGATGTGCCTCCAAGAGGAAGAGTCGGGAGCACACCTATTCCTTATGCGATCGCATACTCAGTATGAGATCGCATAATGCTCCAACGGTCATATTTATGACTATTGGAGCACTGAAATATTTTTTGTTCCCTTTTTGTGGTCCCATTGCCTCTATAAATGGGTGGGTTGGGTCCTCTACTCCTCATTGATAAGAGGCGAATTGTTGGTGGAGGTAGTAACTACCAAGGCATGCATATTGATGAAGAAGATGAAATAATAGAAGAGGATAGACAGACAGATGATATAGATTCCATCCTAGTGAGATCGGATGAAGACGAAACATAGAAAGAAGAAGAGTATGTAAAAGGAGATGATTTTGATGATGACGGCAGTGCTAGTGATGATGGTGGTAATGATGGAGGAGATGTGCCACAATGTGTTAGAGATCAATGTGTAGAGTACATTGCTGGTACTCAGTATCAAAACTAAAGTTATGATTTTGAATATTAGTATGTAAAACTTCTTTTTAAATGCAATAATGTCTATTTTTCCCTTCTAGAGACTTGAATACTTATTGTTAACTTGTTTTTATTTTTTTATTTTTATTTTCTTTTTTTTGAAAAAAAATATATTATGTCATGGCTTACGCGATTAAGCAATTTCACTCAAGTGAATGCAGTCAAATGGCTTAGCATGGCTTAAGCGATTTGACAACATTGCGTATTGGAATCGGAGCACACCGGTACGATACATATGGAATGTATCATCTGGAGTTAATATCAGACGATATGAATATTGTATCATCTGATATTTTGATACTTTCAAAATAACTTCTGATATTATCTATTAAGTAAAAAGATTTCATATTTGATTTCACGGGGTTGGGTTGGGTTGGGTAACGTAAGTTTGGCAAGTAATTAATCTCCACCATGTCACCGGCAATTAATTTAGCATTTGTGTACGGTGTACCCGGTGCCTACTCTCTCTCTCTCTCTCTCTCTCTCTCTCTCTCTCTCTCTCTCTCTCTCTCTCTCTCTCTCTCTATATATATATATATATATATATATAGATTATAAAATAAGCATTAATATCCACCACCGACCACGTAGAATCAAATCAGGCAAATCTTTTTGCTTGCAGGTCATCATCTTGACATATGTAGTATGTACATACGTAAATAAGCCCCAGCGTGTACTCGAACTTAAAAAAAAAATTGGACATGATATGATGAATTGATGATCGGATCCGACGCAGTCATATCTAGAATAAATCTCGACCATGTAAAGAAAATGTTGGCCGATACATCGACTAATATAGTGGCGATACATTCAATGTATCGGCCATTACACCGGTACGTATCGTCCAGGAGGCCTAGACGATAAGTGCCGGATTTCTGAGATTTTGACCCATGATAGCTACAGGGGAGTTTTCCTTTCCTTTTATCACATTACCGTGGACTAGAACAGGACTGCAGAGGATTAGCGTCTCTTATGGCGAACTATCCAATATGGAAACCCATATGAGGGGACAATGACTCATCGAGAGGCTTCGTGGAGCTTCTTGAACTACTTGAGAAACTAGAAGAAAAATTATCTCCAACTTCGTAACCTTGGATATATCAATATGGACTATTACTTCATCCAGTACTTCTATTGTCAAATATTGTGTTGACTTAATTCGGTGGAACACCCTACGAACCGTGAATTGGTTCGCACTGAACCAATTCACGGTTCGGTTCAGTTTAATTCGGCCATTAGGGGCGAACTTGGTGAATTCAAAGTTACCATAGCTATCTCTCCACTCACCAACTAGGCTAACAGAGTTAACGCTTTACATATATATATATATATATATATATATATATATATATATATATATATATATATATATATATATATATATCAGCTTATTGTTAGTTTAAAATAATAATAATTATTAATAAATAAAACTCACCCTCACCTAGCAAATTGGATTCACATGAGGTTAGCGAATTGCGAATTACAAACTTGAAAACGAATTGAGCAATTTGTTACATAAGTACCATAGGTCCAATATTTATTTTTTGCAATACAAATGCAACTTTGTAAATATTTGGGCTAGGATTTGGGACTCTAGAGTCTAGACCCACCTAGGGCACGACATTTTCTTCGGCCATGGATTCTCGCAAGCAATCAAATTCAAAGAAGGAACATTAGTACCATGATCCTATGTCATCCTATTGATAATATTAATCACTTCTTTTAATACATTTGGGTTAGAAATAAACAAAAAAAAATTGATTGTCTTTTTTTAAACTATTCCATGCATGTCTTCAGTACTTTCTAATGAACCTTTGCTGAGAAGCTTGAATGGGGTCAAGCAACAACGCTCGAACAAAATGTTTATGGGAAATATTTTCTCTGCAAGTAATCTGGGTAACATGGAAGGGAAGGAATAAGAGAATTTTCAATTATAAAGATTATGAAAAGGGGGATACTAATAAAAGATCAAAGATCTGCTTCTTTTGTTTTGGGGAGGGATATAGGAAAAAAAATCAAGCAACAATTATGACGAGATAATGGAAGTACCTAACTCAAAAGTCCATTTTGGATCTCTTTCTTGCAAATGGTACCAAATCAATTCAAAGTTGGGTCGAGTGAATAAATGGATAGAGCCCTTTGGCCCTTTATTAGACTGCTAAGGATACAATGGTGGGGGAGGAGATGGTGGATCGGACAAGGGAGGAACTCGTTTTGTTTTGCAAGGCCCACTTACCTGTCCAACACTTATCTTTTCAGCGAGGTAGGGGCGGGAATCGCCCGTATCTTAGAATCAAACCAGTCCCCGCTATAATATCTCCAGGAAAATTTGGAGATATGAAATAAGTAGCTAGAGTTGGCCCATTTGCGGAGCAGTTTTTTAAATCCACTTGTGAGATACACTAGAAATAGGTGTAGGATGATCATTAGGACCATCATACTTCCTGGCCATCGATGAACTGATCGGATTAACCAACCACAGTTGGCTTCAGTCACTATACTACAAAAAATACAAAAATCAAACAACAAAAAGAGTAATCATGGAAGTTTATGAGTGAGTGTGCCTTCAAAAGTTCTTTCAAGGGATATCCTCCAGCGATGTAATATCGTAGTACCCAGTCATCATATCAAGAGTTTCCATTAAGGTGATAAAAATGATGAGATGTCCAAAGTCATCATGTCATATAAATTTAAGGACAAACAAGCCAAGGAGAAGAATCCCATGCATGCGAACAGTTTCAAACAACAACAAAAAAGTGCCAGTGTTCTCTCCCCTATGGGTGAAACCATGATGGCATCCTCCCCCTATTTGCAAAGACTTGTCAGAGGTATGCTTTAAGACGCTTAACAGAACTTCTTTTATTTGTTTCTTCTGCTTTTAAGTTGCTTTAGTCAAGAAGATATTTAAGACTTCCAGCTGGTTAGTTTCCTTTTTCATTAAGAAGTTGCAACTTTAATATGTTTCAGTATCTTTTATTCAAATAAGTATGTAATAAAAACAAAAACAACAGGGATTTATTTGCTTAGGAAATTTGAGAGTTTCTCATGTAGAAAACACCAAGTTGCCTTATCTCTCTCTTATTGGTTTATTGTCCTTGGTGGATTTCTTTACTTTGATTTTTCTGTGATTTGGCTTCGTGAGTCTCATTGGATACTAGAGTATTTAAGCAAGACTATGGTCCTAATGTGAAGTGCAGTGTGGCTCCTCACTCAAGGCTATCCAATCGAATTCCTTCAGAGGGATTGACTGCCTATCGGTTTTCAATTCATGATATACAACCTAATATGGAAGTTGAAGGATGCTGTATAAGCATACCACCCAAAACATGCTGGTGAAAAGACACATCACTATGGCATTGCAAGCAAGATACATACATTTATCGCAAAATGAAACCACATAACTGTGGAAACCAGCAAGAAACCAACTTTGTAAAAAAGGAAGTCGCTAAAATTTGGCATATACACTATCAAGATTTAATAACAAACATCCGGATAGAAGTTTTCAGTAGTGAATTTAAAGAGCTAAAATAATTGAACATGGGGAACTATAGAAAAGAAAAGGACGTAAAAGAAGAAGAAAATATATCTTGAAAAATTCAGTAACAATGTAACGTGAAAAGAAAAAGAAGAAAGGGATGGATTACTGACAGGAACCATAAGGATGATGCGAACAATGTAGCGCTGATAAGTAGGTTCAGTGTAATTCAAAAGGTGTTTGTATATATGAAACACTGCCAACACAATTGCTCCAACGGTACAAGAGAAGGCGACGATGATAAAGTAAATTGGTGCCATTTGATTTCCTAGTTGACCAACCAACCAACCATTCACAAACGAACGGTTCTCGGATTGGTAAAATTAACTACCTGGCAAGCAAAAACCTGCAAACAAGTTACTTCAATGAGCCAACAAATGGAAGCACGGCTGGAAAAAACGTTTATTAACTAAATTGAGAGTCAGTAGATTTTTATACTTTACTCAGATATTGATTGCTTATAATTCGCATGAATTTATATCAGTCAATATCCATTGCACAACACACAATGCGAACGTAGATAAAATATATAAAGCAATTGGGACAAATATATACATGAATCTAAGATCTGAAACCCTAACCGCGGTTCCTGTCTTGAGAAAACTGGCGTCTCGTGCTTCCTGCAACTTTTACAAAATCAAATGTGAGGGAGAAAAAACAGCATGTAAAGAATAAAGTGGAGTCGTGAAAAGGAGGAAACTTATAGAGTAAAGGTGGAGGGGTGTTGTTGAGATCCAACAAATTGAATGAAATGGAAAACAAAAGGTTTTAATAAGTGCAAAATGAGAATATATAAATTAGGGTTGAGGGAGTGGGGTTACTACTAACCTTATATGTGGAGAGAATTGCTTCTGAAGACAGAGAGTGACGGGGGAAGGGAGGGAGGGAGGGAGGGAGGGAGAATCGATTTTATTTTAGATTTTAGATTTTTTATTTTTTGGCGGACGCCAACTCCCAACCCAAACCCCAACTCAGCCGAGGCCCACGCGGAAACTATCTCTTCTCAGTTCTCTTCTCTCTCTCTCTCTCTCTCTCTCTCTCTCTCTCTCTCTATTCTAATCTATTTCCAGGCTAGCTGCCATTTCATAATTCATACCCGCGAATCTGACGCTCATCATTTTCTATTAAGACGCCCTAAATTCTTGTCATTTGCTTTACTTTAGGCCTATCGCTTCTAAATATTAGTGCAACCTCTACAAAATTATGATTAATAATCTAATCAATTTGTAAACGAGTTGATCACCACCTTATACCGCCCATCTTTATCCTCTCATTTCTTACCGGCCCATCTATCCACGCTAACTAAATGCCCAATATTAGCACCCTTAGTTAGAAAACAACCGAATTGTAGTTTTACTTGTATATTTTTCTAGCTTTGTCATCCATGGTATACCATGATCACTAGTTTGTTTCGACTATCAAAAAATATATATTAACATCACTAATTTGTTGAGCTAATATGAATACTGTGTTGCCTAAGGCCTCCCGCATTTTTATTTTTATTTTTAATGTTAATTCCACTCAAGGATTAATGGGCTCAAAGTCTCCAATTTGATATGTTTGATGTGTATCATCTCTTTCACTTCGATTACGGGGATTTCGTATCTTGTTACAATCGATTGTGATGAAAAAACTCGAACTAAAGAAGAAGAAAAACAGACTTTTAAAATCAACTTGCACTACCAAAGAGATGGAGGGAACACCTCAGAAAGTATGCAGTAGTGTATGAACTCTTATTTCCCATTAATCCCTTCGCCTAAAATGAGATATATCATCAACCACAACCTCATCTTATCTAATTGGGGATGGCTTTAATTTGCAAGCCATATTTCTCCACTTAGTTCTTGATTAACCTTAAAACTTTGTAACATTTGCATTGTTCATGACCCTTTTCATTGCTTCTCCTTAAGTCTTCGCATTTGTCTCCTCTCCTACTTGTGTTTATAGTATCTCAATCCTTTATACAAAGTTTGCTTCTAGCTTCTGATGGACTAGTCCAAACATCTCAGACGATATTCTATAATTTTTTTTATAGGTGCAACTCTCAAAAAATAAGACATTCTTACTAATGACTTGAAGATCTCTTTATGGCTCGACTTGGGTCACTAAGATAAGCTTGAAACATAACCCTTTTAACTAGCACGGATGTGAAGATGGATGACTCTAGCATTCTCGTTAAGTATGTTCTCCTTTAGTGAAATTCAATAAGGCATTAAGTTTTCAAAGTTAAATGTAAATGAAGGAAGGTGGTTCTTTACAATATTTTAAGGAGTTTAACTTGTTCACATTTGAGAGTCAACAAGTTGGTTAGGCTAATATCAACTGTTTCCAGGTTGGGATTACCTGAAATATTAGACATAGCATTTTAGGTATGAACTTCTATCAAGCGTAATCTATGTCTTTGTATTATAATACGTATGGGTCACAATATTGAATTCTAGTCCTCATACTTAGGACTCTTAATAGGCCGGGCCAGATTTTGGCCTGCACCTAGCCCAAAAAAAGTAGTACTTTTTATCAAACAAATCCGGCCCGATATCTGGACCGGATAAAACATGTTGCAACCCAGATTAATCCGGGCTGGGATTGGGTTGAGTGTTCCAATACCTGACCCAGATATTATATATATATATATATATCATTTTAAAGTAATAAAAAAAATTCCTTTTAATTAAATATAATTTACTTAAATACCTTGAAATTAACCGTTGTCCATCATAACCATTGTTCGTTAAATCCATTGTGCGACCAGTGTCTGTTATAACCATTGTGCAACTGTTGTCCTTTCAAGCAACCATTGTTCGTTATAACCATTGTGCAACAAACTAAAATGAAATATTTGAACAAAAGCATGTACATGAGCCTCTATGATGTCAATATAATTATTTAATTATTTTAAACCTTCTTCAAACTTTTATTAGAAAAAAACAGTGCCATTCCAGCCAAATTTTATTAGAAAAAATAGCCCAAAAAATAGCCCCCGAAAAATAGCCATCCAATTTTTATTAGAAAAAACATAGCTGAAAAAAACCCAAAAAAATGCCCAAGCCCAGCCCAGTTGGGGCCGGACTTGGGTTGAGTACATTGCAGCCCGAGTTACGGTTGGGCTGAAAATTTTGGGAAACTGGTCTCGGGTAGGTTAGGGTCAGATTGAACTCCAGCCCGGCCATAATCCGGCCCATTGAGAGACCTACTCATACTAAGGTAGGATTTCAAATCATAACAGTATATTATGATAAGCTTTTAAGTTTTAACACTCATGTTGCCTCTTGGAGCATAAATCATATTTCAAATGTCAGTACGCAACATCTCAAAAATACTATTAGAATCCCAAACTTAAATGCACATCTCCCGACCTTGAATAAACTAGGAATAAAGCATTACGAAAATAAAAAATAAGACAAAGCAAAACAAACCTCTAATAACTCTGATGCCCACTTAAAATGACCTCAGATTAAAATTAGTTATAACAAAATGGCATGATATTCTAAATGAGCGTACCTTCTTGAGATACTCAAAAACATGTGATATGAAAATATTGTTAAAAGCTATGATATGAAAACAACGACAATTTAATCAAAAGTTACAACTTTCAAAAAATTGTAATTAAACACATATAATTATGCAATCATTAAGCTCGCAATTTATTTCTCCCAAATTACACCAATTGCTAATTAATTGAAATTTCCTATTTATGAGGTTTCATAGTTTATATATTGTACTATTCCATAATAAGTGCACAATAGTGGTAAGTGTGACTGTTGGTTGATGAAACCATGATTGCACACTTTATTTTTCAAGTGCTCAAGGTAGTCCTACACTATTTAGGTATCAATCGCTCAATCTCTAATCGAGGCCTATAACTTAATTAATTTAAGATTTCATAATTCAGCTCTAAATACGACTTCTACATCTGAGATTTAAATATAACACTCTTCCCACCCCCAAAAAAAAAAAATTGAGGAAGACATCTATTGTAAGGTAGTGGTTTCCAATTGAGAAGCGTTATGGTAAGAGTTGAGCTCATGTTTGAGTGGTGTCTCCTTAACAATTTATTTATTTTTTAATATTCTCAAAGAGCTTAGAGAGGGAATAATAATCTTTGTTCAATTCGCCAAAATATTTCTTATTCTTTCCTTCATAATTTGATTTACATCCCAACTTTTATTTTGAGAGAAATAACTCTTTTTACTTAGCTTGTTAAAGATCTTATTGTTTTCCTTCATAATTGATTCTAATTCTAACTTAAGTCTCCAATATTTATAAATACAAAACCCATTCATTTTAGCAATACACGCTCATTCATCGAGAGCCCTTGGACTCAAGTTGTGAAGCCTAATTTGAGACAGGGTTTTGGCGGTGGGTCTTTGAATTTTGTTCCTTTTTCTCTAGTGCTTTTCAAAGAGAGGGGTGACCCACTTTGCTTTAAGTCCCTAAGGTAGTGCATGCTATTTATGTTAGTTTAAATAATTGTTATACTTGGCATACCTATTTACTGTACATAATTGCTACATTTCTACACTGTATCTCATTCATACATGTCATATTTCTATATATGATTCACACCTGTCAATTTGTATGTGGCAAATGATTCATATATACCTGTCATATATGTATCATGCGTATGGTTCACTAATCACTTTACATTGCATCACACATTCATGTGTTACCCTGCTCTGCTTGCACGCATCGTGTAGAGACTTCTGTAGAACAACTTAGTCTCATACATAGAACACAAGTCTATTTGCATGCATTTACCTTGGCCTACTTCTTATCGTAATGGTAACATCATTGATAATTTAACCACACGCCTCATAACGCGTGATGGTATGAGATGCCATGTTGAGTGGGTGTGAGTTGAATTCTTCATGCTTCGGTTCGAGGTGCAATAAACGATTTCTACTCACACTTAGGTCATAAAATTTCGTAAAAGACCCTGTTTCTGTTTCTGTTCTGATTTCTAAAAACCTGCTAATGTTAAATCTTACTAGTTATGGAACTTTGTAAAACTCTAAACTAGAAACACCATTGTAAAGGCAACAAAAACCTAACAAATCTGAAATTATATTGTATCTTATGCCTACAATTGAGGCGCAACTTTCTTACTTTTTGGGAACATTTTTTTTATTCTGATACGAGATCCCCTCCCCATTCAACTGCATGAAAAATTGATATGTTCTAAGATAGGTTATCGATACCGTAGTGAGCGATAGTTGACACAACCATATCACGTGTTGGCCTCAAGCAATGACTCTGACACAAGTCATAATTGCGACACCCTGTAAAGTTACGCATGTGTAAACGAAACACATGGCAGCACAAGAACTGCTGGACCTTTAGCTAGGGAAATCCACTTAGAAAATTTACTGCTAGAAATCCGTAGGAGGATTGTCCATATAAAGCCACTGGTGGATTGGGTCAATTGAGATCGATGTGGACCCAGACCCAAGGGCCCCTTTTTGGAAACCAAACCCATCTTGGGTTTAATTAGGAATTAAGGTTCCTTCGTGCCTCTTGGAAGGCAAATGCTACTAGAGACTAGTCACTTTAGACCCATTAAATCCGTATTCTATTGAAACCCGTCTAGAAATCTGATGAGTCAAGGCCATTAGAACTGGCCCACTTAGACCCATTTTGTAAGAACCAAGAGATGGGTGTATATATATAGTCTTGTGTATAGGAGCTATACACCAAATCTAAAGCACTCTCTATTTAGCCACCTCCTCACGTATCCATGCAAATCATTGTATTGTGAGGAGCCAACTGCTGCAGCTCGAGGAGAAGCAAGAGAGAAAGAGAAGCCAGAGCCTTCTCCTTGTTTGGTTCTTGTAAACCCAACCCCTAGATCCCTTCAAAAACCCTCTTCGCTTCATATAGGAATCGATCTCTATAGCATTTCAGCACCCCAAATTTCGTGGTTCCTTTGACCAAGGCGAAGAGCATTAAACAATTGTAGGAATGGCGCTTTCGGCGCTGTTAATCCGACACCAGCGTGTAGCAGATCTCCGCATGCATAGAAACTAATAGTGGTAACCCCCATAATGCATTGATTCATTTTAGAATCTAAGTCCTCACTATTGATTGTCGATAATCGAAGCCGCATGCAGCGATTCCACGGATTGAAACGCGTGAGAATAGTGAGGAGGAATGCCTCTTGATTCGATCGTTGGAACCCTTGCATGTGCTTCAAAATTTGGGGATAAATAGTGTGCTGTAAAATTAGTAAATGCATGAGATTATGGTGTGTGTTTTGATGTATTTTTAAGGGAGGATCTCGTAAGCGAGTGATGGCCCGCATAGGATGTGATTGAGGTGTTGTTAAGTCGACTAGAGAGGCCATAAAGGCAAGCTCGGGCAAATGTCGCATCTGCAAATGATGACAGTTCTGAGAAGTATGCTCGAGCATGATTTAGAACCGCTCGAGCGGAAAATCACTTGAAGCCCTAAGCTCGAGCGGGAATTATAGACTAATTCCGCTTGAGTCAATTCCGCTCGAGCATGATACGAAGGGTTGTATTGGAAAAACACTCGAGCGTGATCAAAGTCGCTCAAGCGTAAAATCATTTAAGCCTACTGTCACGGGGTCGCACTTCTGGAACCTCAGTCCCGTGCGGCACCTAACGCACGCTGCGCTAGGTCAGCCTACTTTTGATACTAACAGTCGCGGGGTGTCCTTCGGTGCGCTTTCAACTCACGCGGTGCTTCTCTATCACGTGCAACGAAGCCAACCCATTTACACATCAGCTCTGATACCACCCGCCTAGAGGACGGGAACTCCCCCAACGTGGTTACCTCTGTTTCACGGCCTACCACCCAGCTTATCGTGCCCCTTACGACACGCCATCTGCACCACTGTGCTAAACTTGGCCTGCTCAAGCTTCACCCTGTGCACTGCACTAGTACCTCGCTTCGCAACAGTCTGGGCATGCAGCTTCCCATGCCACCATGTCTTGCTCACATACCGAACCAAGCCCACAGCCTTATGCCTCATGCTCACGTGCCCAACTGAGTCCCACGCAGGCGGCCTTCGTGTGCATTTCGAATTACTAGCACCCATTCATCATTAGCCCATATGTTGTCGTGCTCAACTGAGTCCCATGCAGCGCTGGTGTTCTTCTCGCGAGGTTGCTCAGCCATATGTACCGCGACGCGTAATCCGGAGCCATACATCAACCTCCCTTAGGTGACACACGGCATCGCTACGTCGACGTCTTAGGCCCACCCTTTCAGGCCTAGGAGACACTTGCGCCCCCTCTGACAACGCAAGGCTCCATGTGGGTGGAAGGCAACTCTCCAGCTCCTCTCCCACATAGAAGGGTAAAACAGTCATTCGGCCCGAATGACAGGAGAACCTCAAACCTATTGGTTTGACAATCCACAACGGCTCCTGCATCGCTAGCCCACCTTGGCTGTGTCGCATCCGTGTCTCGACCGCGTCGCTCCCGCGTCCTACCCACATGCGACCGTGTCGCGTCCTCGCAACGCAACCACGTCTTCAGGCCCACTTGGCCCCATGTCGTGTACCCTCCTGGCACCACATGTTGTGCCCCAAGCACCATGCTACAAGCTCGAGTATTGGCCCCGTCACACTACGCTCGAGTGGGAATTGTAGGCTAATTCGGCTCGGGTCAAAACTGCTCGAACATAAATTGAGGGTTTGTACTAGAATACGCTCGAGCGTGATTGGAACTGCTCGAGCGAGAAATCACCTGAAGCCTACGCTCGAGCGAGATTATTAGGCTAAATCGGCTCGAGTCAAAAACGCTTGAGCGTGATTGTACGTGCCACTGGGAATCGCTCGAGCAGGAATGTGCCACGCTTGAGCGGGAAACTCTATTTTAGGCTTGATTTGACTTATGTGCTTGTAAACCATGAGCGCGTGAACATATTAAGTACCGATAATACATGTGTGTGACCTTGTGAATTAGGAGAAAAGCACGGGAAAAGTGCTCGACTTGAACTTGTATAATCTACATATGTGCTCGACTTGACTTGAGGTAGAAAAATTTCGAATGCAAAGTTATATGTTTGACTTGAATTATGGGATAACATAAATGAATTGCTCGTATTTGATTTCTATCTTTTCGTCACATATCTGATAAATGAAAGTTATACATATGATTTATGATTGTCTTCGCACATGAAATTGCGTGATTTACTTGACATTGTGCTTGCACTGATCCATTGAGAAATTCAGATTTGTTTTCTGTTATGATTCGTGTCCATTTGTATTCGAGTGAACGTGTTATGTGTAAGAACCAACTCTCGTCAATTAATGTTCGCGTGTAAATGCTATGTGTGAGATTGTGTGCAACTGAGGAGTGGAGCCTCCATGAGAGGGGTGGAGTCCTCAGTGTATTAACCTTGTGTCTGCTACGGGATGCAATTGCCACAAATCTATTCTCGTTCTCGTGATTAGTTGTGAGTGGAGTGGAATCTCCAAAGGAGGGGTAGAGTCCTTGGGGTATTAATCCAGTGTCCGCTGCGAATTGCTCTATTCTCATTACGGGATACTCACACTAATATTATGTAACTCAATTACACCATGTGATGTGATATGCTATGCTCGATTTCGTGATCCTATATGCTCGTCTTGTACAAACTCGTCACCTCAACTTGATATAAAAGTCAATTTTATTCCTTGCTTCGATTTTTTATATGAATTCATATGCTCCCTTGCATCATGACATAACATGTTTATAAACGCACGTTTTCAAGTACTTATGCTCGTATGCTTTTGATATCATATGAAATTGTCACATTGTTTTTTATATGCATATATGTCATGAGTTAGAATAATATTATATCATTTTACATTTTTTATGTCCCTACTGAGCTTGGGTGAAGCTCATTCCTCGACTATATGTCACAGCTGCAGGAGCTGACCCCGTGTACGATCCGGAGTAAGGGGAGGATCCTGATTATACTCTTAAAGACGAGGAGGATTTGCCAGAGGAGCAATACCCTTAGTTGAGGGGAGTGTGAGCGTGAGATATTTTGGAATGTTGTAAGGTAAGATACTTGGGATAAAAGAATACATGAGTATATGTGTGGATCCACTGTTTAGGTGAAGGACGGTCTTTACCAGTAGATGTTTTTGGCATTTTGGTGATAATAGATCATGTGAATGGTTATTTATTTTGTAAATCTAGTGTGAATATTTAAGCTTGATGCCGTGTGAATGGTTAGTATTAGCTTGCCTGCTTTCTATTTTGTCATTTGCTTGCGTACTTTGGTTTTTGATTGCATGCGTGGGTACCATTATACTAATAGCTCGATTTTTCCAACCTTCAATTTTTGAGAATTGAGCTGTTATATTTGAATTGGATTGCGAGATCCAACGGCTTGAATTTTGAGTAAGGAAATCTCGGGCCGTCACAATAATCCTATCATATAAAGGAATTACGTAACGCATAGACACGTGGAAGTCACTTAATAATAAGGGTTAATCATGTAAAAGTCTGTAAATGTACACCTGATTGGTAGGATAAGGTTTTTTGCTAGATATGTTAATAATTAATAAGCATCGAAGTCGTGATTACACCTTGTCATATTTATTTAGTCTGTTTTAAAGACTTTGTAATTGCCTTATATATATATATATATATATATATATATATATCCCGTTTAGAGTCGATTGATTGTGGCATCCATTATGTGAAGATTTAATGGCACTCAGTCCTCTTGACCCTTGCCGTTTAGATTACTAAAAGGGTCATGCCGTACGATGGGGACTATGGAGAAGATGTAGGCCATGCTATTGATCGATGAGGGTATAACCCATGAGGAAGACATTGATCGTAGGGATTATTATAAGCACTCGTCTCATTTTGACAAATTTTATTTTTGTTTTTTTAAGATATAATTGTGTTTATTTCCCTTATGACATGTTTACTTATCATCAGTTTGGATATAGTTTATTATAAGACATGTTTACTTTTAATCTAGTGACAAATTTTGTTTTCAGTAATTTTTCGGTGGTAGGTCCTTTCAGTACATTTCGGATTAATTTTAATATATTTCAGGAAAATTTTGAGGATTAAAAATATAAAAAATATATATTTAATATTTTTTATAAAAATTAGCAATTGATCCAAACACTGACGCCGAGCTCAAGCATAAAATTATAGAAGAAAAATTGACAAATGGTACTATTATACTCACCCCATCAGGCTGCTTTCTCACCCTACCTTCTTCAGTCGGCATGCATTAATCGCCTTTGAATCAGATAGTGGAGGTCGTTTTTCATCCTCATCTTCAACACAATGGATCTATAGATCGTGGGCGTACCATCAAACGATTGATTTTTTATTACACATGACACATATATCAAAAAGTGAACCTTAAATCATATGACCTCCATCATGCTCAAACATATTTTAGCGTTACCTTTTGAGATATATGTATGCGTAATAAAAAATCGACCGTCTGATGGTACGCCCATGATCCATAGATCCAGTGTGCAAAAGATGGGAATGAAAAATGACCTCCACCATTTGATTCAAAGTAGATCAATGCATACCAAGTGGAGGTGGTAGGATAAAAAAGCAGCCTTTTTGGAGTGAGTAATGTACCCATGGGCAAACTGCAATAGATTTTTAGTCGCACATCGGTGAGTAAAAAAACTCCACACTTTATTCCACCTATAAAACGTACTCTTCACTTAAGCAATTCAATGAGGCATTTGGTAAGTTTGGTGACTAGTGAGTGGCTGACAAGTGTTGACTTTTTAGTTGTTAGCGTGTTGTTACTGCTCATTTGCACTTTAAAAGAAAATTATCGAAAATTTTGAGATTTTGACGTAAATATCAAAAAGTAGCAAAAGTTCGACAAAACTTTCGTTGAACCCTCATTTCGCCGAATTTCGACAAAATTTGTCACTATCATGATCAGTTTGGATATCAGTTATTTCCATTGCGACTAGTTGGGGCTTGTTTAACCCAGCCAGCTTAATTGATGCATTTATTTATTTCAATTGATGGTTACCCTTTTATTTTGTTACTTAAATAGATTTAATTTGACGAGATCGACTGACCCGATAGATCTGGGTCGTAGGATCATAGATCTACATTAAAGGACTTGTGAGAACCACCTCACTTATGAAATCTCAAGTCGTTCTTATAAAAAAAAAAAAAAAATCTCGAGTCATCCAATGTGTTTGTGACTGAAACTATTTACGAATTAAAATGTCAGGTTAAATGGATCTCTTCCTAACCAAGTTAAGTAAATTTTCATATAAATATAGTTAAAATATGATGTGATTGAATTTAGTTTTTCTACTTGTTAGCTCACTCTGACTATATGTCACAAGTACTAAATTGGTGTTTGAAGATTCGAAGCTTAAAGGCTTGGATTGCATTCCTAAGGACGAGTATGAGGTTCCTCCAGATGAGTTCTTTCCCTGATTGTAGACTTGATTTTATACTTTAGATATTTTGAGAGACAACACACTTGGGCTTGATATATCCAGCTGTATATTTTGTATATGTACTTATTATGTCATTCTTTTTGTGAATCAATTTAGGGTGATAGTATGTTATTATCGGTGATTTTTTTCGGTTCCCTTGCCCATGATTTTGCTTGGAGTTAGAACCGTTATTTTCTCCTGCATTTTTTATAGAATTAGAGTTTTCATTTATTGTACTTTGATATTTGTTTGATTGTCTTATCCGACTTATTGATTTATTGATAGGCTGGTGAATCGGTCTTTTCTATATCTCAAAAATTCGAAAAGTTGGATCGTCACAAATTTAAATTAAAAAAAAAAATTAGCTCACAAATTTAAAAGATACACTATTACTAATTAACAGAATATGTCATAAATATTTTGTTTATCGCATTAACATGCCTGTCATGCGGTTTATGACACAAAATTCTTTACCATATCAAAATAATCGCGATAAAAATAAAATAAATAATGTATACACCTATTGATGGTGAGCCGTCAATTTTATATGGAACTATTGATTGGCCCCCCATGGAGCCAAAATGGTGTTATATTTGATTTTTTTTAAAAAAAAAGGTTAAAAAAGTGATTAAGGAGATGTAAGGGGCAACTGAGGTCAATCTCTGGTAGAGAGAGAGGGGAAATCTGGAAAGTATCTTGTAAGGAGTGAATTTATTTAATAATATATATTGGGGGTTTATATATAGATATATTGAAGAGCGGGATAACGAGGTGGAGGTTTGTAAGGCCATACATTACATTTGGTAGCAGGCAAGGGCCTTATCGAATCCCTTCTCTTCTTCACTCCTTAACAGCTGCTTGGCTTGCTACCCCTTCGGCCTTCACTACTACTACTGCACTAGTTCTGAAGGAGCAAAAAGAAAGAAAGAAATCTTATCTTTATTATATATATATATATATTTTTTCTTAACCATGGCTTCCATTGTAGGAGTGTCGTCCTTTTACCAGACCCCTTCTCTAAAACTCTCCTCTTCCCTCTCTTCTCTATCTTCCGTCTCTCAAACCGAAAAGCCTCACCTCGGAGCTTTAAAGGCTTCCAACAGGGCTTTTCAATCTTCTTCTTCTTCTTCTTCCTCCTCCTCTTCTCTGAGAACCACCAGGCCCACCACAAATCCTCTGTTAATTTCATGCGCCATAGCCACGCCGAATTCAGTGTTGAGCGAAGAGGCGTTCAAAGGGCTTGATGGATTTTCTAAGGGGTCTCTCCAACACCAAGTTAAGGATGACGAAGAAGACTACGGCTTGGGGATTGAATCAGGCGATGAAGACGATCTCGCCATTGCCAATTTGAGGTTGCCGGAGCAGCTTGTTGAATCCCTCGAAAAGCGAGGGATTACACACCTTTTCCCTATTCAGGTAACTGCTATTGTTTATTTCTGTTATTATTTTTATGCTATAATTAAATTTGTTAAATTTTTTACACTTTTTTTTTAATTATTATCAACTTTAAACTAGAAACTGTTAGAATAGTCCCACATTGCCTGTGGGCTTGGAGGTTTTGGGATATATATAATCTGGGCACTCCTCACCTTAAAAGCTGGTTTTGTGAGGTTGAGTCAGGCCCATGGGTTTCTTAGATGGTATCAGAGTAGGTATTTCTCCACTCTACGTCACCCAATTCAATTGTCCACGTGATTTGGCCTGGCTCAATCCCGCCAACACGTGCGGGGGCGCGTTAGAATAGTCCCACATTGCCTTCCCGCCAACAGGGGGAGTGTTAGAATAGTCCCACATTGCCATCCCGCCAACATGTGCGGAGGCGTGTTAGAATAGTCCTACATTGCCTGTGGGCTTGGAGGTCTCGGGCTATATATAATCTGGGCACTCCTTACCTTACAAGCTGGTTTTGAGAGGTTGAGTTCGGCCCATGAAATTCCACATGGTAAAATTCAGATTGGGCAATCATTTGTTGGGGCTGTCAGTTCAGTTTAATTCCGAAAAAAATTTGGGGATTATGAAAATAATAATAAATTATTAACATGTACAAAATATTTTAACCTTTTAAAAATTAAAAATGATGACTTTAAATAATAAAATAAGTATACTACAGAATTTGCATGCATTAAAGCATGTATCACAATGATAAAAATTCGAGAAAAAATTGCAGAATCAATGAATCGAGCAAATTTTCGGCAGAAATTTCAGTAGACCACTCATTTGGAGATTTTTTCCAATTTTTTTGATTGATAGAGCGTACTACTTTTCTGTATCTCCAAGGAATGCCCTTTACATTTGCTGTTTGTCTGTCTTAACTAGTTAATTAATTTGTTTTATCTTCAATAGAAGTTACTTGAAGATGTTTAGAGATAACATATATATTATAGTAGTTTGAGGGATATGTGTGACAATTTCCAAGCATTTATCCTGTAAATTTTCATCAAGCTCACTAATTTTCTCTTTTGGATAATGGCCATGCTTATCAAATGTAAAAACTATCTAAAGAGGTGATTCTGCATGAGCTTGGTTTATTTGACCGACCCAGTCACTAATAGTGGTGACTAGCTCATGAAGTCTGTACAAATGACACCATTTTGGCACCACATGGTGGCATGTGACGCACGTGGCCATCAGCTCAGTTGGATTCTGCCCGTTGATTGACTTGAAAAACCGTTTCTGCTGTGCGAATAAGTGGCTACAAGCTCCGAAAAAGGTGTAAATAAGCAGTTGGAATGGAAGCCATTCAATTTTGGTGCTTTTAGGCTCTTCAGCACATGCTAGAGATTTTTATTTTTTTATTTTTTGGATGCAATCATGGGGCTGAATTTCAATCTAGATGATGGCCTGATGCACCACATAGCAGCACTTGACACCATAACAGTGCCATATGTACAGAATTGATGACCGCGTCATCAGTGTGTGATCAGGTTAGTAACATACTACCATCTCCTTGGGCATTTTCGTACCCTTCTCTATAAGGATGTTCGTTGGTTATTTGCTGGATCCTATATTATTATACTGTCACGAATACGGATACACTCTCTTTACTAATTCATAGGTCATAAGGAAAAGTTAGTTTTTTATAATATATATGAAGTTTTATAAGCTGTAAAACACATACAACTATATTATATATCAACGGTGCTAACTGGTTGAACTGGCAGTCTACCTGTTTGATTCAGACCAATCCCTTTGTAGTTCAACCTATTGTCCAGTTTTCAAAACACCGTTGGTGTCATAAGGTTATCAAGCCACCAAATCCTGTCAGCTTGGACAGGATCCGATGCCTAAAAGGTTTGATAACCTTATGATGCGGTGGCGTTCCATTGATCGTTTAACTAAGGATAATTTGTATGACAGATATAATCCTCAGAGGAGTAATTGTAGGAAGTTCATTTATATTTTTTCCTTGTCATTCCTCTTGGTGACGGTGTCTAATTTCTGAATAGCCTTGAGCACTTGATATATTTATACTAGGTAATTTAGTGCAATGTGGTGGTAGTTTTGTGCATTCCTTGCAAAGTTATGTGGGCTTCTCCCTCCATGACAAATAGCTGATTTCTTAAGTAAAAAATTCTTATTTGTTTTCTCCACGTCAACTCTCATTTGTTTTCTCATGCACTTCAACTTTTGTTTCAGAGAGCTGTGTTAGTTCCTGCATTGGAAGGCCAAGACCTCATAGCCCGTGCAAAAACTGGGACAGGGAAGACATTGGCCTTTGGAATCCCAATCATTAAACATCTTACCCTAGACAACAAAGGGAGTTCTTCAAGGTAGCGTATTATCTTGCTTATCTTGCATATCTAGTGCCTACTGTTGCCTGAATTACGTGTATGTTTATTTGAAGGCGGACGGGTCGTCTTCCTCGAGCTTTGGTTCTTGCACCAACTAGGGAGTTAGCAAAGCAAGTAGAGAAGGAAATCCAAGAGTCGGCACCATATCTCAACACTGTATGTGTTTATGGAGGAGTTTCTTACAACCTCCAGCAAAATGCACTTTCTCGGGGTGTTGATGTAGTGGTGGGAACTCCAGGGCGTATTATTGACCTCGTCAATAGTAACAGCCTCCAATTGGGTGAAGTTCAATATCTGGTCCTTGATGAAGCTGATCAGATGCTTGCTGTTGGATTTGAGGAAGATGTGGAAGTTATATTGGAAAAACTTCCATCCGAGCGGCAAAGCATGCTTTTCTCTGCCACGATGCCTGGCTGGGTCAAGAAATTGGCAAGGAAATATTTGAATAATCCTTTGACGATCGATTTGGTATTGTTTTACCCTTGGCAACTTTATCTCAGTCTCATGAATGTGGCATGCATCTATAGACGTTCATATCTGTTTCCCTTGTAACATGAAGTTGTACTTGTAGACAAGTATTACTCAGTCCTTGTTTGCATTTAGTTATATTCCAAGATGAATGTTTTAAATACATTGTACTTTGTTTCTGTTATTTTTTATCGTATGTTTGCTGAATATGTACCAAAAAAATTAATAAAAGTGACATGGATATGATATTGTGCATGTGTATGAAACTTTCGTGGAATTTGTATAATGGTCGTCTGTGGAATTGTTGTTGATATTTAGATGCAATTTTGTTGTATGCCTATTTGATATTTTGATTGATTAGATACGATTTAACGAAAAGCTATTCAAATCGTTTTTTACATTATTGTTTAATTAAAAAAAAAACTATTTGATTATTCTTACTCTTTCGTTTGTTTTAATCAAACCACGAAGTCAACATTATTTCTTTGGAAAATTAATATTTGTTTCAAATTATAATATCAACTCAGTTCATTGATCCATCTGATGGTTCTATCATTGTCTATCTCTTTACTCCCATCAGTGCGATCATAACACTTCCTGTCCATCTGATGGTTCTATCATTGTCTTTCTGTTTACTCCCATCAGTGCAGCCATAACACTTCCTGTGCTGTAATTTGAGGTCTTTCCTTAATGACAATCCTTCTATTCTGTTTTGAGTTCACCTCCTTGTGACTGATGGTATATTAGTAACCATGTTGAGATGTATTGTAATTCAGAAGGTGGGGGCTAATATTCCTGACAGCCAGGGTTGTCTTTTCTGCCACTTTACCCGGATTAGGCAGTTGTTGAGGACTGGGAAAGGGCGATTGTTGCTTTTAGTGCTGCATCCCAGATGCAGAGACTGTTCTGAGGTTAGTGAGGAGATAGTAGCTTTAGATTTGATAGAAGTGGACATTGTAAGAATTAGCTCACTCTGATTTTGGTAGAATTTGATGATAATGGATGTTACCTTGAGTTATGTTGTCAGCCATCTGGGGGGTGAGAAACCTCTCATACTTTTCATAACAGAGGCTTTGCTAAAGTGGTGCAATTATATGCTCCCAATTGATTGAAGTTTGTGTGGTAGAGGGTTCATATTTGAGAGTTCATATAGCAATTGGAGATTCTGGCTGGCTGTTAAAGAGGGTTGCCTTGAATGCTAGTTTGTGCCACTTTTTCGATAGTTTTCATGTTGAAAGTGTGTTAACTGTGAATAATATATCTTGGTAGGAAGATAGGACAATTCCCTAGTTTTGGTGTCCTGAGTTCTATTTCTGGATTAAAAAAGGTGCAGCTTTGGATTGCATGATAGAGTTCTCTAAAAGACTAATGTTGACAATATTTTCCCCACAAACAATTCCATCAATGTATTTGAACATGATGCCAGGTTTGTAACTTAGAGGAATTCATATGCTATTACCTTGAAATAGAGATTCAGTATTTATATATTATGAGACGGGGAGTGTTCAGGGATTCATAGATATTTTCAGTAACCAATCAGCAGGGAAACTCAGCGTTTCTTTCTAAATTTGCCACTTCTTTTATCTAACGGTTATAAAATGAAACTATACATTTATTTGTGATATAAACAGTGTATTTTTAATGGCATAGTTTCGTGTATCAAGTTCCTTAATCTGATAGCTGATGACCATGAGATTGACATGATACAATTCGGGAACTTTACCATTCTCAAATGCAATAGTATGAGAAAATGATATGTGGGCATTTTCTTGTGAAAATGACAGCATACACTGCATCAATTATATGTGGCACAAGTTTAGGTCTTGCTTATATAAAAAACCCTGTGTGTAGCACAACTATGTTGTCATTTTCTTATGATATATGAGTGCCCAGGATTCTATGTTGTTAATATTCACATTTAGCTCTGGACTTTGATTGTTTTTGTTTGAAACTGGCTTTTGAGATATACTTTCCATGTTTTTTTTAATATTTTGTTATATATGATAAAATTAAAATTAGTTATATACTTCCTGTAGTTTTTTAATATTTTGTTATATATTATAAATTAATATACTTCATAAGATGTTCTTAAACTCTGTTCACACTGTTCCTTTCGTCGTGAATTAGTTAATTGTTCTTAAGATATTATTTGATTGAGTTCAGTTTTTTAAGATGTTCTTGCATTATATTCTCATTTTTCCTTGTGTTGAATAGGTTGGTGATCAAGATGAAAAGTTGGCAGAAGGGATCAAGCTTTATGCAATATTGACGACTACAACTTCAAAGCGTACAATCCTTGGTGACCTAATCACGGTATGTTTGAAAGACTGATGTTGGACTAACTTCTTCAAGTTAAAAATATGATCTAGAAGCTCTATTTGTACACTATATATGTTCATGTCGTTGTTTCTTAATCCTCCTTTCAGTTCATCATATATACAAACCATGGTTGTCAAGGCGAGGCCATGGCGAATGGCGAGGCAAATTGCCATATGAACTTATATAGCAAGAATGCATGAATGGCGATGCCATGGTGGCTATTTTGAATTATTCTTTATTACTTATAACCTGTAAGTTATAACTTATAACCTTATAAGTTGTAACTTATAAATTATAAAACTCATAAATTATTAGTTATATTATAACTTATAACTTATGTTTGATAAGTTATATCCATTATATTTAGGGGTTTAAGTGAAACCCTCTAGTCTCTCCAACAACCCCTCTCTTGCAGCTCCTCTCTCTCGCCTCTCTCTTTCTCAACGCAAGTTTGTATTTTCTTTAATCTCTCTCTCCCTTTTCTTGTTTTTTTTTTTTATTGGTACTTTCTCTCGTCTCTTTCTCTCTCATTTTTTCGGACCTGAATTTTTTAATCCAATTAGCACCTTTACAATCAATCAATGCTCAAGTTCTTCGCAGACCCTTGCGAATGCCTTTGGAAGGGGGATGGGGAGATTTAGATCCACGTTAGTAGAACCAAGGATGAAAATGTTGGATTTCGTTTCGGTTTTGGGTTGGACCAAAACTGAAAATTTGAACCGAAATTTTGGCCGATAATATGAATTTCGGCCAAAATTCCTTCCCCCCCTTCCCCCCCATACTAATCTGGACCGAAATCGAAAATATGAGATTTCGCTTTGGCTACCACCAAAACCAACAATAAGAGGAAATGAACTTTGAGGAGTATGGATACTTACGGGAGGAGCATGCGAAGAGGAAGGAAGTGGATGCAAAGTAATCATAGGTCCATGCCATTTTTAACGTTGATAAGTGATATGCCGGTCCTTCTTTGGCTGCTACTCTGATGAAGGTAGTTCCATGGTGATACGCAGAGTAGTCTTAGGAGTTAGGCGATCAATAAAGAAGTAAACAACATTTTCAAAAAATGAGACCTCCACGGAAGTATAAAACTTATGAGACTTGGGAGCATAGCATTGGTATCCTTTGGAGTGTGAGGAGTAACAACTCAAATGCATTTGATTACCTAATCGTCCAGCTTAGTACGATGAGGGCCAAGATCTTGGACAAAACACACACATCCAAACACACGAGGAGTGATAGGAAACAAAGGCTCATCAAGGTGTAAAGACTGGTAGGGATTTCCTCCATGTGCCTAGTGGGGTCCTGTTGATTAAGAGGCAAGCGATGTGAAGGGCCAATGACCAATATGAATTCCGCACATGCATACCTTGAAGGAGAGAGAGAGTCACTCCGATAAGGTGTCGATGCTTTCATTCCACAACACCATTTGGTTGTAGAGTGTAAGGACATGGCAACTGGCTAGATATCCCATGTAAGCAGAATTACCAGCCAAAGACATAGGATACACAACCCCGAGATTGGGTTCTCACAATAGAATGAAATTCCTGGAAGTTGTGAATAACACCATTTTGAGATTCAACAACTACATCCACATAGCCCTGTACAATCATAAAAATAACATAATATATAAATACTTTAAATAGACCATTAGGAGGGTCCCCAAACATAAGAATAAATTAATGCAAAGGGCGTATCACAGTGATGTATATGAGAAGAGTAAGAACTGCGAACATGTTTGGTCAATTCACAAATTTCACATTGAAATTTACAAGAGGTGCACAATTTTGAAACTAGGAATAAGATTGTATAAAGTTTTATACCTACATGCCCAACTCTAAATTTCATAGTTTGCTAAAAGAGACTAGAGAATTAAAAGAACGACTGCAACTAGGTTCATCTGTAACAGGCACAGAAGCAGCCTAGCTATCCACTCTAACGTCAAACTAGTAGGGACCTCCACACTCGGTGTCTCTACAGACAAATCATCTTCGTAGTCAGCTTTTGCAAGATGCAATGAGAGGGATAAAATGTAATCGAACGGTTAAGTTATTTTGCAAGTCTACTGCTAGAAAGTAAATTTATGGAAAGTTGAAAGACATGTAAAGTATGAGCTGAGGAAAGAGAGGAGGATAAAGGTATGGTCCCAACCCCCAATACAATTGTGAAGGAACCATCAAGAAGACAAACCCGAGCTGAGGTACTAGTAGGGAAATATGTAGAGATGTCCTGTAACTCACCTGTCAAGTGGTCAGTTGTGCCAGATCAATGTCCCAGTGAAGGGAGGGGGATGTTGTGGAAGCAACAAAGGCGGATGTACCTGAGTGTCCAGTCCCAGAAGAACTCCATTTCTCAGCATGAACCATCTCTAATATGTCAGCCTCTGAGGGAGCTCAGGATATCCAAAAAAGAAGACACAAACCTTGCGTCCATAGGAGTCTCAGTGCTCGATGTTTAGCAGTATGCGTAAAAGATTGTGATGAGAATGAATCTGGATAGCTATGTATTGAAGCAGTGATCTCTATCTTGTCTAACCTTTGCCACAATGTGAGCAAAACACAGAACGCGCGCGACCTCTGCCTCCCCTACGCTTACCTAGATCGTGATCAGAAACTTTACCACTGCCAGATGAAGACTGGGAATCAGTGATAAGTCCCGTATCTAGGAGTAGTGGAAACTTTAGGCGCAGTAATAGATCGATGTTGCTCCTTAAGAAAAAGAATCTCGAAAATAGTACTGAGGGATGAAAGAGGCTGAGCAGTGAGAATCTGTCCTACTCTACTCGTACATAGGACGAAGACCTCCGAGGAACATATAAATCTGCTGACACTCATGTCTTCTAGCTAAGGCAGAAGTAAGCAGCTCACGGAATTGAGACATGGTCCCATAATGACAGAACTCCTCCACATACTCTTGAGATTGCTAAAGTACTCCCCCTAACGACAGTCAACAATACCACAAGTAAGCTGGTAAATCCTGGTGGCGTTCTCAGAAGGGGCAAAGTTTTCTTCAAATTTGCTCCACAATAAGGCTGCCGACTTGTAGGAGTCACAGTAGGACATAAATGTGCTGGAGGTATAATTGTCCGCTTCCCAATCAGCTAGGTCAGGGGATCCAAGCTTAGGCTTGGGGATAGCCCCAGTAAGGAGATCCATCTTCGTCCATCCTTGGATATATATGGTGACAACCTTTTTTATTGAAGGTAATTAGTGGAATTCAACTTGATGGTTGTATTACTTGAAGGAAAATGATTAGTTCTCCAATTCTCAATTCTCATACCATACCATTCTAGTTATCGCCCATGATTTCAAAAGAGACAAAGTAACCAGAGGCTCGAGGCACTCAACAGATAGATCAAGATCCCAACAGACAAAATTTCGGAAGATATATCCTCAAACAAACAAGAGATCTGGAAAACAGATCTGTCCTTGACCATGGAAGGAAAAACAAATTAAAGAACAGAAGATTACTCTAGAACCTATATATGCTAGCATCAGACCATCAAAATTTCTGAACTTCACAGACCATATCGGGTTTGGGCAATGGATTGATGCTAATCATTATATCAAACATTCACCTGTGTACATATTTGCTTGAGTAGAGAACCAGGTCCAAAACAAGTCAAAAAATAGAAAATACCTGAACCTAAATGAGGGAAGTCGAGAGATGATGACCATATACAACATAAAACACGAGAGGACTGAAGTTGCTTGAACGAAACATATACTGCAATCTCAGTTCTCATCCTAATCGAGTGTTGTCACTTGCAATGGCTTCCAAGGAGGAATCCGATATATTTCCAACTTTGCCTACACAAAATTCTATGTCGACAATCTGCACACAAAGAAGCCTTTGAAAAGGTGTTTTTGTAAAGTCCCACATTGAGTAAGGATTCGTCTTGACCCTCCCTGGGAGATTAGTAACGGCCTCCGCACGCATGTTGAGATGTGTTTTGGGTGGGTACGACGGCCCATGTGACGGGTCGGCCCATTCCAAAAATAAAACCTTGAAGGAAATGACTACTGGTAGGGACTAGGGAAGGCTGGTGGGACCAAGTGGAGCCACTCAAAGAGGATAATATCTTGACACATGGCGTCGGGGCGTTACAAAATGGTATCAGAGCCGAGGACGACTCTCTTACAAAGATGAGGAGATTGTAAAGTCCCACATAGAGTAAGGACTGGTCCTGACCCTCCTTGGGAGATTAGTAACGACATCCACCCACATGTTGAGACACGTTTTGGGTGGGTGCATCGGCCCATACCAAAAATAAAACCTTGAAGGGAAAGGGCTATTGGTAGGGACCAGGGAAGTCTGGTGGGACTAAGTGGAGCCATCCAAAGAGGACAATATCTTCACACGTGGCGTCGGGGCGTTACAGTTTTACACCCTCAAATCTCTATGCTGCAGAAGAGAAGATGCAAGGCTTAGAAAACCGATTCCAATGGTGCAAGAATTGAGCCAATTGGTGGTCCATGAGTTGACCATGTTGACGTCAACGAGGAAAAAGGATGGTGTCTATTCTTAGGCACCAGAAAGCAGACTCTGATTCCAAATTGTTTTCCCTGATTGGTGTGTAATGGGGATTAGGGTTATGAGAGAGGGACTTGTTAGAAAATGCTCTTAACTAGACTTTATATTTAGTGACATGTTAAATGCACACCCAAATATCAATCCATACACCATAAGACATATGAGCACTTAACGCTAACATAGCTTCTAGGTTAGTGTTGTAGGAATGGAGACTTCAATTGTTTGGCTACCCATTAATAATTAGAGAAAGAAGATTTGAGCATTAAAGATTTCTATAAAATTAGCATTGGCTTGCAATTGCTCTCTTTTTCATAACGTCTTTGATACTAGAGCTATTGGATGGGGAAGCGCCCTATGGCTTGTATCGACTCCAAATGGTGTTTTGGGGTGGGGGGGGGGGGGAGGGGGGGGCGCATTTGGGGCTTGCTTGGTGGTCCCAACCCCCAACTGGCCGAGCAAAAGGAGCTTGAGCATTGGTATCTGAGGCATTGAGAGCGGGACTACCTTCATTGGCTTTTAGTGGAGTTGCAAGTTTATATGTCGATGCTTCTTGAGGGGGGTGCCTTTTTGGGCCTTGGTTGGTGGTCCCTACTGGTTGAGCATTGATATCTGGGGTGTTCGGACTACCTTTAGTGGATTTAGGTGGAGTTGTGGGTTCGCATGCCAAGGCTTCTATTATTGGGGGTGACGGGCGGTGCCATTAGGTAGTTGAGTTGTCGGACGAGAAAGAGAAGTTGAGTGTTCGAGGGATCTTGTTGTTTGAGTTGTATCATGCCGCCACGACTGGGCGTAGGATGGCCCCATCCTAGTGGGCCCATTCCATGCATTTTAATATACAGATACAAGGAGACTAATCAACGTTGGTTTTGTTCGATGTCTTGGATGGAGACATTATGGAGAATTTTTGTAAGGTAATGGTTTCCCAATGCAACTCAAGTTTGATGATTCATTCGGGACTTTCAGAAAGCTGAGGCAATAGAAGCAGAGTGGGTCTACAGTTCGTTGCTGGGGCAAGTGAGGGATGACGTTGTTGTCCTTTCATTTATTGTAAACGGAGAATGGTTCTCTTAGGGCTGGGTAAGCGGATTGCTCGATGCTTGACAACGATGATTCAGATATAGATCCTGGATGGGCGCTTAGGGGCTTGGGTATTAGTGGGGAAGGTGGCTTGATAATGAGTGGTCTAAAGTTCAGAGTTCTTGTCGGTAGGGCATGATTTGGCTGGTGTGTTTTATCCTGAGAGGAAGCGACATGGTGTGGCGTAAAGTTTGTAGAGATGATGGGTTCAGGATTTGTGCCTGGGGCTTGATCTTCCTCTTCATTAGATGTTGTATGGGGCGGTTGGTATCCAGGGATATATGACTGGATTGTGCATATCCAACTGGTGTGTTTGGGCTTGCGGGTCAATTAGTTGTAGCTTTGTGGGAGTTGGTTTTATCCGAGTCCTGTGGTGTTTCTGGGGTTCAATTTTATAGGTGTTATTGTCAGCTTGTAGGGGTGGGTTGGGTAAGCGTCTTGGATTTGTTTTCCTCTTCTTTGCAATGTATCTTGCTTAGCCGATCTGCCTTTTTTTTTTTTGTTTAATAAAACTATATTTCTACAGTTAAAAAGAAAAACTTGAATCTTACTAAATAGCACTCAAATAGGTGTTTTTGCATTGAAATATACATGCATGCTTATCGTCCTAGAGACATTTTAATTAGATTGCACCAGGCAGAGGAAGATTTTAATTCAAGTTTAGGAATGGTAAGAATTTAGCGTTTAAGCATTCAAAAGAAAAAGTACCATGAAAATGAAAAGAACGAACAAAAAAAAATATTCTAGATTTTCTTCATTTGCAGTGGTACTGGTATCGTCTTTCTTTGTTTCCTTTCCTTTCCTCTCTCTCTCTCTTTTAATAATAATCCAATCCTCATCAATGTTGATATCTTTTGTTTATAACATATTCATCTGCAGCTTCCATGTCTTCTCCATGTGTCTGAGTTAAGTTCAGAGAACATGAAACCTGGAATTGTACTTGTGTCTGGGTTAGTGGTTCATGTATCAACCTTTTAAAAAAAATAGTTGACTAGGCCAAAAAACTACTCAAGACCAATATTACCAGGTTCCTTGGTTCCCTTGGTGTTTGAATTCAGGTTCACGGTTCGCCGCCCTCAAGCAAACCTGGTTCACGAGGGGTAGGAATATAGGATGAGTTTTGAATAAAAATATATACTATATATAATGTACTTAAACAAATAGATTTATAATGTACTATATATAATGTACTTAAACAAATAGATTTATTACAACTTGTTGGTCGGTCTTCCGTAAGAGTACGTAGAGGTGCAAGGTTCGAAACCCCCCACCCACTTTTCTTCATTTGTTTTACTTGGTAACCAGTCCCAGTAAACCGGTCCACCTCAACTGGACCGAACTGGATGGTGAATCAGTTCACTACGAATCGGTTTGCGGTTTGCTAGGGTCTCTAGCAAATAGGTTAACCCTGCTCAAAACCCACACCATCTTATATACAGGATCTCTGCAGTAAGATATCTACCCAATGAAAGTGTGGGATGACTCTCCTAGAGTTGTACTTGTACTTTTATTTCAGATAAATGGAGCACGCTCTTTTTTTTTTCATTTCCTTGGACAAGGCTGGACAGTTTCTCTGTTCAACTTAGTGACATGTGGAAGTCAAATTTCAAAATATCATGTGACTAAAAGACATGTACCTGGCTTTTAAAATGCCATGCAACTTGAACATTAAATTATATCCACATTTGAACAGCAGTGCACGATACAATTGCAGTTACATTGAAAAGCATTTTGATGTATATGAGGAACATATAATTAGTCAATTCTTATGTCGATTGCACCTATGAAGTTCTAGTATATTTATAACCGGATTTTTGTTCTATGCTTGAGTGCTCGATGATGATTCAATTATATGGTGTTACTAAAAAAAGAATAATTGGGTGTCGCCAACATTTAAAGACCAAAATGATGTGTAAATGATCTTACATCTTAAACTATGATTCTTATCTTACACCATTACAGTATGCTTGAATGTTACACCATGTGGTACACACCTGGAATAAATCTAAATAGACCAAGTGGCATTCCATCATTGGAACATGTCTTAACAGAAGAACTCACTCCTAAAGTGAATGCGAGCCATCCGATTGGTAAACTTTCGTATCAACCGTTCTGAAATAAGAACAACAATTGATCTAAGCGCACAAATGGTTGAAATCTTCCAAAACATATGATTTTCAAGCCCACTTTGACGGCTTCAAACACTCACATGCTACATGTTGGTAATGTAAGATCATTTAAATAACATTTTTGAGTTTGAATGACAGTCGGGAGAGTTGGCCCTAAAAAAGCATTACAAGCATGATGATTTCGAATTACAGGTTGAGGTAGTTACAAAATGATGAAGAACCGAAGTTCCTAATGAGACTACTCAGCTAGTTTAGAGGTGAGGTCACTCCTAAAGTTGATGTGAGCCATCCATTTGGTAAACTTTCGTATCAACCGTTCTGAAATAAGAACAACGATTGATCTTAAGCGCACAGATGGTTGAAATCTTCCAAAACATATGATTTTCGAGCCCACTTTGACGGCTTCAAACAGTCACATGCTACATTTTGGTAATGTAAGATCATTTAAATAACATTTTTGAGTTTGAATGACAGTCAGGAGAGTTATCCCTAAAACAGCATTACAAGCATGATGATTTCAAATTACAGGTTGAGGTAGTTACAAAATGATGAAGAACCGAAGTACCTAGTGAGACTACTTAGCTGGTTTAGTGCCTAGTTGCAGGAAACGTCCCTACACCTCGATGTTTCATAGGGGAATCGCAGATCCCCCTTTTCGGAAACGGACCCGCCTTGGACACGCGGTTCCTAAACAATAGGAACCGCGGTTTGCTAAAAAAATATATATATGTAACTTTTAATAGAAAAATCGGATTTATGTTCTAATATTATCCGAAATAGATCAAAAATTGAAAAAAGCAAAAGAAAAATCACAAAGAAATTAAAAACCCTAAAACTTACTTTTATTTTCTTCATCTCTTGCTAAATAGCAGGAAATTTGTGCACAAATTTATCCTTTACTGTCTTCTTCTTCCTTCTTTCTCTCTCCTCTCTCCTCTCTCTCTCTCTCTCTCTCTGGAACGACTCCTCTCTCTATCTTTTTTTTTTTTTTTTGTCTCGGAACGAGAGAGGTGACAGAAAATAAATGTGGTTGAGGGTACCAGTTTCAAAACCCTTAAAGCTGGGTTTTTAAAATTATACCCTCCTTTAAATTTTATATCATATAATAAAGGTACCTTTTATAATACTTTTAGATAGGATTTTGATATTAACACCCCTCTAGTTTTACAAGGCTTTAGTTACTTGAATACCATTTCTTACAATCGAAGATTATGGGTATCCAAGCTTTTCCACCATCAGATTCATTGACCTTCTAATGCGGAATTGAAGCTTACACATCGCGATCGTGGCCGGATAAAGAGGAAACGTCAAAAGAGAAAGTGGACCCATGAATGAGGTTTTAAAAAATGCCTGTTAAAGATCCGTGTGCACGTTATTTTAGGCAATATTTTATCTAGGTTTAGTTTCCTTTTTTATTAGGATTCTTTTAATAAATGGTTTATTGTGGGATTAGTTTCCTTATTTGAATTATTTAGGGGTCAGACACATGTGATATGTGATTGTTAATTTTGTCGCTTTTGTGTAACCATCGGAAAAGTGGTCATAAGTCTATTAATATGTATCGGAATTGTGTGATTCTTCTCTTGTTGGAAAGCTACTTTGATAAGCTTTCAAATAAGACCAATTTCATGTTAATCTTATATCGTTTGACCCTTCAAAAGTGGCTGCGTAATAAAAAGACGGGATTAATGGTGAAATTAATTATGATCGTTAGATTAGAAAGTTTTAATGGTTGATTAAGAGTTTTATTTTAAGTAGTATTCCTAGGGTTTCTTGTCTTTATAAATACACATTGTAATCTCTTATGAGAATTATTATTGATGATGACTGAAAAAATTATAAGTTTTGCTTTGTGCGAATTCTAGAGAACTGAAGATGAGTTTTCGTTAGAAGAGTGATTCTTCTTCCGCGTGCGGTTTGGTGTGAGGCCAACTTTTCTTCCTTGGAGCGATTCTTTGGATCTTCTTCTATCCTTATTTTCCTTTTTATTTTTGTTTTAATTGAAGAGTGAGAACCCTAACCCCTATCGTGCGGGATTTATATTATTTTAGGGTTAGCGTGTGAATATTCCGCATCAAATTATTATCAAAGCAAGTTCAACACTTGGCACGTGGAATCTATCATGAGTAAAATGCAGTTTATCGAAGCCTTTCACGAGTTGAATGATCAGATGGCTAGCATGAGATCGTTTGTAGATAGACAGAAGAGACTTGATTTGCTTCAGGCGATTTCTACGATTGGACAGGTATGGGAGGCAGTGAAAGCTAGATCGCAGAGTCCAGGGTATTTGAACTTAACTCAATGTTGGCCAGTTTTACATAATCGAGCGTTCACTTTTGTGATTCTACGTGGGTTAGAAATTTCACTTCGGATAGCAGAGTCGTTAAGTAGGGGTCAACAATTTCTTAAGGACATCGGCAAGAAGAAATCATATCGGCAAGTTTTGAAGCCTTGAGATTTTAGCTTTCAAATCTCGTGTCCATTAACCCAACTTCATCACCAACCGTCTGTTTCATTCCCATAACCTTTTCTCATCCCATAACCGTTGTGATACCTACACCCGTTATGGATTCCATTATTAGTGTAAAATCTAGGCCGGTTACACCTCCCGTAATAACTTATAGCCCAAAGCCCGTTCAAAAAACCAAGCCCGTAACTGTAGTTACCCTAGCCGATCTCATCTCACTCAAAATTGTTATCGATCATCTACCTCAGCCTGTAATAGCGCCAAAATCGGTCGAAGATTTCGTACCGGTTGATGAAACCCTCTTACGATCAATATCAGTTCTAATCCCGACACCGTTGAAAAGCTCGAGACCGTTGAAGAGCGCGTGTTCGCAACAATTCCTACCGAGTCTAGTCCGCAATGAAGTCTATCGGTCTCATGATCGTGTTGGTTGTGTGTTGACGTCGATTCCCATCGGCGTATCAAAGATAAATCGGACCTCTCTCGAGTTGAATCCGGGTTACTTATCCAAGCTGCTTCCGATCGAGGTTCCCTATATATTGTTTGTAATCCTGGCCATGAAAATCCATGCTACCCAAAGTTCGAGGTCGAACTTCTTCAAAGTAGAGGGGAATAATTCGGAATTGAAGCCTAGACGCCGTGACCGTGGCCGGATAAAGAGGAAACGTCAAAGAGAAAGTGGACTCACGAATGGGTTTTTAAAAAAGGCCCGTTAAAGACCCGTGTGCACGTTATTTTAGGCAATATTTTATCTAGGTTTAATTTCTTTTTTATTAGGATTCTTTTAATAAATGGTTTATTTTAGAATTAGTTTCCTTATTTAAATTATTTAGGGGTCAGGCACATATATGTGATATGTGACTGTTAATTTCGTCACTTTCTGCGCAACCGTCCGAAAAGTAGTCATAAGTTTATCAATATGTGTCGGAATTGTGTGATTTTTGTCTTGTTGGAAAACTCCTTCAATAAGCTTTCAATAAGACCAATTTCATGTTAATCAGACATCATTTGACCCTTCAAAACTGACCGCGCAATAAAAAGATGAGTTTAATGGTGAGATTAAGTATGACCATTAGATTAGAAAGTTTTCATGGTTGATCAGGAGTTTTATTTTAAGTAGTATTCTTAGGATTTCTTTTCTTTATAAATACACATTGTAATCTCTTATGAGAATTATTATTGATGATGAATAAAAAAATTATGTGTTTTGCTTTGTGCAAATTCTAAAGAACTTGAGATGAGTTTTCGTTAGAAGAGTGATTCTTCTCCCGCGTGCGGTTTGGTGTGAGGCCAAGTTTTCTTCCTTGAAGCGATTCCTTGGATCTTCTTCTACCCATATTTTCCTTTTTATTTTTGTTTTAATTAAAGAGCGAGAACCCTAACCCCTATCGTGTGGGATTTACGCTATTTTAGGGTTTGCTTGTGAATTTTTCACATCACCTTCTGGAATCAGAAATGGAGATCACGATACCTTTGAATCTTCCACACGTTAGATCTCAAGATCATGGTCCACTTATCGTATGGTCAGATGTTGGTTCCATGCACCAATATCCCCAATAAATAACTATGATCATGGAGTGCCATGAGAAAGGTTCTCAGGTCATTTGGGGATGGTTTTTAAGTGGAATAAATATCTGACTGTCTGATTTGTGGGTCAAGATCTCTAGATTTCTTATTAAGAAAATTTGGACGATAAATGATATATATCATCTGATATAATGCAACCAACGCCTAGTAGCAAGAAGTGCCTAAACCCCCTCTACTATTCATAGGGGACTCCGGATCCCCGTTTCGGAAACGGATCTGTATTGTTTTTTAATTTTAATGACTGATATTAAAGTTCATCAATCGGATGATTCACATGAACCATGTCTGACTTAATTACCGTGTATACGCGAAAATAGAAAGGGACCGACTCTCTTGACCGTCATTTCAATGGTGTTTAAATGATCTTACACCATCAATGGTTTGAGATGTGAGTGATCAGAACAGTCAAAGGGCTAGATCATAGATTTAAGTGCAACGGGCCCAAAAATAGTGTTTTAGGGAGATTTAAACCATTCGCTTGTTGACTATAATATCAACCATTGTTTTTTAATTTTACTTTTTTAGTTTGTCAATTGGATGGTTCACATGAATCATTTCTGCCCTAATTACCGTGTATACACGAAAATAGAAAGGGTCCAACTCTCTTAACCATCATTTAATTGGTGTTTAAATGATCTTACACCATCAATGGTTTAAGATGTGAGTGATCAGAACAGTCAAAGAGATAGATAATAGATTTAAGTGCAACAGCCCAAAAATATTGTTTTAGGGAGATTTAAACCATCCGCTTGTTGACTATAATATTAATTGTTGTTTTTTAATTTTAATGGCTGATATTAAAGTTCGTCAATCGGATGGTTCACATGAACCGTGCCTGCCCTAATTACCGTGTATACACAAAAATAGAAAGGGACCGACTCTCCTGATTGTCATTTAAATGGTGTTTAAATGATCTTACACCATCAATGGTTTAAGATGTGAGTGATCAGGAGAGTCAAAAGGATCATAGATTTAAGTGCAACAGGCCCAAAAATAGTGTTTTAGGGAGATTTAAACCATCCGCTTGCTGATTATTATATCAACCGGTGTTTTTTAATTTTAATGGCTGATATTAAAGTTCATCAATTGGATGTTTCACATCCACTTATTAACATGTTTCATCGAGCTGAGACACTTAGCAACCCACCATTAGTGCATTTATTGGATAAAAAAATACAACCATCAGATGAGTAGAATAACTATTTTAAAATTTCACTAGTGTATTTGTTGGTACTCAGCCGAACACCTAATACGATTCTATTATCCGATTAGACATTTGCAACCGCCTCCTTCAACCTGAGCACGAGCATGGGCAAATGTACCAAACAAAACATTAGCATTAAATGTCATTCAATAGTTTATTTTAAAAATAAAATAAAAAGAGATAAAATCTAATTAATAAATGCTATATGTCTATTCTTCATCATTACATGCAATTAAATATAACATTCTTTATCATTACAAGCAATTAAATATAATTCTTTTTAGCATTGCAACGTTTCCAATGAAACAACTCGAGCCTCTTCTTCTCTTTTTTCTTCTTCAAATAAGCTATTTTGAAAGTTGAACAACTACATCTCTACACCTAAGCTAAGCTGCTCATGGATGTGTTGAATTGTTGAACCAATGATTTTTTTTTTTCTAGGACTTATATTCAAAGCATCTAAAGGTAAAAGCTTTATCTTTTATTTTATTTTTTAGCTTTATTATGGACCATAATATAGATGAAATACACAATGAAGATAGTGGAGATGAGATAGATGAAGCAACTATTACTCCTTTGTCGAAGTATGTTACTAATATTGTTGAAAGCAAAGGTTCTAAAAGGGGGAGGTACTTTAAAATTTACATGCAACTATGGTTGTCGAGAGAGAGAGACCTTACTCTGGCTCTTATTCTCGAGTTAGAGCTCATTTGATCGGGACTTTTGCCTAATCAACCAGCTCAATGCATTGTCATGTGTCCAAACGTTTCTCCCGCCGAAAGAGAGAGGTTACGAAAAGAAGAGAGGGAAGCTCGAGAAGTCTATGGAGATGCTAGTAATAAGGGAAAATAAATAAACACCAATTAATCAATGAAGTAGCAACAACAAATAGAACACTTTTGAAAATGGGCCACTAGAAAAAATGTTTGATATTGGTGGACTGGATGACATAGATGCCAAAATTGCACGTTGCATGTACGCCAATGGAATACCTTTCAATATTGCTAGGTCTCCTTATTGGGTAGATATGGTGAGTGCAATAAACCAAGCTCCCAACGGATTCAAACCCCCTAACTATGAAAAATTGTGTACTTTATTGTTGGATAAAGAAAAAATAAAGTAGCAGAACTCGTTAGCCTCTCTTTCTCAAGAATGGAATACATATGATGTATCAATTGTTTCTGATGGATGGACAAATGTGAAAATGAAACATTGATTAACATTATGGCAGTTTCTGGAGGCTATTCTATGCTTGTAAATGCACATGATTGCTCTGGAATTGTAAAATAGGAGTAAACATAGCGAATTTGCTTTTGAAAGCAAGAGATTCAGTTGGTGCATATAATGTTGTGCAAGTACTAACAGATAATGCTTCAAATTGCAAAGCGGCAAGGCAAATTATCGAGTTTAAAAATCCTCACATTTTTTGGTCTGGTTGCTTAGCACATACATTAAATTTGCTAATGAAGGATATTGCACAGTCTAAAAATCCGTGTTTGGCGTTTGTAGATGGGCAATACAAAAGAGGTAAGAAAATTTTGAAGTATGTCAAAAATCACTCGGCTGTTTAGTATTGTTTTCGTACTTTTTCAGAATTAGAAGTGTTGAAAGTAAAGAAAATAAGATTCAGGCACCACTGTATTGTTCTTCATCATTTGGTTAAAGTTCGGGCGATATTAGTCTCTATGGTTTTAAGTAAAGGGTGGAGAGAGATGAAACTTGCTAGTAGTGATGAAGAATATGAAGAAATTGAAAAGATCATTCTCAATAATGATTCTAATGTAAGAGAGTGGTTGAACATTTTGAATGTTAAAAGTGAATGTCTCTTCCAAATTTTGTGAGTGAATATATACTTATTCTGATGGGACTATCATCTAATTAAATATGAAGATACAACTTTTGCAAGTGGCTAATTGAACATTTTGAATTTTTTAAATTGTTTCAAAAATAAAAATAATATATATATATATATATCTGTGTGTGTGTGTGTGTGTGTGGGCGCTCCTGCTTCCTAAATTTTAAAAAATTGCCGCTTCGTGCAACTAAGGTTTAGAGGTGAGGCATGGCGGGGTTATCTTTTCAAATTTCAGGCAATATTAAAAGAAAAGGAAGATTAGAGTTAGAAAAGAGGGAGAAAGAGAGGCACAGGGGGTTGGTAAGAGGAAAAGTGAAAGAACTAGGGGATTTAAAAAAAAATAAATTTAGTGAAGTTTTATATTCATACTAATACTACTAATATAACATCAATTGCAAAGTGATACAAATGTGTCATCCAAATTTTTTGCCCTCTATCTACATTTTCTACTTATGTTGTTGCTCCATACTCAATACATGATTTCATAGGGATAATAAACTAAAGTAATTTGAAGAAAGATGTTTAATCATGCAAGTACTTCGCAAGGGGTATGTTTCCCCCCTCCTGACCGGTAAGGACTTTGCAAGTTGGTTATAGGTTACTTTTTCTTGCTTTCTTTTTTAGGGTAGAAGCCTATTACTTTCATTTATTTATCCTTTTCGGCAACTCGCAAAGTTCTATCCCACTATAGATAAATCATTAAAGATCATAATGGTTCCAAAACTGAGAAATAATGCAACAAGATTTAGTGGCCATCACATTGAAGGGAGATTTTAGCATGGGTTTGGGTTCAAGTACAAAGGTTTGAAAGAAGGCCAAGTCTATTCAAAGTCACCGTGTTTGACTCTGCAAGGTTGTGATTGGCCTAAGCCAAGCGTAAGAAATGACTTAATGGCCATAATTCAACAAGTTGGTGCTAGGTTCACCTCAGATCCAAATTCAAAGCAAAGCCAACCAATGAAAATCTGAGGCTAACTCTTAGTCAAAGGCTCAAATTTGCACAAGTTTGACCTTGAAAGGGTGTGACCGGCCTATGCGAAGTATAAAACGAGACTTAATGACCATTGTTCAAAAAGGTGGCACTATGTCAAATACTAATTCAAAGCAAAGGCGGTCAGAAGAACAAAAAAATCCGGGTATTATAAGGCCCAAATGTGCACATGTCTCACACGAATTTGATGTTTTTCTTGCCTGTTAAATGTTTTTAATTCTTTGCATTTGTATATATTCAGGTTGAAAAAATTTACTTCTTGCATAATTTTCAGGTATATGCGAAGGGTGGGAAGACCATTGTCTTCACACAGACAAAACGAGATGCTGATGAGGTAGCAATGACATTAACTAATAGCATAACTGCTGAGGCACTTCATGGAGATATATCTCAACATCAGCGAGAGAGAACATTGAATGGTTTCCGTCAAGGGAAATTCACTGTGCTCGTTGCAACAGATGTTGCAGCCCGTGGGCTTGATATCCCCAATGTTGATCTGGTAAGTTGATGAACATTTCCGTTTCCTTATTTTGGCATCAGTGGTCATATAGTTGTCCGCATAATAACGGAACTTGACCTTTGTTTATGTCATGAGCTTGTGGATTACTTCCTTTGTTATTGAGATATTGCAATAAGTAATGGAATTTTTTTTATTTTTATAAATGCTTCAAAGGTTCCAGTGAAACTTTCTTTGAGAGAAGTATGCGCTTCATATATCAGGAAAAATCCGAGGTCTGAAAGTCACAAAAATCATTTCTCAACAATTCAACTTTCTTGTTAGTGAAACGCCATAGAGAAATCATTCCATTGGTTCATATCACCTGTTTCATGTTCTCTAAATTATGGAATGATTAGTTTTTGTAGCAAACAATATTTTGATGTTGTAAAGAAGATTTTTTTATGGCAATGTTAGCTATCAATTTCATTAAGTACGCTGCACTATGTTGTTACCATTTGGAAAAAGGGTCTGCTGCTACCAATCAAAGGTTTGAATCTCCCGTATTGTAAGCTTTTCTTGCTAGCCAACATAATCATTTATGCCATACTAAGCTACTTTTATGATGCCCTTCGAGTTGTGCTGCCAATGAAATTCTTTCCAAAAAGTTTTTCTCCATTGATGGCAAACCCGTTGAATGTACAAGATGGGAGCCAGACGCGAATTCTCTGCAACTTCACCGATGGATGAGGGGAATTTGGGTTCGGCCATTCGGCCTTCCCCTACATGCTTGGACCTCTGAGATCCTCAGGGAGATCGCAGAGATATGTGGAGGACGCATCCTCATTGACAAAAGCACTGCCGACGTGTGGGAGTCTCGCTTCGCCCGAATACTGGTGAGATCCGATAGCTGGGAGGCCATTCCCCGATCTTGTGAGATTGGCCTCAATGGCCAAAAACTCAGTCTTCATAGAAGTGGAGTTTATGGAGAGGGTGGTCCGCCCGCGTCAACCTTACCACGAATCCGAGTGGACTGGGATTTCCGAGGTAAACATACTCTGTAGTGTCATAGAAGAAATCTCGACGGAGATCTACCCAATCAGGCACAGGGCACCAAGGACCATGCTGCAGCCTATGCATACCTCGAAGAGTGGCTCGTCCTCGGATCCGACGCTCCATTGGAGGCCGACCTCGGCCCCGACGCTCCATCGGAGGTTGACCTCGCCGATGGGATCTCCATATAGATGTAAGAAAGCCGAGAGGCAAGACAAGGGGTCTCGAGCGTCGATCTTGCCGATCACTTCCTCCGATAGAGGCAAATTTATCGTCAGTTGCCATGAGATGGAGATTCCGACGACGAAACTGGAAGAAGGGGAGATTGATACTAATGTTGCCGAGTCGGGGTCACCTGTTGCCGGTCACGAGGAAACGTACTACCGATGCGCCTCTTCATCGACGACACCAAACTTTTCTCCGGCGACGGATCTCTTGTCCCGATCTCCGAGGTTTGACAATTCGGTCTTCTCGCTCAAGCCTACAGTGGAGATTAGGCTTTCCTCTTTGGGTAACCCCTTCAAGCCTACAGACGGGAGAGAGGACGAGCGGCTTGTTTGTCTGGCTGTTTGTAGTCTCCCACCATCTCGAGATTGGGACCCCATGCTTTTGGAAGTGACACGTTGGGGGAGATAGATGGAGACGTATGGCGAAAGGAGAAAATGGGGGGCGTCCCTGCAGAAGCCTCTGGAACCCTTTTTGGGGATTATACTGCCAACCGGTTTAGGGTTTCGAGATTTGAAAACCAGCACTTTGGTACTGCACGACAAAAGCGCTTTTCGACTAAGATATTGGGCGGGACTTCCTCTATTTCTTCCTTGTTGCTCGGGTCGAAAGGTTTCTCTATCTGTTTGGACGGGACTCCCTACTGGACCTGTAGACCCGATGGGTGGACCGGATCAAATCAACTTGCCCGACTCAACTGGTACTGGGACCTTGGTTCTAAGCGGGGCAATATGCGTGGATCTGTTGATATCGAGCTTGAATATCTGCTGGACGGGTCTTAAGAATTTCGATCCCACAAATCCTCTATTCCAGCCCCCCTGGAGAAACACTTGCCCTATCCTCTGTTATAGGAGGAAGCTATTTCTTCCTCCTCAATGACTTCTTCAGAAGGGGCTATGCTGACGGTGGTGGACCTCTTCGAGTGATTTTGCCGATTGCTCCTCTTCGTCTGAGGAGGCTCTCCCGCTCCGCTTGTTACATTATAACGAGAAGGGACGGTGGGTCAATTATTATCTGGGCATTGATCCTCCTATCCGACCAACCGCGACTGCTCACTCTATTGATAAGAACAGACATAAATTCGAGGCGCTAGATGCTATTATCACCTTCGGAAAGGTACTCGGGATTTCCTACTCGGGATCTAATGAATATCTTAGGGAAATTTTCAGAGTCATAACGAAGGTGCGACGGAGCTCGGCAGCTGACACCCCAAAAAAGAGGAAAGGGAAGTCTAGAGAATTGGCGAGACTGGATTGGGGTATGTTTGATGGGAGAGGACCGGAGTCCGTATGAGACTTGGTTCCACTGGTCGGGTTAGATACACTCTCTTTATGAAGATCTTGTCTTGGAATGTAAGGGGCATAGGTAGTGCGAAGAAAAGATCGGGAGTGAAGCAGGTTATATCGTCAAGCAATCCGGCGATCATTATTCTTCAGGAAACAAAATGGGGAATTTGTGACAATAGTAAAGTTATATAAGTTTTTGGCGGCAACAAATTGGATTGGATTGGTGTGGATTCAATTGGGGCCTCTGGTGGGATCCTCTTAGCATGGAATTCGTCATTATTTCAAAAAGTTGATGAGGAAATAGGCCGATTCTCGGCTTCGGTCAAATTGATTAACAGGGATGACGGAAAATGCTGGGCGTTTCGGGTATTTATGGCCCTACTGATGTGTGTGAAAAAGATGAATTCTGGTTCGAGCTGGCAGCAATAGCTGCTAGGTGGGATGTCCCTTGGAGTGTGGGGGGATTTCAATGTCGTGTGTTACTCTCATGAAACGTCTAGCGGCCTGCCTGATCGGCGGGACATGGCCAACCTTAACTCCTTCATCCAAGATTGGACGCTCGTGGACTTGCCTCTACTGGGTGTTCGCTTCACCTGGTCCAACCTGCAACAGGTTGCCTCTTTCAGCCGCCTTGACCGCTTCCTAGTATCTACCGATTGGCTAGAATGCTTTCCCCAGGCGTCGCTACAAGGTCTTCCCAGAGCTGTCTCGGATCATAGTCCTATTCTCCTTGATTGCGGGGCCACGGGCAGAGGTCCTACCCCCTTCCGTTTTGAAAGTCAGTGGCTGCTTAATGAAAAATTTAAAGCTCTGGTGCCGGTATGGTGGGGTGAGACAAATCCTCGCGGATCGGCTGCTTTCCGCTTCAGCTCTAGATTGGGCCATCTAAAAGGCCACATCAAGCAATGGAACAGAGAGAGATTTGGTCTAACGCACGAATGGAAAGCGGCTATCCTTGACCGGCTTAAGGAGCTGGATTGTGTTGAAGAGGAGAGAACTCTGACTGAAGTTGAATGTGTCGAAAGGCAGAAATTGAAGATGGATTTTAATTTTAGTGACAAATGTTTCCAAGAAGAGCTGAGTTGGAAACAAAAATCCAAAGTCCACTGGTTAAAGGTTGGGGATAACAATACAAAATATTTCCATATGGTCGCGAATGCTAGGTCAAAAAAGGAGATCCTTACCAGAATCGTGGTGAATGGGGACACTTTCTTGAAACTGGAGCAGATTAGGGATCAAATTGCAGAGTTCTATTGTAACCTGTTGAAAGATGAGGGGTGGAATAGACCACAAGTAGAGGGTATCATCTTTCCTAATATTGGGCACGCAGATAGAGAGGGGCTGGAAAAGCCCTTATTTGAAACAGAAATTTGGGAGGCGATTAGGCGGAGCGGGAAAAATAAGCCACTAGGTCCTGATGGCTTTAACATGGAATTTTTCGCTACCTTTTGGACTTGCTTAAGATATGATATTTTAGAATTTTTTAGCAAATTTCATTCGAGCACCGAGATAGGTAGAACTCTAAGCTCGACTTTCATCACCCTTATTCCAAAAATTGAAGGGGCGCCCGATATTCGAGATTTTCGCCCAATCAGTCTCATCAATGGCTTATACAAAATTCTGGCGAAGGTTCTTGCCAATCGCCTTAAGCTGGTACTTCACTCGATCATCTCTGAAAGTCAAAGGGCTTTTATTAAAGGTCGTCAACTTACCGATATGGCTGTTATCGCCCATGAGGTGGTCCTCTCGGCTGCCTTATTCCGCACGCCGAGTTTTTTGTGGAAAGTGGACATGGAGAAGGCCTATGATCGGGTGAACTGGGAATGCCTTGACTATATGTTGAAAAGATTTGGCTTTGGCGAGATATGGAGAAAATGGATGAGAGGTTGTGTTGAGTCTCCCTGGTTCTCGGTGATAGTTAATGGTACTCCCGCAGGGTATTTCAAAAGTTCGTGGGGTTTGAGGCAGGGCGACCCGCTTTCCCCTCTTCTCTTCAACCTGATGGGAGAAGCGTTGGGGGCCCTCATTTGCAAAGCCCAAGAGATAAAAAGAATTGCTGGTATATCGGTGGGTACGAATGGTTTCGCGGTGACTCATCTCCAATACGCCGATGACACTATTTTCTTTGGTACAGTTGAGTAGGAAAATATCGTGACCTTCGCCAATGTTCTTACGATTTATGAAGTTGTTTCAGGGCAAAAGGTGAATCTCACAAAATCCACTATTTCGGGCATCAATCTAGAACCTGGGGACGTGGTAGACCTGGCTGCTAGGACTTCCTGCTCGGTTTCATCTCTCCCCATTGTCTATCTGGGCCTCCCGCTTGGGATTGGGAAACCGAAAGCTAGAGATTGGGAGGTAGTCATCCAGAGATTTCAAAAGAAGTTGGGAACTTGGAAAGGGAAGTTCCTAAGTTCGGGGGGGCGTCTCCAATTGCTGAACTCGGTTCCGTCTAGCTTGCCGACTTTCTTCATGTCAGTGTTCAAATGCCCAATGGCGGTCATCTACGCCCTCGAGAAAATAGAAAGAGATTTCCTATGGGAAGGTGCCGATGGGGATAGAAAATATCACCTAGTGGCTTGGGAGGTGTGTCAACTCCCCGAGATTTTCGGAGAGCTTGGCATCAGAAATCTGCATTGTGCCAACATAGCACTTCTGGGAAAATGGCTATGGCGGGCGGGGTGTGCATCTGATCAGAATCGGCTATGGAAGGTTATTCTTCAACAGAAATACGGTAGCTTACCGGGAGCGTGGGGGATTAATACCAGCCAAAACAAGAACTGTTCTGCTTGGTGGAAAGACATCAGTTCGATTTGGGATGTCTTCTTTAGATGGATCCGATTCAGTTGGGGGGATGGTTCCCGAATTTCCTTCTGGGAGGATTCGTGGCTACGATTAGATCCTTTAAAGGTCCTGTTCCCTTCGATTTTCAGGATCTCGATGGCACCCCAAGGCCTGATCACGGACTTCTTAGTTTCAGATGGGAACACTCTAGTTTGGGAGATCACTACCAGGAGGGCTTTGAGAGAGAAGATCGACCATTACCTTAGGCTGATGGTGGAGATATACAAAGCTATTCCAAACTGACAGCGATGTGACGCAAGGATTTGGTTGGGCAACATAAACGGAAAGTTTTCGGTGAGGTCCTTTTACCGGGTCCTCTCTTACAGACTGCTGATTAGAGCTACATGGGTCTTCATCTGGAGAGCACCGATACCCCCCAAAAGTCCGCTTCTTCGTCTGGACAGCACTAAGAGGTCGCATCTTGACTATGGATCAGTTGATTTCGCGTGGTAAAACTCTTCGAAATAGATGTTCCATGTGCCTGCGGTTGGAAGAATCGATCTCCCACCTGTTTTTACATTGCGAGGTCACTTCTAAGATCTGGGGAACTATTCTAAGTTCTTTCGATCTCAGCTGGGTTGCCTCGGAGAATTTATCCGACGTTTTGATTACCTGGAAAGGGGTTGTTTGGAATGGCCAAGTTGGTTCTTATTGGAGGGTGGGGGTCTACGTGGTCCTGTGGAGCATTTGGCTGGGAAGAAATGCTAGTCTTTTGTCACAAACGGCATCCCATCAGCGCCATCCTCAACCACATTAAAGACCTGATGTGCCACTGGGTTATGCTGGACAAGTATGAGGGGCAGGACTTCGGGGATCCTTTCCTGTGACGCTCTCGTCCTTCTCTTGTGGGAAGGGTGGGGAGGAGTTTTAGCGGATCTTGGGAAGGGGTCTATTTGCCTATGGCTTTTTCTGTTCTTTGATGCATTTTGGCGGTTCTTTTATCTCTTTGTAATATTTCCAGCTTCTCGCTGATTGTTATGAATGGATTCATCTTTTACCGATAAAAATAAAATAAAATTTAGATTTCTAGAAATTAGATTGATTTCTTTTCCACTCTCAAGAGAGCAATGAAATGGATTTTTTTTTTTTATCAATGAGAGAAAATATATTTAAAAAGGAAACAGAAGGACAAGAGGACTTTCAAACCAGCGAGAAGCTGGTAACGATAGGAGCCTAGTAAAAAAAACAATAGAAAAGAACAACAAACAAAACAAGCCCAAGACCAAGAAAACCAATCACCACCAGCACCCCCCCTGCAAAAAAGAAAAAGAAAATCCCAAAGAGCAGCGCAGAAACAAAAGGGGACCTCCAACGGCAGGAGGAGGAAGAGGCAACAAATGCCGACTATTCCATTCACCAAGAGAATCCCTACCCCGTGGCCAGCTGGACTCAATTGATGACCAGATCGCGGACGTCTTTTAATGATGCACACCAGTCTTCTGACTCTGCTGAAGACCCTATTATTGCGCTCGTTCCAGATAGCACAAGGAATAGTGAGGACCAGAATATCCCAGAAATGCCTTTTGATACCCCTCAAAATACACACCATCCCAGACTGCAATCAGGGTTCCAAAATCGTTCGGGAAGTCCCACACCAGATTAATAGAGGAGAGAATCATACTCCAGACTTCTTTGGCTGTCCAACAGTGAAGAAACAGATGCCGCACAGACTACTCAGACGCCCCTTTTTTGAGGAGCTGGTCAATGAAATGAATATAATCATTTGCTTGGATTGTGTTGTTCATCAACACAAGTATGACAGATGAGTTGCATTTTCACTGGGTGGTCTTAATGACCTATCACTGACTTTAATAGAGCTATTGAAGTCAATCTCTTCCTGCGAAAACCTGATCTTTGCAGCTTTCAGGGGCACTGACATCTGTAAATGTCATCTTTTGGCGTGTAATAACCTCTAAAAGGCTAGTACAGTTTAATTTAATAAGCTGGAGCCAGTGATGGGAGTTGATCTCTCTCGCCCTCGCTATGTTATTATTAATAATGACATTGATTTCTAATGGGAGAATGCAGATGGTTGCAGCAAATGCAGGCCAACAAGGGAACAACAACAAGATCAGATCAACTAATACAAATGCGATTCACAGCAAACTGCAATAACCATATAATTTTCTGTCCCTAGTGTCCACCTATACTCCAAAAAGCATAATTCTTCCCCCAAGGGTAATGAGCCTCCACTCTGCATTTGAGCAGGTCACCTACAAAATTCGGCATCATCCAAAGAACAACAAACTTAGCAAGAAAGTGCTTTCGAACCTGGGAGGAAATATACTAGCACCAATATGTGGCCAGCTGTTCTGTGTCTAAACCACATAAGTTGCATCGCGTCGAGATGAAACCCTCAATGTTGTAACTGATCGACTACAAAGATATTATCTTATCCCTTATCGGCCAAGCAAAACACATGATCTATACTGAGTAAATACCCCTATCCATGAGAAATCCGAGGATACACACTAGTGAGGTAACCATAAATGACTTAATCAAGAAGCTTCTTGAAAGGTTAGAGCTTCAAATATTTTGCCACGTAATGACCGCCTCATTATCTGATTGTCGGGCCTGGTTCTATTGTCCCTCCTTTTGAAGTACCATTTTTTCATGCTAACTTACAAAGACACTGAAGTGGGTTGTAAAAAGGAATCTAATGGAACCAAATGTCTTCGAAAAGTCCATACTCTATATTGCAGCAACTCCAAATTGGATCTTTTCTATAAATACTTCTGTGGAGTTTCTACAAAAAGGATTGATCCTTGACAATGAGCGTATCGATTTTGGCCAATGGTTTAGGCCCTGTTTGGCACTGCTCTTTGGAAGAGTAGAAAAGAGCAGCTGCTGCTCTTTATTGTTGCAAATGAATATGGGGAGAAAGACAATGATTGGAGGAAGAAAAAAGGGGAGGCTGGTCTTTGGAACAGGGAAGGCATCCCTCTTTAAAAGAGCATGAAAAATTATGCTCTTTTAAAGAGGGCTGTTTTTCCTATTTCAAAGAGCAACCTCCTTTTTTTATCTTCTTCCAATACTTCTCTCTCTCCTTACATTTCTTTGCAATAACAAAGAGCAACTGCTGCTCTTTTCTACTCTCCCAAAGAGCAATGCCAAACACAGCCCATAGTTCCATCAATTCTTACATTTACTGTGTCTTTGGATTAAGATATGATGCAAAAGAGTATTCCTCGCGATGCCAAGCCTCAAAAACATTTATCAGGGGGTTGTTAATCTTAAGAATACTTTTGGTTCCCATTCCTACAAAAGCTTTCGACTGACAAACCATCAAGGTGAAATTTTTCCAAAAAGTCTGATAGATTCCATTAGTGATTCCATGTGATATGAGTATTCCTTGCCCTTGAATGGGCTATTTAAAAATTACTTTAGTGGGCCTAAATCCTTGATTTCGAATATTTAACCAAATATTTTTTAAACTCTTCTTGCTTCATTGTGGTACACCTTTTAGCATAAGGTGATCTATATATATTAGGAAAATATGGTCTTTCCTTTTATTTTCCTTACAAAGGCAGTGTGCTTAGAATGATACTTGGCAAAACTACTTTGTAACATGGCTTGCTGAACCTCCAAACTAAGCTCGTGAAGACTGCTTGAACCCATAGATAGCCTTCTTTAGTTTGCACATTATACCTTTCTCCTCCTGAAGTTCAAATATCCAGAGGTAGTACCATATAAATTTCTTTTAGCTCTTGTGAAAACAAAGCATTTTTAAAATTAATTTATAGCAGAGTCTCCACTAAAATTAGCGAGAAATACAGCAGATCAAGAGGGGAACAAAACATGAAGGCAAGAAAAACAAGAACAAAATGAAGAAACTATACAATTCAACCCATGTAGGGGCCCAAAGGCAAAATCAATAGCTAGACTTCATATCTAAATGGTACAGTGATCAGACATGTTTGCAACAACAGATTAGATTATTCTAATACAGTTGTGCTTAGCTGCTGGAGAGAAAGTTCACTCTTAAGAGTTGTGGTGATGACATTGATTTTTTACTCTTTCTTAGCCTCCTTGTCATATTCATTAATTATTTTGGATCTACTATTTCTTCAGAAGGAGATGAACTTTGATTCTCAAATGCTAACCCCGATCTACTATTTCTTCAGAAGTAGATGAATTTTGACCCTGCAATGACAACTATTAAGCTTATTTACTTATTCCACTAACTGGGTGAATTCATACTCCATTTGGCTTGGTTGTGTATGCCACAATGTTATTGGTACTGGATAATGGTTTTTGATTCTTGTTTCTTTGCAAAGGATCTCATAGCTAACAGTGTTTCCCATGAAATGATTACAATATAGAGGAATTCAGCTGAAATAGTTGTTTGAACTTTGAAGTGTCCGTTACTGATGCATATTATATGTATTAAGCAGTAGGTTGACCCTTATATATATATATATATATATATATATATATATGTAAAGGAGTTGCTGACTCCCGTTCCCTTTATGCAGATTATACACAATGAACTGCCAAATGATCCGGAAACTTTTGTCCATCGTTCTGGTCGCACAGGGCGTGCTGGAAAAGAAGGCATTGCCATTTTGATGTATACTAGTAACCAGAAGAGAACTATCAAATCTCTTGAGCGTGATGTTAATTGTAGGTTTGAATTTGTCAGCCCACCACAGATGCAGGAGGTCTTGGAATCTTCAGCAGAGCAAGTTGTCGCTACTCTAAAGGGAGTGCATCCGGAATCGATAAAGTTCTTCCTCGGAACTGCAGAACGAATGATTGAGGAGCAAGGAACGGGTGCTCTTGCTGCTGCATTGGCACACTTGAGTGGCTTCTCTCAACCACCTTCATCGCGTTCGCTTATTAACCATGAGCAGGTAAGCAATGGATCACTGACCTTCACTTTCCCATTTCTGAAACCATTGAATGTTCTCCAATATTCTTGCTTTTTCATTAGGATATAGCAATATACTAATATAAATGGCAGTTATGAGATAAGCAGCTGCTTTCCATACTGAAACATGAAGGAAATTATTTTCAGTTTCAGTGATATGGGTGTGTCATGAAGGAAAGTGCTTTCAAGCGATAGGTTTAATAGATGCTTGTGAAATGGATCCTGTCATCATGTGGGTGTCGCTTTTGTTCTTTGAAAATTTTATTTAATCAGTCATAGTTTCAGTTGGAAAGTTCTTTAAATTGCAACCATAAATGAAGGTTCAATCCCAGCTTACCATCCAAAATATCATTAACCTTTTCTTGATCAAGCAAGATGAAAAAAAAAAGCAGAAGAAGAATATAAAAACAAATAACTATCCTGTTTTGGTTTTACAGTACTGATTTCATATGTTTCCACAACATGTTTGCAGCATGTTACAAAAACATTTTATTCTTAATCGCACATGGATTTCCGTGTATGCAATCGAGACTAAAGCATTTTAATCTACATATGGCAATCCTTATAGAAGAAATTCTAGCGGATATGAAAACCACCGACCAAGCAGGTTTTTCTCCCTAGTAAGAAGTATAGTATGTGCTGACTGGTTGGTGCGAGTTTAGGTTGTCCCAACTCCGTATCCCTAGAAATTACTTGTTCTTATTTTTTGTGCAAGTTCACAAAAAGAAGTTCCCACATGAATTAGAAACAGCGCTCAGTGGAAACACTTTCAGTCTTCACCCTGTTTTTATGATGCAAACGCCTCTTTGTTACTTGCTTCATGTTCCTTGGTTAATTCAAGTGGGAATTACTAGCAAGTCAAAGTTTAGAAGATACTTCTTAGTCCTAATCACTGTAGTTAAAAGCATTCCAGGAGAAAGGGTGACGGGGACGCCACCAACAAGGATCTAGGTTTCAGGCTGTACAAGGTGTACTAACGGAAGAAGAAGCGACGGAAGAACCATGGAGCGTCAAGATCCGCTGAGGAAAGGCCCTAGAGATCAATCAAAGAGGAAGAGTCTCTGCCCAGACTCGCTCGAGCGAACTTCATTTTCACTCAGGAGCTCAACCATAACTTTTGGGTTTTGGTCGCTCGAGCGAAATATGCATAAAAATCAAGGCCAAAACTTTCGGGCTAAAGCCGCTCGAGTGACTCCTAGTTGTCGCTCTAGCGACCCTTCATAAAGATTCCCGCTCGAGTGACAACCAAATGTCGCTTAAGCGAGTCACGTGATGAGTTATACCCTTTTTATCCTTTTTGTTTCTTTTTTTCTTATGTTACATGTAAGTTACCCTTTAGGGTAACATAGTACTTTTCTATTTTAGGATTATTCCCATTTGTAAACACTATAAAGCCTATTTTGTAAGCCATTTTTTGGCAGATGTTGAAAATTAATAGAAGTATATTGCATTTTGAGCTTGAGATGAGCTTTGAAGAGTGAGTCTTCTTCCTCGTGATGGGTTTGGTGTGTAGCCAAAGGTGTGATGCCCATGTTATCTTTGATCTTCTTATTTCTTGCTCCTATTTGATCTTTCTAATTTTCCCATTAATCTCTTGCATCCAATTTCTTCTCCTTTTTATTGATTTCCCATTTCCCAAACCCTAGATCCAGAGTAATCTTGATGTTCATCCTTATGGATAGAATCCAATCCTAGCCTGTTGATCCATAACTGTTGTTGGACTCGAGTTTGCTCGATTTGCACAATTTAACCGCTTCAATTCAAAGTCCTAGCGAGGAACTACCGATTCTACCGCGAACCACGATCGAACGCCCGACCTAGACGAAGTTAGAGTTCTATCTCTAGGATCGCCTCTTCCTCATTTCTGAACGGATCTTGCGCGTCGGCTTGGACCCTACGTGAATCTAACATGGTCACTTAAGCGGAGTTATACGAAATCCTAAGATATCGCTTTAATTTTGTGATTAATTGCTTAATTAATTAGTTTAATTTCGACAAATTAGCATATCATGGGCATTCACGGATTTTAGGGTCGTTGTCCCGCGTCAAAGGGACAGCTAAGCAAGGCTCTTGCACCTCACTTAACCCCTATCTGCGGTTCTAGCTTTTTTGTCCATTCCATGCTGTCTTTTTCCCTACTCCAAACCTCTGTCACTTTTGCAAAATTTATTCCTTCTGTCTCTCTTATTCCTAATTCTTTCTTCCGGCAAGTGCATGCCTAGAGGAACGCCTTTAAATGTTCAAAGTAGTGGGTTTTTATCCCTGTTACATGGTTTTGATGTTATTTTAACTTTTATCTCAAAATCTGGAAGGAATATAATAACTTAAAATTTAAACATAAAAGTTGATACATCCAGAGTGTTTGATTTGATTTAAAATAAAGATTTTGGAAACCTTATGCTCTTAGTTCATGCTTAGTTCCTTTTTTTAATTAATCTAATTATTTTCAGATTCACAATTTTAATAGTTTTTAAGTACCTTTGGACTTTGGGAGCATTGAAATTGGAAACTGAACTTGTTTTGGTTTTTAAGAAATTTTGTTATATGGTATATATCTTCATTTTGCGTGTTTCGTTAGGAATTAAACATATTTGTGGTATAGATGTTAATGTTTAATGAGCTGCAACTAGAATATCAAATGGTATAGTAGAATATGTGGTCCAAATCTTCTCTGGTTAGTTTGCTAAATAATGAGTTGCATTTTATGTAAATATATTATCATCAATTTCTTATGTCAGAATTAAAAATGCGCATTTTATGTAAATTTATTTTTAAAATGCGCATTTTATGTAAATTTATTTTTAAAATGCGCATTGTAGAATCAATTGTTCGGTTTGAGCCCCAGGCCCTGACACTTCCGTTGCGTTTTTGAGTGCCTTGGATAGAGTTCCTTGGCTAATGTAATTTTGATTGCTCCCAACTGAGGCTAGCCATGGTAGTCCAAAACATGAAAGGCTCTGATGTGCCAACAAACAGTTCATGTTCTCCTAGATTAAGAAGCATATATGACCTCAAACAATTTTTATTTTTTTAAAATTGGAAACATAATGCTGTTGGCAATTGTATGCAATGCATCAATACCTTGTTAATACAGTTATGCTATGAATCATATTTTTTGAATAATCATATGATCGGAATATTTTACCTTTTGTTTATAAAATAGTTCACTCGTCGTCATCATCATCACCAATGTCATTTCCATCATCATCATCATCACCAACGTCATTACCAACATCATTTCCGTAACTCTGCAATCATTCGTGTCACATCACTGCTTCCCCTCCAACTCTATCTTCTTGTTGCTTGTTTGTCTTAGGCGTTTATTTGTCTTTTATTTATTATTTGTTTTAGGGTTTTCTTCTATTGTAAGACCTCCTATATAAGGTCATTAAGAAGAACATTGTAGTTAGTTGATTGATTATTGAATGCTTTTATGCTTAAGTAATCTTTGCCTGAGATGGGCTTGGTGTGAGACCAAGGGAGTGATTCCCCTATATTTTCCTTATTGTTGTTGTTGATTTGCGTGGTTTGCTTATATTTGCTATCTTAATCTCTGCGTGCTTCTCTAAACCATAGCCTAATTTCTTCCTTGTGATCCCCAAAACCCTAAACCCTTTTGAAACCCTAAACCACACAAAGCCAATACATTTTCCAAAATCATAAACCGATCTGAAAGCCATAGGCCTTTACAAGTCGTAAATCCCTTTCACAACCCAATTTGGAATCCGCGAATCTACATCGGACCGAAGACGAGCGCCTAATCCTAGAAAAGCTAGAGTACTATCTATAGGCCGATCTCGCCTCGACTCTAAAGTACTTGCGCATCGGACTGGACCCTATCGGGATCTCGTGTGATCTACCCATCAGAATTCTGCAAACCCTGAGGTATCAAAGATAATTTTGCGATTAAACTTGAATTAATTTATTTAATTTCGGTAAAATCTTCATTAAATCATATTCCGCATTTTAGGGTCGTCCCGCGTAAGTTTTGATATCAGAGCCCTAGGTTTTATAGGTTGGGGCATATTGTGTGTCACTTTAATTTTCATTGCATCTTCCCTCAGTTTTATGTGTGCACGTCATGGGTTTGACAAAATTCCTCATCCATTGTGGTTCATATTTGCATGGCATTTAGCACCCGTGTTCACCATGAGGCGATCGCGTTCAAATTCTTGGCGAAGTCCTATAAGTTGTGATGAAACTAGAGTTAGGGGATACCCTCATCATCATGAACCTGAGTACGACCCTTCCGAGAAGTTCCTAAAATCTATTCGGAATGAGGTTCCAAATTTTGAGGGTACGACGAACCCTAAAACCTTCATAGAGTGGTTGTCTAGTGTAGAAGAGTATTTTAATTGGTACGGTGTACCAGATGAGTACAAAATTAGACTAGTGACAACAAAGTTTAAGGGTAATGCCGAAGTTTTTTGGATTCATATAGAACTCCGTGTTGAGTTTCGTCGGATTAAACCCATCTCCACATAGGAGGATATGAAGGTGACACTTATTGAAAAGTATGTTCCTTTGAGACACCATCACCTTCTAAGGAGTTTGAGAACCAAGACAAATAAGTGTCCTGATTGTCTTAAGTGTCAAGGGTTCGGACACTTTGCTTACCAATGCTCCATAAAACCTCCCACTCTGAATTTAGTGACTAAAAGCGAAAGTTCTAAGGAGTCAGAAAGTATGAAAGTAGAAGAGGGAGTGTATGACCCTAGGACCGTGATGAGTGAAGAGGAGATCGAAAAAGCTGATGAAAGTCTCATTTGTGTTAAAGAGGCTTCTATCTCCCATGTGGCTATTGATGTTGGGTCGCATGCACACGAGAGTATCGAGCCAGTTACATGTGAGTCGCATGCACATCATAGTCCCGAGTTGCATACCCATTCACATTCCAAGACTTATTGTTAGTCAACTTTTGAGTCTCATTCCGCATTGCATGCCGAAATTAAACAGAAGATTAATTCAAGCTATAATCAATACGAATTATCTTCTAATACTCTAAGGCGTTTCAAAGAATATAAGGTGGGTGATCCTCCTCTGAGCTCAACCCCACCTCCATGCAATCCTTCCCAAAAGCCCCTTGGTCACAATCTCAACCCAACTTTACAGCTGATACCCCTTCCCTCCCCAAGCAGGCAGAGAAAAGAGGTAATTGAGGACAGATTAGATCTTGTGGCATTCACCTGTGCAGAGAGTTTCTGGTTTATGAGATGAAGAGGGTTAATACGTCGACTACCGAGAGTGCATGGGCTAGTCATGAAAGAGTTTGCCGCTTGAGTTCTCATAATCCCGACCAATATCGCGATCACACTTCATCAGGAATGAATTCCTTCAGGTCTGGGAGAGTTGATGAGCAACTTCAAAAATATTTAGTAGAGTGGGTTGGCAAGCCGGGTTATCAGGTTCATCAAGGAGAGGTTTACCGTGTGCGTCCTACTACAATCAACCGAGATGCGGATCATACGTCACCAGGAGCCGAGATTATTCGGGCTCGTTGCAAGGAGTTCCACTGTGCAAGTTTCGATACACTTGATCAGTATCACGTGCGTGTTTCATTGGTGATGAAACATTTTGAGTGGAGGAGAATGACGGGGACGCCACATACATGGACATTGGATTCGGACCGCATCGTTTCTACCGGCATAGAAAGAAGCGGAATGGAAATCAAAACTAGGTGAAAGATGAAATTCTGGAAATTAAAGGAGCACAGAAAAATCGATTGATCGAAATTAAATTTCGATCGATCGAAATGTCAACGACGATATTTTATGTATATGAGAATTTCGATCGAACGATTTTCAGTTTCGATCGATCGAAATTGCGATCGAAATTTCGATCGAACGATTTTCAATTTTGATCGATCGAAATCGTGCCGAGTTATTTTAGTTGTTTTAGAAGTTTAGTTTCAAATTTTGTCTTAGGCGTTTATTTGTCTTTTATTTATTATTTGTTTTAGGGTTTTCTTTTATTGTAAGACCTCCTATATAAGGTCATTAAGAAGAACATTGTAGTTAGTTGATTGATTATTGAATGCTTTTATGCTTGAGTAATCTTTGTCTGAGATGGGTTTGGAGTGAGACCAAGGGAGTGATTCCCCTGTATTTTTCGTATTATTGTTGTTGATTTGTGTGGTTTGTTTATATTTGCTATCTTAATCTCTGCATGCTTCTCTAAATCATAGCCTAATTTCTTCCTTGTGATCCCCAAAACCCTAAACCCCTTTGAAACCCTAAACCACACAAAGCCAATAGCTTTTCCAAAATCATAAACCGTTCTAAAAGCCATAGGCCTTTACAAACCGTAAATCCCTTTCACAACCCAATTTGGAATCCACGAATCTACATCGGACCGAAGACGAGTGCCTAATCCTAGAAAAGCTAGATTACTATCTCTAGGCCTATCTTGCCTCAACTCTAAAGTACTTGCGCATCAGACTGGACCCTATCTGGATCTCGTGTAATCTACCCATCAGAATTCTGCAAATCCTAAGGTATCAAAGATAATTTTGCGATTAAACTTGAATTAATTTATTTAATTTCGGCAAAATCTTCATTAAATCATATTCCGCATTTTAGGGTCATTGTCCTGCGTCACTGTGTTTTTCCAAACTTGTTCTCATTTATATTCTGCCGTTTCTCCGTTTGGTGCACACATATTCTTGACTTCTGCTTGCATTTTGGGTAGCTACCTAGTTCGCCTTGGATCTAGGTTTCTGCTGTTATAGGTGTCCTGACCCAAAATCCATGTATGTAAATCTTGATTCATGACCAAAGTCAGATCAGTGAAACCTGAAACTCAAATTTACTTCTACGAAGAAAATTATATAAATAAGAAAGATACATGTCGACTAAAAGCAAAACAAAACCTTTTTCATATATATATATATATATGGGACAATTGGTTTGAACCCATATTGAGAGTGGTGGGTTAGAACCTCAGATCACATGCCACGAAGCACGTGATTCCAAAACAACATCGGTTTGGGAATATGTGCCATGTGGCATGTGCTCTATAAAAAAAATCAATTAAAAAAGTTTTTTGGGTGTTCAAAATTGTGGTCAAAGTTTGGGTACCGCCCACACATCCTGGTGCAATGAATTTTTTTCCCCTGTGACCACAGTTTGGACGGTATATATGCATCGGATCATGCCCAAATTTTTTGGGTGGCCTCTAATCGTCCTTGGACAAGTTGTCCAAAACCGTTGGGTGGATGCCACATGGCGTCTAACTGACTCTAACCCAACACCTTGGCCTATCTTGCCTCAACTCTAAAGTACTTGCGCATCGGACTGGACCCTATCTGGATCTCGTGTAATCTACCCATTAGAATTCTGCAAATCCTAAGGTATCAAAGATAATTTTGCGATTAAACTTGAATTAATTTATTTAATTTCGGCAAAATCTTCATTAAATCATATTCCGCATTTTAGGGTCATTGTCCTGCGTCACTGTGTTTTTCCAAACTTGTTCTCATTTATATTCTGCCGTTTCTCCGTTTGGTGCGCACATATTCTTGACTTCTGCTTGCATTTTGGGTAGCTACCTAGTTCGCCTTGGATCTAGGTTTCTGCTGTTATAGGTGTCCTGACCCAAAATCCATGTATGTAAATCTTGATTCATGACCAAAGTCAGATCAGTGAAACCTGAAACTCAAATTTACTTCTACGAAGAAAATTATATAAATAAGAAAGATACATGTCAACTAAAAGCAAAACAAAACCTTTTTCATATATATATATATATATGGGACAATTGGTTTGAACCCATATTGAGAGTGGTGGGTTAGAACCTCAGATCACATGCCACGAAGCACGTGATTCCAAAACAACATCGGTTTGGGAATATGTGCCATGTGGCATGTGCTCTATAAAAAAAATCAATTAAAAAAGTTTTTTGGGTGTTCAAAATTGTGGTCAAAGTTTGGGTACCGCCCACACATCCTGGTGCAATGAATTTTTTTCCCCTTTGACCACAGTTTGGACGGTGTATATGCATCGGATCATGCCCAAATTTTTTGGGTGGCCTCTAATCGTCCTTGGACAAGTTGTCCAAAACCGTTGGGTGGATGCCACATGGCGTCTAACTGACTCTAACCCAACACCTTGGCGTGGGTTTGAACCCATAGTCCCGGCTCTCATATATATATATATATATATATATATATATATATATATATATATATATATATATATATATGTAACTGAAATAGAAATTTTCAGCCTATAAGGTCTCAAAAGACTGATAATTGCAATACCGGCCCAAACACTGGATTACAAACGACTTCACTATTGACACATTATATTAGAGATACCTTCACCACTCACAGTCTCTTTCTACTGAATAGCTTTTAAATATCCCCGTCAATCCCTTTCTTTTACAGGTAGAGTGGTTAAAACCACTATAAGAGCCAAACCACGAGCTCCTCAAATAACCAATTCTAACAAATGTTGACTAAACCGATAACATAAATTTATAATCTCATTAATCATGGTGCTTTACTAACGTGTTTACAAAATAAAACCTAGTTGGTTTTGAAGTCATTATTAGAATAGTGCTTGAAAACTCATCGTTAAAATAGGTAAATAGGCAGAGAAGTAATATACCTGAACCGATCACTGTTGAGGTTATTTTATAGTAAATAGTACAAAATACGATGTTCTACCCAACTAGTCTCTTAGTTGTGGGACAAGTACATAAACAGATAACAAATTACCACTTGGCAAGTGACAGATTTAAATCCTTAAGCATGGCCACAATGCTTTATGGATGAAGCTGGTTCAAATCAAGGGTTAATTAACAGGAAATCAGAGGTACAAATGAGTACCAAATGACTGAATACAATACAGGTTTCCTTCATAAAGAAAATTTCAAAAACCGTAAGTATAAAGAATCACAAGGTCTAAATATATGAATTTCAGAATTTCTGATCTTCAGATCTTATAAATATACCATAAAAATTCAGAGTTTCAGATAGACTAAAGAGTGTACATAGATGCATATTTACAGAAAGACAATATTGTGATTAAATTTCCAACTTGAAATTAAAAAAAATTATATGCAGATATTTTTTTTTTCAGATACAGCACTATAGCACTATATGTTCAGAATTCCAAATTCAGGTCTTCATGTTCAGATTTCCAGATATATTATATTATAAGAATCAAGGTTTACAAAATCTACGCTAAAAAAATCCAATTTTAAAATCCTAAAATATTGCGCCATATGTATGGCATCAAAAGCTTTCAGATTTTCAGATTTGTAAAAAAAGGAATCAGCTCGGATTACTCTATGGTTATCAACTTCAGAATATTAAATAGGGTGCAGAACCTAATCAGATAACAAGATATAATGTTCAGTTATGGATTGGAAAAAGAAAACAAGTTCATAATTTACTTGTTTATAGAAACAACTTCAGATGTTTTTTTAGTACTTATGCAGAAACAAGTTCAGAAATTCTAGATATACAGAAAATATGAAATTCATATTTAACAGGAAAAACCAAAATTTCAAATTTTATAATATAAATGAGCTGATTCATGTTTTTTTTTTTTTTTTTTCGTTTCTATTGGAACTTTAAGGGCTGCCATTTTATTATATGAAGGAAATTACAGCAATAAGGTACAGAACACCTAGTGAGACACTTAAGCAACTGGCCTTGGCACCCTAAAAAATTTAATGAAAAACGGGGACCCAAAAATATTAAAGAAAAAAGAAAGCAGAAATCAAAATATTAAAATAATCCCGGAGCATGAGGAAGTGCTCATTTGGCTTCTGCGGTACGCATCATCATACTCATTTAGCTGATTCATGTTACCTAAGAGTGTCTCCCAATGCCATTACGATCAATGTGACTTGCACACTACTAGTTTTTGAATGCAATGACAACCATGCGTCCATGCCATGTCTAATATTAATTGAGTCAATTGAAATTTGACATGTCTAATATTAATCCAATTCTAATTTGGAATTGATCATTTTCTTCATAGTTCTTTGGTTAAGAAGTACCTTTATGCATGCATTACAGGAAAAGTGTGATCATTGAGTTTGAATTGTTCATTTACAATGCAGGGATGGGTGACATTACAGTTAACCCGTGATCCGGAATATTCAAGAGGGTTCTTGTCTGCCAGATCTGTCACTGGTTTTCTATCTGATGTTTATCCTGCTGCTGCTGATGAAGTTGGGAAAATCTACTTAATTGCAGATGAAAGGGTGTGTAAGCATTTCTGAATGGGTTTCTTCTTAGTCTCAGTACTCTAAAAGTTCTGCCATCTCAACTTCAATAACATAATTAATTATTTTATTCATGTTTAGTTCGTACTAGTCTTAGTGTTAAGTCTACTCATGAGAAAGATTTGTGGTAGTATATCGGAACATATTACTAAAATAGCTTTTGCTAACTCATTGATATTTTATTATTACTGCAAACTAATTGTGCTTGTGGATAACTTTCTATACGATTTTGGGGTTTTTATATTCTTTTTCCTGCCATTGCGGCTCCTGGCTAGAAGGCAGGTTGCTTGTTTTTATATTCTTTTAGTTTTCTCAATAAATTTTTATTTATCGATTGAAAAAAAAGGAAACTTATTGTACGATAAGAGCATTCAATTACAGTGTGATGCTCAAGTTTGGGATTAATAATGATGCACAGCCAATATGTATATTATTATAATTTTTTTTGTCGTTGTCAATGCAACTGTAACACTCCAGTTCTGAGTTTCGACACTCTGCTCTTGTTGTAACATGAACATCTTATGATGAACTGATGGTTCATTATAATATTTGGCCTTCTCAATCATTCTTTTATGAGAGTATTATTTTTATGGATATGTTTATCTGAACTTCATGATGGAAACTACATGAAAATTTTGAAATCTTATGCTTGGCATATGTTTTTTGAAGATCATTGTTTCTTTTACCCTGCATGCTGATTTTAGGGATATGGTTGCCTTCACCTTGTCCTTTTGCCTATTGATTAGGCACCTCGTATTCCATTTGTGTTATATATGTGTGTGTGTGTGTGTGTGTAATTGGCAGACATTTATGCAAAGTCAGGAGTTGGACAACAAATAAACACTGGTTAATGGAAATTCCCCCCCTATAAGGATTCAGCTGTACCTGGTTCCGTTAGTGCAAGCTTAATTATTTAGGACATTGGATCTGTTATGTTATTACTTGCTCTATCCAACATTATCTCTATGATTAGTAGTGCTTGAAATGGGATGTATGCACTGATTTCATTGTAGTCGGCCATCCCTATAAACTTCTTGCATAAGAAGGTTTTTGCTGTTGCTAAAATGATGGTTAACAGTAAAAAAAATAGAAAGATGGATAGATGGGTAGATGGATAGATAGATAGATCGATATGTGAGGGAGATATGCTTCTTGTATGCTTCTTGCATGATTTTGATTCAATTATCTTTGTGGTTATGATTGTCCAGTTAGTGCATTTTTATCTTTGATGTTGATAAACACCCTATGCTATGTAAAATGAATATTCAGATACTTCAATTTATGTGTGTTTTCTCTTTCTACCCATGTTTTTCCTTGTCATCTTAATATTGTCTCCCGTTTTTCTACACCCTGATGAGACTTCCTAAATTCCAATTTTACTTTGCGAAGAGCTCCTCTGTGAATGATATAACACGCGTTTAATTATCTCAGGTTCAAGGAGCAGTTTTTGATTTGCCCGAGGGGATTGCTAAAGAGCTACTGCATAAGCAGACACCCCCTGGAAACAATCTTTCCAAGATCACCAAGGTTGGTCTTAGTTGTTATTGCTACTTTTGTCGATGTACCTAAATACAATGATCTGTTATGTTGTGTAAAATATCCCTTCGGACTATTTTTGCTAAACTATATGGACACAAGGTAGTTTTTCTTGAGCATCTTCTAATGGTGGAAAGACTTTGCCTATGTCCAACTTAGAAAATAATCATCTTGTTAATCCAAGTTCTATAGCTACCTAATTTTGTTCTTAATATCATTGTAAATTTCATCTTTAGTTGAATTCAATAAATATTATTGAATGGTTGCTGAACCACGTGCTTTTTTCCTCCTCATCTCTGCAGTTGCCTGCTCTGCAAGATGATGGCCCTCCTAGTGACAACTATGGCAGATTTTCCAGCAGGGACCGAGGTTCCCGAGGTGGAGCAAGGGGACGGGGAGGCTTCAGGAGTTCCAGGGGCGGGTTCGGCCGTAACTCTGATGACGAGGATGGATTCCGCCGTGGTGGACGGAGTTTCAAAACTGACAATAGTTGGTCTCGGAACTCAAGAAGCAGCTCAGATGATTGGCTAATCAATGGTAGACGATCCAACCAATCATCTTCCTTCGGGAATAGGGACAGGTATCCATTACTCATACTTACTGGCTAACAAACTGCATTTATTTCTTTGAATCACTTCTCTTTTTAAGTGAAAATGTTAAACATTGCTGCATTGGGATTCTGAAACCATGAAACCATGATGAAGCAGTCCTGTTTATGTATTGCTGCATTGGATTTCTGGAGCCATGATGAAACAGTCCTTATCTTGTAATGTCGATTACAGTACAAATAAGGATGCCTAGCAAAGGAGAATCTGAAAAAAAAACTTCAGATCGACGAGGAGCACTACCTTGGATCCAACTTACTAGGTGCCCAGGCTGTCAGAAGTCAGGCATTTTATGTAATTGGCTCATCCGTTTTTGATTCTCAGTGGCTCGCTTGCTAAATCGTCAAGTGTTTTCCAAAATTATACATAATTATGCAGGTTTTCTATAGTAAAAGAGATCCACATGCTGGTTCTTTTGATGAGTAGTTTTTCACCTTTTCAAAAAAGGAAAAAAAGAACCCATCTGTTTCTATGGTGTTTCATGTGTAATTTGGTCAGATTGTTCCGGGTAACTATTGTTTCCAACAATTGCTTGTCTGGGTTATGGGCATGCAGCATCTTCCCTTTTTGTATACCATGATGCATGTTTTTTCTTTAATTCGTTTACCTTTATCGTGAATTTGTGGGCATGTGATTTATACGATTGGGTGTTATCTTTCATCATATTCTTAAAACGTTTAGAAAATTCTTGCATTTCAACAAATATTATGATGATATTATAGTATGAATGTGAATGCTGATATTTTTGCTATATCATGCAACAGAGGTTATGGAGGCTCTTGTTTCAATTGCGGACGACCGGGGCATAGGGCAGCAGAATGCCCAAACAAGCAACCTGCATACTGAGGCTAGCATCTTTGCTTCTTGAACGAGTCAGGCGTTACTATTTTGTAATATAGTTTCTGGTCCTAGGCTGTTTAAAATGGGGCCCCACCTCACCCACCCACCCACTGGTTTATTTAGCATGTAGGGAACTGTAGTTCATCTGTACTTAGAAGAAGAAGGAAAAGAGGAAGAAAGATTTTGGTGCTTTTCAACTTTTTTTGTTTTGTTTCATGGAATTCTTACCCGTTTAAAGTATGTTGTTGAAACTCTAATTGTATGGAAAAAAGAAATCCAGATTAACTAAGATGGTTGCTCAAAAAATATATATAGAAGCACACTTTGTGCAACATATTATTATTTTGTGACTTATCTCAAGACACCTGCAGACTTTATGCTGTGAGTCAGTAACTGGGTCTGTTTCCCTATATGCTTTGCTCCCTCTTGATAAAAGTAGAGGCTCACCCTGTTGGACCCAATAATAAGACAGACACTGGGTTGCAGTCGTAAAATTTTAGGCTCCGCCAATGCTCCCTCAAAGCCGTTCTACAATTGCCGAGTCTATTATTTGTGAATTGATTATTGCCACTGCAGCCCTCACTTCAAAATGATTCCTCTCCTCGGGGGATCACGGCCCTCCTTCAAAATGATTCTCTCCTCGGGGGATCACGAGTTCTGATTTTGAGGCCAATAGAGATGACTTGGCAAGTGATGATATATATATATATATATATATATATATATATATATAGAGAGAGAGAGAGAGAGAGAGAGAGAGAGAGAGAGAGAGAGAGAGATATTAATAATTTTTTCACTTGAGTCATGAGAAATAATTTTATGACTTGAGTTATTATTGATTGTATGTCACATTAGGTTGACTTTTTATGTCATCTGATATGATATGCAACTAATAGGAGGTCAAAGTCGTCAATTTATTTTCTATGACTTTAGTCATATAATCATTTTATATATATATATATATATATATATATATATATATATATATATATATATATAGAGAGAGAGAGAGAGGGAGAGGGAGAGGGAGGAGGGGGAGGACCATATCCACCCGTCTATAGCCTTGAAGGCTACATCTTAGATCCTTTGGGCATCCTGAGGCACCAATCATGTGGATCAGCTGCCACAACTTGAATAACAACAATCGCGTATCATCCAAAAAAATTGGTTAACGGTCTTTGCACTAGTGATGTAGTGTTTGAACACTGCACTAGTCTTGAGATCACGTGTCATGTGGCACATGATCCCTAAAAACCACTCATTGTGGGATCACGGTCATGTGGCATGTAATTTAAAAAAACAAATTAGCCTTCAAAAACATGCTCAAATATTGGCATACTTGGTGCATTGATTTTTTTCCTCCCTCACCGCGAGCTCCCATCGCATCCTTCTTCACTCAAAATCGTCAATGTTCTCGTTGTCGCAAAGGCACTTCTTCTCAAGAACATGCCCTCCCCCCTCATGATGCAGTCTTTGAATTCAAAGTCTTCATTACACACAATCGGTGCTTGGCCCAACTTGCACTTCACCCCAAACAATACCTCATGCTAACTGACAACATCGGAACTCACTACGACATCCTATACACGACGTAGCTCACTCTTCCATCCAAACCAAGACTTTCCAAAGGTTACTCCATTGCTGAAACTCGGTAGCTCATGCCCCGTGCCACAGTCCCTCGACAAACCCCGTCTTCACCCAAGTAGCCAATCCACACGCCCCGGTCCCTCGGCAACCCCTGCCTTCACCCAAGTAGCCAATCCAAACAAACAACATTGCTCTCTGGTCCCTCGGCTCCCAAAGCGTTCACTCTGAGTAGCAAACACAAACACACAACACTGCTCTGGAAAACAACACTGCTCTGGTCCATCGACTCTCGAAGCTTTCACCCCAAGTATCAAAACAACAACCACAAAACACACTCAAACTTTATCCTCCATTGGTGTTTAAGTCTTCTCACAGTCCACGCCAACAAAACCGAGGTGTCTCCCCACTCCTCAATAGTTAATCAGTTGGAGCGCCCCTACCTTAGGAACGATCTCATCATCAACTTCCTTCTCTTTCCTTTTCCCTTTCTCCGCGGCCATAACATTTAGGCGACCTTTTGTGGACACTCCCGCACCAGATGCGGCCCACCACATAAGAAGTAACTCTTCGTCTTTGGCCTGCCCTCTCTCTTCCTCTCATATCCACTTCTCTCCTGACTGAATCGCTCGTGTTCGTTTTCATTCTGCTTCCTCACTTGTTTATCAACATTGTCTTTGTGTGCCTGGTCCGCCTTCTTCTCTCGCTCTTGGCGGTACTTGGTTAACCGTTCGACAACAACCAACATCTTATCTAGGTTATCAAGGCCTCTATGACTCAACTTATTCTGCCCCCACAATGCCAATCCATGTATGAAGTAAAAGACCCGATCTTTCTCACTCATTTCATTAATGTCTAACATCAAGCTTGTGAAGGTCTTGACGTATTCATGCAACAACCTAGTATGTTTCAACGTTGACAGTGCCTATCGTGCTGCCCATCCAACGTTAGTAGGTAGAAATTGAGCCCGTAGCTCCTTTTTCAAATCGGCCCAAGACTCGACTACCCCATTTCCCAGGCATGCTTCTGACGCTCGATGTCTCTACCACAACTTGACATCTCCAACCAGGTATCTCGATGCAATCCTCAGCTTGGTCTTCCCATCGATGTCCCTAAGAGATTCCAGGTATTCTTCCACATCTCAAATGAAGTTCTCGAGCTCTTTCGCCTCGTAAGAGCCCTTAAATGTTTTCGGCTCGGGGAACTTGAATCAAGGTGTCGGTGTCCCTGCCGACATTGTGAGGACGAACTTCTTCAAAACATTCATGTCGTCACTCATTTCTTCCAACGTGACTTTTACATCTAGCACCTCTGCTGAAAACTACTGTACGGTCTCGATCACGGCAACATAGTTTCTCTCGTGTCTATTCAGTTGATCCCCTTGCCCCACTACCAATCACATTAGTGGTTTCATTTACTCTACCTGAGCTTCCAAGACGGCCACCTCTCCCTCGTGTGTCGCCTGGTCTCCTCACCTGTCCCTTCCGCCTCAGCCATCTTAACGGCTTTGATACCAACTATCATGGAGTCACTCTTTTCGACGTGCACTCACATGCGGTATCTAACTTCTCAAGCTAGGTTGGCCTAACAAACCACAACCAAGCAAAACAATGCGAAGTCCCAGATGCAACTGAGAGTATGATGAGCAGTGACGAGTAGAGAGTCGGCCTCCTTTCGGAGTTGACCTGTACCGCGGGGATGGCCAGAGCCACCCCAAACGCGATGGCCCTAGGCTGCACAGAGCGTGACCTAGAGAGACCAAGCAACGCCCACGAGAAGGCTAGGTCTGAATGCACGTGCACGCACGTGTTGGTATACCAGCACACTCACGCCAGAGAGACGCCCAATAGTACGATGCATAGTTATTAAGCTACAACCAGTATATATAAGGGTTAAGCAACACCTGGGGAAAAATAACAGGAGGACCTCAAAGGTATTGATTTGATATACTCCCATGGCACACACCCTCGGTTCATGGCACATAGTGTCCTCCACACCCATACGTCGACAACGCCCCACATATTCCCCCACGCGACTGTATAGTGAACCCTTCTTGTCACCGTGTCGCGAGCCATCATGGCCCACGACCAACACACTCAGAGTCTTAACGGCACAACTCTCATGACTTGGTGATGCGCCTACAATGCCCCGACGTGGAGAAGAAGTGGCCACGCAGCTGACCCGGATAGCTATGCCGCGATCTCCCATCACAGCTGACACCCCGATAGCAAGACACTGGTACCCCGATAGCGAAGCACTAGCTCAGGTAGTGAAGTGTTGACACCCCTTTAGTGGAAAAGAGGTGGGTTGGTGGGGTTCTGACACCCACGTGATTAGGCGCATGACATTTCAAAAAGATTATCTACTTTTTTGAAAATAAAGGTTACTCTAGTTAAAATATGATTAAATGATTATAAAACAACACATGTCACTTTACAAAAAGACACTAGGTGTCACGTTTATATCAATAGGCACAAAAATATCTTTACATCTAGGCATATAGGCCGGGCCTTCTTTTTCTCTCTCTCTCTCTCTATATATATATATATATATATATATTTGTGGAACAAAGTCACAAGACAGGTCGATATCAATGTATGTTGGGGACCAAGCAAAGGTCGACGTCTTCAATGTGTCGTGTTTCTTTTGATAGAGAAGGCAATGCCTGGTTAGTACAATAATGTCCAAACAAAATGTATAAGAATTAATCTGTTTATAAATTAATAGGAACTTCTATTGGCCAACACCTATTTACTTCAAGGGCGCACAAGCAGTCTAGTGCCCACCACAAGGCCGGATATCATTATTAAGTGGGGCCTTCCAATAAAAAAAGTGGGTGCAAATAGAGGTTCCAAAATTAATAGTAGGAGGCCAATGCGCTAAAAAAAAACATTAGGGAGTCTATTACTTAGACACAAAGTCGGCCATTGTCCAGAATTTAAAATTAAGAGTTTGTGCTATCTACTCAGTGATCTAAAGATGTTTGGTATAAAAAATTGGCATGAAATTTTTTTTTATTATATGATTAATCTGAGTCAACTCTTGATAGTATGATGAGCTCTAACTACATTGAATCATATGATAGAGATTATTTGTTTCAATCATTTTCTCCTGAAATCTTTAGATCATGGCTTTCAAATCATTCGACTTAAATGTTTTTCCGCATGACACAGGTCTACAACATGCCAGAGTCTTTCTTTTAAATTGCGCGTTTGGGCTAATTTTGTGTTTGCAGTTAATGGCTTCCGTTATATTGTTATTTAAGAGTGAAATGATGTGCTATTGGAGTCTCTTTCCATGACCAACCCCACCTCGATGCTAACAATGCAGCAACCATATAAATTATTTAGAAAAAAGGAAACAATGCAGCCTGCAATAGAGATATTGCATATTCTTCAAGGACAATAATTGAATCAAAAACCAATTTTCTGATCGTCTCCTTTCAGAACTCTAGTTCCCTTGTTTTTGCCATTATTAAACCACACTGAAGAACTTTCTGATTGTCTCCTTTCACACCTCTTGATCCCTTTTTCTTACCATAAATAGGTGTTGTTTTGGGCACCAATAGGTTTCAAGAAGCTTTCATTGTGCAAGTGCAACTAGTGCCCATGGGTGTTGTGCCGCCGCAAGCGATTCAGGCAAAAAAGAAGGCATCAAGAGCGCAGAGGAGATTTGTTGGAGTCCGGCAGAGACCGTCGGGAAGATGGGTGGCTGAGATCAAGGACTCATTACAGAAGGTAAGGCTGTGGCTTGGCACCTTTGACACTGCAGAGGCGGCGGCACGCGCATACGATGAAGCTGCAAGGGCACTTAGAGGAGCCAATGCTCGCACCAACTTTGACATTGAGCCTACCACCTTGTCAGGCTCCAACCCAAATGGTGCCGTTGGAAGTGACGCATCGGAAAGCAGTCTCCCTTTCTCATTTGAAGACAAGTGTGAGGTGGCAGATGGGCTGCTTGGTGCTCTAAAGGCGAAGCTGCAGGATGGGAAGCCAGTTAAGGTGCCGCAGTGTGGAATCGGTCCAAGTGTGAAGGCTAGTGTTATGATTGCGCCAGCAGGTGCAGACCGCGAACCATGTAACAATAGCAACCATGAGGGACATGTTAGAGTGGACGATGATGATGAAGTCGACAACGATGATGATAAATTTGCAAGTGGATTGAATGAGGTGGGAGTGGGAGGTAGTGGATATGATAAGTACTACAATGTGTCCTATGATCCACAATCTATGGGGTTGTTATGTTCTTCCCAAGATAACAACAACAAGGAAAATGGTTGGTTGAGTTGTTGCATGCTGCCTAATGCAGAGATGAGTGGAGCTGGATTTCCATTTGGCGTGGGAAAGGAGGTAGAAGATGAAGGTGGCCATAACAACCCTTGGGAGGATAATCCTACTACTCTCTCTGCTCCATGGGACCTGCTGCCTTACATTCAGTGTATAAATATATTAACATATAAATAGTAAGGGATGAAGTTGGGATGTAACAGGGGAGCTTTCTTATTCTATATTGAGGAAAATTGACTACCTAACTAATGGCCTTCAATCAGGTTCCCGCGTACCTCTAGAGAATGGCGTGTTCATCTTCTTCTTTTTTATTATTTATAATTTAATATAAAAATTGTAGTCTGTTTTCATTCCATCTCTCATTTTTAAGTATGGAAGACATGCTCATCTAATGCTCAAATGTTTGAGAAATTTCCATTTTGTAATATAAATCCATTAAAAAAAAGCCTACAGATAGTTGGTAAAGGCTTCATAATCAAACACTATTATATCGAGCCATCTTGATTCCTGAATATTGAAATTTGATGAGAGAGACTATCTCGAGCAGCTTGTGGCGTGGGCTCGCGGAGTGGCCATCTGGGTCAGCCGCAAGACCACTTGGGCTACTAGTGAGTCAGGCACTGGTGGATTGAAGCTGGGGCATCGTCGGCGCATCACCAAGCCATGAGGGCTTCGCCATTGGTACTCCAAGAGCTTCGGTCATGAGCCAAAAGGGCACGCGACATGGTGGCAGTTGGAGTTGTGACGCAGTGCCAACAGGGCACGTGATGCGGTCGCGACACGGCCAAGATGGGTTAGTGGTGCGGAGCGTTGCGGTATGTCAAACCAAGGGGTTTGAGGTTCTCCCGCCATTTGGCCACTATTGATGTTTAAATCATATATATGGGGAAGTGATCTTACAGCCACGTGACGTGTCGCTGGCCTAAGTGATCCCTTACGGAACGCGTACGATAGCCTTGTAGGCTTGAGTTCGTACATCCGGGCCTCGCATAGGTGTTGGGTCGCTCCTGTCGCGTCGTGCGCTGGAGCCATCGTGTTGGTGGTTTACGACCACCATCCACGATGCGGACCTAGACCCTAAGTGGGGCTGCCCCTAGGACGGTCGCTGCGTATAGCTATATGAATTGCATTCGGGAATCCGCATAGTTTCTGACCTAATGCGCTACCGTGCAGATTTGAAATGTGAATATGCTGATCTAGTTCGAGAAAGTTAGTTGCTGTACGAGAGATTACGTCGCAAAGAGTAACTCCGTGACAAGCTAGTCTTAACTACTACTAAACATATTCTGTTGCTTGAAATGATATCGAAAATGGCTCTGAGGCACATAGTTAACTACGTTGTTTTATAGACAGAAAAATATTACCTCCCTCCCAAGCTCCTAGAAAAAACATTAACATAACTGATAGCTTATTTTCTTTATCTTTGCTCCTGAATTAACATAACTGAATTGACCCACCTGAGCGGTATAAAAAATGTCTAGCTTTATCGGTGCACATAAAAAACCAGAAAGAAGTGTAGAGGAGAACTAGAATAGAAGGAATTTTACTAACTAAAATGATCAGTATAAAATTACTAACAAGGAAATCAACCCACAAGCATGTAAGATGTGGGCATTAGCAAGATATAAAGAGCCAAGCCAACTAGTTATAAGTAGTGTATGGAACTTGAGAGAAAACTACTCTTTCTCCTTCTATAGAAAGCTCCAACTCATACTTGTTTCAGTCCATGCTCTGACCATGATGGCATAACTAAAGATCGAACTTGAAGGAATCGAAGCGGCAGTTGATTTTTCATTGGAAATGGGAATTAGAAGAGCATGGACTAAATCTACTTGGCGATTTTCAGTAAAAAACAGTATTGCTGAGACCCTCTTGATTCCTTGGCAATACAGGAACATCTAATGATAGAAGAGAAAAAAGATAGGTTTCTTTGTGTGTGTGTGTGTGTGTGAGTGAGAGAGAGTGAGAGAGAGAGAGAGAATGGTGTGTCGGTCAAGGTAGTCGATCCATGCACCAAGGGCTGTGCACAGGTCAGTGTCCTTTCACAGACAGCTTGGGTTTCACAGATATTTTGAGCGCCAACTCAGTGAATAGTAAAAAAAAATTCTCGCTGATTTGCATACATGTAAATATTTGTGTAACTCTCATGATTTGACCATTTTGATGGAGGGAGATTGGCAAATGCATGCCTTGGTTCACTAGTCGGATACCTAATATGGTAATACATATCATTATTAAGAGTTTTGACCACTTTTGGTTAGTTTTTCCTGTAGTTGAAATTGTCAAATTGTTATCATCATCAATATCAAATCATCGCGGTCATCATCATTACATCTCCTTGTCTGATCTATTTGGGGTTGGTTTTGGGAGTCCTATTTCTCCTTTCAACTCCGTTTACAGCATCTTAGAATTGTTGTTTAAGTAGACAAAATTGAGTAACTGCCCTAAACAAAAATAATTGAGTAAATGAGTGGCAAAGATGAACCCGAATGGATAGGACAAGGCAGCGTTGATGAAATTATACCCATCCAAATAGACAGGACATGTAGCCGACGATAATGATGATGATGAACTCAAAGGGACTAGTAACTCACAAATAATTTTAAAATTTGCCTCCATGATGATTTTCGCATGTTGCTGATAGGAAGTTTGAGCCCATCAAGTAAAGCCCAAAAAAATATATATGTCAAAGGCCCATCATTCAATGCATCCATATGAGCATTTCCCCATTAATATTAGAATGATTTTCAATCAAAGGCTCATCATCTAACCAATTATGACCCACAAGTAGGGTATTATTTTTCCGATTAATTCTCCGAAGAGAAGAAGCAATATAGGTTTTAAACAAAGTCTTTCACTAGCCCATAGTTTTGTATCCACAAATTTTTCATTTACAAGCCAAGAGCTGATTAAATTAAAATACTTACTAGAGCTGAAGGAGCCCATAAAGAATATTTCAGTTAAACCTTCCAACATACTTTCATCATATCAATGTTGTGGACCTCTTCTCCCTAATCCCTATTTCCTCCAAAGGAGAAGACATGAACTCCCTAGCAACCTAATGAGTTTTAAATCGATCATCATTCCCTCCCTAGTAAAATTTAGCAAAGATTAGGAATGGATAATATGGAAAGGAAATAAAGAGGTATCGCGGAGAGGACATGTTTAAGCAACGTTAATCTTCCTCCCTAAAACAGGAGTTTTAATTTCCAAGCAGAATTTTTTTAACAAGGCTCTAACATGATATTCGAGTTAATAATAGGTACGAATGGGAGGACTTGTTTAAGCAACATTAATCTTCCTCCTTAAAAAAGGAATTTAGATTTCCACTCTGAGCTTTTTTTGAGATTTTATTAACAAGGCTCTAACATGTTATTCGAGTTAATCTTCCCGATAATAGGTGTAGGAATGGATGAGAGGACCTGTTTAAGCAACATTAATCTTCCTCCCTCAAAAAAGAATTTAGATTGATAATTAAATAGGAGTTTAGATATATTCAACCCGAACGTTTTTAGAAATTTTATTAACAAAGCTCTAACATGATAATTGAGTTAATCTTCCCAAAATAGAGAAACACCAAGATATATCTTTATAAGGAAGATGCGAGAAATAGGAGAGTTTTTATTAGTCCATCTCCACCAAAGGAACCCAATGAATTTTAAATCGAGCAGCACTCACTTCCCAACAAAATTTAGCAAAGGTCCGTTCAATTTTTTTTTTTTTTCTAACATATTTAGGAAGGGCAATGGTCAGGTCCGACCTGTTGAATTAGATATGATGTTCAATTGGTTTAGAACCATTGGATGGAAGGAAATCTTGACTTGCACGATTTCCATTTTTGATAAGATGGAGTGAAGTCAAGATTCCCCTTCTATCAAGGGGTTGTAGAACCGGTTGAACTAGAAATCGGGTTCCACCAATTGGGCCTGATCATTGCCCATTTAAGAATGGACAAAATGAAAAGGAGATAAATAGGGATGAAGGTGAGTGGACATGTTTAAGCAACATTAATTTTTCTCCCTTAGAAAGGAGTTTAAATTTTTAACTCAAAACTTTTTTGAAAGTTTTATCAATAAGGCTCTACCATGATTCCCAAGTTAGTCTCCCTGAAAACAGAGGGGCACTGAAATAGATAGAGATCTAGACTTGAAACCAAGAGAACCTTTTACAAGAGATGTGAGAAATAAGAGACCTTTTACTCGATCATCTTATATATATATATATATATATGAGGCCCGAGGCTAGGCATTGGGTTACAGGGATCATCCTTGAAACCAAATCAGCTGGATATCATGTGGCACCCTTTACCAGGATCGGGTGTCACGATAATTTCGATAAGATCGATCAAGTATTATAAAAAAATTTGGCTGCAATCTACTAAATATCCACTATTAAAATTATGGTCAAAGGTCGATAAAATCAATACACCAAATTTGTGTGTGTTGTGGGGGTGAGGATTGGGGAGGAGAGACCTTTTCTTTTTACCCATCATAGAGGTCAAAAAAGTCCCAAAAAAAGTATATATTTTTCGTAAAGGTATGTGCTTTTTGAAGGCATGCGTTGGAGTTTGAAGGTGATGGATGCACTTCATTGTACTTAAATGAAAAATAAAATGGTTTACAAAAACAGGTCCTACTGGGAGTCGAACCCAGGTCGCTGGATTCAAAGTCCAGAGTGCTAACCACTACACCATAGAACCAAGTTAGCTGTCTAATGGATCAACTTAATAAATTTATTAACAAACTTGTTTCCGTCCGTCTTGCGATTCGGTAGGCATCCCATGGGTTCATCCAATGGGGTTGAAAAAAGAGTGAATTGAATGATTGATAGAGAGACGAAGGGGAGCCCCAACTGTATTCCTAAAGTGAGGTGAATAGGTGATCTTTTCCTCTCCCTTCGATTCCTCTGTTTTTTCTTTGTCGTTAATAATGCATTATTAATTCATTTTCTAATCCTGCTAAAAAAGAGTACACATCTGTTGGATTGCATCTTTATTATTTTGTTTATTTTTATTGTTTGGCTGTTATGGGTTTATCAGAGAGAGAGAGAGATGGCGGCGGAGCTACTAAGCATTGGTATACTGTTAGATATTGTGGATGAGGACTGGAGGAGAGATACCCTTCCTAACGATGGTATTCTCTTCTTCTTCTTCTTCTTCACTTCTTCTTCCTCTTCTTCTTTTATTTAGTCAATCTGAATGTTGCAGATGTTCCATTACCACCTATAATGGCCACCCGCCCTGATGATGCTGAAGATTCAAGTATTTCTCTATACCCTCTTACCATTTTAAATACAATTTGTTGGATATTTTCCAAATTAACCAATAAGTATATCTGGGTCACTCCTTGCTAGAGCAGATTTTATTTGCTCTCGCACCAGCTAGAGCAGGCAAATCCTACTTTGTAGGGAGTTTGCGAGGAGAAGGGGGCCTGCTAAGCAAGTATATCCGGCTCTTGCAGGGAGCTCACAAAGAGATATGCCAAATGCAGCCATATTATCTTACTTTCCCTAAGTAAGAAAACCTAATGGCCACATCATAACCTTCTACTTGTGGAGACGAGAGAGCGTGAACAAATACATTTTAAACTTCTCCTTTATGGGCTCTACAACTATGAACCGAATAATTGTGTACCATTTTTCAAAAGATTAGAGTAACTCAGAGAGAGTTCATCTCACCAACAAGCTCAAACATCTGAAGATAATTGAGCCTAAGTAAGCCCTATTGCGGTAAGCCTTATAGCAAGTGGTGTATTCCCGCACCTCAAGGTAAGTGAGCCTTCAAAAGTAAATTTCAAGGCGTATACTATTATACCTCCTTGTAGAATGAGAAATAAAAGTATATAACCCATAAGTTGGAAGGGAAAATATAAATTTCATTGATTTTGAAGAAAATGGAACCTTGGATGGATGTAGAAAGAGAAAGAGAACACTAAAAACTCAACAAAGAGACCAAAGAGACACAAATCATACTTTAGATGGATGTGATATGGATTAGGAAGAGGAACCCCTCATTTATAGGCTTTGGGGAGCACTAAAAAGCAAATAAATAAATAAAATAAGCTCCAACGGTCATAAATATGACTGTCAGTCATATATACGATCGCATACAGTGTATGCAATCGCATACTATTGCATATGTGACAGTATGAGATCGCATACATGACTAGGTCGCATATGCCATCGTGGCATATACGACATAAGCTCTTAGAATCGCATATGCGATCGCATATGACAACAATGGGTCCCTCTTCCGCTTACTATGTGATCACTAGGTTCTCTAGCGGCTGAAATTGCTAAGGCAAAGGCTCACAATGAAAGGAAATGATAAGTCATGATATGAAACAAAGTGACTTATGGGCAAAATGGTGGAAAATACACTCCCTTTCCTTTAACGAAGAGAAACATGAATATCAATGTCAGAGGAAGAAACTAGTCATATATATATATATATATATATATATATAGAGAGAGAGAGAGAGAGAGAGAGAGAGAGAGGGCTGGGGATATGGGCCCAGGCGTAGAGATATTTCTACACCTATTGATATGGGCGCAATACGTAGCGCCTTTTTGTGAAGTGATGGGTGACATGGGGCCCACTTTACTAACTAGGGTTACACTTTTAAAATATTTTAAAAGTTAAATACCCTTTCAGCCGTCATTCTTGACTTTTTAAAAACCTCTTTCTTCTCCATTTTTCTAAAAAAGTGTCAAGACTTAGTTTTTCAGGTATATTTTATTCAAAAAATGTGGCTACCCAAGAGTTAAGTTGCTACCACCTCAAAATAAACATCGACACCGAAAAACGAGGCAATCACACCGATAGCAATGCATTGGCACTGGTGCCGACACACGCTTTAGTTGTGTCGCGCCTCTATATTGAGGTGCCTGCCTTCCCTAAAAAAAAAAAAAAAAGGTGTTAGCCTGTGGGCGCCAATACCTCTATATCGAGGTGTCGACGCTTCAATTAAAATAAATAAATAAAAATAACAAAAAAGGGGCGTCAACGCCTCTATATTGAGGTGTCGGCGCTTCGATAAAAAATTAGCGAAGCGTCAACACCTCGATATAGAGGCGTCGGTGCCCCTGAAACGAGGCGCCGACGCCCCATTTTCTTTTAGCGAAGCACCGACACCTAGATATAGAGGCGCCGGTGCCCCTGAAGTGTCATCGTCTCGCTATCGGGGTGTCGGCACTTCGCTGCCAAGGTGCTAGCGCTTAGCTACAGGGCGCACATTTTTTGAGTAAAATACACCTGAAAAAGTAAGTCTGACACTTTCTTAGAAAAAGAGAGAGAAAAGAGAGAAAAGAAAGAGACTTTAAAAAGACTTCTAAAAAAGTCAAGAATGACGGCTGAAAGGGAATATAACTTTTAAAATATTTTAAAAGTTTAACCCTAGTTAGTAAAGTGGGTCCCATGCCACCCATCACTTCACAAAAAAGGCGCCATGTGTCACGCCCATATCAATTGGCGCAGAGATATCTCTATGCCTAGGCGCATTTTCCCGTGTCATATATATATATATATAAACCAGTGTTGTCATATGCGATCGCGTATGCCATTATGCGATGGCATATGCGGTACAGTAAGTATGTCATGGCATACCCTCGCATATGCGACAGTATGCCATGGCATACAGTGTATGCCATGACATACTTCTCCAACATTGTTTTTTTTTTTGCTAAGCGTCCCCAAACCCTATAAGTAGTAGGGATGTGCATTTTTTGGACCGAACCGCCGGGTTTGGCCCGGTTTGGGTTTGGTTTGGAAAAAAGGAAAATTGAAAAGTTTGGTTTTGGTTCCAAGCCAAAACTGACCGAACCGAACCAAATGTAGTTTGTAAGTATATATATATATATATATATATATATATATATATATATATATATATATATATATATATATATATATATATATATAGGCGGGGGTTTTGATTAATTTTAATGGGCATTTAAGTAAAATGTATATTTTTATATAAAACCCTACCCTTGTCTTTAGCCTATTCCTAAATCCTAAAGCGGTAAAGTAGAGCTTATAGGAAAACCGGTTGAGAAGTTGAGAAAATTTTGATGTGCAAGTAGAACTTATAGGAAAACCGAAACCGACTGAACCGAATCGAATCAGGTTGGTTTGGTTTATAAGAGTTGGACGGTTTGGTTTGGTTTGAAAATCTAGAAACCGATTAGGACCGGTTTTGGTCCAAAACCGACTAAGCCGAACCGAATACACCTCTAATAAGTAGGGAGTTTCTTTTCCTAATGCATACCACAACTCTCAAAGGTATGTTTTGGGTCTCTTTCTTTCTCTTATGTATGGTCCGCTTTATTTTTGTACTATTTTGACTTACGTTTTGATTAAATTTACATTATTCCTTCCACCTTATGGGATATATTCTACTAATTCTACAATATAGAGCACAAAAATTAATAAAAATATAGTGGTTTTTTATGTTGGGGATTCTTTGGGATTTATTTCATATTTTTAAAAAATTTTGGGAAAAATAAAAATAAATTTGTTTGTGTCATGGCACAATCCCATATGCGATTGGGCCATGCCATCTCATAGGGTCGCATATGCCATTTAACAACATTGATATAAACAAAGTGACTTATGGACGGAATGGTGGAAAATACACTCCCATTCCTTTAACGAAGGGAAACACTAATAACAATGTCAGAGGAAGAAACTAGTCCAATATATATAAAGCCAGGAACCCTGGTCCAAATCCAGTTGGGTGCCACATGGACGTATGTAAGGTCAATCCAAGACCATTGAAACAACCATTGACTATCGTGAGATCAACAATGGTCAATGTTTTATAAAACGAATGGTGAAAATTTCAATTTTCAGTCTGCATATTCCACTATGTAGCTGATCTCAAATCAATGGGGTCATGATGATGATATTCCACTATTATGGAAGTTACACCGTCCAAACTTTTTGTTCACATTTCTGGCCTGGATCAAATGCTAGGTCTGCATTGACAATGTTAGTAACCATTCATTGGACATATCATGCTTGGAGGCTTTATTTTTTTTTTAATCAATGAAACTGAGACTGAACTACCTAAAGAACTACTCACCCACCCCTAAGAGCCCAACACTTTGAATAAAGTGACCCCTTGAGTCAGAGTAACAAGTCCCAAAGAGAGACCTCCTAAGCGAGAGGTAAAAAGGCTACTGAAGCAAGTTATTCCACTATGATCCCTCCTATGTTCACCTCCTCATCACTAGGAGACAGCCTGATCCAACTAAGCACCAACTCCCTAACACTCTTCATTAATCAGGGCCACAGGCTTTCTTTTACGATTAAACACTCTCTGATTCCTTTCATTCCAAACTGCCCACATAACCGCCAAAGCCAAAATACTCCAAATTCGACCTTTCTCACCATCCAGCTGCACAGCTTCCCACGAGGCTAACATCTATCCACAATTTTTCGGAAATACCCAAGACATATCAAACATCTTTAACACAATATTCCACAATTCTCTGGCAACCCAACAATGTAACACTAAATGATCAGCCGACTCTTTTGGACTAAAACATATGGCACGCCTATTCTGTAATCTCACTCCCATTTTATTAAGCTAATCAATGGTGAGAATTCTCCGCCATCCTACAGACCATCCAAATATTTTAATTTTAGATGAAACACGAATATGCCAAATTTTATTCCACAAGGAACAAAATCGGGGGACTGGATAAGAGCCTTATAGAAGGATTGCACCAAAAAAATATCTTTGGGGCTAGGACTCCACAACCTCAAGTCTCTTCCAACACTATTTTTTCTGATATTATTGAGCATCGGGATCAACTCAAACATCTCTCCCTCTTCTTCCTCTTTGAGGTTTCTGCGAATTCTAACAGCCCACACCATCCTGTTATTAGTATCCTCTACAACTTCATGCACCAAAACCAAATGATTTACCGCAATACAATAAATAGCCGGAAATTTGTCTTTCAGTTTCTCCTCAGAAGCCCACACACCTTCCCAAAATTTATTCTTGTCCCCCCTTCCCCAACTGAATTTGAAACCTTTATAAACATCCTCATGCACTGAACATATACTTTTCCACCAATCCGATCCTCTTGCCATTGATCTTCTCAACTGCTCAACAATAGCTGGATCACCATATCATACATAAAGGCTTCTAACACTATCATCGCATGAGCGACTGTTGTAGCCCAAAAAGGAAATATCTATGAGTTTATGGTACCCATCTCTTTTTATTCTGCGTAAAATAATCATATTTGTACCAAAAATGAACCAAACTTTGTCCGGATATATTTTGCTGCTTCATATTGGTGATTTGCCTTCCTTCAGCTTGACATTATGGTAAAAATAGCAGACAACTATTGGATAAATTAGTATAGAGGAGGGCTTGGAATTTTCTGGACAAAGTCAGAAACTCGTTGTTATAGGCCCCATACCTGGTAAGATTAATGCATGGAAAGCCTGTTACAAACTCGGATGTCTACAATTTACTTGTGAACTCAGCTATGTTTCCAGTGATTCAACTTAGTTTACACAACTTGACCGAGATCTACATTGGCTTTGTTTCTTCATATTGGGTGCTTTCTTCTTTATATATAATCATTAAATGATTGCCTTTTATTTTGCTTGGTAGGCAAAATAAGTCACAAGTCATGGGCTCTTCAACATTTCGCATGCTCAGTTCACTCTCTACAATTTTCTATATATTATGTGTCATTAAATGTGCCATCTTAATCAATTAAGAGTGATTCTTGTTTAATTATAAGGATTGATGGCCTTCAGGCCTTGATAAGTGTACTGTTTGGGACCTCTTTGTATAGAGCACATTATCATCATTAAATTTTTTCTAACTATTTCCAATCTAGAAAGAGTTGTCTCAATGAATATGGAGTGTATTGACTTTTTTTGTTTTTATTAACTTTTTTGTTCTGGTATCAATGGAAGGTTATATTTTCAGAATCAATATCCATTTATCAGAATCATACCATTTTCTTTTGTTTGTGAGAAAGCATTATAAAATATTCCTCTTTATTTGTTTATCTATTTATTGAATTTTTCATGGTTCATAGTTTCATATAATATTTTCTTATTGTCACCTTATTTTCCTATTTTTTAATTGAGAATTAATCGGACTGGGTCAAAATTTACATAACTCACCTCATCTCTGAGTGTTGCCAGAGTCAAATTTCTTGGTTGCCTGAGCCAGGTTCAAGTTGACTCCCAAGTTTTTTAGAGCACCATATAGTGCATATCCTGTGTAATTGCTGTGATTGTTTTGCATATGTTCAGATAAACTCACATCTCCTATAATGATTGAAATTAGTTAGGTGTTTTCTCAGAAATATAAGTTAGCTTTATTTCTCCTCTTGGTTTCAAACTAATTTTTTTTTAATAATTAATTTCCCAATCAGATCAAGAAAATTTACAGGTCGATGGAGATACGTGGCGTGATCTTGCCTTGGACACTCAATAATGCAGTCAGACACCAGGAGGTGAGGAGCAGACTACATAAAATCCTCGTCTTAGGCAGCATGATGGTTGAAGGAGTATTGTTATCCAAAACTAATCTTTACTAGACACTTGGAATCAACGCTGGACGATCATTGTCATATGTTGAAAATCTAGCTTATGATGTTTTATTTATTATTATTGTTATATTTACTATTATGTGGATCGATAATATTATTGTATCAAACTAGAAAATAACAGTATTAAGACGCCTGACAGGAGCTAAGCGTGGTACTTAGCCCCACCGGAACAGCTAACAGGAAAAAGAAAAGGAGCCTAAGCGAAACAGAGGTAGCATGTATACAAGATAATAATTACTACAAGTTAAGGAAAAAATGTTTGAAAAAATGAAGTTACTAGGTTGATTGAAAGTTGGCAAACATAGCGATCCCAAAATTGACAAAGAAAACACACGGGAAGAATGATGAAAAAAAGGAGTTAAGAGAAAAAGAAAACACCCAAACAGAAGATTGATGAAAAAGAGGGGTTAACAAGAGAATCCATCAATGGTACCATGAATAGTACAATGGTCATCAGAGGGAGGGAGGGAAAACATGGGGGCTATTCTGTTTCCCTCACGAGAAAAGCAATTGAGATTCATCCAAGCCATCCGTTCCATGTCAATGAATTTGGTCGGGAAGTAGAGTTTGCCTTAGCCCTTGCCCTTCAATGGTTGGTTACTATGGTCAATGCACACTTACCAGTGCATTGTTTTTTTTTCCAGGGTAGTCAATTCGATCAATCATCACCATCATCAAAGTATCGCGTTAATTATCAAGGCTAATGTTGATGTAAGAGTGGGTGACCGAATGGATTTGGGTGAGAAGAAGGTGGTCACGTGGTCATCCTTTATCCACAACTGATGGATTTGGGTGAGAAGATGGTGGTCACGTGGTCATCCGTTCTCCACAACTGATGGATTTGGGTAAGAAGATGGTGGTCACGTGGTCATCCTCTCTTCACAACTGATGGATTTGTTTGAGACTTGCATTCATAGACTTGAACATTTTCTGGTTTTAAACCAACTTAAAATATTTGAGCTTTTTTTTTTTTAGATCCAAATGATGAGGTGCTCTGATAAATTTTATATTTTCCACTGATGATGCTCGAATGACGTCTTGAATTTCACAAGTCTGGAGTAACTATAATCGACTTTGCATTGATTTTTGTTGATATGTGCTTTCTTAACACATCATTAGATTGTATAAAACACCTCAAATACCATAATTTATGAAATCGTAATACTAAATGGCTTTATATTTTATCTGATTTATTTTCAGGCTCTTGTATTTGCTAAACTTATACTCCATGTATTTTGTCTTTATTTTTTAATTTTTTTCGTAAAAAAAAAAAGAAAAAGAAAAAAGTAACCTGGGCTTGAACCTGTTACCTAGAAGTAATAATATTGTCAACCTTCCGTTGTGCTACGGGCTTGTTTTGCTAATTTTTATATCCATCGATTTCAAGGTTTTTCTCGGAAGATTCATATCATGGCAATTACCATGACATCATTCCCAAACAAACTATACCATGGGATCAAATCTTGTATTTCGATTGTCAATTCATCAAAAATCAGTGTGAAGGACTCAAAAGACTCTTTATGCAGACTAATCCTGATGGAGAACTCAACTGTCTCTCCACGTAGAATACTTATACGCCCATTTTGCGAATAATCTCAATATATTGATTTAAAATGTATCTCCTTAATATCTATTAGATTCTCTGTCCCGGCACCCTAACATAGGCTTTCTCCAAAATCGATAAAAACAATATGTTCCTAGAAGTTAATTTAGTAAGAAAATAACTTCATTATTCAATAGCAGGACACCTGAGTTCGAATCCCCTTCCTCCCTTGAGGCCACCTTAGGGATTTATATCTTGTGCTGACCTGATATGTGCTGAATTTGGGGTACGTATGTGCCCCTGGGATTAGGCAGGTGCTCTAAGAGGCCCAAATACCCGAGTTATAAAAAAAAATAAAAATAATAATAACTTCATGATTTTTCTTGCACAAATTCAAACTGATTCTCAAAAGTCTTTTCTTGGATGTTCTACTCTCTCTCTCTCTCTCTCTCTCTCTCTCTCTCTCTCTCTCGTTTGGGACAGGGATTGAGAGCCACTACTTGTACATGGGAACAGGCCTTTCGTGCACAAAAAATTGAGCCTTTAGAAGGAAATTTTTCAGCTGCTCGTTGGCAAGGGAAGAGTTTTCATTTGCAAGTGGGGGCTCCCTTTTTTTATTTCCCCTTTATTTTATACAAAGAACATTTTCTTCTTCTTGTAATCTTATTGAACAATTTGGTCTGCCAAAATGGCCTTATCTTTTCCAGTACAATCTTCACTTCTATTAATATACCATGTGGTCTTTGTAACTTCTTTTTCATATTTTTAAGGACGAGTTCATGTGTGCATCAAATATTTGTTAGTTATCTCTCGATGTAATTCACTTCCTGTCTTTCCTCCCCCATCATTGACCTTTCAAAAAAATGAAAACTATTTTTATACTGTTGATTTTGGGGTTCAAGATGAAAATTTTAGGTTTAAAAACACAGATCTTTGACCCATAGAATGAAAGCCCAAAAAGCTAGTTTAGTTATTATTATTATTATTATTTCTAAATCCTCAAAAGGACCGGTAAACCCTAAGGCTGGTGCAGCTGGAAATCACGATCTATGTTGGGCGTAGAGTTGGTAACCCCTTTAACCTATATATACGTCTCGAGCCATTTACATTTTCAGAAGAGACTTATTGCTAACGAACCAACGAAACCCTATGTTAATAATGCTTTGCCTATATCTTCTTAAGCACTTTTCTCCCCTTTGGAGGTACTCAAGTCTTCCACAAATGATAGGGAATTATTATAGAAAATGTGTCTAGAGGATCCTCGCAAACAGACATTTAATTAGCTGCAAAATCGCTAACAAGCACAAGTTTCCATCATGAGAAGCAGCTTCTTTTTTCGATTTTAAAAAAAAAAAAAAAAATTAATCAAAGTGGACAATTCTACGGAGACTACAGATGAAGCGCAAAGATAACAGTTTGCAATTTATATTTTTATTTTGAATAAAAAATAACGAATAAAATTCTTATGTTTATATACAATTCAATTCCTTGTGTGTTAATCGATCGTCGGAATGTGACGATGATTTGTATTCACATCACAGAAACGGAAAAGAAAAATGATATGAACATGGATTACAAAAGTCATCTCTCATACTCTCTCTCTCTCTCTCTCTCTCTCTCTCTCTCTCTCTCTCTCTCTCTCTCTCTTGTATCAACTAACAAACTATGGGCCTGTAATTCCTGCCCAGAACCCTTAGGAACCCTCCTGATATCTCTTTCAACCCAATCAGAGCGCTATCGACACCAGAATCCCCCTCCAAATCCAGGATGAAGACGTAGTCTATGTACCGGAAATTTCCGGTTTCCTTCTCCACTACCTTGATCGGATTCGACCGATTCGGTCGGTGCTCTACTCTTGTCACTGTTACGTTTCTGCTCTCCAAAATCCATAGTGCTCGAAATAGATCGGAAACACCATTCTCCAAAGAGAAGGCTACGGTCGTTTTCCCAGCTCTAGACTTGTCACCCTCACAAACCCCCGTCCCTAATCCTAATTGCAGGAATCTGTTATAATTCCCAACCTGATCCTGAAAATTTTGCTCCACAACCTTCAATCCGAATTCACTAGCCGCGATCTTGCTCCCAATCACAGCTGTATCGTGGATCTGATTCTCGGATAAATATTTCGCCGCATCCGCAGCGTTGGAAACCTCTTCGATCTCCAGATGTAATTTATCGAGGTTCGTTTTGCAATGGCTGATGGCCTGAGGGTGGCTCACTATTCTTTTCAGATTGGATCTTCGGGTTCCCGGCAAGGCCAAGAGACAATGATTTACAGGGAGGATCAGCTCACCTACGATCTCAACACCGTCGTGGCGGAGGAGGAGATCCAAATTGCGATCGATGGATCCATCGATTGAGTTCTCAATAGGAATAACAGCGCGTTCAGCAGTTTTATCCTTGAGAGCTTGGAAAGCGTCTTCCATATGATCGCAAGGGAATGCTTCGCAGACGGCTGAGAAAGCTTTGAAGGCGGCTTCTTGGCAGTAAGAGCCTGGAACACCTTGGTAGGCAACGCGGGCAGGTCGGCGGGAGAATCCAATTCCCCAAGAGGGATTTGAAGGGCCAGAGAGCTGTGGAAGGAAGGGATGTGCTAGAAAGAGGCGTTCGAGCTCGAAAACATCCATTCCAAGGCCAAAAGGAGAAGCAAATTCCTTGACATCAGGAGGAGCCCCCTTGGTCTGTTGCTTTAAGCTAGCTTTGACTGTGATTCTTCTGGCTGATTTGATCTCAGGTCTGGTAGTTATATTGGCAGGTGATCTCAGACCACCTGCCGGGAACGGAACCGTAAGCGCCATGAAAGATAGAGAGAGCAGATTGGTTGTTGAATGCCGAAAGAGAGGTAGTTGGTAATGGTGTGCACAGAGATCGTTGGTCGGGATCCCTGGCATGAAAAGTCAGTTGAGGGTGGGCTGGGGTATTTATACATGTTTTTGGTGGTAGGTGATGAGAAGGAGCACATAGAGATGCTGCTTCCTGGTAAGACTTAGACTAACTTTACTTGGTCCAACTCTCTGACCTTTTACTGCTCCCATTGCTTCGTTGCTTCCTCGCTACATCCACTTTCCACGAAATTAGCCATTAACTAACACTTGAATCAGCCGTCTGATCATATGATCCAATAGATAATGAATGCCCTTTGACTGCATTAATGTCTACTCATCATGGTCTTTAAATTAGACGGCTTGAGTGGTGTTTTTTCATTGCAAAATCTGACTGATACTACATGATATGCTCGTGATCTTAAGATTGATTATGTACAAGATTGGAAAGAAAATAAAGCTATCATTGGATTGGATTCAAAGCAATCAACAATTTTCCCATGTAAAAACCCTAATTGCAAATACCTTCTCGATGTTTCCCTTTAACGGGGTTTTGATCAAGTCCAACCGGTTGATCCCCAAATTGGGTTTATGCCCATTTTAAAATTGTTGAGAAGAAAAATAAACTAAATGGGGTTATTTTGTAATATGAGGATAAAAGCGACTGCTTTCGAGGTTTAGATTCTTTTGATAGCATGCTAGTTGACAGCTATTTGGCAACAGATTATATGATCAAGTGCCACATGGATTAGGCCATAGATAATCGTGGCCATTGAAAAAGAATTTGAAATAAAACATACAAATCAATAAAGTCAATTGTGTGAAAAATGGACAGTACTATGAAACCAATCAATCATCAATGTTTTTTGCGTGATATAATTTTTCATGTGTTTGACACCATTGAATTTATAAATATTTGTAATTATTTAAATATTTTTTCGATGGTGTTGATTATTGGCTGCTCGTCTATATAACTCCTAATCATGTAATTGGGCTCCATGTGACAACCAACTCAATTGAGTCTAGCTAAGTTAGAGGATTGAGACGCATAATTAAAGAAGTATTTACATAAAATAATTGGGTTAGCCAGCCAAATGATAAATGCAATTGCCATTCTCGTCCACACATAATCTAATTGCATATAGTTGGTGGATAAAGGGCATTTTTGTCATTTAGATTATTGGAATTATGATTTTAAGGGAATGGAGACAATTTTGGATTGAAATAGATCAAGGTGTAAGGACTGACTTTCGTTGATGTTGAATCGCAAACTTTTGATGAGGATGCGATTGTTTTGACCAATTTGACCTTGATTAAACCTTTGACATAGGTGACGTGACTTTAGACCACCTTTTAATAATAGGTGAACACCCAATAATAAGCTTAATTAAATTCAAATACAAGCTCGACCCTAAACATGACACATGTATGTAGACCTGACCAAGTTCAAGCCCACCTTTTCAAGCACTATAATTATAACATATGAACTTATTTAGTTATTATTAATAATTTAAAATGAGAAGTATGGTATGCACATGTTCAAGTGCAATCATGTGCACCCTAGGCACGAACCAAACCCGAGCGTGAACCAAACCTTCCTTCCCTCTCTCGTATTCATTTTATCAATGGAATGTATATTCAAAAAGAACATAAATAAATTATATATGGATGAATGATGTTAGATAAAGGTATCGGGATGAATCAGTAATAACAACCAACGCCCAAACCCAACCCGAGCCTACTATTATATATATGTGTGTGTATTTATGTGTAACAAACAAACAATCTCTAATCCAACTTGAGCGCCTAAGTGTCCCTCCTTTCTCTAGAGTCTCAAGATTTTGGACTTTTGACCTTTGAAAAATTCTCCCCTAACTCACTCCTCTCTAGAATCTTAAGTTACTTAGAGCCCTCCTTAACTTTGATTACTTTTGTATTTGTGCCTAAAAGACAAACTAAATCACCCAATCACATATATAAATATAAATATGTCACCTCATATTTTACTTCCTCTTTAATAAATTCGACCAACCAAAATATCCTCACAATATCGGTTATTTTAGGGAAATTCGATCAAGCAAAATATCCTCACAATATCTATTATTTTAGGAAGTTAAAAAAAGAGGAGTCCAAGTCTTTTGTACTTCTTATTTTTAGTGTCTATCCAATTGATTAAGTTCTTCTCTCGTATGGAAATTTCACCACTGATATCTCAGATTTTATATGGACGCAATCCCCTAAAATTGCCTAGCCCTTATATATATATATATATATATATATATATATATATATAACTTAATTTAATCTCAAACTTACGCTGTGACTAATATTCTCTTAAGATCTTTATCTTTCTCGGGATGAAGAACCTCCATAAATAGTACTTTTTTTTTATTACTTCTGCGATGCATCGCCCATCCATAACAGCCATAGTGGCCCATCTTCTATCATGCAGCCGCGACTATCCCCCAACATTATACCCATCGCAGCCCCTTCCCCAATCGTTCTTTCGTTTTGATGAAAAGTAATAAGAGGAAAAAGATACTTATGCAACAATTAGTAATGGTCTCATTGCACTATAAACATAGCCCCGGGCTCTTCCCTTCATTAGGGCACTAATTTGAGGACTCGACATAAAAAGTACATCGATATGAGCCACGCAAACATGAGCCGATCGATAATACAAGTTATATTATAAATCCCACTTTGCTGAGCTGCTTTTAATTGTTGACAAAATTTTTAATATTATTATTTACAAACTTAAGATTCTATATTAAAAATAAAAACCACATTCATAGAGTGCTAATACTTGCATATCATTGACGAGATCAAACGGGCGACTCGATTCGATCATGTTCAAAAGCTAAGGATTTTGAACGCATCATATCAAACTCGACCGATCAAACATTTTGAGGTGGGTGTCCTCCTATCTATCTAAATTTACACATTTACACCTTATAATGCAATGAATTTATATTAACTATATTGAAACGAACAAAATATAAAAGAAAATTGTAATTTCTCATTTTTATGTTTTTGTCTGGATTTATAAAACTTTTATGGTCAAAGGGTTACCCCATGGTCGAACCCATTAGTCGAGAACAAGAGAGTACTATACCCTTCCGTATTGCATACAAGTATTGTAGCAAAACAAATCCTAAGGACTTCAAAATCGGACACCAAGTTTTCCAACACATAGCAGCTACATTCGGTTAATGAGGTGTTTCTCTTATAATTTTACGCACTTGCGGTAGAGGTTATTTTTGACCACCTAATGCACCCTTTGAATGACCACACTAGCTCTGGTCAAGATGTGAACCCCCTAGTAATCTATGACTTACCCTGCATTTGATAATTCACATTGTCCGTCATATTTAATTTTTAATTTTTTTTTAATACTTAAAACCCAAGAGAAGTCATGAAATATATGAGCTTTAACTGTGTCGTGCTATTAGGTGCACTTGAGGCCATAGGTCATATTTGACTCATGAGCTCTTGAACTATAGGTCGAACGAGGCTAAAATTCAATAATAGACACCACATTTTCAGACCTCGCTCGCATCTAACGGACGAGATCAATCAAAGACCTTTTTACCTTTGTTTATTTTGGTGTCCCAAAATAAAGAAAAATAATACATGTGTGTTTTATTTTTTTATTAGGGGTGTACTAAGGGTGTACACCATCAAAAGCGCAAGTATCCAAATAATGAGTCACCTTAAGTGATTATAGAATTGTACTTAATTTAATCAATATTTCTAAGAACTACAAAGAATATTATATAAGAAATTACAGTGTATCTAATATATTTATTTAAATTTGTGTGCCACACCTAAGCGCAAACCTTTAGGAATAATCTAAACCCATCTTTCAAACTTAGAATAACTTGTTAGGTGTATATTTCACTCAAATCATGAGATTATAGATACATCGATAATCGTGTTATAGCATGATCTTAACCCGAATCGATGACTTTCTAGATTAGAGTCCAAAGGATCAAATCAAGGGTCAAAATTTTGAGGGACTCAAATATCCTATAAGTCTATATCGATCTAAATTAGATTATATATATCCTAAAAATCGTGTAACAAGGATCTGACGGTCGAAACTTGTTTGAGTCACACGAAAGTTAATCATTAGTCAAATTCTATAAATGACCAGTTTATTTTAATCAATCGACAAGATCTATCTAATAAGATTAGTCTAACATCACTTTGTGATACGCATTTTAAAACTCACGTACATTCATTATAGGTCAACTTCTTCTTTCTTTTAAAGATAAGCGATGCGCTTTAGTTAATCTTAAACCACACTCTAACCCTATAAGGTATTAAAATTTAATCTAATATTTGAAAGTTAACGTCCAATTCACAATTTTATAGATACCGATTTGATATAAGTATTTCTAATATCTCTCTATGATTGAATTGTTTATTTGATTCTTTCATTCAAAGTATATGAATATAAATAGTTTCTTGTAGTTAGTCTCATTTCTATCCATGTTTCATTTGATACCACATGACATCCATCACATAGAAATGCGTTAGAGTATATGTATGATAAGAAAAAGGAATAAGATACAACATATAACTTATAAGCCTTTGTCATTGTGAAGTTTCTTTCGAGGTCACGTAAAACCCAGAATGTAGACATCTATCTACGGATGTAACACTTCTATAGGAGTATGAACTGTCACACGAAGTACATTTAAGTTACTACGAAACTCGTTGTTTGAAAGGCGTGATTTAGTAAAGCTTATTGCACAATGACTCACTCTAATTGAAATTATATGTAAATAATAAAAAAGTGTAAATATGATATAATGTGAATATGAAATTAAGTTTCACACTGTCATACCTTACGAGTCACCGTAAGAGTACAACGTCTGCAACCAAGATGGATCTTAAAGACAATACGATGCGACAATGTCCCGAACGTAAGTGGATACTAATTTATATGCGCGAAACGTGAATGGTAGTTTAAGATATGATACTGAGGTTAGGTGGTTAGCTGCACGTGAATCTCGCGTGGTAGGCACGAGAAATGACCCTGACATAAGTTTATACATAAGATATGTATAATGTAAAGTAAGTTGTGTAGACGTATAGAGTTACAATAAGATTAAAGATATGACACGTAAGTTAAGTTGACGAGAAAAGTAAGAAAAGTAATACACATTAGAAACATCATATGTACTGAAAGTTGTTACGTCCTTTCAGCTTTATAATTATGAAATATTTATGAGAGCTTTTATTATGTTGTTTTTATGAAATTATAATAATTTACTTCTACTGACGACACGTGGGTAGATTATGGTGAATTGGTTGTGCCCACTGAGTTTACGTGACCGAATAAGCTCATCTCATAAATAACTAATAGATGCAGGTGAAGATGTGTACTACTTTTTCCCGGTGGACTTTGATGTACCGATAGATAATACGATTTATGAGGGTGACGACTTGGATGGCCAGTTAGACGATATCAGGTATGTATTAAATATTTAGAAAGACTTTTCAGTAGTTCACCGTACCTTTATTTTTGGTCATTTAGTATCGTGGATTCAAAATTCAATGTATACTTAATGAAAGAAAGTTTAATGTGACAAGAAGTTTTGATTCATTATTTTTAAGATCTAGTAAGATATGTATATTCGCTTATCTCCTTAACAAGCGTGCGATATCATGACAAAAAATTTTAGACCCTCGAGATTAGGTAAAATTATAGGTCGTGATAGTCTCACATCAAATAGGGAAGTCCCCTTTACTTTTATAGGAGATTGCAGACACTACATGTCATGACGCATTTTGGGTGGGGACTTAAGTCCATGCCATAAATAAAATCGGGGTGGAGACTTAAAAAAAATTGGAAAATATTTTCTCAAGTTTGGACAAATATTTGGAGAAAAATGGGAAAGTAAAAAAATTAAAATAATAATGAGACTAAAAAATATAAAAACATATCAAAATTATAAATAATTAAAAAAATATTAATTATTCATGAATTATTCGCAATTCTTTAAATGCGAATATTTGAATCGTTGATGAATGATTTGGATTAATTAATAGAATCTTAAATTCACAAACTATTTATAATCTTTTAAAAATTGGAAGAATGAAGTAGAGGAAAATCGGACTACGGGTTAGGCAGGTAAGTAACGAAGAAGGGTGGACGGCACATATAAAACGTGGGTTGCTGGGAAACGAGCAGCCTGTGGACGTAGGTTTTTGAAGAAGGGGAGGGGGTTTTGACTTGTTTGATGACTTAGGGTTGGATGGAGGTGGTTAATTAGGTGAGACAACGCATCTCTCTTGCCTCCTTACGTCACCCAAACCTCACCTTCCATACGCTAATAAATTATTGGGATAATTAACAGCTCCTAACCCACATCTAACCACTAATTGTGTTTAAATGATCTTACACCGTTTAAATGTCACTTCTTATCTCACACCATTCAAGCGTGATTTATCACTATGTCACGTGTTACATATTTATGATCATTCTAAATTGCCAAAGTAGCAATCTATCATTGAAATATGGATTTCAACCCAATAAAACATGCTGATAAATAGATGTGAACCATCCGATTAATGAGTTTTAATATCAATCATTAAAATCAAAAATAACGATTAATATTATAATCAATAAATCAGGTAGTTTAAATTTTTCTAAAATATTATTTTTTGGGCCAATTGCAGTACAATCTATGATCTATCGCTTTGATGATTCAGGTCACCCACATCTTAAACCATTGATCGGGAAAGATCATTTAAACTCTTTAAGCTCGGGACAGTCGGTCCCTAAATTAATATGCATCAAAAATGTAGTGGACGGTAGGTAGATATGAATGGGTTTTTGTCATGGAATATTTGAAGCCCCAACATTTATGTCAAAAAGTCATGGGAATTTTACCTTTCATTTGAAACTTATTTAAAGTGTGTGGGTGGGGACCCCTAATTTTTTCTCAAAAATACACACGTGGATTAATTTTTTGGGAAAATTTCTAAAATCTCCCCCATTAATTTTAGAGTTACTTTTATAAATCCCCCATATTTGTGTAAATATTTAATAGAGAGCTATTACTTGCAACCATAAATATTCACCTTAATACGTAAAAGAGAAGATTCAAGAAAATGGGTTGGTCGACCGGCCAATAGACTAGTCAAAATTACATTAAAAAAATAAAAAATTATTATTTTTACACATAAAAAATTAGAAAAAATATTGAGAATTCAGTAAAAATCTAAAAGATTGGACAAACTATGAGAAAAATAAATAAAAGTTGTAAAAAATTAAGAGAAATAGTAGTAAAAACTGCATTTAAAATTAATATTTATGGTTGAAGGGGCATTTAGATAACTAAGTTTTAACAACATGAGTTTATTAAATAAAAAATATATATATGAGAAGGATTTAAAAAAGTAACTTTAAAGGGAAGAGATTTTAGAAAATTTTCCTTACTTTTTTCACTTTTAATAGGCATCAGTGTCATTTAATTAAAAATATACGCACATTTATTTATTTTGTGAGACAGATCGATCTCATAAGAGATTCTAATTGATCGGTCTCTTAGGAATCTGGGACCAACCAATCACTCTTGTTTGAGACCGATATGTCGCAATCTCCCATGAGACCAATCCATCCCATTTAAAACAATGTGCACATGCTTTTATTTAAAAGACATTTTTTGTTCATATAAGTGGGAAAAACACAAGCAGAGTTCTTAGAAGGTTGTTATTCAAAAGATATTCTTTGTTCTCACATCAACACCCTCTCTCTCTCTCTATAGATCTACTATAAAAAATAAGACCATTAGCAGTAGCTATTAATAAAAAAATTTGTTGTTTCAATATCAACCAGACTAGTGCCTACAATTTTTTTAGTTAATAGCGACAGTTTTTTGCTGCCTCTGAAACACCTTATTTTTATAGTGATCCGACACCATGTGTCACTATAAACTGAAGATTAATATAACAATCCAAAAGTGATATGCATAACCACCAACACCATCTCATTCCTTCTTTTTTTTTTTTTTTTTTTTTTTTTTTTTGTTAATACGGCCATTTATGCCATGTGTCACTATAAACCCAAGATTAATATAACAATCCAAAAAGTGATATATAGAACCACCAACACCATCTCATTGCTTACACCATAACCAAACATGCCCCAAAATTGCAAACCAGCTGATATAACCACCAGTCTCACGAGATTAGATCTTTGGCCCAGTGGTGCTACCACCTAGCGTGTAGCCTTGAGGTTCTATAAAGGTCGTCATAACTTATAAGGACCATTATAAATGCTCTAGAAAGATCTTATAAGTTTTCGTTTCAATCTTTTAATGATTTTTTTAATTTATAAATTTTTAACGAGAATGAACACAAAAAATCTAGCAATAAAAAATTACGACGGCAAAATAACTATATATAATGAAATATAACTTCCATTATAAATCTGACGTTTATAATCTATAATAATGTAATGGTCAGGACTAACACCTATTATGAAAACCATGCTTAAAAGTAAAATTACTTTTCAAAAACAAAGAAAGCAAAGCTCATCTAATGTTATATTTAAGGGGACTTTAGAAAAACATCCCCTGTTGTCAAACGTTTCAGTATATTACAGAAAACAAAAAGTTTTAAGAAAAAGGGTTTGTATGACTATTTAAAGCTCAAAGATTTGTGTGAGATGTAAAATACCCAATACGTGTGAGAATTGCTTGAAATTGTCAGTTTACGATTGTACCTTTTTATATAGAGGATACTTTTAGGGGGAAAACAAGCATAGAAGAGAAAACAAGCAGCATTCCAGAAATGGGAAATGTTTTGCTAATTTTCCGAGGAAACAACCATCGCCCAAAGATATTGATCGACATCTGAAATGTTTAGGGCGATGTGGCGATGGGTGATGGCCAATGTTGCGATGTGCGATATGGCCATTGCCCAACGCCCATCGCCCTAAACATTTCAGATGTCGATCAACATCTTTGGGTGATAGTTGTTTCCCCTAAAAGTACCCTCTAGATATAAGGGTACAATCGTAAACTCACAGTTACAAGTAATATCCACACGTGTTGGGTATTTTACATTACACGGATCTCAGAGTTTTAAATAGCTGTGCAAACCTTTTTTCTTAAAACTTTTTTTTTCATATAATACGTTGAAACGTTTGACAACAGGGGATATTTTTCTAATTTCCCCTATATTTAAACTGAGTGCCTCTCATTTAAATTCTATTCGGGTGTTTGACTAATCTTACATCATTTGTGGCGCATATGTAGGATCAATCCTAGTAGTGCATGATTGACACCAATGATTTGAAAATTAGACCGGCTGATCCGACCCGATTCAATCAGAACTGAGAGCATAGCCGATCCAGTCGATAAACAATGAAAAATTTTAATTGGCTATTATTTCTCACCCAAACTTAAATTCCTTAATAGTGATAACTCGAAGAGGAATGACATTTATAATTACCATTGATTAATTAGGGACTTATTAAAGAAAGAAGAAAACGAGGACACAAATGAAAAATTGAGCAACAAGCAGCAAATGATAAATGCCATTTTCATTTCTTTAACATTGCTAAATGAAAGATCAATTTGCAGACATCTTAGCAATTGCGAGGCCGTGGTAGGCCCGATAGAATTGAAACATGAAATCCACCATTTTCAAAACCCAGTGCGATTAGTAGCAATACAAGTTTGTTCCAATGTGATAAGATCCGTGATGACATAAACACTGTACCCTGTGAATCTATTAAATTTTTTCGATTTGTTTATCAATAGGTCACTAATTTCAAGTGTAAATCATTTCTTCTTTGAAGTTTTTTATCTTCTCCTCTTGTATCATCCAACTTGAGCACTGGTCCCTACATTTTTTATGAACAAAAACCATATTAATAACTGCCGAGATTAAGTTATTAGAATTCACTCATGAGCAAAACTTTTTCGTTGACCTCAATTTTCACATTAGATTCAACTACTTCATTGATTTGAATTGGTCAAAGATGTGCGCCACATGATCTATAAAGTATATTTTCACATCTCTATTAATGTCCCTGATGCTCTGTTATTCTCAAAATAATTAATAAGACATCATAAAGCTATTAAGACTATATTTATACATATATGTATTTCAGCAAAAATATTAAAAAAGAAAAATAAATATTAGAAAGTTATTATTTTAATTCAGTTTTTGAGAAAAATAAATTATCAATATACAAATATTTGCAACCTATGTCAAAACTTTCTGTAATTAGTATTATTTTTCCATGAAATCGGTAATTATGTTTAGCAAAATCATTTTATCTTATCTATCCCTTTTTGTAGCAGATGATGTCACATTCATTTAGGGCGCCCTAAAATTTCGGGAATTTCAACTTTTGGTAGAAGTCCAATGATAAAAAAGTAATTCATCAATATCGGTGAGGTGAGCATGGCTTTCAATCTCTAAAATCTGAGACATCGAATAGAGCTGGTATGCGAAACATCTTATGTTTCAATGATACAACGTGAGACGAAAAAATTGTTTAAATCCTTTCACAGCATTAAAATATGAGTTTGATCTTACACCATTAAAGTACATTTTACTGTTGTGCTACCAAACACATCAGTAATCACTTTAAGTAGTCTAAGTAGTTTATTCGTCATTAAAAATATCTTAGTTAAATATTCATAACTATTAAACAATGTAAAGCGCCTAATCAATACGCTTCAATGTTAGTAATTAAAAAATCAGAATAAAAATAGCAGATATGTTATGACCCGGGTCTCCTTGACCCTACTTAACAGTGTCATAACACGGGATTATAGGCCCTCAAGATTCGTTAAGGATAGATTTGGACAAAGTAAGACAGCCACATAGATTTGATGGTCATAGTAACCAAATTTCAATTCAATAATTAGTTGGGGAGGAGTCAATTAGGATAAATTTGAGAAAGATTCGAGAAACAGTTTTGAAAAAACTTGGGGATTATATAATCCACATGCATTAAAAATTTATTAGTATAACTTTAAAAATAACAATATAAAGTATGATTAAACATGTATCACAATACTAAATATTTACAAAAATTCAATTAATTCGTCAAAATTAAAAATTTTGGAGAAATAATGAATCAAACAAATATCGACAAAAAGATCAGCAAAACACTTGGAGAATAATTTTAAATTTTTGATTAATTTGAAAAATTTTATAATAGAGAGTACAAAGCAAACAGTGACGAAAAATAGTGCTATTACATTTGTACAAAATTCAAAAGTAGTACACTTTCAATTAGGGTATAGGTAGCTTGGCACCAAGCACCAGGCATAATCACAAAATCTGCAAATTTTTTGAAAATTTGAAAAATTCGCAAATTTGAGGTTCTATGAATTATTCGCGATTGTTTCAAAAATTCACGTAGTTTTAAAAATTCACAAATAAATCATGAATAATTACGAAAATTATTCTTTTTAGTATATTTTAAAAAAAAATTATTTATTTATTTTTCTCTCCAATTTGTCTCTAAATCTTTCCCCAAACTTCGCTTGATTTTGATTGATTTAAACCTTGCCGAATTATTTCTGAAACCCAACTTGGTGATGATGGCACCAAGTAACTTACTGAGTTCTGCATTAGTTTGTTGCCACATGACATTCAATCACATGATCGCGTGCCGCATAGAGGAGTGGATCGATAGTTATAACACTATTGTAAAAGAAAAAAAATCATATAAAATCGTTCAATCAATCAAGTCAATTGTATATAAAATGAATGACAAAACCACATTTAGTTAGATCATTCATTGCCCACATGATTGACACCATTAATAGCGTTTTACATATTTTATGATAATTATACGTATCAATAGCACCATTCATTGTCCACATTTACGTTGGGGCTTTGGTCATGTCCAGCTAGTTGAAATCTTAAGTGGTTCAACCATATATATATATATAATAATAATAATAATAATAATAATAATAATAATAACTCCATTAATAATCTGTGGAGGACCATCTTCCATCTAGATTTCTTCACAATCATTGATTAAAGCTATCTTTGCTAGCAAATTGGCTACAGTACTACTAGTCATCCACATAACATAACAAGAATACAAAGGTGTAAACTTTCTATAATATCCTTGAATAGAAAAGATAGCTCGAAAAGGACCCCAATCGAATCAGAAACCGTATTGATCACCCTCAAGGAATTCCCTTTAGAAATAACTTACTGGAAACCACATTACACAATGAAACAAATGGCCTCCAACAACGCATAAGCCTCACAATATTGGTCAGAAGAAGATATATTTTTGCAGTAGTTGTAAAAAAAAAAAAAAAAAAAAACAACGCATAAGCCTCACAACGGTCAGAAGAAGATATATTTTTGCAGTAGTTGTCATTGATGCCATCACCATACCTTCATGGTCACGAATCACCACACCAATTCCAGCAGCTCTATTTTTGGGTATACCATGCACCATCAAAGTTAACTTTGAAGACTCCTTCCGGGAGAGGAAACCAACTAGTTGCCAAGTTTCTTATGGGTGTAGTGGAATAAGAAGGACAACTGGTATCTGCTTAATTAGCGAGAGAATAATAAAAAAAGGTAGGCTTCCACACTTGAAGAAATAGCATAAAGAATCTGTCAAGATGAACTTTCTCAAACTTGATAAAACTCCATAGCCCACTCCTTAAAAGTTAAATTTCGAAAAAAACATATTCGGGCACTCAAAGATGAACGAAATCATAAAATTTCATCTTTTCGACAATGTCTAAGAGCGTGTTCACATGTTTCCGATTCATTCCCACAAAGATCACAAATCTGGGATATACCAACAATCTTCTTATGTAGTAAGGCCTTGATAGGGAGAATGTTATGGCATACCCTCCACGCAAATTTTTTGACCTTATTGAGAATACATGGCCCCCACATATCTTTCCAAAGAACTAGTAGAGGGGTTTTCACTTGCCAATGTTACACTTTCCAGGGAGACTTTATAAGCCCTTCTAACGGAAAATTTCATCTTTTTCCTAGGTCCAAGCCACCCTATCTTCTCGCACAGTAGTAGGTAATGAGATCCGTAAGATAACCTCCACATCCTCTCAAGAAATGGCTCTGAATAGACTCCTCATCCCACTGGTTGGGATTAGGCAAAATGAGATCGACAACACTTTCCATTTGACCACTACTATAGGAGGAAATAACCTTGTAAGTTGAAGCCCTAGGAATCCACCTGTCCTTCCAAGTATTTATAGAGGCACCATTTCACACTATCCAAATTATTTCCTTCTCAACAATATCTTTTGTCAAACAAATACTAGACCATGTGAATGAAGCATTACCCCCAACTTTTCCTCAAGAAGGTAGATCTAGAAAAGTATTTTGCTTTAAAGAATCTGATGGATTTATCAATTCGACCATCCAAATATATGCCTTAGGATCTAGACGCATGATCAATCAAAACAATAAACTGACAATTCATAAATTAAACTATATGTGCGCACCTTGAGTGTGAGCCATGAATGATGGGTTTCCAATCTTCAACGATCTCCTCGCTCTCAATTCCTCCGAGCACAATGAGGATGTTTTTGCTAATAAGGAGGGTTGAAGTGTGTCGAACAATCGTTGGGACCAAGCACCCCTTATATTTATAGCCAAAGAGTCATTTCTCATTAAAGACTTGAATTACTAATTATATTGTGATTGTGAATCACAATCATACCTTAACAAAATGACTTAATTATTAGTTGCTTATTCTCTTCAAATTCATCGAATTAGCAACTATATATCTCAAGATTGATCTTACACCATTCACCGGTCAACGGATTGACCATAGTGACGACCACAAAAATAGAAACTCCTAACACTCTCCCACTTGGCCACACAATATCAATAAACTCCGATTATCAAATGTTAGCTAACTTTCTTTGAATGGTAAGTCCTAATCAATCTCAATCAGAGTCTTTATAATCAGTCCGGTCCAGTGAGAATTTCAACACAGAATCAATGTAGTCAATATATCATGTCATCGATACATAACCGTTCATTAGTTACCGTATTATAATTCATCACCGACATGGATTTCAACTAGTATGATTCACAAGACTGCAAGTTTACAAACTGAATAGTGATTACATGTAAACTCAATCTATTATTGGTCATACTTTATTGCCATCTGTTGGCACCATATGTTTCAAAATTTTATTTGCATAAAAATAGAAAAGAAAATAAATAATCCTCTTTTCAGAATTAATTTAAACAAATATATTCACTCTTATATATCCACTCGTAAAGGCTATTAAAACTATCCTTTAATCTCATGTGCTCAACGTGCTCCGAAAAGAGCGCGAGAGATAAGCCTTTAGTGAGAGGGTCAGCCAACATGAGTGTCGTACTGATCTTTTCAACAGATATAATTTGATTCTAAACTTTCTACCTTACAATAAGATATTTAATATCAATATATTTGAAACCTTCACTAGTCTTATTGTTATTGGATATATCTATCACAGCGGAATTGTCACATAAGATTCTCAATGGCCTTGAAATACTATCAACTACTCGAAGCCCTGAGATACAATTCCTTAACCATATCGCAACACATATTGCCTCAAAATATGTAATAAATTCTGCTTCTATTGTAGACGAAGTAGTCAAGGTTTGCTTAACGCTCTTTCAAGATATTGATTTACCTGCAAGCATAAAAATATAACCCGATGTGAACCTACGGGTGTCTTAACACCCAGCATAGTCGGCATCTAAATAATCAATAACTTCAAAGTTATTCGACCTTTTATACGTGAGCATGTGCCCTTAGTCCCTTGTAAATAGCGAAAAACCTTCTTGGCTGCTTTCCAATAATCAAAACCAAGATTTTATTGATACCTATCAAGCATGCCAACTATATACACTATGTCTGGACGAGTACAGACTTGTGTATACATGAGACTCCCAACTATCGATACATAGAGAATTATCTCTTTATGCTTTCTCTCCAAATCGATCTTGAGACTCTAAAGTAGACTAAATTTATCACTCTTAATGGTAAAGGCAACAGTAGCAAAACAATTATGCATGTTGAACATTTTGAGAACTTTATCAATATAAGCTCTTTGAGACAATCCCAATATGCCACGAGTTTTATCTCGATGACAGAGGTAACAGTAGCGAAACAATTATACATGTTGAACCTTTTAAAAACTTTATCAATATAAGCTCTTTGAGATAATCCCAATATGCCACGGGTTCTATCTCGATGAATCTCAATTCCTATCACGTAGGAAGCTTTACCAAGATCTTTCATATCAAAACTCCTTGATAAAAAGTTTTTCGCCTTATGTAACATACTCAAATTACTACTTGCAAGCAATATATTATCAACATACAAAACAAAGATGATAAACTTGCTCCCACTGATTTAAGATATATGCATTGATTCACAGTATTTTCTTTAAAATCAAAGTTTGAAATGACTTCATGTAATTTTAAGTACTATTATCGAGATGCCTGCTTTAAACCATATCTAGACCTTTTGAGTCTATAAACTAAATGACTCTCTCCCTCAACCTGAAAACCTTCAGGTTGTGTCATAAAGACATCTTCATGTAAGTCACCATTTTGAAAAGCAATTTTAGCATTCATTTGATGCAATTCTAAGTCAAAATGAGCTACTAATGTCATGACTATCCGAAAGGATTCCTTTCTAGAGACAAGAGAAAATATCTCTTTATAGTCTATTCCCTCTTTTTGAGTGAACTCTTTAGCGACTAACCTGACCTTGTATCTTTCTATATTACCTTTGAAGTCTTGTTTAGTTTTATATACCCATTTACAACTTACAAGCTTAACTCTTTCATGTAACTCGCAAAGATCCCAGACCGAGTTATGTTTCATTGATTCCAACTCATCTTTCATAGCTTCGAGTCATTGAGTGGATTTATCGCTCTTTATAGCTTGGTTAAAGGAAACATGATCTGATTCTTTTTCAAAATCATACTCAATCTCATTGAGGTAGACAATATAGCCACCAGAAATGGCTGGCTTCTTTGCTCTCTCTGATATATACAATGCTTGATTATTGGCGGTCATCATAGGAGCAAGAGCCTCCTCAATGTGGGGTGTTTCACTAGGTATAGCCGCAAGTGCATTAACACTATCTTGAATGACATGTATTGGTGTCATATTTTCTTGGATAAAAAGAATAAGAATTATAACCTGATTTTCCTCAAAAGTGATTTTCTTAGGCTCAACACTTTCACTGTTTTCACGATCCTTAAAGAATTTTACATATCTAGTCTCAACAATCCGGATACTATGAGTGAGACAATAAAATCTGTGGTCTTTTGATCTATCAGGGTAATCAATGAAATGACAACTTATAGTTTTAGGATCAAATTTTCCTAATTATAGATTATACACCTTTGCTTTAGCTAAATAATCCAAAATGAGTAAATATCCTATAGTCGATTTTCTTCCTACCCATAGCTCATAAGGAGTTTTAAAAACAGCCTTACTAGGAACCCGGTTCAAGATATGTACCGCTGTTTTTAAGGCTTCTCCCCACAAGAACATAAGCAATTTAGAGTTACACAACATGCTTCTCACAATATCTATAAGAGTAAGATTTCGTCACTCAGCTATATTATTCTGTTCAGGTGTTTCCGGTATGATGTATTGAGCAATAATGCCATGCTTTTATAGATACAGGGCGAATTATCCTGAATTGCGACCTGTTTCAGAGTATCTACCATAATACTCTCTGCCTCTATCAGATCTCATAATTTTAATCTTTGAATTGAGTTATAACTCAACTTTAGCTTTATAGATTTTAAATATATTCAGGACCTCAGATTTCTCATGAATGAGTAATATATAATCGAAACGAGAATAATCATGAGTGAAGGTAATAAAATACTTTTGGCCACTAATGACAGGAGTTAGAAATGGTCCACAAATATCAATATGGAGTATTTCCAGCAAACTCGTGCTCCTTATAGCTCCTTTCTTATTAGTCTTTGTGAGTTTTTCTTTAACGCAATCAATACAAGTATTGAAATTAGAAAAATCGAGCGCATCGATTATATCATCTGTAATTAACCTCTCTATTATATCCATAGATATATGGCTTAAACATTTATGCCATAAAATGGAGGAGTTGTCGATTGCTCATTTTTGTTTCTTATTGACTTTATCATCCACATGCATGGAAATTAAAGATTGAGCGTAAGATGAATCCAAGTTCAACTGATAAAGATTACCCACTAGTGAGCCACTACCCATAATATCATAATCAAATAATAGAGTAAAAATATTATGTCCAAATTTAAATTAAAAACTTAATGAATCTAATTTAGAAATTGAGATAAGATTTTTAGTGATACTTGGAACATAAATAGTATCTACTAAATCCAAAATGAAATCACTAACTAAAATAAGACGGAGAGTCTCAATGGCCTTCATGCCTGCTTCTACTCCATTTCTGAGTTTGATGGTTCATTCGCCTTTACTTAGCTTCCTGCTGGATCGAAATCTCTGTATTGAATTACTTATGTGAATAGTTGTACTAGAATCTATTCACCAAGTATTGCGTGGAGCATCAACATAAAGTAATTCAAAACACACTAAGACTAGGTCATTATCTTTTTTAACTAGCCAATCTCTATATTTCTGACAATTCTTCTTTTATGTGTGCCTTCTTCTTACAGAAGTGACATTTGATGCCAGAAGTAGATCCGCTAGCTTTTCCTTGTTTGATTTCCAGTGGAAAAGCTTTCACGTTCTTTTCTATGATCCCTTCTTTCTCTTAAATTTTTTTTTCGATGATCCAAGAGCGGCGTAAGGAGCACTTTCAGGTTTTTCTGTTCGAAATCTTTCTTCTTCTTCGACACAGTGAGTGATTAGCTTATTTATCTTCTATTTCTCTTTCTGCATATTATAATTAATCTTGAATAGGCTAAATTGTGAAGGAAAAGAAGTCATAATGAAGTGAATAAGATAATCCTAAAAAAAAATAATGTTCATTTCTTTCAATTGAGTTACAATGCCACTCATTCTTATAATGTGCTCCCGTACGCTACTATGACCATCATATTTTATGATTCCCATTTTAACAATAAGAATACTGGCAAGTACCTTAGAAGTCCCTTGAAATTATTTTTGAATGATTTGAATGTATTCCTTTGCATTGTGCGAGTCAGAAATATCTCCCCGGATCGCATCAGTAATTAAACTTTTTATGATTATGAGGCTTATACGATTTGATCTATCCCATTTTTCTAAATCCATATTGCTCATTGCCAGATCTTCAGCTGAGGCATCAGCAGTGAGCACCTTGAGTTTATCAGATAGTATAGCATAATCAAGATTCATGCAACCTAGAATAATTATAACTTGTTCATTCCATTTGTCATAATTTGAGTCACTCAAAAGTTCAATTCCACCAATTATATTAGTAATAGAAAATGGGTTCAATGATGCACAATAATTAAGGGCTTTATTATGTCCACATACAACTATAGTAACGATTTATTTCACAAGGGTGTATTTAAAGTGATTTACTTATGGCAAGAAATATAATAAAGAAATAACTAAACCAATGTGATTTTATCGAGAAGTAATTTATATTATTATGATCTTCCGCTGGGTCGAGTCATAACACACTAGCCACTCTCTCAATTAATATTAATGATTGTAGTACTAATTGTATCGTTATGACCCTTCGTTAGATCGAGTCACAACGCGCTAGCAGTACCTACACACAAAATAGTAAATACTAAGACACAACCATCACACAACATTAAGTGATTTATTACCATTAGGCAGAAGTAATCCCTTAAGTTGTGATGTCAATGTTTACTACACTCTTTCGCTGAATTTGTAACACGGTCTTTTACAAAAATAAATCCCACTTTGAAAACCACAACACTAGGTAAGATCATCATCGTTGGACAGAAGAATCCTTCCAAGTCATGTTTTCTATTTGGGTTTTATAATATTTTAGATGGTCACAAAATTGCTTAGATAATAATAATAAATAAGCCACTTAAGAGATACAAGTGGTCAAATTTAGCTCGTGTTATGAGTAAGTGCCAAAAAATTAATAATAATAATGGATAACATTATATAAATATCAGCCTTGGTGCTGGAGCTCAACCTCCAATTTCCGATCCTAATTAAAGGCACTTAAAAATATAACAATTATCCAATTAAACATTATCAAGGTGGCATCATGTCATGAAAACGTCATGACAGAGATCTCCTTGTAAAAAATAGACCCCAAAAATAGATCCATAATGCTCGAGAAAGTAAAAAATCATATATAATGTCCGAAAATTGGACCTAAAGATGGCCCAGAAATGACACAAAAAGAATTAGGAATAATAAGGGTCAAAATTTGGCCTTAAGGACAAACAGGTCGTGTTTAGTGGGCTGAATCAGGTCATGAATCATGGGTCGAGAATGGGCTGGACTGGGTCATGACCCAAATTCGATTATCGATCGAGCTGGATATGGGCCTTAATACGGGACCATGGGTCGGGTCAAGCATGTGGACTATATGACGGGTCCGATCACGGGCCCATGAGACCCATTGTGCATAGATGAGCGACGCGGTTGAGTGGAGAAAACACCAATAACAATGCTTCTCAATACATAAACACTAACCCATAAAAGAAGATTCCCTCTTTTCGTGTTAATGCTGTAAAAAGGAAAATGACACCTTAGTTTCTCATAAACAATTAACAAGTAAGGTCCTTTTGAAACTCTTGTAAAATATGTCACAGGTGGGCTTTTTAGAGAATTTGGTGCAAAATTACTCCCCACGTGGATGAGCCACAAAGGGTTTCAACTCATATATTAAATTTAAAGCTGAAGAACAAAAAGCAACTCTTTGAATAGATCAAACGAGACGACAAATTCCTCATATTGAATCAAAAGATACACCAAATTCAAATCTGGTGGAGAGGGAGAATGACTTCTTTATATTAATTTTAATACCACTAAATTCTGACCCTTTTGCATGAGTGAAGATCAAATCATATTGAATCGGAAAATCAAAATTGATTTTAAACCAAAAATCAAACACCAAGATAAAATTCATGTACTAATGCTTTGACTGATCAAACACCAATAACTAGGCTCTGATACCAATTGTTGGATTTATCAATTCGACCATCCAAATATATGCCTTAGGATCTAGGTGCATGATCAATCAAAATTGATTTTAAACCAGAAATCAAACACCAAGATAAAATTCATATACTAATGCTTTGACTGATCAAACACCAATGACTAGGCTCTGATACCAATTGTTGGATTTATCAATTCGACCATCCAAATATATGCCTTAGGATCTAGGCGCATGATCAATCAAAACAATAAATCAACAATCCATAAATTAAAATATATGTGCGTACCTTGAGTGTGAGCCATGAATGATGGGTTGCCGATCTTTAACTATCTCCTCGCTCTCAATTCTTTCGAGCACAATGGGGATGCTTTTGCTAATAAGGAGGGCTGAAGTGTGTCGAACAATCGTTGGGATCAAGCACCTCTTATGTTTATAACCAAAGAGTCCTTTCCCATTAAGGACTTGAATTACTAATTATATTGTGATTGGAAATCACAGTCATACCTTAATTAAAAGACTTAATTATTAGTTGCTTATTCTCTTCAAATTACCGAATTAGCTACTATACATCTTAACATTGATCTTACACCATTCACCGGTCAACAAATTGACTATAGTGACGACCACCAAAATAGAAACTTCTAACAGAATCGGCTTGTAATAGTGTTTGGATTTGAAAAAATTCTCCACATTTGCTTCGCTAGCATGTCAAATTTTAGAGCGATTAGGTTTTTAAATCCTAATCCCCACACTGTTTAGGTTTACCTAAATCCTTCCACGCCTTCCAATAAATAGTATTATCCTTACTGCTTTAGCTCCACTAAAAGTTGACAATAATAGAAAAGATTTCTTTAATAAGTGAGATCGGGAATTTATAACAATTCATCATATGTGTAAGAATTGCCTACACCACAACTTTAATCAGCACTTGTTTCCCGGCCCTCGAGAGAAGTTTACCCTTCCACCCAATTAACTTTTTCCATATCCTTTCTTTGATATTTTCAAAGACAACTATTTTTTATCCACACACAACCATATGTATCCCCAAGTATTTATCACGAGGTGTCGTACCTTAGATATGCAAAATGTAAAGAAGTTTGCAATGAAGATCCTAGTGAATATTATAACTAAAAGATAGCGTTGATTTGTCAACATTGATCATTTGACCCAAAATATCTTTATAAAGCTAAAGAATGTTCACAAATTTCCTGCATTCAGATTCATCAACCATATGATAAATAATACTATCATCGACAAAGAATAAGTAGGATATGATAGGGGCGCCCCCGACATATAGAGATACTAGAGATTTTACTAAGTTGGATGCTAGTGGAGATATGATTTGAAAAAAATTCAGCACACACAATGGATAAATATGGAAATAAAGGGTCCCCCTATCTGAGCCCTCTACTAGGAAACACTTAAACGCCAACCCATTGACAAGAAATTCAAAGGATACCAACTTTACACAATTTATAATCAGATTGACCCATCTAGAGCAAAAACCAAATTTCTGCAAAGTGTTTTTAAAAAAAAACCCACTCAACTTGATCATATACTTTGCTCATATCCAATTTAAGGGAGGACCACCCCTTTTCCCCATAACATTTATTTTTAAGAAAATGGGCAATTTCAAAATCAACAAGAGAATTATCTGTTATTAGTCTCCTAGGGACAAAAGCACTTTGAGTCTCGGATATAATCTTAGGGAGAAGCACTTTCAGCCGATTTGCTAGCACTTTAGCAATAATTTTGTAAATCACATTGCAAAGACTAGTCATTTGAAATTTAGAATAGGGTTTTCGACATTAGGGATGAGCACAATATGGGTTGAGTTCACATCAAACAAATTAACATTACCATTAAGATACTTAAGAACAGAATTTCTAACAGATCGATCTAAAATGGACAAATAAGATTGAAAGAATAGAGGAGGCATATCATCAGGTCACGGAGATTTGATAGGATACATCTGAAAGAGTGCCTTTCGGACCTCCGTAGCCGTGAAGTCCCTTACAAGCCAATTATTTTGTTATGAGGTCCCTTAGCTTGAATCCCAATCAGGGCCTCATCAATCCTATTTGGGGCAACGAAAGTGAATCATTTCGAGAAGTGGGAAAATATAACGTTTTCAATGTCCTCCTTTAAAATTCTCCAGCATCCTTCACTTTGTTTCTTTCTCTAGACGCGCCCGAATGGAAATATTTTATAGTTTTATTACCATGTTTTGGCCAGAGGTCTTTTGATCTTTGTTGACTCATCATTGCTCTTTCTCCATAAGTTCATCAATTTCTTTCTTTAGATTCTCCTCTTCCCGGTGATTTTGATCATTCAGCCCACTACTTCTAACAATATTGAGGTGATTATGAAGTTGAAGGAGCTCTATATGGACATTTCCATTGACTTATTTTCAATTCAGCAGTATCTTCGAGAGGGTGGAGATTTTACCACAAATATTTGAAATATTAGAATCAGAGTTATAAAGATTCTAATTATTTCGAATGCTCGCTTCACATTCATCAATTCGAGACCACATGGACATAGAGAAAAAGCAAAGATATCCTTCTTCCATTCGCCACTTTTTGTTTGACTCATCCTCGGAGAATAGGAGCATGGTCTGAGTTGGATGAGATCATGAGATCAAATGGAAGATGCCATCATTTGACAAGTTTTTGGAGCCAGTCGTTCGATACAAGAGCTCTATCCTAAGAAACTAAGGTCCCTCAACCATTCCCCTTCTTATTTGACCATGTGAATTTAGGCCCTAAGAAACTAAGGTCCCTCAACCCACAATAATCAATAGTAGCCCGAAATAAATCCACTTGAGTACGCAATTTAGGGACATCACCTCTTTTTTCGTGCCAAAATAATACCTCATTAAAATCAACCAAACATAGCGATGGTAAAGACTCGTGCCTCCATAGTTCCCAAGAGTTACCTCCGTTTTGGATATTGGGTGCACCATAGAAACTGGTCAATCTCCAAATACCCATCCCTTGTCCATTTGAAATTAAAACATCAAATATGTTGTTTGGCATTGGTTTGAAACTCAACATTGCACCCTCTCTTTCACAAAAGAGCAGGCCACCCAATTGTCCATCGGGTCAATAAATAAATCAACCTTCATCTTAAAAGCCTCCATACGTCTACAACACATTTTCATCTCCATGAAGAAGACAATATCAAGATTTCCAAGCCCCCAACAGTTCCAATTTAATATTTTTATTATTTTCGGGTCGACCATCGCCTTGAAGAATTGGGAGCTGTCAGCCACAAACTATATTAGAGATCCTCCTCTGATCCCGCCAGATCCAAGTGAGAAATTAAGCATTCTCTTTGAGTGTGACCTATTAATCCACACATATAATAGAGTGTTGGTAAACGTTTATATTAGAATTGGACCCATTTAGAAGGATGAAAAGCACTCCCCACTGTAAAGATTTTATAATGGCAATAAAAGTTTTGATCATGGATCAAAATTTCGGCCGAAACGTATCTGTTTTTGAGCCACCCGAAATGAAATTTCTAAAATTTTGCCTAAATTATCGGCCAATAATTTGTAAGCTCGATATTTTGGGTTTAAAAAAAAATAATAAATAAAAATTAGGCACAGAAATATCTGCCTGACTCTCAAAATTTCGATCAAAAATTTAAAATTTCGGTCAAATTTTCGATTTTAGTCATGCCTGAAACCAAAAACAAAAACAAAAACAATATTTTGATCCTTAGTTCTAACATGCATGAAATGTCCTCAACCCTAACCATTCACATCAGTTTCAACCTTTACCAAATTTGCCAATTTCATGCCAACTTGCTGATTCATAGCACCAAATGGTAAACTCACAATTCCAACCCATAAAAGTACCATTTTAAATTCGACTAGTTTGATAGACTTCTCTGATTTGGGTAAGAGGATGGGGATTGATTTTTTTTTGTTGCAATCTTTCTCACGATAGATCTTAAGATATCGGTAGTCTTAATTTAAATCAGTAAGCAATTTTCTAGAAATGGTGGACGAATTGTAGACAGCTTATGTGACTACTATAGCGCTTGGGTCCCAAGCTAATTACGTAAGCGCCACATTAGTATTATAACTGTTACGATTAGCCGTAGCCTCGTTTCTAAGATTTAGTAACCACGGGTGGGTTTTAAAATAGGGGCTAGGGTTTTGGAAAGAGTTTGTTTTAGATTAGGTTTTTCTTCTTCTTCTTCGTCCGACTGAGAAAAGAAGCGGAGAAGAGGTGAAGCGGTGAGGTAACTCTATTCTTCCCTTGTTCTTCTTCTTCTGCTACAAATAAAATTTAAAAAAAAATAAAAATTGTTCTAGTTGCAGAGGGAGGTAGGGTGATTGAAGATGGCGCATCTGGGAGGTGGCGCTGAAGCCCATGCCAGATTCAAACAGTACGAATACCGTGCAAATTCAAGCCTTGTTTTGACCACCGATTCTCGACCTCGCGATACCCACGAACCCACCGGCGAGCCCGAATCCCTTTGGGGTAAAATCGATCCCAAAAACTTTGGCGACCGCGTTTACCGCGGCAAGCCCCCCGAACTCGAAGAGAAGCTCAAAAAATCCAAGAAAAAGAAAGAACGCGAACCCCCACTCGGTTCCGAACCCCTTCACACTCGCGACACCAAGCGACGCCGAATCCAGGAAGACAGTGTCCTCTCCCTTGCTGACGACGGAATCGTCTACCAGCCCAAAACCAAGGAGACCAGGGCCGCCTACGAATCCCTCTTAAGCGTTATCCAACAGCAGTTCGGCGGGCAGCCTCAGGACGTTCTCAGCGGTGCTGCCGACGAAGTTTTATCCGTTTTGAAGAATGACAAATTCAAGAATCCCGAGAAGAAGAAGGAGATCGAAAAGCTACTGAATCCCATCTCGAATCAGCTTTTCGATCACTTGGTCTCGTTGGGACGCCTCATTACTGATTACCAGGATGCCGGTGATGCCACAGGGGCGGCGGGAACTACTGCGCCTGATGATGCCCTCGATGATGACATTGGCGTAGCTGTTGAGTTCGAAGAGGACGAGGAGGAGGAGGAGAGCGATTATGATCAGGTGCAGGACGAATCTGATGAGGACGAGGATGTGCCCGAAATGAATGGCTCGGGTGGAATGCAGATGGGTGGAATCGACGATGATGATATGGAAGAGGCCAACGAAGGCTTGGCGTTAAATGTACAGGACATTGATGCCTACTGGCTCCAGCGAAAAATATCTCACTCGTACGAGGAGATTGATCCACAGCATAGCCAGAAGCTCGCAGAGGATGTACTGAGAATCCTTGCTGAGGGTGATGACCGTGATGTTGAAAACCGGCTTGTAATGCTGCTCGACTATGATAAGTTCGATCTTATCAAGTTGCTCCTACGGAATCGGCTGAAGATCGTGTGGTGTACCCGGCTTGCTCGGGCCGAAGACCAAGAACAAAGGAAGAAAATTGAGGAAGAAATGATGGATTTGGGTCCGGGCTTATCTGCAATTCTCGAGCAGTTGTATGCTACGAGGGCGACTGCAAAAGAACGCCAAAAGAATTTGGAGAAGAGCATCAGAGAAGAGGCAAGGAGATTGAAAGACGAGAGTGGTGGAGATGGGGATAGAGATGGTAGGAGAATTTTCGATAGAGAAGCTGATAATAGTGGGTGGGTCAAAGGGCAGCGGCAATTGCTCGATCTTGAAAGCATTGCCTTTAATAAAGGAGGTCTTTTGATGTCGAATAAGAGATGTGAGCTACCAGCAGGTTCCTTTAGGACCCCTCACAAGGGTTATGAGGAAGTCCACTTACCGGCACTCAAACCGAAGCCCCTAGCTCCTGGAGAAGAGCTTATAAAGATCTCGGTCATGCCGGATTGGGCGCAACCTGCCTTCCAAGGTATGAAAGAGCTGAATAGAATTCAGAGTAAAGTTTATGAAACTGCCCTTTTTTCAGCAGAGAATATCCTTTTGTGTGCGCCTACGGGCGCCGGGAAGACCAATGTTGCAGTGTTAACCATACTTAAGCAGATTGCTTTGCATAGGAATCCTGATGGGTCATTCAACAAAAGCAATTACAAGATTGTTTATGTTGCACCGATGAAGGCTCTGGTTGCTGAAGTGGTTGGGAACTTGTCGAATCGGTTAAATTCGTACGATATCTCCGTGAAGGAGCTGAGCGGGGATCAGTCACTCTCCCGCCAACAAATTGAGGAAACCCAGATCATCGTTACGACTCCAGAGAAGTGGGATATTATCACTCGAAAATCTGGGGATCGAACATATACACAGCTTGTGGAGCTTCTTATTATAGATGAGATTCATCTTCTTCATGATGATAGAGGACCCGTGCTCGAGAGCATCGTCGCGAGGACAGTTAGACAGATAGAAGCCACAAAAGAGCATATCCGGTTAGTGGGGCTGTCAGCTACACTTCCTAACTATGAAGATGTAGCCTTGTTTTTGCGGGTCAATAAGGATAAGGGTCTCTTTTACTTTGACAATAGTTACCGACCTTGCCCACTCGCCCAACAGTACATTGGAATCACGGTAAAGAAGCCTCTACAGAGATTCCAGTTGATGAATGACATTTGCTACGAAAAGGTTATGGCTGTGGCGGGTAAGCATCAAGTTCTTATATTTGTCCACTCAAGGAAAGAAACGGCCAAGACGGCTCGTGCGATACGTGATACTGCTCTTGCTAACGACACCTTAGGGCGATTTTTGAAAGAAGAAAGCGTGAGCAGGGAGATTCTCCACAGTCACACTGAACTAGTCAAGAGCAATGATGTCAAAGACCTTTTACCATATGGGTTTGCAATTCATCATGCCGGGATGACACGACCGGATAGAACCCTTGTCGAGGATCTCTTTGCCGATAAACACGTGCAAGTGTTAGTTTCCACAGCAACTCTTGCCTGGGGTGTGAATTTACCGGCACATACTGTGATTATCAAAGGTACTCAGATATACAATCCGGAGAAAGGAGCCTGGACTGAACTAAGTCCTTTGGATGTGATGCAGATGCTTGGTCGTGCGGGAAGGCCCCAGTATGACTCTTACGGGGAAGGAATCATTTTGACGGGTCATAGTGAACTGCAGTACTATCTCTCCCTCATGAATCAACAGCTCCCTATTGAGAGTCAGTTTGTATCTAAATTGGCTGATCAGTTGAATGCAGAGATTGTTCTCGGAACCGTTCAGAATGCTAGAGAAGCGTGCACTTGGCTTGGGTACACTTACTTGTACATTCGCATGCTGCGGAATCCCCCTCTTTATGGTATTGCTGATGATGTCTTGAAAAGAGATGAAACATTGGAAGAGAGGAAGGCCGATTTGGTAAGCACCCCAATACTTATTTTTAGTGCATAACAAATTTTTTTCCTTAAAATCTACTAGTTCTTTTCTCATTTGCATGTAGTTTCTGATATTTGATATTTTACTATTCATTTTTGCTGCCAAAATCTAGTTTTTGCGCACCTTTTTTTTTATTGTTTAAGATGAATGGGAGGGAAAGTCCTGGAATATCTTGATGGAAATGCAACAGAACGCTAATTTTGGCTGACAACAGTTCCTTCCCTCAGTGATGCACTACGGAAACTAATTTTGGTTGACCACATTCCCTTCCCCCAGTGATAGAATCAGTAATCAATAGTTGGAACCAGTAATTAAAAGTAATCAATCAGGAATTTTGGTTGACCACATTCCCTAATTATTTTGGAGTCAGTAGTCAAAAGTTATTTTATTAAAAGCAAAAGAAGTCGTTAAAATACAACACAGCAGGTCTAGAACCATATATAGTCTTGAGGAAATGAAAATATACAAGATAAATCCCCACCCGTCCATCCTCAATGCTGTACCTGAGAAGGTAGAAACAGTATCTCCATTTTGATACTGTCCAACCTCAGCCGAACTGATACATATATTTACATTCCCACTAGGGCTCTGAGACGGCCCTGCCACACCCTGGTTCTTTACCATTGAAAATCTGGTTATTCCTTTTTTTCCCCACAGATTCCAGATTTTATTGGGAACAAATTTTAATTTCCATAATAGACTCAATATCCAGACCTTCCCCTAGAATGCAAGGAGTTCCACACATGTCCTCAGAAAGCATCTATGAACCTGAAATATAACCATGAAATATGTCACACTTGATATCAGACTGGACAACTGTTCAATCTTTTTTCTATTGCTAATGCACATGATGATACACCTATTTGGCATCGACATTCCACGACTTTTTAGAAGATTGATCTTCGAGATCTCGAGATCTTTCCCCAAACAATACTCCAACAGTATATAAGCTACCTTAGTGGGGCTGGTTTCCACATGGAGGCCCAATGCTGGTCAATCAATGGCCTCGTACAAAAGAAAATGGATTTGTGATAATGGATTAGGTGATTAGGGTTAGCGTTAGATAGGATAAGATGAGAAGAAAGAGTGATAAGGAGAATTAGGGTAATGGGATGATGATCTATCATTTAATAAATATACATTTAACAATTACAAAGATATCCCATGTACACACCACTAATATACTCACCCATATAAGGAATACTGCAGACAAACCTAATTATATCTCTCTACACACCAACACTCCCCCGCAAGTTAGAGCATTGATATCTATCATGTCCAACTTGGAAGTAATTTCTTGCCATCTAATCTCTCCAATGGCTTTAATAAGAATGTTAGCTAGTTGATCATTTGCGGCAATCTGAGGTGTACAGAATTCATTAGATTCAACTTTCTCCTTATAAAGTGACCTCATTGTGATTTTCTCTCTCTTTTGTGATATATAGGGTTCTCAACAATATGAAGGGTTGTCTTATTATCGCCATACAAAATTATAAGAAGTTTCACATGTATCCCAACTCCCAAGGTCTGCAAGGATGAATCGCTTTCGCATTCCTTCGCATGCATCTTGAGACATGGATCTATACTATGCTTCTACACTAGAACTTGATACTACATGTTGTTTCTTGCTCTCCCGTGTGACAAGATTACCCCAAGAAATGGACAGTATGAGCGATCCAACACAATCCGCATCAGTGAAGACCTTGACATTGAAATACCATGATCTACATGTGGGAAACCCTTTGCAGGACTAGATTTCAAATATATGATAATCTGGTAAACAATATCCAAATGCCAATGATGAGTAGAGTGCGTGTATTTGCTGACTAGGTTCACTTTTTACGCAATGTCAGGCCAGGTGATTGTGAGATAGATCAACTTGGACACAAGTCGCTGATATATATGAACATCCTTCAGAGGTTCCCCATCATCAAGATTTGTTCTACTATCCACTTGCATACGAGAACTAGTAAGTTTACAACCCAACATTCCAATTTGTTTTAGTAGGTCCACAGTGTATTTCCGTTATGAAAAATGACTTATCTCCTTCCTTGATCTAGCAACTTCGACGCCTAGGAAGTTTCTGAGAGGACCAACATCTTTAATATCAAACACATGGCTCAAGTAGTGTTTGAGTCTCATAATCTTCTTTTTCGTCATCTTCTATGAACACAATGTCATCAACATACACTATAAGGGCAGTGAGGTGAGTTCCCCTCTTGACAAGGAGGGTATGCATTTGATATTACGTCAGAGCAGCCATTAGAGGGAACACTCCGTTTGGACTAGAAGCAGAGAGTCTACATTTGTAGCAAAAAGCTATCTCATTCGGCAAGAAAGTGCACCTCTCGATCGATCATATATATATATATATATATATATATATATATATATATATATATATATATATATATATGAATCGCCTCAAGTCTCTGTTCCATTCGATCGATCGAAAATAACCCTAGATCAATCAACTAAGAACAGAACTTCGCCAAAATTTTAACTTCCCATTGGCCACAATCGATCGATTGACTTTAGGCGTCGATCGATCGACTGTGTAAACCCTTCTATTCTCCTTATGCCTGGTTCTAATTGCCGTTTTGCTTCTTCTGATGCTGATAAACACGATGTGGCTCAAAGCTTATGTCCACGTTGTTTGCGTCCTCGTCAACTCTCTCGGACCGAAAAGGCTTCATTACCGATGAAGCAGAGTCGTGATAACGATTGAGCATGTTGAGGTCTAGGTGACAAATCTCGTCCTCATTTATCCATGCGTTTTCTAAATCTGGCTTGCCCATCCATTTCACCAAATATTTTTGAAATCCTCCACCATGGGTGGACACCACAATATCATCCAATATCCCTTCGATTACATCTTTCTGCTGTCTGCTTGGGGAATGAGGTGGTAGGGACTGCAAGGGTGGGGTGGGTGTGTGGATAGGGATTGTTTGGAAATGGGTTGCTTGGAAAGGGTTGCAAGGAGGTGGGGCTGAGCCCATAGAAGGGACTAGGTCCTCCACATTGAACGCTGAGTTGATCCCTGCATCCGGAGGAAGCTCGAGAACGTAAGCATTAGGGCCACTCCTTGCCACAATTCTAAAAGGCCCAACGTCGTGGGCTTGGAGCTTTTTGGCAACTCCCGATGGGAATCGTTCCGGCCTAATCCGAATCATGACATGATCACCAATTTGGGATTTCTTGAAACGCTTATGCGCATCCGCCGATATTTTATATTGTTCATTGCTTAAATTAATTTTCTATCTAATTTCGGCATGCAAACTATGAATATGCTATGCGAATGCATCTACAAACTCAGACACTCGATGTGATGCAGCCATGGAGATTAAATCTATCAGTGTTGTAGGCCTCATGTACGACCTCAAACAGACTTATGCCTATGGACCTATTAACTGAATTGTTGTACTCGAACTCGGCCATTGGCAATGTAGAATCCCAAATCCTAATGTGATCACCGACAAGACAACAAAAGGAGATTACTTAAGCTTCTATTGGTGACTTCCGTTTTGCCATGGTGATTGGCCGATGAAAATTGTAGCATGGTATGTATCATGTGCCACTAAGTTTTCCAAAAACAATTGATGAACTTTACGTCTCTATCTGACACGATAGTTTTGGGTATCCCATGGAGACGCACAACCTCCCCGAAAAAAAAACTTAGTGATATGAGCCGCATCAGAGGCTTTAGAGCAGGGTATAAAGTCGGCCATCTTAGAAAACAGTCCACTACCACAAAAATGGAATCATGCTTTTGAGGAGTCTTGGGGAGCCCGAACACGAAATCCATGGAGATGTCTTGCCATCGGGGGTGTGGCACGTGTAACGGGGTGTACAGGCCAATATTTTGTTTACTCTGCTTGGCCACTTGGCATGTACAACATTGTTTCACAACCCGTGAAACATCTCTAATAATGCTAGGCCAGTAAAACCTATCCTTGACGAGCGCAATGGTCTTGTTGCACCCGAATGTCCGGCAATCCCTCCGACATTTAACTCCCAACTGAAGAAGTCACGCAATAAAGTACGAGAGATGCACAAGGCTTTTGAATAAATACCTGTCCTGTAGGGCATACTTGGAGTTAGTGCTGGTCGGATAATCAAGGAGAGCAATGTATTCAACCTAGAAATCTGTGCACTCGGGATACTCTTGTTTCAATTGCTTAAATCCGACGACCTCGGTGCTCATAATGTGCAAAGTTGCCACCCAACGACTAAGTGTATCAGCCGCTTTGTTTTCAACACCGGCCTTGTTCTCCAATACGAAAGTGAACCTTGAAAGGTATTCGACCCATGTCGCGTGTCTCGGGTTCAATTGCTTTTGGGAAGCAAGGAAGCGTAAGGCTTCATGGTCGAAAAACAACACAAATTCTTGCGGTCTTAGGTAATGTTTCCAATACTAAAGAGATCGGATGTGCCTCGGGTTTAACTTCTTTTGCGAAGCAAGGAATCGCAAGGCTTCATGGTCGGAAAACAACATAAATTCTTGCAGTCTAAGGTAATGTTTCCAATACCAAAGAGATCGGACGACCGCATAAAACTCTATCGTAGGTGGAGTATTTTTGCTTCACCTCGTTAAGCTTCTTGCTAAAGTAGGCCACGGGGTGGCCCTCTTGGCTAAGCATTACGCCTATTCCTACACTCGACGCGTCACATACTTCAAAGACTTTTGAAAAATTTGGTAGACGTATGACGAGTGCACTGGTCATTCTATCCTTAATGTCGGCAAAGACTTTCGTCGCGGCTTTGCTCCATTGGAACTCCCATTTTTTCATGCAATCAGTGATGAGAGTAATAATAGTGCTAAAATTTCGAATGAAGCGACGATAGAATATAGTCAAGCCATGGAAGCTACGGACTTCGTGAATATTCTTAGGTTCGGGCCACTCTACAATGTCCTTAACCTTTTCAGGGTCTGCAACCATCTCGTCAGTCGAGACAATGAATCCTAAGAAGACAACGAATTATTGCATGAACGTGCACTGCTTGAAATTTGCGTATAATTTCTCTCCCCTCAAGGTCTCGCAAACCAACCTAAGGTGGATCAGGTGTTGTTCCTTATCATGACTGTAAATCAAGATGTCATCAAAATACACGATAAGGAATTTTCCTAGGATCGGCCTTAACACTTAGGTCATGAGCCTCATAAAGGTGCTTGGGGCATTAGATAGCCCAAAAGGCATGACCATCTACTCATAAACGCTATCTTTGGTCTTGAAGGCGATTTTTCGCTCATCGTCGGGACGAATACGGACTTGATGGTTGCTACTCTTAAGGTCTCTCTTGGAGAAGATAGTGGCACCAACCATTATATCCAAAATGTCATTGAGCCTTAGTATGAGAAACCGATACTTGACCGTAATCTAATTGATGACTCGACTATCCACACACACGCGCCAAGTACCATTTTTCTTAGGTATGAGTAGTGCGGGTACGACACAAGGGCTCAAACTCTCTTGGATGAACCCATTTCGAAGGAGCTCATCGACTTCCCGAGTTAACTCGGCGTGTTCAACCGGATTCAACCTTTAATGGGGCAGATTTGGTAGGGTAGATCCGGGAACCAAGTCTATGGCGTGTTGAATGTCACGCATGGGAGGGAGCTCATTGGGTAAGTTTTCCAGGAAGACATTCGCAAATTTTTTCAAAATCGGCTCAACCTCCTTGGGGACCTCGCCCATAAACTCGAGAGTTCGCTTAATGGTGACGACAATGTTACACTACGCTCAAACTCCGAAAAGATCACAATATTGATAATCTTAGATTGACCGCCCTTCTTCTTTGCTTTGTTGGTTGATGGTGCTTTGGGAGGCAAGGGGTTTAAAGTGATCTTTTTGCCTTTATATGTGAACGTGCATACGTTAGATCGACCCAAAATGGTCACGTCTAAGTCATAGAGCCACGACCTTCCTAAAATGATATGGCCCACTTCCATCGGCACCACATCACACCACAAGGTGTCGGAATACAAGCCCAATTGAATTGACACGCGACACCTATGCAACACGGGAATGGATTAAGAGTCAACCCATGCAACTTTGTATGGTCTTGAGTGAGCTTTGGGTGTAAGTTCGAAACGGGTGATGGTGTGTGTCGAAACCACATTGGTGTAACTCCTGCTATCCACGATAACCCTACAACTTTTCGTTGTACATGTGGCAAAGGTGTGGAAGATCTCCCTACGCCAATCCTCTTTTTCAGCCCGTTGAGGTTGCGCAAGGGCACACCTCACAACTAGAGCATGATCACTGTTATCACCTTCTTCATCACTAAGTGTGGCATCTGGCTCAAAGACTTCTTCCTCAAAAAGTCCATACTCATCTCCCTCTCCCTCAATGAAGAGATTCCTTTGGGGGTCTCTTATAGGGCATTGGGCGGCAAAGTGTTCCAACCCTTGACATTTATAACACTTGACTTGAGAACCCCCTCTCAAGGATTCTCCAACCACACCTTTTCCCTTGTCAAACCGCACATTGGTAGAAGGGGATTGTGTGGGTTTGGAGGGTGGGTTTCCGACACTACGCCTCACCTCTCCGGTACGATGTTGGCCGGTTTGGGATTCAGATTGCCTCACCACCGTCATTTTCAAATATCGTTCAAGGTCCTGAACGACAGCGTAACACTGTTCAAGAGTTTGAATGGGGTGAGATATCAACTTTTTTTTGTAAATCAAATCGCAATCCGGTGCAAAATCTGGAGAGAGTGACTTGAGGATCTTCCGATACCTTGGCTATCATCATGTATTTCTTCAAATCTGCCAATGTATTCGGTTACGGGCATACTACCTTGGCGTAAATTCTGCCATTGATCAAGTAGGCAATGGTGGTATGATAAAAGAATGTAATTTTCCGTAAGTCGTACCTTAATATCCTCCCAACGGGTCTTGGGAGCAAAACCCGCAATCATTCTTATGCGCTCGACATTGATCCAAAAGAGTCGGGCTTGGCCGATGAGCTTCATCTTGGCGAGCCTGACACATCGTTCATCACTCATGCCATACCACTCAAAGTGTTGATCCATATCCGGATAACCAATCGAGGAAGACTTTAGGGTCCATTCTTCCGTCGAAGGTTAGAAACTCAACTTGTACATTTTTGAGGAGTTTCCCATCCGGGTCGGAATCATCTCTACGATGATTACCCTATGGTTATGATTTCGATCATTCTGATGACCACCGCGTTCAAAGCGTGGACCATCATGCTCATGGCGTTGCTTAAGGTGCTCATCAGCCCCTTCTAACCGATTGACTCGGTTTAATAACCTACCATTGGAATCCTCAAGGTTTATTTGGTCTTGCTCCATGACAACCATCCGTTCATTGATCGCACTCAATTCAGCCTTGATGTTTCTAAGGGCATCAACAACCTCGCTCATATCCATGGTGATCACGGCTACTAATTACGGGTTCTAAAATGTAATGCAACTATGAATCAACAAAGTGAGACTTTTAACAAACACTAGATGTGCACACTAATGACCACAATTGAAATAAAAATGCAATAAAATTAAAATGTCATACAAAAGATGCCCTAACCTAGAACCTAGGCTTTGATACCAAAACTGGTGTGGGACAAAGACCGTAAACTACATGCATGCTAATGAAATGAATATTTGCTGAAATTAAACTAAATTAATTAAGCAACAAATCTTAAAATAATTGCGGTACCTTAGGGTTCCATGATTTTCCGCTTGGATGATCTTGTTGACTCGGGTAGGGTGTTCTCAGAAAGTACCTATGAACCTGAAATATAAGCATGAAATATGTCACACTTGATATCAGACTGGACAACGTATTAAAAGGGTGTTCAATCTTTTTGCCATTGCTAATGCACATGATGATACACCTATTTGGCGTTGGCATTCCACGACTTGTTATGGATTGATCATCGAGATCTCGAGATCTTTCCCCAAACAACACTCCAACAAAATATAAGCTACCTTAGTGGGGCTGGTTTCCACATGGAGGTCCAATGCTGGTCAATCAATGGCCTCTTCCAAAAGAAAATGGATTTGTGATAATGGATTAGGTGATTAGGGTCGGGGTTAGATAGGAGAAGATGAGAAGAAAGAGAGATAAGGAGAACTAGGGTAATGGGAGGATGATTTATCATTTAATAAATATACATTTAACAATTACAAAGATATCCCATGTACACACCACTAATATACTCACCCATATAAGGAATACTGCAGACAAACCTAATTATATCTCTCTACACACCAACACTCCCTCGCAAGTTAGAGCATAGGGATCTATCTTGTCTAACTTGGAAGTAATATCTTGCCATCTAGTCTCTCCGATAGCTTTAATAAGAATATTAGCTAGTTGATCATTTGCGGCAATTGAGGTGTACAAAACTCATTAGATTCCACTTTCTCCTTATAAAGTGGCAATCCACCTCATTGTGTTATTATCACCATTCAAAGTTTTAAGAAGTTTCACATGTATCCCAACTCCCAAGGTCTGCAAGGATGGATCAAATTTGCAGTCCTTCGCATGCATCTTGAGACATGGATCTATACTATGCTTATGCACTGGAACTTGATGCTACATGTTTCTTGCTCTCCTGTGTGACAATATTGCCCCAAGAAATGGACAGTATGAGCGATCCAACGCAATCTGCATCAGTGAAGACCTTGACATTGAAATACCATGATCTACATGTAGGAAACCCTTTGCAGGACTAGATTTCAAATATATGATAATCTGATGAACAATATCCAAATGCCAATGGTGAGTAGAGTGCATGTATTTGCTGACTAGATTCACTGCAATGTCAGGCCAGGTGACTGTGAGATAGATCAACTTGGCCACAAGGCGCTGATATATATGAACATCCTTCAGAGGTTCCCCATCATCAAGATTTGTTTTACAAGATTTTGTTTTAGTAGGTCCAGAGTGTATTTCCTTTATGAAATGACTATCTCCTTCCTCGATCTAGCAATTTCGATGCTTAGGAAGTTTCTGAGATGACCAACATCTTTAATATCAAACACTTGGCTCAAGTAGTGTTTGAGTCTCATAATCTCCTTTTTCTTCATCTTCTGTGACCACAATGCCATCAACATACATTATAAGGGTAGTGAGGTGAGTTCCCCTTTTGACAAGGCGGGTATGATCATAATAGCTTCTGCAATATCCTTTTTTTTTGTCGGTAACAAAAAATGCATTAAAAAGAGCAAAAAGAAAGTACATACCTTGGCGGGTAGTAAGGCACTACTTAGGAAAAAAGAAGAAAAGACCCCCAAAGCATACCCTCTCAGAACAAAACTTGGGTTTCAGAGCAGCCATTAGAGGGAACACTCCATTCGGACTAGAAGCAGAGAGTCTACATTTGTAGCAGAAAATTGTCCCATTTGGCAAGAAAGTGCACCTCTCCCTCAGCCGAATCAGGTTGACCCCTTCTTCAGAAGACTTTGCGATTCCTTTCTAGCCAAGTCACCCAGAGCACAACCTAGACTGTTAGAGGCCATAGGCCCCCTTTCGTACCCGGCAAACAAACCGCATCCCAAATCTAGAACAAATGAGTTGTCAATCTCGGCTGACCCCAGGCAATATTAAATTTTTTGAAAATCGTACTTCAAATGGGAAAAGCATAGTATGATCCACAGATTCCCGACCATGCACAAGTGGCATCTATTAAGGATGCTGGCCCCTTCTAATAAGCTAATCTCTGGTTAGGATCTGACCCCACGCACAGTCCAAATGAAAATTTTGATTTTAGGGGGGATTTTAATGGTCCAAAATTTGGCCCATGGTACGCCCCTTTAATAATGCTACCTAGCCCTGTATAGGTAGTTATAGAAAGCCTTCCCAGCGAACACCCTTTAGAATTCAAATCTCAAACACGACAGTCTCTATTGGCCGAGATAGGAGCCATAGAATGGAGAAGTCTGAACAAACTGAGGAATTCCTCAATTTCCTCATTCTTAAGAGATCGTTTAGTGGTAAGGTTCCAAGTGGCAACTCCATTCCTCCACTCAACCAATTCTTCAATGTGTGCAGTTTGCCTTGAAGCAATGTGGAAAATCCAAACTTGATGATGGCATCACTAAGCTTTTTGAACCAGATACATGAAGACTGCTTTAATCCATATATACCCTTCTTTTGTTTACAAATAAGAGTTTTCTCCCCCTAAAGTGCAAACCCTTGTGGTGGTACCATATACACATCTTCCTTCAAGCCACCATGATGAAAGGCATTATTGACATGTAATTGGTAAAAGAGGCACATTATATGTTCAACCAAAGATCTTGGTGAACCACCTTTATAAGATCTTGTATCATTGCCTCTTTACAGTGCGGCTGAGACACAACATCTATAAAACTAGACGGAACTGAGATAGAATCTATGGAAAAAGCAAATGAAGTATATATAGGAGTAATGCCAATGATAAGACATAAACTTACTGCGAGGACGTGGCGTGCAAGAACGGGATCTCATGTTAAGAGCAATAAGTAGATGTAGATCAAACGTAGGAACAGATTCACCACTTAATGTACCTGCTTAAGGGGATGAAGTTCGCCTCATGATCCAAGAGAGAGTGGGCTTATTTTTCTTCCATGTTTCTCAACTTAAAATTCCCCCTTTTCAAAATTTCATTCCCGTTCTTACCTTCTATTTCTCTCTTTTTGAAAACTTACAGATTATCCTCCATATTCTCATCTTGGTGTGATCGGTCCCGTCAACGTCAATATTAAAATCCTCAATTTCAGGTACCTCAACTCCACTTAAGCAATAAAACAATATACTCTTCCATACAATTCTCTACTTGAAGAGGATACTATGATGCAGAAAGCGACATCCATAGTAACTAGGGGTGTTATCAGGTCAGTTTTCATGCAAAACTGAAACCAAATCGATAACTATCGGTTTCTATTTTATGAAACCGAAATCGAACTGATAAGGTTCAAAACTGAAACCGAACCGATAGTTATTGGTTTGGTCGGTTTTCGGTTTCTAAACCTCATTTAACTTTTTTTTTTATTATTTGTAGCATTTATATAGAAGTTCTAATCCATTTTAATGAAATTAATCCAACATAGTGGCATACAATTAGAGGGATACTTACCGTCCCTAATGGCAAGAGTCATGTCATCTGTCTTGTTCTTTATGAGAGCAATAATTCTAGCTTTCTGCAATGGAACTACACAAAGAAATAGAAACTTAATAACTTATGTAAATCTGAGAATATCAAGTGTTATTTTATATAAGGCGGACAGCGAAACAAAGAAACTTACGTTGACAAACTATTGGCAGCAACTTGTTTTTCCTTCCAGCAAGAAGTTATTTATTTGCTTACAATCCAACCAGCATAAAAGATAACTCACTCATTGGCAATTTGACATGAATAGACTTACAATGGTTCTCTCATCTCTGCTATGATAAGAAAATCAGCAAAATGGAAAGAAAATCAGCTATACAATAGCTCCTTCGTATACCTGTACAGAGAAAATCAGCAAAATGCAAAAAAAGAGCAAATACTAAATAGTGTAATCTAATTAAACTATAAATCAACAAAGAAAGAAATTCAAATTGTCACAAGACCACCTATTAAATTATAAATCAACAAAGATTAAACTAGTACTTTCATATAGTCTATATCCCATCCACAAAAACAAGAGCAAAAAACAAAGTCACGAAACACAACATAAGTGTCCTATTAATGTTTAAACCCATCACGAAAGATCTAGAGGGAGAAAATAATCCCAAAACAAAACATCTTTTCCTCCTAAAAGAGTGAAATCTAATTATCTATACTCTCTAGTCTCTACTCTTCTAGTATTCGGAGGCCAAATGCCTAGGCACCAACTACCCACTCTCTCTGTTTCTTTGTGGGCCTACGAAGTAAAAGATAATAATCATCTATTAGGAACCTTATATAAAAAAATGACATTCATAATAAGATGGAATGTGCAAATTTATAAATAATTAAATATATAAAACAAAAATAAAATATATTTTACACTTACATTTGTCACTCATCAGTAAACCTATATATCCAACTCCATATCCTCACTATGGGTGTGAGATTGGATCCACTTGCTTCCTCTGAAAGTTCTAAAAGAGAACCAAAAAGAGAAAAAAAGGTTACCAACCACTAAAGCAAAACAAAATGCTAAACTAAAGAAATAAATTACACATACAATAAATTAAAATATACTTGATGCGAGCTTATCATATTCTTTTATCTCATCCATCGCATTCCGAAGGTTATCGGAGAAGACGAGCGAATCCAATTTTGCCCAGAGATGAGGGCCTCAACCATTGTTGGGGATAGGGAACTCTGAAAAGGCTCAAGAATGTGACCAACAGTGCTAAATACTCAACTCGGAGGCAACGGTAGATATGGGGATGGCAAGAACGTGTTGTGGAAGTTTGGAGAGCACACGATACTTAGTGGAGTTAATCTTCCACCAACTCAGTATATCAAAACACTCAATTTCTTCCTCACAACCCTCCGCTAAATATTTTTCTGCTTCGGATTTATTTTCCATTGAATTCCCTTGTAAGTGTCTCTTAAATTGAGACATCCTCAACAATCTGACAACGGGGCCCACTACTAACATTTGTTCCCTCCGATTGTTGACTACCTCTTTGCTCTTCTCTGTTTATTACATTTGCCACGTAATACTCGTATAGACGAACAAATGCATTTTTTTCTCTCATAATAATCTCTGTAGCCATCTCATGAGAATACATTCCTTCGAAACAAAAGGAAAGGCATCCCAATTTATATTGCGGATAAAAAATCAATGCGACAAACAATAACAAATTCATGTCATTTATATTTTCCCAATATTTTTCAAACTTACTTTTCGTATCTTCCGCCATTCTTTTTAGAAAAAAAGAGTCTTAATTACGGCTACACTCTTTATTAAGGGTGTCTTGGATTATAGTTAACTCATTGAAGAAATAATTGCCACTGACATGATTGGGTCCTAAGAAACGTAAGGTCGCTTCGTAAAAAAGTTTTAAAAAAATGAAAATAACCTTACTTTGTCCCAATCATCGGAATTGGGAGGCCCTAAAGCTTTTTAGTTGCTCTCTTCCTCTTCCTGTGGTGCTTCTGTCATTCCCATCCTCATTCTCAATCTCCTCTGTAAGGGTTTGTAAAAATTGTGGATCTTCTTCCTCTAAGCGTTCAAAAGCCTTTTGATATTTTCAGCCCTCTCCAACATATGATATGCAGAATTCCACCTTGTTACAGCAAGTGCTACATGATGTTCACACTTAGTTTTTTCCAACCCACACAATGCTTAAATATGCGCGCTCTTTGTGGAGAGGATCTAATATATCTGAATGCGTTCCTCACCTTGGTTATGGAGTCGTCTATATCTTTTAGCCCTTCACGCACAACGAAGTTCAAAATATGAGCACAACATCTCATATGTAAGAACGCATGCTCCAAAATCGTCCATTTTCTATTATTTGTCTTTCTCTTAATAAACTGAATCAACCCATTATTAGAGCTCGCATTATCAACGATTATAGTAAGAATTTTATCGATTCCCCAATCAAGCAAGCAAGCCTCAACTTCCTTACCTAGAATCTCACTCTTGTGACTTTCTACTTGAATGAAGTTAAGGATTCTTTTGTGACTTTATCTACTATGAAATGAGCCGTTAGACACATGTAGTTAATATTCTACAAGGATGTCCTCGTATCCGTAGTAAGGCAAATTCGATCTGCTTTGATGGAACTCTTCAATTTTTTTTCTCACTGAAAAAGACATTAAGACACTCTCGCAATTGTGGTGCGACAAGGGATTTTTGTCCACCTAGGACAAGCAAGGAGCATAAACCTTCTAAACCCCTCTCCCTCTACGAATCTAAAGGGTAATTCATCTATAATCTACATTTTCGCTAATGACTTCTTAAGATCATCGACCTTAAAAGTAACCGCCACTACCACCTTCCCTTTACTCTCTCCCTTTTCATCCTCTATAGGATTGAACGCTAGAGTTGATTGATTCTTATCCACGGGTTTGTGGGGAAACTTATCACTACCCTTTAACAAGTGATTCTTCATTGTGCCTGTCCCATTTGCCTTAGAATGGCATGCAAAGTCTTTCTGACACCAATCACATTTAGCCCTTAAAGGAGCCTCTTCTAATGCATTTTCATATTCTATAATTGTGAAGTTTTGCTAAACGATTGACCTTTTTTCTAGTAGTCTTAGATGTCTTCGGTTTCACGGGTGGAAGATTTTGGATGCTTGTAGTTGCATCCTCATTTCGATCGGTCATACTCGTATTATCCATTTGGAGATAAAAAAAAAGATTACAACAACAAAAATAATGAAATGTACGCTAGCAAGAAAACGTTAAAAAGCCAAATAAGAACATTAGTTCAAAAATAAGAACATTACAAGAAAATTGCCTAAGTAGGAACATGCGTTAAAAAATAAGAACATTAGCAAGAAACAAACATTTTGCAAACTCCTATGATTCAAGTCATTCTACTGATTTTGGTGATTAACAAACTAAAGCAACAGCAGTTGGCTTTCTACAATAAGCTTTACACACCATCAAACTCAAACATAGACATACTATAATCCATATATGCACATCACACATCACACACCACTAACAATTTATAGAAAACAAAATGATCCCCAGCTGATCAATAACATAGTAATCAAAATTGGAGAACGCCGACATCGAAATCCCCCGGGATCATGGCGTTCCCATTTACGTCGTTGCGCTCATATAAATGTCATAAAATTTCTTTCATATATAAGAAACAAGATGAAGCTCAAACCATTAAAATACCTTATATTCGTTTTATAAAATTTCTTTCATATTAACTTGTAAGATAAAGATCAGCCATTAAAATACCTTAGTTTAATATTCTATAAGTGGCCCAAGCATGCGAGAATGGATGCGTGGTGTCACAAACCCCCCCTTGGAACATGGGTTCGGGAGAGAGAGAGACTCTTCTTGAGTTATTTTTATTCCAAGAAAAGCCCAAAAGGTAAAGAGAGACTTTTTGTCCTTTATGCATAGTTTAATAGCCATTACCCGTTGGAGGATGTTCCACCACACATTCCTTTATATTTTTTTCAAGGTTCTAATGAAATTCATATTTCATCCTAAAAAAAATAGCCATTACCTGATGAGCTGGTTTTCCGAATATGCTGCTGAAGCCATTGATGTCATATGCGATCGCATATGCCATTTTGGATGGTTGTATCGCATATGCCATGTAAGTATGCCATCGCATACAATAGTATGCCATGGCATACTTCTCTACTAGAAGGTTTTTTTTTTTTTTTTTGTCTTTGCTTTTCAAGCTTCCCCAAGCCCTATAAATAGGGGATTTCTCTTCCTAATGCTTCTCATTCTACAATAATTTTTCTCTTTAGTCTTTTCCTTCTCTTCTGTATGATCCACTATATTTTTGTACTATTTTAACTTATTTTTTAATGAAATTTATATTTTCCCTTCAACCTTATGGAGATGTACCATTGTGGGTTAGAACTTAAAATATACTATTTTCCTTCTTTTTTGTATGTTCTTATGTTCATTTTTATACTATTTTGTTTAACATTAATGAAATTTATATTTTCATTTCTAACGTATAGGTTATATACTTATATTATATACTTTTACTTCGCATTCTATATACTACAAAATTAATAGAGCCCAAACTTAACACAAAACATATGATTGATCAATATGGGGTACTTTGAGAATTTTTTGGGATTTTTTTAGAATTTTTTAGGATTTTTTGAAAAAAAAAAAGGTAATGCCATGGCATAATGGCATATGCTAACCGCATATGCGATGGCCCTATGCCATCGCATAGGGTCGCATATGCCATTTGACTACAATGGCTGAAGCCACACCCAGAGCTTAGGAGAAGGCGGATCGATCGCTAGAGACACCTTTCAAGTGTGGGCACACCCCCTTGCTGATTGGCTACACTGCAACGCCCCCTTCTTCTCTCTTCTTTTCCTGGTTAGGATTAAAATGATAGCATAAAGAGTTAAAGACAGAGAAAGAGAAAGGGAGAGTAACCTGTGGTGGAGACTGTGGAGAGTGGAGGCTTGGCGCAAGAGACGGCGAGTGAAAGGACGGCGAAGGCAGACGACCGATGGTGGGTTTGGAGCAAACGAAAGGAAAGGGTTTAGCCTTTTAGGGCTTTGTAGAATAACAAACGAAGGGATTCATTTTGTGACTTTTATTAGGGCTTTTAAAAGAGAATATTTTGTTGGCAACTTATTTTTTATATGCAGCTAAGTAGTATCACTATTGGTTTCTTATCGGTTCGGTTTTGGTTTTTTAACGTTAAAACCGAAATCGAACCGATAACTATCGGTTTCTATTTTTTGAAATTGAAACCAAACTGATATGTCCCAAAATCGAAACCGAACCGAAATTTCGGTCGGTTTGGTCAGTTTTCTGCACAACCATAATAGTAACGATTTGCTTGCTAGCGAAAGGATCATAACACTTATACTCTCTTTGAGAAGAAGGGTATACAATGAAAATACACCAAGGAACCTGAGGATCCGAGACAAGGAGGGACATGTGAAATGGAGATTTTCTTTCGAAATAGGAGTAGGCATACGATTGATTAGAGAATTGGTAGTAAGCACTACTTCACTCCATAACATTTTTGGAATATTTATATCAAGTAATAAAGCACGGGTGATGGGGACGTCGACATCGTGGACATAGGCTTTAGGCCATATCGTGTTTACCGGTGTCGGACGAAGCGAAACGGAAATAAGAACTAGACACATAAGGGCACAAAGGAGAACTGAAGAGTTTACATAGTCGATCGATCGATTGTGGCCAGTGGGAAGTTAAAATTTTGGCGAAGTTCTGTTCGCGGTCGATCGATCGAGGGTTATTTTCGATCGTTCGAATGGAACAGAGACTTGAGGCGATATATATATATATATATATATATATATATATATATATATATATATTAATCGATCGATTTATGACCTGAGGCTTATATATATACTCGATCGATCGACCTTAGAATCGATAGATTTAATTTTCGCGAAAGTGAGCTCTGCCAAAAGACGAAAATTGTAATTTCGGGGCAAACTTGTCTTTTTTTTAGTTATTTGCTTTAGGGTTTTCTTTTCTCAGGCCTCCTATATAAGGTCTTTAAACAAACAATGTAGTTTATTTTTGCTGAATGAAAAAAGGCTTATGCTTTCTGCTTGAAATGAGCGACTACGAAGAGTGAATCTTCTTCTCGCGAAGGGTTTGGTGTGAAGCCCCCAATCTATTATCTTCTATCTTCTATCGCTTTTGATTTATTTATTTTTGCTTGCATATCGATCCCAATCAATCCATTTTCAACCGCTACCTTGTGATTTTTGCAAAAACCCATAAACCCTATATTCACCGGAGCCATTAACCCAATCTGAATCGTTGGATTGATTCGATTCAACAAGCCCTCGATAGAACTGGTGATCCCATCTTTGAACTACAAGTGAGCTCCCTAATCTGGAAGCGGCTAGAGTCCTATCTCTAGGATCCTCCTTTCACGAGGCTAACAGATCTAACGCCCGGACTGGACCCTATCTGAGTCAACACAATAATCCAAGCGGAAAATCATGGAACCCTAAGGTACCACGATTATTTTAAGATTTGTTGCTTAATTAATTTAGTTTAATTTCAACAAATTTTCATTTCATTAGCATGCACATAGTTTAGGGTCTTTGTCCTGCTTCAGTTTTGGTATCAAAGCCTAGGTTCTAGGTTAGGGCATCTTTTGCATGACATTTTAATTTTATTGCATTGTTATGTCAATTGTGGTCATTAGTGTGCACATCTCTGGAATCTATGGGCCATTGATTAATAGATTGTGCGGTGAGTTCTAGTTCGAAATGGCTGCCATTTCGGCCAGATGGGAGTACCCCCATTTCTTGGGGGGAATTTCAATGCTATTAGATGGGTGCATGAGAAAAGTGGTGGTCTGCCAGATAGGGGGAGTGATGAGAGATTTTAACAATTTCATTTCTGATTGGGAGCTGATGAATTTACCTCTCACGAGAGCAAATTTCACCTGGTCGAATCTTCAGGATAACCCCTCTTTCAGCCGGCTGGATCGTTTCCTATGCACTACGGAATGGATGGATCTATTTCTGGTGGCTAGAATTGAAGGCCTCGCTAGAGCGGTGTCGGACCACTGTCCTATCCTCTTGACTTATGAGACTAGGGGGAGAGATCCGACCCCATTTCGATTCGAGAATATGTGGCTGCTGGATGAACGATTCAAACAGTTGGTCCCTTTGTCGTGGAGTGAGCCGGGGCCTACTGGTACGACTTTATATCGCTTCACTTTCAAGCTTCAACTACTAAAGGGGCGCATCAAGGTTTGGAATTGAGAGGTATATGGATTGGTGCGGATTGCCAAAGAGAGCTTGCTCCTTATGCTGAAAGAGATAGATAATCTCGAGGAGATGATGGCCCTCTCGGAGGACGAAAAATGGGAGCGGACGCTTAAAAAGCAGGAGTTCAATGATAAGTGTAGAGCTGAAGAGGTGCATTGGCAACAAAAATAAAAGTTCGGTGGCTACGAGAGGGGGATCAGAATACAAGGTATTTCCATGCGGTGGCAAATGCATGGAACAAATCCAATTTTATGAGCAATATCGTAGTTGACGGGGTTTGTTACTTTGAGATGGAGCAGATCCGACACGAAGTGGTGAATTACTATTCTAATTTATACACGGACGACAACATGATCCGGCCAGTACTGGATGGGCTATCTTTCAACTCCATTTATGAAGCTGAGAGTACTGGGATGGAGTTACCGTTCAGTGAAGAAGTATGGAGGGCTATCAGGTGCGGAGGGAAAAATAAATCACAGGGCCCGGACAGCTTCACATTGGAATTCTATCGTGCTTTCTGGCCGATTCTGAAATCAGAGATGGTGGATATTTTCGGTGTGGTCGTTGTTTAAATTCTACATTCATAACTCTGATCCCGAAAAAACATGGAGCTGAGGACTTATTTGACTTCAAGCCAATTAGTCTGCTTAACTGCTTGTACAAAATTATTTCCAAAGTTCTTGCCAACAGAATCAAACCAGTTATCGGTAGGATCATTTCGGATAACCAGAGAGCTTTGTTCAGGGAAGAAATTGATCGATCTGGTCGTGCTTGTTCATGAGGTGTTACATTCTGCTCATCTATCTCGCCGACCTACAGCCTTATGGAAGGCGGATATGGAGAAAGCCTATGACCGAGTCAGCTAGGATTGCCTTGATTATATGCTTGACAGATTTGGGTTCGGGACAACTTGGAGGAATTGGATGCATGCATGCATCTCATCGGTATGGTTTTCGGTCCTAATCAATGGCACACCAACCGGGTACTTCAATAGTTCAAGAGGCCTATGTCAGGAGGCTCGCTGTCCCCTTTCCTTTTCAATATGGTGGGCGAAGCCTTGGTTGGCCTTATAGCGCGAGCGAAGCAGATCCAACTTATATCGGGGGTTTTTGTGGGATCTCAGGGTCGGGCTATCTCACACCTACAATATGTTGATGATACCATTTTATTTGGGCATGCTGATGTGGAAGAGTTTTGTAATCTGACTGACATCTTTTCTGTTTATTAGGTGGTTTGTGGTCAACGGGTTAACCTTCTCAAATCTGCCATTGCGGGAATTGGGACTAGGGACCAGCAGATGGACATATTATCGGCTACTGTTAATTGTCCTATTGAGCAGCTTCCTATAAAGTATCTGGGGATGTCTCTGGGCATCAAAAAATTATCTATGCGGGCTTGAGATCCGGTAGTTCAGCGGTTCGAACAACGGTTGTCTACGTGGAAAGGTAAATTGTTAAGCAGCGGGGGTCGACTTCTTTTGGTTAAATATGTGCTCTCTAGCATGCTTATATTCTTCATGTCGATGTTCCTTTGCCCGACAGGGGTTATCCACCGCCTTGAGCAAATTCAAAGAAACTTTCTTTGGGAAGGCGCAGGTCTAGGCAAACGCTACCATCTGGTGAACTGGGAGACCTGCCAGCTCCCAATGTCTTGCGGTGGTCTGGGTATTTGAAGCTTGAAGGGATCCAATTTTGCTCTCCTTGGGAAATGGTTATGGTGCGTTGGCTTGGAGAGTGAAAGAGGAAGTCTTTGGAGAGTGATACTGACTGAGAAGTATGGGCAGTCTAGTGGGAATTGGGGAATCAATATTGCCATACACAGAAGTACTTCGGCTTGGTGAAAGGCCATCTGCGGAACTTGGTCCTCGTATGTTAAATGAATTAGGTACAAGTGGGGTTGTGGCTCTCGGATTAGATTTTGGGATGATACGTGAGTGGATGGGGTCTATCTTAAAGTGGCATTTCCTGACATCTATGCCATTTCCACCAACCAGGGGGGGTGGATCAGTGGCTTTGTCTTAGAATCTAGTGGTGGTAAGTTATGGGAGGTCTCCACCCGCAGATCTCTAAGGAGTGAGGAGATGGTCTCTTTTACTAATCTGGTGTCCTTGATTTATAATATCTTCCTGAATGGGTAGCGTCAAAACTAGAGGTTTTGGGTTTTAAGCAAAGATGGCTGCTTCAGTGTGAAGACGTATTATCGGATGCTCATGCGTCGTCCGCTTATCAAATTTCATGGAGCTAAGGTGTGGAAATTGGGTACCCCTCCTAAGGTTAGATTCTTTGCTTGGACATTGCTTAAAGGGAAAGTCCTAACCATCGATCAACTCATTCATGGGAGAAAGGAGATTCCCAATCTTCGCGTAATGTGCCACCAACAGGAAGAGTCAGCTGCGCACCTATTTCTCCACTGTCAGACGGCCTACAAGGTCTGGGGAGGGATTCTTAGTTTTTTCGGCATGGCCTGGGTAGCCACACCAACCTCATCCCAACAATTCCTGGTTTGAGCTTCGGTTAGTTTTGAGGGTCAGTTTTGGGACTACTGGAGGGTCGTGTTCTTTGCAGTCTGTTGGAGTTTATGGCTAGAAAGGAATGAAAGGACCTTTGAAAATAAGACGTGACCGGTGGGGATGATTATCAAGTCTGTAAGGGACTGTATGTATCTGTGGGTCTCCAGCTGAAATGAGCCTGATGGGGAAGAGACTACTCCTTGGGATCTGGGTTAGGTTTTAGGGGCTTCTATCCTTGTGGTTGCGCTATGCGCTTCTTCTGTTTTCTATTGATGTTTTTGTATCGGTGTTTTTATTTTCAGCGCCTTGCTGGTTGTTAATACATTACTTTTTACCGATAAAAAAAGTGTGCACATGTAGTGTTTGTTAAAAGTCTCATTTTGTTGGTTCATAGTTGCATTACATTTTAGAACCCGTAATTAGTAGTTATGGCCACTATTATGAACGGATGACTGCCATGGAGCAAGCCCAAATAAACCTTGAGGCTTCCAATGGTAGGTTGCTAAACTGAGTCAATTGGTTAGAAGGGGCTGATGAGCACCTTGAGCAATGCCGTGAGCGTGATGGTCCACGCTTCGAACGCGGTGGTCATAAGAATGATCGGATTCGGAACCATAGGGTAGATCATCGTGGAGATGACTCCAACCCGAATGGGAAACTCCTAAAAAATGTACGAGTTGAGTTTCCATAACCTTCGATGGAAGAATGGACCCTAAAGTCTTCCTCGATTGGTTATTTGATATGGATCAACACTTTGAGTGGTATGGCATGAGTGATGAACAATGTGTCAGGCTTGCCAAGATGAATCTTATTGGCCAAGCCTGATTCTTTTGGATCAATGTTGAGCGCATCAGAACGATTGCAGGTTTTGCTCCCACTACCAGTTGGGAGGATATGAATGTACGACTTACGGAAAAATACGTTCCTTTATCATACCACTATTGCTTACTTGATCAATGGCAGAATTTACGCTAAGGTAGTATGCCCGTGACCGAATACATTGGCAGATACATGATGAGAGCTAAGGTATTAGAAGATCCTCAAGTCACACTCTCTAGATTTCGCATCAGATTGTGATTTAACTTTACAAAAAGAGTTGATATCTCATCCCGTTCAAACACTTGAGCAGTGTTACGCTGTCGTTCAGGACCTTGAACGATATTTGAAAATGACGGTGAGGCGATTTGAATCCCAAGCCGGTCAACATTGTACCGGAGAAGTGAGGCTTAGTGCCGGAAATCCACCCCTAAACCCACACAATCCACTTCTACCAATGTGTGGTTTGACAAGGGAAAAGGTGTGGTTGGAGAATCTTCGAGGGCGGTTCTTAAGTCAAGTGTTATAAATGTCAAGAGCTGGAACACTTTGCTACCCAATGCCCTATGAGAGACCCCCAAAGGAATCTCTTCATTGAGGGAGAGGGCGATGAGGATGATGAAATTTTTGAGGAAGAAGTCTTCAAGCCGGATGTCACACCTAGTGATGAAGAAGGTGATGACAGGGGTCATGCTCTAATTGTGAGGTGTGCCCTTGCACAACCTCAACGTGATGAAAAAAGGATTGGCGTAGAGACCCCCAAAGGAATCTCTTCATTGAGGGAGAGGGAGATGAGGATGATGAAATTTTTGAGGAAGAAGTCTTTGAGCCGGATGTCACACCTAGTGATGAAGAAGGTGATGACAATGGTCATGCTCTAGTTGTGAGGTGTGCCCTTGCACAACCTCAACGGGACGAAAAAAAGGATTGACGTAGGGAGAACATCTTCCACACATTCGTCACATATGGAACGAAAGGTTGTAGGGTTATCGTGGATAGCGAGAGTTGCACCAATGTGGTGTCAACATACACCATCACTCGCTTAGGACTTACACTCGAAGCTCACTCGAGACTATACAAAGTTGCATGGGTTGACTCTTCATCCATTCCTGTGTCGCAAAGGTGTCGCGTGTTGATTCAATTGTGCTCGTATTCCGACACCTTGTGGTGTGATGTGGTGCTGATGGAAGTGGGCCACCTTATTTTTGGAAGGTCGTGGCTCTATGACTTGGACATAACCATTTTGGGTCGATCTAATGTATGCACGTTCACGTATAAGGGTAAAAAGATCACTTTAAACCCCTTGCCTCCCAAAGCACCATCGACGAACAAAGCAGAGAAGAAGGGCGATCAATCTAAGACCATCAATATTGTGAGCTCTTCGAAGTTTGAGCAAGTGTCGTTAGACAAGAGCATGGTGTACGTTGTTGTCACTGTTGAGCGAACTCTCGAGTCTATGGGCGAGTACCCCAAGGAGGTTGAGCCAATTTTGAAAGAATTTGTGGATGTCTTCCCAGAAGACTTACCCAAGAGAATATAAGTGTTATGATCCTTCCTTTGGCAAGCAATTTGTTACTATTAGGGTTGTGCAGAAAACCGACCAAACCGATCGAAATTTCGGTTCGGTTTTGTTTTTGGGACATGTCGGTTTGGTTTCAGTTTTGGGACATATCGGTTTGGTTTTAGTTTTGAAACATATCGGTTCGGTTTCGGTTTCAAAAAATAGAAACCAGTAGTTATTGGTTCGGTTTCGGTTTTGGTTTTAACATTTGAAAACTGATAAGAAACCGATATTGGTATTACTTAGCTGCATACAAAAGAATAGGTTGGAAACAAAAAATCCTCTTTTAAATGCTCTAATAAAAGCCACGATTTCCTTAGTTTTTTCTTCTACAAAGCCCTAAAAGGCTAAACCCTTTCCTTTTGTTTGCTCCAAACCCACCGTCGACCGTCCATCTCCGCCGTCCCTTTGCTCACTGTCTCTTGCACCGCACTACCACACTCCAGAGTCTCCACCACAGGTTACTCTTTCTCTTCCTCTCTCTCTCTAGTCTATTTCTTTGTCTTTAATTGTTTATGCTATCATTTTAATCCTAACCAGGGAAGAGAAAAAAGAGGGGAACGTTGCAGCGTAGCCAATCAGCCGGGGGGGGGGGGGGTTGTGTGCGCCACCCGCACTCGAAAGATGTCTCTGGAGATCGATCTGCCTTTTGCTAAGCTCTCTGGGTGGTGGCTTCTGCGACGTATTTGGGAAACCAGCTCATCAAGTAATGGCTTTTTTTTTTTAGGATGAAATATGAATTTCATTAGAACCCAAAAAAAATATAAAGGAATGTGTGATGGAACATCTTCCAACGGGTAATGGCTATTAAACTATGCTTAAAAGACAAAAAGTCTCTCTTTACCTTTTGGGCTTTTCTTGGAATAAAAATAACTCAAGAAGCTTCTTTCTCTCTCCCAAACCCATGTTCTAATGGGGGGGTTTGTGAGACCACACATCCATTCTCGCATGCTCCACTTACAGAATATTAAACTAAGGTATTTTAGCGGCTGATCTTTATCTTACTAGTTAATATGAAAGAAATTTTATAAAACGAATATAAGGTATTTTAATGGTTTGACATCTTGTTTCTTACTATGTTAACGATGTAAGGGGTAATTGGTACACCATGATCCCGGGGGATTTCGATGTCAGAGTTTTCCAATTTTAATTACTATGTTATCGATCATCTTGGGATCATTTTGTTTTCTATAAATTGTTGGTGGTGTGTGATGTGTATATATGGATTATAGTATGCTTGAGTTTGATGGCGTGTGAGGCTTATTGTAGAAAGCCAATTGCTACTGCTTTAGTTTGTTAATCAGTTGAATGACTTGAATCATTTGAGTTTGCAAAACGTTTGTTTCTTCTTGTTAATGTTCTTATTTAGGCAATTTTCTTGTAATGTTCTTATTTGGCTTTTTAACGCTTTCTTGCTAGTGTACATTTCATTATTTTTATTGTTATAATATTTTTTTTATCTCCAGATGGATAATACTATACTAGTATGACTGATCGAAATGAGGATGCAACTATAAGCATCCAAAATCTTCCGCCCGTGAAACCAAAGTCATCTAAGACTACTAGAAGAAAAGGTGAATCATTTGGCAGAACGTCACAATTATAGAATATGAAAATGCGGTAGAAGTTCCTTTAAGGGCTAAATGTGATTGGTGTCAGAAAGACTTTGCATGCCATTCTAAGGCAAATGGGACAGGCACAATGAAGAATCACTTGTTAAAACATTGTGATAAGTTTCTCACAAACCCGTGGATAAGAATCAATCAACTCTAGCGTTCAATCCTATGAGGATGAAAAGGGAGAGAGTAAAGAGAAGGTGGTAGTGGCGGTTACTTTTAAGGTCGATGATCTTAAGAAGTCATTGGTGGAAATGTTGATTATTGATGAATTACCCTTTAGATAAGTAGAGGGAGAGGGGTTTATGCTCCTTGCTTGTCGTAGGTGGACAAAATCTCTTATCACACCACGATTGCGAGAGAGTGTCTTAATGTCTTTTTCAGTGAGAATTTTTTTTTGAAGAGTTCCATCAAAGGATATCGAATTTGCATCTTGTCACACGGGAGAGCAAGAAACGTGTAGTATCAAGTTCTAGTGCAGAAGCATAGTATAGATCCATGTCTCAAGATGCATGCGAAGGAATGTGGATTCGATTCATCCTTGCAAACCTTGGGAGTTGGGATACATGTGAAACTTCTTATAATTTTGTATGGCGATAATAAGACAACCCTTCATATTGTTGAGAACCCTATATATCACAAAAGAGAGAGAAAATCACAATGAGGTGGATTGCCACTTTATAAGGAGAAGTGGAATCTAATGAATTTTGTACACCTCAGATTGCTGCAAATGATCAACTAGCTAACATTCTTATTAAAGTTATCGGAGAGATTAGATGACAAGATATTACTTCCAAGTTGGACATTATAGATATCTATGCTCTAACTTGCGGGGGAGTGTTGGTGTGTAGAGAGATTATATAATTAGGTTTGTCTGCAGTATTCCTTATATGGGTGAGTATATTAGTGGTGTGTACATGGGATATCTTTGTAATTGTTAAATGTATATTTATTAAATGATAGATCATCATCCCATTAACCCTAATCCATTTTCTTTTGTAAGAGGCCATTGATTGACCAGCATTGAACCTCCATGTGGAAACCAGCCCCACTAAGGTAGCTTATATTATGTTGGAGTGTTGTTTGGGGGAAAGATCTCGATGATCAAACTTTTAAAAAGTCGTGGAGTGTCAATGCCAAATATGTGTATCATCATGTGCATTTACAATGCCAAAAAAGATTGAACACCCTATTATTACGTTGTCCAGTCTATCAAGTGTGACATATTTCAGGTTCATATGTGCTTTCTGAGAACACCCTACCCGAGTCAACACGATCATCCAAGCGGAAAATCATGGAACCCTAGTGGGGCTCCATGATTTTCCGCTTGGATGATTGTGTTGATGCTTAATTAATATAGTTTAATTTCGACAAATATTCATTTCATTAGCATACACGTAGTTTAACGTCTTTGTCCCACGTGTTTGCATGACATTAATTTTATTGGATTTTTATTTCACTTGTGGTCATTAGTGTGCATGTCTAGTGTTTGTTAAAAGTTCCATTTTGTTGGTTCATAGTTGTATTATATTTTAGAACCCGTAATTAGTAGTCGTGGTCACCAGGGATATGAGCGAGGTTGCCGATGCCCTTAGAAACACCAAGGCTGAATTGAGTGTGATCAATGAACGGATGATTGCCATGGAGTAGGCCCAAATAAACCTTGAGGCTTACAATGGTAGGTTGCTAAACCGAGTCAATCCGTTAGAAGGGGCTGATGAGCAACGCCGTGAGGGTCTTCAGAATGGTCGGAATCAGAACCATAGGGTAGATCATCACGGAGATGACTCCGACCCGAATGGGAAACTCCTCAAAAATGTACAAGTTGAGTTTCCAACCTTCGACGGAAGAATGAATTCTAAACTCTTCCTCAATTGGTTATCCGATATAGATCACTTAAGGAGTGGTATGGCGAGTGATGAACGATGAAGCTCATCCGCCAAGCCTGGCTCTTTTGGATCAATGTCGAGCACATAAGAACGATTGCGGGTTTTTCTCCCACTGCTAGTTGGAAGGACATGAATGTACGACATACGGAAAAGTACGTTCCTTTATCATACCATCACCACCTACCTGATCAATGGCAGAGTTTACGCCAAGGTAGTATTCTCGTGGCCGAATACATTGGCAGATTTGAAGAATATATGATGAGAGCCAAGGTATCGGAAGATCCTCAAGTCACTCTCTCCAGATTTTGCACCGGATTGTGATTTGACTTACAAAGAAGATCCTCAAGTCACTCTCTCCAGATTTTGTACCGGATTGCGATTTAACTTACAAAAGAGTTGATATCTCTCACCCCATTCAAACTCTTGAATAGTGTTACGCCGTCGTTCAGGAACTTGAACGATATTTGAAAATAACAGTGGTGAGGCGATCTGAATCCCAAACCGGCCAACATCGTACCGGAGAGGTGAGGCTTAGTGTCGGAAACCCACCGTCCAAACCCACACAATCCACTTCTACCAATGTGCGGTTTGATAAGGGAAAAGGTGTGGTTGGAGAATCCTCGAGGGGCGGTTCTTAAGTCAAGTATTATAAATGTTGAGGGTTGGAACACTTTGCCTCCCAATGCCCTATGAGAGAGCCCCAAAGGAATCTCTTCATTGAGGGAGAGGGAGAGGGAGATGAGGATGATGGACTTTTTGAGGAAGAAGTCTTTAAGCTGGATGTCACACCTAGTGATAAAGAAGGTGATGACAGTGGTCATGCTCTAGTTGTGAGGTGTGCCCTTGCACAACCTCAATGGGATGAAAAAGAGGATTGGCGTAGGGAAAATATCTTTTACACATTCGCCACATTATGAGAGACCTCCAAAGGAATCTCTTCATTGAGGGAGAGGATGATGGATTTTTTGAGGCAGAAGTCTTTGAACCGAATGTCATACCTAATGATGAAGAAGGTGATGACAGTGGTCATGTGCTCCAGCTGTGGAGGCCCCCGCACAACCCCCAACGGGGACGAAGAAGATCAGGAGACCATCCACATGGAAACCGTGGCTGTAGGGCTGTGGAGACACACCGCCTCAAAGTAAATCCATCCAACCTAATCAATATTATTCAAATATACCTCACCTACAGTAACCAACAAATAAAGTTACATTAATGGTAATATTCAAAATCAGTATACCTCACCTAGGCAGCGCCGAGACGCCGCATTTCACAAGAGTGTTAACACTGCTAAAAAAATCAAAGATCTTTTTTGAACTCTTTTTATTATTTTTATTTTTTTTATTTTATTGGCAAATAAATACTTTATTATCTCAACAAAAGAATACAAATCAACAAAACCAGCAAGACACTGGAAAAAGAAAGATCTACCCAACTAGAGAAACCTCACCCCTGAGCCATGTAAAGCACGAAATCCATCGATAGACCTCTCTAAGCGAGAGAAAAAAAAAGGTTAATTGCCGAGGTTATCCCAATCTGTTCCAAAATCCCCATCATTAGAATCCTCACGTTCAACCTAATTCAACTCAAGGCAAGGTCCCGCACACTTCTCATGATCACACTGATAGGTTTCCTGACTCACGTAAAAATGCGATTGTTTCTCTCGTTCCACAAAGCCCACATGACTTCAAGATCCATAAACTCCCAAAATTTCCTTTTATCTCCATCTAACTTAACTCTATTCCATGCAGCTAGCAGATCACTATGAGCCTTTGGAAAGACTCAAGAAATATCAAGTATCTGGAGGACAATATTCCAAATCTCTTTTCCAACTCTTTCAAAACGTGGTTTGCTAGAACATGTACAACATAAGCCCTTCGCTTGGTAGTGGCTCAACTCATCCCACATATATCTCAATTGGGCTTAATAATCCCCTAAGGACTTCTCCCCGTGACAGGTACTGTTGATCTTGTTAATCAAACCAGACACTTTGCATAGTTGTGCTTCTAAGAGTGTTCCTCACTTATAGCCAACCATAATTTTCTAGCAGAAGTAGCACATATAAACAAGCTGATATTGTGTTGCATCGAGTGCAGCAAACATGTCATCACATTCATATTTCTCACAGAATCAGACTACACTAGGTAATTTGTTTCATCCAACTAAAGAGTGGTAATTTGTTTCACCACCTTCAAACAACACTAAATGTCACACGACACCATTGGAGTCAAGAAATAAAGAAAACATCGACCAATTTGTGTAGGATAATATCAGCACTGGAAACCATTTAAATAAAGCTTATTTTATATATTATAAAGAAACTAGCTCAGATTTGAGCTATGCCAGTTGCAGGTACAAAAAGCAGCAAAAAATAATGATAATGAGGTCTCTATGTTCACCCAAAAACCATAAATCCTTTCCAAAATAGAAACAGATGCCAAAATATCACATACAAGAGAAAAAGAGATTCCGATGCACACCCTACATTCTTTGGTGCATGTCACAATGCATTTCAAAGTTTTGTTAATTTTTACCACATTGCTCTGGTCAAAGTTTATGCTTCCAATTGTATTTTCATAGGCAGGATGACAGGAACTGTCCTCTTTATTGTATGATAAATGATATTTATATTCTTTACTTGAACACTGCACTTCTTGAAGTTTCAAAATTTAGTTGGACTGGGTGCACATGGTTTGTACGTCCAAAGATTACCTAACACGGTTTTTCTATTGTTATTTACTTATATTGCTACTTTGCTAACCTTTTTTTTATTGGTAAAAGCGCAATATTAAAAAATATGGTCAAATATTTTGTGATGCCCAACATACTGGGTGCAATGATTTTTTCCACTTTGACCACCTTTTGAATGGTGGATAACATGTTTTCTCAATTTTTTTTTTTTGGGGATGGAATGATCGATCTTGTGCATGTTGCCTTGCCACCTGATCTTTGGATTAGGTGCCATTTGGCACCCAAATGGCACGAGTGTAGGGTTGAACCCTACATCGCTGCGTCCATATGTAGACACACACACACACACGGAGACATATATATATATATATATATATATATATATATATATATATATATATATATATATATATATATATATTATACACAAATTTCTGAAGCTCTTTTGATTCTTTTTGCAGATCCATTCTGCTGCGACTATCTTGGACAAAAATAGCTTAGTTAAGTATGATAGGAAAAGTGGGTATTTTCAGGTGACAGATCTCGGTCGGATTGCCAGCTACTACTATATATCTCATGGTACAATTTGTACATACAACGAGCACCTGAAACCGACAATGGGAGATATTGAACTCTGTCGATTGTTCTCCCTGAGTGAAGAATTTAAATATGTGACAGTAAGACAGGATGAGAAGATGGAACTGGCAAAGCTATTAGACCGCGTGCCTATTCCTGTCAAAGAAAGCTTGGAAGAGCCTAGTGCTAAGATCAATGTTTTGCTTCAGGCTTACATTTCGCAATTGAAGCTTGAGGGACTTTCACTGACATCAGATATGGTGTACATCACCCAGGTTGGTTATTTGTTTGACCTATTCCTGATATTTATGCATGAGTTAGATTTTCATGGTATCCAGATCCCAGAGTGCTATCCTATATTGTTTCAATTTTATTCCCCCTAAGGCTGTTAAGGGGTTGGGTTATTTTAGGTCTGCCCGTTGGGCCATTGACCTAATGATCCAATGGATCAAGGAATATATGCTTGGCCCGGTTCAAGATCCCCTTAAACCCCAAATCCTTTATGTTTTACATACAAAATACCAGGTCGGGCCGGATGGTTCGAACCTGACCTGACCCGATGCGCCACATTTATGTTGACCCATTGACAGCCTTAGTATCCATGCGCTTCTATATGTACCAATGGGGAGATTTATTGAAAAATCAATGTTTTAATAATGTGAAATACTTCCTGTTTTAATGTCTTGACAACTCTAATCCTGGATGCTAATGTAGCTACTAATTGTTTTTGCAGAGTGCTGGACGTCTTATGCGAGCTCTTTTCGAGATTGTGCTGAAAAGAGGATGGGCCCAGTTAGCCGAAAAGGCATTAAATTTGTGTAAGATGGTTAACAAGCGCATGTGGAGTGTCCAGACGGCCCTGCGCCAATTCACTGGAATCCCAAATGAAGTCTTAATGAAAATGGAAAAAAAAGATTTGGCATGGGAAAGATACTATGATCTCTCCTCACAGGAGCTTGGAGAGCTTGTTCGTTACACGAGGATGGGGAAAACGCTTCACAAATGCATTCATCAGTTCCCAAAGCTTAACCTTGCGGCAAATGTTCAACCTATAACTCGTACTGTTCTGAGAGTCGAACTCACCATAACACCAGATTTTCTGTGGGAAGACAAAATCCATGGTTATGTGGAGCCCTTTTGGATTATTGTAGAGGATAATGATGGGGAATATATACTCCATCACGAGTATTTCATGCTGAAGAAGCAGTATATCAATGAGGACCACAGTTTGAATTTCACAGTACCAATTTATGAGCCACTACCTCCACAATATTTTATTCGGGTCGTATCAGATAGATGGCTAGGGTCTCAGTCGGTATTACCTGTTTCCTTCAGGCACCTTATCTTACCAGAAAAATATCCGCCGCCAACGGAATTGTTGGACTTGCAACCTCTGCCTGTTACAGCATTGAGGAATCCTTCATATGAAGCTCTTTATTTAGACTTCAAGCATTTTAATCCCATACAAACACAGGTGTTCACTGTCTTATACAACACAGATGACAATGTCCTGGTTGCAGCTCCAACGGGCAGTGGGAAGACCATATGTGCAGAATTTTCTTTGATGAGGAACCATCAGAAAGGACCCCAGAGTATCATGCGTGCTGTGTATATTGCTCCTGTTGAAGCTCTTGCCAAGGAACGGTATCGTGACTGGGAGAAGAAGTTTGGAAAAGGTCTAGGCATGCGAGTTGTGGAATTGACTGGTGAAACTGCAACAGATTTGAAACTGCTCGAAAAAGGACAAGTTATTATAAGTACCCCTGAAAAATGGGATGCTCTGTCTCGCCGTTGGAAAAAGCGGAAGCACGTCCAACAGGTTAGCCTCTTCATAGTTGATGAGCTTCACTTGATTGGTGGGCAAGCGGGGCCCATACTGGAAGTAATAATCTCTAGGATGAGGTATATCTCAAGTCAGGTTGATGATAAGATCCGTATAGTGGCGCTTTCAACTTCTCTTGCAAATGCTAAAGATCTTGGGGAGTGGATAGGTGCTACTTCTCATGGCCTTTTCAATTTTCCACCAGGAGTTCGTCCCGTACCTCTTGAGATACACATTCAAGGACTAGACATAGCTAATTTCGAGGCTAGAATGCAGGCAATGACAAAGCCGACTTACACTGCCATTATCCAACATGCAAAGAGTGGGAAGAGTGGGAAACCCGCCTTAGTATTTGTTCCTACAAGGAAGCATGCTTGGCTAACTGCTTGCGATTTGGTGACATATTCGAATGCTGATAGTGGAGAAAAGCCTTCATTTCTACTCCAACCAGAAGAAGAACTAGAACCGTTTCTCTCGAGGATTAAGGAACCCAAATTGAGGGAGACACTCCGCTGCGGCGTTGGTTACTTGCACGAAGGGCTCAGCAGCATTGAACAGGAAGTTGTGTCTCATTTGTTCCAGGCAGGATGGATTCAGATATGTGTTGCAAGCATTTCAATGTGCTGGGGAATGCCGTTATCAGCTCACTTAGTGGTGGTTATGGGAACCCAGTATTATGATGGGCGAGAGAATGCTCATTCCGACTACCCAATTACCGATCTGTTGCAGATGATGGGCCATGCAAGCAGGCCACTTCTAGACAATGCTGGGAAATGTGTCATCCTATGTCATGCACCTCGTAAAGAATACTACAAGAAGTTTGTTTATGAAGCATTTCCTGTCGAGAGTCATCTACACCACTTTTTACATGACAATCTGAATGCTGAAGTTGTTGTCGGAACTATAGAGAATGCGCAAGATGCTGTTGATTATCTTACATGGACGTTCATGTATCGGCGGCTGACACAGAATCCAAACTACTACAATCTCCAGGGTGTTAGCCACACACATCTTTCTGATCACCTTTCAGAGCTTGTGGAGAATACTTTGAATGATTTGGAAGCAAGTAAATGCGTAACCAAAGAAGAGGGAGGTTACTATTCACCTCTGAATCTTGGAATTATAGCATCTTATTACTACATCAGCTATACTACAATAGAACGTTTCAGTTTGTTGTTGACTTCAAAAACAAAGATGAAGGGTCTGATTGAAATTTTGTGTTCGGCTTCGGAATATGCAGAACTTCCAATACGACCAGGTGAGGAAGAATCAATAAAGAAATTAATCTATCACCAAAGGTTCTCCTTCGAAAATCCCAAATGCACAGACCCACATGTAAAGGCGAATGCCCTTTTACAAGCACACTTTTCTAGGCATTCAGTAGTTGGAAATCTAGCTGCTGATCAGCACGAGGTGTTACTTTCTGCTAACAAGCTACTTCAGGCAATGGTGGATGTTATTTCAAGTAATGGGTGGCTTAGTTTAGCTCTTTCTGCTATGGAGGTCAGCCAAATGGTGACACAAGGCATGTGGGAGCGTGATTCAATGCTTCTGCAACTTCCGCACTTCACGAAGGACTTAGCAAAGAAATGCCAAGAAAATCCAGGGAAAAGCATAGAAACAGTCTTTGATTTGGTGGAAATGGAGGATGATGAAAGGCGTGAACTCTTACAGATGTCAGATTCACAATTACTTGACATTGCTCGGTTTTGCAACCGTTTCCCAAACATCGATATGGCGTACGATCTATTCATCAAAAGAAATGATGCAACGTATGAAGTAAGGGATGGAGGTAACGTGAGGGCTAAGGATAAGCTGGTTCTGCAAGTCACACTTGAGCGAGATCTTGAGGGAAGGTCCGAAGTGGGACCAGTTGATGCCCCTAGATATCCCAAATCCAAAGAAGAAGGATGGTGGCTTGTAGTAGGTGATACTCAAAGTAATCAATTGCTTGCCATAAAGAGGGCATCCCTGCAACGGAGAGTGACAGTGAACCTTGATTTTACAGCTCCTTCGGAAGTTGGGAAGAAGTCATATACACTTTATTTTATGTGTGATTCTTACTTAGGGTGTGACCAGGAATACAGTTTGGCTATCAATGTTCAAGAAATGGCTGAGGGTGATCTCGAAGATGGCGGAGAATGATGACCCATGTGCTGAGGTGGCCCTTGATCCAGATGTTGGGTAAATGTTTTGGCTCTTGTTCTATTGTTTCTTTCCACTTCATGGACCTTGTGTCTGTTGATGGTTTATATCTTGCTGCGACAGTTATATTTGAGGTAACATAGCTTCTTTTTATGCCATCTCTTTTAGCTGAATCTGAAAATGACCAGAAACCGTTAATTGTGCACATCTTTGATTTCTGTAGTTATCTGGGTTTCTGATGTGAATACTTTATATGGTTTTTCTTGGTCCTGAAAATTTTAAGTTTTAATGATAGCCAGCCTACTATTATGTTTTCTGTGTTATTCTATTATAAATTTATAATGCTTATGTGATAATGTTATAGGACGAAGACATGGTTGGCCACAGCTGTGGCAGGCACATTGGTGCACGAAATTTGCAGTTCACTACAGGAGATCATTAAAGCATGAGTCCATAAAAGGTGATCAGAAATACTGAGATAATACTTACATTTGAGCTCTCTGATTCGAGTTCAGGGTTCCAACTTCGGGTCATATAAAATGAAACTAGAAATTGAACGAAGTGCCTGCTGCCACCAACCACCTTACCCTGTAAATTTACTGATTCAGTGTTATCATTAAATTACAATTAATTGATACTTGAGGGTCAGTTTCAGGATTGTACTAAGTCACTTGGGGATCATTTGTCCATGTGTGTGATAGGCCATGAGGCGCCATCACAGTTCTGACTGATGGGTAAAATCGATCAAGTGATCTAAACCATCCAATTAGTGGAGTATTCCAAGTTACACTTTGTTTGTTGCCCATATTATTATAAATCATCTTTTTTTAGGTGTTCATTCAGCTGATAACAGTCATCTAGTCAGTTTTTCTGGCATAGCCATGACTGACACCACTGTGCAAAATATCTCAGATGTAACCGAACAAATCCAACAATTATGCTGGGGGAAGGTTCTTGGTTTCTTTCCATGCTAGATGGTGGTTCCCAAACATCTGTGCTGAAGCAATTGCGGGTTGGTATGGTATGAATGTCGAGGGAGGGAGAAGGTGTTTTAGAATGTGGCTCTTATGGCTGTCATGTGATCCGTATGGTATGACAAGACTGGTGGATATGGCTGTGGCAGATAAGGGCTTTGTGTTGGCTAATAGCTTGGAAATCACGGATCTTTGGGATCGCATGGTTGGACATCTTTGTTAGGTGTTCTACAGGCTATCCTAGTAGCACCACAGGACTGATTGGCAGTGACTGCTTACTTATGCTGTGTTTGTTTCCTGTATAATGTTTGTATAATGTTTGAGGTTTGTCTTGTTTGCAGTGACCTGTGGCATAGTTTTTGGTCAGTTTTGGCTAGGGCTGTCAATGGGTCTGGTTTCAATCCAAGCCCTGCTCGGTATGGGTCAGGTTTGGGCTGAAATAAGAAGCCTGAGCTAGAAAGTACTCTGACCAAACCTGGCCTGACTTTGTATTTGGACCAAATTTGTGCGTAATTTTTATTGTTAAAAATAATCAGGCCGGCCAAAACTGGCCTGCCCTGACAAAGCCCGTTTATTTAAAGCCAGACTAGTTGAAACCATTGGGGTCGGGGCTTGATAAAGAACCCAAGCCCAATAGCAATCTGGCGGATCTGGTCCATTTTTGTATCCAGACTGGATTCGGATCTATAAAAAAATCTGAACCCTATCTGGCCCTTTTTTTACAGGATTCGACATGCATGTCCTGTTTTGCCTCTTTTTGTGTCTTTTTTAATAGGATAAGCTCCAGTCACTCCTACCGAATTAACAAGGGATGTCTTGAAGCTTAGGAAGAAAAATGATCTGCATCCTTTGATTCAAAGCAATCAATGGTTTTCAACATTAGTGTCCTCAGGTTTTTCAATAGCTGCATATACTGTTATGCTTTAAAATCAACCAATTATGCTAGAAGGGGGCTGGTATTTGCAGCCAAATATTATGTATCCAAAATCAAGGTTTTTGCATGTAAATGTATTTACAACCGATCTTTAGATATCATAGCGCATCTAATCAGATGATCTGCTGTTGATTCCACGTAGCATACATCCCTAAAAGTGACCTTAGAACTCATCATAAGCCCATAAGCACAGCCATTTTGGAGATATGTGCCATGTGGAATCAATATTTAAATGTCTGATAGGCACACGATGATCTAAAGCTTTTAAGCTTTGGTTCTGGGCTAGCCTTTATTGGGATTCTTTAGTTATGCTATTTTGGATTTGGCTTCTTGTTCTTGTAACAGTTCCTAGCTGTTTTTCTAATAAAATTCTCATTTACCGAGAAAGAAAATGATCTAAAGACCATTTGTGTGACAATTTGGGACAAAAAACGATCTCCATTGTCTTATTCAAGTTCATGAAATTATAACTTTTATGATTTAAAAAAAGAAAAGAAAAGAAGAGGGTAAGATAGTAAACGCTATTGAGACCCTCTTTCATTTCATTATCATCATCACAGCTGTATCTCATATATCTGGAGTCAACAAAACAACAATGTATGAACATAACATTCGGATTTTCTGGTCGGCCAAATCGAAAGGTTCCCACATGGAGTTCCTGCATTGATTTGGCCCTGTTTATCAAAAGCAAGGTATCAAAAATTGGCCAATACCTGTACCTATCAGCTCGATATATATCGATATCCCAACTTGGGTATTGGATACTGTATTGGCCGATATTATTGGGTATCAGCCAATATATCTCGGTTTCAGCTGAGATGTGGAATTTTTTTATTTTTTTAAAAGGTCGATACCTATCAGTATTGGCCAGAGTCGTATTGGTCCTCGGCAAATAGAAATAGATACCCAAAACTGATTTTGTTACCTTGATCACAAGTGTGAAAAAGTAACAACTAATACTGAGTGAAAAACGAACCCAAAGCTGCACGGGAAATAAACAACTGTCACGCGCTCTAGCCTACAAAGATATAGAGCCTATGCTGACTTTAGGAGATGCAGAGAGGGCAGTGATTGGCATAGCTCTTGATGAGCTTCCTGCCAGAGTTGGACATACTTGGCAAAGCATGATATATCTGCTCTAGCAGTTACCTCCCTGCTTTTTGCTAAGGCTGGGTATGACATTACTCTTTGGTAGCCCCTGCCATAGCAGAGCTCACATGCTTTAACAGGTTATCATCCTCTTTGTTAATATCATACTACCTGCTTTAGCAGGTACCCCTTCTCCTTGATAACTCCTTGCATAGCAAAATTTTATGCATGATTTACTTGTTTAGCAGTTCTACCCTCTTCTCCACTCACTCCTTGTCAAAGCTAATTCTATTTGCTCTGATTGGGAGCTAGTAGAGAAGAGGGTAGAACTGCTAGTGCAGGTAAATTATGCATAAAATCTTGCTATGCAAGGAGTTATCAAGGAGAAGGGGTACCTGCTAAAGTAGGTGAGCTCTGCCATGGCAGGGGCTACCAAAGAGCAATGTCATACGCAACCTAACTCTCTGCCAAAACAAATAAAATCAGCTCTAGCAAAGAGTGAGTAGAGCAGGGGGAGAACTGCTCGAGCAAGTAAATCCTGCTCTATAGAGAGTTCACAAGGAGAAAAGGAACCTGCTAAAGCATGTAGCAGGGATTTAGCAAAGAAAAAGGAAACCTGCTAAAGCAGGTAAACCCTGCTCTGGCAGGGAGCTAGCAGAGATATGCCAAACACAACACCATAGAGCCTCTACATCAGCATGCTTCCCAAAGTCGGCACCCTTGATGGTCTCAGCTACGACACACCACAAAACTTGCAATTTTTAAGTTCTCTAACAAGGGCAATGGTCAAGTCCTACTAAGTAGAACTGGATTTCCAGTCCTATCCCATCCATTGCCCTTGGAAATAGGAGAATTTTGACTGCATGTTTTGCTATAACAAGTAACAATCAAGAAAGTCAAGATTCTTTGACAGATGGGGTAGGACTGGAAATCCGATTATACTTGGTAGGACCTGACCATTCCCCCTCTAACAATTACGCACAAAACATGTAATCATCGCACTCAAAAGCAACAAAAAACCAAGTTTTATTATCATGAGAAGATGCTGAAAATTACACCAGTTTAGCCTTTAGAGACCTGCTCTGAACCAGTTCATGAAACTGTTCTAACACATTTTTAAGAGACTCGGCCTGTAGCTCAATGGAAGGTGCATGATGATACAATCTTAAGGTTGCAAGTTTAATCTCAGCTTACCTATCGAGAAAAAAGAAAAGAAAAAATTCAACCTATTTATGAAGAATACCTTTAAATCCACCCACTGAATATTTGAGTTCACCCATGCTAAAACCCATTGACTGCTTTGAATCTATCGATGGAGATTGTTTTTCATCCCAATCTTTCACATGATAGATCTTGAGATCATGGGGGTACCATCAGATGATAAACTTTTTGATTTCACATGGTACACATCTCAAAAAAGCAACCTTATTTGAGTGTGATGAGTTCCACATGATGTTAAGGCCACTTTTGGGAATGGATACCTTGTAAAATTAAAAATTGATGGAGGATGGTAAGGGCATGATCTCAAGATCCATCATGGGAAAGATTGTGATGTAAAACAATCCGCATCGTAAGATTCAAACCAGTCAATGAGTTTCAGCATGGGTGAACTCAAAGATTCCGTGGGTGGATTTAAAGGCACTCATTTATGAACTGCTATGCTCAGGTATACACCTATACAATACATATAGCTTTATAGGAGCTGCTACAATCTGAGCAGTTTTATAGCAAACTTCTAGGCACTGCTATACACCTATATATACAGTGTTATAGCAGCTGCTATAATCTAAGCAGTTCTACAGCAACTCCTAGCTATGCCATACATACGTATAGTAATAGTTTATAAACACCCACAGATACGCTTTAAATCTACTACACCCTTAACCAATTGAACCCTCGCTCTACTGCATCCGATCTGCCAGTAGTAAGCTGATATCCTATTACTCACACAAAATGCTTAACCTATCACTACGTCAAAATAGACAATAAAAGACTGTCCAAAGCCGTCTTATTTAATAAATAAGACGGCCTAAAACCGTCCTCACGTTCGTTCTTTTTTTGGGCGTCTTAAATATATAAGACGGTTCACAACCGTCTTATATTTCATAAAAAAGACGGTAAGAAAAGACTGTTTTCGACAGTCCTAATATAAGACGGTCGCCGTCTCCTACTAACTATTGAAGACGGTCACCAACCATTTAATAAGACGGCTCATGACTGTCTCTACCAAACCGTCCTTTATGTAGAGACGGTCATGCGCTGTCTTATTTATTGTATCGGATCGTCCTTTGTGAACTGTCTTATTTGAATGACGGCTAAAATAGGACGGTCTGGGACGGTCGTATTTGTTAAATCTGGGAAAAACAATAAGAAAATAAGACGGCCTTAGACAGTCGTTTTTTAATATTCGTAATTAAAAAAAAATATTTATAATTCTAGGAAGGGCCTGTACCACAGAATACCCAGCCCATTTATCAAAAAATTATAAATGGACATAAAAAATACTTCATAGTAAAACCACAAATCTACCCTGCTTATTCAATGAAAATTTACCCTATTTAACCAAAGGAAAAGTACAAATGAACTTAATAAAAAAATTTACTACACACACATATATAGTAGCAATTAAAAAATTGCCCTTGTCATGTTTATACCGTCATTACAAACGGGGAGATGCCCACTAGAATCGTTCCTGATGTAGAGGTTTTGATAAAAGACAGACATCATTATCATAAATGTCCTTAAAAATGAAAGCTATACAAGTTCATATATATGAATGAATGGACACTCACATTTGATCAATATGCTCTTTTTTATAGAAAAATGTAAGGGAGAATTATGTTGCATGGACAGCGATACTTAATAACCCACACTACAGATTCTCTTTTATAATTGTGTTAAAATATTTAGCGATTATTCTGGAGTGCAAAGTGACATATCAGTTATTATTCCTCTGCATGCCTGTGTAAGGATGGATGAAGCCAACTGAAGAACCCAATCTGAGTTTCATGATTTAACCTCTTATACGAGTACTCGACTAACATATTCCAAAGGTCTCCAACTGTCCATTCGTGCGAGATAATCCATTGGCTTGCCTGTTAAATAGAAATATCGATTATCAGAACTCTAGGGTTAGCAACAGAAACTATAGATGTGAGGAAAGAAACAACAGACACTATAGATGTGAGGAAAGAAACAAGTACAAATAAGTGAACCCATGGAGCATTTCTGAATATTCTTTTAAGGTAAAGATTAAGAAGGAATATTTAGTCCACCTTATAAACTTACAAATAATATGATCAGACCCATCAAAAGTTAATTTCATCATCTTTAGGAAATCAACTGCACAGATGCACAAAAAATGACTTCTGAACATCTTCTCATAGATCCCGAACGTACCTGTTCTAGTCTCTGCAAGGCTTCTTCTCCAAATGTGTAGTACAGAAAGAAAGGTCTCAAAGGCCTGAAAAAGGGGTCAAATTATCAAAAGAAAAAATAAAGAAATGGAAAGAAATGAATCATGATAAATGTTTTGCAATAGACAGTTCAGAATGAAAGGTCTCAAGGCCCATTCCAAATGGTGATTTGGAACGGGTCAGTTTTTGGGATGACTGGCCTGTTCCAAATGGCGACTTGGAACGGGATACTTTTTGGGATGTATGCCATCTTGAATCTGACATGTGTGCATTTTGATAGTATGCCTATGATCTAAAGAACCCAGCTGACCATGAAATCTCATTTTGATCCATAGCCAAATGAACCCAGCTGACCAAGAAATCTTTTTTTTTTAATCGGTCTGACCATGAAATCTCACCCAGCCTTAGTGATCAAACAAGTAGGTCTCCTAATTCTCCAAAAAATCCTGTTATTTCTTCCAACCAGATGGCCCACAAGACAACAAAAATAGATACTTCTCAAAATTTCCCTCAATTCCATCCAAAGGAATATAAAGAAATGATGCAGCTCCTATGACATTACAGTGAGTCAGGTATTGGTGGGTTATCCACGTCTCCAGATAAATAGGCTTCGCACTCTTCGTGCTTAGATTTCAGGACTTCAGACAATTTACATATGTTCCTGAATGAGAGAAAATTGGATATTAGTAATTCTTGTGGAACACTTCTTCCGACCACAGTTTGAAGAAACGGGAGATAATAATAATAGTCTAAGAATGTTAACATTCAGTAATTCTCTTGGCACACTTCTTCTGACCACACTTTCAAGGTAAAAATCATAATAATATTCTAAGAAATAAGAATGTTAACTTTCAGTCAATACACAAGAGAATAATCTGAAACCAGAAGTGTACAGTACATTCTAACGTCAAGAATCAATAAATAATTGAAAAGTCATGTGGATAAGAGGTATCAGACGATTCAGACATGGTGGTCCAGGGAAACCTGATATGCTAACATCTGTACAGTCATATAATAATGATGATAATAGTATACCCAAGATTTTCAGAATTCAGAGAGTTCACATATAGAGATTGACTACAATGAGCAGAGGGATCATTAATACCTGTCACAAAAGTCTTTACTTTTTCAAAAAATTGGAAAAAGTCGGTGACTTGCAAGCAGCCCGACTACATCACTGATTAATCGGCTGAGTCGGGGAATCAGCCAATTAATAGGCGATGTTTGTGATGTCATCCGACATGCAGACTTTAGAGAGCACAAACAACCATGCATGTCTCAAAATCCAAATAAATGACACAGCTGACAAGCCATGGATAATTGTCTGCAAGGAGCCCTTGGCCCTTAGCACTTCATTTATACATTTACTGACTCGTTCATGTTCATTATTTCAGAAACATCACAGCCGTTACAAAATTTTTGGCAAAATAGGTATAAATTATAAATATATTGACATCACAATTCTTTCACATTCAACAGAGTTACAGCAGTAGCACTAGTTATTGTTATAGTACAAGACAGGAACACATACCTGATGTGTGTCAAGGCACAGATCCGAGAACTCTCCTGAAGCTTAATCTTCTCAAACAAATACTGCTTCTCGGCTTCAGCCTCATTTAATCGAAGCTTCAAATACCTAGTGGCATATTCCTCCTCAGCCTTCTCTGACTTTGCAAGGGAAATCTGCTGGAGCCTCGCAGCCTCTTGCATCGCTTCAGTTGGCCTCCAACTGCTATCAACCGGCCGCTTTCTTCGGTTTCTGGGTTCTTTGTAGAGTCTGTCTCGAGCTCCTCTTTGATTGTGGAACAGTTAGAACACAAAAGGAACATACACAGACCTCCACATACAGCCTAGCTAAACAAGTATAAAAGCCACCCAAACTCACCCACCAAAATCAGTCTCCTCAACCTAATTTCTTTGCTACTCTCTAAGCCCTCCTCTGCTCCTTCCATCTCCTAAAGGTAAGGCCTTAAAGTCATTCTCTTTAATTTCTTATCCATTTTGCACCTATACTAAGGCTGGAAATTCATATTCCCAGTGAACCATTTTTGCGGAACTGATCAAACGGTTCTACCCGTTACGACGTAATGGTAACAGTCATAACTGATTTACTTGTTCATAAGAACTACTGAAAGGAACTTGTTTTAGATTACTACTAGCAGAGGAAACTAGTAGTGCTAACTGTAATAATTTATATGAACTAAAATAATATGAGAATAAACAAATAGCATTGTAGAATTAAAAAATGATTCCCTTTTCTTTCCTTTTTTTATAGATTTGGGTCTCCTTATAAGGTACCAACAGTTTAATTAAGAACAAACAAGTAGTACAGAAATAGATATAAATTATACTTCTTTTTTAGTTTCCTTTTTGGGTTTTGAGCAGTTGTTATTGATGGCTATAGAAAGTGTAGCATAGTAATGACAATAATATAATAGTGTCACAGTATTTGGTTACTTTTACCTAGCAGACTTGCATGCCACATATGCAGTACACCTTGATATTCTGGTAAACAATCCACATGCAGGGCATAATGATAAATCAGAATTCAAGGGTGTGAGATAAAAGTTATAAATTTAATCAGATGGTTCACTCTCTTAATCAACTAATCTGAGAATTTTCCAATTTAAGCTTCAATCTAATTTAGACAAAGCCAAAGAATGTCTATGATGGGTGGTGCAAACATATGGGCCAATATTCACAGCTAAATTAGCTATCATATAGTTCCAAAACCCATCAAAACCCATGAATTTCAAAAGAAAACTCAAGAAACATGTCCAAACACAAGATTTTTCAAGCAAATGATGGTTAGAGAGTGAGTTCTTAATTATTTTGTATTTAATGTTGATGAAGATTTGTGCCACATAATAAACTGATAACCCATGCACGACCTCCAGTGAACGGGCACATTCACCAAACAGATGATGACACAGAATACTGTTTTATTTGAAGATTACTCAGGTGTTGCCGACATTACACCTTTTAAACTCAGAATACTAGCAAAACCTGGCATTGAACGATCTCAGGTGAAGCTGTGAAGCTCAACTTTTGACAAAATCCCAACTTAATAAGTGTTGGAAGGCTTGGCTATCTTTTCATGTCATTGGGCTCATCATGCTATATTCCCGGAAAACAGTAGTTTATGCTTTAGTAGCTATAGTCTTACTGGCTCTAGCATCCACTTGCTTGTGTTTGCTGAATCTAAAAAATATTGAAAACAAACCGTGGCAAGTGACTGTCTCTTAAGAGCATCTCCAAGAGGTATTCCAAATTTGATATCCCATTTTTGCCAACTGCAAGATGCATCCGTAGTGCTAACTGTAATAATTTATATGAACTAAAATAATATGAGAATAAACAAATAGCATTGTAGAATTAAAAAATGATTCCCTTTTCTTTCATTTTTTTATAGATTTGGGTCTCCTTATAAGGTACCAACAGTTTAATTAAGAACAAACAAGTAGTACAGAAATAGATATAAATTATACTTCTTTTTTGGTTTCCTTTTTGGGTTTTGAGCAGTTGTTATTGATGAACCTATAGAAAGTGTAGCATAGAAATGACAATAATATAATAGTGTCACAGTATTTGATTACTTTTACCTAGCAGACTTGCATGCCACATATGCAGTACACCTTGATATTCTGGTAAACAATCCACATGCAGGGCATAATGATAAATCAGAATTCAAGGGCGTGAGATAAAAGTTATAAATTTAATCAAATGGTTCACTCTCTTAATCAACTAATCTGAGAATTTTCCAATTTAAGCTTCAATCTAATTTAGACAAAGCCAAAGAATGTCTATGATGGGTGGTGCAAACATATGGGCCAATATTCACAGCTAAATTAGCTATCATATAGTTCCAAAACCCATCAAAACCCATGAATTTCAAAAGAAAACTCAAGAAACATGTCCAAAAACAAGATTTTTCAAGCAAATATTTGCTCAAACAATAAATTTTCCAGAGTAGTGAGAAATCTACCTTCAAACTATGGTTTCCTTCAAGCACATCAAGATGAGGGTCTTCCAATGGGGCTAAGATCAAGATATGTTGATCTACAACCCTAAAAAACTGCTACAATACTGCAATGAGACTGCTACAATACTGCAATGAGAGAAGCTGAAATTAAACTTACCCTTAAAAATATAAAAATATAAAATATTAAAGGTGAAATAGTAAGTGAAGAAATAAGAACTCACTTTTTACATCATGATCCAAGCTACTACAGTACTACAACTGTCTTAAGAAGGTCTGTCCAATGAAAAACAAAATTAAGATTAGAATTGGAACCCTTGTTTCTAGAGTCCAGACTAATTACCTATGTCATATTCATAATAAAATTAGGAATTGTGGGTAAACAATCCCTTTTCCCTCCTCCTTTTTCCGGGCTTGGAACCGGCAATACAAACGACATTGTATTGGCGGAGTTAAAAAGGGGTTAATTAAGATAAATATAACCTAACATTATCTTAATTTAAGCAAAAACATAAATAAAAGTTCAAGAAATTATAAGATGTCTCAGTAGGTCCAACAAGTAACATAAAGTAAAAAAATATGCTACGGGCATGTCCAGCAGAAAGAATCTAATAAAATTGGGTTTTACGGGTGGGCCACTGAATTATGTTTCCCACTGCATTTCCTAAGGTTCCTTCTTCTTCTGGCAATTGCACATCAGGAAAGAAGACATTATCTACAATGATGTCATGTAAACCCTCCTCAGCATGTGTCGCTGATAGTCTTCCCTCGGCGGCGACATCATGCCTCCATATCAATTTACAACGGCCACCTTGTTGTGTTGAAGATGCACCCGTTGGGGGAACCTATAAACAATATTATTAAAATCAAATATTAAAGTTCATTGGATAATATGAATAAATATTAAATTAATACCTGTGAAGATGAACCTATGCTCTGGGGGGTGGAAGGTATTTGAATATTAGAATGAGGGGCTTGTGAGTTCCTCATCCACTCCTGCAAGTGAAGTACAGTCTCGGATAACTTACTATATTGGGACTGCAAGGTCTCCTGAGTTGACTGTTGCTTTTCAGATTGCTAATATAAGGTGCCCGTGTACTTGACCCAGTCTTGAGGCACCAAAACCCATTCCCTTCACGACCTCTTGAATCAGTCCAAGTATCTATAAATGAAATTATTAGTATATAGAACAATTTTCAAGAAATAATTTAGAGATTCAGAAGGTTAAAAAACTTACACAATAAAGGTCATGGTTCTAAATCTTTCTTAGCGATTCAGATTTGAAGTATGTAAAGCCTTGATCATCTACAAGATAAATGAAAATAGTGAAGATATATTTAGAGATTAAACCAAATGATATTATTCTTACCACATATGGGTCCAAATCAATTGCCATCTTTTTCCCGAATGGGAAGTAAACCATAAAGTTGTCCTATCGTGACTCTTTCCGCTTTTCTCCCTCGCTCATAAAGGTTCAACAACATAGATTAGGGATTATTTAGTGAATAATGAATATTATTATTATAAATAACAATTCACATACCAATTCTTCTACGACTCTAGCACTTCCTTTCTAGGATCGGTGAATACTTTTCATCCTTTTCCTACTCGACTACCAGATAAACTCTTTGATTGGTATTCGGTGAGGAAAAGTAAGTGATAAGCAAGTTCCAATCTTCCCCTCTAACACCCGAAGGCGTATTAGCTTTTCTCTCTGTGTCATTACTATATTTTTTATAGTGGTTGGTGTATAGGGTGCTCTTCCACTTTTTCCATAGGTCGCCCACCTTAGACATAAACCATTCCTTCCTCTCTTAGAGTAATATATTCAAGTCATGAACAAAGTAATTTAATTAGTAGCAATTGAATATTTACTTTAATTGAAAAATTAATGGGGTATAAATGATTCAAACATACTCACAGCGACAACATCCCAAACCTTCTCTTTAACCTCCAAGGGAACTTCTTTCCATTTTTTTACAGTTGGAGAAATGTATATCCTCATAATACGACCAATGCATGAGGCCAGTTGTGCGGCATTGGGCCCTGTGGGGCCAGAACTATTGAAACTTACCTCAATAGGGGCCATATATCACTGTCATATATAATTTCACCAAACAATATAGTCATATGAATCTAAAATATAAAGTATTAATAAAGATAGCAATCAAGTAATCAATTGAAGATAACCATTTTAAATTATAATTTGGAAAAAATAATCATTGCACACTGATCAAGCAATCAATAACAAGTTCAATGATGTATGTCACTCAAACTTATAAAGATAAATGTGAAACAAAGTCAACAGTGAAAATAAACAATACTATTTTATTTAAAAAAATTAATCTTTCCATATTGATCAAACATTCATCCTTGCACATCTTCTATGTCATCGTCTTCTATGGGAGAGAGAATTTCGTTCATTCTTATATCGAAGACTAATGGGTCCTCATAAGCATCTACATCCCTGTTCATTCTTTTTGGAGCATCCAAGACAACATACGATTTCTCCTCATCGGGCTTCGTATGATCTTTGCAGTAGAATACTTGCGTTGCCTGAGAAGCAAGGATAAATGGTTCATCTTCTTCTTTTGTCTTTCTCTGTAATCTATCTAAATCAACAATCCGCAAATTTGTATTTGGGTCAACTTTACATCCATTGACACTATCATCAACACGTACCCAATCACAATAAAATCGCTTTCTTTGAAGTCATAGTAATCCAACTCTAAAATTTGTTGGATGACCGTAGTACATGACATCCTCAACCACGGGTTCAGATCCCTAGGGCCCCACACACGTGTAGTTAAAGTCGCAAGGAGACTCGCTATTTTGTGTCGCCATATTCTTTTCCTCGACTTGTATGAAATTCATACCCATTTACAAAATATGCATTATATGAAATTGTTGAAAACTTTGGACCATCAACAAGTCTTTTCAAGGTAAAATTTTCTACAGTTTGTAGTTGTTGCTTAAGCCACGGAATGTATTCCATAACCATGTCTCTACGCAGATTACTTCTACCCTGAATAGCAGGTATGTGGCTTTATTTGATGACTGGTACTTCCCCGCACATAAAATTTTGATGATTGTCGTGAACTAACCTAACTCACAAACTAATTGCATAATTAATTGAAATCTTACTTTTCCCACTCGGCATTGCCTCGCAAACCATTTCCTTGCTTGTTGGTACTTTACATTATCAAGAAAATATTGCTTTCCTTTTTTATCTATAGGATATCCGCATTCACTCTGATCATCCAAGCGTCCTCGCTTATGACTTCCATTACTACCGTCGAGTATGAAATTCATTGAGTATGTCATTGCTTCATCCATTAGGTAACACTCTGTGATACATCCTTCTGGATACGTTTGATTCACTACGTATCGTTTATACGTTTTCATCATCCTGATACATTTGTTGTTAATTAGAATAAATATCAAATGAGTCAAACTAAAAATAAACATATATCTGGATATTTTATTTACCTTTCAAAAGGATACATCCATCTATATCTGACAGGTCCACAAATTTGAGCCTCCTCCACCAAGTGCACAACAAGATGTATCATAGATACAAAAAAAGAAGGTGGAAAGTACATCTCAAATACGCATAGTGTTTCGACTATATTTTCTTTCATCTTCAATAGTTCTACACGGTTTATGACCTTCGAACATAACACATTGAAGAAGATTGACAAATTTTGAATAGCGGCACGCAGTGCCTTTTGATCTGGCTTTTTAAAAGCATGCATCAGTAAAACAGGTAGGAGTTGTTGCATGAGGATGTGATAGTCATGCGACTTGAGATTTTTTAGTTCCCTATCCTTTAAATTCACATTATGTTTCCAATTTCCGCTATACCCGATAGGGACCTTTAAATGATATAAAGTCTCACAAACTATTTTTTTCTCTATTGGGGAAAGAGTGTACAAAGCTTGAGGACAAGTGATCTTGTCATTCCTAACTTCAGGCCATAATTTCTTCCAACGACCAATGAATCCCATATACTCTAAGTCTTGACGAGCTGCAAGTCCATCCTTAGTCTTACCCTTTATGTTCATAATTGTTGCAAAGAGAGTTTCTGCCACATTTTTTTCGATGTGCATCACATCCAGGTTGTGTCGAATAGGTAATTTCTGTACACACGAAGGACATTTCAATAGGTAAGATTCATGGATATGAAGAATAAAGTATAAAATGTAAGTAAAAAAATGATTATAACAAACCTCCCAATATGGCAAGTCGAAAAAGCATGACCTCTTTGACCATGGGATATCATCATTTTGACACCTCTTTCTCTTGCTGTTGGATCCTTTCCAACTTGGTCACGATAGTTTGCAATTTGTATAGTAGTTCAGAACCACTCAAATGCCGAGGAGATAAACGAAGTTCCTCCTTGCCATTAAATTGTGATTTTTTATGCCTACGGGAGTCCGACATCTTTAAAAATTTTTACATGCCCCATGTAAGCAAACTTCTTTCCATGTGTCAACCACACCGATTCTCCCTTCACAACAAACAGACAACCATATCTTCCGGGTCCCGCATCCCGATAAATGAGCATATCTTTGGAAAATCATGGATCGCCATAACGTAATAGCTCTCATAGTGAACTTACTCGAGTGTAAGAGTCGTACACAACCCTCCCAATCACAAATCATTCAACTCTTTAATGAGCGGTTGCAAGTAGATGTCAATGTCATGTCCAGACCGTTTTACCAGAATCAAAGGATAGCATCGTAAACTCTTTCCGCATGCATAAAGAGGGTGGAAGATTATACGAAACAATCATGACAGCCAACAACTCGTAGGAGTTATTCTTATTACCGAAAGGATTGAATCCATCTGCAAGTCCTGCATTTAACATTACGTTCCTCGACAAGAAAGTCACCCATGTACTATCTACTTGTTTCCAACATGACGAATCCACGTGATGGCGCATGGTTGCTTCATTGGTCTTGATTCATTTGCATGCCACGTCATATCCTTTGCAATCCATGGTACACTGTACATTCTTTTCAACCTAGGAGTTAATGGAAAATATCTTAATTTTTTCCACGGTACCCGTTTACTATTCACTTTTGTGTCAAACACCGGCTTCCACCTGCTTTCACCACACGTAGGACATTCATTGCGTTCCGCGTGCTCTCTCCAGTAAAGTATACAATCATTCCGACATGCATGAATTATCTCACACTCCATACGCAAGGACTTGATCATTTTCTTAGCAATATATGTTGTCTCTGGCAAAGTATTCTCTTTGGGCAAAATCTTTTTAATCAACTTTAACAATTCAGTGAAACTATTATCTGACCATTGATGTCTCGCCTTCATACTCAGCAACTCAACAGTCACTGATAATTTAGTTTTCTCGCTTTCACATGACGGAAATAAGGGTTGTACTGCATCCTCCATCAACTTCTGAAAATTAATTTTATCGGGTAAATCATCTTCAACATCTCCAACCACTTCATCCATGAATGTATGCTCACTGATCCCATCTTGATTTTCAGGTAGATGACCAAATGTGTTGTTCACCATATTCATAATGTCTGGGACTTGATTATTACTGTAATTATTAATGGGTGTACCGACCCCTTCAGCTATATGCCTTTGGGGAAAACTCTCTCCATGATGGACCCATGTCGTGTACTGCTCCCATATGCCATCACATATTAAATGTTCTTTAATAACGGCAAGTGTTTTCCTTCCTTTCGCAACATTACGACAGTTCTTACAAGGACAACAATACCAATCATCGGTCCCTAATTTATCGCTATTGGCTTTTATAAACTTAATGAATGAGTTAACTCCTTCTATGTATTCAGGTGTATGCCTTCCAGCGCTCATCCACTCCTTGCTCGGAGGTATGGGTATCGAAGACATCTTCTACAATAAATAAGTCCATTGTTAAAGAGAACATAAAAAATTATATTTCGAAATACGTCAACACATGAAGATTACTCGCTATTTAAAAATAAAAGAATGTGAGTTACTGCAATTTTGAGAACTTGATCTTTACCCCAGTGATGATGCCCTCAAGCGTGTAGTGTTGAGCTCAGGGGTTTAAATCTCATGATTATCTATCAAAAATAAAAGAGATTGCAATTTTGGGCAAGTTATTATACATATGGACAATGTGTATTGATGCCATGTGTTGAATACATGACCCAAACGCCATTATTAGCATTCGAGTTTGACCACCTAAAGCTAGTGCTGTCAATGGGTCAGGTCAGGCTAAAATCTAGGTCAGCCCAACCCTTCGTACTTTCTAACTAACTTCACCGTTGGGTGTACCTGACCTGAGCCAACCCAACCCAACAGGCAAAGGATATATGCCCAATCCAAACCGAAAAATGGGGTCAGATAGAGCCAATTCACTTCAATCCTTCCCGAACTAACTCAACCCTCCGATCAAGTCCTGACCAGGTAAGTTTATACACAAACAAAGGTTATATAGGAAACATACTTTATAGAAAGTCTAGAGTTAAATGAGGGCTTGAGCCCCCACACCCTTCTATGTGGCTACGCCGCTGGATAGGCTTTAATCAAAAGTCATTCTTGCTGGATGTTTCTAACCATTCTATCTAAGCACTTTTTTGCCTTTGTATGAATTGTTGCCTACATGGTGTTTAGCCCTTCATTTGAAAGAGCCCTCAGGCTCTTGATCGAACATTAGAAATTGCTTTAAGGGCATGATTTTTGGGCTGAATCCAATCTAAGTGATGGACAAGTCTATACTAAATGTATAAATTGATGAAATATGTTGAGTGTGTAGAATCATGACTCGTGCACCTAACACCAACTCTTGCTACAGAAATGTAGTACTGTATAGTGTATATAACTGTGTATGCATGTATGTATGTATCATGTATGCTAGATGTGTATATGTATGTATGTATATATAATCATGTTGCATGTTATCTACACTCGTATGTAGAGTTGGACCTCTACAACTCAAACGCATGGACCATTTAATATATATATATATGTGTGTGTGTGTGTGTGAGAGAGAGAGAGAGAGAGAGATAGAGAGAGAGAGAGAGAGGGAGACTCGATATCACGTTGCATGTTGCACATTCTACACTAGCATGTACTATGTAGAGTTGGACCTCTACAACTCAAAATGCATGGACCATTTAATTTATATATATATATATATATATATATATATATATATATATATATATAATATGAAAGGGATAAATTGCATTAAGTTGGTGAATAATATTAGAAATTTGATACCCATCAAATGCATTGACATTCTTTGATTTATTTATAACTGAAAATGCATTAAGTGATGGTTGTTTGCCTAACTTTTGTAGAAGGTTTAGGTGCTAATAATGGGGGCTACCTACTTACCTTAAAAAATTAGAATATTTGCTTTCACATGTTGTCACCTTCATGCCTCCTTTCTATTATAATGAAGTTAGAAACCTGCCTATTTCAACAACTCACAAAAATACAAGCTACCCACTCTTCCTAACAAAGTTCTAGAAGGATGCTCTACCATTACCCACTCACCGAACCTCCTCCTATGAAACACTTAATATTCCCCACTAAAATTAGTGCAAAACTATTGAGTATTTTGAAGCAGATGATGAAGATCATTTTTCATTTGAATCTTTGGTACAACAGATCTCCAGATCATGACCTCCCATCTGACGATCAGATTTTAATTCTACATGTCACACATCCCAAAGAATGACAATGATCATGGCATACATTAAACTTGATTCTCAAATAATTTTTAGAGATGTGTGTCACATGGAATCAAAATCAAGTTGTCTGATGGTACAGATAAAATCTCAAGATCTATTGTGCGAAAGATTGAGACAAAAAATGATCTCTGTCATCTGATTCAAAGCAGTTAATGATCTTCAATGTTTTGTATTTTGTGGGGGGAGATTTAATCTCAAGTTCCATTTAGAACTTCTGTTTTGAAGTTGGTAAATGGATCTGCACCAACCCTTGAACCTAACCTTTAGAAATTTGTACATATGAGTCAGTTGGAAATATGAGTTTTGGGCCTCCCCTCATAAACAGCAAGTCAGCTAGAAAATAATCAAAAAAGGTTATATCTCAAAGGCCAAAGCTGGTCCATAATGATATTTTGGGTGCCACGTTATGCCTTTGGGGCACACGAGCTACCTGGGGTTCATCCTTAAGGATTTCTAAAAACAGAAAATAGAGAAAACTTATTTTCACAGTTGATCTAAAGAGGGGATATTATAGTGACCAAACACCCAATTTTCCTTAAAAAATGCGTTTTTTGAAGAATTGGAAAACTCCAAAAAGAAAAAAAAAATCTGAAAAATTGCCCTTTTATTCCACACACAAAAAACACGTTTTAAACCTATTTTTTTCTACCTTTTAAACCCAATTTCTTTTTTTTAATTTAAAACTCGTGTTTGATCAGAATATAAGTTGTTCAACAACCCATTAAGATTATTTCAGATCTATAAGCTGTTTTTAGAAGAAAAAAAAAAATTAATAACAACAAAAATATTACCTTCCAAAGATCTATTTCAGATCTATAAACTATATTTAGAACAAAAATAAATTAATAAAAAAAATTATTACCAGTGGAAGTCAAAGCCGGCAGCAAACGAAGTCGATTCCCGCAACAATGGTCGTCGATCAAAGGCAACAAAGTTGATAGTCGAAGCCGGCAGCACTGGGAGTCAAAGGAAAGTCGACGGGTTGGATCTGAAATATAGGGTTTTTTTTTTTTTAGAAAGATGAGAGAGAGGGAGAGGGAGAGGGAGAGTCGGGATGAGAGAGAGGGAGAGGGAGAGGGAGAGTCGGGATGAGAGAGAGGGAGATTAGGAGGCTAGCTATATAGGGACACTATTTTTTTGTTTTTTTTTTTGTTGAGAAAAAGCTAATATAAAGACCAATTTGGGCGTTAGTTTATAATAGCGTGAGTGTTTATTTCGATGGGTAGCGATCGTGATAATAAGACGGCTTATAAGGTCTTATATACCGTCCTTAATTTTTACATCATCGTTAGCAATAGACCGTCCTATTACTAAATTTAAGACAGTTAAATTTAGTCTTATTTTAAGACAAAAAAAAACAGTCTTATTTTTCGTCTTTTTTTAAGGTTTTTGACGTAGTGTATATATGCTTAACCTACAACTGAAACTAGCTAAGCTGATCTGAGTATTACTGATAATTGTAATGTCTTACAGGAGAAATGTACTCCTCACCTCCTCTGTCAGCTGCAGATCTCCACAACCTCTCGCTACCTCTCATCCATTACCCACCCTGAACCGATGCTTCAATGTATCCATAAACAATATGGTTTTCGTATAATATTCTGATGTCGTGTGTGAATGCACATCAAAGAGCATAAACTTATCTATGATGCTTCAATGTTAATTGGATTTTACCACGCTCCATTCATTTGACTCGTCATCTGGGATGGATACAATTTCAGGCTCAGCATTCATCTAAGCATTATCAACCATGCACGATATTGTTAACCATAGCAGCATGCAGGACTATATATATATAAGGAGGAACACTGCATTAAAGAAAAGAAAAGGTGCATCTATTAGGTACAAAGAGAGGCCAGAACACAAAAATGAATCCAAAAGAAGCAAAAAATAAAGAAAACCAAGAAAAAACAAGTGCCGGGTAGCACCAACGAACCTTTGAACTGGCAGCCACAAACCCAAAACCTCACAGAGACTGCTTACTCAAGGGAGAAACTATTCAGCAAGCAACTCTTCCCGTGGCTCCCTAATCCTTTTGCACTGTTTCCTGTCCATTACCACAGCCCATCCCAGTCCCCTCTGCAATAGTCTGAGGCAAACTTGATAACCAGCTTGAGATAACTGCAGCTGTTACGAAAAATTATCTTTTCTTTCCAACCAGATATTCCACCACACTGCAAGAACAGCTGGCCTCCATGACTTTTTTCGTAAATCAGGGAACTTAAAACCCCTCCGCAATTCAGACGGTCCATACAGGTCTTCGGCAAACACCAGACAATGTCAAAAACCTGTGAAATCTACGCCTAAATCGTCCAATCACTCTTACAATGGATCAAAAGGTGACTGACATTTTCTTCTGCCATATTACGCGACACAAAATTCAGATTTCAATCACCATTCTTATTCAGTTGGTCCACCATAAGCACTCTTTCCCATGCAATTGTCCACTCAAAGAAAGTAATCTTAAGTGCCCCCCCTAGACACTATACCACACCTTCACCACCACCCTTTTTCCTTGCAAAATTTTTTAGAAAGATTTAACTGAAAAAGGACCATTCTTTCCCAGCGACCAAACTCTTCTATCCACCCCTTGACTATTCGGGGCAGTCCAAAGGTTTGTTTACCAAAAATGACCATTCTTTACCAACAAGGGCCCCTATACCATCCACAAGTCCATATAACCCATCGTAACCTTTTGACAATGGCTTATCGCCAAGCCACACATCCTGCCAAAAGAAGATTTTGTTGCCGACACCCCATTCCAGTGTAGTAATGCAGAAAAAAAGCCTTACAACACAACAAAACCCATGCCCTAAAAACAAAAAAAAAAAGGGAAAAAAAAAAGACCCCATGCCACCAAACCGACCCTCTCCCAAGTCCCAAGAGAGCCAAGGTGAACACACCACCGATTCTTCCTTCCCCCATATTTATATCAAAGAACCTTGGTCGATAACCCAATTCTCCACAACCACTTATCTAGAAGTGCTTGATTCACAACTCAAAGGGGTTATTGGTTTTGTGGTTCATCTTCAATGTTTGTTAGATATATGTCTTGGTTAACTGATTTGGGGCCTTGTTTCATATCGGCAGTTTTGTTTTAGGTTTGGGATTCTCTGGTCATTCTCGTTATGATGAAGTTTGTGGTCCATTTTTCTTTTGAAAAAAAATTAAAATAAAATAAAATAAAATTATATAATGTCAGATTCAAGTACATTTTTCACTATGCTCAAATTTGAAATATTCTTTTCAGGTTTTGTTTCAATTGCGACTAAGTTTGAGATCCAGAATTTTGATTTGATTTCATATTTGGGGAATTCCTAACTTTTTTTCTTAGTATCATTAAATGCAAGATGTATTAACAAACAGCGAGGAACTGGAAAAATACAAGAAGAAATCGACCAAAAGGAGAACAACACAAAGAAGAAAAAACAAAAGAAAGGAAAGCCCCTCAAGCTCCCAAAAAGAGGAGGCAGGGGCCCAAACTAACTACCTGAAATCGAACTGCTCCAGGATCTCAGTCGGCCCAACTGTCACCAGACTAACCCACAAACACATCAGATCTCTAATGTTCTTTAAGATCAGCCCCATCAGACGTCGCATCCTACGGAAAATGCGGTTGTTCCTTTCCAGCCAAATACCCCACAAGACGGCAAAGGAACCCACCTTCCAAAAAGCCCCCTGTTGCCCCTTGAACTGTGTCCCATACCAGGCAAGAATATGACTAGGAATAGACCCAGGAATAGCCCATTGCAGCTCAAAAAATCTTAAAATGACCGCCCAAATCTCCGATGCAACCCAACAATGAAGGAATAGGTGATTGGCCAACCCATCGAACTGTAAACACATCGCGCATCTATTCGGCACATCTCTACCTCGCGCAATCAGCTGGTCCACCGTCAAAATCCGGTCCCCACATGACTGTCCTAGCAAAGAACTTCACTTTGAGGGAGTTTGAGATTTCAGATTTTTTTCTTTTTCGGTTTGGGATCTAGTTGTCATTTTGGGATATCAACAGCTAAGGCTTAGTTTGGGTAGCCACTGTTTTGGTGCGACATGAAGCTCCAACTGGAACCTGGGTGCATGATGAACGTGCACCCTAGGTACACACTTCCTTTTGCCATATATATGGTTATGAAAACTCTATTTTCTTTCATCATTGTTTTGGGAAATTTTGAAATACATAAGACATATCTTATGCATTTTAAAATTTTCCATGTAAAGTTTCATAACTGCACTTTGATACTATATGAAATTGAGATTCAGTGAACAAGAGATTCATCTTCGCCGATTATAATTTGTTTGGATGTACATACATATTATATGATACAATTATAAAAAAAAATGACATGCTAGACTAAGATCTGAAAACAAAAGCATTTCGAGACCAATCATAGAGTTTCCACTAGTGATTTGGATACCCAGCTGTAGTTGTTGTATGCCAACGCTGAAAAAGAGCATTGATCATGAACATGTAATGTATATTTGAACTACTAAATGCTCAATTAAACAATGAAAACCACATGGATGAAAAGTTCACAAATCACAAGCACTTGCTCTAGCTTACATCAACCGCTTCAAAATAACCAGAGATGGATATCTGTGTAAAGAGATGCAAAAAAAATTAAATTAAAAAAATTATATCGCAAGCATTCTCAAAACAAAAGGTTGATGGTTAGTCACCTTATTATGCCCAATTGACCTTATTATGCCCAAATAAATGACAAGGAAATTCTCAAACACAACATTTCCAAATGGAAACTTAGCAATACTACCTATGAGTAGGAAATAAACTCAATGTGTTATGCCCAATAAGTGTACTCAATGTCAACCAAAAATCTGCTTCAACTATTTGCAGCATTTATAAACAAAGTATAAGGCTCATCTAGCAAAAATGACATCATCGACTTAATCTATAATTGAGAGGTGAAAATGAACAGATAACGTGAGAGAGCTATCTCACGTTCTATTCAGTTGAGCCCCAAAGTATAGTTACATATCAAAAAATTCCAAAAAACGCATACATTAAAGAGTACATGCCAAGTCCTCCAATTTGCTTCCAAATTTCACAATCGACCATAACCCCTGACATGCATCATCAGACCTCTCATCTCCGCATATAAAGCCAAAATACGAAGGTTGACCTCCAAAGTTTTTGAGGAAGTATTCTTTAGCCTCCCCCCATTCTGGTCACCATCAAATAGATATACTGAAGAAATACAATAAACCCTACGCCTTAGACCGTCGGAATTCGAACCAGATCTCGTAATGATTAAACAACAAGCTATCGTGTGTGTGCTTTCTAAGATACTCAAGCCCCAAGGCTGAAAGTCTCTTTGTACATTCCTCCCCTCCTAAGCGCGAACAGAACTTTATATTGTGTGAAACAAAAATCCGTCCCTCGTAAGGTTTCAACCTAATTGCTAATCTTTCTAATCCAATCCAAACGAGCTTATCCGGCATATGCAGAAAGACTGCACTGGCATATATTAAGTTATATAAGCCGCCTGATCCAAACCTACTGAAATCCATATCCTCTCCTTTCACGATCAAAGGGCGCTTGTGCAAAAGACCTTGTGAGGGGAGCTCGTACCTTAGTGCTGCCATTAAAGAGAGTTCGTCGCGTTCAAGACAGTGGAAATGCGCTGGATTTAGATACCGGATAAAATGCAATCCAACACGAAGCGTGCCACATCCGATCTCAAGGACACGATCATCTGGTGACAAATTAACAACCTCGGCGAGGAACTCAAACACATCACGACCTCCCGCCCAAGGTTCCCCATAGTTGCTGTGGTGTTCTTCAACAAGCAGTTCGCCAGGGCAAGGTAAAGCTGTGTGGTTGTTGCTCTGTTTGTCATCTTCGTAGTGTGAAATGCCTTTGAATCTGAGAAGAAAACAAAACAATAGATCTCAAACTTGATCATGATCATGGTGACAAATTCCATTAAATTTCAAACAAAAAACAATATGGATTCTAACACTTTTATACCTATCTAGTCAGCCATGGATCAAAAAAGCAAACAGTTCAACAATTAATGTACACAACAAATGAAAAACTAAATAAACTAATTGAAAAATGGATTCACATAGCTTGCAAATGTTTGTAAACTTTTATTCGAAATATTGCAGAAAACAAAAAAACTTGTCACTATGTCCCAAACAGCTAACAAAAAATCCTAAATCCCAAACTCCCTCAAAGTTAGAAATCCCCCAGAATAAGAAACCGAATCGAAATCCTAGATCTCAAACTTCATCGCAACTGAGACAAAAAAATTAAAAAATTTAAAAAAAAAAAAAAAAGTCTTTCTCTCTTTTTTTTTTTGGATCGGTAAAAACAAGTACTTCAAATTTGACAAAAAAAAAAAAAAATTATTTATTTAACATTATAAAGAGAAAAGCGAGAAAAAAAAGATGGAAGAAGAAGAAGGTAGATCTGAAAGAGAAACGTACGATAGGAGATCTTGGAGCTGTTGAGCGCGGGTACGAGGGTTGATGCCCTTGCGGAGTGAATGCCAGTCGTCGGCAGTGGTGGGAGGATCGCGCAAGTGGTTGTTCCGAATCTGATCCCTCAACCATTTGATGTCGTCGGGGGTTGAAGAGATTCGATCGGGGGATCCATTGAAACCGATCTCAAGCGTTGGGCATTGTTGGTTGTTGCAGAGAAAAGAGAGGGAAGGGAGGAGGAAGAAGAGGAGTAGTGTTGCCGATGCTCCTGCTGCTGCTCCCAGTAGTAGTATCTTCGTCTTTGTCTTTCTTGATGATGATGATGATGATGAAGAACAATAATAACCCATTCTTTTCTTTCTATCTTCCTCTCCACTCTTACCTCTCATCTCATTTTCTCATCACTTGGGTTGGGTTCAAAGATCTGTTACTTTATTTGCAACCAACAAAAAACACTCATCATCACCATACTATTATTCCCTGCTCCTCATCGTATATAACCAACCTCTCAAAAATATTTTATGTTGGGCATGTTTTTTTTGGCTACGCTATTAAGGAGTTTCCCTAGGACGAGTCAATTCTCGTTAGTCGTGCATTTCGTTTGACTTTAAGACTTTCACTGATTTTTATGATTATTTTAAGCCAACGACTTTAAGACTTTCGCTTGGTTAGCTCTTTTGCTCAACACTGATTGCTCTTAGTCCTATTTGCTTATGGGCTTAAGTCCAGTGCGAGACATTATTTGGTTTTGGGCTTAATTCTCCTCCCGATTTTATTCTTGACAAGGATCACTCACGGGTCTAAGTTATCACCCAAAACACATTGATCATCTAAAATAAATATACACTTTATCTGGATCAAAATCTCCGTTTCGTTCACTACTCAATCATAATTTTATCAAATTTTAAGTAAATTTTGATAATTTTTGAAAATTTGCTCTAAGCTTCGTCGAACATTGTTTTTTTAAAATTTTATAATTATTTCACATTATTAAGGATGGTTGAAAACAATAAGAATAAATTATAATTTTGCGTTGCACTTTTGCATTGCATTAATTTTGTAACGTATGATCACGTAGACACATGTTTAGATTCAACCTAAAAAGTGTTTTAATCGGATGTTTGGAAACAATAAGTATAAAATTCTTTGAAGGGGTAAAATAATAGTTAGTATAAAAAATTATGTGTTGGCACTTAACTAATGATCTTTAATATCAATCATTAATATTGACAATAATGGTTGATATTAAAGTCCACAAATCAGATGGCTTAAATCTCCTTAGCCATTTTAGGGCCCATTATGACTGAAATCAGATGACTTAAATCTCCCTAATGGTACAAGTCACCAAAATCTTAGACCATTGATTAATGATTTTTAACATCAGTCATTAATATTGAAAATTATAGCTGATGTTAAAGTCCACAAATCAGATGGCTTAAATCCCCCTACAATGCCCATTTTGAGCTAATTATGATTGCAATCAGATGGCTTAAATCTCTTTAATGATAATTTGACCCATGCTCTCAACTTTCCCTTTCTTCGTTCATTGTCGATGACATTTGCCGGAGAAAATAGCCGAAAGATGAGATAAGAAATTTTCCTTTTTTTAAAAAAAAATTCTCAAAGTCCTCTCATCTAAAAATCATTTTTTATTTTTTTTTTCCTATTTTTAAGGTATGGGAAGTAAGAAAAAAATTGTTTTTCTATTTTAAAAATCAAATCTGAGTTTTAAAAGTAAGAAGAAGAAGAAGAAGAAAAATAAAAATAAAAATGCACAGCTGCACTCTCAGCAAATAATGAAATTATTGGCCGAGATTTTGAAATGCCAAATTATCGGCCCAATTTGTAATTTGAGCGAGAATTTCAATTTTTCGGTCCCCCATCTCGGAGGGGGCTGAAACCAAGTCATCTCTGCCAAAATTTTGAAATTTCGGCTTGGATTTTGATCCATATAGCCCGAGCTTTGAATATTTCACTATCAGATGTGAGACTATTAGAAGAAGGATCTCCATCGTCCATTTTAAATCAGTCAATGTTTTTTGGTCGTACGCGCCTTCATAATCCATTGGGTGCACATAGAGGTACCTCTCTCTATATATATAGATATATTATTTGTGCTTGACAAGTGATCCACAGATGCAGAAAAGAAGTGTCAAAATAGTTGGTTTTGCAGGAGGGGAATTAGGAAGGAAGTAACAAGAAAGAGTAGGGCTCCTAATCATTGGTCGACAAGCTATGTTCCATGTTTAGATTGGATGTGCTTATCTCTTCAATTGCTTCGCTATTTATTTAATAATTATTTGTGTTTTTGGGAGTCAGTTAATTCTTATTGTTTTTGCAGACATATAAGGTATGCCCATCATCTGTTTGATCAAATTCCTTAAAGAAATTTCACAAACTGACTAGACTAGTTTTAATATGAACCTTGTTACTTGTAAATGGACTTGACCACCAATTAAGCACCTATGCAAGAATCAAGGGGATTTCTTCCATGGGGGGCAAGACTAGGCACTCGGGTCACTTTTTCGAATGCATGCCATGTGGAATTAACATGTGTACATCTGATAAGTGCTCCATGGTTCAAACATCTTTGGTTTTAAAGATTGGGACGAAGATCTCCGTCATTTGATTCAAAGCGGCCATCTAAAATTAATGGCTACCATGTAAATCCAACATGCCATTAATTTTAAATGGTATTTGATTGCATTGCATCAGATGATCAAGATCAGTTTGTTCACTCTTTTACAAAATAGATTTTGAGGTCAATTGGTGTCAAATTACATGGAACATTTGATGTTTCCACAATGCATAAAGTGACCAAAGTACCAAGAGCATTAGCGCTCGGGTCAGGTACCTAATACTAACTCAAAACTAAAAGAAAGGGTGGGGTGCAATTGGCTTTAACTAAGTAGTTCAGACCTATGTTGTGGTGAGTGAAGAAGATTATAGAGTTTGTTCTTTCTCTATTGGTAATTGGAAATTAAATGTCCGAGTATATTTTTATTTAATATAATTTGTTTTCATTATGGGTCTGAGTCTATTGAAATTGCAAGGGAAAGAAACGAGTTAATATTCCATGAATATTAGGATTTCAAATTCTCATATCTAGATTTTGTACATTTATGTGGATCCAATGACAAGTTTATTATTTTCTCCCTAGTTCTATAATGTGTACATTATGTTCTGATAGAGTTAAACCACTTTGAGTGTCCGTCATTATGTCCACGCATCATGCCTGCCTCTAATGAATTTTCCTTTACCACTGTTTGCAATTTCATTTTCCTACCTCTAATGTGAGTGAAATGAAGGTTTTACTCTCTGGATTCCTCAATAATCTCCTTGACTCATTTTCGCTTATTTACTGATTGAAAATCTTCTTCCTTTCCTTTTTTTTTTTTCCATCATCAACATTAGCATAGCCTATCCCATCTATTTGGGTTCAGCTTTTGTGCCTTTCCTTATTTTCATACAACGTACATTGTTGTCGTAATGCATAAAAGGGAATCATATATATATATATATATATATATATATATTTATATAATATGATCTTAAGGTCTGTAATTGCATGTTATGCAGCAGGCAGTCATGGGCCTCATGGCATTGAGAACAAGCACACGGAATTTCGCAAACACGATTTCATTGATGCTCTCTCAGACTTCTCTTCTGCATTCTCATGCCACAAGCTTTGGTAGGTTCTCTCTTAATATTTTTTGGATGTTTCTGATTTCATATTTGTATTTCTCTCGGTGATACTTTTTTCATTATAGAGAAGATTACTGATAAATGTGTAGACAAGTTAGGTTTCTTGTCTCTGTTATATGAATCAAAAGGATCTCATGACTCTTATCTCTATTTGATACTTTTATGGATTTATGAAGTCTACCATATCTTCAAATGATTCCATTTTACCTAAATAGGTGCAATAGATTCCATGAAATTGCTGAAGTTTTTTCAATATCTTAATGACCTTTGAAGGAATTGAGTTTTCACTGGATATCAGTTTCCTGTGGAAATTGGTTTAAATTACATGATACTAACTCTGCTGACTGCATGTACGCAGATAGGGTCATGACCCCCACTTTTGCACCATGTGACACACATCTTGGATTAACCCAGTCGCCCAACAAGTATCCCATCAATGGCACACGTCTCAGCCAAAGAATCACCCCTCTGAGAGGATTGGAACTATCTAATCGGTGCACTTGAATATTGACCTTTAAAAATATATGCACAATGGCCATATTAGAATGCATATATTGAGCAGTTCAAATCTTGATTGTGATTTTTGGGCCGACAGTAGCTGCCTATACAAGCTACCACTTTAATGAATTGGATTGCTCAATAGATGTGCCACATGGCCTAAAAAGTGGGGCAAAACATGTCCAATCTGTAATAGACCGGGCACGCGCTATCTATTTCTATCCAACGCTACAATTGTGGAAGTTGCCTGATGTGTGTCGAAGATGCTCACAGCCTAAGTGTTGTTTGATGTGGCACATTTTGAACCACCAAAACTGCAACTGTGGTAGTTGCGTGATGCGTGTTGAAGGTGGTTGCAACCTAAGGGTTGTGTGGTTCACCACAGTCTGAATTATGTAACTTATCTGCATGATGTTTGGCCAATGCCAATGCTACAAATTTGGAAAGTGTGTGATATTTATTGAACATGAGTACAACTGAAGTGTTGTGTGACTAACCACATTCTGAAAGCTGCAACTTCACTATGTGATGCTTATTCAATGTCTATGCCACAATTGTGGATTTTTTATTATGTGTGTTACATTATGAATGGCGAAACTTCACTATGTGATTGATGTTTGTTAAAGGTATTCCACGCAACGGATATACAATAGAAAAACAAAAAAGCGAAGCTAACTTGTTCCTTAAAGTTTGTTGCCTGCCAGTTCTAAAATGGGCTAACTCGTCCACCTTACCTTACCTTTTTCCGTGAATATGTGTAATTCAGATCTCTTCCAACTTGGCTTAAATGTGGTGCATTGCTCTAAACCTTCTCACATAAGGAGTTATAGTATCATTCTTAAGTTTCCTAATGGTATTGAAGAGGTTTTTTTCAATCCAGAGCTTATATAGAGCTATCCTCTGTAACCGTGATAAACCCGTACAGAGTGCATCTACTTTTGCATCTATAGCACATATAGTACCCGTCGGCTCAAAAAAGATAGAATTACATTTTCGTAGCTATTTCTGCAAACGCTCCAAATTTCAATGACATTCAGGATTTAATTGCACAGTTTTTTGGAAATGCGTAGGGGCATTGACAGGAATAAAGTTTCTGCCTAAACGATAATAATCCTATAAATTTCCCTAACAAACAAAAAATGCCCAAAATGCTTGAAACATATCATAGTATTTTTCTACACGAAGATTGAAATTTGAGGCCCGGAACAATGGTATTCTCCAAAATTTTTCGAAATAGTCATTGCGGATCTCAAAAATATCTTTGCAACAATGCTACTATGCTAGATAAGTATACCACGCTGTACAGAAACAAGTGGAGAAATAGGACTCACAAAGCCGACCATAAATATGGATAGGGCTATGAGGATGATGATGAAGCTATGCTTCCTAGGCTCATAACCATGGATCAAAATTTTGTCTGATACCGATACGTATCGTCCGATACGTATCCGTATCGGAGGTCACTGATACGGTACATTGAATGAACCGTATCGGTCATTTATATGTATTTACCGGGCGATACATTCAATGTATCATCCGGTACCGTCCGATACCGATACGTATTGGTTTTGGGCTCGGATGATATGTATCGGTTTTCCGGCATTTTGATCCATGCTCATAACAATTGGAGGCATTATGCTTGGGGACATGGATCAAAATATCGTCCGATACTGATACGTATCGGACGATGCGTATCGGTATCGAACCCTAACGATACGGTACATTAAATGTACCGTATCGTCTTTATATATGTAAATGCCAGACGATACATTACTGTTCCGGTACGTATCGTCCAGTACGTACCGGTTTTTTGATCGGACGATACGTACCGGTTTTCCGGCATTTTGATTCATGCTTGGGGAGATGAAATTTTCTTTCATCTTCCCCAGTAGACAATTGCCTCATGGCATTCTTGCAGAGGACTTGGAAAGAGAACACTATTATCATTCTTGGGAAAGAGAACACTATTTTCATTTGACACAAATATAATGGGGTTTTAGAAAGTAGTGATTGATGTCATATCCTAATGTTGGACTTCTATTTGGGCTTTTATTGGAATGAGTATGTGTAGTTATCCTTCCAAGTAAATGGGTGAGGTTTAGATTTCTTGCAGTTGTACTTAGATATTTGGGTCTGAAAGTGCTGGGCATTTGCTATTCTAAGGATAAATATATGTCTATGAATTAACTTGTTACAAACATATCAAGACAATGATTAACTTTGAGTTTCATGTAAAGGATTTAAGGAGGTGCGGGAAGAAGAAAAAAGCAAGATGGTTGGCAATGTTTTCAGCAGTGTTGCTTCAAACTATGATCTCATGAATGATTTGATGAGTGCTGGGTTGCATAGATTATGGAAAGACAGGTTAGATCTTGTACTGACTAAGCTTGGCATTTTTCCCACCACCATAACCACTGCAGCATCTCATCATATTTTATCCTCAAATAATTTTTTTTTCCAGGCTGGTTTCCAAACTGCATCCTTTCCCTGGAATGAAACATCTTGATGTGGCTGGTGGAACAGGTTAGCTTCTTGTATTTTACTGTTTCATGTAATAACCTTCAGTTATTTGGCCATAAAGTGTGTGCCCTCTCTCTCTCTCTCTCTCTCTCTCTCTCTCTCTCTCTCTCTTTGTATGTGTATGTATTTCAATTACTACATAATTGTATTTTCTGTTCTTTTGTAATAAATTTGATAGACTACATAGAGAGAGGCAGTGCAGTGCACATTGAAAATCGTTTTATGTAATATATAATGCTTCTCTCTGGCCTTTGTCTCATGCACATTTTTTATTTAATATATCTCATATTCCCTCATATTAAGAAGATTCATGTCATACTTGTCCATCACTAAAGCATATAAAGAAGTAATAGGCCTTTGTAGCTGGCTACCCCACTTATTCTCTCTTAATTCTTCCCCGTTAGTTATATCGCCACCTTCTCCAGTTGCTGATAAATTTCACTTTATGCTTTTTAGTTGTGAAAATTTAGAAGTAAGAATAGATTCTTTTTTATAAACACAGATTCTATAGTTTGGCATGTACTAAATAATGTATAAAATTTTCTCTCTTCAACAAGGGATCAACCCTCCTCACTGACATTACAGTATTTTCAAGCTCATGAATAGCATTCTAGTCACCATTTTATGTCCATAACTATCTGTCTCCAGTTTTCAGGGCAATAATATTTGTGGAAGTCAGTTGACAGTATTGATGGATAAAAGGATTTTCATGATGTGATATTCTTGTGATGGCAGTGACACCCATTAATCATTCCTAAAAAGATTAATAAACTTTCTCGAAATTGAGACTTGAGAATATATCTGAACGCACATTCAGTTTTGTACTTATTGTAGAGTGATTCAGGTGCTTTCAGTTTAAATAATTTACCAAACATTGCATCCATTTTCATTATGAAAACTTACAATTACAAATTTATATTTATGGTTCAAGCTGAACAACTATAAATTGTTTCTTAGGGAAAATTACACAAAGTTTGATCAGGACAATTATTTGTTTGCAATGTTTACTGAAAGTTTGTACAATTTTGTAGGTGATGTTGCTTTTCGAGTATTGGAAAGTATCAATAGCGTCAGCCGAAGAGCCATGCAATATGGTCTGGCAGATGAGTTGCAAGATGAAACCAAAATATATGTATGTGACATCAACCCGAATATGTTGAGGGTGGGCAAGAAGCGTGCTATAGAGAGAGGTAAAGATGTGGGAGTGGATTTGTGGTTTTCTATCTCTAGCGATCCGGTTCAATTATTTGCAGATTGTATGCCATGAACTTGCCTAGGATTTGAATCCTTGAGCCTGATATTATGCAGGTCTTGGTGGAGATCACTCCCTTATATGGGTAGAGGGAGATGCAGAAGCTTTGACTTTTGAAGATGGTTCAATGGATGGCTACAGTATTGCCTTTGGGATCAGGAATGTTACACACATAGAGAGATCTCTTGCAGAAGCTTATAGGTAAACTACTTGTGTCATTTCATATGCCACTTTAAACATTGAGTTTTGAAGCTGGTTCAGTGGATTGCAACACTAGTACCTTTGGGATCAGGATTGGTGCCCACTTGACTTTTCTAATGAAGTGAAAAGTTTTTTACTTATATGCTCTGCTGGAAACAGGTCTGTGAATCAGACATGGTAAATGCTGCAAAGAACTTCTTGGAAATAAAATCTGCTTACATTAAGAGGACCAGTTTAGATAAAGACACTTCTTGAATCATTAAATAAACCTTAACCATTTATTCCACTTGTAGAATCATCATCATCATCATCAATGTTGTTGTCGTCATCATCATCGCCTTGACTCATCTATTTGAAGTCGGCTTTATGAGTTCTATTTATCCACTCAGTTTTGTTTAGAGCTAAATTATCTATCATTCTGCAATTCTATGTTACTCATTACCACTTCCCTCCACGTCTTTAAAGGTCACCCTTTCTACTTCCTTGTGCTTGTATAGTAGCAATTTCTTTGTACATGGGTTGTTTTAGGTAACTATTCCAAATGACATTCTTTGATTATCTTTTGTTGGGACTGCTCTTGAACTTCCGCTTATACTCATTCCTAATTCTACCCTTTCTTAGCGCACACATCTCAGCCACATGTAGTATGTCTTCTTGCTGCTTTGTTGTAACCCAATATTTTCCGTCATATAGTAATTCAAGCCTTATCGGCATTGCCCTATGAAACGCCCCTTCAATCAAAGTGACACATTGATCACACAACATACCAATTGTTTGTCTCCACTTTTCCAAGCCTGCACCAATTCTTTTTAGGATATCCTTTTCATGCCCACTAGGCCGCCACTACCACCACCTTTATCATCATAGTCTTATCCCATCTATTTGGAGTTGGCTTTGCAAGTCTTATTTATCTAGTCATATCTATTCAGGCTAAACTCTTTGTTACTTTGCAATCCTTCATATCGCTTCCCACTGCTTTGTTTGAGTCTTAATTGGTCTTCCTCTTCTTCTATTTCCTTGCACTACCCACCGTTGTGCTTGATAGAGGAGAAGTATATTGTTGGGCTGTATTTTTATTGGATGGATGGTGGACCTACATAGAATACTGTGTTAAGAGGTGATTGGTTCCCCCTTAACCATAGATTTTATAATGTATGAGCTTATGTCACTCTTGTAAGAAATTTAAGCTAGTAACAATGTAGTCCTTTATTGTTCATTGCTCTCTCTCTCTCTCTCTCTCTCTCTCTCTCTCTCTCCCTCTCTTCTCCATGCTCCTCTTTCGCATTTCCTTATATTTTTTTTATCAGTATATCCTTTCTATTTATGTTTATTTTTTGTATTGCTATTTTTAGTTTCCTACATATAGTGGAGACCAGATGTTGAAATCTATGACACTATAGTACTAATTGTTTTGACGAGCTCATCTTTCCTGTTCTCGTGCTTACCGCTTTCTACTCTAAAGCCTTCTCATAGTTCCAACAAACGACAAACATCATAGAGCCTCATCTCATATTTCTTCTAGTAATTCATCCATAACTAATGCAAACATATAAGTATTCATTGCAAATCCTTGATGCAACCCAAGTTCAACTAGGCACTTAGCCATCTCCCCACACATAGTTCTTACACTAGTTACTGCCACTTCATATATGTCTTGGATATACTTCTTTAGAATGCATTTCCTCCTTAGCATTCACTAGATTATCTAACTCAATTTTTTCAAATACAAGTACCTGCACTTTATCTTACATGCGTTTAATGAACATTGTGTTGGTGTTGCTTGTTTATGTCAGGGTACTGAAACGGGGAGGCAGATTCCTTTGCCTTGAACTGAGTCATGTGGAGCTTCCTGTCTTTAAAGAGCTGTGAGTGTTTGCATCTTATATTTATAGGCATGTAACCACTATTTATTCCTTTTCGTCTGTGATAAGTATGAGGTTTACTAGATTTCATCCTTTGAAGCCTCTGAACTGCTATGAACATTCATTTTCAATTGAATCAGCTGTAAATGAAATAATTGCTACAGCCCATTGATCTTGAGCCTATTCATACAACTTCAAGGTTGAGCAAATTTCTTGAGTTATTAGTGGTATGATGGGTGCAATTTTTTCTTCTTGTTCACTTGATTGGAAGTCTTAAGTTTTAGTTTCTTTGGACAGGTATGATTACTACTCATTTTCAGTCATTCCAGCCGTAGGAGAGCTAGTTGCAGGCGATCGAGAATCATATAAGTACTTAGTTGAGAGCATTCGCCGGTTTCCCTCTCAGGTGAATTTTAAATCACCGTCATCATTGTCATCATCATCACCATCACCTTATCCCAACTATTTGGGGTCGGGTTTGTATTTGTAGATACTGAATCCTTGGTTCTGGGTCTGCTTCTTGCCTCTGATGAACATTTCCAAACCACCTTTAGTGACACTCAGTAATTTTTTCCTTTATAGGTGCCACTCTTAAATTTTCTCTTACTCATTTCGTATTTTATCCGCTCTTGTTACTCCACAAATCCATCTCGGCATATGCACTATATTTGCCTGCATGACACAAAACACACAAATATACCAAAATGCATGAATTTAGGAATATATGTATTATGTTGTTAGGTGCTTATGGAAGTGTACACAGCCATTTTATATCTGGCAAGAGCCCGCACAAATTGAAGCCGCGACCTCTTTATGATAACTAACAAACAAACACGACACCTTTCGAGCAAGGTATCCCTGCTCACCTAAATACAAAACATGAATTTTAGAAATACAAATATTTTGAATGGGACGTGTTTGTAAAACAGCGAATTTGATGTACTAGTTTCACATCCTCATAGATATCTTCCGTCTCCCATCTCTATTTGTTTTTTCTCTGCCATTCTATTTCAACTTCTACCATATGCAGGAAAAGTTTGCTGGAATGATTGCAGACGTGGGGTTTCAGAAGGTGGAGTATGAAAATCTAGTCAGTGGAGTGGTTGCTATCCATTCAGGATTGAAAATTTAGAGACAAATTGAATTTGAGCTAGAGTTCGAGAAGGGCTCAGCATCCATCCATCTTCCTTGCAGTTAGCAGAGTAGCTGGGCAGTTGGCCAGCCAGCTAGATTCTCTGAAAGGATTTTTCATCTTGAACTAGAGCTTGAGGCACGCCTTACGTTCTCCTTTTTTCGTACTAATTGCGAGTTCAGCTTGTGTCTGATTGGGAATTGAAGTCACCATCTGATTACAAATACTATTTCACATGATATATAATGGAACAACTTTAATGGAGCTGAATCTTTATTATATGATCTGTAACTAATTATTGGTTTTTCTTCTTTGCAGTCTTATTCCTAAATTCTTAGGTATTTATTGTGGAATGTGTCCACAACATTTTAAAATAAAATGCTTTCAATAGTTAAATAATGGGCAGAAATGAGAATTGTTCTTTAAAAACCATGGTTACTTGATTTGCTCAACAACCTTATATGCATTTGAGTGCCCGGGGTCACTCGAATGCTAGATCATGCGCCACTTGATTGCAAGTTACAGTCATCCTCTAAAGATTCACCCAGCCCTTTGGGACACCGAGCCGCACTCGTTACAGTCATCCTCTAAGGGTTTTCGTCTCAAAAGTGAAAACCCTTATGGCACCATAAGATTATCGAAGTGAAGAAAGCATAAATAACTCCCTCACTCTCTCTCTCTCAATCATGAATATTTGATTCACATGTTTCTCTAACAGAAATGGTTCTTTGCATTCTTGAGTCACTTCTTTAACCTTTTCCACGTTTGAGAATATCTCTCGTAAATCTCTAATCCTAAAATTTATAGGTTTTAGGTTAGGAACTCAAGCCATGCCCGTTGGTCTCACTGCCTCTTTTTAGCAGAGCCGCTAAACGGGTGCCCATATATGGTTGCTCGGAGGTGCCATCTCCACCGATGGTTTTGATGCTTCTATTAGCTACAATGCTCTCCTTTGGAGCCAGCGGCCAAACTACTTTGAGTTGAAGATATTTACAATAATGGCATATCATTGAGAAAGGAATTGCTGCCAATCACACCATACTAAATTGCAGGTTTATAGTTTAGAGAGGAAATTAGATGAAGTAACTAACACATTTTGATCAAATAATAATAAAATCAAAATCTGTTTTAAAAATGGATTCTTGGAGGCATTTGATCTTTTCAGTCAAATCATTGACTTTGATGTCTTTATGAGTATTTTATCTTATAATTTGCTTATTGAAATGTTTGTTGTAGTGGATATTACCGTCACTCTCTATCATCTAATTCAAAACAGTCAATAATGTGAAGGTTGTAAATCATTGACAAAAAGGTTGTAAATAATTGACAAAATGCATTTCTTATACAATATCAAGAGTTATTCAGCCCCAACATTTTTTATACATGGCTCCGCCTTCCAAGAAGACAATTGACATGAGAAAGGTCTCCAAAATTTGGGAACCAACATTTTTGTACATGGCTCCGCCTTCCAAGAAGACAATGGACATGAGATAGGTCTCCAAAATTTGGGAACCTTTATTCGCGCCTATCTATTTACTAAAAGTCCCTCACTTAATGAAGCCCCACGACATGATTAAGTTGGAGCTTTAAGTAAATCGGTGGGTGTGATTAGAGGGTCCTCCAAAATTTGGATATCTCTATTCACACCAATAGGTTTATTGAAAGAACCAACATCAGAAACCTCTTCAAACCCATTGATTTTGCTTTGGATTAGGCGATGGAGATCATTTCATCCTGATCTTCCGCACAATGGATCTTGAGACTATGATCTTTCAATGAGATGATTAAGTTTTTGTTACCCATGTCACAAATCCCAAAAAGTGGCCCTAAACTCACGTATGAGTGTGATGTGTGCCATGTGATTTTATGGATACTTTTTAGGTATCTATGCTAAGTGGAATCAAACACTGATGTGTAGGATACACTTGTAGTCTCAAGATCCGTTGAGGAAGATCGGGATGAAAAACGATCTCTACTGTATGATCTGAAGTAAAATCAATGGGTGGATTAGAGGTAACCCAAAATTTAAGCCTTTCTTTGGGATAATTGACTGCAGCGCCTTACTTTTCCTGATATTATGGGTAAGCCCCCTGGGATTTTTGTTATTACAGTTACATCCAAACTATTGACTGTGTTGGGCAAAGAGATCCTTATAGTAACAACATGTTACGAAACCATTAGATTGGCTTAATTATTGTTAAGTTCATTCTCTGAAAATGCCAAAATTACCCTCATTATGAAACGATTGATGTCATGAATATGATCACATGGAATCCATTCTCAGGCCGATACCATACAAATCGGATAAACTGGCCCAATATTTCAAGTATTTTTTTTATTTTTAAAATATTAAAAAATAGTAAACATGTTTAAAATGGAATTTTCGTTATTTTGTTTGATGCATATCGGCTGTTATAACTTTATATGTGCCTATATTTAGGAGTGGCAACGGGATCAGTTTTGATCGGGCTCGAGAATACCCAAGTCTGGCTCGCCAAATTTGAACTTGACCGAAGGACCCAAACCGAGCCTTTAGTAGACTTATGATTCGAAGTCCAAGGCTGGCTCTACCCGATCCGTTTATTCATAGATGAGTCGAATGAATGGATTATGAGACAACAAAAAGGGTAGCTTCTTTAGTCTTTTGTCCTTTCAAAATCTTAAAAATCTTTTTCTATAAGGAAGATAAATTCTTCAATTGATTTTTTTTAAGGAGAAAATGATTTCTTCTTGGGAATTAGAATTATGATTATTAAGCTAGACGTTAATATATATGTATATATATATATATATATATATATAGAGAGAGAGAGAGAGAGAGAGAGAGAGAGACGTGATCTCTTCTACTTTAAATAGATTGCGTGAGATTGGTGATAAGAGACTATCAAATATGAGAGCCCGACAGGCCTAAGAGGGTTAGGCTCGAGCCTGATCCATTTAATTATTAGGCTTAAAGTGTTGGCCCATGCCCGACCTGCAAGATTTATGATAAGCGTAAGCTCACTTTAGGTTTGGACCTAATGGGCTGAGTGGGCTACTCAGTCCTTTGACACCCTTACTTATATTTGACCTGATATTTGACCCCACACCAAATCGGAGTGGATATCGGATGAGGCCTAATATAGCCTATATTAAAAACAATGGTTATAATCCCCTTTTAAGTTAGTTTTTTGGTTAATTGGTATCCTCTTCCCCTATAGAAGCACAGGTCTTAGGTTCTAATCCCCACACCTGCTCCTGCCCTTTCTGCGAGTCCCTTCTCAATGGGCTACATCCAAAAAGTGGATCCTCTTTCCGTACAAGTTTGCACAAGCATTACATCTCAACTATCTTTGCTGAATGGCATCCTCAGAAAAAATAAAATAGATTTTTGCTTTGATTTTGATGATAATATCCTATACGATGGCACCCTTTTTAGTTTACTTAAAAATCAAACGGGAAAATTGAAACTATATACACCGTAGGCATAAGGGTAATCTAGTTGTTAACTCAACCACACACGAGATGCGTTGCCGTGCTTTTTTGACGGAGCGTGAGCGTGGGGACCTTTTTGCTCAAGAGATCCACACAATTTGGATGAATCTCAAATATTAAAGAGCAGGGGTGTGATTGGGTCGGTTCGGATTGGTTTTCATGCTAAATCGAAACCGAATTAAACTGATAAGCCTCCAAACTGAAATTGAACCGATAGTTATCAGTTTGGTCGGTTTTCAGTTTTTAAACGTCAATTTTTTTATTTATAAAAAAAAATAGCGAGAGAAAGCGAAGAATAAAGGGAAGAACAAAGAGAGAGAGAGAGAGAAAAACTTGTTATCTGTTGTGGAGTGTGGTCATGTGGGTTTGTGATGGACGGCGCAGGCGAGCGAAAGAACGGCAAACGACGATAATCGGTGGGAACTGGAAAGTAGAAACGAATGAGATATGAGACATCAGAGGTTTCGATCAGTCGGGTCGGTTCAATTGATTTCCTGCATAGCCCTAATAAAGAGTAAGGGACCTGCATGCAACATCTGAAAAACTTAGGAACTACAGCGCAATTCACAATATTAGGGATAAGTTTTATTGGACTACCGCTCTCATGTTTACCGAGACTCTAACAAAGTGGCACATTACCTTACAAAATTAGGAATTAGTTCTACAAATGTTTCTCTCTGGATGGAGGACTATGCTCTTTCTTATGTATGATCTAGTAACTAGTAATGATAAATGAATTCTTTTTCTCAAAAAGATAAAAAAAATTAAACCCATTATATTAAATTTTCTGCAAGGAAGGGCATATTTAAGTGTGCAAGTAATGGCTCTTCCTTTTTATGAAAAGAAGAAAGGCGTCGGCATGGAAATGGCGCCATAAGAAACACCCAAAAGCAAAAGTGGGGAGGGGAAGCATCTCTGATGGCACACCAACTCTCAAAGGTACACTCTATTCTTCTGGTACTCTTCTTCTACTCTCTCTCCATCACCAATTTTATTTATTTGTTATTTGGTTTCCATGGCTGCTGAAATGCTCAAATTCTTCCCTTTATTAATCTCTACGGCTTCCCAACTAGAATCTAGGCTTTGGGTTTTTTGAAAAACCTCTTCCGCCCCTACCTCCATGCGTTGAAGTTCTTTTCTCAGAGGTAAACTAATACGGCTTGCTTTTTTTTATATATTTTTTTATTATTTATTTTATTTAGAATTTATTATTCAACTCTCGAATCAACAGGTTTCATCCTCACCATCATCTATCGTTGACTCTATTAGTTTGGGTGAAGACTTCACTTTGCTTAAGGTAGCTTAATACTGCACCTGAACCATATACAATATATTCTTTTAAATTGTTTATTCGAGTAGATTAGATAAGATTAGCTTCAGGCTTCAGCAACTAAACTTGTTATTACTGCATTTCCTTTTAGGGTCGGGTTAGTACTCGCGATGTTTTTGGCGTCTCCAACTCCGATTTAGTTCCAGGCAAATACGAAGGTCTGATTTACAGTATTTCTTCCTTTTTTAATATATTCATATAAATCTTTACTACTATATTGTGATAATTGTGGCTGGGGTTTCTGGGGCGGGGACCTAAACCCGGAACTGGACAATATGGTTGGCATGTGGGTTTGGGTCGTCACAGAATGGTATCAGAGCCGAGGACAGCTCTTCTATAAAGTGGGGGATTCTAAAATCCCACATCAGATAGAGAGAAGTTCAAAGTCTGGGCTATGAGGTGTGACCATACCTTTGATGTAACGATGAGCAAGGATCAAAATTTCGGGTTTCATTTCGGTTTCGGAGGGGACCGAAACTGAAAATTTGAATTTCGGCCGATAATTTCAATCCCATACAAAAATATGACCGAAATTTCAGTCCAAATTATCGTTTCGGTGAGGACCGAGACCGATAATTTGGACCGAAACTTCGGTCATTTCGGCCGAAATTTTGATCCTTGACGATGAGTTTTGGGTGAGGATGGTGAAATGTAACGCCCATGTCAGGAAAAAAACTGGGGCACTGGACAATATCGTTGGCATGGGGTCCGGGTTGTCACAAATTGTAAATGCATCTTCAAATTAATTGCCACCTTTTGTGATTAGGGGGGTTGAAGTTATGGGAAGGCTCGCTCGATCTGGTCAAAACACTTCATTCTGAGATCCGAGAAGGACGGTTGTCTCTTACAGGAAAGCGAATATTAGAGGTGTGCTGCTCATCCTCGGGTTGCTTTTCCGTGTTCCATGATTCCAGGTTACTAAGTCTCCTCACCTGTAAAGTGCGGACCCTAGAGTAGCCAGATAAATGCTCAATATAGCATCTTCTATGGTTACCTCATAACAAATGATCCTCCGATTCATAACAGCGGATACATGTGTACTGTATACCCGTAATCAATACCAATCCTTCTCCCCACAGTTACCCAATTCACCATTTGGGTTTCTTATCATCATCATCATCATCATAGCGTCATCCCTTCACTTTACGATATGGTTCTCTTATCACTATTGGAAATTCACTATTAAACCAACTAAGATAAAATACCCCGAGGTTGCATTATATCCCCAATCAGTAACCATACTCCTCCCCTTACTTTATGAGAAGTTATGATTAGACTCCATAAGTATATTATTAAACTGGCAATTATCGAAAGTTCAAAACTACCCATGACATGTATTACAGATAGGAACTCTTAGGCTATGTTTGGGATTGCTCTTTGGAGGCAACGAGCAGCCCACTTAAAAGTGCAGGTTTAAATTGCTCTTTTAAACCAAATTCAGCTCTTTCACTCTCCGATAGAGCTAAGAGCACTTACAAACAAACACACTTCCATACTAAATTGCTCTGTGCCAGAGCACATAGCCGCTCTTTGCCAGAGCACAGAGCTGCTCTTTGCCTTCAAAGAGAAATCACAAACACAACCTTATATACTCATGTGTAGAGTACTATTTTGGAAGCTACTTGAGCGTGGTTTCTTGAAGTGAGGTGCTGGTACTCTTAACTACCTTCCATGTGAATGACAACTCTTAGATCCTTACGTGTTTGTTAGTTTCACGATTTTTTACTATTAGCTTAAAGGCCAAATGTCATGACTCAAAATCCAGACACCTAGATCTCAAGTCGCGACTCAAACAGGTCAGAAGAAACAAGAAATAAACATTTACTCTAACAAGGGACATAATACAAATATGAAGAAAAATCACATTTTCAGAAGAACAGAAGAAACTTTTCCTTTCATTATATAGAACTGGCCAGTATAGCTCACTAAACTTCTGTACACAACTACCTTGTACAATGGAAGTCAGACGACTATATATATATAAAAAGTTTTGACACTACTATAACCGAGTCACTCACTATTAACGTACTTTATATATAGATAACCTTATCAGCATAGTGACAAATTTCTCCGAAATTCTCCAAAATTTCTTCAAAATTTACCGAAACAGGGGTCGGGTGAAACTTTTGGCGAAGTTTCGATGATTTCTCCGAAATCGCTGAAATTTCATAAATAACAAAATTTCGCTGAAATTAATAAATCTTTTCTAATTTTTGTCATTTTTTAAATAATAAATAAAATTTTTATGAAGTTTAAATATAATTTATATTTAATATTTTTTGTACTCCCCAAAATTTTCCCAAAACTTTTCGAATTTTTCTCGAAATTTATCCGAAATGAACCTAAATGACCCCTTGCCGAAAACGAAATTTGTCGCTATGCTTACCAGACACATAAGCTTTCACCAGTCAATACTAGCCGGGAACTCCGTTTACAGCTCTTCCTTTAACCTGCAGGGTGGTTAAAACTATCGTAGGAGCTAATCCACATGCTCCGCAAGTATCCAAACCTAATCACTAATGACTAAACCACTAACAGACTAGAAGTTTCAAATTATCAAAATGCTATTCTAACATTTCTTTTTATTTTTCAAACTAATCAAATAATTCATTTGCAATCATTATTGTAAGTGGTTGAAAACAAATATCGTACATAGGTAAATTTACATATAGATACTATTCCATTATTTTAAATACCTGAATAGATATATAACTGCGAGGTTACCTTATAGCTAACAACACGATTACTGAGTGCTTTTCTCAACTACTTATTTAGTTGAGAACAAATAACAAAATCACCACTGGCCAATATATTAGTTTTTCTCCATAAAAGCTCATAACATTACTTCCATGCTTCTCGGATATAGAGTATTCAAATCAGATGAATAAATATCAAAATATCAGGAAATAATGGTGACTTCCAAATTCGGAGATCAAACATGTTTCATTTATATTTTTGTTCATACAAGCTGATAAATCGTTAATTTTTCAGAGACAAATTTTAAATCAAACAGGTAGATTTCAGATTTAATGCAAAACTTCAAATTTTCGAGTTTAAATAAAATCAACATGTTAACAAGAAAATCCCAATAGATATACAATTTCCTGATTTTCATGCAATTTTTCAGTTTATAATTATATCATCTCTAAAACAATTTTATATTAGGCTTCTTGTTTTAACATTTAATCAAATGCTAAATTTTTAGGTAACTGATTTCAAGAAAAGACTTCAGATTTCAGCTCATACTCATTTCAGGAAAATCAAACAGCCCCAAATGTCATTTATATTCAAATAAATACCAGTTAAAAGAAAAACCCCCATTTTCACTACATTTGTGGGAGTTCCACATAAAGGAAAAGAAAATAGAAATCGGGTTCATGAAATTTCAATTTCAGAGCAAAGCAAATGTCCCAACATAAAGGAAAATTTAGAATTTAATAAAAAAAATAATAGAAAAAGAAACTTGCCTCAAAATTTCCAGGTTAGGGTTTCAATCCCTAACAAAACCCCTTTCTTATACTTACACTTTCTTCTTCAAATTCCTCTTCTTTAACTCTCTCTCTCTCTCCAGATGTCTCTCTCTCAATCTCTCCCTCACGCTTTCTTCTCTCTCTTGATCTCTTTCTCTATTCCTTCTTTTTTTTGTTGCTTTTACAAACCCCCCACGAGACCCAACTCAACCTCGTCCCATTCTAGACCCCTAAAGAGCCCCTTATGAATCTCGTGAAACTTCGTCTCTTAATACCTCAAACAAAAAGCTAATAATAATTATATTTTATTGCACTAATCAGTTACTAACTAAAGGTCAAAACTACCCTTCTAATTATTGAATTACTAGTATAACCCTATTATTCATACAATTGCCTAATGTACTCTTTGATTTATTAAATTACTCTTATACTCATCAAAACCACCTATATGCCTCCAAGGCCCTTTTTTTAATTAAATTACTATATATCCCCCTTTCAACCACTTAAATGACCCAAACACCCATCTATTTATTGAATTACCAAAAGACCCCTTAATACAAAATGCAAAATCGTAAAGATATTGAATAAAAAAATTAAATTAAATGTTTGACCTGGTTTCAAATCGAGTCCTTACATCCTCCCCTCATGAAATTTCGGTCTCGAAATTTACTAGATTATCAAAAAACTGAGGATACTTCTCTCTAACTTCTCTCTCCTAAGTTACTTCCCTTTCAAAATGATTTTGCCATTGAATCTTGACCACTGAAATTTTATTATTTCGAAGTACTTACTCTTTCCTATCTACAATTCGAATAGGTTGTTCAATATAAGACAAGTCCTCGTGAATTGGTATCGAATCGTACTCCAATATATGAGCTAGATCTCGAACATATTTTCGTAACATGGAAACATGGAACACGTTGTTGATGGTTGACGTATGCGGAGGCAATGCTAGTCTATAAGCAACTTCCCCAATTCGATTTAGAACCTCAAAAGGGCTAATAAACCTTGGGCTCAGTTTATCTTTCTTCCCAAATCACATCATACCTTTAGCTGGAGATACCTTCAAAAATACATGATCACCCTTTTCAAACTCCAAATCTCCCCCTTAGCATTTGAGTAACTTTTCTGTCTGATCTGAGCTGTCTGAAGTCGATCTTTAATGAGTTTAATCTTCTCTGTCATTTCCTGCACTAATTCCGGGCCTCACAACTTTCTTTCACCATCTTCGTCTCAACAAAGAGGTGAACGACAAGGTCTACCATACAAAGCTTCATACGGTGCCATCCGAATACTGGCTAGTAGCTATCTGTGACAGTGCGGATTTTCCCAACACGATCTCCTGATATATATATTTTAAACCAAAATAAAAAACCCGGACCGCCAGATCGCAGAACACAATCTGAATACAGAAATTACTTGATACTTTCACACATATTGCGGAAATCAAAGCAGTTATAACATATTTGACGTAACTAAATCTTTCATTTCTATATAGACACATAACAGGAAGAATTAAAATAAACTACAGATGATGGCCAACCATCATCCAAAATAGTGGTACACAAACAGGTATAAAGACTGAATATCTATTATGTACCAAGCTCAAATCATTGAAGTCACTGTGCCAAATCCAATTGAGCTTCTCCCTCCAGTAGGTAACTTGGATTCTCCTCAAATCCAAGGTCCCGATCAAGAACTACACCTATGACGTATAGTCGGGGTGAGCTAACAGTCTAAGCTTAATAGAAGAATATCAATTGCAGTTACATCTTATCAATGACAGAGTTCAAGTAGATGCAGATCAGATATTCAACTACAGAACATAAGCGGCAATAAAGCAGATATTCGATAACAGAAACAAAAGCTCATATTTCTTATTCACTATACTCAATTCAGTAATTTAATCCTTAGATTTCAGTGTTTACTTCACTCACTGTGTTCACTTTACTCACTCACTATGTTCACTTCACTCACTGTGTACGGATAACCGCCGCACCGGTCTACTTATGTATGCTATACAATGTGTACGGATAGCCGCCGTACCGGCCCACATATGTATGCTATGCAATGCATACGGATAGCCCCTGTACCGGCCCACTTATGTATGCTATACACTTTACACTGTGTACAGATAACCGCCGTACCGGTCCACTTTCCTATGTCCACTCACTGTCTTATCATTCCGAATATTTTCTCAGTGTTCACATCCACTTTCAAGCACAGAGTTCAAAGTTCATACTTAACGACTCAAAACTAATTCTATCTTGTTTCTAAAATTTAGAGTCCAATTATCCGTACTCTAAAATTTCACCAGACTAATGATTTAGCTTTCAATTTCTAATCAAATTCCAACACTCTTGGTCAAAATCTCCAAAGATTCAAATATAGACAAATTCCATCACTCAAAATCAGATTTTCACTTCCCAGAGTTTCTATTTCGAATTCCAAGTTTATATGCAAGTTCAACTAATCATGTCATGTACGGAAACAGAGCAATCGAATTACAAGCAAAACAGAACGAATCAGATCAAAACATAACTGAACAGAACGAAGCGGATCAAAAGCGGAAAACAGAACAGTCAAATTATATGCGGAAATAGGATGGAAACATAGCATATGAGAACGGAAACAAAGCATCAGATTGAATATAAAAAATCCTATGAATCAAATAAACTATAAATCAAATTCATAAAATGTAATTCTATATTGAGTTTCCCCTACCTTTATGCTCATATATTTTCGAAGTTATCCAAATGTCCTCACCAAAGTTTTTCCACACGTAACCTAAATTTAATTAACACCACACCATGTGAAGTTTCCCAGAGTTTTTCCAAAGAAAAACAGAAATAGCCAGAAATAGGGAAAATCGATCGATCAATTTCCCAAATCGATCATTCGATTTCAAATTCGAACGGTTGATTTCATAATCGATCGTTCGATTTCCTTCAGAACTTGACATCTCTGCTGTGCTAAAATCGATCGATCGATTCTCAAATCGATCGTTCGATTTCAGATTCGAATGTTCGATTTTAGCTTCGAACATTCGATTTTTCACAGATTCTGTAGTTCTTCAGGTTTTTCCTCAAAATTTACCGGATTTGATTCTACTTTCACTCATACAATCATCTAAACCTATAACCATTAATTTAAGAAATAAATTTACAATTTAGATCATTTAAAAAAAATCAACTCGATCGTTCCTTTCACCGATTGATTCCGCAGTTTATTAGAAGTGTTGCCGAAGAGGGTTTCGGAGCGAAACTTCTGGATGTCTACGGTGATTCCATAGCGTTCGATCAAAGCGAGACAGAAGGCGACGTCGTTCACGATCACAGATCGATTTCAACCCTCCCAAAGCTCAGAAGACAAGTCTAAGGTGATTGGCGCCAAGTATTTCGCGAAGTGTGCGGAGATTGCAAGGAGATCACACGGTCGAAATTCAACAAGGGTTCGAAGCGATGGATCTCCGGAAGTGGGGCTTGACTCTCCTTTCTTCTCAAATTTCAAAAGGCTCTCCTTTCTTCTCAAATTTCAAACCCCCCCCCCCCCTCTCTTATAACCCATAAAAACCCACTAAATATCCTTGATATTTAGTTCTAAAATTCTATCCCCTTATCACAAGGGTTCAGCTTCGGTGTAGAGCGGCACACCGCCAGTCAGTGCACAACTTTTCCACTAAAGGTCCAAACCAACATTTTAACTTTATTTCTTTTCACATAATTCCTCCCAAAATTATCTAATTATTTAATTAAAATTTAAGGCGACATCGGTTTCCGTACCGGCCACGCACACGGGGTTAGTCGAGTTCGGGTTCGAATTTTCCGGGTCATTACACTATTATTCTATGCAAATTCAATCAAAGGCAAGAATTGGTCCCAACTTCCCTTAAACTCCATCACACAAGCCCCCGTAGCATATCTTCTAGGATATGAATTACCCTTTTGACTGACCATCAATTTCTGGATGCTAAGCCGTACTAAACTTTAAAATCGTTCCCAAGGCTTTCATCACACCGTTCCAGTACTCCGATGTGTAACGTGAGTCTCTATCAGATATAATCGATTTCGGGGTCCCATGTAACCTAACACTCTCATTGACAAACAATTCGACCAATTTGGTCAATGGGTCATTCTTCCTAATGACTAAGAAATAGGTAGACTTCGTTAATCGATTAATTACAACTCAAATAGTATCATGATTATTCTAGGTTCGAGGAAGCCCCATAATAAAATCCATCATAATATCATCCCACTTCCACCGAGGAATACTTAAGGGTTGTAATTTTCCTGCAGGTTTCTGGTGCTGTCTTAATTTGTTGACAGATCAAACAATTTGAAATATACTGAGCAATTTTCCTTCTTATATTGTGCCACTAGAAGTTTTTCTTCAATTTTTGATACATTTTAGTTATACCAGGAAGAACAGTGTATTTAGACCGATGGGCTTCGTCTAAGATTTGTTTCTTCAATTCATGAATGTTAGGTACACACAATTTACCATTGATTCTCAAATTGCCACCCTTAGATTTTAAAACCTGGCTTAAATCCTATATTCACATCTTCCATCTGTTGGGCCTCTTTAATTTCTTGAAGAATGGTAGGTCGAATAGTCAGATTTACAAAAAAAAATTTAGACTTATTTGAATTTCAAAGTCTCAATCTGTCAATTTCTTTAACATTCGTCATTCAGAAATATCATTAGTCAAACAACTAATCTAGAAGATTTTCGACTTAAAACATCTGCTACAACATTGGTTTTTCCATAATGATAATTAATTGAAAAATCATAATATTTTAGAAATTCAATCCATCTCTGTTGTTGCATATTCAACTCTTTCTAGTCAAACAAATATTTCAAACTTTAATGATCAGTATAAACTTCAAACTGAACCCGTACAAATAATGCCTCCAAAATTTTAAGGCAAACACAATCGCCGCCAATTCTAAATCATGCGTTGGATAGTTCTGCTTATGAACTTTGAGTTATCTGGAAATATAAGCGACAACATTATAAAACTGCATCAGCACACACCCTAACCAAATTCCATATGTGTCACTATAGATATTAAACCCCTCGTTTCTTGAAGGAATGGTTAACACTGGAGCGGAAATCAATTAATTCTTCAACTTGTTTCACATTGATCGCTCTAGACAAATTTCACATTTTTCTGAGTCAACTGAGTTAAAAGAGATGCAATGCTAGAAAAGCCCTCAACAAATCTTTTATAGTAACCTGCCAATCCCAGAAAACTTTTGGTCTCTGTAACTGAACTTGGCCTGTCCCAATCCTGATAGCTTCTATTTTTGATATGACATGGCCTAAGAAAGTAACTTTTTCAAGCCAGAACTCACACTTATTCAATTTACCAAATAATTTATTTTTTCGCAATATTTGTAAGGCTAATCTTAGATGTTCTTCATGATTGGCATGGGACGGAGAATAGATAAGGATATCATCTATGAAAACAATAATAACTTGGTTCAGAAATGGTTTAAAATTTTGATTCATAAGGTCCATGAACGTTGCAGGTGCATTGGTTAATCCAAACGGCATTACTATGAACTCGTAGTGATCGTAGCCTGTACGGAAAACAATAATAAGAATATCTTCATTCCGAATTCTCAACTGATGATGCCCAGTTCTCAGATCAATTTTAAAAATAAAGACAACATTTTGCAATTGGTCAAACAAGTCATCAATTCAAGGTAGATGATGCTTTTTCTTAATTGTAGCCATGGGTCAAAATCTCGGGTTACCGATACATATCGTCCGAGCTCCAAAATGATACGTATCGGTATCGTCCGATACCGAACGATACATTGAATGTATCGTTCGGTATCCGCCATACAATTGGACGATATGGTACATTGAATGTACCGTATCGTTCAGCTCCGATACCGATACGTATCGTCCGATACGTATCGGTATCGAACGAAATTTTGATCCATGATTGTAGCTTGATTCAATTGCATATAATCTATACACAACCTCAGAGACCCATCTTTCTTTTTTACAAACAACACCGGAGCATCCCATGGGGATACACTCGGCCTAATGAAACCTTTCTTCAACAATTCTTCCAATTGCACCTTAAGCTCATTGAGCTCAACAGGTGCCATTCTATACGGTGCCTTCGAAATTGGAGCAATCCTTGGGACCAAATCGATGGTAAAATCAGTTTGTCACTGTGGAGGTAAACCAGACAACTCATCCGGAAACACACCAACAAATTCTCTAACTATTGGAATATCTTCAACCCTTAACTTATCCTTCTGCTCATCAACAATGTAGGCTAAATAGCCTTGACACCCTTTTCGCAATAGACGATTAGCTTTCCAAAAAAAAAAGACTGGACCTAGGAGAGTTTTCTATCTCCCGAAAATAAAATTTACGCAGACCAGGAATATGAAAAGTAACAATTTTCTCAAAACAATCAACAATAGCATGATGAGCAGAGCAATGATCAAAATCTCGATTTTTCGGTACGTATCGTCCAACTGCAAAACTGATACGTATTGGACGATACGTATCGGTTCCGGACGATACTTTCCGGTTTTTTCCAAAAAAAAACATAAAAACCGATAATTTGAAATTATCGGACGATACATTGAACGATAATTTGACTGTTTTTTTAGGGGGCGATAAAAACCCATTTTACCATATCGTTATGGTCCAAAACTGATACGTATCGAACAATATTTTGATCCATGAAGCAGAGAGCCAATCTATGCCCAACTACACATCAAAATATGTCATTTCTAATAAGACCAAATTTGCTAATAAATTGTGACCTTTAATGCATTCAACACAAGGCTTATACACTGTATAGGTGATCAATGATTTACCCAGAGGTGTGGCAACGTGCAAGACATATTCGAATTCAGCAGGTTCAACTTCTAGGTGACATGCAAAGCTTGAAGATACGAATGAATGAGTGGATCCATGATCAATTAAATTTTTTGTCACATGTTGATAAATAGTTAAAGTACCTTCCACCACGGAAATTGAAGCCTTTGCATCCTGTTTTGTGACGACAAGCACTTGTCTAGGTGCGTTAGGATTTTGATCTTTGTTCCGTCCTCTACGTTGTTGTTGTGGTGGTTGCTGTGGCTTTGGATGTAATGGACACTCTCTAATTTGATGCCCAAATTGACTGCATCGAAAACAAGCCCCAGTCTCACGTCGACAGGGTTGATTCCCATGAGGTTTTTCACACTTGCCACAAACTGATGTTGATTGTGTAGGAGATACCATTTGGCGACGAGCCTCAAAACGCGACTTCTGCTCTTCTCTCCATTGCTGTTTACCCTTCTGCCGATCCATAAATGCTAATTTAGACTTTCCTTTCCGCTCTTGGATTCGTTGTATATCTGCATCGTCGTCTTCAACGAACAAAGCTCTCTCAACAACATCCACAAACGACCTTAGTTTTAATGCCGATAACTTCTCTCATATTGAGAGCCTTAATCCCTGAGCAAATTTCTTTGCTCTAGCAACCTCCTCTATGAGTTGTGTGATGAATCTTTACAACTCTATATACTATTGACTTATTGCCCTGCTACAGTTCAACAAACTCGATTTGCTTCTGGTTATGTATGTGCTAAGGAAAGTACTTTTTATAGAAAAATTTTACAAACCTTTCTCAGGATATCTTATCTCTAGGTTGTAGGCATGTCCTTTTTATCATTTTCCATGACATATCATCTTCGCCCTGGAACATAAATGCAGCTAACACGGCCTTCTGTTCTTCATGACATTTCATACCATTCAATATTTTCTCCCCTTCCATCAGCTAATCCTCAGCTTCAATAAGAATCGGACCACCCCGAAAAGCCGGTGTTCCAAGCTTTTTAAACCTTTCCAGACTAAAAGCATCATGAGTAGACCTTGCACTAGGAGCCGCCATATTTTTCTGTACTTGGAGTTTTACATATTCATCGAAATCTTGTAAGGATTGCCTCTTCTTGCTTTCCTTACCCTCTGTTCTTTCTCTCTTCTTAAATCCACTACAAAACGTCTGTAGAGTTTTCTCTTGAGCTATATCACTAGTTTTTCCTTTTCCTGTGTCACTTTTCTTCGACATATCGTCCTATATGGACATAAAATATAATCACTAAATTCCTCAAAAGATTCCTCAACTTAATAACTATACTCCTAGGACCACAACGGTCATGCCTTAAACACAACAATGCTATCACAACTCAACTCTAGCTCTGATACCACAACTGTCACGACTCAAAATCCACGCACCTAGATCTCGAGTCGCGACCCAGACAGGTTAGAAGAAACCTGAAATAAACATTTACTCTAACAAGGGACATAATACAGACATGAAGAAAAATCATATTTTCAGAAGAACATAAGAAACTTTTCCTTTCATTAAATAAAATTGGCCATTACAACTCACTAAACTTTTGAACACAACTCCCTTGTACAACCAAAGTCAGACGATTATATATATATATATATATAAAGTTTTGACACTTCTACAATCGAGTCGCTCACTATTAACATACTTTATACACAGATAACCTTACCAGACATAGAAGCTTTCACCAGTCAATACTAGCCGAGAACTCCGTTTGCCGTAATAGCTAATCCACACGCTCCGCAAGTATCCAATTCTAATAACTAATGACTAAACCAAACAGGTTGATAGTTTTAAATGATCAAAATGTTATTCTAACGTTTCTTTTTATTTTTCAAACTAATCAAATAATTCATTTACAATCATTACTGTAAGTGGTTGAAAACAAATCTCGTACACTGGTAAATTTACATACAGATATTAATCCATTATTTTAAATATCTAAACAAATATATAACTACAAGGTTACCTTATAGCTAACAACACGACTACTGAGTGCTTTTCTTAACTACTTATTTGGTTGAATACATATAACAAATTCAGATCAGATAATAGAATCACCACTGGCCAGGATGTTAGTTTTGCTCCATAAAAGCTCATAGCATTACTTCCATGCTTCTCGGATATAGGGTATTCAAATCAGATGAATAAATATCAAAATATTCGAAAATAATGGTGACTTCCAAATTTGGAGACCAAACATGTTACATTCAGATTTTAGTTCATACAAGTTGATAAATGAATATTTTTTCAGAGACAAATTTTAAATCAAACGTGCAGATTTCAGATTTGATGGAAAACTTCTGATTTCCGGGTTTAAATAAAATCAGCATGTAAACAAGAAAAACCCAAATACCCAATAGATATACAATTTCCTGATTTTCGTGCAGATTTTTGGGTTTGTAATTATACCATCTCTAAAAGAATTTTATATCAGGCTTCTTGTTTTAACACTTAATCAAATACCAAATTTTCAGGTAACTGATTTTAGGGAAAGCCTTCAGATTCCAACTCATACTCATTTCAGGAAAATCAAACAGCCCCAAATGTCATTTATATTATAATAAATACCAGTTAAAAGAAAAACCCCCATTTTCACAACATTTGTGGGAGTTCCACATAAAGGAAAAGAAAATAGAAATCAGGTTCATGAAATTTCAATTTCAGAGCAAAGCAAAAGTCCCAACATAAGGGGAGATTTGGAGTTTTATAAAAATCCCAACATGGGCGCTTTCAGAGATTGCGTGGGCGCTAATAGAGGTACCCATATATGTATAGCAAAGTTTAGTGAAGATAAATACACGAGCATGAAAAGTGATTTGGTCAAAATGGAAACTATTTAGTATTTCAATATGATGGATTTCAGTATATGAACACGATTGTGGGTAGGAGGAGGATATCTCGAGCAATATTGGTTCAGGGTTGATGAAGTTGAGATTAGCAGTATGCTGGTTGAAGGAAAATTATATCTGGTACATGCAGTGTTGTGCATGTTGATTTAGTCAATCCATCATTTATTTTACTATCATTGAGAATTGAATTGAACAATCAATCCTCGAAATTGGAAAATTATATCACTGATTCAATATCAACTATAATGAAGTATTTCCATCTTCCATCTCAGAAAATTTCATTTTCCAGCATCCCCAACAGTTTTTTCTAAGCTCTATTTTTCAAAGATAGAAAATATAATTGAAGCTAAAATCAACAGCCTTTTAGCCTTTCCTCATAGTACTGTTTTCTCATGGTTTCAGCTTGGATGTGGTCATGGGCTTCCAGGGATCTTTACATGCCTCGAGGTGAGACATGTGTCTGGCATCCTAGCTGCCAAATTTATCAGATGTAAAAATCATATTTACTGACTTTGGTATACTGTGTATTCTACAAGTAGGGTGCAGCTGCTGTTCATTTCCAAGACTTCAATGCTGAGGTCCTACGATGTCTTACAATACCAAACCTGAAAGCAAATCTGACAAGGAGCCCACTCTTGCAGCAACCTTTACTTCCAAATGACAGAGAAATGAACTTGTCAGCAGAAGTTCGCTTCTTTGCCGGGGATTGGAGTGAAATTCATCACCTTCTCCCTCTTGAATGTGGGCCATGTGATGAGTTCAAAAATCCCCCTTCCTCGAGCTCAAAATCAGACCCTTTCAATCGCTACAATATCGTTTTGATGGCAGAAACTGTTTATTCACTTTCCTCTCTACAAAATCTCTATGGACTTATAAAGAAGGTCAGTTTAGCTCTTTTTGAAGTTCTTGCTGATGTTGCCTTACTTTCCATCAATATAAATTCATGGTGTTTGATATCCAATATACGTATGCATTTTTCAGTGCCTGTGCCGCCCCGATGGAATTGTTTTCTTGGCAGGAAAGAAGCATTATTTTGGAGTCGGAGGGGGGACAAGACAGTTCCGGTCCATGGTAGAGGAAGATGGTGGGTTTAGTCTATGATATGCTCATTAGTGTTTCCAATAAAATTTTGATTGCATTGAATTTCCCATTTGGCAGTCTAAACATGTGTGTATGCGTTGGTGTGCACTAGTTTACGTAGGATTCACGTATAAGAAATAATAGTCTACTTGGATACAATCATCCATACGTACATTCATACATGTGTACGCATATGCATACTTGGATGCATCTACATGGATTAATGCTTTTTTTCTTTGTTGATAGTTGTACATTACTTGCGTAGATAAGCATGCCTGAATGTAGCAATACATAGTATGTACATGCCATTCTTGTCGGCATGTGTACCTACACGCCATCTATTCGAGTAATGTACAAATATGCATGGTTTTAAAACGAGAAAACTTGGCTTGACTCGAAAGTCAGTTTAGTCGAGTTAACTCGAAGACTCGGATAAACTTGACTCGCTCTGATTCGATAATTTTATATATTTTTTGAAAAATATATATCTTAAAAATAGAAAAGTATGTTACAAGGGAAAAGATGGAGAGATATGTTGATAAAATGAGTAGTTTAATAATTTTTGAAGGTAGGGCTTCTAAACACTTATCTCATGATTAAGGGTAGTTTATGAACCCTGATTGCAACATCTGAGCGAAATCTTTACTGACTCAACTCGGAATCCCAGTGAGTCGCGTAACTCTGCCGACTTAACTCGTTGACTCGCTGAGTTTTAGAACTATGCAAATATGCATTTGTACTTTTAAATGCAGAGATGCATGCATGAACAGTTAACTGCAACATGCATGCATCTGTTAATATATGTACCTTGGATATAATGCTTTTATTTCTTCTGTTTCCATTTTCTTCAATTTGAAGTATTGATTATTGGGACTTTTATCTTTCTGCAGGTGTTATGGCCGCTTGCTTGATTGCCGAGGTGGCAGATGGTTCATCGAATGTTAGGGAGGTTTGGAAATTTTCATTTAAGTAGAATTGGATTTTAACGCAGCGCCTATTTACTGCATATACCAGGGACAGAGATGGCTTAAACTCGGCAAACAGTTTTTATATTTACAAGTGGATAAAAAGGCCATTAAAGTTTTGTAGACCTGGCTTTCCTATGTTTCTCTTTCCAGTTTTGAGCACAGGCTTTCATTTGTAGTTCTATATATGCATATTTAAAAACTAGGAAGTTTTTCTAGTATTTGCAACTGCTTTATATATGATTTGCAAAGTTTCAAAAACTTCATTTTCAACCTTTAAATTGTTTTGAGTGATTTAAATTGTAGTATGATACATGCAATTTTTGGGCTACTGTTACAACAACTGATAGCGCTAGGCGTTTATATATATATATATATATATATATATATATATATATATATATATATATATATCAGTTTCATCAGATACGCTATCCTTAACCTGAAATTTTTTTTTTCAAACTCTCTCTCTCCCTCTCAAACCACACACACACCCACACAAACAAACACAAATCACCAATCTCTGGACTCTCTGCTGTTGCTTCCCCCTCCTCCCAACACCATTTATTCATCTCTGACTTTGCTGACCTATAGGTTTATATGGTTTGTGTGCAAGCATAGCCAACCAATATGTTGCTTCCATTATATATATATAGGCTGTAGAAAAATCCCCTCCCATGAATTGATGCATCCTCCCCTGTTTTGATTTATTGTTAACTACTTACTTAAGAATGAAAATAGCCTCACATCAGTTGTATTTTTAAGTGTAGGGGTGTCTTAAACCTAACTAAAAGGGAGTGAATGGGATTAATTAAATGTTAAATAATAGCGCCATTCTACGCCTTCACCTCATCTCACAACTGAGGTTTCGTGGTCAAATTTCCATAAAAAAATGTACACCAATTTTATGAGGCTATTGGATTAGCCTTGTTCCTAAACAATGATCTCATTTCTTATATGGGCAAAATATGTCTACCATGTACGGGAAAGCATGGCGCACTTCCTTTGTTTCACAGTTCTTAGTGTTAATGTTGAAGTGTAGTCTCACATCGGGTATTCATAGCCTTGTCTCTCCTCTTATAAGATCCTGGGTCCCTCCACTCTAGTTCAATTGTTAACGTGATTTGGCTCAGCTTGGCCAACATGTTCCAAATGATTTTGAGATGGATGTCCAAATCTATGAATGCTTATGCTTGTACGACCAGCAAAGGCTGCAACATCAACATCCGTGGGCCAGAGTTTTTTATTCTAAGTGTTTGGCATTTTTATGTTGCTAGAGCTTTGAATTATTTAGTCACGTGCCTTGTACAGGTTATTTTGTATGGAAGAAGTCAATGGCTGTGATGCAAATTAGAAATGATATATGTTTAGGGTTGACATTTTATATTTATTTAAATAAAATATATTGCATGAGTTGCTTGCAAGGCAGCTTGCGATTTGGAAGATGTGTTACACCTGTTTTGCTGATTCACAATTTAACTAATAACTTATTATACACGTAATCCTTATCTAAACTCATTGAGAGAGAGAGAGAGAGAGAGAGAGAGAGAGAGAGAGATATGTAATACTTTTGTTTAGAGAAAACAAAGATAAGCTGGGATTGTTTATGGGATGAAGTGGATTTTTCTAATACCTGGAATGAAGGGTGTTAGATGTGAGAATCTCCAGTTGCATTAAATCTCAGCTGAGAATGAGTGTGTATAGATGCATGTGGCTGGGTGATTTTGATCAACATCCCATGTATAACCAAGTCCGGGTTCGACAATAGTTCAGTTTAATTCAGATAAATTTGGAAAAAATTGGAGGTTATAATTTTTTAATATTAAAAATAAATAAATATATCCTAACCTATTAATAGTTAAAAATGATATTTTTAAGCAATATAATAGGTGCATTACAAATCCACATGCATCACAATTCACAATCATAAGAAAATAATACAAAGCAAGATTAAAGGATATATCAGTCTTAAAAATTTGAAAGAATTTGTTAAATCCCTAAATCAGCCAATTAATTGACGAAAATTTCAGCAAACCATAGAGCTGAAACCACAGATTCAGCGAAAATTTCATGGGTGAGTTTAACACCATCAAACTTATGAAGAGATCAAAGTCAAGATTAATATTATTAATTGCCTTATAGGTCCTTCAATCGAATCTCCAATGTGAGGGAGTAGGTTGTGGTTTTGATTATGGTCCTCCAAGCTGTTTCCCATGCTTGTCTTTACGAGGTGTGGCTTAGGTTCTGTTAGTTAACCCTCACCACTATAGTTGATGCTACCTAATGTTACTCCACAACTATCACATGTATGTGGGTGCTTTCTCACAATTTTCTTTGTTCCATTGATGGATTATAGCGCCCTATATTTACTTTCCCCTTTCATGCTGTAACTCATCTAGGAATCCTCCAACCTAATAAAATAAATGGTTATAAGATTAGCAAGAATTAATACTGAACTAGCGGATGGACAAGAAGAGAACCACACATAATAGTGTCCACCATCATAGTCATTCCTCGTGCCTCTAAAATATACATGAGAATAATTACTTGTGTACCTTTATTCGCGCACACACATATACTGAAAGCGCCCACATTGGAAAACCCTTAAAACCCATTGATTAGGTCAAATCAGATGGTGGAGATCGTGTTTCATCCAGATCTTCCACACAAAGGATCTTGAGATCATGTTGCATCTATCAGACGACAGATTTTCGATTCCATGTGCCATAGATCCTGAAAAGATGGCCCTTGAATCATGTGATAATATCGCACTCATGTGATTTTAGGGTCATATTTTGGGGATCTGTCACATTTGGAGTAAAAAATTGTTTGTCTAATATGTGTTACATGATCTGAAGATCCTTTGTGTCTCTATCATCTGATCTAACTCGATCAATGGGTTTTAATGGGTTTTGGAGGTTGACGCTTTCAGTAAATGCGTTGGGCGAATAGAGGTACCCTAATTACTTTTGAGACGTTGCTAAACGTTAAGGGCATGTTGGAGATAAAAAAAATCATGCTTGCTGTTGCTGATGTGGATTTGAATGCTTTCAGTTAAGTAGTAGTGTTGTATTTTCAAAGTTGATGAAGTCCTCAAAATGAGGACTTGATTAAGTGTAAACCCTGTTTGAAATGTGGTGCCTGAGTTGGGCAGCATTTTGCAAATGGTAAACATTAGCTGCCCCACTGCTATGCACACAACTCACTGAAAGATCCCCTTTTCACCTTTTAAACTATGAGTTACCATAGTAAGGCTGGTGGTTAAGATTGATTCTGCTTTTTCCACCATTTGATGGTCGGGCGGAAACACCGTGTTGGGCGTGATCATTGCCATACCATATATATATATATATATATATATATATATTAAAAGATTATTTTTATTTGGAAGCCAAAATTCTTCCTTCTCAACTCACATGCTAAATCGTTAATTGCTTTGAATAATATGATAAAGAATTTTAGATGATACGCGTGCAAAAGGGTAAATGTGATGCTAAGTTTAGTGGTATGTTTGTGATGATTTTCACTTTTTGAGACTTATGCCACATGGATTCAACATCTGATCATTTGATGATAAGTGAGCCTATGATCTCAAGTTTTTGTGTGGAAGATTGAAATGAAAAAGAAATTCTATCATTTTCTTTTCTATCATCTTATTCAAAGCAATCAATGATGCAAATCAAAGTTTAAAAGGATATGGCCATCATGAGTAGTGTGGTTAGAGGCGAAGAAATCAGCCCCAGTTAGCGTGCTGTGATGCTTGCGGAAAATGAAACGAACGGTCCCCACGACAAAACCGTTTTCGAGAGAGAGAATTCATGGAAAGCAGAGAGAAAATATAAATAAATAAAGAAAAAAGACAAGTTCATAATAACCACGTGATTGTCCTAACAAATGCAATCCAACCGTCCACGTGTTAAAGTGAAACTACGGCGGCGTGCTCCATCCGACGCACCCTTTCCTTCCCTTTATAACTATCTAACAAAAAGCTTCTCTTTCTTCTTCTTCTCCTTGCACACCACGCTTCTCTTCAAAATTCTATATTTTATTTACCTCTCCCTCCCTATAAAGCTATAAAGCTTTACTTTTTTCTCTCTCTCTCTCTTCTTTCATCATCTACCATCTTCTATTGTTAATTGTTATGGCACATCCAGCTCCTATTTTCCGACCCGAATTCATGTTTTTAGAGCAGAGTTATTTGGAAAAGAGACAGCTTTTTCTCAGAAGCTACCAGTTTCATCGGAAACGAAGCGTTGTTCAAAGGATCAAACGTTCATTTATGAGAGTGAAGCGTGTCATATGGGTAAAACTCCGAGCAGTTCGAAAGCTACGGCGGCTCATCTGGTTGAGATTGAGGTGTGGTCTTGTTCGCACTAGAAAGTTTGATCGTCTGAGGAAAGGATCCATTAGCAACGTTTAGTTCGTTTTAACAACCTTCTATTGCTTCAAAATGGGTGGGTCCCTTCTCCTTTTTTTCTCTTTTTCTCTCTTTCTCTCTTATCTCTCACTAACTTGTAATTTCATTATTAGCTGCTTTGCTTTTGTGTAGATAGGTGGGTGGTGTATGTTGCCCAAATAGGATGTTTTGTTTTACTGTAATTTCTAAATATAATTCAGAAAGTTTTTTTTTTTTTTTTTTTTAATTTCTGTGTATATATTAGATATGTATATTTTACTTGATAAATATTGCTTCTTCTTTTTTTTCCTGTTTAATCTTAATCTTGGGGAGTCTCAAATATAATTAAAAACCCTAAATCCTTCACTGGAACCCTTGGAATGCAAGATGTTGACTTTATGGGGATGAATTAAACGAAAATAAAGGTAGGTGTCATAAATTGAATTTGGGTCTTGTCCAGAGTGCGAGGCTTGAAATCCGGGCTTTGATGCTGCTGCAGCTGTCACCTATTATTTTGCAATTAACTTTTGATTTATGTGAAAGTTTAAAAAAAAAATCAAAGTTTAGTAATCCACTATAGTCAACTGTAGTCCATGACTTATCATATCACCAAACCAATTGTCAATAGGCATTGCCTAAAATGGCCTGCCTCTGTTCAGATGAATTTTTTGACCATAGGGCTATCAATGGGTCGGGTCCGGCCATTTCTTTTACCAGACCCATCTACTCTAAATTTCCAATCTAAGTTGGGGGTCGAGTTGATTTGAAGTATTCCTAAACAGCTTTCGGAGCAGAAGCTGATATGAACACATACTCTTTAGGGGAAGGTAATATGTGCATAGCAAGTCTACTCACTCAACAATTAACAACACATTAGCTCATTCTTTAGGATTAATTGTCTGATAATTCTTATAAAAAAAAAAAAAAATTGTCTGATAATTGTAGACAATTTTTTGTTATTATATATATTAATAATTAAGGACCCGACTCTCCTTACCGTCATTTAAACACCAAAATGGTGCTTAAATGGTCCTACACCATCAATGGTTTAAGATATGGGTGATCTATTCCGTCAAAGTGATAGATCGTAGTTTGAATTGCTCAAGCTCCAAAATGGTCTTTCAGGGGTATTTAAACCATCCAATCTGTGGACTGTAGTATCATTTGTTGTTTTGACATTTAATGGTTGATGCTAAAGTTCATCAATCGGATGGTTCACATTCACTTATAGGTATGTTCACATTCACTTATAGGTATGTTTCTTTAGTCTGAAACATGCTCCAATGATAGATTGTCTCTTCGACAATTTAACTTGATTATAGATGTAAGCCACATGGCATAATTGTAAATCACACTTCAATGGGGTCAGATAAAAGCATCTTATTTTAGTGGTGTTAGATTATTTAATCACCATATGGTGTTTAAATGACGATTTAAATGACAATCAGTATCCACTATCCCCATAATTTAATACCATCAGTGGTCCAGGTTCAACTGATTTTTTAAATCTTGGCTTAGAAGTCGAGACTTCTAAAAATCTATTGGACCTATCAGGGATTTGATGGCGTGCGCGCGCGCACACACACACACAGATATATATATATATATATATATATATATATATATATATATATATATATATATATATATATATATATCATATATCGGCTGGGTCTTAGACCGATATGTATTCAATGTAGCCGATATTATAGTAACTTCTTTTTTATGTTAAAATGCTAAATGTACAAAATTAATAGACAAAATTGCCAAAGGACATTTTCGCTATTACATTGAGTATATATCCGATAGGGGTTGTTATGTACTTGAAATGGCAATTCTGACCCTATATGGACCCAATATTTGACCTTGTTGACCTGATTTTGCCACCCTCACAAAATTGGGAGTATATATCACATATTGGATGGGGCTTAATCCGATACATATAGGCTGATATGCATTGGGTACATATGGCTGATATGTAAAACCATAGACCTCAAGACAAATCCGACGGTTTGGCAATAATTTGGTGAGGTTAAAACTCAGAAAAATCCGGTAAGTTCAAAGAATTATTCGGAGGAAAAATTGGTGAGAAAAATTAAAAAAAATAAAAATAAAAATCTAAAGTTATAAATTTTTTTTAAAAAAATATTAAAAATTTAAGTCACAACTTTTTTGAAAAATTTGGGTATTATTCACGATTTTTTGTGATTAGGCGAATTTTCAAAAAATTCGTGAATAATTCGGGGAACCTTAAATTCACGAATTATTCGCGATTTTTTCAAAAATTTGGTGATTTTTGTGACTATGCTCGTGGTTTGCCTTTCGAAAGAAGAGTACCAGCGAAGTGCTTACGGCTTCACTTGAAAGCATGGTTCAAAATTTTGACTGGTCGAAACACATTGGTTTCGGTGGCTTCGAAACGAAATATACAAAATTTTGGTTTCGATATACCGGTAGCGTATTATCGGTGGATAATTTGCCAAAACCAAAATTTTGGCCGATATTATGCTTCTTCGAAAAATAAAATAAAATTTCGGCTAAAATTTCAAATTTTCAGTTTCAGGCAAGGCCGAAACCAAATCCGAAGTTTTGATCCTTGCTTGTAAGTCATGACTACATCTCATAAGCAATTCAAATCATGAAGACCCGAGAAAATACATTGATAGGAAGAATTGAGCTCTCTAATCTATATATGTAGGGGTGTATTCGATTCGGTTTGGTCAGTTTTGGAGCAAAATCACAAATCAAATTGGTCGTAATCGATTTTTAGATTTTCAAATCAAACCAAACCGTCCAACTCTGAAACCAAACCAACCTGATTCAATTCGGTTCAGTTTGGTTCGGTCGGTTTCAGTTTTCCTATAAGTCCTACTTGCACATCAAAATTTTCTCAACTTCTCAATCGATTTTTCTGTAAGTTCTACTTTACCGCTTTAGGATTTAGGAATAGGCTAAAGACAAGGGTAGGGTTTTATTATAAAAATATGCATTTTACTTAAATGCCTTTTAAAATTAATCAAAATCCTCGCCTATATATATATATATATATAATTACTTACAAACTACATTCGATTCGATTTGATTTGGTTTGGTTTCGGCTTGGGGAGGCTTGAAACTGAAATCAAGCTAAACTTTTCAATTTTCCTTTTATTCAAACCAAACCCCAACCGATATCCGTCCAAACCGGACCAAACCTGACGGTTCGGTTCGGTTTGGTCGATTCGGTCCAAAAATTGCACAACCCTATATATATATATATACTCTGACATAAATGGTTTTGCGTATATATTTTTAAGCAAAATCCTTAAGCTATGGCATGCACGGATGAGTCTCTTTAAAGTCATACACGGTTACACGTTGAACTCCACTAGAGAAAATGGGGGAATTTAAGTTACAATTATCTATCTAATCAATAATTAGTAATTTATATATATATATATATATATATATATATATATATATATGAGAAATAATTATATGACTTGAGTCATGGGATATAAGCCCATGACTTAGCTCTTATTGGCTGCATATTACATCAGGTGACTTAAAAAGCCAATTTTATGTAATACGCAACCAATGGTTGCTAGAGTTATGAACATAGTTTCATCACTCGTGTGAGGATCATTATATATATATATATATGGGAGCCGGTTAGGTCCCTCCATTGGAGGACGGTCACCATCCTCCAAGATTCACGTGGAGCTTCACGTGGCACCCAAAACAGTGTTTGGGTGCCACGTGGGGCATAAGTGGACGGTATAGATCAATATTAAAAAAAAAAAAAATCGAATTTTTTTTTTTTAACCCACAAGTCAAAGTTTGACGGGTTTCATTGGTACACATTTCACGGCTCAAAAAACAGACGGTGGAGATGAGTTTTCAAATTTTTTTTTTTCAAAGATAATCTAAGCAATGCACCTGAGCTCCACGTGGCATCGAAACAATAATTTGGGTACCACATGGAGCTCCATGTGGAAGCTTGGAGGACGGTGACCGTCCTCCCATGGAACTATGGTGAGAGGATTATTACCTTATATATATATATATATATATATATATATATATATATGGCGAAGGGGAAAATGCTCCCGGGCGTAGAGCTATCTTTGTACCTTTTGATATGGGCGCGTTATGTAACGCTTTTTTTGTGAAGTGATGGGTGACATGAAACTCACTTTATTAATTAGGGTTAAACTTTTAAAATATTTTAAAAGTTATATTTCCTTTTAGCTGTCATTCTTGACTTTTTAAGAATTTTCTTTCTTTTCTCTATCTTTTCTCTTTTTTCAAGAGAGAGTCAGACTTACTTTTCTAAATATATTTTATTCAAAAAATATGGGCGTCAGATAGCAAAGCGCTAGCTCATCGGTAGCGAAGCGTCGGCACTCCGGTAGAGAGACGCCGACACCTTGATAGCAAGGCGCACCCCGGTGGCTCTATATCAAGGTGCCAACGGTTCGCTAAAAAAAAATAAAAATGGGGCATCTGCGTCTCATTTCAGGGGCGCCGGTACCTCTATATCGAGGTGCTAGCGCTTCAATTAAAATAAAAAATAAAAAAATTAGCAAAGCGCCAATGCCTCTATATCGGGGCATTGGTGCCTCGGTGCTCCTAAAAAAATTATTTATTTATTTATTTTTATTTTTTTATCAAAGTGCCGACACTTGGATATAGAGGCACCGACGCCCCTGAAAAGAGGCGCCGATGCCCCTTTGTTTTTTTTTTTAGCGAAGCGCCGACACCTCGATAGTTGGCACTTAGGTGCCATCGCTTTGCTGTTAGGGTGCCAATGCCTGGCTATCGGGGTGTCGGCGCCTCGCTGTCGATGTGCTAGCATTTCACTACCGAACGCTTATATTCTTTGAGTAAAATATATTTGAAAAAGTAAGTCTGACACTTTCTGTGATAGCCCGGATTTCGGCACCCCGAAACCAGTACCATCAGCACGATCCTCCAGACCGTGCCCCAAAACTATGCACGGAATATTGGTATAACAAGCACAATTAAATAAATAAGCAAATAATCTCACAAAGCGAAAAACAATTAATATGCCCAACTGGCATACGCAAAAGGCAGTTCTACTTTCATGCCACTGCATGAAAAGAGAACCGACCCGAACCATCGGTGATAAACGGATCACCCCAGACGGTTCGCCAAAAGAATAATTCAGTTTAATTACATGTTATAAAAATAAAGGCCTGACATACCAAGCCGTACAAATCTGCTCTCAAAAACTACTCTGTCAAAGTACACAGCAGAGTCTCCTAGAAAAAGTCCTCGGGTGGAGGCTCCAACTCGTCTCCAGATACGTAATCCGAATCACCCGGATCTACATTCTCCGAAGCCTCAACTGCTGCTATCAATGGACCTGCGACATATAGTCTAAAGGGTGAGTTACATCCTAGCTCAATAGGGAACAGACACAATGAACATATAAGTTAAAACTCACATATATTCCATGATACTCTAAGCATGATGTGTCTATGCTTTTGTTAGAAAAACCGTTTAAATCTGATGAATTGCATTCAAGTTTACTGGTAGTTAGCATATCTTATTTTACTGTTGATTTATCATGAATGACACTGAACAGGCCTAAAACAAAAACTTAAATCTTCAACTTAAGTAATCCCCGAGCAATATAGCATCGAGCCCCGATGAGATACCCTTCATCGTCATCTAATTAGACAGTTGTAAAAAAGTATTCCATGGGAATACGACTCAAGCCCCTTTCTCACTAGGCGGCGGGGTTAAATATCACACAACATCCCTGGGATGTACTTATGGTTACGGATAAACCTCCGTACTAGTGTACGGATTCGCCAGACTGCACGGTCCACGGATATCCCGCCGTCGGGCCAGGGTATCCCGCCACGTCGGTGGGGTATCCTATCAAACCTCAAATAACAAAAATAACATGTGCTTTACATATAGTTGTTCACCGTATAAGTGTGCTATCTTATATCAGTTAGGCCTCGTAATTATTCAATCCTATGTATACATCCCTGGGATGTAAACATACCCGCATCACACCTGATGCCTTCATCACACCTGATGCTTTTATTACTTTCTCATTCCCTGGGGATGTCTCAATCTCATTAGATTACTTATTCTGAATTACTTGCATCACACTGATGTCTTTTTCACATTCTTGGTGTCACACACGCACCCATTTTCACAAAGCTTTTCATGGTTAAAACAACTTCAAATTTGATTATTATATCACTACATACATGCTCTTGAAAATAAAGTACATGTTCAAGGTGTTCCCTACCTCAAGTCTCTGATGGTTCAAGCATCAAGGTCCTACGCGGCTCCTTGTGCTCGCTTTCACACGTACCACCTATGGTACATTACAACACATGCAATACATCACTAAAGATGTAATGAAGAAGGTCCTGGACCCTCAATGAATCTCAAAGAAAACTTAGAAAGTTGAGCAAAACTGTCAAAGTCGATTAATCGATTCCCAAAATTGATTAATCGAAACCCAAATCGATTAATCGATTCTCAAAATCGATTAATCGAGATTCAAATTCGATTAATCGATCTCAAATCTATTAATCGAGGTCTCTAACATAATAAGGTCGATTATCAAATCGAGTGATCGAAATTCTGAAATCGATTAGTCGATCCCAAATCGATTAATCGAAAATTGAAATCGATTAATCGATTTCCCAACTCGATTAGTCGATTTCTCCAGGTCTCTTTTCTCCAGCCACTGGAGGTACCCAGTCGATTAGTCGATTTCCAAATCGACTAATCGATTAATCGAAATCGATTAATCGAAATCCAATTTGATTAATCGAAATCGGGCTTTCATAACTTTTGAACTTTCAGACCAAAATCGATTAATCGAATTCCAATTTCGATTAATCGATTTGGTCAGATTCAGCCCCCTTTCGGGCTGTTCTTCCAAATCTTTCTCCTTTCTTTTTCTATGCCTTTAATCTGTCCTTCTAAGCATTTTCGACTGAATTTAATCATCATAAATCTATGTATTTAATGCTAACAAAATTTACCTCCAATCAATCTCAAATTGATTGAATCTCAAGGTTGGAATGACTAGGGTTCCAGCTTTGGCTATAACGGATCCATTTCTCTCGTCGAATCCGGCTTTTGTTGTCCAATCTCCCTTCCAACAAGCCACAATAACTCTCTTGCATTAACTAGCTTCTTCCTCTCTCTCTCTCTCTTCTTTACTCTCTTTAATAATCTAATAAATGACTTTAGGATTTTTTAACCCTTATATCCCTACTCTCTTTGTGTTGAGCACATACACCTAGATAGGTGTATGTGACTCTAGATTTATACTATACTCTACCTACTTATCTCATATTCACATTATATCCGTTCATCACTTTTTAAGTCAAATAGTGAACTCCTTCTTGGTCAAACTTATGACCAGTCAGGCACGGATCCCGAGGTCAAAGTCAAATGATAATTTTTCGGGATGTTACACTTTCTTAGGGCTCATTCGGCAATTTCTGCCCAGAAAGCCATTTTCTTGAGGAAAGTCAACTTCCCTAGGGGTTGTTCTTGAGTTACTCAGAAACTCATTTTCTTAGCATTTATGACCTTTTCTTGTGCTCTATACTTTCTCAAGAAAATGTCAGAAAGTGCATTGTGTTCTTCCACACCCTATAGTCGCACGTATTTATGACCTCATAAGAGCAATTATATTGATCGGATGTGTTGAAGACTTCTGCCGGGCAGATTATGAGAAAACAATGTGTTGAAGACTTCTGTCAGGCAGATTATGATCCAATTGATAATGTGTTGAAGACTTTTGTCGGGCAAATTATGAGAAAACCACTTTAAACGTATGCTCTTTTATGTGGTTGTTATTACGTTATGTGTATGCTACACACGAGCTCGGAATAATATAAACCATTATAATTTATACTAGTAAGACAATAATATAGTACCTACTGTAGCATATTTGATTATGTCATTATACGCAAAAAGAGAATGGCTCTCTTGTTCTCATCAAATCCATTTGTTTATTATGGAAAAAGGAAAAATAGTTATAAATCAAGTAAAAAGTAATTATAATCGGGATTTTAAATGAGCCTAAAGTTGAACCGAGCAGCCAGACAAATCAAATAAGGTAACAAATGGAAAGAAGTGAAACACATTGTCTAAATTGAAGTTCTACTTGTGTACTAAAGTAGGCATAGACACAAGTGGAACTCTGCCAAGATCTACCCAATAATCAAGAATTGTTGGATTGGATTTAGATCACTAGTTCCTATGGAAATCAATGAACAAATTTCTCTTTATTCTACTGAGACATAATATTATGATACACCATTCATTTGAAAGCTTATATCATTATGGACTTTAGACCAATTTTATCAAACTCAGATTACAAAGTCACAGATGATAGAAGAATCCAAAAAATAGGCCAAAGTCTTGCACATAGCATCATTTCGGAATAATTTTGGAAAGAGATTGTTTAAGATCTCGGTTTCATTGGGTGGCTAAGTAAATTTGTTTAACTTTCATTTACTTCAATGGGTTTGACAATTAAAGAAGCTTCTTAGAAACTGTGCTCAGTTAAAGGAAATTGACAGTTAAAGGAAATTGAAGGAACCAATTCAATGAGACCGCTTCTGGTGTACTATAGTAGCCCAACTTAGAAACTGAGCTTTCCTGAGCAAATTCGTCTGAAAACCATCTGTCACTTTTAGCAGAAAATGCTCTGAAAACACGTAGCCTCATGCAAACTCAAGAACAGAAGAAAAACTCAGAAACTGCTTAGGCTTCGTTCAGGTGTTTCTTAGCTTCTCTCAGAAAAACTCTAAATCCTGACAACTCAGAATCCTGCTAGTTTTTAGCAGACTCTGATTCTTGCCTTTTCCCAGAACTGTTCTTATGTTGCCCTGATTCCTGACTTTTATCAGAAAATCTAATTTCTCAATCGTTCTTAAGTTTTTCTCTGAAAAGCTCAGAATCAAATGAATATGTGGTTGTGCTACCATCATACGAATGCTAATCATCGGACTACTTGTAGTACTCGGATTTGACAAAAAAAAATTGGGCGACCAATCTATGCGAGATTGGACTTATGTGACGGATTTATTTTTTAATATAATTTCTTGAGACTATTCTTATAACACCAAAAATGTTATATATATCAAATACAAATTAGATATTTATCAATATGGATGTTAGATCATATTATCACTATGATGTATAATTTACACTACAAATTTCAGAGCTTTATCGGCGGCCAGAAGCCGCTGACAAACTTCATAAGCCGCCGGTAATACCTTTATCGGCAGCTACACGTCTGCCACTAATTCCTTTATCGGTGAGATTATTGTCGGCAACCAACTTTTTTTTGCCGGCAACTACGATCCGTTGACAATGTTTTTGTAACGGTCACTAACCATCCTCATCACCGGCAGTCGTATTTTTTTTATTGGCGGCTTTGGACTGTCGCAGATATTTTTTAAATTTAAGAAAAGAATCTTTTTCCAACAGGTACAATCCACCGGTAATGTTTTCTTCCGCCGACAATGTTTTAGCAATAGTCACTAACTATCCTCATCACCGGTGGTCTTATTTTCTTTACCGACGGCTTCTGATCATCACGTATACTTTTTAAAATTATGAAAAGAATCTTTTGCAGGCAGGTACAAGCCACCAGCAATGTTTTCTTATCGACAACCGTAGTTTTATTGCATGCGGCTTCTAGCCGCCGCAGTTGCTATTTAAAATTTCAAAAATAGTCTTTGCTGGTGGCTATTCTATTTGATATCACCTGCATTAATTATATTTTTGATGTATTAGGCCACTAAGAATAACATTATTGTCGACAGATATAGCTTCTGATAATTGTCCTTAATATTTTCCTTTGACATTTTTAAAATTTGTGCCATGTAAGACACCATCAGCCGTTTAATTTGAAGGTCATGATATAAAGATCTTTCTTGCCTAAGTTCGGCACAAAATCTAACTTCAATCATCTTATTTAACACAATCAAATAATCAAATTACACCATCTGTTCGTTGCACAAATCATTAACTTAAAGGAATGCCTTAATTAAAAATAACATAGAACATAGGTAATCTCAAAGTAAACAAAAAAATTAATGAAACAAATATTGAGTCTCATGGGAATTAGTATCCTTATGTTGTGGACAATCCTCTGTCACAGTAGCCATAGATAGTGATGCTGACACCTACACGAAGTACTAGTATGGTGACAATGATAGGGTTAGTCTCCTCCTGTCAAAATTAGTTTGTGTCAGGGACTACATCAGGATTGTCTATGCCTAATAACATCGTCAAAAAAACTAATAAAAAAATTATATATAAGATTATTAGATATTTGGAATATGGAGGACAAATTTTATTCATTGATACAACTCAACACATTAACCCTATTCTAAGAATCTATATCAAATCTTATTCATTGATACAACTCAATAGAGTGCTATTCAGTAAAGGTCTATAGAGCATCCTGCCAAAAATAGTAAGAAGCCGGTCCATCTTCACCATGAAAATGCAATACATCTCTTGATTAATACAATATCTTCACCATGAAAATGTTGCTAAAAATTTGAATTCTAAGGAAAAAAGTGTTATATTTATTTATTAGTTTAGAATATAATAAATATATTAAATATTTTTAAAGAAAATAAAATTTCCTTTGATTTCTTTCTTAGTTTTGTGGGTTAATTTTTAGGCAATAAATGTTCTGATTTTTTGTATACAAATAAATAGTCTCACATTGGTAAATGTAAAAAGTGTCTAGGATATATATAGAACATTTCACCTTCTATTATTGTTTGATAATAAGAAGAGAAGAGTGTGCCTAGCTGCAAGTCGCCGCGTTCGTGTGTGCGTGGCGATTGACGTTTAGGAGCATTCGCGCGCACGCACTTTGCACGTGCGCATCGTCGCAAGGACAAGTTTGATTTTTTGACCAGGTAAATCTAACGATCAGATTATTCATGGGCCGGGTCGGGCCTAATGGGTCATAATCAATGGGTCAATTCAGTTCTATAGGGCCAAACAGATTAGTCAAATGTTGACCGCTGGACCCAACCGTTTCATAACCACTTACAAAGGTGTGCAACCGTTTGAATTTAAATTCGAAAAAGTGCAACCTTTCATACAGCCGTTGGATGGAGCGATTGAAATTTCTAAAGATCTTAATCGTCCAAAATATGACTGTTGGTCCAACAATAATATTGAAAAGGCACTTGAGATCTATATAAGCAGATCTCTAGACTCGTTTTCAGACACTCTGAAATCCATCGAAATCTTGCATAGAAATTTAAGAAATATCTTGCTTTCTCCTTTTTGTTGGTACTTCATCAGATTGAGTTTTCTGGGGTGATCCTCTAATGTTGATGGATTGTATCCAAGAGATTGGGCTCATTGTATCCTGAAAACGTCTCGCTAGAACCCTTTTGCAAACTTGAGGATTTACTCGAGTAGGGAGTGAATAGTGTTTTAAAGATAGCAAAAACGTGGCTCGAGTTTAATTTCTCTTGCCCTATTTATCATTTTCAGATTTCTGTTCCTAATTTTTTCTAACAAAAAGAAGTCATTTATACCTCAAATTTCTCCTGATTTCTACGATTTCTCCTGTGGCATTACAGGAGTTTATATGGAGACTAAAGATAATATTGTGGTCTCAAAGAGCCATGTCATTTGGAACCTTGATACCTGGGAAATTGCGTTCTGTTTGAAAATTATCCGATGCAAATTGGCTTGGAATTCAAGACAAGGGATGTCCCTCTGTTACATATTCAAGTTGAATGGTTGGGCTTCAGGGGTCTGAGCATATGTTGTGCTCAAAAGCCTTGAAAAAGTTTTTGGCACATCAGCAGTTTATCAGTGTGCCGAATATTGTGAATTAAATGCCAGAGCCAGTGAAGATGCTATGTAATAGTAAGTATTCAGTCTCACAGTCTACGTGACTCAGCTAATTCAATGGGCTTTGATTTCTAATGGGCTGAAGGAATGGCAAAATTTGTGATCAACTCCCCTCCCTCGTCAACTGAGGTGAGAATTATGGCTCTTTCATCAGTAAACAATGCCTTTGGGCTTGAAATCCTTTTATTGGATTGTTTATCTATTTATTTTTGTGTAGTTACTCCCTCAAATTTAGGTTGGGCAAGATTCTTCAATGTGCATGGTGAAATATTATTTAGCTACTTGATAATTTATTGGAAGCTACTGGTTGTAACTTGGTAAAGTAGTTACTGATAAAAAACAATAAATAGTAAAACGGGTTTCATTTTGAAGTCCTTGGCAGAGTATGGTTGATTTCATAAAGTATCTTGGAGAAATCATGGGAACATATTAGTATTTATTGTCATCATCCTAATTAGTCTGGATGCTTCAGTTGCTTGTGCAATGGTTTAAAGCCATAGTTCTAAAACTCAGTGTGCCATCGAGTAACTCGGCCGAGTTACTTGACACTCCAGGATCCCGAGTTACCTACTGGTAGAACAAATAAAAATAAATAAATAAATAAACGAACTACCAAGAAATATTCAATACCCAAATCCATAATAAACCAAAAAATAAAAAGTACCCGTTAATCATATAAAGCTGCTGGACTCCTACTGGCTTATAGAAAATTTTCAGGAAACCCCCCTCCAAGTAGATCTCGCAATAGGATTATCACATTGGCTAATTGACCTATTGAAGACAGATTCAAGTGAAGCAGATGCAAAACTAATTTTGAAAGAATAACACTAAGAGTTTGCTAAAAAAAACTTCTTGCTTCAATTGTGGTGCATGGAGATTTCAAAACATATCATAGTGAGGGCAAATTGAAAGATCAATGGGCCTTAGATACTTGCATCTATTATGGATGACATAAGTGAGGACATGCAATTGGATATTTCTTTCCACCAAATTAGGAGGGAGTACGAGATGGCTGATGGCTTCCTACGAAAGAAGCCTCGAGAGCTTGAGAGCTATCATGAGCTCTTTTCATTGATATCTTTGGATTTATAAAATTTTGGAAAGGGAGCAAATGCTGGTCCTAAGAAAGATAAATAATGAAGAGGAAAGAATACAATAGTCCAAAAAAGGCCATCAGTAAATAACTCAGTCTTATAAACAACACTTTTCATGGATTTATAAAATTTTAGAAAAGGAGCAAATTCTGGTTTTAAGAAAGATACGTCATGAAAAGGAAAGAATACGATGGTCCAAAAAAAAGCCATCAATAAATAGTTCAGTCTTATACACTAACTGGACTTTGGTTCTCTAAATGACATTTATCATCTATAGACGAAAATTCTTTGAAAGAGTAATGTCTGCAAGTGTGCCACAGAGCTCGCAATACTACATAGCAATATAGCATAGCTTGGAGATTAAAAAAGGAAATAAGAGGCATTGAGAAGAAGAACCCTGTGGCTAAATTAGGCAGTCAAAAGTCTTCGAGATCGTCATCTTGAAGGGTCATGCATAAAAACATATGGAATTTAACACTTATAGATCATATGGAATTTACCGAGAAATCATCAATAGTATAAGTGACTAAATTCTATTCTGCTTAGATTACACACAAAAGCTTATGTACCTAAGTGAGATCGAATCGTGGATTACGAATTGACCAGTCCAAAAAAAAATAAAAAATCTAATTGTGGATTCTTTGGCAGTTGACAAGGAAGAGAATTTCTCAATCTGGTTTATATGCCGGGAATTTGTTTCTTGTAGTAATTTTTTTTAAATTGTAATTTTGGTTTATTCTTTTTCTCAATATTCTCCAATTAACTAGTCGAAAAAAAAAAATTAATGGTGGATTGGTTGGCAACTAACAAGGAAGAACATTTCTCAAATTTATTTTATTTTCATTTTACATGTCATGGATTTATTTCTTCAATATAATTTTTTTCTTTAATTGCAATTTTGGTCTATTCTTTTTCTTAATACTTTAACTTTTTAACATATATTAGCGGGCATTTTAGCCAATTCTAATATATAAAATCAACATGATTTCTGTGACTCAAGTGAAATGATCCATATAAACCAATATCATAAGGCAAATCATTATAATATAATGAAGATATAAGCAAAATCTTGCAAAAAGAATAGTCAAATTTTTTAGACCGTTGCAAAAAAAGTCCAAACCTCAAAATTAAATCCTAAATTATTCCAAAAAAATTGAAATACAAACAACAATAATCATCTGAATTTTCAAAACAACCACAAAAGAGATCATAGCAAATGAATCTAAACATAAAAATCTGTTCAAATTCAAGAATGAAAAAGTCAAAAGTTGATATCTAATAAACCTTGAGGCCATAAGGCTATTATGGTTTCCTTAAGAGATCTGACCGTGGTTGAAATATCATATTTGCTTGGCCCGATATCGGAGCCATCGAAAAGCCTAAAGCCTAAATCAAATGATGAGGTTCATTAGCCCAATACTCTCTGTTTGTACTCTCCTTGGGACTGCAACAGTGCTCCTACCTTAGTACCAACATAGGTATAGTAGATAGATGGGTCAATCAGTTAAGTTAATTGGACGATCTTATCTGTTACAACGACAAATTTCCATGCTATAAATAGCATAAAAATCCAAAATATAGACCATATAAAAAAGAAGCTTTATATGCTAGTGCATATCAGTATCAAAGATGATAGTCATCATCATCATCATCACCATCAAAAGCTGATGGTCCCCTCATACAGTTAAGTTAATTGGATGATCTGGATCATCGCAAAAATATGATCTTTGATTCTAATAATCAGAGTGAAAAAAGAACAAAAAAGCCTTAAAAAACTAGATCCATAAAAATTATCAAGAAAACAGAGCTATAGAGTAGGAAAAATCATATAAATTAATAGAAAAAACAAATATAAAGAGATAAACCCATTAAAACAAACAAATGGAGTTTGGGAGTATATAGAGAAAACACAAGATCCATTAAAATAAACAGAGTTAGAGGGGAAATACAAAATCTCAGAAAAACCTCCAAATTGAAAAAAAAAATCATTTAAAAAAAGCAAAAGATAAAAATAGTATAGATACCCATTAAAACAAATAAAAAGAACTAGAGATTTTTTTTAAAAAAAAGAACAAATAGCAACCCATTAAAACAAACAAATAGAACTAGAGATCAAAGTGAAAAAAGAAACAATCGAAAAGAAAAACACATAAAAAATTCAACAAACTCATTAATATGAGAAACCACTAAAATGTTCAAATGAAACTACCGATTTATTTAAAAAAAGTTAATACACCATTAAAAAACTCTAAAAACCCATTAAAAAAAAAAAACTCACCTTATATACTCAGCGATGATCTTGCCTGTCGAATCTGATAGATCCAAGTTGATCAGATCTGTGAGTAGCGACATGTCGTTCAGAAAATCAAAATTCTGACAAGAGCCTCTGGCGACCTCTTTCTTTCTTTAGATGAGTTTTTATAGTAGTTATAACGGTTGAGAATAAAGAGCCAATTGTATAGCTGAAGGAGAACCATATTTAGCTAAGCTCAATTCCTGAGCTTTTCAAAGCAAAAAGCTCAGCAAAGCTAACGTCCCTTTCAGTAAGAAATGGCCGGAAAGCTAAGAAATCGAGAGAAACTCCCGAACAGCAGAAAGGGGGATTCTGAGTTTAAAATTTGTACTTTCTGAGGAGATAACTCAGAATCTGACCTTTTCTGAGCCTTTCTTTATAAACGAACGAGGCCTTACAAAAGCCATTTTCTATAGAAAAACAGAAATTGTAGTTCGCTTGACTCTCGAACGAGGCCTTAGAAAAAGAGAGAGAAGAGAGAGAGAAAAGAAAGAGACCTTGAAAAGGCTTTTTAAAAAGTAAAAAATGATGGCTGAAAGGGAATATAACTTTTTTAAACATTTTAAAAGTTTAACCCAAGTTAATAAAGTAAACCCTATGCCACCCATCACTTCACAAAAAAGGAGCTACGTGTCGCGCCCATATCAATTGGCGTAGAGATATTTCTATGCCCAGGCACATTTTCCTCTTTCCCTATATATATATGGAAAAGGTGTCCGTCCTCCATGGGAGGACCGTCACCGTCTTCCAAGCTTCCACGTGGCACCCAAAATATTATTTCAATGCCACATGGAGCTCGAGTGCATTGCTTAGATCATCTTTGAAAAAAATAATAATTGAAAACTCATCTCCACCATGTGTTTTTTGAACCGTGAAATGTGGACCAATGAAACCCGTCAAACTTTGACTTCTAAATTTAAACAGTTTTTTTCAATTTTTTTTTTCAATATTGATCTATACCGTCCACCTGTGCTCTACGTGACATCCAAACAGTATTTTGGGTGCCAGGTGGAGCTCCATGTGTATCTTGGAGGACGATCACCGTCCTCCATTGGAAGACCTAACCGGCTCCATATATATATATATATATATATATATATATATATATATATATATATATATACGCACACGTGGGAAATGGGAAAATGCGCATTTCCAAGGGCCTCCATCGTTAGTAAAGTTTTATCATTCATGAGCAATTAAGTGAGGATGATTTGATTACTTGCTGCCTACCGTTTTGTGTTGGTCAGTTACACTTCGGCATTTATTCCTACAAAATTAGGCTCCTAAATTTCTCGTTCTTCTTGCAACATTATTTATCTTTACTACCTATAACCTTCAAATCAATGCATGGGAACCAAATCGAAAACCGAGCCTTCCAAATTAGCCCAAACCGGACGGAAACTGATTGAAACCCGACCCCAAATCGTTTCAGCCCTGTTATATTTCATTTTTGGTAACCGAAAACCAGGTGGGTAGAGTAAGAAAACTGACTAAAAACTGAAAAATAAAAAAACAATAAGAAAAAAAAACGAAAACCTAACTGAACCGATCACCATAGCCGTTCGGTTTAGGGGGCGCGAGAAATTCGGTTAACCGAAATTGAAAATTTTCAGTTTAGGTGAACTGACACTGAAACCAAAAATTTGTTTTTAACTGAATTGACACCCACAGAAAATAAGAGAAAGACTAGCGAAGACGGTAGAGAAGTAGCAAGAAGGGATGTAAAGGATTGCTAGCATAGTGTCCAGTTTTATGTTCTGCAGTATTTTGGTAGGGAGTCATTTCGGATAAATTTTGGGAAAATTCAAAAAGTTTTAGGAAAATTTGGAGTGCAGAAAAATAAATATAAATTATATTTGATAGTTATAAAAAAATTTATTTTTTATTTTAAAATGGCTAAAATTAAAAAAAATTCCATACTTTGGGCGAAAATTCTTTAATTTTGGCTGTAATTAATATACTTTCAGCAATTTTCGAGAAATGACCAAAATTTCCTCGAAAGTTTCCTCCGACCCCATTTCAATGAATTTCAGAGAAATTTATCACTATGATTGCGAGATTACAGATTGTTTAATATTGATTAGAATTTAAAAACGAGTGGAGGAATTAATAAGACTCCCAAAACCTGACTTCAAATAGATGAAATAAGGCTCCCATGATGATTCATATGCCGCTTTACTGTGTGTACAGGTAACTCATGTATTGCTCATACACAATTATAGTAACTATGTCATTAGATAGTCTTTTCAAAAAAAAAGAAAAAAAAACTATGCCACTAGAGAGAAGGAACACATGCAAAACCACTTGTTTTTTTTTTTTTTTTCTTTTTAAAACATACAAAACCATTTGTTGAGTTATTATTCAAACAAATATGACTAATTTGACTGAATGGAGAAGCAGATCTAATCTAATGTCCAAGAAACAGACCACATTCCCTTCACTAATAATTATATATCCTTGATTAGATTCAGTAACATGGAGAGTGAGTAATGATCGCACATGTTGAAGTTATTCTCTTATATTCTTATCTTTGATCCGCTCCAATCTTAAATCACTACACATTCTCTCTCTCTCTCTCTCTCTCTCTCTCTCTCTCTGGGTCAAATGTAAGGAATCAGCCATGTGTGGAAAGGAATCCACAAATGGCCAACTTTGTCTCATCCCTCCATTTTCTAATGCTTGAATCAGCATTACGAAGTTCAAACAGATTCTTCCATGTGCTCTCTCTCTCTCTCTCTCTCTCTCTCTCTCTCTTTTGCTCTTCCTATACATAGGTCTCCATGTTTGCTATAAAAAATCCCATTGGAACCACCCCACATTGACAGAGAGGTTTATTTGCTGTTGGTTGCAGATGGGTTTCCAGGAGAAGATGGGATGGCATTCGAGAAGTCGATACACGAAGCTGCAGATGGGTTTCTGGGAGAAGATGGGATGGCATTCGAGAATTCGATACATGAAGCTGCAGATGGGTTTCTGGGAGAAGATGGGATGGCATTCGAGAAGTCGTTACACAAAGCTGATTAGACACAATTTCAATGGGGCAGCGTCAACGAGGAGGGGGTGGGTGAAGAAGGTGAATGGGAAAGTAATGGGGTTGCGGATATGGGTGGGAAGGAGGGTGAATTGGAGAATGATTCCTATGTTTACACAGCCAAAGCTGAAAATTGATGATATCTATCCTACACTCGTCTTCTCTTCCTACTGGGGACTGCCAGTTTTTACTCTCCCCTCTCTTACTTGTACCAAAACCCGCCTCCCTCTTCCTTTTCCTCCCTCTACAAAATTTTCCACCTCCATTTGATGACCCAGTTTGCATGCACATGTTTTTCTTCGTCTTTTTGAGGCATTTTTGGGGCATGCCCCCTCCGAAAACCAGCTGACTGCTTTGAGCCAGAATGATCATTCTTGAGATCAGACGGTCAGTTTATTATTCTATGTGCCACCTGTGGGATTATCAAATGTAGTAGTTGTGAGATTTGAATCTATCTCAATTCTCAATTGTTCACTTATTAACCATTGTTCTTATTTTCAAATATCCAAATATTAAAGTTTACAAAGCCCTGCTTAATGCTGTGATCCTTTGGCTGAGATAGGTTCCACATGACACACATACATGTGTCTTCCAATACACACAAATGTGTGTCATGTGGGTGGATAACAGTAAATAAAAGTTGACACTAAATAATTGCCTAAGGTTACGATAAGATCATTTGATCCCCATTTTAGTGTTTAAATCTCCCTTTTACCATAATTACAGTAACGGCACTTTTAATTAAGTAGACTGACGATGCTTGCTTGTTATAAAAAACTTGGACCCCAAGCTACTGTTCAACAATAATTTTGGCGAGGTTAAAATTGAGACAAATTCAACAAGTTCGGGGAACTGTTTGGAGGAAATATCCGAGAGAAGAAAAATAAATAATTTAAAAGTATAAAAAAATTTTAAAAATATAAAAACTCATAAGTTTTTTAAAAAATTTGGGAATTATTCACAAATTTTAAAAAACACAATTTTTGAAAAATTTGTATTTAATTCGCAAAACTTTAAATTCGTAAATTATTCATTTATTATTATTATTTTTTAAATTTGACAATTTTTGTGATTATGGCTCAATCGATTATTCATTTGGCCTCATGTTACATAGGTTTTCCACCTGTACGCTTAAACGGGTCAAAGGGCCTCCTCCGCCAAAACAAACCATACGTGGTGGGAGTTTCCCTTCAAACGAGCGACCACTTATGCCAAAAATATCGGGATTTCATCGAATCATCTAGCGAGAAACTCAATTTCACATTGTTGCTGTCAGTTCCGTTTAATTCGAGAAATATTTTTTCTTTAAAAAAATCAGAAATTATAAAATATAAATAAATTATATTTATATTTATATATATGATAATTTATTTAAAAATAAAAAGACACATATACATATGACAATTACAGAGCAGCATAAAAGAGCACAAACTACAATAGTGAGGGTTAACTAACAGAACCCAACCCACACCAATATCGAACTCATGATTAACTCTCTCACAATGGAGGAAGCTTGTCAATTGGGCTCATACCTCTTTGGTAAACTTAAGATATTAATATTCTTTTTCTTAAAAAAATAAAGGCAACGATGTCTTTAAAAAATAAAATAAGTGTGTTTCATAATTTGACTTTGCATACATTAATAATTTCTAATTCTAAAATAATAATAATAATAATACAAAATGCATCAAAATAATAATAAATATTTCCAAAAAATTGGGAGAATCAACAAATCAATCAAACAGGAGATACAAGAACTTTTCTAAAATTTTAATTAATTGAGAGAATTTTGTGACAGAATTTAGAATACCCACACCATCTAATGGTTATGGCGGGGAGGATCCGATTGAGACGTGAGCCCAACGCAACCCGTACTCTACTCTCAATAATGATCGGGTAGGAAGCCAGAGTCTTCTTCTTATCCCTTCCACTTGGAACTATACACGTGTTACTTCTTAATACTAATACTAACCTCCACGTTATTTACTCAGTAACTCTGAAAATAATTATAAAAGAAAAAGGAAAAAGATTTCGTTTTTCACAAGAATTGAGATATCGAAGAAGAGCCCCTCTTCTTTACCAGATTGATTCTACATGGGTTTGTCGATTTAACCCCATCCCAATTCGAATTTTCATGTCTGACGAGGAAATCTCCAAAGAAGATGGAGATGATGAAGTGGCCGATTGCAGAGATGAACTAAAGAATCATAAGAAGAAGAAGAAGAAGAGGAAGAAGAAAGGGTACGATAAGGCAAAGCGGTGGGTTTTATCCCCTTTCATAAAATTCAATAGATTATACAGCAAAAAAACATCTTCCAAATATTCTTCTGGTAAGGGTGGTTATCTCTGTTTTATGCAACCCATTCCCTCCTCGGCTTCACCTACTAAATCTCCGCCTACCGACCCAAATAGTCCAAGGTTTTCGTATGAGTTTCAGAAATTATTTATTGAAAGAAACGATTTTTATGCATTGGAATGCAATGTTCATATGGATGTCTAGTATTTAGAGTTACCCACAACATTATTCATTGGATTTTTTTTTTTGGGGGGTTTATATGAAAACTGTGAGTTTCAATAGCTTGGAATTGTAAAATTGGGGGTCTGATAATTTGACCCATCTAGTGCATTGTGTCGGTTTGTTCGAAATTTGCCAAATGCAAAATGGGTAACTGAATTTTGGTCATGGAAATTGGGCTTCGTGTATATGGTATGCTAATGGGTGTTTTGTATGGGTCAATGCGTAAAATTAGGGCCTTTTTTTATATTATGGCACTGAGAATACATGGTAATTCACTGGCATTTGATGAAATTTTTTACGAAGATAGAATTGATAAAATGGATCGGATTGGTGCAATGGCACAATTCCGAGCAACTCCCACAATGGCACAGTTTCTATTTGGGAATAGAAATCTGCTTTTCGGAGGACTTGTGGATAGGGGATAGGAATGGTGCCATTGCACATGTTGGTGTATGAGCCTTTCATGAGACTGGCCTCAGATAGGAATGGTGCCATTGCACATGTTGTTGCTTGTTAGCACTAGCGACTTGGCTGTGGTGTGGGATGGGAGGCTTCGTCATCGTAGAATGAGAGATAGGGAATGTACCTTGTTTGTGGAACTTTTGAACTTGCTTCAAGGGGTGTCCTTTAACAAATGGGGAAGGAGATAGAGTGGAATTATGGTGCAAAAGACATAATCTTTGTTAAATATTTCTATAGTTTCTCTATAGTAGACCTCTTATTACTTGTGACTGAACCTCGATTTGGAAGGGGTGCACTCTTCCTTGCCGTATAGCCGTATCAGAAAGAAAAAAGGAAGCAGATCTCCTTCTTCTATCAAGCACATTCCTTGAACCCAGAAGAGAAAATAGAGAGAGCTACGACCAAAATGAAATTTCAATTGATAGAATAAATAATAAATCATTCAAAATGACTTACCGAAAACAATAAAATTACTAGAAATAGTAAAAAAGTCCTGACCCAACTAAACTTTCCAGCAACCTTCTTTGACTAAAAACAAGACCTTTCTATGCAAACTCGAACTCAAAATCTTTAAAACACTCCTAAAATAAATAAATGAATTTTAAGTTGGTCTACCCTTTTTGGCCCTCTGTCTTCCAATGTACATGTCCAAGAATTCCTCGATAACATGTTTCACATCTGGGACACGTCCTAAAATTAGTCCGCTTGAAAGGAACTCGCCCCCAAGTTAAGGTTCAGATAAGCTGGTTCTTTGGGTGCATGTAACTCGAACAAATCAGCATAGCATTAAGTGCCAATTAGATGGTATCCTCAGGAAGATCAACCACATAGGCATTGTCATTGATTTTTAGGACATGCCCATACCCCTTACTCTTCAACGTTTTGTATGTTCCAACTAGGAAATGTTCTTTTCTAAGATAAACCATCACCATTTCTTCGTCACTTGTGCTTATCTGCATTGTCCTTGTACTTTGTATTTAACTTTCAAGGAGCTTATTAATATTTGCATGTACGACTTGGATTTTATCTTCCATATTCTCTGCTTCAATACTCATACCTGGAAGCTTTGGAAAATCCACAAGGTCTATTGTGCGCATAGGGGCATGACCATATAATCTTCAAATGTAACTTTCATGTGGACTTGTTCACCATATTATTGAAGGCAAATTCGGCTTGCGCAAGAGAGCATCCCACTGGTTGGTCTTATTATTTAAGAAGCATCAGATGATTATATTCACCACCTCCATCTGGCCATCTGTTTGAGGACGGTACGCACTATTGTACTGTAGACATGTATCAAATATCTTCCATAAGTTCCTCCAGAAGTGACTAAGAAACTTGGTGTCACGATCTGAAGTGATAGTCTTTGGCACTCTACAGAAAAGATTGGCTATATTAGAGGCATATGTTGTTTTCTTGCAGGGGAAGAAGTGAGCCATCTTGGAGAAACTGTCGACCACCACAAAAACGTAATTCATCCCTCGTTAAGTTTGTGATAGACCTAACACAAAATCTATGGATAGATCACTCTATGGAGCTGATGGTACCTGATGTGACATATACAGACCCGTATTCTGAGATTGACTCTTAACTGCTTGACAGATAGGACCACTGCACAAACTACCACTTCTTATTCAGCTAGGGCTAATTATGCCACTCCGCCACGAAAGCAATTCTCTTATCACGACCCAAGTGTCCACCTATACGACCTCCATGCAACTCTTTAATAACCGGTTCCCTTAATGAACACCTCAGGGTGCATGAATGATTTCCACGAAAGAGGAAACCATTATGCACATGCAAATATCCTCCTGATTGCCTCATCGGACATCTCCTTCAACTGTCCCTAACATCCTCATCTTTTACATTTAACTCCTTCGAATTTGCGAACATTTCAACCTCATTAATCATACTAACTAATAAAGCTGATCGCCTACTCAATGCATCTGCTGTCTTATTCTGCTAGCTTGATGGTGTTTCAACAAAAAAGAATCTTGCTAGCATGCACATGATTCACGCTCATCTAATTATAGAGGAATTTCAGTACCTGATCAGGTATAGGACAAAGTCCCACTGAATCAAATAATGCTTCCAATGACCCAAAGCTTGAACCACTACCTACAACTTCAACTAATACGTGGACCACTTCTTATGAGCTTCACTCAATTGTTCACTATATAAGGGAACTGACCTACCTTCTTGTGACCTGTGTTGTCATATGCGATTATGTGATCCCATATGGCTGGGTTGCATAAGCCATGAAGTCTTATGCAACCCAGTATAGTATGCCATCGCTACGTTGACAGCTGAGATATGCTTGCCCGGGGTCATGGGTGTAACCTCCTCACTGTCTGCAGATAGCAGCTTGGGTTGTTTGAGTTTTTGTTCTATTTTTGTTTTTTAGTTCTGTAGCTGCCCAACTTGTGGGCATGATGGCACTTTTGATCGTTCAGTTTTTATTTGATGGCACCTGTCTTCAGCGTATGTTTGTTTTTTGAAATTTAATAATAATAATATTATTACTAATGAATACAAAAAAAAAGTGGCAATAGTCTGTAGATGCCATCACCGTGAATGCAAGATGGAGAGTGCTAGATACACCTTTAGCATCAGCTCACCAAATTGAGATGGTCAACAGTCAAACTAAGCAAATCTAATATGTCACTCGGTTGTTATGGGCATAACTTTTTACGGTTTGGGAGCTATGGCATGTGTAGGACATGGGAATGCACAGAGAGGATGACTATTTAGTGGCTAATCATTAGAAAGGCCCTTTCTTGGATGAAATAGGTAAATTTTATTATTAGATTCAGTTAAGCCATCAGGTGAGGATTAGAGGATTCGTATATAGTTTCATGTCAATTCTAAAAGTATCCAAAGAATTGTTCATTATAGGGGGCTCAATAGTCAAAACCTCACATGGATCAAGTTTTAATCGACATGCAATGTACTTATTACTTTAATTGGACATCAACAGGAAAGAAATACTCTCTCCTAGATATTAAGGATGACGATTTCATCCATAAGTTGTGAATTAATCTGTCTGAAAAAGCATTCAAGTAGATCTAAACCTCTGAATCTCTTGCTGTTCTGCTCCGTTGCTTGATTAAGATATTTAGCTTTTCTTGAGGAACATAAGCCTGCTGTTTCCTCATTCTTTATTCTTTTCTATTTGCTTTTAAAAACTGATCAATTAAACGAGTATAAGGTAGATATATTCGAATTGATCTTTAAGATGAATTCTTTCCTGAAGACAAAGTTGTCATTCGACAACCATTCGATTTCTAATATTTAGACTATATTTAGGACCAATATTCATAATATCAGGAGCATGAGAAAGCAAAACATCATATTGTTTCTCTAGTTGTCAAGTCACATAAGGGAAGGAGAAGACATTAATTGGAGCTGGTTGGTGTTTGTGAATTATTCAATGATTCTGTTCTGGCCTAGCAGGAATCAAAGTTCTTGTTCTTTTTTCCTTTGTTGTATTTCTCTCCAATTTGTATATCTTGTTGTAGTAACTCTTTTCTGAAAAGAATTTTAGATTCAAAGTCCTTTGCAGTTGAGATTCACTTGAAATAAAATTTTCTGTTGTTTCAAGAAGAGATCTTACAATCATGGGTTAAAATATCGGGTTATTGATACGTATCGTCCGAGCTCCAAAACGATACGTATCGGTATCGGTCTGTATCGGACGATACATTGAATGTATCGTTCGATACATTCAATACATTTGAATGTATCGAACGATACATTCAATGTATTGTTCGAGTCCAATACCGATAAGTATCGTCCGATACGTATCGGTATCGGACGATATTTTGATCCATGCTTACAATGGAACATATGGATGCGATCTTCTATGTAATCAGAACTTACGAACAAGGTCTATGTTCAAGCTGCATAAGCCTCAGATTCAGCAATAGAGCTTGTTCTGGATTGTATATCTGGAAGTTTGAACTACTGTACATATGTAATATATACAGGCAATGAGCCAAAACTGGGAATACGGAGTAACCTATATGACTGCATCAAATTGGGTTACTTTGAAACTTTAGATTATAATTCTGCTGCAAGAAGCAAGAGAGAACAAAAAGTGAAAAATATGCTCATTTCCGACCTCCAGTAACAAAAAATAGTGCGATTCTGAAACATAGAACTACTCGGAGTATAAGGTATGTGCAAGTATATGTAGTAAGAAGCTTTAGAAAATGGGCAAGATATGCGGCTATGCCTTAGAGAAACTACTTGACAAAAGAACAGAGATGTTTTCCATAGGACTAGATGCAACATCCATGATCCATTCACCAATGGTTCCCTATATTTGTGAAGAGCTTGTTCTTATATCACAACTTTGTGGTAGAGAAATAATAACGGGCTTTATCTAACCTTATCTTAGTTGCTGTACTTTGCCAGTTCTATGTTGCAGCTTTAGTAGAGCATTCATCGTTGTCATCATCCTCATCATAGCCTTATCCCATCTATTTGGGTTGCTTTGTGAGTCCTAGTTCTCCACCTAATGGGACATCATACGGATTTAACGGGGTATTTTAGAGATGGCTGTGTCAACCTGATGCCAACGCTCCTTTCTCACCCAGGATTGGGATTGGCAATGGCAGAGTTAGTTTTGGTGGAGCATCGACTCTTGTTACTGTATTTTCAAATCTTCATGATTTCAATCTCTCTCTCTCTCTCTAAGGATTTCTTAGTTCAATCTTGTTGAATTTGAGTTTTTATGGGAATTTTTGAGAAGCTAGAATGGATAGCGATTTTTTTTGTTCATTAATTTTTAAAAGTAAAGATTTTGAGGCTTCTTAACCTGGTCTAAACTGAAGTTTTCTAACATATTGCCTGGTAACTTTACTCTTACGAAAACCACTGCTGTGGAAATATGTTCCAATGCTTTTATTAGAGATGCCCTGATTACCTTTATATGAATATTCAACAGCAAGCACCTCTTCGGATGTTTAGAGTCCATGTTACTGTGCTGTGTTTGGCCATTAGTGCATTTAGTACTTCTAAGGCTGCTTTTGGGTTAGCTCTTATACCTGCTCTCCACTAGACCAGATAAAATCTGCTCTAGCAGAGAGCAGTTTTATCACTTAAAACAGCCCCCCACAAGAGCAAATGGGATGAGGAGTTGTGTTGCCAAACATGAAAGCAGTTTCCTGCTGGAGCCACAGAGCTAACCCAAATGCAGCCTAAGACATTTATACTCTTTTCAATTATTGACGTTCTCAAAACTTTTGGATACAAACCTTCCAAGTAGATCTTTGTTGGCTCAATATGAGAAGAAGATATAATTTAACTTTTGTTGGATGCCAGAAATTTTACAGTAGTTTCATTTAATTTTTTCTGTCAAGGGAAACTTGTAATTGTCTTACTTGATATTGTTGTACCCTTTTATTAATTAATATCTAAAACTTTATTAACCTATTCTTATAATTCTTAACTTTGTTATATTCAACTACTTAAAATTATATTAAAAATGGGTAAAGATAGATATTTTTATTCATTTTACCCTGTTCCCATTGATTGTCAGCACTCTTACCTCTACATGATTTTATTAATCTTTTTCTTGGTGATACTATTGAACTATGATTCCTTTGGCCGACCTTAAGTAGATGGAATAAGGTTAATGATTAAAATTATGTTCTGTGGCTTCATAAATAAACAACTCATTCTGAATGTGAAGTCTTTGGGCTTTGCGCAAGCACGGAAACTAGCCTGTTGGTTCCTGTTTAGAAGCTGTTAAAAAAAGTTGCTGATGGATCACTGATTCCTGGGTTATTTGGAAGGAAAGAAAGGGCATATCTATCACATGATAGGGGACGTTGTCAGGTGTGCTCTTTAGGGACTTCCCTTTTCAGGAGAGAGGAGTTTTGGGCCTCATCCTTTATCATGTAGTCAGGGTTCTTTCTGTTTCGATTCTGGCCTCGGTTAGGCCTTTTCTTTTGTACTTTTCTTTTCTTTTCCGGGTTCTTCGGAACCTTCTAAGCTTCTTGCTTAGGTTTATCCGGATGTAGCTTGTGGGTAGGGGGCTGGTGGCAGAATCTTAGACTTTTACCGCATATTCTTGGGTGATTAAACAGATAATGGAGCCGAGCTAAAAGTGGTGGAATTCGGTATTAGCTTGCTATCAAGCAGGGATGCCAAGGGATACATTGTTGAAGGGGATTCAATGTCTCATTTCTTTGCTCAACAACAGTGCCTGCTGTGGATACATTATTGAGGGGGATTGAATGTCTCATTTCTTTGCTCAACAGTGCCTGTGTCCTGTGGATACATTGTTGAAGGGGATTCGATGTCTCATTTCTTTGCTCAACGACATTGCCTCTGTCCTGTGACGGTTCTCAAGACTGCAAACATATCATCAGACACCCAGTGTTTGAGTCCATGTAGCATAGATCCCTAAAAAGTGGCCCTAAAATCACATGGTACGCATCAAACTCAAATGTGATTTTAGGGCATTTTTTTAAGACCTGTGCCATGTGAAATGAAAACCTGACCATTTGATGAAACGCTCATGATATCAAGATCCTGAAAAACGATCTTCATCGCCTGCAGTATGTTGCAATATGTTTCAATCGGTTTCAGACGTAGGTGCCTTGGGCAATCCTGTAGGTGCAAAGAGAAGTACCCAAAAACAAAAGATAGGGTACTTTAAGAGCTGAGAGAGGTTCAAGGAGTTAAAATTGAACCCGGTGCTTCAGAGTGGTTAAGTGCATTAAAAATTTAAAATTGAACCCACCCTATAACAGGTTACATGGTAACTGCTCATTTTTATGACATTTGACCACTTATCTCCCGATGGAGATGTTTTTCATGGCGCCATTGATCTCGTACCAGTTGGTTACCTATAATAATAATAATACTAACAATAACAATAACAATAACAATGTTACACGTACAAAATATCGTAATGATCATATAATCGCCATCTCATCATGTCTGTTAAAAATCAGCCACTTGATTTGCTTGGTAACCTTGTCAGTAGGGCTGTCAAGTGGTCGGTTCAACTTGACACCAGAACCACTCGACCCGTATTTTTAACCGGACCAGGCACATAAACTCACCTGTCAGGTCTACTTGATTATATATATATATATATATATATATATATATATATATATATATATATATATAATCATAGAAAATAGAGAAATTTTACTGGGTCGGGTTTTCGGGTTCTCTCGGCTTGGCTCAGGCATAAATTTCGGCAAAGTTTAATTTCATTGGAATGCATAATGTAGGTTACACGGCTTCAAAGACGGATTTATGGTGTCGTTAAATATACCATAAAGAAGATGAAGAAAATAAATTCCACAGTTTGAAATTAGCAAACCTTAATTTCAGTCGGTTTCGATTTTTAAAAGTGGGAGAAGTGCCCATGGCATTGGTTACAGATTTTTAATACCCATTTAATGGATCAAAGATTGTTTAACCTTCTCTTAGTTGGAGATTTAGAGCAAACAGAAGAAGGCGAAAAACTAGTAACAATCCCAGAATGAAGATGCCAGGTTCTGCACTCTTTACACTAATATTGATAGCCACTTTCTGTGAATCTCTTCCTTTAGACAAAGTGGAGGTTAGCATAGCCAACAGACTGGGAGGTGGGAAAATCATGATCATTCATTGCCGATCTGAAGACGACGATCTCGGTTTACGGAAGGTGTCCAACGGTGGAAAAATCAGTTGGTCATTTAACGTTGACTTTTTCGGAACAACTGTTTTCTACTGTGACATGGGTTGGGAGAAAAGGAGAAAGTTCCATTTCGACGTTTATTCTTACAAAAGGGATGGGAGCAGGTGCTCCACTGCGTGCAACTGGCTGATAGCTGAGGAAGGCCTTTATTGTTGGAACCAAGAGACACACTTATTTGATTTCATGTATAACTGGTCAAATTGATAGATATAAATCAAGCCCCTCCTCTTAGCTACTCTTACACCCTGTGCCTCTGGATCTTCCTTTTTTTTTTTTTTTCTGTTTTCTATTGGTCTATTGGTTTCACTAGCCTCCATTTATATTAGGATTTGCTAAATTTTCAATACTAAGTTGTGGTGCTGCTTGAAATGGAGACAACTTTTTCTTTTCTTTTTTTGTTCGTGGTGTCAGTGACTATTTTTCATCGAATTAGTGGTAGGTATCCAAATCCCTTGTCGATGCTCTTGGTACTTGGATTAATTTTTGGGACACGCATACCATATGGAACCACCATGTGTTCCGTGATTTATAACCCAAAAGATTGGGTTGAAAGATATCTTATCGCATGATTCAATGTGGTTTGAGGCCATCTCGATCACATAGTATATGACTGCTTTGTATCAAATGATGGAGAAAAGTTTCCATCCCAGCTTTTGAACCAAAGATCTTTAGATCATAATCCACCTATCAGACAATGCACATGATGATTTCACATGGATGCCTCAAGTACCCAGTCCCCTGGCAATCAGGCCACTTACCAAATGCTAACTCTTTTTTGTATGTAACGATAACCCAACCCTCCTAGTTAGCCAATGGTGTATTTTAGATTTAGACTACAATGGACGGATCAAAATCTCGAACCGCAAAGTTGTGTAGGTAGACTATGAAATGCATGAAAGTTTGTGCGCATCACAAGGTCACACGGAGGTGCAGTTCACTTCGGAATGCCCATCATAGAAGAACTTTAGGCGCATCACAAGGTCACACGGAGGTGCAGTTCACTTTCCGAATGCCCACCATAGAAGAACTTTAGACGATTCGATTGAAAAACTTGTATTTTAAAATACATGGAACTCTGCTAACACTAATATAAACTGGTATAATTAAAAAGAAGCAGCACCAGAGTTTTCCATTGGCAATTGATGTGATGATGAGGTTTAGGGATTGTTGAGTAGGGAGAGGTTGCGAGATTGGTGAGCAATGAGAGTTGTAGTTGAAGAGGGTTCATCCAGTATAACTTCATAGCCATCCCTCATGTTATCCATCCCTTGGCCCAATAGCTGCCAGAAAAGCCCACCACCACAAGACCCACCACTTCTTGCTGACTCATAGATAGTGTTATATGTTGTCCCGAAAATGGTATCTCTTTGGCTTTCGGTGTACCCCGAAACTTTAGAAGATTTTCCAAACTCCGCTACCAGGAGGGGTTTTCTGACAAGTGTATTTGAATCTTGGATGTGGGATTCTAACCACTTGTCTAGGAAATTGAGTTGGGCCTGGTCTGATGCCCCAGGTACCCTGCCACCCAACAAGAAAAAATGGAAATTTGTTAAGATCTTTTTCTTTTTCTTTTTTATAATTTCATTGAAGAGAGGAAATTACCATCAGGATCAACTGAGCAAGTAGGTCAGCAAAGAGAAAAACAAATAAAACATGAAGACAAATACGAGGAGTCTGAGAACAAACTTGAACAATAAACAAAGACCCGAGGCCAGAGACTCCTAGTGAGAAGAAGGCCCAAAAAAGGCCTGAAAAATCCAAAATTATCATTTCCTCTTCTTTTAGTTAATATGTTTGATTCTTTATTCGTTTGTCATTTCTTCTTTTAGGCAAAAGAGGTCATTTCCTCGTTTAGAAAAGTGCGAGAAGTGATTAGAATCATTAGATATACTCTTTGGTTTAATGATTTTATTCACTCCTTAAGGGCCGGTTCGGGCATCATAATCATCATAGCCTTGACACATGGCCCCACTCTACTTAAAACAACAATGGTCATTGTGTGGGGTCATTAGGGGCAAACACATTATTAAACGCTGCCCCATGTGTCTTTCCTCGGAGGAATCGATCCCCCACGTCCTCATTCACTGTCAGGTGGCGTATGAAATCTGAAACACTGTTTTACGATCGTTCGATCTCTGCTGGGTCTTTCCGGATTCGCTCCCTCGTCTTCTGGTTAATTGGATCCGGAGTAAGTGGGATGGGCCTCAAGGCGCTTTTTGGAGGGTGGGAGCCTATGCGATCAGTTGGTGCATTTGGCTTGAGAGAAACAGTCTAATTTTTGACCGTGTTCGGCGCCCTATCGGGATTATCCTAAAATCGATCAAGGACTGCATGTGTCTTTGGCTCACCCTAGATAAACATGAGGGGCAGGGATGTGAGGACTTATGGAATTACCTTGCTCCTTCCTGTTCTTGTGCCTGTTTTGCTATTCTCTGTTGTTTTTTAATTTTTGTTTGTTTGTTTGCCTATCGACCTCAACTTGTTTGTACTTCCTCTCAGCTTCTCGCTAATATTTTGCAATATGAGTTTCTCTATTTATTGATAAAAATAATAATAATAAATAAATAAATAAAATAATAACATAAGATAGCGCTGCCTGTGGATATTTTAACTTAGTGGCAATATACTTTGGAAAAGGGTTCCATCCTCCAATGGAAGACAGTGATTTTCCTCTAATGTTCCATGTGGAGCTTCATGTGTCCTCCAAAACAATGTTTGGGTGCCACATGTAGCTCCGGATATTGCTTAGATCATCTTTGAAAAATTATTTAAAAACTCATATCTCCCATGTGTTGTTTTAGCTTTAAAATCCCAACCATTGAAATCATTTAATGTTTTACTTGTGTTTTTAAAATTTTATACAAAATAAAAAATTGCATATCACCCAAACAGTGTTTTTGAGTATCACATGGAGCTCCAAGAGCCTTAGAAAATGGTCGCTCTGACGAAACTGGGGTCCATATAATTTATGTTATCTAATTAAGTTTTCTATTCAAATTGGTTTTCGAATAACTCTAGTGATTTTAATCACTTCTCTCTCTGTGATCTCTGTCAACATACGAGTCATACTGGTTTTTTTTCTCGAGTTTTATCGTACCATATATATATATATATATTACCAATTTATCTTGGTAGACATTACCATTGATCTGGGTAGGCATGAATAGTTGCAAAATCGATTCCTTTAATCTGATTATTGGAGATGAAATCTGTTCCAACTTGGTAACCAGGATTAAACTGCTTCTTCTCAGGCATTGATTCTCCATAAAAACCTTCAAGGCCCACTTCCAATAGATGGTTACTGTCGATTGATTTGACATAAGCAGCCATTTCTGTAATCCAATCCTATAAACAAAATGTAAGAAATTAATATACATATGAAAATATAATTAGAGTAAGTTGTCCATTTTTCAGGTGAATTTACTTGGGGCGCCATGGTTTTAAATACCGGGTGTACCTGATACATATCAGCCGATGTGTATGGGGTTAGCCCCCACTCGACACTATATTACTCCCGATTTGATATAGCGTCAAATATTGGCCCATATCAGCCGATATGCATCTAATGTGAACCTGACATAATACGAAAAAAGCCCTTTGGAGAATTTGTTATTATTATTTTAGATTATTATACATTCTTTTAAAATTAGAAAGGAACAAAATACTTAAATATCGGCTGGTTTGGCTGATACGTGTCTGTTAATATCCGATACGTATCAGCTTCACCCTTCCGCCATGTGAAACTTGAGACGAATGATGTTAGCGGAATGTGCAAGTGTCTCGGAGTCCGCATAGAGCACGACTCATATATCGTGTGTTGACGATCAGGTCGATCACTCTTTTTTTGTTTAGTATATATATATATATATATATATATATATATATATATATATATATATATATATATATATATATATATATATATATATATATATAATACATTGATTCACAATAAAATGAGCTGTAAATAAAAAAATTAAATATTTATAATAACATTCTTTTTTCTATACCAAATGAATACTTATACTTGCTGGTTAAGCCTCTAGCTTAGCAAAATGAGGCCAAAGGGCAGACCAAGAAGTAGTTCACTAGGCCAAACTGAACTACGAACTGCTTTATAATTTCCTTGGGTCTTACCTAATCTACTTGAATCCACTCTAATAATGGCCGCATGGATCACATGTATAATATATATTTACATAAATTTTGAAGTGCACCACAGGTATAGAATTGTGTTGGGTGACCAATTCACCTAATACTAACTCTAGTAAATAAAAAATATAAAAAATAAAAGGAGAAAAAAATGCACATTTACCATTTTAATTGGTTAATAAAATTGAACTTGCCATTGGCATCTAAGTTACCATACTGCAGGCCTTTGTATTTTATGTATGGGGTGTTTAGCCATAGTACAGATATTGCTCAACGAAAAGACATGCTAGTCAAAAGGTAAGTATTAACCATGAGATTTGCGCACTTTGATGAAGATGGTTGTTCATATATATATACTTTTTTTTCGTAAAAGAATAATAGAAAAGGGGCACTTGGTTCCGTCCTCCAAGATTTCACGTGGAACTCATGTGGTACCCAAAATATGTACTATTTGGGCACCACATGATGTATATGTGCATTGTTAAATTATTATTATTTTTTTTAAATTAACTTTTTTTAAAGTATAAGTCAAACATTAATTGATTTTAATGATCCAGATTTAAAGTCTCAAAAAATAAATCGTAGAGATGAGTTTCTGAATTTCTTTAAAAAAAAACTAAGCAATGCACCCGAGTTTTATGTGGCATCGAAAAGTGTTTTGGGAGTCAAATGAAGCTCCATGTGGAACCTTGGAGGATAGAACATTTTTTCCTTAGAAAATTACGAGGTTAACTAACAACATGTAAAGGGATCAGTTACACAGATAGTGCAATGAAACTGGTGCGCATATTTGATTAGTCCAAGTAGTTAAACTTGTGGGTTATCACTGGCATATGGCTCAGCCAAAAGATTGTCCTTATCGTTCTGATCAGATCACCTTATTAACGACCATTAAATATGAACAACCACCTATTTAGAGTGGATAGACTGGATGATTCAGTAATTGTGATTTTTTGGTCCACTTCAGTTCAATATTAAGATATGATATTCATGAGTTTGACTACTTGAAACTAATAGAGGTTATGTACCTAATCCAAACCCCAAAATCAGCTACTGTATATATCTATCTCGGTTTTAATCTCATTTCATGGAGTGCTAAGAAGCAAGACACAATGTCATGATCAAGCTCCAAGTCTGAATACCGGCAGCTCGCCTAGACTAGTGCTGATATGTCATGGTTACGTTACTCTTTTGGGATTTGCGAATTCCTATATTGAATGCTCCTCTAATATGGTGTGACAATAATAGCTCAATTGCACTTGCATCCAATCCATTTTTTCATGCCCAAAAAAGTGGTACGTCGAGAGCTTGATGTTCGATATATTCACACAACAGACCAAGTCGTTGATATTTTTACTAAGGGGTCTCTCCTCTGTTTGATTTCAACAATTGCACAACAAATTTTATGGTTCGAGATAGTCCCATGAGTTTGAGGGGATGCAATAGAGGATATATACATGATCCAAACTCCAAAATCAGAGAGATTCCTTAGATTTCTAAATGATCTGTGAAGATCCCCAAGATTCTCTTGTTGTGCCATTTTCAGCAATTAACTATAATTGATAAGATTGATTTTTTATACTTTCTATAATTGTTGTATTCTACCTTATTGGTTGTTATCAAAGTTTCTAAAACCAAGGAATAATATCTATATATATATTCATGTCATAAATGAAATGAAACATGATAAAATCTTTTAAATCATTTTGTCTTCTAAAATTTACTTACTACTAGGCTTGAAAATAAGGCGGCAGTCATGGCAAACTAATGTTGTATACAACTCTTTACCTGTACCGTTTTACCAGATAGATCACTGTCGCAGCGAGGTTCGTTCATGAGTTCCCATGCAAAAATGGTGGGATCATCCTTATATGCAACCCCAGTAATCGAGTTGATTCTCGAGAGGACGGCCTGCCAAAGAAAAAAAAGTGATAAATAACTTAAATGTTTAGTGTCATATGTTTTTTTTTTTATTGAAATTAAAGTACACAAATGAGATGATTAGAACCGTTTAATGGGTGTGATTTTTCAACTGACCCCTGCCCCAATAACGGGCTAATTGTTGAACTACTTGGCTTTTAAATGAGGGAAAAGAAAAGAAAGTAGAGTGATTAGAACCGAAGTGAAGAAGTCAGACATTTTAATTTGCACCTCTCTATATTATCTAGAAAAGACTTTTAAAACTTCCGACAAACAAATAAATAAAAACATAAAATGTATTGACCAACCTTGAATCTAGAACATCAAATTCAAAAAGAAAAAGAACCTTGAAATGGTTCTTCACATGTTTGACCCAATATCCTATTATGAGTCCATTTTTTTTTATAAACTTTCTAAAATAGTATAATAGGCTAAAACTTTTTACAAATAATCCTTATTTTCTAAACAACATGGTAAGAAATAAAATTCGACGTCTTATACCTTGACATGGTTCTTGTAGTAGCCTTTGACGACATCGTTCCTATAGAAATCATCGTCTGAGTTCAAGTATTGCCCCTTATCTCTTCCCCATTGAACATATTGTTTTCTTCCCCCAAAATCACCATAGTTATTTACCAAGCTTAGAATCAAACGAATCCCGTACTTCCGAGCTTCAGAGACCGCAAAATCTAGTCCCTGAAATAGAGAAAATTAAATAATTAAATTTAAAGCCTTACTTAAACATAGCCAGTTTTTTGGACCAAAAAATTAATCTACTTAGATTAAATTAATAGTGCTGCCTCTAGTTTAAAAAGTCGCGGGCAGCGCCTATATTAATAAACAACTCCCCACCCTCCCAAATCATGATCACAGTCATTTCAAACATGTGATCATGATTTCGGAAAAAATGATCACCATGGATAGTATTATAGAGCCACATTTTGATATTTTTTACTTAATGGGTATGATCACAATTAATCTAATCTGTTTAGATTCAAACTGGCTCTAAGTCTATTCTCTCATAGCCCTTTCACAGACAAAATGTCTATTCACTCATAACCCTGTTGGCTTATTGGCTCATAAGAAAAGGTCTTAAAGGTTAATAAGCTTCTTATTACCTGAAACATATCTTCATTATAGGAACCAGGGGAAAATTGCAATGGTTTGGAACCACCATCACTGAAAGCCCAAGTTCTTGCTACACTCATTCCAAACCTTGAGGCTTGCTGCAAAGAAGAGGTCACCTTCTCCCTCTGAGAGGGGTCAGATGCCATGTACATTAGCCAATAAGCATTAAAACCGTTCAAATAATATGGCCTCCCATTCACAACAAAATGGGTTCCACTTGTTTTTGCGAAACCAATGCCGGATTCGGACTCGGCTCGAACCACATTACCCCCTTGCTGTTGGAATACCAGAAAAGCTAAGAAAACAAAGGTTTTAAAAACCACTCTTAACATCTTTAAACAAAAAAACAGGAACCCAAATGAATACTAAAGAGAGAGTAGTAAAAGAGACCGTTGTTTGAATTCTATGGAATGGGAGTTCCCTTGTGGTGTTTATATAAAGATGAAAAACTTGCAAAAGGGGGTCCCTCTTTATCTGCTGGGCTGATGGGTGCAATGAACCATATGGCCATGAAAGCCAAAGGAGCTGATAGAGATGACCACCGAAAAATGATCAGAGAAGTAAGAGATTGGAAGGTTTTGAGGATGCTTTTATAGTGAGAAAAATAATAAAAAAGTAAATAAAGAAGTAAAGGAGGAGGTGATGTATTTCTATATTTGTCATGTAATATATATAGTTGGCTTCTGGGTTTCTTTTCTAAGTTCCCAAGCAGAAGACATTTTCCCACCCACATACATGACTTTTTAGGTAGTTATTTGGATGTATAATGGTAGGTAGATGCAATTTTATTTGTGTTCAAATTAAATTTTAAAAAAAAAAAAAAAAAAAAAGTTAGCTATCTCGAAACAAAAGGCGAATTTATATCTGGATTTATGACTTATGGTTATCCGATCCTGAAATTCAGTTATACAGTTAGTAAAGGGAGCATGCATGACATGTATAGCTCTTTCTCATAGATTTATGCCCTGTTGTGCATCTCAGACCGTCCATTGCTTAATTAAACATTAATATCTAGCTAGCTATCCTTAAGAAAAACCACCAGATATCTTGCCAATTCAATGGGTTCATTCTATACAGGATGTATCTGTTTAGCTCATCTATTATGGTATGTACAACCAAAATTACCATGTTACATGTACTAAAATGAGGCCCCGGGATATGGGTTGAATGCATGGTGGATCCCTCCCTTTGAATAAGGTGGGGTCCAGTTGGTAACCATACAAGGGATCAGGTACCACAGCAACCTGCCCGAGGACAATCAAAGACCACCCAAAAAATTTAGGCGTGATCTGACATGTATCTACCATCCAAAATGTAGTCAAAGAGAAAAAAATCCAATGCATTAGAATGTATGGGGCGATGCATAAACTTTGACCACAGTTTTCACCACAAAAAAGATAATAAGTTTTAAATTTTTTTATAATAAATCCCATGCCAGGTGACACATGATGCTAAGAGGGGTGTTGTTTTGGGATCACATGCCATTTGGCATGTGATCTAGGATTTAAGTGCATGAGTTCATCCATGCACTCCAACCCATATACCCTTTTTCCTACTAGAATTACCATATATATATATACTTTAAAAAATATGGGTGTTATCACGAATACTATCCTTTATTATAAACTAGGTAGGCTCATGATCTCACCATCTATTGAGTACACGAATGAGAACAAAACGATCTCCATCATCTGATTTAAAGCAATCAATGGATTCTTGCTTTGCTTAAGTGAGGTGGCTATAACATTAGCAGAAGCCATTAGATTCAAACAGCTAGCTCATTAGATATTTTCACTCTTTTTTCTTTTTTTTAAGCCATGAAAATTAAATGATAAAAGGTAGATTGATAATTCAGCAATAAATGTTTTTTATTTCTTTTGTAATTGTAGATAACAGTTATTAACAGAAATAATATTTTGGTGAGCTTAGAATTTGCAACAACCCTCAAGTCTGAACCCACCCACGAGCTTATAGTGACATCACAATAACAACCAGGGAGGTCCAAGGCATTCTCATGTTTTCTTTCCTACATCACGGCTCCGGCTGTCCTTAATCAAACCTTTTTTTTTTTTTAAAAGATAATTAGGGCCCTTAATCAAACTTTGTGCTTAATTAAGTGATTCTTTTGATTTTAACCCAATCATTTGTACATTTAAGAGGAGGAATATGGAGGGTGAAGGGTAGGACTTTGAAAGGGTGGCTATATTCGCACCTACTGAAGGCACCTACATTAAAAATTATTGACTACTTCAAATCAGATAATTGAAATCATTTTCCGTCCCAATCTTTGACGCTATGGATCTTGAGACCATGGGTACTATTAGATAAGTTTGCACTTGTCCAGAAAAGGGATGTAAAAATCAGGTGATACACATAACCCTTGAACTTTATTTTTAGGTCACCTGTTGTGATGTGTGCTTTGTGGAATCAAAAACTGGCTGTTTGATGGTACACCCATGATCTCAAAATCTATAAAGTAAAAGGTCTCAAAATCCATCATATGAAAGAGTGTAATGAAAAAAGATCTCTATCATCTCACTTAAAGCAGTCAATCCATTTTTAAATTCGAGCTAATATATTATTTGGGTACATTATGAGGCCTCGTTCGGGTGTTTCTTGGTTTTTCCCAGAAAAGCTCAGATTTTGCTCAGATTTTGGACACTCATTCTGATGATTCTTTAGCAAACTTCAGTTCTGGTTTTCACCATATGCTTCTTTAACCACTCGATTCTGATGATTCTTACAAAACTCAAAATCCTTTGTTCTTATACCACCGATTCCTCTCGGAAAATCCTCGAATAGCTTCAATCGCTGGTTATACTACGACCGTAGAACGTGATCTTAATCATCGGTTTATGTCATCAATTTCTCTCAAAATTTACGGGCAACCAATCGAGATAAAATTTGAACATATTTGATTGAGTCTTTTCGAATTTGATTTAATTACTATTATTTTTAAAATGGGTCCCTAACACTACCATTGCACGATTGTACTGGCGTCGTCACCATAAGGAATTGAGTATGACAACCTCATGACGGTGACCCTTACCTCGAGAAGAGTCATTTGGGATACGATACACAACCCATATGATTTGCTTACGAAATAATAAAATATGAAAAGAGACAAGCTTCATATTGAGAATTATAAAGAAATCACGGATCGCCATACATAAATAACCAAAGTGGATAGGAGAACAATAATAATCGACGTGCAAACGCTCCACACATGCAATCTACATGCACACCAACATCGGGGCCGTAGCTCTAACTCTATCTATGACTTGTGTTTGTTGGGTTATCGCAGGTACATGGTGATATGTGGGTGGGTTATATGAGGGGTCATCTAAGTGTCGGCGTAACGCATTTAGTGCTTCATCGTACGAATGAAAGGAGCGATGACGAGCATGAGAAAAACCAGTTACTTCTCTCGAGCATTCCTCCCAGGTTCGATATATGCCCGGTCTCCTACCAACGAATACAACGTAATATTTACCCATATCTACAAATAGAAATAGATTGGTTAGTGAATGCAAGAGTGAGAAGTGGCTTATTTAATTGATTCACGAGTTTTTGAAAAATCATAAAATTTGTGAGTATATTAAAGATCGTCCACAGAGAATTTGTCTGAAATAGGAGATAGACCTCCAGATCTGTGCTACCAGATCTGGCTCTGTATTTATCTAGAAAGCAGATAAAGAAAGAGTGTTTGGTTTTGTCACGTTTAACTAAAAACAAATAAAGAAAAGATTTAACTAAATGATCCAGATCCGAGTTGGGAAAGTGTTTGAAATAAAACAAATGGAGAAGTAATAACTTTCTGTGATTTCGCTTTTGAATTTTAATGGAGAATCTGCAACTAAACAGAGTTGATTCAATCTTCATCTGGCTACCAGCGCAGATGTAAGAGAAATAAATCTGAATTCAGGAAGGGTTTTAGACTTATGGTTATGATCTGTCCACTTAAATGGTCACAGATCATCCAATGGTTGTTGACCTTTCCTCTATTCAGAACATGAATCAACACTGCAAGAGCTGTCAGAACTAGGTTATCAACGCTAATTCGTACAGGGGTAATGAATCAAGGGAAATTGCATGCAAAGTAGTGAATGTAAAGGAGTCTAATGCAGTAAGGTGATCAATCAGAACCCTTGACATGAATCCAATGGAGAAAACACAGCTTCAAAGAACCTTTAAATTCAATCTAATTACAGTAGCACGGCTTTAGAAAGCCTCGACCAGCCTTGAATCCGATCTCCTTGAGTTACAAATCACTCAACAACTCTCAAAAGCAAAACAAAAGAATACAGATAGACTATCCGGACCTAAGGAGGGAAATAGAAATGAAACTCAAAACTGGATGCCCCAATTGGGCAAATGGCTTCTATTTATAGCTTTCCTTCCATCCCGCACATGGCTGAATTAACCAATCAGAGTGCTCGATCCGGATTGCCCAATGAGAGTTGAGCACGGGATCCAGATCTGTTTCGCCAATGAAAATGCTCGATCTGTTCACCAATCAGCGCTAGAAGCATCAATTCGTTATAGAATTCAAAATCTGTTTTGAGCTTCTAGAAGTTCCCGCCAAGTAATTCAAATTTCGAGCGCCTACATGGGGTAGAATATGCCTTCGATCGCTACATCTTCCGTAATGTTCCTTGTTCTTTAATTGCATTGGGGCGCGTGCACGATTCCTAAAATACCCTTTGAACGAAATGTAATTTCCAAAACCCGCTTTCGCTTTAAGGGCCTTTTTCAAAGAACTTTGGCTTCAGATAGCCTTTTCAAGAAAGAACTTTGGCTTCGTAAAGCCTTTTTCAAGAAAGAACTTTGGCTTCGTAAAGCCTTTTTCAAGAAAGAACTTTGGCTTCGAAAGCCTTTTCAAGAAAGAACTTTGGCTTCGTAAAGCCTTTTCGCAAAAGAACTTTGTTCTGCTCGAATAGCCTTTTCTTCTTTTCGCAAAGGACTTTGTTCTGCTCGAATAGCCTTTTCTTCTTTTCAAAGGACTTTGTTCGCTCAATGACCTATTTGTAGTTTATTCCTCCTCGCCGTAATCGTGTTCTTTGCGAATTGAAGAGATGCTTTGCGAATTGAGCTTTAGCTTCCATTCTTCTTGCGTAATGGATCCTTTTTCTTCTTCGTGTCTTTGCTTCTTCTTTTCAAATAAGCTTTTTAACCATCACGAGGCTATTTCTTCACTCCATTTTTAGCTTGACATGAATTGTCATTTTTGATCATTTTAGGCCGCTTTTGATTTGGACTGTCTTTTTGGTTACATGCACTAAAGCACTTATTTAGTCCTCTCAAGGGTCTTTCAAGGCTCATGTTTAGGGTGAAAATGGTATTTTCACTACTTAAGCTTGCGATGGGTTTTAGTGCGGTTTATTTGATAAACAAGTAGTCTTTGGTCTTCATAGCATTGCTAGTTCTACCACATCTCTAGACCTTGGTACGGATTTCAAGTTCAACCACATCTCTAGACTTTGGATGTGGGAGAATCTTGACTTTCATGTTATTAATTTTCATTGGAAGAAGTGCGTCAAGATTCTCCTATTTCCACACAGTGTAGATGTGGTTGAACATGAAAAGTCAAAGCAAGTTGTCAACTATATGTCCACTGTGGATCAATTTTTATTTTTTAGGAAATAATGCATTAGGGTATTGAAACATATTGCAATATAGAACCATCCAAAATTACCTCTGGGAGTGTGCATATATTATTGTTAAGGACGAGACTCCTAAGTCATGATCATCATTTAAACACAAAATGGTGTTTAGATGATCTTATATCATGAATGGTGTAAGATCATCAAAGTGATCAATCATAGCTTGAAGTGCTATAGGACCAAAAGCGGTGTTTTAGGGAGATTTAAGCCATCTTTTGTATCGATTATAGTATCAACCGTTGTTTTCAGATTAATGGTTGATATTAAAATTCATCAACCGGATGGTTCACATCTACTTAGAAGCATGTTTCTTTGGGCTCAAACATGTTCTAATTATAGATCCTACCAAAGATCAAAATATTGGGTTCGATTTGGTTTGACCATGATCGGAACCGAAAATTTGAACCAAATTTTGGTTGATAATATGAATTTCTGAAATTTCCCCATCATACTGATTCCTACCGAAATTTTGGTTGTCGGTTTCGTTTGAGCATGCCTAAAACCGATGCGTTTGGTGAAATCTTGATTTCACCAAAATTTCCATCCATATTCCTACTTTAAAATAGGCGGTGATCACGGATGTGTGCAACATGGCATATGATAAATGCCACTTCAATGGGGTGAGATAGAAAGTCTAATTTTAATGGTGTGAGATCATTGACACACTATTTTGGTGTTTAAATGTTGGACATGAACCATTGCCATTATAGCTAAAGACCAAATTAGTAAGAGGTCAAATTGTACTTCCTCCTATTGGCATGCTTCTTTTGGAAAAATTGGGCATGCACTTGCTAAGATTGACTGAGTGCTATATAGCATTACAGAGAGACTCAAAATCGAGCAAGAGAGACTCAAAATGCCGAGATGGGTAGTGGAAACGAGCAGAGAGACTCAAAATCGAGCAATTCCACAAAAAAAAAAAAATTTAAGCAAAGAAATTCACCTTGGCCTTAATTCAAGCACCTTCATTGCCTTGGAATGCAAATGCGAGATGGGTTCAAGGGAGGCAAGGGGAGCATTTTATAGCCTTCAATGCCCCCCAAGGAGCTCCATTCAATTCTCACTCAACCTTCTCGTTGAAGCTATGGGACACGTGTCTCACCATGAGCAATTGGCCCCTACCAGATTTTCCAACGCTCAAGAACCGTGTGGCCCTTCAGATTCAAATGAAGTACATTTGAATCTCTGCAAATAGTTGAGCGGTGGCCCCTCTTGGATTGAGCGAGATGGTTTAAATGGCTCTCAAGCTAGCCATGTGAATGCACTGCAAAGTGAATCGGAGCAGAGATGTAGGAGGCAGGTGTTTTTAATCCAGGCTGGCCCCTACCTATCGCCATGGATGGTTGGGGAAGACGAAGCTCTAGCTTCAAAGAAGCTAATGCGTAGCGGCTACAAATGAGTTTTGATCAGCTGCATAGAGAATGACGAGTATACTTCACCAACCCAGATTCTGAGCTCAGAATCTGAGCTAATCCGAGCGGGTTGGTCGGACGACCAAACGTCGCCTTCTGCCGGAAAATACTCAGAATCCCGCTTAGCAAAAAACGCTGTCGAACGTGGGCTTTGCTCAGATTTTGGAAAAAAACCCAGAATCTGCCCAGATTCTGAGTACTTTGGGCTACCGAACGAGGCCTGAGGCTCCAAAAAGTGAGTCCTAAAATCCTTATATATGATCATGTGGTTGGGTGTGATGTAGCTGTAAATTAGTGTAGACGAGGTACGTTTCTTGGTCCATAGTATCAGGCTACCTTTACCCATCTACAGAAAGTTGAGTCCTTGCGGGTGATGGTGACCCACCTTATGATCATTCAAAGATATATTATAATAAAAAATCTCCACTAAAAATTGACTTTCACAGATTTATATGAAGGTTCAAGCATTGAGATTAGTGAAAATTAATCCTAGTCTCTCACATAATCCACGATTGCTAAGCATTTACTCAACCTTCAAATGAGATTTTGCAGTCCTGGGTCCTGACCAGCATCACAAGGTCATCCTCAGACTTACGAAGCACCCTTCATGTGATAACCAACCACTTCACTTGCTGATTTATAAGTTCAAAAGTAGAATCCAATTTGCACCTTCTAATTCTAGGGTGCCTGATTATATAGCAAAGACTAGATGACTTTCCTTACTCTCTTTTAAAATGGAGTAAGCTCCCTATTTTATCTTGAGTTGGTATTAGTTTAGAGGGCAGGAGCCCCGGATGAGGCACAGTTTGGCAACCCTTTTACAAAAAAAAAAAAAGTACTTTTTAGATGTTATAAAGAAGAGGTTTTTCTTACTTTTCAAATGATGCTTCTCAAAAAAGTCTATTGGCAGACCCCAAAATGGTGGAGTGAGAAGTAGCAAGGACCAAAATTTCGGGTAAAATTTTTATTTCGGGCTTGATCGAAACCGAAAATTTGGCCGAAATTTTAGATCAATTATCGTTTCAGTGGGAACTGAAACCGATAATTTCGGCCAAAATTTTGGTCATTTCGGTCGAAATTTTAATCCTTGAGAAGCAGCATGAGGCAGCTTCTCAACTTAACATTATTTTCATTTAGATATGGTCAGTTCCTTGGTTGAAATGTGTTTTTCACCAAACATTTTTTTCTTTGAAAAGTATATGTTGAAAAAGGATTGCTAAACAGGGAACGTTTGATAGGTATGCCCATAATCACGATAACATTTGGAGATATATGTCACATGGAATTAACATGTGACCATTTGATAGGAGCGCCATGATCTCAAGATCTATTGTGAGAGATTGGGACAAAAAATGATCTCCATTGTTTGATTCAAGCCAGTCAATGGTGTTTTTTATGGTGGAAGAGCTTGTGCTCTTTAGAGGAAAAACAAACGCAAATAATGCTACCCGACCTCCCCATCTTATAATAGGGAGCCATTACTCACACAGGAAGTTGGCCCTTACACATAATTTAAAAGAAAAACTTGGTATTTTGGAACTCATGCCATGTAAAAACACCATCTAAGCCATCCGATTTGAACTTTGAAGGCCAATAGTTGAAGATCTTAAATGAAAAAAGTAATTTCAAAAAAATATATAACACATAATTGTTATATTTATTTAGTGCTTTAAAATATAATAAATATTGCAAGTAATTTCAAAAAAAAAAATCTTTTTTTGTTTCTTTGTTTAGTGGGTTAGTTTTTAGGCAATAGAACTTTTCATTTTTGCATGCAAAATAAATGATCCCACAATGAAAGTGTAAAAAGTGATTTTTAATATATATATAAAATATTTTGCCTTATACTTTTGTTTGGCAATAGAAAAAGAAGAGAGATGCGTTCACGTGCATTTGTGTGTGGTGAAAGGCGTTTAGACTTTTTGGCGTTTTAGGTGCACGCACTTAGCACTTCGAGCTTCGCATGTGCGCATCGTCACGAAGAGCCCACCATAAGTTTGACTCTTTGATAAGGTCGATCAAACAGTCAGATTATCAATGGGCCAGATCAGGTCTAATGGGCCATTAATTAATGGGTTAATTCGGTTCTATTGGATCAAACAAATTGGTCAAATGTTGACCATTTATGTGACCATCAGAATTAATCGTTTCATAATCACTTATAAAGGTGTGTAACTTTTCGAATTTAGATTCGAAAATATGTAATTTTCCATCTAGCCATTGGACGGAACAGTTGAGATCTTTGAAAGGTCTGAGCCGTCCAAAATATGATTGTTGGTCCAATAGTCATATTGAAAAAGCACTTGAGATCTATAAAAGGAGATCTCTGGACACAGATTGAGATACTCTGAAATCCATCGAATTTCTTTGTATATAGATTTGAAAATTCTCCTGCTTTCATCTTTTATTTGATACTTCATCAGATTGAGTTTTCTGAGACGATCATCTGCTATTGCATACTGTTGCAAAGTAACGGAGCGCATCCAAGAGATTGGGCTCGTTGCGTCCTGGATACAAACCCTAATCCACTTATGCCACATATCCCCAAAACCCATTTTGCACAAAATCTTATTGATGAATCCCCAATTAACACAATCATAAACCTTTTTCATGTCTAATTTGACAGTTAGACCGGACATTTTCAGCATATGTCTAGAGTGAAAGGTTGCGTCAGCGAGGGCTGCTCCGGCTGCTCCTTCACCAATATGGCATCCTTTGATGAAGGCACTCTAGGAAGGGCTGATAAGGCCATTGATCATCGATTGGAGGCGGTTGATTAGCACCCGGGTAATGACTTTGGTAACCACGAACCCAAGCACTAACCGTGCGAACCAGTGAATTAAGTAACTTCGGCGTAGACTTAGTGAAAAGGATTTTCACAAATCTCGAGCTCTAAAAAAATTATTTGTTCAGTCCTGGGCTATAGAAACTGCTAGGCCCGCCATGACTAAAATGCCTCTGAAGGTTCTGTTAGCCAGCCGGCGTTTTGCAACATTTGACCTGCGTTATGATTTGTGCAAAGATTTTAACAGCCTCAAAGCTCACATGCATCTTGTGGACTCCATGCACTGCTGCGCGAGCCAGTGCCCCAAAATCAAAATCTTGCCCATTGACCCGCTCGCGATCAACCAGCTGGGGTTTATGATACGAGTTATCAAAAGCCTAGCAAGATCCTTTTACTCCATTTATCCTGTCAATATCTGACTTCCACATATATCAGAATCCCTGAAAATTAGTAAAAGTCACCCATTTTTTCTTTTGTTCTAGGATTCAGTGTTGTATTGACACTATCATACCTGTCAAATGAAGGGTGTTTGCCTACCACCGCAACAGACTTGGAGAAGTGGGACTTCCTGGTCACCTGCATAGGCCGCAAGGTGGACCCCTTCTGAAGCTTCACTCCAATGGTATCATAGAATCATCCACAAAGTCATTCAGCAACTCAACGAACTCTGACAATAATAGATAAGATGATGGCAAGGAAAACAAAAGCAACATGTAAAGTAGACATCATTAGAAGATACTTACCTGATGCTGGAGTAGTGCCCACAGAGATATGAACTTCAAAAGCATCAAAACTGGAGTACTAACAACCACTTTCAATGTCCATTTACCAATCTGCACAACAAGAAATATACATGTATAATGTATTGCTACGATAAAAATGGCTTGTGAGGTCTATACAAATATCCTCACACTTGATACAATCTCATCATACATCCAAAGTGGTTTGAGCATCCTCAGATGACCACATCTTCTCTTTCGTCAACCAAAGACAATGATGAACACCCTATTAGCATTCTCTCTCCTTTACAAGGTAAAACCAATACATTTATTCAGCAGTGGCAGGCCAGGCTCATAAAACATGAATTAAATCTGACTGATAAACGTGCCAACCTGGATCTCATTGTAGACATAAATAAGTTCGGCCTTAACTACAATACGAGCCAAACAAGATAAGGCTCTATGTTATATTACTTTATAAATTACATCCACACACAAAATATAATTTTAGCGTCCCAGTTTGATCTTCCATTTTTATGGTAAGTGGGAAATTTTGTTAAACTAATAAGGAAAAGAAAGATGTACAATTCTGGCGGGAAGGAGCTCAGCCAGCGTAACAGATTATATCAGATCAGAAACATCACCAATCTTCAAATTTTATTAGTAAATTCCCTCCATTGCCAATCCATTAGCAATCAAATGCGTCAATCTCAGAACATAAGATGCACCCTATGAGAGATTGAATAACAGGCCTCCTAACTAGTTCATAATTCCTAGTGTAGACGCTCCACTTCGAGTAAGTCCAATTTTGGACTCATAAGTGATGAGACCCATACTTTTGAATGTACAAATAGAGGCTTATCCCCAAATCCCTACAATGGAGGTTTTTTTGGCTTGGATTCCCTGTAAATGTGTAATATACATGCACAAATCCTGTGCATGTATGATATACATGCAGAGCTCGGTACCGACATGTATGACTTGATTTGGTTGACTAGTTGGGAGCCGGAAGGGAGATCGGTGGAGCATCGGTAGCAATCATTGGTAGCCCATCCGTTCCATTCCGTTGAGAGGTGAGGAGATGTTGGTTTTTGCAATGGAAAGTTCCATGCTGTAATCAGTGAAACTAGAATCAACGGAATTCTCATCCCCTGGCTCCACTAATTCAAGGTCGCCGTAGAGACCATGAAACTGTGGGTGCAATAGGTGTGGTAAAAATACTTCCCGCCGCTTAACTGGAACCGTTGCCCAGTATCTTTGATTCGTAAAGGAGTTCATTCAATATGATTGTGATTTCTCAGCTCAACCTAGAAAAAATGGGTGGCACCTCCATAGTTAAGCTGTCGTAGGCAGAGGTTCTCCGGTCTAGGCATCTACACCTAGCAATCTCCAAGGGACTTCAGTTGTGTTTTGCAGCCATGCATACACACATTAAGAGTTGCTTTCAATATTCACCGTGTTGGAACATCTATTGATGAAAATGCTCTCTAGACCTGCCAACTATTCATTCTTCTCAATGTCTGCAACGCCATAGGAAACCAAGAACGCTAACATAGCATCTTCCTAGGCATTGTAGATGATGTCACCTCCTCCTGAAGGTCCTGGGTTACCCAATGAGCCCACTTATGTTAGGAGTAGTAGGTGGTGTGTGCTAAATTAGTGCATGAGCATTGCTTGTTTTAGTCCCACCTTGTCTAGGTATGAGATATGTTAGTGGTTGCTCCTCTATAAAAGGCTTTTCTTGTGTAACTCATTTTATCTTAATATCAACAATGTGGGCCTTAAAACTCTTGTGCTCTCGTCTTCTCTCTTCGCTTTCTTCATCTCTCTTTTCACATTATTCTCTCTTTGCTTTCTTTCTTAAATTAGTAGATTATTAATTTCTACAGATCTTGGTGCTTCTTAGGATGAAAAAAACTGCGCCCTTTGCACCCATAAGAAAAACAGATCACAGAAAACTTTCTGATTTGAAGGAGCTCCATCATTTAAGTCGAATATCTACTATAATTGACAATGAGGAATAAATAACAAGAAACACACACCAAATTTCCATATATATAAAAGAACATATTTATTGAAACGGAAAGAGAAAGTACGGCGATTTATTTTACTATATATATTTGAGAGTTATAATCATTTAGCAAAAGTAGCATGTGCTTTTGAGTTGGCAACTACACAAAAAACAGCTGTTTAAATTACCATGAACGGCACCCTAGATCATGTTGATTGGACCAAGCATTTTCCTTCAAGATAGTTCAAGATGAAAAAGCTAAGAGAACAATATATATATTCTTCTAAATAGAGATTTAAGAGTCAGACAACAACTCTGAAAACTATCATAATACGAACATTTGTACCTAAGCAAGCAGCATGTAAATACAATTAAAAAGAAGCTAAATCAACTGTATAAAAAAATATTTAAAAAATAAGGAAAAAAAGAAACTTTTTTCTCCAATACCCCTGTCAACAATTGTTTGAACCGAGCATTTTCCCAACGTCACGTTGGAGACTCGTTCCTCATCACTCTATACATAACCCTGCCACAATAAGCATGGAACAGCCTACGTTATATTTATTGACCAGAGCTTGAGCAAAGGCCAATTACTGAGACCCAAGCAAAAGTTTCTAACAGTAAATAGAACCTATTTGTCTTGGAGAAAGCTTTAGTATAACATTTTGAAAATAAACTACTGCATCTGCTCCATCCATTGGAAAAGACAGAAAAAATTAACCATTTTATGTGAGATTACTAAGGATCTGAAGTAAACTCAAATCGATTCCAAGCTCCACATAATTCACTAAAGCTCCGAGCTATGACCAATTTGCCTTTTGCAAATATCTACAGGAAACAAAGGAGATGAGCAACAACAAAGAAAAAGAAGCCCAACTTCGAATCTCCAAGTTGAAAACTAGGAGCCTCTGACACTTGAATGGTACTTTGTTCATTTTAAACCACCCATCTCTTGAATCCTTTTCTTCTTTTGCAAGTGTCTCATAACTAAATTCATTGTGGTTGCATGCCATTAGTAGCTTATGCTGAGGTATCAAATCTTATTTGAAGTTAAAAGCTCATGTAAAAAAGGTGCTCCATGATTTGTGATAGTTGAGGGAATTTAATATGTATGGGTCTCAGTCCAATATACGTCAAATAAAACAAAAGGATTTGTATAAATTAGCTACTGCCTACTGCTCAATTGGTTGCCCAGCCTATTGACTTGGAGCAAAGATTTTAAATCTCTGTATTGAAGGCCATATCAATCAATAGCCAGAGTACAAAAAAAATTAAATATAATAATGATAATAATAGTGAAAAAACTTGTAGGAATCAGGGGTCAGATTGGGCAGGTTTATCAGGGGCCTTCTCCAAGGGATTGAAGAAATAATTGAGGTTGCGGAGGCATGACCACTAAATGTAGGCCCCATTGTCTCTCAGATCCTGGACTCCTGCTTTCTGTTTTGCTTCTCCTCCAGGTTAGAAACTGAAAATATTATGAAGTAATGAATGAAATTTGGTGATGCCTCTGCTTGTTTCAGGCATCGGGACACATCAATAAATACCCTAGAAGGCCATAATTGCGACAAAGGTTGCCAGACTATCACTACATGCTTGGGGGCGGGAAGCAAATTCACTTCAAAGTAAAACTCCTCAACTTGAAGTTGAAAGAAAGGAAGAAGAATATCTTTGGGAGTATATTTTCAGCAAAGTCAACATAATTGGAAAAAATAAAGGAAACCGACCTTAAAGAAGCGTTGGTAACACTATCCCTGGCAAAAAGAAAAGCTCGAGAGAAGGTAAACGCTGAATGTGAGGAAAAAATCCGATTGGAAGAAGTCTATTGGTGTCAAAATTCCAACCAGGGTGATGTGACAAAATAAGGGAAATAGCAAGTCTAGGTACTTCCATTTTGTCGCAAATACTAGGAGTGAAATAAGTGACTCAAGAGAAATGGGATCCGCACAAAGATCAATGAAGAAATTGGATCTGCTTATGTCGACTATTTTCAGAATATGTATAAGGCTGACCTCATGAGTCATGACCATACCTAAACTCGATGGCCTCAATTTCCCTCATCTATCTCCCGATGAATGTGATATGCTGGAAAAGGTCTTCAATAAGGAGTGAAATAAGTGTGACTGGAGTAAATGGGATACACACTAAGACCAAGGAAGAAATAGGATATGGTTTTGTCAACAATTTTCAGAATTTCGATAAGGCTGGCCTAATGGCCATACATAAACTTGATGGTCTCAATTTCCCTTCTCTATCACCCAATGAGTGTGATATACTAGAAAGGGTCATCAATAAGGAAGGGGATAAGGCCCTAGGCCCCAATGGGATTCCCAACATTCTTCTTCCAAAAATTTTGGGAACGGATGAAAGGTAACATTTTCGAGGTTGTTGGCAAATGCCATGGAGACACAACAATTAGTAGGGAGCTTGGGTGTTCATCACCCTAGTACCCAATGTGGAGTGCTATTGAGGTAAAGATTTTCGTCCAATCAGCTTAGAGTGCAACAAGTATAAAGTTTTGTTTTGATAGGTAAGCTAGGATTAAACTTGCGACCTAGGTATTAACAATATTGCAACCTTCCATGAGGCTACAGGCCCAATCCCAAAGTGTATAAAGTTATTGCCAAAGTCCTCACGGACAGGGACAAGAAGGTCCTAGGACTCTCTAAAATCGGTATACCAACCCGCCTGCATTGAGGGAGAAAAATATTGGACAGCATGTTGACCACCCACAATGTCATCAATATAAGGCATAAAAGACGCACTAGGTTTGGTTGTTAAATTGGATATAGATGCACTAGGTTTGGGCATAAAAGATGCACTAGCTATAGAGGACTTTTGTCACGACCTAAAATACACGCACCTGGATTTTGAGTCGTGACCCAGACAGATCAGAAGAAAACACTAAATCTGAATCAAAATTTCTAACCAGGGATCAAAACTAGATATCCAGATAACCAAATTTAGAATAAACAGAGAAACTTTTCCTTTTCTTACATAAAATACGTCAAACTATCTTAATATATTAAACTAATCACTACGTACCAGACACAGAGATCTGCACCAGACAATACTGTTGAAACTCCGCCAACTGATCTTTCTCCAATCTCTTTCTTTCACTTGCAGGGTGGTTAAACCACCGTAAGAGCTAATCCACATGCTCCGCAATTAACCATTCTAATACATATTGACTAAACCACTAACATGCCGATAGTTTCAAATTATCAGCCTATCAATCTAATCTCTTTTTCAGTTCAAATTAATCAAATAATTCAGTTGTAATCATGATTGTCTGTGGTTGAAAACAAATCTCGTACACAGGTCAATATCACATATAGAAACGAATCCAGTATCATCAACTACAGGGTGCAAATAACAAAATTCTTAGAGAACAGCTCACAAATTCAGATCAAATAACAGAATTACCACTAACAACAACATTTCAGATTTTGTGTATCACAGTACTTTGCAGTCCGGTGTTTTCACTTTTCACTTAACTCAAGTTGGTATTAACGTTTCCCAGACCATACAGATAATTCAGACAAATAGTTCCAGACCAGACAGATAAATCAGACAGGTAATTCCATATCAGGCAAATTACTTAGAAATTTATACCACAACAGACTTATCGCTGTTGGGGCTTATTTTATAGCTAACCACACGAATACCAAGCATTTTCCTCAACTCAGCTGTTAGTTGAGATCAGATAACAGATAACAAATAAGAGAGCAAGGTATCAGATGTATGACCTGGCCAGAGTCTCATCATTCGGACTCAGAGGTATCATCTCATTGCCTTTCAGAAATTATGGTTTTTAATCCAGTGCAAAAATATTAGAACGCATCAGAACACATGAATTTATGTTCTACAAATACCTTGATCTCAGAAATGATATAAACCATACACAGAAAACATAAAGCTGTCATATATACTTGAATGGACGGAGATTTCAGATCTAATTCACGCGAGTTGCTCATTCAAGTCTAAGACCATAGCTACGTAGATTTCCACCCAGTCAGGTAGTGGATTCCGACACTTTCAGTGTCAGGTAACAGCTCTAGTAACCAAATTTCTACACAATCAGGTGTACCGGTATAATATATTCAATTACCAAATTTTTACATAGTTAGATGGAACCGGTATCACATATTCAATCACCAAATTTTTATACAATCAGGTGTAACCGGTATACAATATGCAGTTACCACATTTGTACACAATCAGGTGTAACCAGTATAACATATTCAGTGCCAAATTTTTACACAGTCTGGTGTAACCGGTATAACATATTCAAGTATCAAATTTTTATACCGTTAGGTGTAACCGGTATACAATATACAGTTACCAAATTTGCACACAATCAGATGTCTAAACATTTTGGTGTCACAGATTGTGTCCCAGAGGGTACAATATCAACACATCAATTCAGCCAGTAACACATAAACCCAACTTTAATACTTCAATTGATGTATACACTGCATTAAGTGCTTTTGTTTTTGTTTCAAGTTTCATTTATTCCTACTTGCATCAAAATCTCAGGTTTAAAGGTGTCACAGATCAGACAACAAATCAAGTTGTTTCATGTCCAAGCTAAACAATACAATAAGGTTGCATACACAGATTCCAAGAATAAATAAAAGCTACAGATACAAACTTTCAGGTGCTTAGGTCGAACAAATACAAAATTTTCATAGAGGAATACATGGAATGAATATAAAATACAGCCTGAATGAGAGGTTAAACAAGATGTGTTAGAATAGGTACTTGCCTCAAAAGAAACCACGCAATTATAGGCTTCGCCTTCGTTGGGACCGCTCACTTTCTCTCTCTCTAGATCCCTTTCCCTCTCTAAGGTTTTTTTTTCTCTCTTTCTCAGTCTCTTTTATTTTTTTCTCAGGCTCTCTCTCTCTTCCTTTCTCTTTCTTTCTTTTTCTTTCTTTTTTTTTTTCTCAGGCTCTCTTTCTTTTCTCTCTCTCTCTCTCTCTGGCTTTCTCTTTCTTTTACTTTCTCAAACTCTCTCTTTCCTTTCTCTTCTTTCCTTTTTCTTTCCCTTTTTTGCTTTTTCTGTTTGTCTCGTAGTCACTACAACCCACAGCCACAACGTTCTCAGCCCCTCTTTCAACTTCCAGAAACTTCTCAGTCCCTCTCTCAACATCCATGTTATATTATGATAGTAATATTATATTATATTCTATTAGATGGATGGGTATATTATATTAGATGGATATTAGTTGGGTAATGAGATAGGCTATTAGCGTATTATCAGATCTTATATATCCCTAGAGACTCTTCCACATAACATGGGACAATAGGTTGGATCCTTCTATTACCACGAACATACTGGTGGGAATCCAGATCTAAAATATTTTGACTGCCTTATATCACATGATGGTGGTCTCATTTCATTCCAATCTTTCATCCAACGGATCCTGAGACCATAGCCTTACCATCAAACGGTTAGGTTGTGATTACCGATCACATGGTACAAAGCCCATCAAATTGGCTGTAGTGTCACGTGGCACACATGCCCAAAACTGATCATCATGGCCGGATCGAACAATGTCAACGGGTTTTAACACATTTTATTATTTAGGTTTGTGCCATGTAAAAACGTCATGCTTCTCAGTGGATGTGAACCACCCATTTGGTGTATATCAGCCATTAAATAAACATAGAAACAATTGATATCATGCATAATCGGGTCGGGTCGGGTCCTTACAAATTGGGTTGGGTCCTTACAACTTTGACAAGGTGAACTATTCTCTCTGCTACTATTTGTTATTGTGGCCGAGGGTTTCAGCTGCCTCCTTTCCAAACCTAATCAGATGGACTTGTTAAGAGGCTTTTCTATTAGAAGGGAGGGTACTGAAATCATGCATATACAGTTTGCAGTCAACAATCTGAAATTCGTTGAGGCTAATATTGAAGAGACTAGCACTATAAGGATCAGGTGGATTCAAGCTGCCCTCAGCATGAAAATAAACACAAATCGGAGATTTTTTAAATTAAAAGCAAGGTCAGTTGATGTAAGAAATCGGCAAACTTGGGACATCTCCAACACGTTACCTTGGAATCCCTCTATGTATCGGTTAACCCCCTAAATCCCTATGGGATTCCAGATAATCGAGCATTTGGAATTCTGTTTGGTTGCCTGGAAAGGAAGTTGTTTTCTTTTGCAGGATATAATAGGTTCTCTCCTCTATCCTGATATAGTATATGTTGTTGGTCTATTTCCGAGCTTACATTCAAAAATCAAATAGAAAAAATTCAAAGAGGATTCTGGTGGAATGAGAGAAAAACTCAGAACAAATTCAGGAGGAGATTATGTGGGGGCAAAGGGCTAAGGTTAATTAGCTTATGGAAGGGGACCAAAATATGAAGTTCTTCCATTCAAAGAATACTAGAAATAAAGTGAAAGTATTCATCATTTCGTGGCCAGCGGGAATATGATTGATGATTGTGGAGGAAATTGTTAACTTCTACGAGAATTTGTACAGAGATGAAGCATGGGCTGCAGCCTAGGTTCGATGGATAAAGTTTTGGTACCATTCCATATGAGGTTAGAGAGGGGTTGGAAAGAGTTTTTGAGGAAGAGGAGATAAACAAGCCATTTTCAATGGAGGTATACAATGGAGTTCTTTCAAGCTCTTTGGGAAGCGATAGGCTATGTTTGAGATTGCTCTTTGGAGGCAAAGAGCAGCCCACTTGAAAGAGCAGGTTTAAATTGCCCTTTTAAAGAGACCCAAACTCAGTTCTTTCACTCTCCGAAAGAGCTAAGAGCACCTACAACCAAGGATCTTGGGTCAGATTTCGGTTTCTGGCATGACTGAAACTGAAATTTCGGCCGATAATATGAATTTCGACCGAAATTTCCCCCCTCATACTAATCTGGACCAAAACCGATAACTACAGATTTTGTTTCGAGCATGACCGACACTGATGCATTTGGATCCATGCCTCCCATACTAAAGTGCTCTGCGCCAGAGCAGAGAGCTGATCTTTGCCTCCAAAGAACAATCCCAAACACAGCCCAAGAGAGACCTGCTGGAGTTTTTCCAAGAATTTCATGCTTTGGGATTCTTGGGGAGAACGTTAAATTTCATTTTTATAACGTTGAGTCCTAAGGAGGGGGCAGAAGTTAATAATTTTAGACCTATTCGTCTCTTGAATAGTGTGTATGATTCTTACTAAATTGTTGGCCAATAAGCTCTAGCCTATTATTTTTTGGAGCATTTTCATTGGAAGATGAAACTACAACGGATCAAGACCTATGCAGGGCGCAGGAAAAAAGAAAATAAAAGAAAGAAACAAAAAAACTAGGAGACAGCCCGCGGACACAGCTCAAGCCTATTATGGACTTGATTATTTCCGAAAAATCATGGGGCTTAGTTGTGGGTGGGCAAATGTTGGATATTGTAGTGGTGGCTCATGAAGCTATTGATTCTCGGAATAGAAGTAAAATTTTGAGTGCCATTTGCAAAGTGGATATGGAAAAAGATTATAACAGAGTTGATTGGGGATTCTTGGTCTACGTGCTAATAGGAATAGGGTTTGGGGTGACTTGGAGGAAGTAGAAGAGGGATTCCTATTCGTCGGCTTAATTCTCCTGATGGTTAATGGCTCCCCTGCGGACTCCTTTAAGAGCTTTAGGGGGCTTCAGCTAGGGGACTCTCTCTCCTTCCCTCCACTTTAATTTGGTGGGTGAGGCTCTTAGGCGTCTCTTGCAGAAGGAGTCCGACTTGGGAATGCTCAGCGGATTCCAAATCGCTAGAAATGGTCTGCCCATATCTCACTTACAGTTTGCAAATGATATTGTCATTTTATGTGGGGCCTCAGAGGATGAATTGTGGTATGTTAGGGCTACTTTGGCTGTACGGGGCGGTTTCAGGGCAGCGTGTTAACCAAAAAAGACCAAAATTTTGAGGATTGCAGTGGATGATGAGAGCATTGCAGATTTGGCTAGCAGTATGGGTTGTGTGATGGACTCCTTGCCTACTACTTATCTTGCTATTACGTGTGGAAAGCTGTGTGCCTCTCTTTGGGAGCCTATTGTAGAGTTGGATTGGTGTGCCTCCTACGTTAAACAACAACAATTTGAACTATAACGGAAGTTCTCTGAGAAACGCAGGACCTGCTAGTGGTGGATGCATAATAAGGGTCATTTGGTGTTGTGGGGACACTTTCTCAGCACCCTTTGATTACTGTGACTGCATAGGCAGAGCTCTGTGCAGCTATTGTTGGGATTAAAATTGCTTGCAAAGACAATTCAGAAATCTGAATTACGAAGGGGATTCCTAGTGTCTCGGTGTGCCTTAGAAATTGTTTCGGGAATGCTCTACAGGCAGGGGATCCTTTCTCGGTTTCTCGGGTGTTTTTTGGATAAGCTCCTCACTGGCCGCTAGGTTTTGTATATCTTTTCTTTTATTTCAATATATCTTCTTTCGTTGCCGATCAAAAAATAAATAAATAAATCCAAAAACTAGGAGTAGAAAGATGCAAAGGAGAGAAAATTATGCAAGGTGATTAACTACTTTTATACAACTTGCAATGAGTCAATGACTATTTTTAGAAAATGACAAAACTAACTTGCAACAACCATTAGTAAAACCACTAATGACTTCCATTTCCCCATTGCAAGTTAAAATTTCCAACACATAGATAAGATAAAAAGTTGTATCATTTAAGGTTCTCATGCATGTTAATTACCCTATGGTCTTTTCCCATGCATAAATCTTGTTACCTCTTCACAGCCTAAGAGCTAATTAACCTAAGGTCATTTCCCAAGGATGCATGCATTCCTTCCATCATTAAAGTTTGGAAAGAAATCCAAAGCTTCGTCCAAATGTCTTAAGTCAAATGACTTAGACTTGGATCGTCCTTGAGCTTGGTCTTAAAGCCCATATACCCCATGTGATTAAAAATGCTTCCTCACAATCATCTTCTAATTTGTAGCCAGGATCAAACAGCTTGAGGTACTTTCGAGAGACAATCTAAAGGATTGTCTAACTTGATTTGGTAAGGGAACCAAATCAAGTCCACCATACGGTACTTTCGAGAGACGATCTAAAGGATTTAAACTTCCATGAATCAACTCTTTGTTTAAAGGTTCTTGAACTTGTCAAATCCTCGCATTATTTGGGAGTTGGGACTCAACATAATATAATGGAGAAGATTTGGCAAACTTGAATCGGGTATGAAATTGACTTTATGTTGAATTTCTCTCATAGGTGGTAGTTCCCTTGGTAATTCATCCAGAATGAATTCATATATTCTTCTAAAAGTGATTTCACCTCTTCTCCTTTTTCATAGTTGGAACTAGTGAGATGAGTTAATTCATCAAAGATTGGTCCTTTATCCCAATCCACATGCTTCTCCGAATGAGGATCATCACGATCCTCCAATCCATGTGCATTTCCAAGTGAGGATTACTGTGATCATCCACGAAGATTTGTATGTCCTCACCTTCAGATTTGAAGGGTGATTCCTCACCTTTAATAATTCAGTTGAAGGGAATGTTCGACGAGGATTCAAACTCATTGCTTGTATGAGCAATTGATCTTGGCTTCAAATGTTGTTGGCAACCCTTGCGCTTTAGTTTCTCGAGTCTCTTTCATAGGTCCTCAAATTTCCACTGGAGCACTTTATGTCAAATTCTTCCACTTGTTTTTGTAGCGCTTCCTACTCTTTTAAGTGACAGCATATTTCTCGCACCATGGCTTTGAGCACTACGAAAATCAGAACTTCTCAAACGAATCGGCAACAACCTACTTTGATACCAATTTGATGTAATCAAAATAAGAAAATCTGAAATCAGGAGTAGAGAGATGCTAGAGAGAAAATTATACGAAGTGATTAATCACCCTAAAAAGAGCGCCAATAAGGGCTTCTATTTAATATTTTTAAAACAAAATTGCAATATCTCAGTCATGGATGTCCAATGCGTTTTTATAGAGCTTACAATGAGTATTTTTTGAAAGTGACAAAATTTACTTGCATGGACCATTAGTAAAACCAACATATAAATAATGACTTCCATTTTTAGAAAGTCACAAAACAATGACTTCCAATGCTTTTTTATAGAGCTTTCAAGTGACACCAAAATTTACTTGCAGGGACCTAAGGTCATTAATAACTTCCATTCCCCCATGCAAGTAAAAAATTTCCAACATTTAAATAAGATAAAAACTTATATTGTTTAAGATTCTCATGCATGATTCCTCTTCACACCCCAAAAGCTAATTTAGCTAAGGTCATTTTCCAAAGTTGCGAGAATTCATTTTTTCATTTTAGCTTGGAGAGAAATTTAAATGACTTGGGACTTGTATCATACTTGAGCTTGGTTTTCTAAGCTCAGATCAAACGACTTGATGGTATTTGCATCACAGGTCAAGGACACTTTATATAACAAACCGTACCATGTATGTCGAAGCTAATACGGAGGCAAACCATTTAGCCAAGGAATGGGTGTTCAAATATGAGTATGAGAACTCAGTTGCCCATGTTGTAATATACTATTTCAACTCCCAGGTTTGAACACTTCACTGGGCCTCACCCATTCATGTAGTTGCTATTTTATTCAATATATACTACCCCTACTACCTATGGGAAAAAAAAAAAGCGAAAAGACTAACAAACAAATAAACAAACTTACAAGAATCAAACCAATACATTAAGGTATCGGCTGATAAGTGTGACAAAGATACTGACACTAGTATTGGCATCGACTCGGCCAAATTCGATACTTATTACTGATAGATATTGATATTGGCCGAATTTTGAAACCACTCTTGGAGCACCCAACGAAGAGGCTACCTTTTGGGCAGGTCAAACCCAAAGACAGAAAGCTACACCAATGCAATGATCGTACTCATTCAATCAATGGGCTTTTGCAGTAGACCATGGCCCATAACGTTATTGGTTGTTCAAAACAGACGATTTAACAGACTGTTAGGGATATTTGATCCTCACAATTTTGGGCTATGACCCATCCAAGAGCTGACACATCGACTTCAAAGTCGGAATGGATGGCCATGTGTTGTAATTGGGGGTAGTGGTGATTTAACGTGCTATATATACTTGCATAAAATGCTCATAATCTTGTTTCTTTCATATCCATCGGTTTCTATATATGATCCATCAAATTTCCATGAGCTATCAAAGATCCAAAACTCCATGCAAATCTCTTTTGGGAGGAAGAACAGGAACAATAGAAGAAGTCATAAAAAAAAAAATTTCCAAATGTCAGATGTAAGGGACAACAGATTGAAGACTTGATTTTTGTAATTTTAACAAGTCTTCAATCTGCTGTCCATTACATCTCACATTTGGAAAATAATATTTCTCCTTCCCTTGCATCAGTTGTCAATAGTCATAATGAAACATCAAGTACCTCTAAATGTGTTTCTATATGGATGCTTCAAGACCACAAACATCAGTACATGGTTAAAAAACTCAGTCAAGACCGATGAGTATCACCAATAGTTAATGGCTTTTGGCCTTGCAATCCCTTAGCCATCAGCCCATGTATCAATGGGTATTGACCAATACCTTACAATACCTGACAGTAAAAGTTGATACATATCAGTTTAAATTACTCTAATTTTCTTTATATGTTTCCAATTGATATGAAAGTTATTTATAGTATTTAGACCTCCATAGTAAATTTTGTACTGGCATAGTAACTTTTATATTAAAATCTTGATGCTTTAATAAATTCAATTTTTAGACATGAAATTTAATAAATCCAGGATGTTTGGCAAGGATGCTGGAAATTTAATAAAAATTTTAACATAAAATTTAAAATATTCATTTAGCTACTAGCTAGATATTAATTAAACATCATTGTAGTTAGTATTCGTATATAAAAGGTACTTAATTATATGCATGTAAACATAAAAATATATTATTTATAGTTACAATTTTGTTTTCTGTTTTATAGCTATTTTAAAAAGTAAAAACTAAAAAGAGTTGTTGTATGCCGATACTCAAGAGATGGCCAATACGGCCACTGTTACCAAGTTTCTTGAATCTTTCATGAGTACCATAATTTTTATTCCAATCATTTGGTATATCCCATGACCTATTTTGCAAGAACATTGACCTACTACATTTCGTAAGTAAGTTATCTGCATTAAATAAATATATAAATGTTGAATAACATTTCCTTTGATTATGTAGAATCTTACCTACCTACCTATTGAAATATAACCCAATCTGAGGCCAATCAGAAATCATGGATATCAAATCTGAGTAACAAAAGGAGTATCTCGTATCTATACAACTACCTGGACAAATTTAATATTCCTAACAAAGACTGATTTTTCAGATATGTCCTTTCTACAATGGAATATATTGTCTTCCATTGTAATGATATAGAAAATTTCTGGATCTTCCTTTACTATCAAATTAACAGATCAGCATAAGTAAAAAATACTTGATAACCACAGACATATAAAAGGATTTAATGCAGAGTTACTAGCATACCTGGTTCCCCTCACAAATACCCAAGCCTCCTGGCAATGAGATTTTCTGACTTCTGGGTAAAAGCTTCTAGAAGGCTTCTGGGTAAAAGCTTCTGACTACAGTTCCACATCCAGAAATGGAAATCTGTGAACCACCACGAAAGAAACATGGAAGCAGCTTCAAAAGGAAAATGATTAAAACCAAAGTACAAATATGGACAGTAGTTTCATCTTTCCACTGTGAAAGCATGATTTCCTACAAGTTGAAGAATAATAGTAGAAAGAAATTGACAAAATGATCAAGGCAGCTAAATAAAACCCTCGTGCTTTGCCTGTAAAAGACTACCAAGAAAAAATATCAGAGCAGCTAAAAAATAAAAGCACCATCAGTACTTGCCTAGAAGAAGAAAAGGTTGCAGTTCAAAGAGGTACTAAAATGGCAAAAGTTTGCACTGCCTTCAATGAGTAACCATCCTTCAAATGGAAAATTTCCTTGAAAAAATTGCTTTAATATATCACAAGGAGCTTTGACTTTTTACATGACATGTGACAACTAAGAATCAATAAGAAATAAATGGTGTCAACCATGGTCTAACAGTGTTAATTCTCTGCTAACATGTCGGAGGCTGAATCCGCTTCAACCGCTGAGCAACCTGTTTCATCGAAGGCCTTGTGGACAGGGACTCACCAGTACACACGACAGCCAAGCGAAGTGTTTCAATCAGATCATCATGTGGCCCAAGATCCCACAGACCTGCAGTAAAGAACTCACGAGCCCGCCCCTGCCTGAGAAGCATGCTGGCCCAGGCCACGATATTGAACCCATTCCCATAACAGGAAAATGAGGGATCCAAGGCCTTCTTGTCCGAAATAAGCTCCAGAAGGACTACTCCGTAGCTATACACATCTGCTTTATCAGAAACACGGCATGTCATTGCATATTCGGGAGCAACATATCCAAAAGTCCCTGCCACATCCGTGGTCGCATGGGTTTCGGAAGTTCCAAGAAGTCTGGCCAGCCCAAAATCTGAGAGGTAGGCATTATAGTTTTTGTCTAGTAGTATGTTGCTTGGTTTTATATCACGGTGAAGGACTCGTGGAACACACTCATCGTGCATATAAGCAAGTGCACGAGCAATATCAAGAGCAATCTTATGTAGCATACTCCAATCAACAGCCCTTTTTGACCGGTCCTGGATGAATCTTTCGAGATTGCCACCAGGCAAGTAGTTGTAAATAAGAAACATCTCAGCCTCACTAACATGGTAACCTATCAACGTAACAAGGTTCGGATGCTGCACTCTTCCAAGAGTTCTGATTTCTGCACCAAACTGTTGGTCCCCTTGAAACCTCCCGATAGAGAGTCGCTTTATGGCCACTACTACACCCGGAATTACCTCAGCCTTGTAAGTGGCTCCAAAGCCTCCATTACCAATGCAGTTCTGAACACTGAAATTTCCGGTAGCCTTCACAACATTTTCATATGTCAATTGAACACCGATGTTATTGCAAGTCACCACCACTTTCCTTCCTGACCCTTGAACAGAAGATTCCGAAATGTGTTTCCTTATGCAAGTAAGAAGTATAACCAAGGCTCCGAGAACAAAAACTATGGCAGAGGCTGACACAATAGAAGCAATTTCTATTGGGTTCAATTTTCCCCTCCGAGGTACACTTCTTGTTGGTGAGAATGCTGTCGGCTGGGAAACATTAGAGTGCTGGTCCGAGGTTAATGATGGTGATGCAGCTCGACAAGGTTGAAGGTTAAGGTTGGGGTTTCCTTGCACATTTTCGCATTTTATAAACTTTAAATTTGGTGGCAATGATCCTGACAGATTGTTGAATGATACGTTGAAAACAGAGAGAGATGTCGTGTTATTGAAGCCCTTGGGAATCTGTCCTGAGAGAGAATTAACATCGAGTCTGAGTACAGTAATATGCACAAGTTTTGTAAAATCATTCGGAATCTCCCCAGAGAGAGAATTAGAGGAAAGCTCCAAAACCTCCAATGAGCTCAACTGTGCTAACTCATGCGGTATCTTTCCCGTAAAATTATTTCCTGACAAAAAAAGATACCTCAAATCCTTCATCTTGCCAAAATACATCGGTATTTGACCTTGCAGCTTGTTTCTACGGAGATCGAGACTAATCAAGGAATCCATAAATGCAAAACTCGGTGGTATCAATCCAATAAATGCATTTCCTGCCAAGTCCAATTGTTTCATGCATTTACAATGACTGCCCATCCCCCAAGGAAGGTCTCCAGAGATTCTGTTATCGCCAAAGTTGACAACCAAGCTATCTAAATTCAGGCAGAGATCAAACGGGTATTCCGACATGTTCCCTTCAAAATAATTACTGCTTAACAGAAAACCATAAAGGGGTCGTGCTGCCAACCAGCCAGGAGATATTTGCATCAAAGGAAGGGGTCCAACGAACTGATTATAGCTAAAATCATGAAAAATAACTGGATTGTCAGAAGAAGGAAGCACAGCCATGCTCGTGTGGGCAGCTTTGTAGAAGAGAGAAGAATAAGCACCAGAGAAGCTCATTTGCTCTTGGGACAAGTTCATCGGGGTTTCGAGACACCCACTATGTAAAAAGATGGGAATAATCCCAGACAGCGAATTGCCGCTAACATTGAACATAACCATACAGGGAACAGGGATTTGTTCAGAAAGCCTCCCACTCAAGCGATTAGAGCTCAAATCAAGAAAATACATGCTCTTGCATTGGCCAAGAGAGGCTGGGATTTCTCCGGTAAAGTAGTTGCTAGAAAGATTCACCATTTGCAAATGCGTGCAAGAGCCCCAGTTCCTAGGGAAAGTTCCCTCCAAATTCAGACTTGGAGCCCAAAGTACCCGAAGGTTGGGAAGACTTGGGAGAGCATCGGGCAATTCCCCTCCAAAAAAATTAAATTCGTCACTGTAAATGCTTGAACTAGATTCATGTCGAGAAAAAACGGGGCTGAAATTGTGGTCATTCTTCAGAACAAGCAATTCCAATTGCTTGCAATTCCCCAGATCAGATGGTATAACCCCACTTAAGGAATTTCTCGATACATCGAGAGATTCGAGCATCTGAAGCCTCCCGAGATCAGGAGGAATGCCATCCTCTAACTTATTCGAAAACAGTATCAGCGACCGGAGTCGGCTGCAATTACCCAAATTAGGAGGGATAGAACCCGAAAGATGATTTCCAGCCAGATGAAGGTGTTCAAGAACACTACAATTCTCCCCAAATTCCTTGGGGATCACGCCAGTAAATACATTAAACGAGAGAAAAAGAGTCCGGAGCTTCAGAAACCCCGCAAAGAAGGTGGGAACTGTTCCGTTCAACTGATTCCCTGAGAAGCTCACCTCCTGCAACTCGATGCAATTTGCGATGGAAAGAGGGATTCCACCCTCGAAATTGTTGAATCCAAGGTCGAGAATTTCGAGAAATCTTAGGTTTCCGATCTCCAAAGGCAATTCACCGGAAAACCCATTAAACCCTATGGATAAAACCCTAAGTTGGGTCAAATTTCCTAAAGAGGGTGACAATTTACCCTTCATCAACTTAGGAAGAGTTTTATTCTCATCATTCAACTCAAAACCCAAGCACGGAAATGAAATAGAGTTAGGGTTACCTGTAGAGAGTGAAAAGGAACAGGAGGAGGCATTAGATGAAAGGTGCAGAGAAACGACCCTACGAGAGCGAGGGTCGCAGGTGACGCCGTTCCAAAAACAAGGGTTGGTGTCTTTAGGGTTCCAATTAGATAGAAACCCCCATGGATCGTCTGTAACAGAGGACTTGAACTCAAGGAGTGCCTTCTGATCACCATCAGGAGATAGAGCTAACGAAAGGGCAACGAAGGGAAGGAGAAGAAGACAACTGAAGGGTGGTTTCTGTAATTTTGACATTATTCTATTTGGGAAAGGGGATGAGGAGGCAGCTCAGTGGAGCAGAAATGTAAGGAGTGGGAACCTCAGTAAGAGAAGAAATAAAGGGGGAGGAGGAAGAAGAGAGGAGAGATGACACCTGTGAGAGTAGAAGTAACTAGTAGTAACTGAGGCTGTGTTTGGCATAGCTCCCTGCCAAAGCACCATGTACCCTTTTTCTTCGCTAAATCCTTGCTACTTCAGAGCAAGATTTTTAGCAGTTTTCAAATTTTATTTGCTCCCACAGGAGTTACTAAAGGAGGTCCGGTGGTCAGATCCACCCGGATTTTGAGTTTAACTCCATCTGCAGTCCTTTGGAAATAGAAAAATCTTAACTGCACATCATCCTCTAAAAAATGAAAGCCATAAAAGTCAACATTCTCTCATATCCAAGGGTTGCAGGCAAGGTTGAATCCAAAATCCGATTCAACCCGATTGGACCTGACCATTGCCTTAGCAAGGAGAAAGAGAACCTGCTAAAGCAAGTATATCCTGCCCAGACAAAGACCTATGTCAAATGCAGCCTTTGATTTAATTACAATATGGGTGTCAAAAATCATTGAATGCTTTGAATCAGAAGATGGAAATACATTAATCGCTTATATAATGGATCCTCACATCATGATCAAATCTTTTTTGTCTTTTGGTTTTGCATAACACACATCCCAAAAATCGACCTGAAAATTAAGCTAGAGTGCGATGTGTATCATAATTTTTCAATGGGTTTTTTCGTATGTGTGTCATTTATAATAAAAAATTGATAGTCTGATGGTATGCCGGTAATCTCAAGATCCATTGCTTTGAAGATCGGGGTGACAAACAATTTTCATCAATTAATTATAAGCAATCAATTTGTTTGGCCTAAGTACCTTCAAATATGCGTCATAGATAATTTCATTGATAGATGTGACATGATGGACCACCTTTAAATAAGATGTTGGAGATCATTTTTCGCTCCAATCTTCTTACACAATAGAAGAAAATCAAGAATGAACCTGTTATACTTATACAGTCCTCGATGGCCTATAGGTGCAGGCCAATACTATAAAAATAACTCAGTGGTTGAAGCTTGAGGTAGCTCGTATAAGAGCAGATGCAACTTTTTTATTTTCACCTTGTCAAAGCGGATAAAATTTGCTCTCATATAAGGAAAAAAACAGTTTTATTGATTAAAATAGTTCCCAAAAGACAGGCTCTTTGGCCTAAAAGAATTTAGCGGCAGGGGAGACTTGCTTTCAGACTTTAGAGTAGACCAGGGCAAAGTCATGCTATCACAAACAACAAGTCTCTTTGGGTATCGAGTGATGTTTGGTCACCAGCCACCGCCAAAAATGGACGGTGGTCGGTGGGTCATTCACAATTACATATAAAAGGAGTCAAAGCTCAAAATACTATTATCCATCTGATTCTTGATCATAATCCTGTTTTTTAGTCATTTTGTCTTTCTTTATTTATTATAAATAGACGGTTAGGTAGTGTCATTTGATGTACGAAATTGAAACTTCAATCAAATAAATTCATTTGATGAGTACCCTTATTCGCAATCAAATATTTTAAATTTATAACAAGAGTTTTGACACTTAAAAATCATTGATTGCTTTGAGACTAGTTTTCAGCTAAATCTTCGACAAGATAGATCTTGAAATCTGCACCTATCAGGCAATCAAATTATGATTCCATATGACATACATTCTAAAAGTGACCTCAGAACTACTTCTCATGGTATGCCCATGACCACGATTATTTTTTGGGAGATGTATGCCACATGCAATTAACATCCGACCATCTGATAGGTGTGTCAGGATCTAAAAATTTGTTGTGTGAAAGATTTGGACGAAAAATAACCTCTATCTTCTGATTTAGGCAATAAATGATTTTCACGTGCTAAAGCTTGGTTGTTGATACAAAATATCCAATTGTAGTTTGTACTTTACTTCTTATATCGCTTGCATGCATTATAGTTATAAGGTCATATAATCACATCATTTTCTGTTTTTTTTCATAAGTAAATTAGGCTTGAACCTGCGATCATTTTTCAATTTCACGTGGCACCCCTCCCAAAAAATATAATCAAAAATTACAAGGCACACATCAAGCTGAAACTGAGTTGTGTGTAATGTGAAATAAAAAGTCAATCATCTGATGATATACTCATGATCTCAAGATCCATTGTGTAGAAGATTGGGACTAAAAGCAATCACTATCGTCTGATTCAGAGCAATCAATCAATGATTTTTAGTGTACGTAACCTCAAAGATTAGAGGTTGCAAATAAAGTTACCCTTAATTTATGCACTCACATTTGAAGTGATTGCACCCAAGTTAAAAAAAAGACTTTGTATTTTAGGGGCATGAGAAAATATAATTTGGGTCTGATTTAAAGTTCATGATCTATAGATCCTTAGTAGATAAGATGGGCATAATATATAATCTTCATCATGTAATTAAATATAATCAAAAGTTATTATTTGTTTCAACGATTGACAACAATAAATCATATGATAAATATTGTGTTTTACTGGTGTCCCTAAAATACAGAGTTTTTCTTTAACACCGGTCAATCACTTAAAAAAGCGTGTGCAAGTAATGGCTCCCAAACGCAACATGTCAACTATCTAGATAAATTTCCATTGCCTCGCCCCCCAAATAATACGCTCATAATTAATTAATAAATTAAAGCTACAATCAAACAGTAGATTGACTTGTCATTTTGACGGGCCATCCAAATAAGACCCACTTGCCCCCGGAAAAGGTTCACAAAGGAAGGGGCCTACAATCAGACCGAGTCCATTGATTTGATTAATGACCGCCCTCCCCACCTCACCTCACCTCCGAATAGGGAAGCAAGCTTTGACCCGAATCCCGAAACTGAACCAAAAACCACGCAAACCAAAATGGTCTGAACCGACCATAAAACAGACTCAGATTGAATTGAACCGATTCCATTTCGGTTTAAGGTGGCAAAAACCAAAAACCGAGTGGGTATGATGAGAAAATTAAAAAAAATTCAAAGAAAAATAAAAAAATATTGAAAAAAACGAGAAGATACATTAAAAATATAAAAAAATAATAAAAATACCGAAACCGAACTGAACCAAGAAAACCAAAATGTTTTGGTTTCGGTTTATTTTCTATATATATATATATATATATATATACCGAACTGAAACTGATTCGTATATGTTGGATTCTGGTTCAAGCTAAACCAAAAACCAAAAAAATAGGTATCGGTATTGGTTTGGTTCGGGACAGCGAACTTGCATCCCTATGCTACAAATTTCAAAGTAAACAAGCTCAGTTACTAAATTTTAGAGAGGTCCTATAATTCTGTTTCATATTCGTTTTTCTTCTTGTCGGTTTCATGCCTCATTAATGCAGACATTTTTCAAAAAGAGGACTCATATTGATAACGTTTCTCACCATTATACTGAAAGGAAAAGTTTCTCATAATCAGGACTGCACGAATTTTTTTGGTGCGAAAATTTGAAAAAGCAAGGTATCAAGGTCATTTCACAAATCACTAAACAATATATTTCACATATTTTGAGGATTCTGAAATACGGTGCATCCTGATTATAAGAAACTTTTGATTTCAGTATAATAGTGAAAAACTTTTTTTTTCCCAATCCAGGTTCTGTAAATTTTCCTAATGCTTTCATAAGTGGCTGGCCACATAATTCTGCTTTAAAGGGGAAATTTTCTTATTAAAAGTAGTTTCAGTTTTTCTTCTCCTCAGCCCTTAAAGTCAAGTAGAAGGATGGTGGAATCAACCACCGATACTTCACAGAGCCTTCGCCAGAGTTAATAGGCCGGGTCCGGTAGAGTAGGTAAGCCTAAAAAAAATGGGCTGGCCCAATCCAGCCTGATTACTACATCGGGCTGGGTGATTAAAAATTTGCCCGTTTTAAGCCCAGTACTAATTTCGGCCCGAATCGATCAAATTAGTTCTTTTATGTAAAAAATGTCGGGATGGTCCGAGGCTCGGCCCAACATGGACCATGCATGGACTAAGATAGGTATGATCGATCCATAAACTGGCCAACCTAGCCCGATTAATAATCAGGCTGGGATTAGGCTAGCTCTACAAGGGCCAATTATAATTGGCTCGTTTAACGCCCAGCCCAAACCTGGTCGGCCCTGCCCACTGAGGCCCCTAGACTTTGGCCGTCAAGCCTACAAAACACTTGGTGCATGGGTCATCTACTTTGGTACACCATGCAACTTCAGTCAACACTGATCAAATTGAGATGCCAATGTAAGTGGGCCTCACACATAATCCAATCCAACATGGACCATCCATTTCAAAGCTGGCGTAGGAATCACTCCACAGCTTAATAATCTTGTGGCCCGCATAATTTATTATATTTAAACCATGCCACGTGTAACACAGATAATTTATTTATTATTTTTCTAAGGCACATGGTTGGAAGTTAGCAGGTGAAGAATTGATGAAGTAGGGTATGTTTATAGAATGGTGGCCACCACCTGTTCACCATAGGTGGTGAATGCACAGAGCCCGTGGGCCTAATGACAACTCTCTGGTTTTAGCATGTTTCAAGAGGTAGCGACTAACTGCCTTTCTAGTTGCTATTAGCTGCTCATCTGCAACTAATAGTAGCAAACAATAGCTTTGAGGATTCCAACCTACATAAACACTAAGTTTGGTCCAAATTTCAGAATTGAAGACCATGTTCCCGAGCAGCATCAGCAAGGGCTTCAACCCGTCCATGGTAAGGGTAACCACCTCGATCAAATGCCACCTTTGTGATTCCTTTTTCCAAACAGGACTTGGCGATGACTTCACCCACCTTCTTGGCTACTTCCTGTTGTCAAAACAATCTCATAAATTAGGCACTTTGCACTTGAAACCATCAAACTAAGAGATAACCATCCGTCTGAAGAGCAAAACTCATGGAATATGCCTTCCACCATGAAGAGCAAAACTCATTGTCATATGACGACTAAACAATTGACAAATTCTTTTATTTTTATTTTTATGGGTAAGCTGGGATTGAACCTGTGACCTCAAGGTAGCAATATTGTCAACCGTTCATTCAGCTATAGGCCCAACCATAACAATTGAAAAAACTTGCAACCTCAGAAAAATATACGTAAGCCATACAGAGGTCTCATCAATCGGAACGCCAATCGGGTATTATTAGTAAGGTAAATTAAGAGGAAAAAATTAAAAGAAGATAGGTGATGGGTGGAATGCTATGTCTAAACAGGAAATATAGGAATAAGAAGAATTAGTTAATTGGATGAAAGGAGAAATGTTGAAATTATTTTTATTTATGGTGGCAGACTATAAAGGATCCACAATAAATGATAAATCTAAATAGCAAATAGTGATAAAAAAAAATGTAATTATATACTCATTTAATGATCAATTTTCATGTAAAATCATAGGCTGAATGAGTATAATAATAAATAACTTGCAAGCAACAATTAACGAATGACACAAGCAAACAATAATAGCAAGTACATTACTTAGGTTCGGAAGCATAATAGTTTGAGTCTTTGGATATTAAATCATCAACTTGATCAACAATAATCAAGTCTAAAGTTAATGTGACAAAATTAAAAAAATTAGAATATATTTTGAGAACTTGATTTGATAATAAGTTTTTAAAGGAGTGGGTATTTACTTAAGCCTTGAGGTCAAAGATTCAAATTTCATTTTTAGCCAAAAAAGATTTCTTTAAGGTTTAAGGATCATGCTTGACGAGAGCTATGGTCATTTTTTTCCTAAAATGAGGAAAAATGAACCTCATAAATATTGGGAGCGGGAGCGGGATTTATCGTCCTACTTGACACCATTGGCAGCGGCCCTCCTAAGCGTAAGCGGGTTATGCTTAGGCGGACACTACCCCTAAGTGGGGACTCGGCAAGGCTTTTGACAACAAAAGAGGCTTAAATAAGGGAGCGGTGGTGATGCTTCTGATCATCATCAAGGGGCTATCAATGATCCGATCAAGATCTGAGCAATGAAAGTGATCTAGATTGTTCCCTTATCTAAGATATATGGTTTGATGTAATTTTTTACGGTGAAAAATGTCTGATCATCATCTTGTCTAGAATCAACGGTCTGCTGAAATTTTTACGGTGAAAAATATTGGATAAAAATTTGATCGACAATCAATAGTACGTTAGTGATCTTAACAGTGGATATGTGTCATATCAACTAACTGTCAACCAACAACAGTAGGATAACGGTCCGAAAAAGGTTGATGATATTTGGACAAGAATAAGATAAAGATCAAGAAGATAAGGAATATTGTATTCAACCGTTTGCAATCAAGCCCAAAAAAACACAGGATGAAATTAATCGACAATACTTAAATTGAGGGAAGAGTCACAAGAGCTAAACGAAAAGTAGTTAAGAGTTATGTAAGACAACAACTCGCCGGAATTAAGTTCTTTTCAACCTGAGGAGGAGGATGCAGTCCATAATTGGCGACTAAGGATAAGGAGAAGTAGAAATGAAGATTATCCCTCTTAAAGTCTTCAATATTACAACCCTGGTGGATAAGAGTTCCGTGATGAGACGTCTATTAATGAGGAGTTTTGTGATTGGTGGATGAAGGAATTATTATAAAGCAAATTGCTATTAGTAAGAGAGTATAAATTCAAAGAAGGTAGATAGGTAGAAACTATGTTTATAACTTAAAACAGAAAAAATACAAAAAAGAAGATATAATCGATTTGCAGAAGGGAGAAAAATTAGAAGCTGAAATAAAGTGAAATGTCTGATTGGTTGCAAAGAAAGTAAATTAGTGGCAGATTACAAGAGGGGGAAAAAAAAAAAAAAGAGGTTGTTACCATGTGATATCAGTTAATCAGATTTTGTGCAAAACTGAGATTCACGAGAAATCACACAAATAAGATCAAGCTTTATAGCGCTTTCTATATTTTGACTTTTACAACTTCCTTACATCTTGCATGAAACGAACGTGCATGATATTTGTTTTCTTGAAAAAGGCGAGAAGATGAATCTATAGATGGATTAAGGATTGATTAGTCAAATTAGGATTGGACAAATGAGGCTTACTGATGGGTTATCTTTTCCTAATGATGCATGATGCATGATTATGGGTCTTATGATGCATGATGCATCATTATTGGAGACTTAAATAGAAACAGGTCGAAGATAGGAAACAAGTACAAGATGATTCATGGAGGACATGGTTTTGGAGAAAGAAATGAGATGGAAGAAGCTATCTTTGATTTTGCAATGGACTTTTGGTCTTATAATAGCAAATGCATATCAGTAGCATGTATATACATACGTATAAAAGTAGAAACAAATAGGTTATTTCTTATCAATACAAAGAGAGCAGGTGATCTTACAATGCAACATGGACTAATGATTTTTGATGTTGATGTCACATCCAAATGGCAAAAGATTTCCCAAGAATAAGGTCCTAAACTTATAAGAATAAAATGGGATAATAATATTAAAAGAAAAACTAATGAGCCAAGGAAATTTTAAAAACCTTGATAAAGTAAGGCGCACTAAGGATAATGTCAATGGGTCTTAGTGAGAGAAGATGAGATTAAGAATTGGTAAAAGAAAATATTTTTTCAAGACTTGTTAAATGTGGAGTTTGTGAGGGAAAATAAAATAAAGGGAAACTAAATCAAGGGATGATTAGAAATTATCATAAGAAAAAATAGAAATAGCCTTAACAAGGATGAAGAAAAGGAAAGTATTAAGACCGGATGGAACACTGATGAGGCCTGGATTTTGGTGGGGTAGAGGGGAGTTTATTTGGTTGGCTAAACTATTTAAAAGTAATTGAGAACAAAAGAAAATGGCAAAAGAATGGAGACAAGTCATCACGGTCCTTATCTAAGTAATAATAAGAGAGACAAAAGTATGTCACCTATTGGGATATTAAAGTGATGAATCATAATATGAAACTCATTTTCTATTGATTATATTATGAAATTCTGATAAATTGGGGACCAACGTCTAAGACAAAATGTAATATTTTCTAGAACTGATTTGGGTTTATACCAAGAAAACCAATACCTAAATCATTTTGTTACTGAAACCACTAATGGAAATGTTTATAGAGAGAAGGAAAAATTTACATAAGGTTTTTATCAATTTGAAAAAAAAAAAAAAAAGCCTATGATAGGGTCTGAAGAAAGATTATCTGTTGGGCGCTGAGGAGAAATGGCATTCTAAAAGAATACATTGAGATTATTGGGCTTGAGCCTGTAGCAGAATGGAAGTTGACAATATTGCAACCTCAAGGTCACAGGTTTGAGGCCAGTTTATCTATAAAAAAAATAGGCTGAGATCATATAAGACATGTATAAAGGGTCAGAAACTAACACAAATTGTATGTGGAGAGACAACAGAGTTCTTTGCTGGAGTTGGGTTGCATTAGAGGCCCGCATTGGGTCCTTACTAGTTTAAATTGATTATGGATGAACTAACAGCAAAAATATTAGAAGAGGTTTCATGGTGTATATGTTTGTTGATGATGTGATGTTTAATGCCCAAGAGAGAAAAAAAGTAGATGAAAATTTTGAATTATGGAGAAATGCTTTAGCGGTAAGGGGTTTAAAATTAACAGAATGAAGATGGAATATATCACGTGCAAGTTTAACGACCACACTAGTTGAGAGAATGATTTGATCAAAATTGGAAAACCATATAGTACTAAAATGTTAATAATTTTTATATTTGTGCTCTACTATAAAAACCAAAAATTGTATGGGGAGGAAATATCAAACAAGGTCAATGCATGTGGGCAAAGTGGAGGAAAGCGAAGAGTGTTTTGTGTGATCAATGAGAGCCACTTTGATTCAGGAGACAGTTTTATACCTGCATTACCATAAGGTGCAGTGTTGGGCTATGAATAAGTGATAAAAAAAAAAATACATGTGGCTAAGATGCGTATGCTAAGGTAGATGCATGGAATAACAAGAAAAGATTGAACTAGGAATGAGTATATAAGAGAAAATTTTAGGGGTTAAAAATATAATTAAAGAACATTATTTGAGATGGTTTGGGCATTTCCATCAAATATTTAACTGGCTCCTGTACCACGGATTGAAACAATATAAGAAGAAGACGCAGAAGGGGAAGACTAATAAAGACGTAGAGGGAAGTCGTGTGACACAATATGAAAGATGTGAAGTGAAAAAGAGTTTAGCCCCAAAAATAAGTGAGATGAGAAATAGGATTCACAAAGTTGATCCCAAATATAGGGAAAACCGATGATAATGATGATGATTAAGATGATGGAACGTCCTGTGAAGTATCTTATTGTTTTCCATTTTCCAATGGTGAGTTTCTACATCAAATTTTAAATTCCAGAGTACACAATGATCCATCTTACTGTTTTTTTAATTGTTATATGCCTGATGTTGGGTTTCCACATAAATTTTTTAAGTTCCACCCACCAAGCAATCTCTACAATCCTAAAATAGGTTTTGGTTGAACCACTGGTGAAATTTTAACAAAATCAAGTTGAAATAACAAAGCAACAAAAAAAAAAAGAGACCTTTGGATCCATAAACCCAATTCAAGCAAGCAACCAACTGAATGTTCAGAGAAATTGTTGTAAAAACTTACAATAGTAGGGCCAGAAGTGCAATTGAAGTCCTCAGAGATTGGTTTTTGCTTGGTTGAAGCGGAAGCGAGTGTATGCATCTTAGTGTCATCGATAACCTGGACATAAAGATGCTTGTTTGAACGGAAAACACACATCCTTGGCCTCTCTGAAGTCCCCTCAACCTGGGAAAATTATATATAAGTGACAAAAAAAACAGCCATTCGATCACCAGGACAAGAAAGAAAATACGAAAAAAAAAATAATGTAAACATTTGCAAAAATGAAAAGAGAAACCGTTTAACCAAGAGGAACAAGTGCAAATTAAACAAAAGGAGAAAATCCATGAAAATGCAAATGGGAAGTGATTAGAAAGTGGAAAAGCAAAAGTAGTAATAATAAGAAAAGGAGGAAAAGGGTTACAACCTTCTTTCTGATACGAATGTGGCGAGCAACCCTGTTATCGGTCCTGGTTACGGCTTTGGCTTCGATTGCTAGAGATGGGTGTCGGCTTGGAAGCAAAGTGGATTTGGGGAATATGGGTTTAGAACAAGGTAACCTTGTCGTCTTCACCAACGATAGAGACCATGACCATGAGGAGGATGTAGCCGTAGGGGAAGCAGATATCATGGACATTGCTCTCTCTCTCTCTCTCTCTCTCTCTTTTATCGGCTACTGAGACAACTTATCCATTTTCAATCGGTTTTTTGACCAAATCTTGACACGAGAAGATGACCCGAGTATCAGATTCTTCCGCACTCGGGTCGAGTACTGAATGCACTCTTGTACTCTATACGCATGATCCTTTTGGTGAGACATGGTCTAATCATGAATTGCCACTTGGGCAATTTAGATTGATCATGGATGTGCGTCACATGGTACGATAATAAATCGCACTTCAACGGTGTGAGATAAAAAGTGATATTTTAATTGTATAAGATTGTTTAAACGCCATTTGGTCTTTAAATGCCGGTTAAGAGTCATTATTTGATCTGTTTATATTAGAGTGTACAAATCGGATGGTTCAAATCTCTCAAAAAGTATGATTATTTTATCTATAGCCCTTCAATTGATGATATATCACTTTTACGGTATAAATTTTCACGATCATAAGTCAATAAATGGCCTAGCTCGCTTAAAAATCATTTGTGTTTAAATTATGGTAAGGAGAGTTGGTCTCATAAATTATATGTTTATTTATAGGGACCGACTCTCCAGGCCGTGATTTAAGCACCAAATGGTGTTTAAACCGTTGTATGATCTTAGAAATTCATACCGTCAGAGTACTAAATCATCAATTGAAGGGCTATGAGAGTACGGGGTCAAAATATCACACTTTTTGGAATATTTGAACCCTCTGATTTGTGCACTATAATATCTTGAAAAATTTAGATTGATCATAGATGTGAACTACATGGCACAATAATAAATCACAATTAATGCTGTGAAATAAAAAGTGATATTTTAATGGTGAGAGATCCCTTATTTATTTGAAATATGCTCCAAGCAAATGGTTCAACAGCTCTTTGTTGAAATGCTGCCGTTTCAGAAGGGGGCATGGTTCAAAATCTCGGCCGATAATTCAAATTATTAGCCGAAATTTATCGGTTTTGGTCCTCACTAAATCGAAAACAACCCCCGAAATTTTGATCAAGTTATATATGACAATGAAATTTTCGGCCGAAATTTAAAATTTCGGTCAAATTTCTGGTTTTGGTCATGCCCAAAACCAAAAACGAAACCGATATTTTAATCCTTGATAGGGGGTCAGTGGGCTGGGCTCGAGCAGAGTCCCGCCAAGCTTTGAACGGACTGATTTTTATTCAGGCTAAAAATTGAGCCCAACTCAACCCATTTAATAGTTTTAGCCGAGCTAGGCTTAGGCCACGTTCTTTAATAGCGGCTAATGCTTCAGCTAAAACCCAACCCAAACTGGATCAAGCTACGGTGGGTCACAGACTAGCCCAGCTAATCCTTTAAGTAGTCGGTTTTGGACCGGTTGGGAAGAGTTTGGACGAGCTTGAATGGGCCGATTCTTAATCGTACCAAAAAAGTAATCGGGTTGGGCCAGGCCTAACGCCAATTATTAATCAAACTAACACCTCAGCGCATGGTTTATTTATCAAAAAAAAAAAAAAACACCTCATCCCATGGTTCAAAATTTCGGATGATAAATCATATTATCGTCCGAAATGCATCGGCTTCGGACATCGCCGAAACGATATGATTAAACTATCGGGCATTTATATGAGACTGCAAATTAGCGGCCAATAATTTGCTATCTCATCTATTTTTTTATTTTTATTTTTTAAAATTGAGACTGAAATTTTGGCCAAACCCCAAATTATCGGCCGAAATTTCGGCCAAATTATCAGTTTCAACGAAGCCCAAAACCGATAATAAAACCAAAATTATGATCCTTGCCTCAGCATGGGGCCAGGCACGACCTGTTGTCACTCCTACTTTTCACCTCCTCCCTCGTAAAATACAACTAAGATGTGAAATGCTGAATGTTGATTCAACCATTCATTTACAACCTCTATCAATTTGATGATGATGATGATGATACCTAAGCCCACATTCCGAAAGTGAAAAAATTGAGATATCCTTTTGAGATAAACTCAATAGACAGTGTTATATGGACGACAGATTAATGCATGTCTAGGCACCTACATCAATAGATAACGCTCTTATCATCATACTTTTAAGCCATATGAGTGTCACATTGCACATATTTTTTTTTCAATGACAGTATTATATGGAGGATAGATTTTGTGCAAACAAAATTGAAGCGACTGATGTTGCGTGATGCAATTGGTTGCAAATGTGGTGAGGCTCAATTAATACAGGTCGGTGCAACCAGTCACATTACGCCATGTTAGCCGCCTCCACTTTGTCCTCAACAAATCTGTCCTCTATTTATAATTTTTCTTTTTTTACCAATCCACGTTATCCAAGTTGTTGGATACCTATGAGTGAATTTGTACCATCAAATTTGAACAGTTCAGTAGAGGTAACCCTTTTTTTAAGCATCCCTATATAAATATGAACAACAATCTATATTAAAGCACTTGAAACGAATGGTCCGAATTGTTGGATGAATCCCCTTTCTAGGTTAAGATAGGGTCGTCTACAACTTAGATAAGTTGAATTGATCAAAGATATTTACAAATGTGTGTACTTTAATTAGGTAAAGATTATATAAAGAATTAAACATTTAGATGCTGTAAAAATGATTTGTTTGAAGACAGGTTTGCTTGGGACAAAAGAGATTTCCATGCGACCTTACTTATCTCAATACTTGGTAAATGTATTTGATATCTTTCAAAGGTTGCATTAATTATTTGACTATTATATAGTATAGTATAGGTAGGGGAGGTAATTAGGTAGCCCCACTTGGAGTAGGTTTGGAGGGCAAGGTGAAGTTTTGGGTCTTTACTTTACCGTCATGTTATCTCGCACCCAATTGACCACCATCCCTTCACGGCAACCGTCTTCACTTCTCTTTCTTTCAATATCACACAGCAAATCTTAGTTTTTATATATTAAATTTATCCTCATCACCAATATTATAACTGTTTACATTTTTTTTTTTTTTTTTTTAAAGGAACTGTTTACATTATTATACAGTAAATATTATCTTTGATAAGAGAAATTATTTATATATGGTTAAAATTGAAATCCGTAACGAGCTTCCCGAACCGGCCCAAATCGGACCGAAACTGACTGAAAACTGACACTGCACAGAACTGGTTCGGCCCAGTAGTTTTGGTAGCTGAAAGCCGTAACCACCCGGATAGGGTGAGAAAACTGACCCTAAACCGAAAGAAAAAACTGAAATTTTTTCTTTAAAAATAAAAATATGGAAAAATTTTGAAAACTGAACTGAACCGAATCAATTGAAACCAAACTCGGATTGGTTTGGTTTCGGTTAAGGGGGATGGGAAGTTCAGTTAACCGAAACTGAGACTTTTTGGTTCGGGTTCAGTTTTAAGTGAACCGACACCGAAATTGAAATTTCATTTTTGGTTCAGTTGGGTTCGGTTAACTGAATTTACACGCCTAGATACGCATCCTATAACATTGTGTATTTAGTGTTTTAGGAATTTTATTAGTATTTTAGGAAGTATTTTAAATTACTAGAGAGATCTCGTAAGATCATAAGTGATTGTATATAACTATATAATCACCTCTATTTAAAGAGACTTGTCGGTTAGTGATAAATAAGAAAACCCATTATCAAAAAGTAGCTTTTTAAGTTTATGTAAATTTCATTTGATAGCTTAGCAGGAGACCTGAGTTCAGATCCCCTCCCCTCTTTGACGCCACTCTAGGGATTTATATCCTGCACTGACTCGGCATATTCTGAATTTGGGGTACGCATGTGCCCCTAGGATTAGACGGGTGCTCTAAGAGGCCCGGATACTTAGGTTATCAAAAAAAAAAAAAAAAAGCAGAACACCATCAAATTAATAGTGGTGTATGGTTTTAAAATAAAGTGTGAAATGAAAGATCATTTCATCGATCATAATTTTATTATTTTTTACAATTATTTATGGGAGTAGTCAACCTTAGAAGATATGTCAAATAGGATTATGTGTCACATGGCAAGTGATCTACCACTCACGTACAACGCCTCGGGAGTGTGTTTTCCTGCCCCATTTTTTTAATAGATGAGTTGTTTATGGTAATGGTGGATGAGATGATTGTGGTAAAGAAGATAGATTACAGAGAGAATAGGTTTGGGTTGAACTGAACTGATTTTCTCAAATTAAAGGCCAGAGGAAGTTGTATTGATAAAGGGACCCACTATGTTATTAGATGCAAGATTCTTTTCCATCTCTATGTAATGTACTTTGTACTATGTAGTAATAAAAATTCTATTAAAAACCTTTTGATTGGCTGATTAAATGGATTCCAACTGCCACCTTTAGATTAAGTGATATAGAGACCAGAGTGCAAGTATTCACAATTGGCATGAGGGCTCCTAAAAATCTGTGACAGCAAGCTTTTGAAAGAAGTCATAACTTCATGATGCTTCTGAAGTCCCATTAATCCTTGAAATAAGTATTCCATTGGTTGGTAACAAGGTTCAAATGCCAATTCCCAATTGTGGTTTTTTTATAACTTTATAATTCGATTATGACCTCATATTAGTAGAGTGAAAATAGATTCAAATAACTTGGTTTCACCCATTGGATAGTAGGGAATGTTTGACTCCAAGGACCTGGATAAGAAGAGACCCCAGGCAGCCGTAAACATGCCAACTTAGTCAAGTAAGTTGGCGCATTTGTTTTGTTGGAAAAGCAATTTTCATGCTTTAGTTTCACGTCAGCTGCCCTTCCAAGGGTCCTCAAAGGCCAAAAAGACTACTCTTTATAAATAAGACCACCTTCTTATTCCTTCATCACATCCCCTCTCTCTCTCTCTCTCTCTCTCATGGCGCCCGCGGTTGCATCCTTGTTCATCCTGTTGGCCTTCCTCTCCAGCAGCACGACCCAAGCCGCAGATCCAGACATGCTCCAAGACTTATGCGTCGCTGATTTAGCCTCAGGTAAATCTCTTTGTTTTGTTTATGCTTGTTCGACGAGCCATTAAGACATAGAATTTATCTCATTGCAGACCAATCCTAGACAATGAGCTGACGTCCCGTGAGCTGTCAGACATTGAAACCTGCACTGATTTATATGCTCTCTAAAGTCTGTGTCTCTCGGTGTCAACTCATTGTACAGCTGACAAGACGGGGCTCATTGTTGAACACTAGGCTCATTGTAGAAAGCTTCTATGCCATAACCTACAATCACTTGTCATATTATTCCTTGTACAAAACACCAAATAAAAAAGTCTAATGATCAGGTGGTGGCAGTGGAGAAGAAGATAAGAAAACACCCAAACAAAAAAGAAGGAATAACTAGAATAACAGTTGGAAATATACAAGTTCCAAGAAATTTGCAAACAATGCCTCCCAAACTTGCGTTAATTGCTCGGCTTTTTACCCGTGGAGTCAAGACTCAAGTGCATTTCTATGGAGTATAGTTTAAAAAGATACTTATCGCGGATTAATCCATAATTTAATTCATATATCTGGATAAATGGAAAATGGTGGAATATGAAGGGTCGGATTCTGAAATCCTGCATGGATATGGTTTAAATTTGCAAAAGCGAGTATGCAAATCCTTCATTTTCTGAGACAAAAATCAGAGGGATACCCTTGGATTTTTATTTTTCGAGCTATTGAAAAATCCAATAACAATGCATGTGAGAATCCACAGGATTCTCACAAACTAAACAAAGAACGTAAAATGAAGGAAAAACATGTGGGTTCCTATTAAGTCCCACTTAAATTGTGACTTTTTGAAGGGTTGCAACTTTTTTCAAAAGATTCCAAATTTTGCATATAAAACACAAATTTAACTTTTACCCTTTTTCTCATTTATTTTTCTTTTTAGTTCTCTTAAATTTTTACCATTTTCCCCCAATTTTGCTGAATTTTTCCCAAGCCAATTTATTCCGAACCACAACTTAATCACTATGAGTCCTACAAGCGCAAAATTCACAGGAATCCATGAGATTCATAAATCTAAATCCGCCGTTTCCCTGACTTTTATCCAAGAATCAAATCATCTATTGGAAGGTCCATACATATATCAAACCTGTGGGATCATCTATCAAAATGCCTGCTATTCGAAAATAGAATAATGTCAGGATCAAAATAATTTTCTCTAGTATTGATGAGAAGGGAATTCAATGTAGATCCAAATAATTTTTCTTTGTATTCCAAAATAGAAAAGCTCTAATTATTCAGTATATGCACACAATCACTACTATTAGGGACGAAAATGAACGGGTTCGCTTGCAAGGAGGCGGCAAAAGTGAATGCATCTGATTTCTTCTTCGACGGCCTGGCCAACCCAGGGAGCACAAACAACACCATGGGTTCTCTTGTCACCGGGGCCAATGTACAGAGGATCCCGGGCCTCAACACGCTTGGCGTGTCACTTTCACGCATCGACTACGCGCCGGGCGGGCTCAACCCGCCCCACACACACCCCCGCGCCACGGAGATGGTGTTCGTCCTCGACGGAGCACTCGATGTCGGTTTCATAACCACTGCCAACGTTCTCATAGCAAAGACAATTAACAAGGGTGAAATCTTCGTGTTCCCGAAGGGACTTGTTCATTTTCAGAAGAACAATGGAAGAGTCTCAGCCTCGGTAGTCGCTGCATTCAATAGCCAGTTTCCGGGTACGCAGTCAATCGCTGCAACTTTGTTCGGGGCATCGCCGGCGGTTCCTGACAATGTCCTTACCAAGGCGTTCCAGGTAGGAACGAAGGAGGTGGAGAAGATTAAGTCAAGGATCGCACCAAACAAGTAGTAGAGCAGGCACTTCTCTATGGGCTTTTAATTTGTTGATCAACAAAAATCTGTTCAATGTGTTCTATGTACCTTATGTTACTTAATTCACTCATTCACCTAGTGAATCATGAATTGGGTAGGATGAACCGATTCTCAGTTCAATTTGATATGAACCAGTTCGCGGTGTGAAAAGCGAATTGACTTGTTAATGTTAAGTATTTTGTTTTAGAATAAAATTTTATTACAAGGGGATTTCAACCTAAGGCTTCAAGGTTTTTAAGTTTTATAACTTTTTATTTTTATTTTGATTTTTGAGTATGTCATACGGCATAGACAACTCAGATGTATTGAGGATTCGATTCAGCGCAGCACACTGAGAGGAAACCCGCACAAAGGACAGGAGCTGGCGCAGGGACTAGCACCCACGACTACCTGTTACTTCCACAAGGGATGAGGATACTAGTTGAGCGATCTGTTACTTCCACATGGGATGAGGATACTAGTTGAGCTATCGCTCAATCGGTTTTTATAAGTGGTCATTTTCATTTTATTTATTAAAAAATATAAATTTATAGTATAAAATTAAACACTTCTAAAGCCCATCCTACCCTTTGCAAATCCTGTTTAGTTGATTAGTAACTAATAATGAATTGCAAACCCGAATTCAAATCGAGCAACAGGTAACTAAGTATGCTATGCACCACTGTTGTTGTTATTAACTATTGTGATAATTCAATGGCCTAATTCTAAGGCTGTCATTTCTTTAAGAGCAAAAGGGAGGGAGCCTTGAACCCTGGGAGTCATCAGTGTGATCAATGGCTATCAATGAGTTTAAAAATGAATGGTGAAATAAAATTTTATCTTAATTTTTCATTTTAATCAGTGTTGATCACAATAATTGAGATTTTTTTTTTTATTTCCTAAAACTTCTTGAGAGGTGTATTAACCCTGGGAGGTAAGTGGTGCCACTTGCCTTTCTAGTTCAAAAAGACCCTATATTTCGATTATGGGATGTTGTCCCAAGTTTCTTTCATTTTTCTTTTAAAAATTAAATATAAGGATTTTTTGCAAATATCCTCTCCAAAGTCTCGTATTTATAAAAAAAAAATCCTTTCAACTTGCTTATTGATAAATTTTTCTTTATAATGTAGTTTTTTTGTGTAGAAAACTTCCTATTGTCACACCACATTACTTGCAAGCATAGTTTTTTTTTTTTTGGATAGAACTTGCAAGCATAGTTAAAGTCTAACTTTATTGGTTAATTATGTACAAAACTATCCCTTAACTATTATCAAGACCCAATTAATAGTTCAAATTACATGAAGATCTAATTATGGGGCAAAACCATCTTAAAAAGCTATAGAAAGGCCTCAAGATAAAACTTTTGTAAGCTTTACTTATCATGCTAGATCCATAAATCAGATTTGACTGCTAGAAAGGCCTGGCCCAAAGGTCCAACAGGTCAGCTAGCCCATTGACAACCTTTAGAAAAAGCAATACAAGCTTATATTATCTTATTTTGCTCTTATCATGTCCCATACAAGTTAGTCTACGTATCATCATCTCATTTTATTAGTGACAAATGGTAACTCATGAGTGATAAGAGCAAACCCGTCTTATAAAACTTGAGAAGACCCCATTTTTAGTGGTTTCTAACCGTTGTTAAATCTAGGGGGTTTTTAGTAACGAAAGTGCTGACCATGAGATTTTTTATCCACATAGACCCTTATATCACTTCCACAAAAATATGGGGAGTTAGAAAGGGGACTCTTATTCTCTCCTAAAGTCTCCCCAAAAAAATATGTATTACGTACCTAATCCACATATTGAAGGCGGTGTATGCGTGAATCTCTCTCCACCAAACTGGTCAAACGTAAAGAATTCCACAAATAATATTGAGTGCAGCAAAAGTATAAAATGATTTTAACATTTCAGAGATTTGTTAGTAAAAAAATATTTGTGCATATTAGAATAGGGGTGATTGACCTATGCACCATTTTTGGCTTTGAATATACAACTCTTGTGAGAAAGAATGATTCTCTCCTACAGCCGTCTAGGAGAGAGGAGAGAGAGGCTCTCCCAACAGAGTTCCTATTAGGTCTCTAATTCTTGACAAAAATTAAGATACATGGGCAAATCTCTCCCACAGAGTAAACCTTTTTTGGAGAATTTTTGTGGGTGGTGCATGGATCAAAATTACGGCCAGCCAAAACGCATCTGTTTCGGGCATGCCTGAAACGAAACTGAAAACCAAAATTTCGGTCAGATTTATATGGAGGGAAAAATTTTGGCCAAACTTTCGGTTTAAAATTTCAATTTCAGTCCAGTCCGTAACCCAAACGAAATCCAATATTTTGATCCTTGGGGTGGGGAGACAAAAATTCTCCCTCCATCAAGAGTTGGTATTAAGTGCTCAACCATTCTACCATGAGAGAGAGAGAGAGATGGGCAAATCTCTCTCCATCAAGAGTTGCCAATATGACTGATCAAGTGTAAAAACGAGATAAAAGGAGGGCACAAAATGAGTTTTTAATTTATTAAAATAATTAAATTAATTTTTTTTAAATAGCTAATGAAGAGATGTTTAAATACTCTTTTAGAAAAGGTGCATGATCTTTGGTAATACACAAGTATTTAAGGGTAGCTTGAAAATACACAACCCTTTGTTGGAAGGGTTGCAACCATTTCATCAAAACAGTTGATGATACACAATAATATTAATATGTGATTAAAATCGGATACTTTAATCTGATTTAAAGGCCATGATAAAAATATGATCTCTACCATTCATCTGATGATAGAGAGTCAAAGCATCTGATTCTGTGTTTGTTTAATTACACAAAAAGATGAAGAGTTAACTTGTGTAATAAGCAACTTGAGCACAGGTAATAAAATTGCCTCCGCCTAAAACCAGACTCTCTAGAAGAGTATAGAAAAAAACTCTCAAGTCTGAACCCATCTCCAGATATAGACTAAAAAACCAAACCAGAAGCGATTGAGAGAGAGAGAGAGAGAGAGAGAGAGAGAGAGATGGAGAGAGGAAGTGGACGGAGGGGATGGAGCGGTATGCTTCCGCTCCTGGGGCTTCACGTCGTCAATGAGTATTACCGTCTCCAAAGAAAGCCACCCGTTACCGCCGCCCTTCTCATAGCCAACACACTCATCTATATGAGGCCTCATGTTCTTCATAACCTCCTTCCCACCCTCCACCAAGTCTCCTTCAATCCCTATCTTATTCTCAAGGTAATGTTTTTTTTTTTTTTTTTTTTTTTGAAAAAAGGAAAAACCCACTTGTTTTTCTCTTTAATTTGTTTCTATACCCTGGATTTCTTATTTTTTGCATGCAAATGCAACTAGAGTTTTAATTGAAGAATTATGGTATCAATTTGTTTTTATTTTTAATCAACAAAATTTTTATTTCATTATTGGTGTCAATTTTTTGTTTTGGAGAGACCACAATTCAGCGATTTAAAGCATTCCTACAGATTATATCGGAAATAGATTAGGACCCTTCATCTAATCTGATGATTAATGCTGTATTTTGGTCGTCTAATTTTATTCGATTACCCAAAGGGTGCTGCAATTAAGTGGAAGATTACTCACAATTTTCTTTTTTATAGTAAATGTAGCTTTTCATGAAGTAATACTGCTGCAATTGTTTTTGTTTCAATCCTACCTAAATCAAAAGTAACCATGATTTGGGATAAATTCCTCAAATAAAATACAGAACCCAACTTTTTTAGACACTAATATTTTTATTTTTATTTTTTTGCAATGGCATGATTTAATCTAAAGAAATTATGTGTTTAATTCCTATATCACCTTCAATGTTTAGATTACAGTCTTGGCTTCAATTTTTGTTGTCCTAAGCAACATCTATGAGACTATGAGGGATTTGTAATTTAGTTCGAGAACTGTAAGTTGTGATGTTATACTCCATAAGAAAGACCATCTGCATGCTATGGCTTAATTGACCTGTCTTATTTAGAGTACAAACTTAACTATTCTTATTGTTCTCTTGTTAGATTTTTCTTTTTGGTGAATTTTGTGTTGTTGTTTGTTTTGCTCACAAGGTTACTACTTCCAAATCATTTTTTGTATTTGTTTGTTCGTCTATAAAAAGGAGCTCGATTATCATAGTTTAACATCCCTGTCAAGATGAAGCTTCTTATGTGCTTAGCAGCAAAATTTCAATTATTGGCCAATACAAGTACATATTGCAATATCGGCAAATCCAAAATTGATGCCTGATTGGGAGCTTTTATGTGTATCTAATTAAGTCTTAACCTATTGCAAGCGCACAATGAAAATTGCAATGCTAGTATAGGATCGTTCCCACGAAGAAGTAATTTATCTCTTTATTATATTAATTTTATGTAGAAAATTTATATTTAACTTTAAGGTTCTAAACTACTTGAGAAATATGAATGAAAGAATGGTTTCTTAAACTAATTTGTAGAAAATAAATCTAAATCTTCCTCTTTCCAGATTATGGTCGTCAATCACAATCCTTCAAGCCTCAAATATCTATGAATTAAAAATACCACTACACTATATATCCAGTTTTCTAGAATTGGTCGTCAATCAAAACTAGAATCTTATCAATACAGATTTAATCTAATCAACAATGAACCAGAAATTTGGGCGTCAATCAAACTCTAGAAAATTGAAGATGGAAAATAAAAACAGTTACACTAATCCGCAAATCTCATCTTGAGTCGTCAATTCAAATCAAAACGTGAAGATGTTTACAAAGCAGTAAATTGTATAAAAATAAATCTAAACTAGAAAACAAAGTAAATATATCTTTCACCCCTCAGCCGCAGTTGTCAATTGCTTATGAGAAATCATAGATGTCTACACTAATCTTCCAATTCTCAATCTCAGTCGTTAATTGTGATCGAGGAACCTTGGATATCTAAACTAAACTAAACTAAATTTTGATTGGAAGAAAACCCAACCTCAGTTGTCAATTGATTTTGATAATTCCTTTGATGGGTTTTCCTATGTGTCGAGCCTCTTATTTATAGATCATAAGGGTTGGTTTACATTGTTCTAATTCTAATAAAAGAAATTACTAAAAACAAAAGTATCCTAATATAATTCTAATTCTAATCCTATGTTTCCTTGCTTTGGATTGTTGATGCGCTTCTGGACTCTTCTTTAATTTCAGCAGCAGTCTTTTAAAAGTCTTCTTCGTCAATCTTCTCAGATCCATGATCTACCAATTTTCTAATTCAAGAATTCTTCTAAGTATATTCATGGCGGTGTAGATTCACAATCGACAGCAGCAACAAGCTTTTGTTCTTTAAAATTGTAAATCACGATTTTCCATTCCCTTACAGCTTTTTCTCAAGACGATTTTTTATAACAATCGATCGCTTTTTCTCTCTTTGTATCGTCTTTTGCTTTGAACGTCTTCTGAAGAATCGGAAATTACGATTTTGCATTTTCTTTGGTTTCGTTTAATCGTAAAACACGATTTCTTCGCTTTCAACATTCGTCGAATCGTCTTTCACGTTTAATCGTCTTTCTTACTGGTTTATGAGTTCATTTTGACACTTTGGGTCTATTTTACTGATTTTCTTTAATATTTGCACATCATTAACTTGTTAGTAGTAAACTGGGGTTTAGCAGCACTAAGTTAAGGGTGATAAATTGGTAAATTATGTGACTGATCAATGCCCATACACCCTATGGGGATTTCCTAGCTTTTTTTTTTTTTTTTTTTTTATCAGTTGGATTCGCTAGCTATCAGTCCATACCTATTAGTATCAATAGGTTGTCGCCGATACTTCTACGTATCAGCGATATTATGCAACGTCACCTATATGTATTGTTTCAGTATTACCCATGGTTCAAAATATTGGCCAAAATTTCAATTTATCGGCCGATATTTATCAGTTTCGGACCTCCCCGATACAAGAACTTCATATTCTCGGGTGTTATATATGGACCACGATATTATCAGCTGATAATTTGATATTATCGGCCAATAATATTGTGCTGTACTGTGCACCTTAAGCCCGACCTTTTTTTTTATTACATTTTTTTAGTTAAAATTAAATAAATAAATTCAAGGACCGAAACTTCAAATTATCAGTCGAAATATCGATTTCGGCTACTGAGGCCGAAACCGATACGCATGGGTCAAAATACCGGGTATCCGATATGTATCGTCCGAGCTCAAAATCGATACGTATCGGACTATACGTATCGGAATAGTAAAATACCGGACGATACATTCAATGTATCGTCCAGGCATATGCATACAAAATGGCGATACAGTACATTGAATGTACCGTATCGTCCCAGTCCAAAACCGATACGTATCGGTATCGGACGAAATTTTGACCCATGCCGATACGCATCAGGTTATGCCCCACCGGATTTTGATCCTTGGTGTTACCTACATGGTTTTAAATATTGGTCATATCCATTTCCAATACATATCGGCCGATATGTATCGGGTTATGCCCTACCGGATACAAATATGCACCCCGATATTATATGGGCTCAACGGGTTAAATATCCAGTCATATCGGCCTATATGGATCGGATATTAGTCATACAAAATATAAAAAATACCCTTTGCAATTTTTTTATGTTAAAATATTTTATTATTATTTTAAAAATTAAACAAGTATGTTCAAATATCGGCTGGGTTTGTGGATACGTATCCACCATATTGGATACGTATCGGCCTGGGACCCAGCCGATATGCCGATATGTCTCTGATGTTTAATCCTTGGTTACCTAGACACTTCTACATTTGGAATTTTTTTCATGCCGACACTTGGAGACTCTTTAACATGACATTACATTTCATGACATATACAAAGAAATACCACCTGATACCATTAAAGTATGCCATGTTTTGAACTAAATGAGTTGCCTTTTCTAGGGAAATTTTTTGTAATGTCTAGTAAATTATGAATGATAAAACTTGGGCCCTTGGAAGTCATTTGTATGATATGAAATCTTTTAAGTTAAGTTTCATGACAGACATTATTATTTTTATTTTCATTTTATTTTACTTTTTATCAGTAAAGACATTATTTATACTTTTCATCAGGTAGGTTTCTCAATTAGTTCTCTTAGATTTCCCTTCAATTTTGTTATATATATATATATGTGTGTGTGTGTGTGTGTGTGCGCGCTATATTATATTATAATTTTATGTTTTTATTCTTTATTTTGTGATCGTGCCACCATATTGGAATTTTCAAAAACTGTCATGCTAAGCATGGGTCAAAATATCGTCCGATACCGATATGTATAGGTTTTGGACCTCACCAATACGGTACATTCAAGGTACCGTATCGGTGCCTCCCATACAAATTTTTAAAATTTCAGACGATACATTGGAATGTATCGTCCGAAACTGATACATATCGGTTTTGGGGCTGGACGATACGTATCGTTTTTCTGAGATTTTAACCCATGATGCCTAGCATCTATGACATCCTGACAACTTGGCATTCGTGTCATGTTTCTAGGTAAGGCTGTGTATCGATAAAGAGGATTCCCGAGGTGACCAAAATCTAGTAGTATCAGGGGGGTATTGACTGATTAAATTAGGGAATTGGTATCCTTTGGTATCGGCTTGGGGTCTTGAGGCCCCATGACAGCCTTCAATATCAAGTTTTAAAACCTTTCTTAGGGTCTCACTATTTTAGAGTTCCCTAGCCCTTCTCATAATAATTATATTGAGTTCATTATTTTTTTTGTTCTTGTATGCAGTCCAACACCTGGAGATGTTTTGTATAGCATCGCAAATATGTTCTTTTGGTATCGGCTTGGAGGCTGGCCAAGACAGCCTTCGATATCAAGTTTTTAATTTTGCTTAGGAATCTGACTATTTTAGAGTTCCTTAGCCCTTATCATAATAAATATATGAGTCCATTATTCTTTTTTGTTCTTCTTTGCAGTTCAACGCCTAGAGAAGTCTGTATAGCATTGCCGATATGTATAGATCTGGAAGATATCTTAGGTATCGGGTTCTACCTGCTGGCTAAATAGGGGATTTAGTATTCCTTGCCATCGGCTTGGAGGCAGGCCGCTAGAGCCTCAAATACCGAGTTTTTAAACCTTAGTTAGGAGATCGAGTATTTTGGACACCTTGAGAAGTTCTCTTGTAAGTTGTTTCTACTCATGTACTGCTTATTTGACATTATGATCCCTTTGCCAGCTCTATTACTTAAATTATTCATGAATTAAGAATATTACATGTCCTTTATTTAATGTTACGCTGAAGTCCTTACTCAGTGGCATGTGTACATGCAAATTGACCACCCAATTCTTGCACTATTCTTTTTTTGTTTTTCTATAATTCACACTATTCTTTTTATTCATAGTTATTTGTCTTTGATACGTGCTGATGATTTTTTATCTAGAAAAACACGTCTTCTTTACCTCTTTTGGTAAAATTAGGTTCAACAATATTTAATGTTGTTATAATTAGAACCTCGGTTATCTATGTGGGGTCAGCTTGTCACATGGTCACTCTTCCAGTAGTGTCAGCCCGTGCGGCACCTAACACCCGATGCGCTAAGTCAGCCTATCTCTGATACCAACTATCACGGGGGCATACTTTGACACGCCATCAATCCGCGCGGTGTCTCGTTACTGCATGTAACGAAGCCAACCAATCTCTTCATCAGCTCTGATACTACCCGCCTAGAGGACGAGAACTCTCCCTCGTGGTTACCTCTGTTTCGCGGCCTACCATCCGATGTATCGTGCCCCTTACGACACTCTCGCTTGCACCACTGTTCCATATTTGGCCTGCTCAAGCTTCACCCTGTGCACTGCACTAGTACCTCACTTCGCAACAGTATTGGCATGCAGCTTCCCATAACATCATGTCTTGCTCACATACCAAACCAAGCCCACAGTCGTGTGCCTACCTCATGCTGTCGTGCTCAACGGAGTCCCAAGCAACCCTCATGCTGTCGTGCTCTACTGAGTCCCACGCAGCACTGGTGAAGTTGACCAGCCGTATACACCGCAACGCATAGTCTGGGGCCATACTTCAACCTCACCTTGGGTGCCACACGGCATCGCTACGTCGACGTTCTAGGCCCACCCTTTCAGGCCTAGGAGACACTTGCGCCCCCTCTGGCAACGCAAAGCCCCGTGTGGGTGGAAGACATTCTCCAACACCTCTCCCACATAGATGGTCCAAACACCATCTATGGGTAAACAACCAAAGGACCTCACACACGTTGGTTTGACATACCCTCATGACACACTTCTTCTGCCCGTGGCACACAGTGTCAAGTCCCAACCAACACGCGCATCGTCCTCCCATGCGGCCGTGTCGTGTCCTCACAGCGCGACCACGTCGCAAGGCCCTCTTGACCCCATGTGGCGTACCCTCCTGGCACCACATGTTGTGCCGTCCCGGCACCAAGATGTCGCGTGCCCCAGGCACCAAGTCGCCACTGTCTCTATGCGGAGTACAAGCGGCTCGAGTGGCACTGCGGATGGCCCGGGTAGCCACATTGCGTACCTCTGTTACAAGCTGCTCTTTATCATTCTGTGCATTTCAGCTCACTTTCCTTTAGTTCACACTCACTATTGTGCACATCTTATAAGCATGTTTTAAATTTTGAAAACAATTGGGTTTGTACCTGTAGCTCATTCGAAGGTTGACTATAATTTAACCCCAGGTCGCAGGTTCAATCCCAGCTTACCCCCCTCCCCCTACCAACCAACAAAAAAGAAAAGAAAAACTGACTTGGATATTGATCTGCTGATTACTGAGTTTAATTGGACTGAATGGATGAAAATAAGCACAAAGGAAAATAGGATAATATAGAAGCGGAAGGGGATAGAAACAATTGTACAGAATGAAAGAAAGGTATGTCCATAGGATTTTTTCCAGCTTTTATGAGTTTGTCGGAGTTTCTGATGAAGAAAACTCCTAGGTTGATTGATCAAATCTTATCCAAAACCCCCGAAATGGGTGTACTTTATATCACTCAAAACTCAGATCCCAACTGAATTAGCCAAGTCTGGTGACAAAAGTTGTTATACAATATGCTTGTGATTTTTTTTTACCTTTGTTTGGCATGTGAATCTCTGTTGCATGCATGGATCATTTTATTTCAGCCACTAATTTCTTACAAGCCAACATGCTTACCCTTCATGGATATCATTGTTTCTGCTCTTTTGTAATTGGTCTTGTGCAGAACAAGGATCTCAAACGCCTTTTCTTGTCAGCTTTCTACCATACAAGTGAATCCCACTTAGTCTACAACATGATGTCCCTTCTCTGGAAAGGTATCCAACTGGAAACTTCAATGGGGAGTGTTGAGTTCGCATCCATGGTAGCAGCATTGCTCGGTATGTCACAAGGTATCACTCTACTCCTTGCGAAAGCCCTTCTTGTATTCTTCGACTATGAGAGTGCCTACTATTACGAACATGCCGTTGGATTTTCTGGTGTCCTGTTTGCCATGAAAGTGGTCCTCAATTCTCGAGATGAAAACTATACAAATGTGCATGGACTCATAGTCCCCGCACGCCATGCTGCATGGGTTGAACTAATCCTCATCCAGTTGTTTGTTCCGGGGGTTTCATTCCTCGGACACCTAGGCGGAATACTTGCCGGAATTCTCTATCTCCATCTGAGAGGTTCCCATTCAGGTAGAAACCCACTGACCGTCATCTTCAGAAATCTGGGTGGAATAATAAGCTGGCCTGTGAGGCTTGTTCGGAACGTATTCTGGTTTCACGAGAGGAGGCGGATTTCCGGCAGAGGAACTGTTGGAGGTAGTTCTATGCAAAGTGTGTGGAGATGTCCTGCTTGTACTTTTGATAATTCGGTGTTGCTGATTGACTGTGAGATGTGCGGCACAGAAAGAGAGGGAGATGGGTTCTCTTACGTGGAGCGATCAGATGGGACCCGGGATCTCTCTTTGGAAGAAATACGACGCCGGAGGATCGAAAGGTTTGGGAGATGATGTTCTGTGACAGTTCACGGGATGGGAAGAACATAAGCTTTGATGGCTAATTCGTCACTGTCCAGAATCTGGTGTGTGAACATTTTAATTTTTGTGGTTGATGATGTGCAATTACCGGATGCTGATGGATCTAATGTAGCATTGTGCAGCTAGAAATTTGATTTCCCAAAATGGCAGAGAGTACTTAGCTTCCTTTGTACACTTTATAGCTCGTGGCTGAAATTTTTATTAACTTTATATGAGCAACATGGTTCTTTAACTTAAAAGAGTCGTACCCCAATTATCAAAAGGTTCATCCACTGCATGTTAACTAAGTCATTAGTCGTCAATGATCAAAAGATCAAAGGTCTCTCTCTCTCTCTCTCTCTCTCTCTCTCTCTCTCTCTCTCTCTGCCTCTGGAGAAAAACCATCCTCTCGTAGCCTTTGTTTTCTTTTATTTATATATTTGGTAGTTTTAAGGAAGACTCAGAGAGCATTTCTGGCATTTACAAAATACATAAATATATTTGTACAGATACTCCATGCTACGCATCCATTTTTTCTATTTTCTTATCAAATCTTCACTCTTCAGAGCATGTTACATGTATTTTGATGATAAGAGAAAATCTATTTTTGCTTTGATTCCTCTTTTCATAGAACATTTTACTTGGTTTTCAATCATCTGCTCATGTAGAGTCAAACCCATTGCATATATTACACTTACGAAAACTTGCATCTTTACATTTTTTTTGTTTTGTTTTAAGGGTTTTTTGCATATAACCACCTGAGATATGCCAATATTGCATTAAACCCCTTGAGTTATGGGTATTTATTCTACAGCCCTTACTTTTTTGTTTCTGTTTCATATACCCCCCTCCGTTAACTAGCCGTAAGCTGCCGTTACCCAACCTATTCGTTAGAATACTAACCGACGGTTAAGTAAAACCGAAAATGCCCCTAAGAAGCTGTTTTGATTGCAAAGGGTTTGAGGAAAGAAACCCTTCGCTCCCAAGGCGCTAAAAACCCTTCATTCCCAATCTTCATCTCCAGCGCCCTAAACCCTAAACCCTTTGAAGCACTTAGCCCTTTGAAGCTCTCTAGCGCCGCGCCCTCTGAAGCTCATCTCCACCGCCCTTTGAAGCTCTCCAGTGCCTTTGAAACTCCATTTCCAGCCTTTGAAGAGGGCCTAGTTTAGATTTCTTAGACTTGGTGCAATTGGGTATGAAGGGAATTTGCTGATAAGATCTCTCTCTCTCTCTCTCTCTCTCTCTCTCTCTCTCTCTCTGAATTAACAGAATCTAGCATATTTGAATATAAGTGGGTACATGAAGGAATTTGAATACGTGAACCTAATTATGTGGCTGTTCTTCAAAGGCCTCCCTTCATTAACCAAGCAATCATCATAAGCTAATCTCTTGAAAGCTCTTGGGTTCACTATCTTTTCTGAAGCAAACCACCCACAGTGGACATGTACATTTGATGAATCGCTGCTCTGAGAGATGCTTATGTCTCTGTTTGTGTAGATTTCTAAGCCAAAAAATAGATACTTACATGAGAAAATTAATCAAAAATAAGAAATCAATTGGTTTTCATGAGATAAAATGATAAAACAAAAGAGATTGAGAAATGGGATTGTTTTTTATGGATTATAGATAGATTTTACAATGTCTCAAGAACTTCCTGCATGATGTTGATTGATTATCTTCACAAATTTGATGTAGGCTCTTATTTGGTGTAACCCCGTCTAAGCCGTATGACTTGAAGGCCATAATGTAAAGATCTTTGCTTCCAAAGATCGGCTGGAAACAAGATCTCTATCACTGGTTTAACACAGTCAACCAATGAATATGCTGTTTGTCTTTGACTATGTTAAATTAGATGATCGAGATGACATTTCGTGCCGAACTTAGGCAAGAAAGATCTTTATATCATAGCCTTCAAATTAAACGACTTAGATGGTGTCTTACGTAGCACAAATCTCGAAAATGCAAATGTAAAAAAAAATTCTTCTAAGTGTATACCACTGTACTAATCTCGGGTGCAAGTTGTAGCTCCACAAAAAAATGCAAATTTTTGCTTACAGCCCTAACCTACTTAGAAGAAAATGCATCATTTGTCACAAATCTTTCATTGGTTGAGTATTCGTCCAAACGTTGGCATGCTTTAATGGGGGAATCACCCAGCTGATGGGTCTTCACCTGGCACGCATCTTAAAAAAGTGACCTTAACATCACGTGCACAATTAAAATTGATTTTAAGGTCACTTTAATGGGTGTGTACGACATGAAATAAAAAAAATCGGTCGTCTGATGGTACACCCATGATCTAAAGATCAATCTCATGAAAGATTGGGACGATAAACAATCTTCATCATCTGATTCAATGCAGTCGATGTGTTTCAGCGTGGGTGTACTCAAAGATTTTGTGGGTGGACTTAAAGGTACTCCTTTTAGAAGGGTGGTAAACTATATTGGCATGACTTGTAAATAAAGGTAAATGAAGGGTCTTTTAGAATGGTGGTAAACCTTAATGGCATGACTTGTAAATATAGATGAATGAAGTGCCTTTTAGAATAATGGTATTTTTAGAATATTGATTTCATTAAGGGCAAAATAATCCTTCTTTCCATAAACTCACGACTAGTTAACTGCAAGGGGGGGGTATATGAAACAGAAACACAAAAGTAAGGGTAGCGGAATAAATACCCATAACTCAGGGGGTTTGATGCAATATCGGCACATCTCAGGGCGATATATGCAAAAAAAACCCTTGTTTTAATGTTGTTTACATATAAATATAGATAATCCAAACTTTCCAACAAATACACTTCCCTACTTAAAATATAAAATAAATAAATCAAGATGCCCTTGTCACTATGGTGACAAGGGCAATATTTTGGTAGGGAGTCATTTCAGTTCATTTCGGATAAATTGTTGGAAAAATCGAAAAAATTTGGTAAAAATTTCAATTATATATATGGAAAAGGGTGCCATCCGCCATGGTTCAAAATTTCGGCCAATAATTCAAATTATCAGTTGAAATGTATCGGTTTCAGTTTTCACCGAAACGAAAACTTTAACTGAAATTTTGGTCAAAATATGTATGGAGGGAAATTTTCAGTGGTTTCGGTCATGCCCGAAACCGATATTTTGGTCCTTCCTGTCCTCCAATGGAGGACGGCGAGCATCCTCCAAGATCTCATATAGAGCTTCATGTGGCACTCGCGCGTGTGTGTGTATATATATATATATATATATATATATATATATATATATATATATATATATATATATATATATATATATATATGGAGTTAATATTTATAAAATGACTAAATTTTTTTAAAAAATCGTTAATTTCGTTGAAAGTTTTGCATGGCCAGTATTTTGGAGAAATTTGTCATTAGCATGGATCAAAATATCGTCCAATATCGATACGTATCGGACGATACGGTACATTAAATGTACCGTATTACCCTTTTATATGGCTAATACCAGACGATACATTCAATATATCGTCCGGTATATTACTGTTTCGGTACGTATCATCCGATACGTACCAATTTTTGGCTCGGACGATATGTATCGAGCCGAAAACATACTAGGAACATTAAGATGAAAGAGAAAAAGTTTGATGCCTCTACTTGTCTTAAGGATTTGAGGTTTAGAAGATCAAATAATTAGCATCTTTCTTATCACTGTTGTGTTATGAAATAAGTAACTGTTTGGAACCCAAAAGTAGACGCCAGTAGCTCGATACTAATATTTATAATGTAACAAATAGTGCGACCCTACCTATGAGAGATTATGAATTCCAAAATGCTGTAAAAATTGTTGGGTTATGTGTTGTTTTAAAGAATGATTGCATAATATTCACGGACTTTTATAGACATCTCGCAATCTCGCAATCACACAAACGTGTAGACCTGTTTGTCTACCCATGACGGATGGACACCTATTGTCAATTAACTCTTTCATGCTTTACTTCGGGAAAAAAAATTAAAATGGAAAAATCTTGAAAATTATGTGGGACTGCAGCGCTGCATCACTTCTTCTCGCTTTATTTTATTATAGAGATGAGAGGTTTGAGTTCAATTCACCCGAGCGATTTTTTTTTTTTTTGCATTAGCTCCTCCCACCATGGATCAAAATGCCAAAAAATCGGTGCGTATTGGACGATACATACCGGAACAGTAACATACTGGACGATACATTGAATGTATCGTCCAATATTAGCCATATAAAAGGGCGATATGGTACATTTAATGTACCATATCGTCCACCTCCGATCCCGATACATATCGATATCGGATGATATTTTGATCCATGCCTCCCACCCAAATCGGAAAAATTAAATTCAAGCCATTGGATCACCCTAATGCTTTAACCATCCGTTTTCAAGCTCCTTATTAGTAGGTAGCGATTACCCAAATTTTAGGGTGAATCACATCTTTGATAATGGACTCATTTTACGATTCCTTTTCTCGGGATGGGGCGACAATAATATAAGAGAGCTCTCACATGACCATTGCTTGGTACGATGGTGAAAGGCTTGTGTGCAACTCGAGTGCACGGATAAATTGAGCGGACCACGCCATTTGCACCCATAATATCCCTTCTTGCACAGCACTCGTCTGATAAATGCAAGAATTAATTGAGCATCGGAGACTTCAATTCTGATGAAATGCCTCCAAGTCAGAATTTCAAGGGCCATGAAATCAGTGTGAGTGGAACTCATTTTTTAAATGCATGAGCCTGTGCACCACCGGTAGTGCAATATTGTCCATGCGGCTCTCCATGAATCCAAAATTTCAAAAGTGGCATGCCATGGTCTACATTGTAGTCATTTCATACATCATCTTCATTGGGGATTTAAATCATTTGATTAGAGTGGTTTTCTTCATTTAACTACTCATTTTAAGGGTCGCTTCAGATGGTAGAAATGGTTCTAACACATGCACAAAAATGGAGTTGCTGCTTCATGAAGTGTGATTTATCGGTATAACTTAAGCTGTTTCAAGACAGAAGATGAAACATTTGAAATCTACCTTACCAACTCAAGCCAATTTCTAGTCTGTTCAGTCGCCAAAATTTGCCATCTACTGATTAAAAGACCCTTGAAGGGGTTTTTGCTGTCGACCATCAGGAATTGCAAATAAAACTATAGGCTTCGAAGGTCTAATGAAAGGAACGTCACACCTGAAATATCCCTTTCTTTCCAGCTGCAGTACCTCTCCACGCTTTAGGTTACGCATATTGGAGTCACCGAGTGCTGAAGTTTCACGTCTTGTACAAGGGTTAAGGACATCAAGAAAATCTTCCCCCTCCTCAAGCTGCAGCATAAGAAATGAGTCTTCAAAATTGCAAGAAGAAAAGAGACAAGTATAGCTAGAAAATGGAAGGGAGCTGGCAAAAGTATTTTGAACACATGAATGAATACAAATCTAGGATTAAACCATCAAGTAGAAACCTATCCATTCGATACTACGAGAAGTACAGATCAAGGATGGCTTCAGTGTGGCTTGATCTAGTTTATATTTACTCTCTATGGATGCCAATTTCATAAAAAAAGAACTCAAATAAAAAATAAAAAATCTACAAACTTTAATCATGGAAGGGACTTTCTACAATAAATATGGAATCTCTCAATATTCCTTCTCTATCTAATGATCCTGCAATGCTACTAGCAGCCTCCTAACATGGTTTAACAAGACTCATGCCTGTCAGCGAAATCAAAAGGTTCCATTTTCCTTCAAATGATTTTAGTGGCTGGCAGATGAATGGGAATGATGAGAAATCCTTTTGTTAAATAGCTAGCACCATTCCGTAAAATATTTTGTGCACAGGATTCCAGAAGTACACCAGTAAGCAAGTTAAAATATTTGTCTAATACAACAACCATATACAAGGATCAGCCAGGATTTATGTTTGGAATTTAGAATTAGATTGCATTAAGTGGAAACATCATAGCATAAGAAAACTACGGCTAAATAATTATGAATACATCCCAAGGGATTTCAGTGCAAACTGAAAAAGGATGTTGCAGAGTGGGGGGGTGCTCTTTTAGACCATTTTCACTTACTGAAATAAAACCATCATAAGTTACGATATCACAATTTAGAAATTACATGCATTCCTTGGTAAGACGAAAAATTTCCTGATCATTTTTATGTTCCTATCAAGAATTAAGATAGGAGATTATTGAAATTCTGTAGAGAAAGGAACCATAGGCATTAGGAGTAAGACTATTTCTAATGGATATTGACCAAGAAATAAAAAAATTGCATTTGATATATCAAAGGTTTATTACATAGTCACCCTTTGAAGCATGGTAACAAAATCGGACTCAGTATTGGGTATCGGTCCTTGGAGGACCGATACAACTCGGCCGATACCCGAAATGTATCGGCTGATACCCGATACAGGCCCAAATCAAAAATGAAATTTTATTACATGGTTGATGGTTACATACATACATATATATACCAAATTTGTCGGCAGATAGAAGATGACATGAAATTGGTATTTTACAGCAGAAATGCATCCTAAAGAAATCCAGTAATCCAATTTAGAAACTATACAAAGGGAACCATAAAGAATCGGGCCTCAGAATCATTAAATTGTACTAGCTACTGAAATCCAAAATTATTTTTTTTCTTTTTGATGAACAAGCCGCAATCTACATCAGGTACAAGTCTTGGCTTACGTCTTAGCCAACATGTAAATAACTAAACTTTGAAGGATTTTTACTAAATGATCACTTCCCACTTTGCCCCATCAGTAGTAAAGTTGCAGAGGATAATGCAGGAGCCACGTGCATTCGGATAAAAGACATGAAAACGCTAAAAGGTCAGAACCCATCCCAACGTGGGCCACACTGGGTTGACCCATTGACACTTAATTATTTATCTGTGTAACTTGAATATTGAAGTATGCTTTCTTGATGGCTTCTGGAGATTTTTGCCCATGTCTGGGGGATTTGTGCCCGAGATTGGAGTTTTAGGCTGCGTATGGCATAGCTCTCTGCTAGCAGCCTAGCCCCCGCCATAGCAGAGTTCACCTGCTTTAGTTGGTTTCCATTCTCTTTTCTAACTCCCTGCAAAGGAGGATTTACCTGCTCTAGCAGCAACCTCTCTGCTCTCTACTAACTCCCTACCAGAGCAAATAAAATCTGCTCTGACAAGGAGTGAGTAGAGAGGAGCGTAGAATTGTTGAACAGGTAAATCCTGCATAAAATCTTGCTATGCAAGGAGTTATCAAGGAGGAGTACCTGCTAAAGCAGGTAACATGATGTTAGCAAAGAGGATGGGAACCTGCTAAAGCAAGTGAACTCTGCCATGGCAAGAGCTAGCAGAGAGCTATGCCATACGCAGCCTTAGTGACTGTGGGAACATTAACTTTGGTTTTAGCGCCTACTGGGAATAGACATTTTGATTCTGTTCCTTTCTGAGACATTCTTTTGCAGCAGAATGTCACTGCCAACTCCTTGAGGTTGTTTGGTCGTTTTGGTTTGTCTGGGGTGAATTCAGATGTCCCTGAGAATACAGGGATGGTGAAAGCCAATTCAGTCTCTTTTGATGTCTGGGGAGCAGTTTTTTATGTGAATTATAACTTTTACAGAAAATGTTGGATGGTAATCATTTCAGTACAGGTATTCTGCCATTTTCTTAATCTGGGGGAGAACACAACCCTCCAAGTTACAGTTCTAAACAAAAACAAAACAAAAAAATCCTCATTAGATTTGGAGAGGAAGATCAGAAGCTGGTGGGGTAAGCCTGCAAAAAAGATTCTTCAACTAGGGAGATCGGGAGGTCGAATGTCATCACTGGAGCAGTGGAGACGGGGACTGCCAGATAAAAAAAAATGGGCATGTGGTTTGGTTACAGAGATATGGCCTCCCTCCACCACACACACACACAATGCCTGGACCATTCAGGTCTAGTGGCATTGGGCGAAATGGTGGGATTTTCCTGGGTGTTGACCAGAAGACTAGGAACCTCGCCAAAACTAGGTTTGCTCGCATTCTCGTTTCCATGGACCACTGGGATCCATCCCCAGGTGATGGGACATTGGAATTAACAACACAAGGTTCAGGTGCTTCCTGGAGCAGGAAAGGGAAGGAGGTGCTCTGATCACTGATGATGTTATAGTCTTCTCTCCTACTCTCTTCATTAGACCATAGACTCCAGTGAACACCCCATTCGACTTCGATATGTTGGGTGGAAGGAGTTGGCACTTCACTTGGTCAAATGTGCATTCGATGATCTTACTCTTTGCTGACTACATTGGTTCTTATGCTCAGTGGCCTGGATGGAAGTTTTCGCAGATGTTGTGTTGGAGGGACTCCCTAGACCCATGTCAGAGGAGGGCCTACTCCTTTCAAATTCGAGAATGTTTAGCTGCAGGCTGAGGGATTTAGGGCTATGGTGGAGACTTGATGGAATGAGGAGATGATTACAGGATTGGCTACTTTCAGGCTGTCTGCAAAATTGAAAATTAATCAAGTTAAAATTAAGAAATGGAACTTGGAAGGTTTTCAGAATGTTTTAAAAATTAAGGAGCACCTTTTATTGGAGGTGAGATCGTTTGATCTTCTTAAGGAAGCTAGAGACTTACCAAGGCTTAGCGGTTGGTTGCCGGGGATGGTAATACTAATTTCTTTCATTCGGTTGCAAATGCGAGAAACAATAGAAACCTTATTAGAAGCTTGATAGTTGATGGGGTTCTCCATAGTGATGGGGAAGTGATTAGCAAATAAAATTGTAAAGTTCTAGAAGGACCTATGTAAAGATAAAGGTTGGAATAGACTGATGGTGGATGGTCTGGATTTCACGACCATTTCGGCTCACGAAAAGGAGAGATTGGAACGCAGCTTTGAGGAGGATGAGGGTGAAGGAGGCTATTATGAAGAGTGGTAAAAATAAGGCCCCGGGGTCTATGTATTTTCTTCAAACTTTTTGGGAGGTGGTTTAAGCTGATCTCTTGGTTTTCTTCAATGAATTCTTCTCCAATGGGTAGGTCGGGTAGAGTATGAACTCTAACTTCAAATCCTAAAGGGAGCGGAGGATGTAAGGGATTTTAGGCCTATCAATCTACTGAAATGTGGATAAAATTTTTACTAAGGTGTTGTCTAACAGATTAAAATCTTGTGACGGGGGATATCATATCTAGCCCACAAGGGGCTTTCAGTGTTGCGAGACCGATGCTGGATATGATGGTTATGGCCTATGAAGCAGTTGGGTCGGCTTATAAGAGACGGAAACCTGGGGTTATTCAGAAGGTGGATATGGAAAAAGCGAACGATTGGTTCAAATTGGAAATTTCTGGATTACATGCTTGGGAGGCGTGGGTTTGAGGAAACCTAAAGAATGTGGATAAAGGGCTGCTACTCTTCAACATGTTTTTATTGTTAGTATAGATTTTATGTTTCTTATTCTCTTTCTATGTATTGGGTGTGTTTAGTTATATTAGGTATGTACTCTTTTATTCACTTAATATAAATGCTAGTAACGGACTCCAAACGCACTAAGTCTTCTCATTAATTCTATCTTTCACTTTCTCTTTTACTCACCACTAACCCTAAACCAAATACCATCTACCCACCCCAAATACAACTGATATACCCCTAAAACCATTTGCAAATACACCCATACACCAACTCTAATCTAACTCTCTTCTTGGTATCAGAGTTACCACCGAATGACCACCATGTTGCCACCTCTGCCGGCGTCACGCTGCTGTTAGCAGGTCAAACCACTTTACCTCCATTTCAATCGGAATGACTAGGGCTTGGATCGGAATCGTCCCCTGATTATTTTTGCCTCTTCGAGCTGCCCAACTGAGGACTCTAGAGTCTAGTTTCGAAGGTTTTTCATAAATCTTCTTCCTAGGCTTAGTTTTGTCGAATCTGATGGTGCAGCAACCTGGCAGCTTTTCTGGTATTGAATCATTCCGAAATGAGTTTCCTGAGGTTTTCAATCTGATTATTTGTGGTCTAATCGAGATTTGAGTGAGAAACTAGTTTGTGGATGACGCTGTCATGTTTCTTTTATGTACTGGGGTTTGGTATTTTTCTAGAAATAAATTGGCCTTACTCCAGTAACACATTGGTGTCAGTTACATATCCTTGTTATTTATTTTGAAATATTGGTTACATATTTTTTTGGCATATGGTGCTGCCGGCATATCTTGCTGGTACAACTATCCAGAACTAGCATGTTTTATCTCTACTGAGGTAGTAATACCCCTTACAACGCGTAGATCTGTTGCTGATACAACTGACCAGAACCAGCGTACCTTTCATTTCTGCTGAGGCAATATTACTGCTTAAAGGTGTAGATCTGATCCATTTATGACTACTAAAGTTTTTCCTGGATATTTATATGAACTTGCTGCTGGAGACTGCCTAGAAGTGTCTGTGGAAATACTTATTTGGAGCTGATTTGTGTGGTTATTGCTGCTAAATGTAGTCATAATTTTTTGGCTTCTTCTGCGGGCATGTCTTGTCCCAAGTCTACTACTGTGCCGAATGATTATCATTTTACATCTGTATTGGCCGCCGCTTCCATATCGTCTTTGCATTGGTTGATTGACTCTGGGGCCAAAGACCATACAAATGGAAATTCTCAAGGCTATTCATTGTATTCTCTACCGCCATCTCATTCTCAGCTTTGCTTGGCTGACGGCTCCACAACCCCAGCTAGAAGAGTTGAAACCATTCTGGTATCATCTTCCCTTTATCAAATGTTTTTCATGTTTCCTATTATCAACACAAATGCTACCTGTGGATGGTCTTACAAAAACTATAAATTACTCCATTACCTTTTTCCCTTCTCATTGTCTTGTTTGGGATCTGGCGCCACTAAGAAAACTGTCGGTAGTATTGAAAGAGATGACTGATATTGTCTTTGAACCCAAGATTGCGTATCACAAATCGTATGATCATGGACGTCAAATTATGCAGAAGATAGACTGAGGTTCTACATGGTACGCCACCCAAAGAGTGGGCCGAGTTCTAAGAACAGTGCAACAGGTAAGGCACCCAATACCATCTCTTCTTTAATAAAAGAATCTCTCTATCAAAACTTCCTACGAGAAGTTTTTTTTCCAACGTTGAGCGGTGTCAGGAGATAGCCTACCACGTGAACAGTTTAGTTCATTTTCTTACAACCAGGTGTTTGCGTCTATGTGGATGCTAGTTGAGTCGAAAAACATTTAACTCGTTCTCTTGAAGCCAGTGCCTGTTCCCGGAGTCTAGATTTGCATGATGCAAGGGGCGCATTTTGCAGCCATGGTCCAGCTAAGAGGCAACCCATTGATTTGGCCATCTAGATCTTATTGAAAAATTTATGGACTATTATCATCCTCAATGATGCTATGCACCATTAACCACATATAAGAAAGCTGTCTCCATCAATAACCTCCACAGAAGTTGGAACATCATTGGCTACAGCGCTTGCTGAAAAGAAGATATTGGCAAGATGGACACCCCCAGTTAGGGCTGCAACAGAGCCGAGCTAACTCGACAGCTCAGCCCGAAAATGAGAGTTTTTTCTCTATTAAGCTCGGCTCGAGAGCCAGAGCCGAGCCTTTTATTTAAAGCTTGGTTGAAGTAGAGCCGAGCTAGAGCTGAGGTTGTAAAGCTCGGATCGGCCCGGCTTGATTAATAGCATACAATACTTTTACATATAATAAAAATATTATATATATATATATATATATATATATATATATATATATATATATATATATATATATATTACTTTTCTCCCCTTATAATTAGATTCATCTAATGGTTACTTTATAGTAGATAACATATGCAATAAATATATAATCCTTATGATCCTCTATTAAATTTTGCACTCTCTCTCTCTCTCTCTCTCTCTCTCTATATATATATATATATATATATATATATATATTTCTGTAACCATTGAAGTTTGTTCTCAGTTGTCTCAGTGAGCAATCACTAGATTGGAAATTGACCAACCAATCGACACCTACATGCCACTACACGGCATTGACTACAAGCCTACACCTACAATGCCTACACAGCTGAACGCAAGCCACCATCATCTCCACACTTTATTCAGCGCCAAGGGCAACAAGCACTACATCTCAGATTCTCAAGTAACCTTCGTACGCATTAGGGCTCTTAATCAATATTTAGCGCATTAAATTTAAAAACCTTTTTCTCCAATTGATCCATTAAATCCAAAAGGATCAAAAGATATTAGGGCTTTCATTTATTAAATTTATTAAAGCTTTCATTTATTAAAAAAAGAAGATAATGTTTAAAACAACAATACGAAAGAAATTTATAATACAACTTATTTAGCTCGAAGTTTGGCTCGGCCCAGCTCGAGCTCAATAGAGCCGAGCTAGAGCTCAGACTTTTTAGGCTCAAAGGACCAAGAGCCAAGCTCCAGCTCGGCTTGTATAAGGTAGAGCCGAGCTAAAGCTGACCCAAGCTTGGGCTTGGCTCGGCTCGGCTCAGTTGCAGTCCTACCCCCAGTCAAGGGAATGTTGAAGCTCAACTATGATGGAAGAGCTTTCGATAAGCATAGACCAGAGGGATACAGTGGTTTATAAAAAGACCACAGAGGCTCCGTATTAATGGCTATTTTGGGACTGCTAGGCGTGTGCAATAGCAATGAAGTGGAACTGAGGGCAGTGCCAATCGCGATTAACTGTTGGGTGACTCTAGGTTAGACTCGAAATAAAGGGCGACCCTCAATGTGATACTGCGTGGTTTCAGGACTTATTATCAGGACCAAATCAGAGACAAGATCGGGAGATCAAATATTAATCCCCTAAAGGTGCAATGCTCAACAAACAAGCGCACTGATAAACTTGCACAATATGGAATTAGTTGTTCAGGTTGATGTATTGATCTAAATATGGTGCTAGTATAATTGTTTGTTTTACTTCCCTGTAATTGCTGTTCTACTTTAATAAACTTCTTCATTGATATTAAATAAAAAAGTTAGAAGGCAAAATGCTGGTCTGCTTAGAAGAAGGATATCATGTTTCTGAATGCTTTCTAAATAAAACTTTATCTGGGTCACATTTTCAGTATGGTGAGATAAGGCATGAAGATAACTAAGTAAAATAAATAACCAAACTAGATGGTGGAACAACTGATGAACTAAACAATAAGCTAACAAATTTGTTGATAACGGATAACTATAATATACCTTCTTCTTTGTGATTAGGTAGTCAAATTCAACCAATAAAAGATTGACCAGCTCATCCATCTCAGGCAGCCAAGTAAGCTTCAATTTTGTGGTCTTAACAGAACCTTCAACGTGCAAAACGCCTGTCAAGAGGCTGACATTTCCATCCTGGTCCCTTTCAATTTCTTTAACTATAGCATTTCCCCAGTCCATTAGTGTTATCTCCTCGCCTACTGAGACAGAGGATGCATCAGCATTCTCTACCCATATCCTCTTTGTGTATGTCGTAGCCTTTTTTCCAGCACCATCATACTTTTTATGCCTGGGTATCATACGGACAAATGGTTTTTCTGGACCATCTGTTAGAATCAACATTACGCGTCGATCTTCAAGTACAGCGGTATGCCTGGGACATATGGGATCTATTATCTTCTTATTAATGGTCCACAGCTTGTCCCACTCCATGAGATTGAGATTTTTTGAAGCTCCCTGGAACAGAATGAAGATATTAGCTTGGGATTTATATCCGGTGCTGGCCCGGCATGTGCTAACTTGGGTTGTGCACATGCCCCTGGGATTAGTCGGGTGCTTAGAAAAAAAAAAAAAAAAAATTAAAATAACAACCAAGTTTAAGTGTTGACTGAAAAGATATGAATACTTTTACCTGTTGAAGAATGAATTGTATCAGTGCCTCTATTTTCAGGCCTCGCCGTACTATTCCTTGAACAGTTGGGAAACGAGGATCGTCCCATCCCTCAACTTTTCCATTTTGAACGAACCAAAGAAGCTTTCGCTTGCTCAGAAGTGTATATACAAGATTCAACCGGCTGAATTCATAAATTTGGACTCTGGGCAAGCCCATCTCCTCAAGGATCATGTAGTACTGTGCATTGCGATCGTGATATTCACTTGAGCGAAGGGCGTGTGTAATACCTTCAGTAGCATCAACAAATGGACATGCAAAGTCATACGTGGGATATAATTTATACTTGGGCCCAATACGATGATGAGAATCCGGATTACATCGGTAATAAACTGGATCTCGAAGTGACTTATTTGGGGCCTGCATGTCCAACTTGCCCCTTAGACAGCATTGCTGTCCTCGCTCTGACCCTGCCTTCATTTCATTCCATAATAATAAATTTTGATCGACACTATTTCTCCTACACTCTGATTCAATGCCATCCATCCTTTCTTTTTGCATGCGTTCTCTTGGCGTATCATCAACATATGCTTTCCCTTGTTTTATTAACTCTTCAGCCATTTTTAGCAAGTCAGGGAAGTAATCTGAAGTGTAAGTAACATCATCGTACTTGATACCCAAAGTTTCAATATCCATTAGTAAGTTTTCCACAAATTCGTTACTCTCCTTAGAAGGATTTGTGTCATCAAAGCGAACAATCAGTTTTCCTTGATATCTCTGAGCGAAGTATTGGTTCAAAAGAGCGGCTTTTGAATGCCCGATGTGAAGATATCCACTGGGTTCCGGTGCAAATCGCAACTTTACTTTTCCAATCTCGGCATCAGGAAGATCTACTTCAAAAGACCCACTAACTGTTTCCTTCACATTACTTCCCCCATTTGTCACACTCGCTTCAGTCTTTTTTGTTGACTGATTGATAGTTTGTTCTCTTTGCTTCAATTTGGATGTTGTTGGCTTTCCTAACCCCCCTTTCCCAACATATGTTGCTGTGATTTCACTCAAAAGCATGCTATATTCTGCTGCTATTGAGTTGAACCAACGAACTAAACTATGGTACTTCGTTGACTTCCTCAAACTATCCCACCTTGGTCCGCTCCCTATAGAGAACATTATATTAGAAACACAAAAGAGACCAATATATACTCAGAAGCAACTACCAAAAATAATTTCAGCAAATAAGATAAGTCAGCCCCATACATGAAATCAAAGAAAACTCGGCAGCTAAAAAAATTTATGGAAGATGAACTTTACCTGCAAGAGCTGACCAGATAGCAATGTCTGCAATCGACAAACTATAACCTACCAAAAAAGTTCGCATTAACAGATAACCATCCACATGGCCGCAGGCAGTCTCAAATTCAGAACCAGATGAAAAAATTGGTGCATATTCTAGCCATTCATCAATCTGAAAGCATTAGCACTATTGAAGGTTAAAAAACAAAAGTTGTGACAACAGATCCATAAGCGAAAAAAAGTTGTGGGAATTGAATGAACACATAGAAAGACACCTTTGCGGATTCAAGCGCATCCTGTCCATAGAAATTGGGAAGAGTAGCTACCCGCCCAATATAGCCTAGAAGTACGTTGGTCCCATGCAATTTCATTCTGGAAATGAAACAAGATAGCGATTTTATTATGTGGCGTATTTATCCTAGTTAATCAGTCATGTGTAATGAACAATATTTTTTAGAAGGTTTAAAAAGCCTCTTATCATAATGTGAATAAAGGAGAGAAATTGCAGAAGACAAACTTATGACAACTCACCTCATGTGGCAAAAAAATAAAAAAGAGAACCACCATAGTTTAAACTTTGAAGCAAGATTCTTTTTTTTTAATCATGGTATAATGAATTCATTAGAAAGAGGAAAGGAAGCATGTAAAATTGCAGCCCCTCCAGGCAGGCCACGGGAGACAGAAGCTCCAATTAGGAATTGGAGCAGAAAAACAAAAACAAACATTGCATTGCACAATACTTGAAGTAAGCTAATCATTTTTACTCAAATGTTGTATTGATAAAATCGTGGCGGGAAACTTTATAATGTAGCATTTAGAGATTTAAAGATTGCAGAGTGACAAAGGCTGAGTTTGGCATAGCTCTTTGTCAGCTCCCTGCCAGAGCCGAATATACTTGCCTTAGCAGGGCCCCCTTCTCCTTGCTAACTCCCTGCAAAGCAGGATTTACCTGTTCTAGCAGCCCCTCCATGCTCTCTGCTAACTCCCTGCCAGAGCAAATAAAATCTGATCTGGCAAGGAGTGAGCAGATAGGAGGGGAGACCTGGCAGGTAAATCCTGCAATGCAGGGAGTTAGCAAGGAGAAGGGGGAACTGCTAAAGTAGGTAGCAGGTATTTAGCAAAGAGAAAGGGAACCTGCTACAGCAGGTAAACCCTGCTCTGGCAGAGAGCTATGCCAAACACAGCCAAAGTGTTTAAAACTGAACAGAAATGAGTCAAGAAAAAGGACTTGCAAAGTTGACCCAAATAGATGAGACAAAGCAATGAAGACGAGGGCATTTAAGAAATGCCAACTTTCTTATAACATTGTTTGTGGCTTTGCATTTTAGTAATTTCAGCTTTTTTTTCATTACAGCATGCTGGAGTAATGAATGTGATGCAACCACTGTTGCTAAAGGAAAAATTACTGGACTCCACGACTAAAATCTAAAGAGAAAAATTTCCCACCACTTCCATTAATAAAATCATACTTAACTTACCAAAAAGTAACTCTTAAAACTCGACAACTACAATCCATAGTCCCCTTTTATGACTCTTAAAACTCTTGCTTGACTTGTCAATAAATGCGAGCACCTAGAACTCTATAGTATGTGTTTATGTTGAACGACAGACATCTCAAACCCTAGAAGCTCCAGAGTTTCTGTTGAAATCTGAACCAATATCTCTGTGAAACTGATCCTGCCATTTAATTTTACTGCTTGCTGCCGCATTTTTTTTATGCTGATTGAAATAATACCGCCTCTGGATATCCATTATGCTTCTATCACATAACATTGTGCAGGTTCTTATTCCAGTCTGATACAAGGTAAATTCGGCCATAGTTTTAATAAGCTATGAATTTACTACACATTGCCTTGTATATTAGTTTGTGGACAGAATTTTGATGGGATCCTAGACAGGTTTGTTTAGAGTTACGAGAAGTTCTTATTTTGCTCAGCTACCTAGTTTCTCTAATTCTCCTTTTCGAGTTCACCTATTCGAACATTGTGAGTTGTGGTTCACATTATGTCCCCATACGTACCAGTACCGGGGACTGGTCCGAAAAGTTTCAAATAGGTTTCTAGAAACGCGTTTTAATATATAATTGAAAGTGGTTTCTTTCTTGGAAGAAACTCGTTTCAGTTTATATAAAATATTGTTTCTATTAAAAAATAAATTTTTTTCCTATTTAATTGATACTTCTTTCTCTTAAATATGAAACTAGTTTCTTCCTTCAATATAAAATTTTTTTAGAGCCATTAGAGTCAAAATCTGACTTTATGGATTTTTAGGGATATTGAAATCATGTTTATTATAAATCATGAATTCGTGGAATGAGTTTCATGTGCATATGATTGAAATTATATATACATTTTAGATATATTTGTAGTAGTATTTTTAATAAGTATTTTGGATTATATATTTATATATTACATTTTACATGCTACTAATAGATAAATTTAATCATGTGTTTTTTCACCCATTGATAGATGAGTTTTATGAATACGAGTCTAAACTCAAAATTTTAAAAATACAAATATTGGTATATACACATATAATTCTAATATATAGTTACACAAAAAAAGTACCAATATTATAAGTTTATAACAATATCATTTATACGTTGCATCCATTTTGCATCTATGTCGCATTACTAGCGTTTCTAATAAGGATCCATCTTGTATCTATATCACATCAATGTCGTATCTATTTCGTACATATAACGCATTTATTGTGTACCTATAACGTATCTATTTTGTTTCCATTGTGTACCAATATCGTATTCGTACCAAATACGTATCAATAAAAGCATACCCGAAACTTTTTTCACCCAAACGTACTTAGTGATCTACAAGATTAGCACATATTTTCAGAATTTTCTTCAAAGTATCTAGTTACAAAGGCTTCTCTTTTTTTTTTTGGCTTGTGAACTCCGTTTTATACAAAATTTAGAAAAGGAAGAGTACACACAAGAAAATGAAACGGTACTCAGTGATCTACAAGATTAGCAGATATTTTCAGCATTTTCTTCAAACAAAGTATCTGGTTCTAAGGCTTCTTTTTGTGCTTACAAAAGGGTGAACGTCATTTTATACAAAACATTGAAAAGGAAGAGTACACAGAAGAAAATGAAAAGGGAGAGAAGCCTTACCTCAAATTCATTGAAATTGCTGCTATTACCATCATATTGGTCTAAAATAATCTAAGAAAATGGAATGCTATATAAAACAACAGAGGTTAAGGGGAAAACATCAACCAAATTGTCCAATAGCCAGAGTCCTACAACTTGTACGAATAGGACCAGGGTTACCTAATTCGCTAGCTCACCTAACGAATTGTGAACTGGTTCGATGCAAACCAGTTCCCGGATCTGTTCGTTGCGGTTCATTCAGAATGGATGAACCGCCCAACATGAATTTTTATTTCATGCAAAAAAAGACGCTTGACAGTATTCAAACCCTGTCTTCTCTGTCTGAGCGTCATAACCAGCGTTCCATCAATGCAACTTGTGCACAAAATGTATATATTTTTGACATATTGTAAAACTAAAATTTATATGTTATTAAATTTACAATTTATGAATATATTTTTTCCTTTTATTTAAAACCCATCCTACCCCTAGCGATAAAAAAGCCCAAAATCCCATATGTTAATAATTGAAGGCTCCAATGAGTATCCTCAACACAAATCATAAGAAAATAAAAACTCAAATTTAAAAGAATATCTTTTGATCTTCTGATCAAGTAAACCATCAGAAAATCCGTCATCTACAACATTTTTTACTACTTAGAAAGGACCTAAAAAAACAAGATAAAAGCAAATACGTTTTAAATAGCATGTTCTACTGTTCTGAACAAACAAAAAGCTTAAATAGATTATGTTATCAATAGAAAAATAAAAACAACTCAAAAAAAACTCCTTAAAAAATGTAAACACGCACGAAAGCTCAAATACTTTTTCCCTAAAACAAGCAAAACCCAATCTTCCATCACTTATTACCTATTAACATCGATAAAAATTTAAGCTTGCAAACCAATCTTCCTTCATTTATTACCTATTAAAATCTAAAATATGCTAAAAGGACATCAGATTTTATTGTAAAACCTACCCAGAGGAGAATCTGAAAACGGGAGTGGATCTAGGAGGGAGATTAGGATCTAGTGACACAGAAATTCCAGCAAGTTTTGCAGCAGCCAAAATTGAAAGCGGAGGGGCATCATCAGAGAACGCGAGGGTGATCTCCATTTCTGATGAGCTCTGTGTAACAGAAACAAGGAGAGACGAATATCAGAGAATTAGGGTTGTGGTAGAGGAGATGAGATTTAGCTATGGTGTAGAATGCAGCAGCACTATACTATGCTTATGCTTTAACAAGTGCAGTATTATACAATCCAATAACCAATCCATTAGCAGCACCAAAATTTCATAGTCTCCTCGTCAACCAGTTATGGATCAATTGATGGTACAAGATTTAGTTGGTCAAAGGTCCAACATTAGTATCCTCCTATCTCACCAGTAATTGCTTTAAATGAGACGATGGAGATCCCTTTTACTCCGATGATCTTGAGATCATGGCACACTTATCAAACTCTCAGGTCTCAATTCCACATCACAGTATGGCATAGATCCCAAAAAACTAGCATGTGTGTCATGTAATTTTAAGCCCACTTTTTTAGAATCTATGTCATGTGAAATCAAAAGATCATCTAATCCCAGGATCCCTTGTGGGGAAGATTGGAGCAAAAAGAGATCTCCATCGTCTTATTTAAATAAATTAATAGGCAATATTTTTAAAATTGTTAGGCAAGTTCGGGCGATCGAGAGAATGTTCAAACGAAAATCGTTGAGTGGCATTTCAAGATTCGAGTGACCGCTCTATATATATTTATTTTTTTATTTAATTATAAATATATATATATATATTTAATTTTATATTTATGAAAAATATAACGTTAGATTAAACTATTAGAGGCATAGAGTATAATCATAAATTATTATTTTTAAAATAAAAAAAATTTATTTAAAAAAAACAAAAAAAATCCTATAATTTTTCTAATATTTTACATGTGAAATATATATATATATAAGAAAAAGTGTTCATCCTCCATGGGAGGACGGTCACCGTCCTTTAAGGTTTCAAGTGGAGGTCCACGTGGCATCCAAAACAACGTTTTAATATCATATGGACTTCGGGTGCATTATTGAGATTATTTTTTCTTAAAAAATAATTTTGAAAACTCATCTCCACCATATATTTTTTGAACAATGAAATGTAGACCATTAAAATTAGTTAAACATTGACTTATGCTTTTCAAAATTTCTTTTTTTAAAGTTAATCTAAACCATTTATATGACAACCAAAGACCATTTTAGGTATCATGTATACCTCCACGTGGACATTAGAAGACTATGACCGTCCTCCCATACAGGACGGAACCGGCTCCCTTATGTATCTATCTATCTATCTATCTATCTATCTATCTATATATATATATATATATATATATATATATATATATAGATGGGCAGACCCAATTAAAGCCTAGCAGGGGCAGATGCCACCCGGACTTCAGGAAAAAATAAATAAAAAGTTTCATACAAAAACCACATTCACTTCCACTTGTTTTTCTATTCCACAAAAGCCGCTGACGTGAGTTAGCACACCGGATGCTAACTCCTACTTCTATTAGGGCCCACGAGATCTCTAAAAGCCCTCATATGTGCAACCCTTTTAAAACACTGATTGCTTTGAATCAGGTGATAGAGATTATTTTTTACCTTGATCTTCTACACACTGAATCTAGATATCATATTGCACCTATCAAACGGTCAATTTTTTATTTCACATGTCCCTGATCCCCAAAAAATGTCCTTTGAATTCTATGGTAGACATCATGATCAAATATGATTTTAGGGCCATTGTTTTGGGATCTGTGACATGTGGAATCCCATACTAACCGTATGATAGGTGAAACATTATTTCAAGATCCATTATATAGAAGATTGGCATCATGGATCAAAATATCGTTCGATATCGATACATATCAGTATCGAAGGTGGACAATATGATATATTAAATGTACCGTATCGTCCTTTTATATAACTAATACCGGACGATACATTGAATGTATCGTCCGGTACGTACCGATTTTTTGACCGGACGATACGTACTGGTTTTCCGGCATTTTGATCCATGATTGGCGTGAAACACGATCTTCATAATCTAATCCGAAGCAAGCAATGATTTTGAAGGGGTTTCCGATATGGGTGCTTTCAGAGATTGAGTGGGCGCTAAGAGAGGCACCTTTAATTAAAACTCATAGTCTCAAGTTGTCTTGTTCCGGAAAAAAATTAAAAAACTACATCTTTATCTCTTTCACATCTCAACTTTCTCTCCCTTATCCCTCTTTCTTAATAGCTCAAACTAAATGGATGCCCAACAGCGACGGGAGATGGCAGGCATATGACTATTTTGGGTAACGTGAGAAAGCGTCAAGGATAATTGCCTTGAGAAGTGTCCACTCAAGGTATCAAAATCGGTATCGGTCTCGTGTATCAATTTGCCCAAGACCGATACGACTCGGTGATATGTATCGGCCTATTTTTTCTCGATTGAAACCGAGACATATCAGCTGATACCTGATACGTATCGGATACCCGAGTTGGGATATCGATACGTATCAGTATCGGCCGAATTTTAAATCCTTGTGTTCACTAGAATTTTTTTTGTAATTCGAAAGATATATCATTGTAAATTTCAATTTACTGAGAGTTATATTTTGTAAGTATATGATTTTTAGATACCAATGATGTTAAGCGGTTTCAAAATATATTTTATATTTTTATATTTTTTAATTTTAAATATTAATTAATATTATGCCCCCCACAGAGGAAAATCTTGGGTCCACTACTATATATATATATATATATATATATATATATATTGCCGGAGGGTTGCCAGAAGCCCAGAGGATTGTCGGAGGGTTGCCAGTGCTTCGAAGAAGAAGAAATAAACGCACATGCACACAACAGAAAAAAAAAAAAAAAATATATATATATATATATATATATATATATATATATATATATATATATATATATATATATATATATATATATATATATATATAGATTACAAAGAACTGAGAGAAGAAAAAAAAAATTGAAGAAAAAAAAAATAACCCTTTACCGGAGGGTCGCCGGAGGTTTGCCGCCTTACTGGAAGATCGTTGAATTCCGATGCTTTGAAGAAGAAGAAGAAAATAAGCTGCATAAAAAGTAAAAGAAGAAGAAAAAGAATTTAAAAAAAAAAATTCCAGACGATCGCTGGAGGTTTGCCGCCTTACCGGTAAATCACCGGGCCCTGATGCTTCGATGAAGAAGAAGAAAATAAGTTGTATATTGCATAAAAAATAAAAATAAAAATAAAAATATATAAAAGATGAAGAAGAAGAAGAAGAAGAATAAGAAGAAAGAAAGAAAGAAAGATAGAAAGAATTGAAAAAAATAAAAAAATACCCTTATCGGAGGGTTGCGGTGGTCATTGTGGAAGAGGTGAAGAGAGGAAGCTAGCTAGGTTAGCTTAAAATGAAAAAATAATATATATAACCGATTTTTGGACCCGCCCAGGCAGGCACCCAAGCCCCAAATCGCCTACACTACCACCCAGGCAGAATTCGGATCGGTTGGGACCCAATCTGCCCGAGCTACCGCCCTAGTCGATTTTCGAAACATTTTACGTAGGTGCCTAGCAAAATTCGATGGGCGCGCTTAAAGCGACCTTTATTTTAACCATTGGATGGTTAAGATGCTCTAACTTAGGAAATTATATTGTTTCATTCTACAAATTTAAGGACTTTTACCGACGGCCAAAACTGTTGGTAAAAATTTAGTAATTGCTTGTACCAAATTTGCCCATGACGCTCAAACTGCCAAGAAAGTAGGTGTCGCAGATTGAATCGCCGGTGGTTTTGTCGGCAGTTTCTAACCGCCAATGATCCTTACCATACCCTATGTTCTAAATCCCCTATATGTTTAATTTTACTTGCCGACAGATTAAAATCAATGGCAAATTAGTATAAATGCAAAGTATTATTTTCCCGACAATTCAAAATCGTTGAAAATAATTTACAAAAATAAATAGAAAATTCAAAATATTCACCATATAAACCTGTAGGTTTTTTTTGGGGAGCTACAAGCTGCACACAAGATTTGTATTGTGGCAAATGAGTTAAAAGGAAGGACATGGTATTTTTTAAACCCGTGCCACATGGAAAATCATCTAAGCCATTTGATTTGAATGACATGATATAAGTATCTTTGACGCCAAAGATTGACACCAAATACAAGTTTTTTCATCTGATTTAATATAGTCAACCATTAAATTAAATGAAAGGCTTTGACTGCGTTGAATCTGATGATAGAGATCGTATTTTGTGCCAACTTTTGACATCAAAGATCTTTACATCATGGCCATCAAATCATACGGGCAGTTTTTTTTTTTATAGGAAAGATTTCATTCATAAGATTAGAAAATATCTGAGGAAATAACGTCATGGATCTGTGGAGGGGCTTCCTCCAACTAGATCTCATTGCAACTAGGCCGCAAGCCCAATTTTGCTAGGGTATCAGCTGCCTTATTACCCGATGGTTTTACATGCGAACATAGAAAGAATTTAAAAGACTTTAAAATTCTACAGATAGCAGCAAAAAGGAAAACTAGCTCCGAAAGATCTCCATCTTTCTCGGAAGCAGGATTCAGGACCCGAAGTGAATCGCCTCCTAGAATAACGTCTTGAAATCTATACTGGTAAGCAAACCACGTGGCCTCAAGCATTGCTACCACCTCACAATGATCATAACTAACAATATGATCCATGAATTTTGCCTTTGCTGCCATAATCGCATCCACATGGTCTCTAATTACAACTCCAATCCCTGCCCTACTCGAAGACCCGCACCAAGCCCCATCAAAGTTAAAATTTTCAGCCGATAGTTTAGTCCATCTATCCCGTGAAGTTTGCACTCAAACCCGACTTAAATTCATGGCATATTAGCTTATGATATGCAAGCCATTTATTTTATTTAACTTTTTCTTTTCTTTTAATAACTTGGATATAGTAACAAGAGAGAATTCAATATCAACTATTTCAAGGTTCCTCAACCTACGAACCCTCAATTAGTTGATATTGAGTTCTATATTGTTACTATATCCAATTTGCTAGTAGAACACCAAAGAGGCATTAGTCCAGTTGGTAACCTCCTGCCATTGGCAGGGAAGAGGTCATGGGTTCGATACTCGTCCTCCATGTTGTTTCCCACCCTTGTCTTTACAAGGTATGGGTTGGGTTCTGTTAGTTAATCCTCACTATTGTAGTTAGTGCATTGAAGATATAAGTATAAAATATCTTGGAAATTTAAAAAACCAAAATAGAGTTTTTAACCGGATTTCAAAGAAAAAGGTGAAGATATGTCACCTCAGAATACAAGAATGAGCTATGAACACTAACTCACCATCCAAACCCTAAAAAATCAATATGATTCAAACTAGATTCAATCTCAGTTAGGTCCGAAATTGAACTAAAACGTATTACACCAGCGGAACTTGAACACACCATTGAAATCAAATTCGAAGTCGGGCCGGATTAGGGCTGGGCTAGGGTTCAACCCCTTCCTAACCTACCCGGGATGGGTTCCCAAAATTTTCAGCTCAGCTCTAACCCGTGCTGCAATGTACTCAGCTCTTGGGCATTTTTTCGAGCATTTTTTTGTTGTTTTTTACCTAATAAAATTTGGTTGAGCTATTTTTTAGAGGTTGTTTTTTTGGGCTTGGACTGTTTTTTTTCTAATAAAAGTTTGAAGTAGGTTAAAATTTTAATTAAATAATTATATTAACAATATAGAGGCTCAGGTATATACTTTTATTCAAATATTTCATTTTAGCTTGTTGCACAATAGTTATAACGGACAACGGTTGCTTGAAAGGACAATGGTTGCACAATGGTTATAACGGACAACGATTAATATCAGAGCATTTAAGTAAGTTATATTTAATTAAAATGAAATTTTTTTTATAACTTTAAAAGAATAAGTATATATATATTCGGGCCGGGTGTTGGAACACTCAACCCAAGCCCGGCTAAGATTGATCCGGGTTGCAAAATGTTTAGCCCGATCGGAATACCGGGCCGGATTTGCTTGATAGAAAGTACCGCTTTTTCCAGGCCGAGTGCAGGTGTGGGCCAAAATCCAGGCCTCATTGGTTGAGTGGAGTTGGTCGTCAGTTGAGTGTAGGGATGCAGATTTGGTGTACCGAACCGAACCGAAACCGATTTTTTCGGTTTTCGGTTCGGTACCTCGAAACCGAAACCCATGCGGTTCGGGTATTTTACCTACCTTTTAAACAAATTTAAATTTTTCGTAGTTTTTTTCCATTTACTCATCCTACCCCCATGGTTTTCGGTTTTAGCCACCCTAAACCGAAATCAAACCGATTAGGGTTCAATTCGATTTTCGGTGCGATTCGAGCTGGTTCGATATCCTCGATTTTCACTTCGGTTTTGGGGTTTCAATTTAGGGTTTGCATCCCTAGTTGAGTGGAGTGGGTCGGCTGCGCGGGTGGCCCAATTTCAAGGCACACTTTTGAAAGCTCTCACAAACAACGGCCTAATCGACCCCGCGTCGCATCGATTAGAAGGCATTGACACACACTAGGCGGAATGGGAGGTGAACATCGTGCAAGAGTGGCTTGAGAAGCCCCCGGCCGCCGACGTACAACGAAAGATACGTGTTGAAGCAGAATTCTAGGGTTAGGGTTTTGAACAAGCATTCGAGATTGGGGTGTTGTTGTGATTTTTATCTTATTTTACTCGCAAGTGCACGAATCGTGATGTAGTCAGTGGGTGTAGAGTACGAGATCATTCCCACGAATATTGGCCAGAAAATTTAAAAGATGAAATAGCAATTAACCAAAAAAATTACCACAGATCTAGCACAGTATTTAACTAGTTTAAAGATTCGTTTGATGGATGAGATAAACACTAAACAATAAATTAAAATTTAAACAGATAATGAAATATAAGGATTAGGGTACTAAATCCTCCCATTGTAGGTTCATCAATCAGATGGTTCACATTCATTGCCCAACCTTCAATCTATAATTGATTAAACGACGTTTAAATGATCTCACACCATTAAAATATCACTTTTTATTTCATACCATTAAAATGTGATTTATCATTATATCATGTGACACACACCTATGATCTGTCAAATGATGTCTAAATGATTTTACGTCATTAAAAACTCACTTTTTATTTTACACCATTAAAGTGTGATTTATCATTATGATTACTTCAGATCAGATGATGGAAATCTTATTTTACCCCAATCTCTCACACAATTGATCTTGAGATCATATTGCGAGACGGTTAGTTTTATTTTAAATGTCATATATCTTCCAAAAATGGCTTTAAAATCACATTTGAGTGTAATGTGTGCCATAAGATTCAAGGGAAAGTTTTTGAGGATCTATGATATGTGGAATAAAAAATTGACCGTGATAGGTGCGATATGATCTCAAGATCCATTGTGTGGAAGATCAAGGTGAAACACGATCTCTATCATTTGTTCCGAAGCAATCAATGGGTTTAAAGGGGTTGCACATATGGGAACTTTCAGAGATCATGTGAGCGGTAATAGAGGTACCCATATATATAGAGGTACCCAATATTTCACACAGTAGATCTTGAGATCATAGCCCAACTAACAGATGGTCAAATCTTGCACGTGGCATACATCTCCAAAGTGACCCTGCCCATGCGCGTATCATGAGAAGGGTTCTCGGGTTGCTTTTGAGATTTATTCAATGTGAAATCAAAATCTGACCGTCTGATATGTTTTGCATGAGCTCATGATCTATTGTGTGATAAAAAAATAGCTTCACTAGTGTAAATATGTATTCTAACAATGTTAAAGAGTTTAGAAAAAGCAATAAAATAAAGTTCGGCAGAGCTTCGTAAAGTTCGGAGCATATTTTCAAAAAAATTCGAAATTTTGACCGAAATATACCGAATTTTTGACCAATTTACGGTTTGGGTCAGGGACAAAACCGAAACCGAGATTTTGATCCATGATAGCAACAGGTAATGGCTTTTTTGACGTCAACAGCTCTCCCAGAGTGCAACTCGGAAACAAGTGCAAGGATAAAATCGAGTGGACCACGCCAATTGCACCCATAATATCCCTTCTTGCACTGCACTCGTCTGATAAATGCAAGAATTAATTGAGCACTGATGAAATGCCTCCGAGCTATGAAAAGATGATCAGTCAGAATTTCAAGGGCCATGAAATCAGTGGAACTCATTTTGTTAATGCATGAGCCTGTGCACCACCAGTAGTGCAATATTGTCCATGAGGCTCTCCATGAATCCAAATTATCCAAGTGGCATGCCATCGTCTACACTGCAGTCATTTCATACATCATCTTCATTGGAGATTTAAATCATTTGATTAGAGTGGTTTTCTTCATTTAACTACTCATTTTAAGGTCCTCTTAATCAGATGGTAGAAATGGCTCTAACACAAGCACAAAAATGGTGTTGCTGCTTCATGAAGTGTGATTTATCGGTATAACTAAACTGTTTCAAGACAGAAGATGAAACATTTGAAATCTACCTTACCAACTCAAACTAATTTCTAGTCTGTTCAGTCGCCAAAATTTGCCATCTACTGATTAAGAGACCTTTGGAGAGGTTTTTGCTGTTGGCCATCAGGAATTGCAAATAAAACTATAGGCTTCGAAGGTCTAATGTAAGGTACATCACACCTGAAATATCCCTTTCTTTCCAGCTGCAGTATCTCTCCACGCTTTAGGTTACGCATATTGGAGTCACCCAGTGCTGAAGTTTCATGTCTTGTGCAAGAGTTAAGGACATCAAGAAAATCTTCCCCCTCCTCAAGCTGCAGCATAAGAAATGATTGTCTAATAAGTGGACACTTCCAAAATTGCAAGAAGAAAAGAGACATAAGTATAGCTAGAAAATGGTTAGGGAGCTTGCAAAAGTATTTTGAACACATGAATGAATACAAATCTAGGATTAAACCATCAACTAGAAACCTATCCATTTGATACTACGAGAAGTACAGATAAGGATGGTTTCAGTGTGGCAAGATCTAGCTTATATTTATTTTCTATGGATGCCAATTTCATAAAAAAGAACAAAAATAAAAAAAAATCTACGAACATTAATCATGGAAGGGACTTTCTACAATAAATATGGAATCTCTCAATATTCCTTCTCTATCTAATGATCCTCCAATGCTACTAGCGACCTCCTAACATGGTTTAACAAGACTCATGCCTGTCAGTGGTATCAAAAGGTTCCACTTTCCTTCAAATGATTATAGTGGCTAGCAGATGCATGGGAATGATGAGAAATCCTTTTGTTACATAGCTAGCACCATTCGGTAAAATATTTTGTGTATAGGATTCCAGAAGTACACCAGTAAGCAAGTTAAAATATTCATCTAATACAACAACCATTTACAAGGATCAGCCGGGATTTATGTTTGGAATTTAGAATTAGATTGCATTAAGTGGAAACATCATAGCATAAGAAAACTAGGGCTAAATAATTATGAATACATCCCAAGGGATTTCAGTGCAAACTGAACAAGGTTGTTGTAGAGTGGGGGGTGCTCTTTTAGACCACTTAGTCACTGAAATAAAACCATCATAAGTTACGATACCACAATTTAGGAATTACATGCATTCCTTGCTAAGACGAAAATTTTTGTGAGTACTTTTTTCTTCCTGTCAAGAATAAGATAGAAGATTATTGAAATTCTGTAGAGAAAGGAACCGAAGGCATTAGGAGTAAGACTATTTCTAATGGATATTGACAAAGAAACAGAGAAAATTGCATTTGATATATCAAGGATTTATTACATAGTCACCCTTTGAAGTTAATAAAAAATGAAAATTTAATACATGGTTGATGGTTACATACATACAAATAAATCTAGCAAATTTGTTGGCAGATAGAAGATGACATGATTTTGTGTTTTACAGCAGAAATGCATCCTAAAGAAATCAAGTAATACAATTTAGAAACCATACAAAGGGAACCATACAGAAACAGGCCTCGGAATCATTAAATTGTACTGGCTACTGAAATCCAAAATTTTATTTTTTTCTTTTTTATGAACAAATCCCAATCTACATCAGGTACAAGTCTTGGCTACTTCTTAGCCAGCATGTAAATAACTAAACTTTGAAGGGTTTTTACTAAATCACTTCTTTGCCCCATCACTAGTAAAGCTGCAGAGGATGATGCAGGAGCCACGTGCCTTCGGATACAAAACATGAAAAGGCTAAAAGGCCAGAACCCATCCCAAAGTGAGCCGCACTGGTTTGGCCCATTGACACTTAATTATTTATTTGTAATTTGAATATTGAAGTATGCTTTCTTGATGCTTCTGGAGATTTTCGCCCATGTCTGGGGGATTCGTGCCCAAGATTGGAGTTTTAGTGACTATGGGAACATTAACTTTGGTTTTACCACCTACTGGGAATAGAAATTTTGATTCTGCTCCTTTCTGAGACATTCTTTTGCAGCAAACCCGAGGAGATGCTCAGCAGAATGTCACTGCCCACTCCTTGAGGTTGTTTGGTCATTTTGGTTTGTCTGGGGTTCAGATGTCCCTGAGAATACAGGGATGGTGAAAGCCAATTCAGTCTCTTTTGATGTCTGGGGAGATATTTTTTATAAGAATTATAATTTTTGTAAAAAATGTTGGATGGTAATCATTTCAGTACTGGTATTCGGCCATTTCCCCCCAGAACACAACCACCCAAGTTACAGGTTTAAACAAAAAAATCCTCATTAGATTTGGAGAGGAAGATCAGAAGCTGGTGGGGGAGGCCTGCAAAAAAGATTATTCAACTAGGGAGATCAGGAGGTCGAATGTCATTACTGGAGCAGCGGAAACGGGGACTGCCAGATAAAAAAATATGGGCATGTGGTTTGGCTACAGATATATGGCCTCCCCCCACCACACACACACACAATGCCTGGACCATTCAGGTCTAGTGGCATTGGGCGAAATGTGGGAATTTCCTGGGTGTTGACCAGAAGACTAGGAACCTCACCAAAACTAGGTTCGCTTGCACTCTCGCTTCCACGGACCACTGGGATCCATCCCCAGGTGATGGGACATTGGAATTAATGACAAAAGGCTCAGGTGCTTCCTGGATCTGGAAAGGGAAGAAGGTGCTCTGATCACTGATGATGCTATAGTCTTCTCTCCTACTCTCTTCATTAGACCATAGACCCTAGTTGTAACATCCCGAAGATTTCCGAACCCGAACTCACCCAACCACGTGTGCGTGTTCGGCATGGCGACCAACGTCGCTTAAACTTTTACAATAAATGATTAATAAAAGTGTGATGTGTGTGAAAAGTGAGGTTGAAACTCATTTTAGCCTTAGATGAGGAACCGTGCACCGACACATTGTGTGCGGGTGTAACACCAAATAAACTCCCATGACTAAAGAGGATAAGACCAAGTGAAAGACAATTATCTTGGATATTGTTTTGTAAGAAGAGAGAAAGAGTAACCTCCCTTCTCACTCTACTCCTCTCCTCAAACCCACTCGTGAGACCCTTTGGGAAGATTGCTCCACGAGCTTCGGCCTCTTTGCAAGGAACGCGCCGATCATCACAAGAGTTCCGCATTCTTGTAAATTCAGACTGTGAGAAACCCTTGAGCCCCGGTGACGATTAGATCTAAGAGAGTGAGAGAGTGGTTTTGAGCGAGTGGGAGCCGACCATCATAGATGTGTCATCTGTGACTTGAGAAAGTGAAGATCGTGCGTACAAGTGCGGAGCTTCGTGTTGAGCTCTGTTTCGATCTCGATTGCCGCAAGAAACCACAAAATTTGCTCTGAAACCCACTTTGGCAACGATCATCGTAGGCCGCTAGAACGACTAAGAAAAGGTGAGCCTCTTAGCGTTATCGCATGATATTATCTATTCCTAAGCTTAGATTAATGAGTGCGTGAAAATTGATGAAGATCATGTGAAATTTGAGGGAAAATGGATCAAGGAAGAAGAAGCCCAAGTGGGCTACTGAATTTGTCAAAACCGATCGATCGGCTTAAATCGATTGATCGGCTTTGACAGAACAGGGATGTGTTGAAATTCTGGAGAAACTGATTGATCGGATTTCGCTGCCTATGGAAATCGATCGATCGGTTTGCTCTGTCTCTGACTGCTTCAGTTTTTCCTTGGAAAAACTCTGAGAAACTTTGAGCCATCTGACTTCTCCATCATTGACACGCAGTGTACGATCTTGGTGTGATCTAGATTAAGAGCGGGGGACATTGATAAGGAGAATTGAATATGAAATTGATTGCATGCTTCATCGAAAATAGAAATTTGAACATGATCTTTGAATGCTAACCGAATCATTAGAATCTCGACCTATGAACTATTGCATTTGTACATCGATTATGAAAATTTGAATCATCGAATCTATGAATGGTGAAATCTTTGAACTCTGAAATTGGTTATATTTTACAACTTTGATTTAAGCATTGAATATCAGTATTGCATAATGATTTAGGTTATGCGAACAAAAAAAAACCCTATAAGGACCGGTATGACGGTTTATACCATCCACCGTGGACCGTCACGGCAGTTTATACCGTACATTGGTAAGTGTTTATGGAACACTGATGGTTAGGGGATTCCCATCGATAAATTGGCCCAACAACGCTATACCGCATTGGAGTTATTTAAGTTACAATTTTAGTCATTAATGAATTAAGTAACGTAGGTGAGATATGAGAAAAGAAAAGAAAATCGAAGTCATATGAAATTTCCTAATCTTGATTGAACATCAATTTTGAAAACCAAAGCTCTTTGAATTCTATTTGAACATGAAATGACATTTGAAAGTTCATCGTTTGATTCAGTTTGATATGAAAATGTTGTTGATTATCGTCATTGAACCTTGTTTCGAATTAATGCAATGTGAGTTAATATTGATCATTTTCCTACTGAGCGTAGACTGTTAACTCATCCCAACATCTTATGTCATAGGTTTAGACGTGGATCGGGATCCTGAGCTAGAAGAGGATCCTGACTACAATCCCGAGGCAGAAGAAGAGCTTCCACCTGAAGACTATTTTCCTTAGTCCAGTTGTGATAGATTTTTGTTTAATACATTTTGGCGGTTGTAAGTAGAATACTTAAACTAAGATTTGCATAACCTTGTATAGTTTTGGAACCACTATTTAGGTGACGGTCGGCCGTCACCGGTGGTTATTTTATTAGTTTTGGGTTATGTTATGTATAGAACTGGAATCGAAGTAGTGTCATATGATATTTGCTTTGCCTTCTGTATAAGTACATATGAATCAGGAAGCATTGGACGATCCGGTTCTTCCTAAGTTTCACGTACAGGAAGAATTAGATTGTCACCTGACGACTCGGCCTTTCTTAGAAATTTGTGTGGGAAAAGTCGAGCTGTCACACTAGTGAACGCCCTTTCGACTTCGCTCTGTTGGGTGGCATTTCACTTGGTCGAATGTGCATTCAATGATCTTACTCTTTGTCGGCTACATTGGTTCTTGTGCTCGGTAGCCTGGGTGGAAGTTTTCTCAGATGTTGTGTTGGAGGGACTCCGTAGACCAATGTTGGAGGGCATCCTTAACATGTTGAAAAGTTCATCTCGGGAGGAGGGCCTACTCCTTTCAAATTCGAGAATGTTTAGCTACGGGATGAGGGATTTAGGGCTATGGTGGAGACTTGATGGAATGAGGAGATGATTACAGGATTGGCTACTTTCAGGCTGTCTGCAAAATTGAAAATTCGTCAAGTTAAAATTAAGAAATGGAACTTGGAAGGCTTTTAGAATGTTTTAAAATTTGAGTACCTTTAAATTCACCCATCGAATCTTTGAGTTCACCCATGCTAAAATACATTGTCTGCGTTGAATTCGACGATGGAAATCGTTTGTCCTCCCAATCTTTCACACGATGGATCTTGAGATCATGGGCGTACCATCAGACGGTCATTGTTTTATTTCACATCGCAAACATCTCAAAAAAGTGACCTTAACATCACATGCATGCTCAAAATTAATTTTAAGGTCACTTTATTGAGTGTGTAGCACATGAAATAAAAAACCGACCGTCTGATGGTACTCCCATGATCTCAAGATCCATCGTGTGAAAGATTGGGATGATAAACGATCTCCATCGTCTCATTCAAAACAGTCAATGTGTTTCAGCGTGGGTGAACTCAAAGATTTAGTGGGTGGATTTAAAGGTACTCTTAAAAATTAAGGAGCACCTTTTATTGGAGGAGATCGTTTGATCTTCTTAAGGAAGTTAGAGCCTTAACCACGAAGGAAATGGAGATGAGAATTGCGCTCAAACTTCATTACAATAAAAATGTATGGAAGAGGAACTAATGTGGAAGCAAAAATCCAAGGCTCAATGGTTGGTTGTCGAAGATGGTAATACTAATTACTTTCATTCGGTTGCGAATGCGAGAAACAAAAGGAACCTTATTAGAAGCTTGATAGTTGATGGGGTTTCCTTTAGTGATGGGGAAGTGATTAGCAAATAAAATTGTAAAGTTTTATAAGGACCTATATAAAGATGAAGGTTGGAATAGACTGCTGGTGGATGGTCTGGATTTCAAGACCATTTCGGCTCAAGAAAAGGAGAGATTGGAATGCAGCTTTGAGGAGGATGAGGTGAAGGATTGATGCGGGAACTTACTAAATGCAATGCTAGGGCTGAGATTAAAATTTAAATTAATTCAAACAATTAAAAATAACAATTTCTCATAACAAATTATCACGAATTTTTTTAGAAATTCAATTAGAAGATTTAATTCCGGTCCAAAATAGCGTTACTTTCCGTGTACATTCCTGATCGGATCTAAAAGACTAGGATTCTTATGAACGACTAGATCTCCGATAGTTTTAGGGTGTCAAACAAACTCGCAAGCGGGTTCCCTCAATACCGTACAAAATAAAAGGTTAATAATGGTTTAATAAAGAACGGGTAATTTGATTTTGGATTTTTATAAAATAAATAGGCTAGATCTAGGATTTAATAGAAAATAAAATAACTAGGGTTACGCTACTTACGCAAACCGTAGATCTAAAGAAGATAGAGATGAAAGAAGAGTTAGCATCGCACCAAACCGCAAACGGGAATCGAAGAATCGCTATCCGTTTTGAGAGAATCACACCCTCACGAAAGTTTAAAACTCTCAATTTTACATAACCAATTTTCATTAACCAAAAGTGATAATAAAGTTGTTTACAAGCCTTTAAATAGTCTAACCAAAACTCTAAGAATACTACTTAAAATAAAACTCTTAATCAACCATTAAAACTTTCTAATCTAACGGTCATAATTAATCTCACCATTAATCCCGTCTTTTATTACGCGGTCACTTTTGAAGGGTCAAACGATGTCCTATTGACGTGAAATTGGTCTTGTTTGAAAGCTTATCAAAGTAACTTTCCAATAGGACAAGAATCATACAATTCTAACATATATTGATAGACTTATGACCATTTTTCCGATAGTTGCGCAGAAAGTGACGAAATTAACAATCACATATCACATATGTGTCTGACCCCTAAATAATTCAAATAAGGAAACTAATCCTAAAACAAACTACTTATTAAAAGAATCTTAATCAACTAAAACATTTTCACATTCTTTTTTCACCTCCGATTTTCTTCTTCCGCCTTCGATACGTCACTAGCGGCTGCTTGAATATGATGTCCCCGTCAACTCTCCCCGGGTTAGAAAGATTCATCCCCGATGAATGTTGGGTGTGGTAGAGGTCCAAGAGATATGGGTCCAGCTACTGAAACTCTTCCTTTGTAATGAGAGTATTCTCTGAATCAGCCTTATTCTTCCACTTGACCAAATACTTCTGTAATCTCCCGTGGTTGGTGGACACAATCTGATCTTCCAACACATCTTCGATGATCTCACAAGTTTACCGAGTAAGTGGAGGTAGCGATATGGGTAGGGGAATAATTGGTTCATCAGATGTAGAAGGCTCAAAGGGGTTGGTAGGAATGGTTGAAGGGCCATGGAATAGAACAAGGTCCTCCACGTTGAAAGTCGTGTTAATCCCCAATTCCGGCGAAAGATCTAAAACATAAGCATTAGAACCGGCACGCTTCAAGATTTGATAGGGTCTAACACCACGAACTTGCAATTTCTTTGCAACTCCTTGCGAGAATCGCTCAAGTCTATTCCGAACCATCACAAAATCACCCTCTTAGAATTCTTTGAACTGTCTGTAAGAATCTACAGAGAACTTGTATTTTTCATTCTTTAAATTAGTTATTTTCTTAATCTCAACATGCAACTCAGGAATGCGATGTGTGAATGTGGATGCAAACTCTGACGACCTTTGATGAATGGATATTGGAATGATATCTAACGGCGTCCCAGGTTTATACCCATGCACAATTTGGAACGGACTCATGCCTGTGGTTCTATTAACAGAATTGTTATATGCAAACTCAGTGACAGGTAAGATGGAATCCCAACTCCTAATGTGCTCGCCCATTAGACACCTTAACAGATTTCCTAAACTCTTATTGACAACCTCGATTTGCCCATCAATTTGGGGGATGATATGCAGATGAAACTTATAGTCGGGTCCCCATTTTGTGCCATAATGTCTTCCAAAAATAACTGACAAATTTAACACCGCGGTCAGATACTATCGTCTTAGGCAAACCATATGGCAATGTAGTCAATTGGCATATGCGACCCTATGCAATGGCATAGGGCCATCGCATATGCCGTTATGCCATGGCATAAAAAAAAAATTCCCAAAAAATCCCCAAAGTCATACTGATCAATAATATGTTTTGTATTAATTTGTGCTCTATTAAATATTAATTTTGTAGTGTCTAGAATACGAAATAAAAGTATATAACCCATAAGTTAGACGGGAAAATATAAATTTCATTGATGTTAAACAAAATAGTACAAAAATGAACATAGGAACATATAAAAAAGAACAAAAAGGGTAAAGAAAAATATTATTTAAGTAAAAGTATCTTAAGTTCTTAACATTTGCTCCTACTTCCTAAAGAAATTATGTTGAAGAAGGACCGTACAAAAATATAGTGGACCATACAAAAGAGAAGGAAAAGACTAAAGAGAAAAATTATTGTAGAATGTGGAGTATTAGGAAAAGAAATCCCCTATTTAAAGGGCTTGGGGTAGCTTGAAAAGCAAAGACAAAAAATAAATAAATAAATAAATAAAATTAGTGGAGAAGTATGTCATGGCATACACTATGCGATACAGCCATCCAAGATGGTATACGCGATCTCATAAGACATCAATGCCGTGTAGACGAACGACCTCGTTAAAGAACATGGTAGCAATGTGACTTGCATCAGAGGTCTTCGAACAAACAATGAAGTGGGTCATCTTTGAAAAACGGTCCACAACAACGAACATCGAGTCGTGCTTTCAGAGGGTTTTAGGGAGGCCTAACACGAAGTCCATTGACAGGTCTTGCTACGGGGTGTGTGGCACCGGTAAAAGTGTATACAATTCGGTGTTCTGCCTCTTTTGCCCTGCCAACTGGCAAACAAGACACTGGCTGATAATTTTGGCAACATCTCGGGTGAGATTGGGCCAATAGAATCAATCTTCAACCAATGCGACAGTCTTATTGCAACCAAAGTGGCCAGCAATCCCTTCGGCATGTAATTCTCAAACAAGAAAGTCTCGCAAAGAAATCCAGGGAATACACAATCGGTGTTATAAGAACAAATGCCCTTTTGTAGAGTAGATTTACTCCCTTTGACAAGTTGTCCACTCACAAGTGAGGTATACTCTTCGCCAAAATCCGGACATGTGGAGTAATCTTCCACGAGGTGTTCGAATCCAGTTACCTCAACGCTTAATGAGCGCAACGTCACCACTCTACGGCTAAGCGCGTCAGCCGCTTGATTCTCCACACCGGCCCTATGTTTCAGCACGAAGGTGAACCCCTCAGGCGTGGCCAGCAACCCCTCCGACATGTAATTCCCAAACAAGAAAGTCTCGCAAAAAAGTACGGGGAATACACAATCGGTATTTTAAGAACAAATACCCCTCTTGTAGGGTATATTTACTCCCTTTGACAGGTTGTCGACTCATAAGTGAGGTATACTCTTCGCCAAAATCCGGACATGTGGAGTAATCTTCCACGAGGCGTTCAAATCTGGTTACCTCAACGCTTAATGAGTGCAACGTCGCCACTCTATAGCTATGCGCGTCAGCCGCCCGATTCTCCACACCGGCCCTATGTTTCAACACAAAGGTGAACCCTTAAAGGTGTTCAACCCATTTGGGATGTCGTGGGTTTAACTTCTTTTGGGAACTCAAAAATCGTAGGGCTTCGTGATCCGAGAACAAGACGAATTCATGCAGTAGTAGATAGTGTTTCCAATATTTAAAGGATTGGACTACCGCGTAGAATTCTTTGTCGTAGGTCGAGTACTTCTGTCTGGCCTCATTTAGCTTTTCAATGAAATAAGTTATCGGATAGCCCTCTTTGCTCAATACTCCTCCGACACCTACGCCTGACGCGTCACACGAAACTTCAAAGACCTTAGAGAAGTCAAGAAGGCGCATGACAGGAGCTTCTATCATTCGACACTTAATCTCCTTGAAAGCCTTACCGCAGCAAGTGTTTATTTAAACTCCCCCTTTCTGATGCAATCGGTGATAGGAGAAGTTACCGTACTGAAGTTACGGATGAACTGCCTGTAGAACGTGGCTAACCCATGGAAGCTACGAACTTTGTAAATGTTCTGAGGTTCAGGCCATTCAACGATAGCTTTGACATTTCCTTCTATCAGAGGTCACGACGAACCCTAAGAATACCATGTGATGTGACATGAGCGTGCACTTCTTCAAGTTCGCGTATAGCTTCTCTCCTCGGAGAGTCACACAAACTTGCCTTAAATGGTCCAAGTGTTGTTCCTTGTTGTGGTTGTAGATAAGGATGTCGTCAAAATAGACTACAAGGAACTTGCCGATGAAAGGCCGTAACACTTGCGTCATGATACGCATAAAAGTACTCGGAGAGTTCGAAGCCCGAAAGGCTGACAAACCATTCGTACAAACCATCTTTGGTTTTGAAGGCAGTTTTTCATTTGTCTCTAGGACCAACTCGGATTTGATGGTACCCACTCTTCAGATCGATCTTCGAAAAAATTGTGGCACCTACCATCATATTCAACATATCATCCAATCTTGGTATCGAGAACTGATATTTGACTGTGATCTTGTTAGTTGCACGGCTATCCACACACATCCTCCAAGTTCCATCTTTCTTGGGTGTGAGCAGCACTGGCACGGCATATGGACTCAAGCTTTCCTTTACAAACCCCCTTTAGAGAAGCTCATCAACTTGTCTTTTCAACTGCGAGTGCTCGGATGGGTTCATACGATAGTGGGGCAAGTTCGGCAAGGTAGCTCTAGGGACCGAATCAATGGCGTGTTGGATGTCTCGGAGAGGTGGTAATTCATTTGGGAGGTCTTCAGGAAAGACATCCGCAAACTCATTCATGATTGGTTCAACCTCTTGTCGAACCTCAACACCAGAATCTTTGGACTTTTCAACTGTGGCAAGGACATAGACGATGTCCTCTGTTTTAGCGCCTCGTTCAAACTCAAGAGGGCTAACGCCGTGAACGGCCCTAGATGTCTTCTCTCTCTCTCTCTATCAGGCCTTTATCATTAGATTTGGATGGCTTCGTTGTGGGTGGCTTTGGAGGTAAAGGATTGATCTTGATTTTGTTACCAGTAAATATACACACGTTCGATCTCCCGAACAGTGTAACGTCTATGTCGTACAACCATGGCCTCCCAAGGATGATATGCCCCACATCCATAGGCACAACATTGCACCACAAAGTGTCCTTGTACGAGCCGAATTGTACAGGAACTTGACCCCCTTGGGAAACAGGGATGGAAGATGAATTGACCCAAGCAATCTTGTAGGGTCGTGGGTGAACTACGGGCACAAGCCCTAAGCGAGAAACGGTACTCTCGGAAACCACATTGGCGCAGCTCCCACTACTGACGATGACTCGACAAGCTTTCTTCCCACATTTGGCTATGATATAGAAAATATTATTCCGTAGTCAATCATACGCTTTTGATTAGGCTAGAGCACATCTAACCACAAGAGCCCGCGAAGTATTATCCTCCTCAACGGGATAGGAGATATCCCTAAGACACGCCATTGTTCGCTCCCCTACACAATCTTCTTCATCACTAGGAAACAACTCAGGTTCGTAAACTTCAACAATACCTTCATCATGCTCATTTTCGGTGCCCTCAGCTATAAATAGTTTTCGGGATGGGCATTGTGCTGCAAAATGCCCGATGTCGTGGCACTTATAACACTTGTTCTGACCGCCAGGTTTGGGGCCTTCAAGCATTGGACTCTTACCCTTATTGACTCGAGTTACCGGTGTAGTAATTACGTTGGGCCTAGCAGACGGGGCACTAATGTTGGGCTTTGAATTAGGCGCATTGGACTGATAACTAGACTTATAACTAGATAGAGTACTAGTTTTGAGGTATCGCTCCAACTCTTCGACTCTGGAGAAATATTTGTCTAGATTATCAACATGGCACGGAATAAGTTCCCTTTGCAATTCTTGGCGAAGGCCCATTCGAAATCGGGATAGGATAACCTTTTCCGATTCAGTCACATCGGCCTGGGTCTTTAGTTCTTCGAATTTATCGTTGTATTCAGTGACCGGTGAATTTCCTTGACGCGAATGCCACTGATCAAGAATGCGTTCCTCGTAGGATAGGAACATATTTATCGCTCAACTGGTCCTTCATCTCTTCCTAAGTGGAAATGGGAGAAAACCCATTGGACTATCTTCGGTGCTCTAGACCAATCCAATAAAGTCTAGCTTGGCCCGTAAGCTTGACCTTAGCAAACCGGACCTTTTGCTCTTCAGACATGGCGTACCACTCGAAGTAGTTTTCCATGCCGATAACCCACTCGAGAAAGACTTTGAGTTTCCTTTTCCCGTCGAAGGTAGGGGCATCCATCCTTACCGATTTCATGATTTTATCGTCTTGATCAGTTTGGACTTCACAACGATGAGGAACTTCCCTCCTACGTTCATGGGTGTGGACTCTAATGGGATCTTCGGCGATGAGCTCATTGATTTCTTCCACATGGTTTTCTAAAGCCTCATGCAAGGTTTGTAGATCATGCAACTGTTGTTGCAACTAAATGTGGTGTTCTTCCATCTGGGCTTGAAGTGCGGTGTGACTTGCGGTCAACTTAGACATTTCCCTAATTAAGGCATCTATCTTGTTGGGATTCATGAAGATGCAAGACAAAAGCTAGACAAAATATTGAAGAAAAAATATCAAACAAAAGCTAGACAAAAAAATCAGACAAAAGCCAGACATATCTGAAATAATAAACCTAAAATGGTGTAAACAAAATAATAAAAGAAATAAACCCTAAAACCTATATGAACACTAAACCCCTAAAACTAAACTGATTCTCTAATACTAATTTGATGCGGGAACTTACTAAATGCAATGCTAGGGCTGAGATTAAAATTTAAATTAATTTAAACAATTAAAAATAACAATTTCTCATAACAAATTATCACAGAAATTTCTAAAAATTTAATTAGAAGATTTAATTCCAACCCGAAATAGCGTAACTTTCCGTGTACGTTCCCTATCGGATTTAGAAGACTAGGGTTCTTATGAACAGCTAGATCTCCGAGAGTTTTAGGGCGTCGAACGAACTCGTAAGCCGATTCCCTCAATACCATACAAAATAAAAGGCTAATAATTGTTTAATAAAGAACGGTTAATTTGATTTTGAACTTTTATGGAATAAATAGGCTAGATGTGGGATTTAATGGAAAATAAAATAACTAAAGTTACGCTACTTATGCAAATCGTAGATCTAAAGAAGATAGAGATGGAAGAAGAGTTGACCTCGCACCAAACCGCAAGCGGGAATCGAAAAATCGCTCTCCGTTTTGAGAGAATCATACTCTCACGAAAGTTTAGAACTCTCAATTTTGCATAAGCAATTTTTATTAACCAAAAGTGATAATAAAGTTGTTTACAAACCTTTAAATAGGCAAACTAAAACTCTAAGAATACTACTTAAAATAAAGCTCTTAATCAACCATTAAAACTTTCTAATCTAACGGTCATAATTAATCTCACCATTAATCTCGTCTTTTAATTACGCAGCCACTTTTAAATGGTCAAATAATGTCCGATTAAAATGAAATTGGTCTTGTTTGTAAGTTTATCAAAGTAGCTTTCCAACAAGACAGGAATCATACAATTTCGACACATATTGATAAGACTTATGACTACTTTTTCGATGATTGTAAAAAAGTGACGAAATTAACAGTCACATATCACATATATGTGTCTGACCCTTAAATAATTCAAATAAGGAAACTAATCATAAAACAAACCACTTACTAAAAGAATCCTAATCAACTAAAACATTTTCACATTCTTCTTTTGCCTCCGAATTTCTTCTTCCGCCTTCGGTACGTCACTAGCGGCTACTTGAATCTGATGTCCCCATCAAGGATACTATTATGAAGAGTGGTAAAAATAAGGCCCCGAGACCTATGTAATTTTTTTGAACTTTTTGTTAGGTGATTTGAGCTGATCTCTTGGCTTCCTTCAGTGAATTCTTCTCCAATGGGCAGGTCGGGTAGAGTATGAACTCTAACTTCAAATCCTATGGGAGCAGATGTTACGGATTTTAGGCCTATCAATCTACTGAAATGTAGATAAATTTCTGACTACGGTGTTGTCTAATAGACTAAATCTTGTAACAGGGGATATTGTATCTAGCCCACAAGGGGGTTTCAGTGTTGCGAGACCGATGCTGGATATGATGGTTACGGTCAATGAAGCGGTTGGGTCGGCTTATAAGAGACAGAAACTTGGGATTATTCAAAAGGTGGATATGGAAAAAGTGTACGATTGGTTTAATTGGAAATTTCTGGATTACATGCTTGGGAGGCGTGGGCTTGTGGAAACCTGAAGAATGTGGATGAAGGGCTGCTACTCTTCGACATGTTTTTGTTGTTAGTATAGGTTTTATGTTTCTTATTCTCTTTCTATGTATTGGGTGTGTGTAGTTATATTAGGTATGTACTCTTTTATTCACTTAATATAAATGCTATTAAGAGACTCCGAACTCACTAAGTCTTCTCATTAATTCTATCTTTCACTTTCTCTTTTACTCACGTCTAACCCAAAACCTAATACTATCTACCCACCCCTAATACAACCGATATCCCTAAAACCATTTGCAAATACACCCATACACCAACTCTAATCTAACTCTCTTCTTAGTATCAGAGTTATCACCAAAGGACCACCATGTCGCCACCTCTGCTGGCGTCACGCTGCCGTCAGCAGGTCAAACCACTTGACCTCCATTTCAATCGGAATGACTAGGGCTTGGATCGGAATCGTCCCCTGATTATTTTTGCCCCTTGGAGCGGCCCAACTGAGGACTCTACAGTCTAGTTTCGAGGGTTTTTCAGTAATCTTCTTCCTCGGCTTAGTTTTGTCAAATCTAATGGTGCAGCGACCTGGTAGCTTTCCTGGTATTGAATCATTCCGAAATGAGTTTCCTGAGGTTTTCAATCTGATTATTTGTGTTCTACTTGAGCTTTGAGTGAGAAACTAGGTTGTGTACGGCACTGTCATATTTCTTTTATGTACTGGGAGTATTCTTTTAGAAATACATTGGCATAACTCCAGTAATGCATTCGTGTCAGTTACATATCCTTGTTATTTATTTTGAAATATTGGTTACATATTTTTTTGGCATATGGTGCTGTCGGCATATCTTGCTGGTACAACTGTCCAAAACTAGCGTGTGTTTTATTTCTACTGAAGCAGTAATACCCTTTACAACGTGTAGATCTGTTGCTGATACAACTGACCAGAACCACCGTACCTTTCATGTCTGCTGAGGCAATATTACCGCTTAAAGGTGTAGATCTGATCCATTTATGACTACTAAAGTTTTTCCTGGATGTTTATATGGACCTGCTGCTGGAGACTGCCTAGAAAGTGTTTGTGGAAATACTTATTTGGAGCTGATTTGTGTGATTATTGCTGCTAAATGTAGTCATAATTTTTTGGCTTCTTCTGCAGGCATGTCTTGTCCCAAGTCAACTACTGTGCCGATTTATTATAATGTTACATCTGTATTGGCCGCTGCTTCCACATCGTCTTTGCATTGGTTGATTGACTCCGGGGCCAAAGACCATACAAATGGAGATTCTCAAGGCTATTCATCGTATTCTCCACCGCCATCACCTTCTCAGCTACCTGTGGCTAAAGGTTCCACAACCCCAGCTAGCAGAGTTGAAACCATTTCCGGTATCATCTTCCCTTTGTCAAATGTTTTCATGTTTTCCTATTATCAACACAAATGCTATCTGTGAATAGTCTTACAAAGACTTTAAATTACTCCATTATCTTTTACCCTTCTCATTATCTTGTTCTGGTCCTTCGGAATCTGGCACCACTAAGAAAACTGTCGGTAAGCGTACTGAAAGAGATGACTGAGATTGCCTTTGAACATGTATCATAAATCGTAAGATCATGGACGCCAGATTACACAGAAGATATACTGAGGTTCTACATGGTACGCCACCCAAAAAGTGGGTCGAGTTCTAAGAACGGTGCAACGGGTAAGGCAACTAATACCATCTCTTCTTTAATAAAAGAATCTCTCCATCAAAACTTCCTACGATAAGTTGTTTTTTTTTCAACGTGAGCAGTGTCAGGAGATAGCCTACCACGTGAACAGTTTAGATCATTTTCTTACCACCAGGTGTATGCGACTATGCGGATGCTAGTTGAGAGTCAAAAAACATTTAAATCATTCTCTTGAAGTTCGTGCCTGTTCCCGGAGTCTAGGTTTGCATGATGCAAGGAGCGCATTTTGCAGCCATGGTCCAGCTAACAGGCAACCCATTGATTTGGCCACTAGATCTTATTGAAAAATCTATGGTAGTGTGGACTATTATCATCCTCAATGATGCTATGCACCATTAACTACATATAAGAAAGTCGTCTCCATCAATAATCTCCACAGAAGTTGGAACATCATTGGCTACAGCACTCACTGAAAAGAAGATATTGGCAAGATGGACACCCACAGTTAGGGCTGCAACGGAGCCGAGCTAGATCGACAGCTCGGCCCAAAAATGAGAATTTTTTCTCTCTTAAGCTCTGCTCGAGAGCCAAAGCTGAGCCTTTTATTTAAAGCTCGGTTGAAGTAGAGCTGAGGTTGTAAAGCTCGGCTCGGCTTGGCTTGAAAAGTAATATATATATATATATATATATATATATATATTACTTTTCTCCCCTTATAATTAGATTCATCTAATGGTTACTTCATAATAGATAACATAAACAATAAATATATAATCCTTATGATCCTCTATTAAATTTTGCACTCTCCCTTCTCATTCTCTATTAAAGCTCGCTCTCTCTCTCTCTCTCTCTCTCTCTCTCTCTCTATATATATATATATATATATATCTCCCTGCAACCATTGAAGTTCTTTCTCACTTGTCTCAGTAAACAATCACTAGATCGGCAACTGACCAACCAATCAACGCCTACATGCCGCTACACGAAATTGACTACAAGCCTACGCCTACAACGCTACACAGAGCTGAACGCAAGTCACCATCATCTCCACACTTTATTCAGCGTCAAGGGCAACAAGCACTACATCTCAGATTCTCAAGTAACCTTAGTACGAGAGTAGGGGTCTTAATCAATATTTAGCGCATTAATTTAAAAACCTTTTTGTCACGCCCCGAAATCCGATACATGATCCATTTCGGCACATGAACGAATTCAATAGTCAAAATTCAAATAAAGGAAACATAACGGTCCATTCTCATACAAAATTTAAATTACAGTTATTTATAATTACAACGTTTAAAACACTTCCTAACCAAGGCTAAACCAACAAGTCTTCTAAGGTCTTCTCCTGAGGTGCAGCTTCCGAACCACGAGGTCTGATTTCTGAAATTAAATAGCAACGGGGTGAGATAAACTCAACAAGTAACCCCCAATAATAATATAACTTCTTTTGTTACTTTTATCAGTTTCAATTTGAGAATTTCATATCAATAAAATTAACATCAGCTACACCATCTAATGATTCAATATAAAAATAACTTAATTTACAATTGTACTTCGTATATTGTACGATTGTTAATCAATAACTCCGATCCAAGTGCATTTGCAATTACATCATCATTCATCATTCATCATTAATCATTCATCATGGATACCAGTCACAAGGAGGGCTCCATTCTTTCATTAATCCCATTGTCAACCGTGCCGATCCGGTTTGACGGGTTTACTTCGTATTACGGAAGTACACAAATGGATCCGTTCATCCAATACTACCATGCGGCCCCATGGGGATCTTAATCAAAATCATATCATAATTATCTTTACAATATTCATCATTTCTACAGTCATTCATATCAGTTTCTTTTGAGAAATTTCCAGAGTACTTTATAAATTCTCACAGTATGATATTTCAAGCTGATTAGATCATATGAAGAATAAACTGAATATACAATGCTTACGACATTTATATTTTTCTAACATTAATCAAAATGAAATAATCATGACTGAATAAGACAAGTCTAAGATTATATATGCTATCAATAACCATTTAACTATCTACTTATCATTTTTATTGTATATACTATGTAAAACGATTGCATCATTACTAATAAGAATTATTAAAAACATGCTATGGGATAAGCTACTTGCCTCAGACGTCAGATTCAAAGGTCTTGTGAAGGTGGTGTGAAGTTTCACTGTTTCAGGTAGTTATCTGAGGGAAAAGGGAACTCGGTCAAGAAGAAAGAATGAACTAGGGTAGGTTATCAATGTAAGGTTGGATTCTAACTAGTTATTTCAAATCCTTATTTAATATCTAAAATTCTTAATTTAAAACAACTTTATAGATCAGTTTTAAAACCCTTGGTTTAGTATTAAACAATTTCTTAAATCCCTTTTAATATAAGGCTAGCATATAAGTAGATTATATATATATATAAAGTCGGATGAAAATACAAAACAGAGTATAATCTAAAATAGAAACCGAACGAAAACTCATATTATAAAACAGACTATAAAAATCAAATTTACTAAAATCAGATTTATAAACTAAGATGAATAGACAAGTTATAAAATTAATTTATAAGAAGTTAGATTTTAGTAAAACAGACTATAAAAATCAGATTTACTAAAATCAGATTTATAAAACAGATTATATAAAAATCTGATTTGAAAAAAACAGAATTGTAAAACAGATCATATTTATAATTTCTGAATACACTATCAGCATATATATCCAGATCTAAAACTAAATCCTTAAGATATAAAACAGATTTATAAAAAAACCAAATTATAAAGTTAGAATTTAACCCATCATTTTAATCAACCAAATTTATTAAAAATAAAATAGAATATAGCACCAGTCCAGATTTAATAAAATAAAACCAGACATAAAATACTAAACTACAGATAATCAGATTATAAGATGATATTTAAATGTGAAAAATCAGAGTTAAAACATACAAAAATCAGAATAAAACTAGAAGTTCCTGTTTTAAAATTATAAAACCAGCAATATAAAATCAGATTTATATAAACAAATTATAAAATCAGATTTAAAAATATATTATAAAAATCAGATTTGTAAAATCAGAAAGATGATTATAATTTTAGATTAATTACGAGCGCATTTTTAAAATCAGAACTAGAATTTCTGTTTTAAAACAAGTTTAGAGATAATTTTTAAAACTAGAAATAAAGAGGAAAATCAGAACTAAACTAGAATATTTAAAACTAGAACTTAAGGGATAAAACAAAATATTAGAAATTCTAATCTAGAACTAAATCTACAGAAAATAAAATATAAGAACTTACCTTGAGGAAAGAAAGAAGAGCAAGGCTTGGAGATGCTGGTTTGGTGTGAAATAGAAGGAATGAATCTCTATTTATAGGCTCGGTTGAGGTGACCGTTCGGATTTGAATTAACTCCGCGAGTAATGGAGTGAGGCGTTACTGTATTGCAAAATTGAAGAAGAAGAAGAAGAAACCGTTCCTCTTTTACGGATAGGTTTGATTTGGGATTTAAGTTGTAAGGGAAAAGCTTAGGTATCAAGCTTGTATAAGTTAGAGTGTGTGTGTGTGTGTTTTGGGTCGAATCGGGTCGGGTTGAGTTGGGTCGGTTCTAGTTAGGGTTTGGGTTTTGGGTCGTCACACTTTTTCTCCAATCGATCCATTAAATCCAAAAGGACTAAAGGATCATGTAAGACTTTTTGTCACCATCATGACTCAAAAAACAGTATTGCTTCTTTAGGAAATAGTTTTGCCAAGTAATTAAGTTTGACAAATTGGTTTGTCATTTTTTGGACCCACGGTCGTCCGTAGTACACTCACGGACGACCGTGAGTGATTCACGGACGTCCGTGATCCTAAAACATATAAATTTTAGGAAGTTCGGGCAGTTTCATAACTGATCCGAAAATCTTCTTTCTAAAATTTTTGTTTGTCCAAAATTTTGTCATTGAAATTACTTTACATCTTTTGATTTCATTCTCTAATCTCTTTGATGTTTATGGGTCGTTATGATTTCATGTTTGAGAGTGTAAGACTTGTGTGAGACAAGTGAACCTTCGCAAGGAACGTAGGTTGATGGAAATGTTCACTATGGATAGTATGATGGAGAAAGGCTGTCATGTTTGGTGATTGGAGTGCTAGGGCATATCATTCCAAAGAAGCACTGTAAAGTTTTTTGTTCATAGTGAATTTCTTTTTGGATCTGAGATAGATCCCGTGGTTTTTGCCTGTGACGGGTTTTCCACGTTAAAAATGTCTTGCGTACTTATTTTGATTGTATGATGATTGTGAGTAGATTTTAATTGATAAATTTAATAGATTATAAAAAAAAAAAAAAAAAAAACTTAAATTTCCCAGAATTTCAATTGGTATCAGAGCCTGGTCACTTGGTAAATTTTAACAAATTAAGTGTTATGTCTAATTTGGGATATCACGATCTTCCTAGAGAAGGTGCGTCTACTGCTAGACCCCCTCTGTTTGATGGCTCTAATTATCCTTACTGGAAGGCAAGGATGAGAGCATTTTTAAGTTCACTTGATCCTCACATTTGGTATTCTATTGAGGACGGATGGTTACCACCAACTACGACCTCTGTTGTCGATAATATACCACATACCACTATCAAACCTAGATCTTTATGGACGGATCAGGAATATGATAATCTTGGTTATAATTCCAAGGCCCTAAATGCTTTATTTGGAGCAGTTACTGCTTCTGAGTTTCGTCGAATAAGTACTTGCACCATAGCCAAAGATGCATGGAAAATTCTTGAAACCACTTATGAAGGGACTCCTCAAGTAAAGATTTCCAAACTTCAAATGCTCACTTCTCAATTTGAAAATCTTCGTATGGATGACGATGAAAAGTTTTCTGATTTCTATATTCGCTTAAATGATATTGTAAATGGCTCATTTAATTTAGGAGAACCTATTTCTAATACTAAAATTGTGCGAAAAATTCTAAGGTCTCTACCTAAAAGGTTCAGATCAAAAGTCAATGCTATTGTTGAATCTAAAGATGTTGACAATCTAAACTTAGATGAACTCGTTGGGTCATTACAAACTTATGAATATGAAATTCAAGATAATCATGCCACTAAAAGTGTTGCATTTAAATCATCAAAGGTTGAGTCTGATTCTAGCAGTGATTCTGACAAATCAGATGAACTTGCTTTATTTGTTAAAAAATTTTAAAAATTCTATAAAAATAAGAAACAACCTTTTAAAAATTTTGAAAATTCTGAACAATTTAAATTATTTGAAAAGAAACCTAAAAAGGATTTTCCTGACACTACTCAATGTTTTAAGTGTCATGGTTATGGACATTGCGCTAATAAATGTCCTAGTAAGAAAAATGATAAAGGAAAATCCAAAGCTTTGACTGCTTCACATGAGATTGAAATATCAACTGAGTCATCTTCTGATGAATCTGAATCTAGTTCTTATGGGTTTAGAGCTTTTGTTGCCTCTAGTGTGGAAACTAATAATTCTCAAACTCCTTCTCATATTGACACTGACTCTATTGATTCAATCTCATCTGCTAATGAAATTGATGGTGATGTATTGGATATGACAAATGCCTACAGTGAACTTTATCAAGAATCAATACATCTAACTAAAGAAAAAATTAAATTAATCAAAGAAGTGACTGAGTTAAAAAACATTATAAGAAATCTCCAAGGCAATGTAAATTGTTTAACTCCAAAATTTATTGAACAAGAAAATAAAGTAAATTCTCTTATTGAAATAAATGAAAATTTAAAAAGGGAACTTGTTTTTATTTCTGAAAAATATTCAAACATTTACAAGGACAGGAAAAATAGAAAATACAATATATTCATTTCCCTTGTAAGTCCTATACATCAATCTAGAATGCAAATGCAGAAATTACAACTCTATTTGCTCCCCCTAACTATTTGCCAAGTAAAAGTGTAACCTTAACACTATATCAGAAAATTATCTTTTAGTTGTAGCTCTTCACCTGTTGAAATAACCATAGAACACATTAATAGCACAAGTGAAATATAAGGAGTATCTCCCCCTTTTTGTCATAATGTGACAAAGGGTACTTTTAACCAGTGAAACTACATTCACATATAAATTTTGAAGTTAAGCACAAATGAAGGAAACTTTTAACACCATATTAAAATTTAAAAGATTAAAACATGAAAAGAAGAATTATAGCATTACAAAAACATAATATATCCTCAAACCAGAATAAATTTGTCAGAATTACAACATTATAACAAAATAAACATCATTCTGGAGGCGGAAAGTGTGCTCCTGGAGGCGGGAAGACATTGTTAAAACGATTCATCATCGCTTCAAAACCGTCAATCATTGTCATTTGTAATGAAGAAATTTGTTCCCCATAGATATTGAACCCAGTTTCAATCCGATTAGATAAGTTTTGAATTTCAGAATGCATATGTTGCATCTCAGTATGCATCCTATGAAAATGTTGATCATAATAATATCATCGATTAATTCAAAAATTATGAAGATACACGGGCGATTTTTAGAACATTAGATAAATAATGTCCCAACGCATGATCTTTTATTTCCCACTCTTGGTGTAAGAGTGGCAAAAGAACGCCATGGTGAAATTTCATTTTCAAGGAAGAATAGTAATGTAATTCCGAGTTGAGACGAGGAATACATTGCATACATAGTCATAGGAAGGACAAAGCGATTGAATTTGACTTTCATCTCTGTGGATAACTATACCCATTTTCATTTAAAGGAATGCCTAAGATTTTAGATAAGTAAAGGAGAAAAGTGATTTGCTTACCAAAATGTAAGTCATAGATAACACTCCATCCTACTCTACAATCTTGGCGTTGAGGAGATTAGCATATAAAACACCGAACCACATGTGCAAGAGTTAGAGAAAGAAGTGAAAGCCAACCCCGAGAAGCAAACATCTCATACAAATCATGATCTTTGAGAAATTTGTCAAGAACAACCCGTTCGACTATGAGATTTCGAGTAAGAAATAGACGTTGAAAACGTTCTTCATGGCTTTTGGAAGGAAAACGTTGAAGCTCATGCGATGAAGAAGAGGAAGAACCTTTAGATTTCTTAGAGTTTTTCCTATTTAGAGGCATTCTCTATTTTTCGTTGAAATGAAGAGCAGAGTGAAAAAAAATTTGAGTGAAAAATGAAGAAGACGGTTCAAGAGTTTCGTTTATAAAAAAAATTTGAACGGACGTCCGTAAGAAGATCACGGACGTCCGTATGACATTGAGATCCGTGGAAACCAAATTTAACCGCTTTGAGAATGCTTTGGAAATTGAACTGACGGACGTCCGTGGAGACATGCACGGACGTCCGTGGAGAATGCTTTGGTAAGCAAATCACTTTTTCTCCTTTACTTATCTCTGAAATCTTAGGCATTCCTTTAAATGAAAATGGGTATAGTTATCCTGTAGATGAAAGTCAAATTCAATCACTGTTTAGTCCTTCCACCGTCTATGACTATGTATGCAATGTACCGTCTCAACTCACTGGAATTGCATTGCACTATTCTTCCTTGAAAATGAAATTTCAATGGCTTCGCCACGTTCTTTTTGCCACTCTTACACCAAGAGTGGGAAATAAAGATCAAGTGCGTTGGGACATTATTTATCTAATGTTCCTGTTAGACAAAAATCGTCCTTTGTGTGTATCTTCAATAATTTTTGAATTAATCGTTCGACGCATGAGGGATGATACCTCTAAAATGTCTCTTCCTTTTCCTATAATCATTAGCAAGATTGTTGAGTCTCAAATGACTCTTCCTCCTTTTCTGGCTACTTCTAGAGCCATGGCACCATTAGGAAAGTTAAAAAAAATTGGGAAAAGAGTTACACTAGATTTGGACGATGTTGAATTATTAGATGATACGTCTGATGAAGATGAGGCAGAAGATTTTCCTGCTCAAGAAGGTTTTCCTCAAGAAGCCGCTTGTGACGGGGGCACACGGCGTGGCCATCCGGGGCAGCCGTAGGGCCACTTTTCCTCTCCAAGTGTTGAGTTTGACTGGTGCGTCAAGGCCACGAGGGCGGCACCGTATGTACTGAGCTGAGCCACGATGGCGTCGAAGCATGTTGGGGGTGGAGGGTGAAGACACGGTCGCGACATGGACGCGACTGACTCAAGTTGGCCTAGCGATGCGGGAGGGCGTTGCGGTATGCTAAACCAATACGTTTGAGGTCATCCTGCCATTTGGGCACTGTTGATGTTTGAACCATATATAGGGGGACATGAGTTGGTGAGTTGGGGTCCCCCGACCCTACACGTGCACTAGCCTCGTGGGCTTATGTGCAGCATCCTGCCACGCTTAGGGCGTGGTCGTCCTAGCTACGTCGTGTACTAGGGCCATCGCGTTGGTGGTTTCCAACCACCTTCGAGGTGCGGGTTCTAGCCCAAAGGGGGCTTTATGTATGCTCGTCGCTGCCTATCGCTATATCACTCGTTGTTGCATGTTGCCTTGACGGTCGTCGTTGCCGGCTCTAACCTGCTGCGTTGCTTCGCAGGGCGAAGTCCGAACGTAGAGGTTGAGGTGAAGCTTGAGTAGGACAAGCCTTCCACCCTTCTTAGCATCTGGGAATCCGCATCGCGTGTCGCATTTGAGAGAATTAGGCTGACTTAGCGCAGCAGGCGTTGAGTGCCGCACGGGTTGTCACTGCTAGAAGAGTGACCCCGTGACATTTGGTATCAGAGCCACAGTGATGGCTGAGATGGAAGGGACCAGCGAGGATGCAAGACGACGGACAAGAGAACGATCAACAAGGGAACGATTAGATAGCTTGGAAGCTCAAGCGGATCAGTTCGAGTCGGTGGTATCAGTAATGACACTACATGGTGAACGACTGAATAGGCATGAAAGGATCAATGCCGATGTGGCTGAGACCGTAGAGCAATTGGCGTGAATGCGAGAAATTAAGGTCACGTTGGAGGAGGTACGTGACGAGATGAGCGTACGAAAAGCTCATCCCGGCAATGCGAAAGCAGGGACGCCGACACCTCGATTTAAGTTCCCCGAGCCAGAGACGTTCAAGGGCTCCCGCGAGGCGAAGGACCTCGAGAACTTCATATGGGACGTGGAGGAGTACCTCGAAACGTTGGGGGACCTCGATGCTAAAGTTAAGCTAAGAATTGCATCGAGATACTTGGTCGGTGATGCCAAGTTATGGTGGAGGCACCGAGTGTCAGAGGTGCGCATGGAGAATGGTGCAGTCGATTCTTGGGCCGATCTGAAGAAAGAGTCATGGGCTCAATTCCTACCTACCAACGCTTGGATGGTCATCACGAAAGGCATTATCGACGTTGAAGCATACGGACCGCAGACGAGTACATTAAGACTTTCACCAGCCTGATGTTGGACATTGATGAAATGAGTGAGAAGGATCGGATCTTCTACTTTATAGATGGCCTGGCACCGTGGGCACAGCGGGAGTTGACTTATAGAGGGTTGAAGACCCTAGATGAGAATTTGGCTGCTGCGGAGCGGCTAATCGAACACCGCTTTGAGAAAGAGAAGACAGTCCAAACATCCATTGACAATGCTGACAAGCAGGGAAAGAAGCAGAATGATACAGGATATGTGCGATCTGGTCAGGACAAAAGCGGTAGGTTTGAGAAGAAGAAAGACGAAAGGCCGAGCAAAAAGGGGTGCTTCCTGTGTAATGGGCCACATATGGTGCGCGATTGTCCAGAGAAGGTTGAACGCGATGGTCGGAGAAAGGCAAGAAGAAGGTCGGATGAGGCGCCCATTGCAGATAGAGTTGGGGCGCTCCGACTAATTGACTGTTGAGAAAGAAGAGCACCGCGGTTTTGTTGGTGTGGGCCGTGGGAAGACTCAGACACCAACATTGTACAGATTTTGAAATGTGCAGTTTTGGTCATGTACAGTTTTGCTACAGAGTGAAGGCAGGGTGCTGTCGAGGAACCGTGGCAAGTGACATACAGGACTGAATTTCAGAATGTAGCCTTGGCGTCAACGAGGACGTTGATTTATTTTGAGTGGAGGAGGATGTGACGGCACGGTGGCTATCCGGCAGCAGAGGGCCACTTTTTCCTCTCCAAGTGTTGAGTTTGATCGCGCCAAGGCCACGAGGGCGACCGTATGTATCGAAATGAGCCACGATGGCGTCAAGCATGTTGGGGTGGAGGGTGAAGACACGCCGCGACATGGACGCCGATCGACTAAGTTGGCCTAGCGATGCGAGGGCGCTATGCGGTATGCTAAACCAATACGTTTGAGGTCATCCACGCCATTTGGGCACTTGATTGATGTTTGAACCATATATAGGGGGACATGAGTGAGTTGGGGTCCCGACCCTACACGCACTAGCCTCGTGGGCTTATGTGCGTGCATCCGCCACGCTTAGGGCGTGGTCGCCCTAGCTACGGTGTACTAGGGCCATCGCGTTGGTGGTTTCCAACCACCTTGAGGTGCGGTTCTAGCCCAAAGGGGCTTTATGTATGCTCGTCCGCCTATCGCTATATCACTCGTTGCACTAACACGCCGCGTTGAGGGCGAAGTCCGAACGTAGAGGTTGAGGTGAAGCTTGAGTAGGACAAGCCTTCCACCCTTCTTAGCATCTGGGAATCCGCATCGCGTGTCGCATTTGAGAGAATTAGGCTGACTTAGCGCAGCAGGCGTTGAGTGCCGCACGGGTTGTCACTGCTAGAAGAGTGACCCCGTGACATTTGGTATCAGAGCCACAGTGATGGCTGAGATGGAAGGGACCAGCGAGGATGCAAGACGACGGACAAGAGAACGATCAACAAGGGAACGATTAGGTAGCTTGGAAGCTCAAGCAGATCAGGTCGGGTCGGTGGTATCAGAATGACACTACATGGTGAACGCAATGAATAGGCATGAAAGGATCAATGCCGATGGCCGAGACCGAGAGCAATTGGCGCAGAGAGGTACGAGAAATTAAGGTCACGTTGGAGGAGGTACGTGATGAGATGCGTGCTTGAAAAGCTCATCCCGGCAATGCAGGGTGCCAGCAGGGACGCCGACACCCCGATTTAAGTTCCCCGAGCCAGAGACGTTCAAGGGCTCCCGCGAGGCGAAGGACCTCGAGAACTTCATATGGGACGTGGAGGAGTACCTCGAAACGTTGGGGGACCTCGATGCTAAAGTTAAGCTAAGAATTGCATCGAGATACTTGGACGGTGAAGCCAAGTTATGGTGGAGGCACCGAGTGTCGAGGTGCGCATGGAGAATGGTGCGATCGATTCTTGGGCCGATCCAAGAAAGAGTCGGGCTCAATTCCTACCTACCAACGCGTCGGATGGTCATCACGAAAGGCATTATCGACGTTGAAGCATACGGACTCAGACGAGTACATTAAGACTTTCACCAGCCTGATGTTGGACATTGATGAAATGAGTGAGAAGGATCGGATCTTCTACTTTATAGATGGCCTGGCACAGCGGGAGTTGACTTATAGAGGGTTGAAGACCCTAGATGAGAATTTGTCATGAGCGCGCTAATCGAACACCGCTGAGAAAGAGAAGACCAAACATCCATTGACAATCTTGACAAGCGGGGAAAGAAGCAGAATGATACAGGATATGTGCGATCTGGTCAGGACAAAGGCGTTAGGTTTGAGAAGAAGAAAGACGAAAGGCCGAGCAAGAAGGGGTGCTTCCTATGTAATGGGCCACATCTGGTGCGAGATTGTCTAGAAAAGGCCGCCTTGAACGCGATGGTCGCGGAGAAAGGCAAGAAGAAGGCTGATGATGAGGCGCCCATTGCTAGAGTTGGGGCGCTCCGACTAATTGACTGTTGAGAAAGAAGAACACTGTTTTGTTGGTGTGGGCTGGAAGACTGGACACCAACATTGTGATTTTGAAATGTGCGATTTTGGTCATGTAGGTTTTGCTACAGAGTGAAGGCGAGGGTGTCGAGGAACCGTGGCAAGTGACATCTGATGAATTTGAATGTGTGTCTTGGCGTCAACGAGGACGTTGACGATTTTGAGTGGAGGAGGATGTGGGGGGGCACGGCGTAGCCATCCAGCGTGGCCACTTTTCCTCTCCAAGTGTTGAGTTTGTTGGTGCGTCAAGGCCACGAGGCGGCACCGTATGTCTTGGTGAGCCACGATGGCGTCAAGCATGTTGGGGGTGGAGGGTGAAGACACGGTCGCGACATGGACGGCCGACTCAAGTTGGCCTAGCGATGCGGAGGGCGTTGCGGTATGCTGCTAAACCAATACGTTTGAGGTCATCCGCCATTTGGGCAATGTTGATGTTTGAACCATATATAGGGGACATGAGCACTAGCCTCGATGCATCCGCCACGCTAGGCGTGGTCTAGCTACGTGTACTAGGGCCATCGCGTTGGTGGTTTCCAACCACCTTCGAGGTGCGGGTTCTAGCCCAAAGGGGGCTTTATGTATGCTCGTCGCTGCCTATCGCTATATCACTCGTTGTTGCATGTTGCCTTGACGGTCGTCGTTGCCGGCTCTAACCTGCTGCGTTGCTTCGCAGGGCGAAGTCCGAACGTAGAGGTTGAGGTGAAGCTTGAGTAGGACAAGCCTTCCACCCTTCTTAGCATCTGGGAATCCGCATCGCGTGTCGCATTTGAGAGAATTAGGCTGACTTAGCGCAGCAGGCGTTGAGTGCCGCACGGGTTGTCACTGCTAGAAGAGTGACCCCGTGACACGCTGCTCCACCACCAGTTCCTCCGTATCAGGGTCAAGAGGGTCATTATTATGATCAACATTTTCATAGGATGCATACTGAGATGCAACATATGCATTCTGAAATTCAAAACTTATCTAATCGGATTGAAACTGGGTTCAATATCTATGGGGAACAAATTTCTTCATTACAAATGACAATGATTGACGGTTTTGAAGCGATGATGAATCGTTTTAACAATGTCTTCCCGCCTCCAGGAGCACACTTTCCGCCTCCAGAATGATGTTTATTTTGTTATAATGTTGTAATTCTGACAAATTTATTCTGGTTTGAGGATATATTATGTTTTTGTAATGCTATAATTCTTCTTTTCATGTTTTAATCTTTTAAATTTTAATATGGTGTTAAAAGTTTCCTTCATTTGTGCTTAACTTCAAAATTTATATGTGAATGTAGTTTCACTGGTTAAAAGTACCCTTTGTCACATTATGACAAAAAGGGGGAGATACTCCTTATATTTCACTTGTGCTATTAATGTGTTCTATGGTTATTTCAGTGTGAAGAGCTACAACTAAAAGATAATTTTCTGATATAGTGTTAAGGTTACACTTTTACTTGGCAAATAGTTAGGGGGAGCAAATAGAGTTGTAATTTCTGCATTTGCATTCTAGATTGATGTATAGGACTTACAAGGGAAATGAATATATTGTATTTTCTATTTTTCCTGTCCTTGTAAATTTTTTTTGTCATGATTGTGACAAAGGGGGAGATTGTAAGACTTTTTGTCACCATCATGACTCAAAAAACAGTATTGCTTCTTTAGGAAATAGTTTTGCCAAGTAATTAAGTTTGACAAATTGGTTTGTCATTTTTTGGACCCACGGTCGTCCGTAGTACACTCACGGACGACCGTGAGTGATCTACGTCCGTCGTGATCCTAAAACATATAAATTTTAGGAAGTTCGGCGGTTTCATACAATCGATCCGAAAATCTTCTTTCTAAAATTTTTGTTTGTCCAAAATTTTGTCATTGAGATTACTTTACATCTTTTGATTTCATTCTCTAATCTCTTTGATGTTTATGGGTCGTTATGATTTCATGTTTGAGAGTGTAAGACTTGTGTGAGACAAGTGAACCTTCGCAAGGAACGTAGTTTGATGGAAATGTTCACTATGGATAGTATGATGGAGAAAGGCTGTCATGTTTGGTGATTGGAGTGCTAGGGCATATCATTCCAAAGAAGCACTGTAAAGTTTTTTGTTCATAGTGAATTTCTTTTTGGATCTGAGATAGATCCCGTGGTTTTTGCCTGTGACGGGTTTTCCACGTTAAAAATGTCTTGCGTACTTATTTTGATTGTATGATGATTGTGAGTAGATTTTAATTGATAAATTTAATAGATTATAAAAATAAAATAAAAAAAACTTAAATTTCCCAGAATTTCAGATCAAAAGTTATTAGGGCTTTCATTTATTAAATTTATTAAAGCTTTCATCTTCTATTAAGAAAAGAAGATAACGTTTACAACAACAATACGAAAAGAAACTTATAATAAAACTTATTTAGCTCGGAGCTTGGCTCGGCCCAGCTCGAGCTCGATAGAGCCAAGCTAGAGCTCAGATTTTTTGGGCTCAAAGGACCAAGAGCTGAGCACCAGCTCAGCTCGTATAAGGTAGAGCCAAGCTAAAGCTGACCCGAGCTATGGCTCAGCTCGGTTGAAGTCTTACCCCCAGTCAAGGGAATGTTGAAGCTCAACTATGATGGAAGACCTTTCGATAAGCATAGACCAGAGGGATACGGTGGTTTATAAAAAGACCGCAGAGACTCGGTATTAATGGCTATTTTGGAACTGCTAGGCGTGTGCAATACCAATGAAGTGGAACTAAGGGCAGTGCTGATTGCGATTAACTGTTGGGTGACTCTAGGTTAGACTTGAAATAAAGGGCGACCCTCAATGTGACACTGCATGGTTTGAGGACTTATTATCAGGACCAAATCAGAGACAAGATCGGGAGATCAAATATTAATCCCCTATAGATGCAATGCTCAACAAACAAGCGCACTGATAAACTTGCACAATAGGGAATTCATTGTTCAGGTTGATGTATTGATCTAAATATGGTGCTAGAATAATTGTTTGTTGGACTTCCCTGTAATTGCTGTCTTTCTACTTTAATAAAACTCCTTCATTTATATTAAATAAAAAATTTAGAAGAAAAAATGCTGGTCTGCTTAGAAGAAGGATATCATGTTTGCGAATGCTTTCTAAATAAAACTTTATCTGGTTCACATTCGCAGTATGGTGCGATCAGGTATGAAGAGAACTAAAGTAAAATAAATAACCAAACTAGATGGTGGAACAAATGGAGTAAACATTAAGCTAACAACTTTGTTGATAACGGATAACTAGAATATACCTTCTTCTTTGTGATTAGGTAGTCAAATTCAACCAATAAAAGATTGACCAGCTCATCCATTTCAGGTAGCCACGTAAGCTTCAATTTTGTGGTCTTAACAGAACCTTTAACGTGCAAAACGCCTGTCAAGAGACTGATATTTCCATCCTGGTCCCTGTCAATTTCTTTAACTATAGCATTTCCCCAGTCCATTAGTGTTATCTCCACGCCGACTGAGACAGAGGATGCATCAGCATTCTCTACCCATATCCTCTTTGTGTATGTCGTAGCCCTTTTTCCAGCACCATCATACTTTTTATGCCTGGGTATCATACGGACAAATAGTTTTTCTGGACCATCTGTTAGAATCAACATTACGCGTCGATCTTCAAATACCGCGGTATGCCTGGGACATATGGGATCTATTATCTTCTTATTAATGGTCCACAGCTTGTCCCACTCCATGAGATTGAGATTTTTTGAAGCTCCCTGGAACAGACAGAAGATATTAACTTCGGATTTATATCCAGTGCTGACTCGTCATATGCTAACTTGGGGTGCGGGTGCGCACATGCCCCTGGAAAAAATTTTAAAAAAAAGAACAACTAAGTTTAAGAGTTGACTGATATAAATACTCTTACCTGTTGAAGAATGAATTGTATCAGTGCCTCTAAGTTCTCAGGCCTCGCCGTACTATTCCTTGCACAGTTGGGAAACGAGGATCGTCCCATCCCTCAACTTTTCCATTTTGTACGAACCAAAGAAGCTTTCGCTTGCTCAGAAGTGTATATACAAGATTCAACTGGCTGAATTCATAAATTTGGACTCTGGGTAATCCCATCTCCTCAAGGATCATGTAGTACTGTGCATTGCGATCGTGATATTCACTTGAGCGAAGGGCGTGTGTAACACCTTCAGTAGCATCAACAAATGGACATGCAAAGTCATACGTGGGATATAATTTATACTTGGACCCAATACGATGATGAGAATCCGGATTACATCGATAATAAACTGGATCTCGATGTGACTTATTGGGGGCCTGCATGTCCAACTTGCCCCTTAGACAGCATTGCTGTCCTCGTTCTGACCCTGCCTTCATTTCATTCCATAATAACAAATTTTGATCGACACTATTTCTCCTACACTCTGATTCAATGCCATCCATCCTTTCTTTTTGCATACGTTCTCTTGGAGTATCATCAACATATGCTTGCCCTTGTTTTATTAACTCTTCAGCCTTTTTTAGCAAGTCAGGGAAGTAATCTGAAGTGTAAGTAACATCATCATACTTGATACCCAGAGTTTCAATATCCATTAATAAGTTTTCCACGAATTCGTTACTCTCTTTAGAAGGATTTGTGTCATCAAAGCGAACAATCAGTTTTCCTTGATTTCTCTGAACAAAGTATTGGTTCAAAAGAGCAGCTTTTGAATGCCCGATGTGAAGATATCCGCTAGGTTCCGGTGCAAATCACAACTTTACTTTTCCAATCTTGGCATCAGGAAGATCTACTTCCCCCATTTGTCACTCTCTCTTCAGTCTTTTTTGTTTCCTTCAATTTGGATGTTGTTGGCTTTCCTAACACCCCTTTCCCTATATACGTTGCTGTGATCTCAATCAATTTGGATGCTGTTCGCTTTCTTAACACCCTTTTCCCTACATATGTTGCTGTGATCTCATTCAAAGGCATGCATATTCTGGTCCACTCCCTGTAGAGAACATTATATTAGTAACACAGAGGAGACCAATGTATACTCAGAAACAATTACCAAAAAAAATTTCAGCAAATAAGATAACTCAGCCCCATGCATGAAAACAAAGAAAACTGGGCAGCTAAAAAAATTTATGGAAGTTGACCTTTAAGAGCTGACCATAGGTCTCTCAATGGGCCGGATTAGGGTCGGGCTAGGGTTCAACCCGGCCCTAACCTACCCGGGCCAGGTTCCCAAATTTTTCAGCCCGGCCTTAACCCGGGTTTTTTGGCGTTTCTTTTAATAAAATTTGGTTGGACAGTCTTTTTTACTATTTTTTCTAATAAAATTTGGTTGGGCTTGGGCTGTTTTTTTTTCTAATAAAAGTTTGAAAAAGGTTTAAATTTTAACTATATTAACATTATAGAGGCTCAGGTACATACTTTTATTCAAATATTTCATTTTAGTTTGTTGCACAATGGTTATAACGGACAACGGTTGCACAATGATTATAACAGACAACGGTTAATCTCAGGATATTTAAGTAAATTAAATTTTTTTTATAAGTTTAAAAGGATATATATATATATATATATATCCGGGCTGGGTGCGGGTTGGGTGTTGGAACACTCAACCCAAGCCCGGCCCTGATTTATCCAGATTGCAACATATTTAGCCCGGTCCAGATACCAGGCCGGGTTTGTTTGATAGAAAGCACCATTTTTTCAAGCCAGGTGCGGGCCAAAATCTGAACCGACCCGACCCATTGAGAACCCTAGCTGACCAGATAGCCTAGAAGTATGTTGGTCCCATGCGATTTCATTTTGGAAATTAAACAAGATAGGGACACCAATTTTATTACGTGGCGTATCTAGAAGGTTTAAAAAGCCTCTTATCATAATGTTAATAAAGGAGAGAAATTGCAGAAGACAAAAAACTTATGACAACTCACTTCATGTGGCAAAAAAATAAAAAAGAAAACCGCCATGCCCAATATCCGGACCGAGCTAAAATCTGGGCCGGCCCGACCCATTGAGAACCCTAGCTGACCAGATAGCCTAGAAGTATGTTGGTCTCATGCGATTTCATTTTGGAAATTAAACAAGATAGGGACACCGATTTTATTACGCGGCATATTTAGAAGGTTTAAAAAGCCTCTTATCATAATGTTAATAAAGGAGAGAAATTGCAGAAGACAAACTTATGACAACTCACTTCATGTGGCAAAAAAGTAAAAAAGAAAACCGCCATAGTTAGAACTTTGAAGTAAGATTCTTTTCTTTTTAATCATGGTATAATGAATTCATTAGAAAGAGGAAAGGAAACATGCAAAATAGCAGCCCCTACAGGCAGGCCTAGGGAGACAGAAGCTCCAATTCCTAATTGGAGCAGAAAAACAAACATTGCATTGCACAATACTTGAAGTAAGCTAAGAAGTTTTACTTCGTAGTGGGAAACTTCATAATGTAGCATTTAAAGAATTAAAGATTGCAGAGTGAGAAATGGTATGAAAGATTGCAGAGTGGCAAGGCTGAGTTTGGCATAGCTCTTTGTCAGCTCCCTTCCAGAGTCGAATATACTTGCTTTAGCAGGCCCCCCTTCTCCTTGCTAACTCCCAGCAAAACAGGATTTACCTGCTCTAGAAACTCCCTCCGTGCTCTCTGCTAACTCCCTGCCAAAGCAAATAAAATCTGCTATGGCAAGGAGTGAGCAGATAGCATGGGAGACCTGCCGGAGTAGGTAAATCCTGCTCTGCAGGGAGTTAGCAAGGAGAAGGGGAAGGGGAACTGGCTAAAGTAGGTAGCAGGGATTTAGCAAAGAGAAAGGGAACCTGTTAAAGCAGGTAAACCCTGCTCTAGCAGAGAGTTATGCCAAACACGGCCAAAGTGTTTATAACTGAACATAAATGAGTCAAGAAAGAGGGCCCGCAAAGTTGACCCAAATAGATGGGGCATGGCAATGAAGACAAGGGCATTTAAGAAATGTCAACTTTCACATAACCTTGTTTGTGGGTTTTGCATTTCAGTAATTTCAACTTTTTTTCCATTATAGCATGCTGGAGTTATGAATGTGATGCAACCACTGTTGCTAAAGAGAAAATTTTCCCACCACTTTCATTAATAAAATCATACTTGACTTACCAAAAAGTAACCCTTAAAACTCCACAACTACAATCCATAGTCCCCCTTTATGACTCTTAAAGCTCTTCCTTGACTTGCCGATAAGTGCAAGCACCTAGAACTCTATAGTATGTGTTTTCTGTTGAACGACAGTCATCTCAAACCCTAGAAATTCCAGAGTTTCTGTTGAAATCTGAATCCATATCACTGTGAAACTGATCCTACTATTTAAGTTTACTGCTTGCTGGCGCATTTTTTTTATGTCGCCTTTGGACATCCACTATACTTCTAACGCATAATATTGTGCAGGTTCTTATTCCAGTCTGATACAAGGTAAATTCGGTCATAGTTTTAATAAACTATGAATTTACTACACATTGCCTTGTATAGTAGTTTGTGGACAGTATTTTGATGGGATCCTAGACAAGTTTGTTTAGAGTTACGAGAAGTTCTTACTTCTGTTGCTTAGCTACCTAGTTTCTCTAATTCTTCTTTTCGAGTTCACCTATTAGAGCATTGTGAGTTGTGATTCACATTATGTCCCTATGCGTGCCAGTGCCGGGGACTGGTCCGAAATGTTTCAGAAAGGTTTCTGGAAACGCATTTAATATATAATTGAAAGTGGTTTCTTTCTTGGAAGAAACTCGTTTCAGTTTATATAAAATCTTGTTTCTATTAAAAAATAAATTTGTTTCCAATTTAATTGATACTTCTTTCTCTTAAATATGAAACTAGTTTCTTCGTTCGATATAAAATTTTTTTAGAGCCATTAGAGTAAGTCAAAATCTGACTTCATGAATTTTTAGGGATATTGAAATCATGTTTTGTATAAATCATGGATTCGTGGAATGAGTTTCATGTGCATATGATTGAAATTATATATATTTTAGATATATTGTAGTAGTATTTTTAATAAGTAATTTGGATTATATATTTAAGTATTACATTTTATATACTACTAATAGATAAATTTAATCATGTGTTTCTTCACCGATTGATAGATGAGTTTTAAGAATATGTGTCTAAACTCAAAAATTTTAAAATACAAATATTGGTATATACACATATAAGTCTAATATATAGTTACACAAAACAGTACCAATATTATAAGTTTATAACAAGGTCATTTAAATGTTGCATCCATTTTGCATCTATGTCGCATTACTAGCATTTCTATGAAGGATCCATCTTGTATCTATATCGTATCAATGCCGTATCTAATTCGTACATATAACACATTTATTCTACCTATAACGTATTTATTTTGTTTCTATATTATACCAATATCGTATCAAATACGTATCAATAAAAACGTACCCGAAACTTTTTCCACCTAAACGTACTTAGTGATCTACAAGATTAGCACATATTTTCAGAATGCTCTTCAAAGTACCTAGTTACAACGTACAAGGCTTCTCTTCTTCTTCTTTTTTTCGCTTGGTGAACTCCATTTTATACGAAACATAGAAAAGGAAGAGTACACACAAGAAAATGAAAGGGTACTCAGTGATCTACAAGATTAGAAAATATTTTCAGCATTTTCTTGAAACAAAGTATCTGGTTCTAAGGTTTCGTTTCATGCTTACAAACAGGTGAAATCCATTTTATACAAAAGAGTGAAAAGGAAGAGTACACAGAAGAAAATGAAAGGGGAGAGAAGCCTTACCTCAAATTCATTGAAATTGCTGCTATTACCATCATATTGGTCTAAAATTATCCAGAAAATGAAATACTAAATAAAACAGCAGAGGTGAAGGGAAAAACATCAACCAAACTGTCCAATAGCCAGAGTCCTACAACTTGTTGGAATAGGACCAGGGTTACATAATTTGCTAGATCACCAAGCGAATTGTGAACCGGTTCAATGCAAACAAGTTTGCGGACTAGGAAGCACGGACTATGCCCAAAAGGACCCAAACCCGTATCCGACTCAGATACGGGATACGCCTGCATGCGTATCCCAAGAGTTTCCCGAAAAAAAATAAAGAAAAAAGAAATCGGGTATGGCTGAGATACAGGTATGGTATATATATATATATATATATATATATATACACACTAGTAAAAAGGCGCGTGCAAATGCACGCAGACATTAGGACCTTTAAAAGATTAAACTTGATTTTTAGATATCTATCGGGTGATTTGAACATTTAAAAAAAAAAATAGTATTTCAAGTGTTCATTACTATGTTTTATGATTTATTAAAGACAATAAATAAATAAATAATTCTTATTATTATGTTTCATATGTCTTCATTATGTATAATTTAAAATTATAAAAAAAATAAAAAATTATAACTTATATTGTCAACTATAGAACATGAAGAAAAAAAATAAAAATTAACAAATAAGTATAATCTGGAAAATTCAATTAAATCGAAAATGGGTATTTATTCCTTCATTTATAATACATATTACCATGTCTATAAGTCTGTTATATCAAAGAATCCTTTGAGATTTTAGCATCTCTTACCATGTCTACAAATCATACCATGTCTATAGGTTTGTTATATCAAAGAATCCTTTGAGATATTAGCATCTCTTACCATGTCTATAGTAAAAATAGTTTTTGTCCAGTTTGGGATACTAAACTGTATTGGACAGTTGAATTGTCCATTCCGATTCATAAATGGCTCAGAACTGAAAACAGAAATATTCAGCTATACATCCCACAATATTCAAATATTTTGTGTGATTTCCCAATCAAAAGAAAGATTATTGACTTATAAAGTTAAAACCTTTCAGCCAATGTTTAATTTTGTCTAGAAGAGGCTAAGATGCTACCTTGTATATAATTAAATCCGTAGACCTGGTCTTTTAAAGAGATTGATACTGATTCAGGGTGTCCCAATCCCTTATGACAGGTGTGCAATTAGCATTCACGTTAACCTACGCCTTGAATGATGAGGTAAAAAGGCAGTTGATTTGGAACTCTCTGCATCCAAGGTCTCTGGGGTTCTTTCATATTTGTCAATTGTCACTGATTGCTGATATATGTACTCTAATGGCTTTTTTGAAGAGTTTCTATTTTTTTTAGGTTCCGCATACTGTGATTTGGAACTCTCTGCATTTGTGATTTTCCACTCATAAATGCAGAAATAAACACCATAAGAGTTACATATCACACATGCAAAAAATTAACATGTGTTGTATACTTGTATCTGCCGTCATTAGATCATAAGAGCTACATATCACACATGCAAAAAATTAACATGTGTTGTATACTTGTACTGGTAAGATAAATAAACAGTGACTTTATTTGTCTAACAGCCTTAGTATGATCATCCGTCAATGGAGATGGATTCTTTTTTAGTCTTGAATGTAGTAGTTTTGCGGCCTGAGCAAGATAGTAGATAAAATCAGCAATATAATTGAGACTTCCCAAAAATCTTTGTAATTGGGTTTTGTTTAAAATCTCATCTGGAAATTTTGAGGCAAATTCAATACTTCGCTCAATTGAGATAATTTGACCTTGGTAAATATTATAACCAAGAAATCGAATTGATGTTTGGAATAACTTGATTTTAGGAGCAGATATAACCAATCCATTTTTATGGATTACTTCTTTAAAGATTTTTAAATGTTTAAAATGCTGATCAATGGATTTGGAGAAGATGAGGATGTCATCAATGTAGACTATGGAAAAGTCTGTATAGGGAATGAATATATCATTCATGATATTCTGAAATTCAGAATGAGCATTTTTAAGACCAAATGGCATAACATTCCATTCAAAATGTCCAAATGGGACAGTAAAGGCAGTTTGGTACCTGTCGGCCTCCGCCACCTGAATTTACCAATACCCCGATTTAAGATCAAATTTGGAAAAAATAAGAGCGGCATACAGGTGCTCCAACAAAATCCTTTTTCTTGGGAATAGGATATCTAATCCATTGAAGACAATCATTCAATGGTTTGTAATTGATGACTAAACGAGGAGTGCCTCGTTCTTTTTCAGCATTTTTATTTACATAAAAAGCTGTACAACTCCATGGGGAATGACTTGGGCGAATAAGTTGTTTTTGGAGTAAACTGGTAATTTCAGTTTTACATAATTCCAAATAAGCAAGTTTCATTTGACTAGGTCGTGCTTTGGTTGGAATATATCTTTCATTAAAGTCAAAATTATAAGGAAGAGAAACAATATGTTTCTTCCGATTCCAAAAAGCATTGGGAATATCACTGCAGATATCAGTGTGATAAGATTTCATAAGTTGATAAATCTTGAGTTGAATGGAAGGAGATTCTAATTGTTTTTCGAGAGATAAAAACCTTACTTGGTGTTGTAAGAAGTTCAATTGTTTTTCTCTGAAAAATAATTTAGATTCTATGGAATTGATGATCTTTGTTTGAGGTGGAGTGATAAATGGGAACATCAGAGGATATTCATTATATTGGGCAGAGATCCCATTATTATCTACTTTGGTTACAGGTAGAATAGAAGTGAGAAAAGGAGTACCAAGAATAACAATTTGAGTTAAATCCTTTATAAGAATAAAATTTGATGGGATACAGATTCCATTATTACAGATGGAAACATAATTTAATTTGTATTTAATTTTCATTTTAGAACCACTAGCGTTATTGAGTGTTTGAGTGGTTTTATCAAAATATTAGGTAGGAACTAATCCTTCCTGTATGCAGTTTAAATCTGCGCCACTATCAACGAGAGCAACTGCATCCTTCATAGTGAACTCTTGATTGATCACTAAGGTGATTTGAATATACCACTGTTGAGTGGTAACCTGACTCATAGCATAAAGAGTATTAGGGATATAAAATTTCTTATGTTTACTTAATTCAGATTTGATTGAATTGATCTCATATTTGAGATCATTGATAGTGGAGGGTCTAGAAGTAGACTCTTAATTATCTGTAGATTGTAACTCTATAAGTCTCGGATCTTTGTCATAAAGAGGGTCTATTTTTTCTTCATTTTACATCAATTGGCATAATGTCCATATTTGGAACATTTAAGGCATTGAATATGCTCTTGAGATTTTGATTTGAATTTCTTTGTCATTTTGGGCAAAGAGAGTTTTTTGTTGTTATAAAAGCTAGGGGAATAAGATTTAGCTTTAGAGTTTTCTGATTAAACATTTATTTGTAAAGGTGTTTGTATTTTCTTCTTTTTGGAAGATAATTCTTGTATTCTCACATTATTTGTTGAAGAAATTCATTTTGTTGATTATTAGGGTGTTGATATCTAGTGTCTTGGCTAGTTATATCAGAAACCAAGATGCTCTCTTGGTTTGAAGATTTTGATGATTCCTCAACAGGTATGGAATTAGAGGACTCCTCAGTTAAAACTGATAACTGGGGTTGGATAAGCGGTTCTTCAATAAGATGAACCAAAGGAAGGGTTTGAGTTTGCCAAACTTTTTGAAAGTCAACAAGGAGATGTATTTTCCTTTCTTCTTGAGTCATTTCCATGTATTGAGTTCCTTTGAATCATTTGACAAAGGAAATGATTTGATAAGATGTTTCTATATAGTGATAGAATTTTTCTTTAAATTCTTGTAATTTTTCATTGGAAAATTTTTGGAAATACCAATCACGAAATGATTTATATCGTTCTTGCTGAAATTCAGCATTAATTTCGGTACGATTAATGACAAAATCTTTTGGTTTTGTAATATTCATGATCAATTATTTGTAAATGAGAAATTCATCTCACTAGCAGTAGGAAATTCCCTCTGCTAGTGAGATGAATGATTTATCCAACCTATACAAACAAAACAATTTTACCAATATCAATCTCCAAACAATTGGGCAACAATTAAATAGAATTGAAGAAATGATTTCTTTCCCTAAAGAACCTCATATTCTTCATCTGGAACAATCAAATATAAAGCCACCACTAGAAGTCACAGAAATAAACCTGTCTTCAAAATCACAACAAATCAAACAAGATGAATTCATCGATAAATTAACCTATCGGTTACACAATTTATCTTTAAAAGATAAGGATAAGAAAATCCCTTACAAATCAATATATTAACTGATGATGATAATCATATCAATCTCGACAACCTTCAAACTAATTTTCAATCTTTACAAAATGATATGGCATTTAATAAAATTCAATATTCTAGACCATCTCAAAATAAATGAGATATTTATTTTAGATATTATTATCATAGACCAACTCCACAAGATCTTTATGAAGAAGATTATATGAATGTCCAAAATTCTTACGATCATAAATCCATTTATGAATAGAATATTGATGGTAAATCTGAATATGCAATCTTTGAAGTTGTATATAAAATGTTTATGTACAGCACTATTCTCAAACAAAGTAATAATCAGGATCACCAAATTGCTAGGTTAATCATTACTGACTTTTCTAGTATCCTTAAAGGATGGTGGGATAATTTGCTCACCCAATATCAAAAAGATGAAATTCTCAACTCAACCAAGCAAGTAAAAAACGAAACTACTAGTCAACTTGAGACCTATGAAGATTGTGTTTATACTTTAACTCAAAGTATAATATTACATTTTATTGGTTCTTGGAAACATCAACAAGAACGAAGAAGAGAACTTCTTCAAAATTTAAGATGTCCATCCTTAACTCATTTTAGATGGTACAAGGATGTCTTTCTGACTAAGGTCATGCAACGAACAGATTCTAACAATGAATATTAAAAAGCCAAGTTTATTGATGGCCTCCCCAGCTTATTTGCTGAAAAGGTTAGAAACAAAATCAGAAATTCTGAAGACCAAAGTATTGATTATAATCAATATACTTATGGTCAGTTAATTAGTGTCATCATTCGTGAAAGCCTTACCCTTTGTAATGATCTTAAATTACACTAACAATTAAAACAACAACTCACTGGTCGCAAAGAATTAGGAGAATTTTGTGATTAATTTGCTTATGATACAAAAATTAACTTTCCTCCAAAAAGGAAAGACAAAAGATTCAAAGAATCCTCTCCCAATTATAAATCTTTTAGAAAGAAAAAACAAGCTTCCAAAGGAAATAATCATCCTTCCTCTTCTCTGACAATTTCGAGAAAAACAATCAACTAATTCCAAAAAAGAAATTAAATGTTATAAATGTCATAGATTTGGCCATTATGCCAATCGATGTACTCTTCAACAAAAATTGAATCAAATACATGATGAAGGGTTAAAATTAACCCTATCCAAACTCTTACTTGATGATAGTCCTTCTCATACAGAAGAATCTGACAATGATGAGACAAATAATCTTACTTCTACTTCTTCCTCTGAAGAAGAACATCATTTAGGTTGTAATTACCAACCTATTAATCCATCCAATGACACTTGGCATGCATTTGCTGCTATGAATAATCTCAGTATCAATGTCCTTAGTAACAGTCAACAATCTTTGTTAGATTTAGTTGATAAGACTGAAGACCCTATCATGAAATCCAAATTAATTGAAGCCTGCATATCCATGGCCAGAAAGGAAAATAAAAATGATTTAATCATTGAAAGTCCTTACTCAATCAAAGAATTATTCAATCGACTTGAGAGTACTAGTTCTAAACCAATTTTACCTAAAGAATTTAATGAATCATTAAAAGATGAATTTACTAAATTCAAACAACAAATGAATCAAGACATTCATATACTCAAAACACGGATCCAAAAGTTAAAAACAGCTAGCCACCAATCTGTGGACAACCTAGCAATCCAAGATAATTATTTATAACCTCTAAACCAACCACCATCTAAAAAATGGTATATTAATACCACTCTGATTATTGATCATGATTTAATCTTCAGAGATGTCATTACCCTAGTTGACAGTGGTGCTGACATGAATTGTATCCAAGAAGGTTTCATTCCTTCTCAATATTTGGTTAAGACTCATCACAGTCTCATTAATGTTAGTGGTCATCGTATAGCCATTAACAACAAAGTAGATATATCCATCTACCATCAGGGCATTTCTATTCCTACCACTTTTATGATTCTGACCAATGTAACTTAATTAGTTATACTTGGTTTACCTTTCATTAATGCACTCCTACCATATTTCCGGGTAGATCATATTGGTATTCATACCCAGTATCATCATATCCCATTAACATTTGAATTTTCACTCTTCCTTCGCTGGGTTCCTCAATCTATCTCATCAATAACCCCCATTGCCCCACACCACTTACCATACCTATTACCTACAAGTATCAAATTACACAATATTTTAAATCTCTCTACCCATAACATCCATCATCCACTTACCCAATATTTTAAGACTACTTTCCCTTTATCTGTTTCATATTTTAATACTACTAATATATCCTCACAAACTAATATGTTTGTTTTTGCAGGAACTTTCCAATAACACCACTAACCAAGTGGAATGTTCAATTATTTTTTGTCAAAACAAAGACCTACTAATACCTTTTTCTCTGTATCCAGATGGCTAGTTGCAGCTTTAGTGGAGAAGATTATCTTTCTTATCCAAAACCACAAAGAAAGGCTTATACAATCTTACGTGGCTTCCAACCAGGAATATAAGTGACATGGCAAGATTGTCATAAATAAATTTTTAATTTCCCCAATGCCTATTACCAAATGCATAACTTCTTATCAGAAGCTAAACAGGCTTTGGAGTTATACCAAACAACTCAACTGGAACAAACCAGTATTGGGTCAATGCCCCCATACTCAAATACTGAAAGAGATAAATGGCAAGAAATACCTGACTTTTATAATCCTGGTCTAGCACCAACCATTCATGAAGACCTGAATGGAATATGGAAAAACCATATTATTCAGAATCGCAAACAATTCAGATATCATATGAGTTCTTTAACACACAAGTTAAGAGCTCAAGACAGAAATATGAAAATATTCTATGACAATCTTCTTTCCCTATTAAATAATTTCTCATGGGAAGAAGAAATTTTCACAATTGAGAAAATTACCCATTTCCTTGAACTCATTGAACTTCTTGAGTCCTACTTTCCAGATTCCATTCTTCAACGTCTCAAAAGAATGTCTTTTTGAGAAAATCAAAATTACTCTTCCTACTGAAATTGCTCATGATATTTGCTCCCTAATTAAGGATCATGCCAATAAAATTAAACAAATTTTATTGCCCAATCATCGTTATATCAATCGTAGCCAAGGATATCACCTTCCCAAGCTTTCTCTTTGTTCCTATGAACATCATCATAATCTTGCTGAGTGTCTTGACTGGGGATTAATTAACCAAATTACTTTTTCAATTCATGTTACCCCTTCCAAGTTTCCTCGAATGATCAAATCCATGGTCATTCATGCATCCAAAAATCTGTCTCCACATATCCATCTTACTTTCTGGATTTCCAGTACTATTGGCTTGAGGTCAAAAGGAACATTTTTCCAACCATATCAAATTTAGATTCTCAAAAAGACCAAGCAGTATGAATTCTCCTATGTCTAAATGGCAGACTTTACTGCAGCATCCAGTGTTCGAGCACTCTATCACGGAGTAACTTTTTTCGACGCCCGTGCGGCGCCTCGCTGCCGCGCACAACGAGGCCAGCCTATCTCAGATACCAATTTTCTCACGAAGCATAACCTAACATTGGTTATCACGCTCGTGCAACGTCTCGCTGCCGCGCACAGAGAGACCACATATCCAACCATCACTCTGATACCACCCGCCTAGAGGACGGGAACTCCCGCATCAAGGTTGCCTTCACCCGAGGCTAACCCTCTCAATGCATCGTGTCTACTCGCGACACGCATGCCAACACCTCAGTGCCCCTTGGCCTGCCTAGCTTCACCATGTGCAATGCACTAGTCCCTCGCTTCAGACAGTAGCATGCATCTCATCATGCCATTCAAACCAGCCATCGTGTGTGGCCCACGCGACCAGCACACTTGGAGTAGCATGCAGCTCTTCATGCTATCCAAACCAAGCATCGTGTGTGGCATGCACGACCAGCACACTTCTGCTCCAGGCCCTCAACTAGTGTGCGCTACTGCATCCCACGTAGCCCTTGAGTGCCCTCGTGAGGTCACCGACCCATGTGCACCGCGACATTGGCACAGGGGCACATGGTAACCTCACCCCAGGTGACACATGGCATCACCGTAGCGCCGCTTTGCTGCAGCGATGTTCTAGGCCCACCCCTAACCTAGAAAGCTCATGCGCTCGTCCCGCAACGCAAGGCCCCATGTATGGGAGAAGAGCTCCACACTCCCTTCTCCCTAAGTATGGTCCAAACACCAACTTAGGCAAAATAGCAGAAAACCCTCAAACCTATTGGTTTGACATACCACCACGGCACACGGCCTCCTGCCCGTAGCACACACCTGCAAAGGTGGTGTCTTGCCATTTATCATGGCACACGATCCTCTGACCGTGGCACCCAGTGCCATCCTCCAAGCCCACATGGCTTGCGAGGTCACGCATCAGCGTCCCTTGCAACCGTGTCGCGTCCGCATCGCAACCACGTCACAAGGCCCTCATGGCCTCATGTCCAACATAGCACTGTGTTGCGTCCGTGTCGCGACCATGTCGCAAGGCCCTCATGGCCTCATGTCGCGTGCCCTCATGGCGTACCCTCATGGCACCGCATCACGTCCAAGTCGTGACTGTGTCTCGTGTCCACTCGACACCATATCGGGTCTGTCGTTGCACCCAGATGCCACGTGCCCTCTTGGCACCGCATCACTTGCCATACAAGCTAGATGTCGCGTGTCCTCTTGACACCACATCGCGTGCCATCATGGCACCACCTCGCGTGCCTTATAGCACACAAACGTCGCGTGCCCTCTTGGCACCACGTCGCGTGCCCCTACGCGGAGCACCGCATTACGTGCCTTATGGCACTAAGACGTCGCGTGCCCTCTTGGCACCACGTCATAGCGTGCTGCAAATGACTAGCTATAAGGTCCGCTTGCCTTCGTGCTAACTAAGTGCCAAGTTCCAAGGTCGTCATGCCTCATGCTGGCGCACAGATTAATGAGGCCGTCACAACTCTCTCCAAAATTATATTGGATTCAATCTTTGATGCATTTCTCCAAAAAAGCAAGAGAAATATCCAAAGCTCCATACGCTTTCAAGCTTACAGATGGAAGAAGACTTTTTCTCACAGATCTTCCAATCGAGTATATGATTACTCCTCAACAAGACATTGAAGCTGACAATTTGTTAACTCAGATGATGAGTAGAATTAATTTATATTTACCAGAATCCCTGGAAATTGAGGCCACTATCCGTGAAGAGCTTCAATAAGGCACACCAGATCCATTGAGTCCTGTATCAGAAGACTCCATCTATTACCATAATCTTAATAATCGATTAGAATCCTAAAGGACCCCTTTGGATAGACTATTGTCTGCTACATCCAAGAATAATCACAGTTGGCAATGTCCTGATTCCTCCTCTTAACACTTGTCTAACATCTGACAACAACTGGCATCAATCATTAAAGTCGATGACGACGTAAGCCATGAAGTCACCGCGCAATACAAAGTTCTATCCAGCTGTCACCAACAATGCAATGACGCAAGCCATGATTTACATTCGCTAATACTCAGCCATGATTTATATCCTCGACATCATATTATTCGCAAGATTACTTTGGGGTCAAGCATCAGAATAATAATTCAAGACACGGTCCTCCACTGCAGAAAATGGTTGAAGTCCGTGAGTGGAGGGACATGTGTGCTGAATATATTGGATGCAGTAGCTTCGTCCCAAAGTAATTGTTGTATGACATCAGGGCTTGCGTCATACGGAAATTATTGCTGGAGGAGACAGATATGGGTGGAGAGATTTAAAATATTGTGTAACTTGCTACTTGTGGGTAATAGGTATGGTAAGTGGTATGGGGGCCCCAAACTTACACAATGGGGGTTATGGAGGAGACAGATAGAGGAACCCAGCGAAGGAGGAGTGAAAAATTCTAATGTTAATGAGATATGATGATATTGAGTATAAATACCAATATGATCTATCCGGAAATATGGTAGGAGTGCATTAATGAAAGGTAAACCAAGTATAACTAATTGGGTTACATTGGTCAGAATCATAAAAGTGGTAGGAATAGAAATGCCCTGATGGTAGATAAATATATCTACTTTGTTCTTAATGGTCATACGATGACCACTAGCATTGATGAGACCGTGATGAGTCTTAACCAAATATTGAGAAGGAATGAAACCTTCTTGGATATAATTCATGTCAGCACCACTGTCAACTGGGGCAATGACATCTCTGAAGATTAAATCATGATTAATAATCAGAGTGATATTAATATATCATTTCTTAGATGGTGGATGGCTTATAGGTTGTAAATAATTGTCTTGGATTGCTAGGTTGTCCACAAATTGGTGGCTAGCCATTTCTAGTTTTTGGACCCTTGTTTTAATTATATGAATTTCTTGATTCATTTTGTGTTTGAATTTATTAAATTCCTCTTTTAATGATTCATTAAATTTGTGGGGTAAATTGGGTTTAGGACTAGTACTCTCAAGTCGATTGAATAATTCTTTGATTAAGGATTTTCAATTATTAAATCCTTTTTATTTTCCTTTCTAGCCATGGATATGGAGGCTTCAAGTTATTAATCAGAAGAAGTCTCAATTTTAACTGAGACTTCTTCTGATTATTCAATTCTGTTTTAGTAGGCATTTGTATATGCAATAAAAGTTTTCTTCCCGTGTGCTTCTCTTTTCCGTTACTACGCTATCCTCTAACTCTGTGTTTGGTATCAGAGCCATGTCCGGCTAAACTCATGGTAATTCCATATGCGGGGTAGGAAACGTCGGAAGAGTAGGAAACAGTTACCAGTTTTTCTGTCTGCTATGCTTCTGCAGATGGACTTCTGTTCATCGTCTTCTCTAATTCTCACGTTACTATTCATTATCTTTTCTACATGATTCTCATTTTAATATTTATCGACTTTTCTTCATTCTTAATATGATAAATAGGAAGATCTGACTGCTATTACTAGGTGTTTCTTAGCGTTAATAGTTGCGCTGGATTGTGAGGCGTGTTAAGCAGTGAGTGCGTGTTAAGCCGAGGTTCTTCCACAAGTCGTTGACGGACGCAAATATGAGAAACACTAGTTTGGTAGTAATTGGTCAAATCCTACTATTTATTTGTTCTTAAGAATTTAAGAAAGAAGATGATTTGTAATGTTTGAGAAGCATTTAGAAAAGAGATGATTAGTAGTTTTTGGGTATTTTGGGAAGATGATAAATAGTAGTTACTATGCAGATGAATAGTATTTCAGGTCACTATTCACTATAGTATGACTATTCCGACTTCACTATTTACATATGGAATTACACTCGTATTGGTAGTACACCAACTCTTTACACTTTCATTTTTAGTTTTTAAACTAAATTTAAAAAAAAAAAAAAATTTAAAAATCTTTTTTAAAGTTTTGTAAATGTCTTTATTTGGTTTTGGTTTTCAAAATAAAAAATTAATCAAAAATTCTGAATTAATCAAATGGGCTAATGTCAAAGATCAATTAGATAGATGGACAATACCTCCTAAGCCAATCCTTAATGAGGATATTGAATAAATTGTTCAACAAGATAATGGTGATATTAGTTTACAATTTAGTAAAATAACATCTCCTCAATATCGTGCTAGAAGATCTTATTCTAGTTCGAGTTCTCGAGATCCTTATAAAATTTATATACCCTCGACCACTCGATCTTTCGTTTCCGAAGTAGCTTCAGTAGCTATTCCTGAAATTAATCTTGAAGGAATCCATGTTTCTGACCAACAAATTCCTCATGGGATATACACCCAATAGCAGAGGGAATCTCCTTACTGCTAGTGAGATGAATTTCTTATTTACAAATAATTTATCATGAATTTTACAAAACCAAAAGATTTTGTAATTAATCGTACAGAAATAAATGTTGAATTTCAGCAAGACCAATATAAATCATTTCGTGATTGGTATTTCAAGAAATTTTCCAATGACAAATTACAAGAATTTAAGAACAAATTCTATAAATATATAAAATCTTCTTATCAAATCATTCCTTTTATAAAATGGTTCAAAGCAACCCAATTATATGGAAATGAATCCTAAAGACAAGAAAAATCATCTCTTGGCAGATTATCAACAAATCTGGAAAATAATTGACCAACTTAATCCTTTGGTTCATCTTCCCGAAGAACTGTCTATCTAACCTCAGTTATCAGTTTTAACTGAGGAGTCCTCCAATTCCATACCTGTTAAGGAATCATCAAAATCTTTAGACCAAGAGAGCATCTTGGTTTCTGATATAACTAGCCAAGACACTAGGTATCAACACCCTAATAATCAACAAAATGAATTTCTTCAACAAATAAATTTGAGAATACAAGAATTATCTTCCAAAAAGAAGAAAATACAAACACCTTTACAAATAAATGTTTTATCATAAAACTCTAAAGCTAAATCTTATCCCCCTAGCTTTTACAAACAACAAAAATCTCCTTCTTTGCCCAAAAAGTAAAAGAAATTCAAATCAAAATCTCAAGAGCATATTCAATGCTTTAAATGTTCCAAATATGGACATTTTGCTAACCGATGTAAAATGAAGAAAAAACCACACCAACTTTATGACAAAGATCCAAGACTTATCAAGTCACAATCTCAAAATAATCAAGGGTCTCATTCTAGACCATCAAACATCAATGATCTTAAATATGAGATCAATTCAATAAAATCAAAATTAAGTAAACATACGAAATCTCTTATGACTCCAATTCCTAATCACATCCATGCTTTGAGTCAAGTCACCACTCAACAATGGTATACTCAAATCACCTTGACAATTAATCAGGAATTTACTATTAAAGATGTTGTTGCTCTTATTGATAGTGGTGCAGATTTAAATTGCATCCAGGAAGGTTTGGTTCCTACCCAATATTTTGATAAAACCACTCAAACACTTAATAATGTGAGTGGTGGTAAAATGCAAATTAAATACAAATTAAATTATGTTTCAATTTGTAACAATGGAATATGTATTCCCTCCAATTTTATTCTTATCAAAGATTTAACTCAAATTGTTATTCTTGGTACTCCTTTTCTTACTTCTATTTTACCTATAACCAAAATCGATCATGATGGGATATCTGCCCATTATGATGGACATCATCTTATATTCCAATTTATTACTCCACCTCAAACAAAGGTTATCAATTCTATGGAATCTAAATTATTTTTTAGAGAAAAACAATTGCACTTCCTACAACATGAAGTCAGGTTTTTATCTCTCGAAAAACAATTAGAATCTCCTTCAATCTAATTAAAGATTTCTCAACTTCTGAAATCTTATCACACTGAAATTTGCAGTGAAATACTCAATGCCTTTTGGGATCGTAAGAAACATATTGTTTCTCTCCCTTACAATCCTGATTTTAATGAAAAGCATATTCCTACTAAAGCAAGACCTAGTCAAATGAAGCTTGCTTATTTAGAATTATGCAAAACTGAAATTACCAGTTTTTTGCAAAAACAACTCATTCGTTCCAGTCACTCCCCATGGAGTTGTACAACTTTTTATGTAAATAAAAATGCTGAAAAAGAACGAGGCACTCCTCGTTTAGTCATCAATTACAAACCATTAAATGATTGTCTTCAATGGATTAGATATTCTATTCCCAACAAAAAGGATTTGTTGGATCGCCTGTATGCCGCTCCCATTTTTTTCAAATTTGATCTTAAATCGAGGTATTAGCAAATTCAGGTGGCGGAGGCCGACAGGTACAAAACTGCCTTTACTGTCCCATTTGGACATTTTGAATGGAATGTTATGTCATTTGGTCTTTAAAATGTTCCTTCTGAATTTCAGAATATCATGAATGATATATTCATTCCCTATACAGACTTTTCCATAGTCTACATTGATGACATCTCATCTTCTCCAAATCCATTGATCAGCATTTTAAACATTTAACAATTTTTAAAGATGTAATCCATAAAAATGGATTGATTATATCTGCTCCTAAAATCAAGTTATTCCAAACATCAATTCGATTTCTTGGTTATAACATTCACCAAGGTCAAATTATCCCCATTGAGCGAAGTATTGAATTTGTCTCAAAATTTCCTGATGAGATTTTAGACAAAACCCAATTACAAAGATTTCTAGGAAGTCTCAATTATATTGCTGATTTTATCCACCATCTTGCTCAGGCCGCAAAACTACTACATTCAAGACTGAAAAAGAATCCATCTCCATGGACAGATGATCATACTAAGGCTGTTAGACAAATAAAGTCGCATGTCAAACAAATTCCTTGTCTTTCTTTGGCAAATATTTTGGTCCAAAATTGTTGGGACTGATTCCTCCAAAATTGGCTATAGAGGAATCTTAAAACAAATAAATCCTTCCAATTAGAAAGAATTAATCAGATATACTTCTGGTATTTGGAAAGATGCCCAAACAAATTATTCAACGATTAAACAAGAAGTTTTATCTATTGTAAAATGCATTCACAAGTTTCAAGATGACTTATTAAATAAAACCATTTTACTTAGAATAGACTGTAGTTCAGCAAAATCTGTTTTGCAAAAATATGTCAAAATTTTGGTTTCAAAACAAATATTTGCCCGATGGCAAGCTGAATTATCTTCTTTTGATTTTCAAATTAAATATATCAAAGGAGAGGCAAACTCTCCCTGACTTTCTAACTCGCAAGTTTTTGCAGGAAAATCATAATGGCAGCATCCTCATCTGAAGGATTAGGCAAAGGCAGAGGTTGGGGCAATATCCTTGTACCACAATCAAAAGATGTTACAGACGATTATCAACTCTGGACAATAATCCAGAATAATCGGTCTCGTCCCCAAAAAGGGAAAGAATCCATTACTAATCTCGCTAACCAAGCGAATGCAAAGGCTAACCAAGCCGCCAACGAATTAAAAGATTCTAATTATATCCAAAAAGATATTATATCTAATATTATTGTATTAGAACCAAAAGATAAACAGTGGATATCTGATCCATGGGAACTCAAAAGGAGGTATCTTGATATTCATGGCTATCCTGCTCTTGAGGGCAAAACCCGAATTATTACAAAAGCCATCCTCACCCCAACAGGGTCTATAACCTTTACTCACCATATGGACAACCAAAGACCTAATAGCCCTATCACCTACAGCAAAGCTATTGTCCATAAAATCCTTAAACCTTCAACCTGGGGTTTTGATTTAAACAAAGCCAGAAAATTGAGTTCAGGTCATTCCTTCAATTACTGGGATTATATCCAAGCCTTTACCAATGTTTTCTTTTATGTGAACCCAAAACAAAAACACTCTTGGTTCATCAAAACTTGTCATGCCATTCTTCAAGCAGGCTATCCCAATTGGTTCTTTCAATGGTGGCTATATTTTGGCCCAACTCCGCAAATTCTATCCAAATCGGTTCTCTCTTTATATAAACAGTATGAAGAGGGTCATCCCAAATTCAAATCCAAAACTATTCATTCCAATGAAGTTTCCTTTCATTTCTTTACCGAATGTGGTATTCCTTGGATTTATATGTGGAATCTTCAAATCTCCACTGATACTCATATTCCCATTCTTCTTCGAACTCATTGGATTCATTGGTGGGAAAATATTCCCGATCTTAGATTCAAAATTGACAGAAATTTCGTCCATTATTTCTCAACATGCTAAAACAGCACAATCTGAGGCTCCTTTATCTTCTTTGGCCTCAAATCCCTTTGAAAGCTAACCGAAGCTCAAATCAACCAAAAATGTCTTGTCTCTATGAAGACTCATTTTCTTCAATCTTTTGACCAAGCATCACAGTCCGATGATGATTCCATGACGTCTTCGGAGAACTCATTCAATGTATTAGCTAGTGAAGCACAGCCTGATAATCCCGATCCATCATTGGGGGAATATTGGGAGAATATTATCCATAAGGTAAAGGACAAAAAGAAATAAAGCCTAACAACTGGCATTGTCTTGATTCCTCAACAGTTGCCTAACAACTGGCAGCTGGCAACAATTATCCAAAGATGATGCAAGCAATAAAGTCATCACACAGTTCTATCCAGCTGTCATCAATAATGCAAAAACGTAAGCCATGACGACATTCGCCAATAATTCATCCATGACGCATATCCTGACGTTATACAACATTACTTTAGGATGAAGCAACTGCAACCAATTAAGCCAACACACGTGTCCCTCCACTCACAGACTTCAACTGATTTCAAGTCCAAAAATATGTATAAATATGATAGCTTGGGACCTGTCCAAGCACCGAGTAATCTACCGAGCAATTTTCTTTTTTCTTTCTTTAGCTACTTTTTTCTTAAGTTTGTATCGGAGAAGCCCCATATCGGTAAGCTTCCCTTTGCCTTTGTTTATATTTGTTTATGTTTGCATAGTAGGTGTATAATATCTAAATAGGATTTAGATTCCTTATGTTTTGAGTTTGTAATTACAGTTCTGTTTTATTAGGTATTAGTATATGAAATAAAAGGTTTTCTTCCCGTGTGCGTCTCTCTTTTCGTTACTACGCTTTCCCCTCACTCTGTGTTTGGTATCAGAGCCATGTCCGGCTAAACTCATGGTAATTCTATATGGGAGGTAAGGAACGTCCGAAGAGTAGGAAACAGTGACCAGTTGTTTTGTCTTCTATGCTTCTGCAGATGGACTACTGTTCATCGTCTTCTCTAATTCTCACATTACTATTCATTAACTTTTCTACATAATTCTCATTTTACTACGCTTTCCCCTCACTCTGTGTTTGGTATCAGAGCCATGTCCGGCTAAACTCGTGGTAATTCCATATGAGGGATAGGGAACGTTGGAAGAGTAGGAAACAGTGACCAGTTGTTCTATCTGCTATGCTTCTGCAGATGGACTACTGTTCATCGTCTTCTCTGATTCTCACGTTACTATTCATTATCTTTTCTACATGATTCTCATTTTACTATTTATTGACTTTTCTTCATTCCTAATATGATAAATAGGAAGATCTGACTGTTATTACTAGGTGTTTCTTAGCGTTAATAATCGCGCTGGATTGTGAGCCGTGTTAAGCAATGAGTGCGTGTTAAGCCGAGGTTCTTCCACAAGTCGTTGACGGACGCAGATATGAGAAACACTAGTTTCGTAGTAATTTGTCAGATCCTACTATTTATTTGTTCTTAAGAATTTAGGAAAGAAGATGACTAGTAATGTTTGAGAAGAATTTAGAAAAGAGATGATTAGTAGTTTTTGAGTATTTTGGGAAGATGATAAATAGTAGGTACTATGTAGATGAATAGTATTTTGGGTCACTATTCACTATAGTATGACTATTCCTACTTCACTGTTCACATATGGAATTACACTCGTATTGGTACCACACCCACTCTTTACACTCTCTTTCATTTTTAGTTTTTAAACTAAATTTTAAATATATATATATATATATATATATATATATATATATTAACTATTATTTGTCCTTTGTAAAGTTTTGTAAATGTCTTTATTTGGTTTTGGTTTTCAAAATATAACATTAATCAAAAATTCTGAATTAATCAAATGGGCTAATGTCAAAGATCAATTAGATAGATGGACAATTTCTCCTATCAATCCTAAAATCTTATATAAACAAGGTTGGACTAATTGGTCCACCGACATGTCCATCAAAACCACTGAGTAAACTATCAGTATAGGAGAAGACCAAGAAGGTCTTCAACTGTTATCGAATGAAGACCTAATCACAGATCTTCAAACTTTCAACTATCTTCACCTTGCCTGTATTCAGGTAGCTTTCAAACCTCTTACCCTTTTGGGAAACAATAATAGTATTATGACCACTTTACGAGATGCAAGATGCCTTGATTGGTATTCTTCTCTCATGGCAGCTGTTGAAATCAGTCTTTGTCATGATCCTATTTACTTTAATGTTTTCCCCAATTTAACATTATCCTTAACAGACAAAAATCTGTTATCTGCCTGTACTCTTAATTTACACACTCAAGGGTACAATTTTATGCCTAGATCAGAGACCATTGCTTTGATCTATCGCCTTCATTACAAGGTAATGACTTCCTTGGCCCCTCAAGTTAATTATCATAGTCCTCATGGCCAAACGATTTTAATAGAAACCAATCTAACGACTTTAAAAATTGCTACTCCTTTGATTTCTTAGGAAAAGATTGATTTCCCAAAATCATGGACGATCACTCACGCTGTACCTCCTAAACCAATCCTTAATAAGGATATTGAACAAATTGTTCAACAAGATAATGGTGATGTTATTTTACAATTTGGTAAATATACATCTCCTCATTATCATGCTAGAAGATCTTATTCTGGTACGAGTTCTCGAGATCCTTATAAAATCTATATACCCTCGACCACTCGATTTTTTGTTTCAGAAGTAGCTTCATCAGCTATGCCTGAAATCAATCTTGAAGGAATTCATGTTTCTGATGAACAAATTCCTCATGGGATATATACCCAACAGCAGAGGGAATCTCCCACTACTAGTGAGATAAATTTCTCATTTACTAATAATTTATCATGAATATTACAAAACCATATGATTTTGTAATTTATCGTGCAGAAATTAATGCTGAATTTCAGCAAGAACAATATAAACCATTTCGAGATTGGTATTTTCAAAAGTTTTCCTATGAAAAATTACAAGAATTTAAAGAAAAATTCTATCAATATATAGAAATGTATTATCAAGTTATTCCCTTTGTAAAATTGTTTAAAGTAACTCAATGTATGGAAATGACTCAAGAAGAAAAGAAAATTCATCTTTTCACAGATTATCAACAAATCTGGAAAACAATTGCTGATCAAACTATTCCTTTGGTTCCTCCTTCTGAAGAACTGATTATCCAACCCCAGTTATTAGTTTTAACTGTGACTTCTTCTGATTCCTCTGATTCCATACCTGTTGAAGAATCATCAAAATTTCCAGATCAGGAGATCCCCTTGGTTTCTGTTGCTCCTCTTACTCAACATACTAGAAATCAGCAAGGTTGGGAAAAAATTACTGAGTCAAAAGTTCATTCTAATCTTCCTCAGGTTGAAATTACACAACACATTCAACCACAATTATCCATTGAAACCCCAGATGTTCACACATCTGAAAAGGAATTATCTAGTGAAATCGATGTGATCTCTTCTAAGTCAGTTAGTGATTTGGACCAAGATAATATTTTGGATTCTACTACAATATCTAGTCAAGAAACTAATTCTCATCAATTTAATACTCAAAATCAAAATCAATATGATTGTATTAAGCAATTGATTTTGCTACGATACGAAGTGTCTTCTATAAAGAATAGTACACAAATACCTTTGCAAATAAATATGTCTAAAGTTGACAAAGAAATTAGCTTCTTCTTTGTCCAAGATGACAAAGAAATTCAAATCAAAATCTCTTCACTGTTCCAAATATGGCCATTATGCCAATAGATGTAAAATGAAGAAAAAATCAGATCAATTTTATGATAAAGATCCAAGACTTATTCAGTCTTTACCTGGTTTATCTTCTTCTCCAATTATTAATAACCAACATCTTGGCAATCTAAGCATCAATATGCTTATCAACATCCATCTATCTATAGCCCAAAGGGTCATACATGATTCTTCTCAGAAAGAATCCATATCTCGTCCGATTATCATTAATGGCCTTCAATACGAAATTAAAAATGCAATTATTTCATTAAAAATCACATTGCACAAATAAAAGCAATCTCTTGCTACCCAATCAAATAATCTGATTCAAGTGACAAATCACAACTGGTCTATTCAAATCATTAACTAAGAATTTACTATCAAAAATGTTATTGCTCTAATTGCTCTAATTGATATTGGAGCTGATTTAAACTGCATCCAGGAATGCTTAGTTCTTACTCAATATTTTGATCAATCCATTAGTAATGCTAGTGGTTCTAAAATGCAACATCAATACAAATTAAATTATGTTTCAATTTAACATAATGGAATATGTATTCCATCTCATTTTATTCTTATTCAGGATTTACCTCAAATTGTTATTCTTAGTACTCCCTTAATCATTAAGGTCGATCCTACTGGGCCAAATGCTCAAAACAATAACCACAATTGTTTGGCACCATTAACTGCTTGCCTTCAATGGCTTCAGTATCATATTCCCCACAATATGAATTTGTTGGCTCGATTACCTTCAGCCCCTCTTTTCTCCCAATTTAATATCCAATCAGGGTATTGGCCAATTTAGAAGCTACGACCAAGTGCATGCATAACACTACTTTATCGTCTCCATTAGGTCTTAAGCATAATTTATCTGAATTCCATTTTAAACATTTAAAAATCTTTCAAGATGTTATCCACAAGAATGGATTAATTGAATCTGCTCCAACTATAAAATTATTTCAGACATCTATTCAATTTCTTGGTTATAACATTCACCAAGGACCAATCATCCCCATTGATCTAAGTATTGAATTTGCCTTAAAATTTCCTAATGAGATTTTAGACAAAACTCATCTACAAAGATATTTGGGAAGTCTCAATTATATTATTACTTTTATTCCTCTTATTCATCATTTTGCATATGCCGCAAGAGTCTTATATTCAAGCAGTACAAAGAATCCATCTCCATGAGCGAATAACCAGCTACAAAAAGGTAATAGCCAAAGGAAACATAATTTAAGTATTATACAAAAACCCACCAACACAGTGGAGTCTTATTTTCAGCATCCTAGTAATAATAAGCATCATATTTATCTAAAACTCTACCAAAACAGTGGAACTCTATTTTAGGAAACCATCTACCCGATGGAAGCATCTTTATGGGGTTATCATACCAAAACAGTAGATAACCTACTAACACTAAAATTGTATGCAGAAAATGTCTAGCCATGTATGTAGCTCTTCTCGCCAATCAGCAGTTTCAGAAGACAATTCTTCTCCCCAACGCAAAGTTTATGTGGTTTTCAAGGGATTCCAACCAGGAATTTATACTTCATGGAAATCCTGCCACAGCCAAATTTATAATTTTCCTAACCCATCCTATTAGATGCATAATTCCATAAGAGAAGGAAGAAACTCTGGAATATAATCCAGAATAATCGGTCTCGTCCCCAAAAAAGGAAAGAATCCATTAATAATCTCGCTAACCAAGCGAATGCAAAGGCTAACCAAGCCGCCAACGAATTAAAAGATTCTAATTATATCCAAAAAGATACATATCTAATATTATTGTATTAGAACTAGAAGATAAACAGTGGATACCTGATCCATGGGAACTCAAAAGGAGGTATCTTGATATTCATGGCTATCCTGCTCTTGAGGGCAAAACCCGAATTATTGCAGAAGCCATCCTCACCTCAACAGGGTTCATAACCTTTACTCACCATATGGACAACCAAAGACCTGATAGCCCTATCACCTACAGCAAAGCTATCATAATCGTTAAACCTTCAACCTGGGGTTTTGATTTAAACAAAGCCAGAAACTTGAGTTCAGGCCATTCATTCAATTATTGGAATTATATCCAAGCCTTTACCAATGTTTTCTTCTATATGAAAACAAAACAGAAACTCTCTTGGTTCATCAAAACTTGTCCTGCAATCCTTCAAGCAGGTTACCCAAATTGGTTCTTTCAATGGTGGTTACATTTTGGTCCAACCTCTCAAATTCTTCCCAAATCAGTTCTCTCTTTATATATAAAAACAATATGAAGAGATTCATCCAAAATTCAAATCCAAAACTATACATTCCAATTAAGACTCTTTTCATTTCTTTACCGAATGCGGTATTCCTTGGATTTATATGTGGAATCTTCAAATATCCACAGATACTCATATTCCTATTCTTCTTCGTACTCATTGGGTCCGTTGGCTGGAAAATTTTCCCGATCTTGATTCCAAATTGCCAGAAATTTCTTCCATTCTTTCTCAATATTCTAAATCATCTCATTCTGAGGCTCCTTTTTCTTCTTTAGCCTCAAATCCATTTGAAATCTTCAAAGAAATGATCTGCAAGCAGCATCCAGAGTTGACCGAAGCTCAAATCAACCAAAAATGCCTTGTATCCATGAAGGCTCATTTTCTCCAATCTTTTGATCAAACAGCAGCACAGTCAGATGATGACTCCATGACTTCCTCTAAGAACTCATTCAATGTTCTAGCTGGCGAATCTCAACCAGACATCCCCGATTCATCATTAGGGGAATATTGGGAAAATATTATCCATAAAGTCAAGGACAAAAAGAAATAAAGCCTAAACAATCATCAAAAATTGATGACACAAGCAATAAAGTCACCGCGCAATTCAGCCTACAGTTATATCCAGTTGTCCTCAATAATGCATCTTTGACGCAAGCCCTGACGCCATCCAGCAATAATTCCCATATGATGCAAGCCCTAATGTCATACAGTAATTACTTTGGGACGAAGCGACTGCATCAAATATATTCAGCACACGTGTCCCTCCAATCACGGACCTCAACCATTTTCAAGTCCACAATTGTGTATAAATATGGTAGCTTGGGACCTGTCCAAGCACCGAGTAACTTACCGAGCAATTTTCTCTTTTCTTTCTTTAGCTACTTTTTTCTTCTTTCTTAAGTTTGTATCGGAGAAGCCCCATATCGGTAAGCTTCCCCTTGCCTTTGTTTATATTTGTTTATGTGTTACATAGTAGTAGTATAGTGTTCTAATAGTGTCTAGATTCCTTATGTTTTAAGTTTATTTTCAATTATGTTTTATTAGGCCTTTGTATATGCAATAAAAGGTTTTCTTCCTGTGTGCGTCTCTCTTTCCGTTACTACGCTTTCCCCTCACTCTGTGCTTGGCATCAAAGCCATATCCGGCTAAACTCGTGGTAATTCCATATGGGGGGTAAGGAACGTTCAAAGAGTAGGAAACAGTGACCAGTTGTTCTGTCTGCTATGCTTCTGCAGATGGAACCCAGCGAAGTGGTATGGGTATGGTAAGTGGTATGGTAAGTGGTATGGCAGATGGAACATAGAAAACCTTTTATTTGGTTTTGGTTTTCGTTTTCCCGTGTCCAAGATGACAAATCAAAATCTCTTCGATGTTCCAAATATGACCATTATGCCAATAGATGTAAAATGAAGAAAAAATCAGATCAATTTTATGATAAAGATCCAAGACTTATTCAGTCTTTACCTGGTTTATCTTCTTCTCCAATCATTAATAACCAACATATTGGCAATCTAAGCATCAATATGCTTATCAATATCCATCCATCTGTAGCCCAAAGGGTCATACAAGATTCTTCTCAGAAAGAATCCATATCTCGTCCGATTATCATTAATGGCCTTCAATACGAAATTAAAAATGCAATTATTTCATTAAAAATCACATTGCACAAATAAAAGCAATCTCTTGCTACCCAATCAAATAATCTGATTCAAGTGACAAATCACAACTGGTCTATTCAAATCATTAACCAAGAATTTACTATCAAAAATGTTATTGCTCTAATTGCTCTAATTGATATTGGAGCTGATTTAAACTGCATCCAAGAACACTTAGTTCCTACTCAATATTTTGATCAATCCATTAGTAATGCTAGTGGTTCTAAAATGCAACATCAATACAAATTAAATTATGTTTCAATTTAACATAATGGAATATGTATTCCATCTCATTTTTTTCTTATCCAGGATTTACCTCAAATTGTTATTCTTAGTACTCCCTTGATCATTAAGGTCGATCCTACTGAGCCAAATGCTCAAAACCATAACCATAATTGTTTGGCACCATTAACTGCTTGCCTTCAATGGCTTCAGTATTATATTCCCCACAATATGAATTTGTTGGCTCGATTAGCCCCTCTTCTCTCCCAATTTAATATCCAATCAGGGTATTGGCCAATTCCGATAGCGGCGACCAATAGGTATGTACAACACTACCTTTACTGTCCCATTAGGTCTTAAGCATAATTTATCTGAATTCCATTTTAAACATTTAAAAATCTTTCAAGATGTTATCCACAAGAATGGATTAATTGAATCTGCCCCAACTATAAAATTATTTCAGACATCTATTCAATTTCTTGATCATAACATTCACCAAGGACCAATCATCCCCATTAATCTAAGTATTGAATTTGCCTTAAAATTTCCTAATGAGATTTTAGACAAAACTCATCTACAAAGATATTTGGGAAGTCTCAATTATATTGTTACTTTTATTCCTCTTATTCATCATTTTGCATATGCCGCAAGATTCTTATATTCACGTAGTACAAAGAATCCATCTCCATGAGCGAATAACCAGCTACAGAAAGGTAATAGCCAAAGGAAACTGAATTTAATTATTATACAAAAACCCACCAACACAGTGGAGTCTTATTTTCAGCATCCTAGTAATAATAAGCATCATATTTATCTAAAACTCCACCAAAACAGTGTTGGAAAGTATTGACCGATATGGTGTTGGAAAGTGCACAGCTTTTTATGTAAATAAAAATGTTAATTTTTTATTTACATAAAAGGCCCCATATCGGTAGCTCTTATGGTGTTTATTTTTTGCCAATACAAGTATACAACACATAAGAGCTACATTCAACACATAAGCCATGGATATGCCTTTACTGGTCACTGTTTTCTACTCTTCCGACGTTTCCTACCCCCCATATGGAATTACAACGAGTTTAGCCGGACATGACTCTGATACCAAACACAGAGTCAAGGGATAGCGTAGTAACGGAAAAGAGAAGCACATGGGAAGAAAACTTTTATTGCATATACAAATACCTAATAAAACAGAATTGAAAACAAACTTAAAACATAAGGAATCTAAACACTATTATAACACTATCTTACTACTATGTAATACATAAACAAATATAAAGGAAAGGGGAAGCTTACCGATAAGGGGCTTCTCCGATACAAACTTAAGAAGAAAAAGTAGCTAAAGAAAAGAGAAAATTGCTCGGTAAATTACTCGGTGCTTGGACAGGTTCCAAGCTACCATATTTATACATATTTTCGGACTTGAAATCAGTTGAAGCCCGTGAGTGGAGGGACACGTGTGCTGGATTAATTAGTTGCAGTCGCTTCATCCCAAAGTAATGTTGTATGACGTTAGGATATGCATCATGGTTGAATTATTGGCGAATGTCATCATGGCTTGCGTCATTTCATTATTGGAGATAGCTGGATAGATCTTTGTATTGCGCGGTGACTTCATGGCTTACGTCGTCATCGACTTTAATGATTGATGCCAGTTGCTGTCAGGTGTTAGGCAACTGTTGAGAGGAGGAATCACGACATTGCCAATTGTGATTATTCGTGGATGTAGCAGACAATAGTCTATCCATAGGGGTCCTTTAGGATTCTAATCGATTATTAAGATGGAGTCTTCTGATACAGGACTCACTAGATCTGGTGTGCCTTGTTGAAGTTCTTCACTGATAGTAGCCTCAATTTCCAGGGATTCTGGTAAATGTAAATTAATTCTACTCATCATCTGAGTTAACAAATTGTCAGCTTCAATGTCTTGTTGAGGAGTAACCATATACTCGATTGGAAGATCTGTGAGAAGAAGTCTTCTTCCATCTGTAAGCTTGAAAGCGTATGGAGCTTTGGATATTTCTCTTGCTTCTTTGGAGAAATGCATCAAAGATTGAATCCAATATAATTTTGGAGAGAGTGCTCGAACACTGGATGCTGCAGTAGAGTCTGCCATGTGGACATATGAGAATTCATATTGCTTAGTCTTTTTGAGAATTCAAATTTGATATGGTTGGAAAAATGTTCCTTTTGACCTCCAGCCAATAGTACTGGTAATCCAGAAAGTAAGATGGATATATGGAGACAGATTTTTGGATGCATGAATGACTATAGATTTGATCATTCGAGGAAACTTGGAAGGAGTAACATGAATTGGGAAAATAATTTGGTTAATTAATCCCCAGTCAAGAGACTCAGCAAGATTATGATGATGTTCATAGGAACAAAGAGAAAGCTTGGGAAGGTGATATCCTTGGCTATGATTGATATAACGATGATTGCGCAATAAAATTTGTTTAATTTTATTGGCATGATCCTCAATTAGGGAGTAAATATCATGAGCAATTTCAGTAAGAAGAATAATTTCGATTTTCTCAAAAAGACATTCTTTTGAGACATTGAAGAATGGGATCTGGAAAGTAGGACTCAAGAAGTTCAATGAGTTCAAGGAAATGGGTAATTTTTTCAATAGTGAAAATTTCTTCTTCCTAAGAGAAATTATTTAATAGGGAAAGAAGATTTTCATATAATATTTTCATATTTATGTCCTGAGCTTTTAACTTTTTTGTTAAAGAACTCATATGATATCTGAATCGTTTGCGATTCTGAATAATATGGTTTTTCCATATTCCATTCAAATCTTCTGGTTTTTCATCACCTTATACAATGTGTTTATTTACTTGGGATTGTGTTATCACTATTCATTAACTCTACACAATATTATTTCCTATCTTTACTTCAGATTGAATATCTACAAGATGCAGTGGTATAGAACATTTGGAGTTTCGTTTGATCGCAAATATTAGGCATGGAATTTGTACATGTGGATGGAAGGGAGTAAGAATACAGAGATGTATCCTGAGGGTGTTGTCAGTGGAGATAACGAGCTGGTTCTTCTCAGCCCAAGCAAGAACTATAAACTCAAAGAACAGACATCTTCCTCTTCCTCTTCTTCAGGCTCCTCATCTGACCAAGATTTTCTCCAACTGGATCCAAATGAGCTTAGCAAGCCAATTGCAGAAACTGGCGATATTCCAAGTAATACCCCACAACTCCCTCCTAAACTTGGTGAGGGGGATCAATTAGCTTCTACCTTTGATGCCCGAGGTGATGACAAGAAGGTTCTCGATCATTTGTCTACTAAGTTTGGAGGAGTTAGTCCTAGTGTGGAAGATAGTATGTTCTATGGGCAAATAAGATCCAAACATGTTTCGAAGGAAAATGCAGTCCCACCCAATGTTTCTGGTGTCACTCCCACCTTCGCTGACAATTACAGCTTGCTTGGATTGCCAACGCGATCCTTTCCAATTCAAGCAATAGCATATAGGATCCCTGCCTCTGTGTTCGCGAGCAGTAAGTCCTCAACACCGGCGGAGTGGAGCCTGACTTCCAATGAATCTCTGTTCAGCATCCATGTAGGAAATTCCAGCTTCTCTAGGGACCATGTTTTCCTGTTAGGTAAGTCGGAAGAACTTGGGGTCCCTTCTGATGAGTTTCTCCCTCATTCTGTAAAGGTCAACTCTGAATCAAATAATTTGGATTTTAGGTTCATAGCATATCTGAAGCACCGAATGCTGAAACTATGGAAGACATTCGAAGAGATGCAGCTGCAGCAGAAGATGTTAATGAAAAGAGGCCTCACACCGATCAAAAGAGTTTCTTTCGTTCTACAAGTAGCTCTCGACTATCTGATGGCAGTGCAACCAGCACCCGTTCTTTTGCATTTCCAATGTATGCTCTCTCACTCTTAACCCTATGTATGCAATATTAGATACTGCATCTCTATGTGTATAGGTACATTTTTCACACAAATATTAGAATGATCATATACTGTCTGGTTCTATGTCTCATTCAATTGCAAGATCCTACAGCTGTTGAACCTACATGTGAAAATGTGGGATGCCATCATCTAACAAAATACAGTTTTTCACTTTTGTAGTTTTCCTTTTTGGTGTCAAATCAATGGCTGTTGGATTTTAACCAAATGTCCAATAAGTGGGGAAACAGAAGCATGATAGTTCCCTGTGCAGGATATTATCATCCCTATAAATGTCTTTATATACTTATGTGCGCCTGTTTGCTATGTACAATTCTCATCTTCCTATATAAAGTTCTACTTGAAGGCAATGCTCTCCTCTAATTCTTTATGTGGAATACTTTTTATTTTGAAGAAAGCACGGTGCCATTCATGGGCTCTTGACTACCATTCTGATGGTAAGGAAACCAGCACCCTTTCTTTTGCATTTTTATCTGTATATGTACATATAAATATATGGATGAGAAATCTACTTTCATGGTCGTATGCTACTTGCATCCATCTGTGTATGGGGGATGCATTTATTTATTAACAGTAACAGATCTAAGCTGGCAGTAAATCAAGAAAGAATTTATTTAGTCAAGTAAAAGCAGTAAGTCACTAATTTCATACTTCCAAGTGGTAGAGATCACCACCTTGAAATTCCAAATTTGAAGCATCATCCTAAATAGCCTAATTGCATAGATAAACCAAACAATTTTTTCAGTCAAAGATGAAGCAGAGAAGCTACCATATTCTATGATATTCAAAGTCAAAATGTTTAGCTATCAAGCAGTTAATGTGGCGACCCAAACTTTACTTAACCCGATTCAACCCAAAGCATACACACACACACACTTTAAGTTATACATGCCTTACACCATAACTTTCCCCTTTCAACTTAAAGCCCCAAATCAAAACCCATGCGCATAGCAGAGCCGTTTCTTCCGTTTTCTTCTTCTTCTTCAAATTGTAATGCAGTAACGCCTCACTCCATTACTCAGGGATTTAATTCGAACAGCCACTAGGGCCTATAAATAGAACTCTCCTCCTCTCTTTTCCACACCAAGACATCTTCTCCAAGCTCTCCTTAAAAATTTGTTCTTCTCTTCTTCCTTAAGGTAAGTTTTTATATTTTAGTTTGGTATTTTATTTTTCTATAGATTTTAGTTTTGAAATTCTAGTTCTTTCAACCCTAGATTAGATATGCTAATCCTTTATTTTATTCCTTTAAATTCTAGTTCTGATTTTTAAAATTCAGTTCTATATTTAATCTGATTTTATTATAATCTGTTTTTATATAACTTGTCTTAAAACAGGAATTTCATCCTAGTTTTACAAATCTGATTATATAGTTAAATTTCTTATTTTAAATACTAGTAAATCTGTCTTATTTTAAATTCTGGGTCTATATATCCATACTTTATATGTTAATATTCTGAAATTGTTAGGGAAATACTGATTTTAATTCTAGTTTTATATTCTGAAAATATGGTTTAGATCCTGGTTGTATTTTGTAACCGATTTTGTATTTTTTATCCTAATTGTGTACTGGTTTGGTTTTATATGGTAATACAGATTTTATATTGAAATTAGAGTTTTCATTTTAGCCTCATATTCTGAAATCCTGGTTTTAATTCTGGGATATATTTGGATTTTAATATTCTGATATTGTATTTTAAACTCATATTTTATACTTTAAATATTCTGGTTTAGTTCCGATTTTTACATTTTATTTCTGCTTATATATATATATATATATATATATATATATATATATATATATATATATATATATATATATAAAAGTTATATTTTTAAAACATGGCTATATATATAATTATATTTAAGTTCTAGTTTTATATTCTTATAATCTGAAATTATATTCTTGTTTTAGTTCAGTTTTATAATCTAATTTTTATAGTCTAGTTTTAGTTCAGTCTTATAAGCCAATTTTGTGTTCTGATATAGTGTCGGTTTTACATTAAAATATAAATCAGATTATGAGATTAAAATGATTAGAAATTATTATTATAATAAAGTTAGAAATTTTGTTTAACATTAAGTCAGATCTTATTTAAGAGCTTTTAAAACTGATGTATAAAGCTATTTTAAAGTAGGGATTCCAGATATCAACTATTTTCCAAAATAGGGATTAGTCTGACCTACCTTAGTTGCTCTCTCTATTCTCATTTTCGACAACATTCTAGTTTACCACCTTTCCCTTATGCCCAGGTAACCATCAGAACCGTGAAACTTCACATTGTCATCACAAGACCCTTGAATCTGACGTTTGAGGCAAGTGACCTATCCCATAACATGTTTTACACACATACTTTATTAGATAATAATGCTTTTATTCTTACTTAGCACATACTATAACGTTGATAAGTAGATGTTGAATGATTAATAATGGTATTCTAGACTTGCCTTACTCAAAGATTATTATTCATTTTGAATCATGTTAATTTTAGAAAAATAGAAATGTCGTAAGCTTTGTTTACTCTATTTGAATTTCCTATGACCTCATTATATTGAAATATCATACTGTTACGAATGAGAATTGATAAAGTACATTGGATAAGTTTTTTCAAATGAAATTGATATGAAGAACTTTAGAAATGATTAATATCATAAAGTTGATTATGTTATGATTTTGATTAAGATCCCCATGAGGCCGCATGGTAGTATTGGACAGAAGAGTCAATTTGTATACTTCCGTAATATGAAGTAAACCCGTCAAACCGGATTAGCACGGTTGACAATGGGATTGATGAAAATATGGAACCCTCCTTGTGACTGGTATCCATGAAGAATGATGATATGAATGCAACTGCACTTGGATCAGTGCTATTATTTAACAATTGTACAATATATGTAATACAATTGTAAACTAAGTTATTTTTGTTTTTCTTCTTTATATTAAAGCAGTAGATGGTATAGTAAATGGTATTTCTTATTTGATATGAAGTTTTCAATTTGAAACTGATAAAATTGATATAAGAGTTATATTATTTATTGGGAGTTACTTGTTGGGTTTTATCTCACCCCCGTTGCTATTTAAATTTCAAAGACTGGACCTCGCGACTCAGAAACTGCATTTCAGGAAGAGACCCTAGAAGACTTGTTGGTTTAGACTTGGTTAGGAGTTGTTTAACGTTGTAATTGAAAATAAATGTAACTTTGAATTTTATTAATGAGAATGGACCATTGTGTTTCCTTTATTTGAATTTTGATTATTGACTGCGTTCATAAGCCGAAATGGATCATATATCGAATTTCGAGGCGTGACAGTTAATCTCACACATATGTAGGAGGTCAGAATATTCATTCAAAAACATCAATTTCCTCTCTGCGAATCTTATAAACACAAAAAAGTAGCTCAAGATCAGAGATTTTTCCTAATCCGGGATATCTAAAACAAGCCAAATAAACAATTATCAAACAGATCTAAGTCCATTGTTCAATTATTTCAGCAGGATTCTCTTGTCGAAGAAAAACTTACAGTGAGGTTGGCAAAAACAAATCCAAAAACGCTCCAAATTTGGAGGAAATTGAAGTGAAAGTCAAAGTAACTAAGATCTATATCAGAAATTAACAAATCGCAGCTAATTATGGAGAAGTTCTAGCTATGCTGCTACCTTTGGAGAAATTGAAGGGTTTCGAGTTTCGAAACGTACCTTCGAAGGAAAACGAGATTTTCCAAACGCCTTCGAACGAACCCTAAATCGCCTCTGTTAATACACTTTAACGATTCTGTCGTTGGTTTTGGAATTTTAGGGTTTAGTTTATGATTGATCGAGATGAAGAAAACTTTTCTTCCCGTTATGTTTTCTTCTTCTGCCTAGAAATGGAGATCAAGTAGGCAACGAAGTTTCGGATCGGCGAGTCATGTATAGTTGGAACTTGGAAGTCAGATTTTGCAATTAGAATCGAGTAGTTTAGAATACTCTCAGAAATTGATAGTTGGAAAAAGATAAAAGAGAATAGGAGTAGAGGAGAAACGAGGTTTTATATCGAGTCATAGTTTTGGAAACAGTCTAGTTGATGCATGAGTTATGCGTTTCGAGAACTTCTTCTCGGGTTTTCGGGACTTAGGGAAATGAGTTTGAGTATTTTAGGTATGAAAATATGATAGAAACTATTTTTTACTTTTATATATATATACATTAGTGAACCCTCCACATCCAATGCACCTGAGAGCTGATAATTTGTAGAATAAATCGTTACAATATAAATTTTAAAAATATTTGTTATATTTAACAAAAAAATTATTGAGCACTAATATTTCGGTGAAAATTTTGATTTTGGTTGGAATCGAATCCGATATTTTCACTAAATTTTTGGGATTTTGGCCAAAAATCCTAAACGAAAGTGATGAGTCAAGTCAAAGTTTCGGTGCTCATATATTTTCTTATTTTATTTTAAAACCTAAAATTATCGGCCTTCAAAATATTGGCCGATAATTATTGGTGATTAGCAAATTATTGGCCAATTACTTTAAATTTTCTACCGAGAATTTGAAGGCCGCAATTTTTAACAAAAAATTTCGGGATTTCATTTCGGTAGGGTTTGAAACTAATGAGTTTCAGCCGAAATTTTGATCCAAGACCCCAACTAAAATGAAGTCTATCGTTTTGGATGAAGGTGTGAAATTCGCCCCTTTTTTAAAAAAAATAAAAACACAAGGTCTCGGCGCTGACCGATATGTATCGGTCGATACCCAATACAGATCGACCGATACGGGCCCGTATCAACCGATACGGATACCAATACCTTGTTGGGGGACCGCGGAGTATTAGAGCCGATACGTATAAGTTTGTTGAAAAGCTGATACGTATCGTCATTATATATTGGTATCGCACAAAATGTCATACCTTAGAGCATGGATCAAAATTTCGACCAAAATCTTGTGGGCCAGGTCGAAATTTCTGTCGATAATTTTAAATTATCGGTCGAGAATTTGAAGGTCGTGATTTTTGACTGAAAATTTCAGGATTTCGTTTTAGTGGGGTTCGAAACCGAAGAGTTTCGGCCGAAATTTTGATCCATGACCCCAAGTAAAATGAAGTCTTTATCGTTTGGGATCAAGGTGTCAAACTCGGTATCGGGTATCGGTCTATAGAGGGCTAATAAGAATTGGCCGATACATATCGGCCGAACCCGATATGTATCAGTCGAACCTAATACGTATCGGCTATCGTGGGCCCAAATACCGATCTGAGTTGGAGGATCGGAAAATGTCAGGCGATACGCATCGGTTTGTTGAAAACCGACACGTATCATTATTATATCGATGAAAGAATGTCATACCTCATAACATGGATCAAAATTTCGACCGAAATCCTAATATTTCAAGAGGAGCAAGCGGTTTTGAACGCCATCGAAATTTCGAGATTTGGTAAAATCCGAAACAATTTCTAGAAATATTGTAGGCCAAGGCGAACTTTCGGTGCCCATATATATATATATATATATATAATATTTTATTTTTTAAAACCCAAATTATAGGCCGATAATTTGAAGGCTGATAATTTTGAGTTTAAAAAAAAGAATCATTGGGCACCGAAATATCGGTTGGGACCAAAACCGAATATGGTATTATCACCGAAATTTTGGGATTTCGATCGAAAATACCGGAAGAAATGTCGGCCGATATTTTGGTGCCCATATATATATATATATATATATATATATATATATATATATATATATATATATATATATATATATATATATATATATATAACCCAAAATTCTCAGTCGATAATTTGATGATTAGCAAATTATCGGTCGATAACTTCAAATTATCAGTCAAGAATTTGAAGGTTGTGATTTTTGACCGAAAATTTCGGGATTTCGTTTTGATAGGATTTGTAACTGATGCGTTTCAGCCGAAATTTTGATCCTTAACCTCAACTTAAATGAAGTGTTAATCGTTTGGGATCGAGGTGTAAAACTCGGTATCGGTGTCGGTCCATGGATGACCGATACGAGTTGGCCGATACAGATACATATCTACCCTTGTGAAAAAAAAACCCAAGGTCTCGGCGCAAACCGATACGAACCTGTATCAGGCGATACCAATACTGAACTGGAGGACCGAGAAGTATCAGAACCGATACGGATCGATATGCTAAAAAATCGATACTTATCGTTGTTACGTATCGGTATCGCCCAGGATGTCATACCTTGTAACATGGATGAAAATTTCGGCCAAAACAAATCGGTTTTGAACCTCACTAAAATTTCGGGATTTCGGTCGAAAATCCCAGATGATATTTTGCCCAAAATCTTGTAGTCCGGGCCGAAATTTCGGTGCCCAAATGTTTTTTTTTTTAAATCCCAAAAATTATCGGTCGACAATTTGAAGTTATCAGCCGATAATTTGATGATTTGCAAATGATCGGCCGATAACTTCAAATTGATTAGCAAATGATCAGCCAATAACTTCAAATTATCGGCCGATAATTTTGGGTGTTAAAAAAAAAAATCATTGAGCAGCGAAAAAAATCATTGGTACACTAAAAAAAAGTGACCTTAAAATCAATTTTAAGCATTCCCATGATGTTAAGGTCACTTTTCTGAGATGTGTGCTACGTGAAATAAAACACTGATCGTTTGATAATACGCCCATGATATGAAGATCCATTATGTGAAAGATTGGGAGGATAAACGATCTCCATCGTCTGATTCAACGCAGTCCATATGTTTCAGTGTGGGTGAACCCAAGGATTAAGGGGGTGGATTTAAAGGTACTCAAAACCAAAAACCAAATTACCAAAAGGAGAGATTTTATCTTATAACTTTGTTTTTACAATTTCAAAGATTATTACTTATTTTGTCTTTTTGTGATAGGAAGGAATCTAAAGTTAGATGCCCTTCTCACTTTTATATAAAGGTATATATATATATATATATATATATATATATATATATATATATATATATATATATATATATATATATATATGGTAAAGGCCTCCGTCGTTCATGGGAGGACGGTTACGTCCTCCAAGCTTTCACGTGGAGCTCCACGCGACAGCCAACATATTGTTTCGATGCCACGCGGAGCTCGGGTGCATTACTTAGATCATCTTTGAAAAAAAATAAATTGAAAACTCATCTCCACCGTGTGTTTTTTGAATTGTGAATTGTGGACCAATGAAAATCGTTAAACTTTAACTTGTGGGTTTTAAATTTTTTTTTCGAATTTTTTTTTTTTAATATTAATCTAAACTGTCTACCTGTGCTCCACACAGCACCCAAAAAGTGTTTTGGGTGTCACGTGGAGCTCCATGTGGATCTTGGAGGATGGTGACCGTCCTCCATTAGAGGACCTAACTGGCTCGTATATATATATATATATATATATATATATATATATATATATATATATATATATATATATATATATATATATCAGTTTAATCCATTTTTTTTAGGGTTGCCTTTTAAGTGGCCGAAATCACAATTGTTTTAAGGTTGCAAACAAGGGGGAAAAAAATTAGAAGAAGAAGAGCCTTTGGCACTTTTTTCGGGTTGCAAAAGGGAGGGAAAAAAAAAAGAAGGATAGAAAAAGAAGAAGGAGCATAGCTGCAAAGGACATACATGCTGCTGCGGTGGTACTCCTTTATTTCTTCTTCTTCTTCTCTCCTGCAATTTTTTTATTTTTTTGCTGCGATTTTGGGTTTTCTTCGGTCTTTTAATCGATTTACAGCGGTAGGGTTTAACCCCTTCGATTTTACAGCAGTAGCCAACCGTAACGTCATATTTGAACGGCCCAACTCTCGTGACCGCACGTAAAAAATTTATTTAAATGATCTCTCACTATTGAAATGTCACTATTTATCTCACACCATTAAAATATGATTTATCATATCTATGATCAATCTAAATTGCCCAAAGTAGCAATCCCTGATTGAAACATGTCATAGTCAAAGGATCCTGCTTATAAGTGGATGTAAATCATCCGATAAGTGAACTTCTATATCAGTCATCAAAATTAAGAAAAATTATTGCCATTAAGTGTTGATGATTCGAATCTCCCAAAAACCATGTTGTTTTTACATATAGGCATTCAATTGATGATATATCACTTTGATGGTATGAATTTCCAAGATAATAAGCCAATAAATGGTGCAAGATCATTTAAACATCATTCGTTGCTCAAATTACGGTTAGGATAGCCGGTCCCATTAAATTACGGTGAGTTAGTCAGTCCCATAAAACTGGACGTGTGATTGGTCCGACTCACGTGACTGTCATGTACACCCAAATATATATATATATATATATATATATATATATATATATATATATATATATATATATATAAATTAATTTTTATATTTATTAATTATTTTTTACATTTAAAAATAACTTAAAATATATATAAATATATATAAAATAATTTTTTAATATAAGTACCCATGTCGTACCCATATCTTATTTTTTGAAATTTGCCGTATCGCCATACTCGTATGTCATATCCGCATCGGTGCTTACTAGTTCGCGGATCTTGCAGATCTGTTTCTTACAGTTCATTTGGAAGAGATGAACTGTCCAACATAAATTCTTATTTCATGCAAAAAAAAAAAAAGGCGCTTGACATTATTGTAAAACTAAAATTTATATGTTATTAAATTTACAATTTACTAAAATATATATTTATTTGTTTTATACCTCATCCTACCCCTAGCAATCAGGGTTGAAAGGAGCCAAAATGGTAATAATTGAAGGCTCCGCTAAGAATCCTCAACACAAAACATAAGAAAAAAAAAATTCTAATTTAAAAGAATAATTCGGTCTTCTGATCAAGTAAACCATCAGAAAATCTAACACAATATCTCATCCATCATCAACAACATTTTTAACTATTTAGAAAGGACCTAAAAAAAAAAAAGATAAAAGCAATACGTTTTAAATAACATGTTCTACTATTTTGAACAAACAAAAAAGCTTAAATAGATTAAGTTATCAATAAATAAATAAAAACAATTCAATTTTTTTTAAAAAAAAAACATAAACAAGTAAGAAAGTTCAAGTACTTTTCCCTAAAACAAGCAAAACCCAATCTCCCATCATTTAATGTTGGAAAAATTGAAATGCTGATTCGAAATAATACATGAAATCGGTTCGAAGCACGAGAAATATTGTTGTCTTTAAACCGAGATTTGCCCCTTCCACTATGATCTAGTGGTCATTAATAGGTTATCGGCAAATCGGTTCCATGATACAACGAACCGGTAGCGTATCCGTGTGATCAGATTTGGTGAATCTGATCACGCAATCAGAACACCAAAAAACTAAAGCGAAACTCTGAGAAGGAAAAACTTAAACTCGCGGAGAAGAAATTTGAGAAAAATGCAGTGTTAAAAATGAGGGGTCTTTGAGCTATTTTATAGATAAAACAGGTGTAATCGAACGGACATGTCCATTGCATATAACTGAACGGTCAGATAAGACATATCCGTTTATAAAATAACTGAACGATTTAAAATTTAAACGGGCGATTACACACTTGTTCAAAAAGTTTAATTAAATTACTGTATCGCCACGCCACGTACACGTGCTTGTGCCCGTCCGGTCCCGTCCCGACTCGGCTCTGCTTAGTGCGCGCGCGTGTGTGTGTGATTGATGGGTTGCATGGCGGTAGAAGCTACAAAATTCGGTGCCCCTGGGTGAAGGCTACAAGTCTTGAGCCAAGGCAATGATATATAAGCCAAACCCAAAAAAGAGTTTACACGATGTGGGACAAATCTCAACTTTAAAAGCTTATTTTTTAAAACCTTTAAAATATCCAACAATCCCCCACTATTTTAAAGCTTTAAAATAAAAATAAATAATTCTGTGAAATATGTGTGTGGAATAATTCCGATTTATCATATAAGATCGTTAGTTCAAGACTTAATCTCACTAAAGACCTTGATAAACTTTGAATTATTTTCACTAAAATGAAAATTCAAGTTTGTAAGACATTTTCATTTATGCACATTTTTCTAACGTTGCTCTATTTCAAAATTGTTAGATATTTAAAAGTTTATTATACTTGTCTTTTCCCAAGAGGTGTGTCTTTTTCAATTGAGGTGTCTTTTCAAAGTGATGTATTTTTTCAAAATGAAGGATCTTTCCAAAGTGGTATGTCTTTTCAAAATGAAGGGTCATTTCAAAGTGGTGTCTTTTCCGAAGGGATGCGTGTTACACCTTTTCATAGGAAAAAGATGCATTAACACACCACTTGATTTCTATTTAAGAAATCTAAAATCATTATTTTATATACCACAAAAAGAATATTCTTTCTTCTCTCTTGTTATGTCTTTAAAGGTTTTGATTAGAGCGTTCTTGCAATATTTAGTATTCGGATAACGTGATCGGATTCGCCAAATCCTTCACAAGAATACACAGCCGGTTCTTTGTATCCTGGAACCAGTTTGCAAATATTGATTTAAAGACAGCGATATTTCTCATGCCTCGGACCGGTTCCCTGTATTATTTCAGATCAACATTTCAATTTTTCCAACATTTATTACCTATTAACATCGATAGAAATTTAAACTTGCAAAACCCATTATAAAAATCTAAGCTTGCAAAACTAATCTTCCTTCATTTATTACCTATTAACATCGATAAGAATTTTAACTTTAAGAGTAACCATGAATGATTCTCGCCTCAACTGTTCGAAAACCCTAATTTCAATGATACCTACTTGTTACCCAACAATATACCCCGTTATATATTCATTTCCACTAATATTCCAAGTAAACGAAACATCAAACCAGCAAAACACATCATTGGTTGGCCAATAAACGCTAGTGAAAGCCCAGCTCTTTCCGTTGTCCCTATTATTCATCCTTACCGAGGCCGAGAAGCGGACGATTTCCTCTTCGACCTTTTGGAATAGCAGTGGATTCCAAGCGAGGAGGATCCCCCCGAAGCCCCAACTGGGTCCACTCCGATCCACTCCCATCTATTACCTCTCAAAACCGAAGCAACCTTAGAATTATCACAGACTCCCCATTTCAGCTCTTGGAGAGTTAGCTAGATTTAGGGATAAAATGACTTGTTTCACCCCCGATGTTTTCTTCCGGTTGCAAATGCCTCTAACATTCCACGATAGGATCTTTATAAAAACATAGAGAAACCCATCCGCAAGGAAAGTCTCACAGAGTCCATATCCCTCTCCCGTCCGATATGCCCCACTCCAGTCTGGCCAGTTCCCTAGATTTCTATTTTTTCTTATTAGGGGTGGCCGAAGATTTGAATCACCCCTTCAAAATGCAAGTAAAGATCTTATGGAGAGCTTCATCGGATCCGGAAAAAGACATTCCCTGATCCTTCCTAAAAGCAATCAACGCATCGATGGCCTCTAGATCCGCGTTGTTCTCGCAATCGGGGGTAAGGGCTCTTCGGGCGAGCTGAACAAGAGGATCCGAACCCGGCAAATAGTCCATTCATCTGCCCTTCTCATTGCAGTACATCGAGCGGAGAGGGAGCACCTCGCCAGAGGAAGAGTTCAAGGAGGTCTCAAAACAACCGACATAGCCCCTCCGGAGGAAGAAGCCGAGGAAGGAGAAGAAGACGGACCGTCGCCAAGGGGAGGGTGGCAATCCTAGATGAAGGATGCTAGAGGAGCAAGGAGGCGATGGAAGGAGAACTGCGGGTCCTGACCCAGATCCCATTGGGCAAGTCTCAGGCGCTAGATTCAGGAAAGAACCCCTAACAATAGAGGCCCAGGTTCACAAGCTAGGCCCAGGAAGTAAAGCAGCCCGACATACCCCTTTAAAGATCCAGTCCCATTGTAAGACAACCCCGACAAATCCGAGAGGCGATGTGCCAGCTCCAGACCATAATTGCCCACCCCCTGACCTACGTACCGGATGCTTCTGGTCAAGCATACATCCCATACTCACCCACCCATTACCGTTGTTAAAAATCATTGGCTGGTTTTCGAAAACCGCTGAGCCCGGTGAAAAGGTGATAGTCTCATCCCCACACCTTCCACAAGCCTCGAAAGATGAAATGCTGTCACTGTCCCTGCCCCTGCCAATCCCATGTGGCAGCAATTCACCATGTGTCACCTCCAGATTCATAGGGTCCCAATCCCTAAAAGTAAAGTCTAGCTTTATACCCAACGAAATAGCCAGCTCGCCTCCCACCTCCTCCACCAATGGATCTTGTACCCGAGAGAGATGAAGCGCTGTTGTAATACCCTGATAATCTGAACCCGGCATATCATGTTAATTTTCGATAGCAGACGTGGGTGCACGATGTCTCGTCCCGTATATGTAGTTAGTGCAAATTTAAGTTGACTCCATGGTGCAAAAGTGTAACCACAAGTAGCTGAACCACACGCACTTGCTCATGTGCCGATCGCATGCGAGGGACGAAATCACGTATCGGATTCGATCTTCGATCAGCCAATGCATGGATGACGTGGAATCACACATGGTTGGTTGCGTATACACGCCTTACACCGAAATGAACACTTGGGGACTAATAAGATATTCGGGCCTGACCCTCGTGATGCATTGGGACTGAATCCACTAAAGGCCCAAGTAGTAGAAAACCATGCATTAAAGAACCATTCAAGGGGAACCACACAATAACCCTTACACCCTGCAATTGTGTGCAGCCTATACACCACGTACAAATCCCCACTTACAAAAGGAAGCTCACACGCATTCAGAGCCTACGTAAAAGAGGGAATAGAAAGAATAGAACCCCTCGGTTTCAGCTCTTGAAGAATCTGATTGTTAGAGACTGTCCTGATGAGGGGACTTGGGGGAACATTCCTAGTAGTTGGAGCATTGTAAACCGGCCGGGTATTGTACCTTCTAAGATTATAGGGGCCGAGCGTACAAACTGCGCATCAAAGGTATGCGTGGCGTTTCGATCGGGGGTAAGGGCTCTTTGGGCGAGCTGAACAAGAGGAGACGACTTTAGGCATTTTTGAACGTGCAAAACTCAAGTTGCCACTTGAAAGGGGCAACCTTGGGTGCCACTTGAGATTTGGAAAGGCAATCGGACAATCTCTTCTTCGCCGAATCTAATTTGAGATCATGTCTAGGAACTTATGATATATGCTACCACGTGTCCTGTAATAGAATATAATGGACTTGTGATCCACTGTTTAGATGAAGGGTGGCCTTCATCTCTGGATGGATAGCTTTTGGTGTATAGTTTTGGGATGGAATTATTTTGTGGGTTTATGTTATTGCATTTACTTTCATAGCTCTGTTGCTTCAAATGTGCACTTTGCTTCCGTTTCATACGCTTACTTTAAAGAGACGGCTCGATCCTTCCGATTCATCAAAGTGGAAAGATCGAGTTGTTGTGAAGTGATGGTCATATTTTGATGCCATTATAGCACTGCAATTCAAATCATGTTCGATCTGACGGTGCGGATTTTTGGTAAGGTAATCCGAGCTGTCACAGGTGGTATCAAAGCGCATTTTCGAACACCCATGGGACTAGGACTTGCGTTCAGGGCTATGACGTAGTAGAAGCAATAACACTAGAGTTTATAAATTTTAAGAATTGGCAATTAGAGTTGACTAGAGTGATCTGAATTACTACTCGTATGACCATTGCATTCAACATGTCTCCGAGAAGAGGGAGACCGAGAATGGTAAATACCGGAGGGTGAATAACGACCAAAGATTTGTTACGGAGTCAAACAACAATAATGCCTCCGGAGTAGATAACAATTTTAGAAATGGCCCCAAAGTTGAAAGAAATGCTGGGACCAACCATTAATCTCATGGGAGTTTTTTCGAGTTTTTTTTCGGTTATTTTTTTTTCTAATAAAATTTGGTTGGATTTGGATTGTTTTTTTTTTCTAATAAAAGTTTGAAGAAGGTTAAAATTCTAATTAAATAATTATGTTAACATTATAGAGGCTCACGTATATACTTTTATTCAAATATTTGATTTTAGTTTGTTGCACAATTGTTATAACGGACAACAGTTGCTGGAAAGGATAACAGTTACACAATGATTATAATGGACAACAGTTATAACAGACAACAATTAATCTCATGGCATTTAAGTAAATTATATTTAATTAAAAGATATTTTTTATAACTTAAATAAATAAATATATATATATATATATATATCCGGGTAGGGTGCGGGCCGGGTGTTGAAACACTCAACCCAAGTCTGGCTAGTATTGATTCGGGTTGCAACATGTTTAGCCCGGTCCGGATACCGGGCCGGGTTTACTTGATAGAAAGTATCCCTTTTTTCGGGTCGGATGCGGGCTAAAATCCGGCCTGGCCCGGCCCATTGAGAGCCCTACCTACAGAAAAAAAAAAAAAAAAAAAGGGTAAACAAAGACCAAAGAGAAAAGAAACCTTCGATTAGTGCATTAAAGATATAAGCAAGTATCAAATATCTTGGAAATAAAAAAAAAAAAAAAAAACCAAAGCCAAAATAGAGTTTTCAAACGAATTTCAGAGAAAAAAGTGAAGATATCTCAGCCGAGAATAAATAAATGAGCTATGAACACTAACTCACCATCGAAATCCTAAAAAATCAATGCGATTCGAACTAGATTCAATCTCACCGAGGTCCGAAATCGAAGTGAATTAAATACTTAGTGGTTGAGTGGAGTTGGTCGTCAGTTGAGTGTAGGGATGCAGATTCGGTGTAGGTGTATTGAACCGAAACTGATTTTTTCGATTTTTGGTTCGGTTTCGGTATTTTTTTTTCCCTAAAACCGACACCGAAACATGTTCGGTTATGTTCGGTGTGGGTATTTTACCTACTTTTTTTATTTTTTAATGTATTTTTTCGGTTTACTCATCCTACCCCACGGTTTGGTTCGGTTCATTTCGATTTTCGGTACTGTTCAGGCTGGTTCATGTCCTCAATTTTCGGTTTGGTTTCGGGTTTCGATTTAGGGTTTGTATCCCTAGTTGAGTGGAGTGGGTCGACTGCGTATGTAGCCCAATTCCATGATGTTTGACTGCCGAGAAAAGACGCCTAGGATATCACCTATATTTTAATGGCTTCACTTTTTCTAAGATGACCTTGTAATTTCAAATCTTGGAAGATGGGGCCGCTCCAACCCATTATCCTCTCTCTCTTTGTTTAGGGTAATGGTATTCTGGTAGGAAGGTATAAAAAATCGGCCGATACCGATATATATCGGTTTTCCGCCAAACCGATACGTATTAGTATCTTGTATCAGGTATCAGCCGATACGTCTCAGTTTCAACTGAGACTTTTTATTTTCATATGTTTTTAAAAAAATAAAAAAATTGGCTGATACGTATCGGCCTCGGGTAAATCGATACCCGAAACCAATATCAATTTTAATACCTTGCCTAGTAGCATGGAACATGTAACTTACCTCGTCCCACACTAATTTGGCGCGACATGGCCCTATATCATCTAATCAGGTGTCATGGATAGCAGCTGCATGATGATCATAATTATTTTGTGAAATGACAAAATATAAAACTGCCTAATTAATGGTGTCAACCGCATGCAATTGAGTCTTTTACCACATGATTTTATATTTTTACTTTAATTTTTTTAACAATATAATTGTGATCATCACTTGTTCCTATTCATGACGTCCGATGATGCAATTGGATGCAATGTGGCTGTAAATTAGTGTGGAATCAGATAAGTTACCTGTCCATGATTCCATGTTACCTTTACCTCTCTTTTTATATATGCCTTCCCTCAGATTATGTTCATCAAACTCTTATTTGTTCAAGATTAAGATGAAAATCTACCTCTAACATCTGATTCGAGGAAGTTTGGATGCCAAAATTGCTACCCATTATGTTTCGAGTGAGGATTCGCTAAGCACATAGTGTATGGGTGCCTTATTTACGATAGAAGATTCGTCCTTTCAAATGCGTAATTCGTTGATAGCTTTGAATCAAACAATGAAGATCTTTTTTTACCCCAATCTTCTATACAACGAATTTTGAGATCATGGGCCTATCATTAATTGGTCAGATTTTGATTTCACATGACACGCATCTCGAAAAATGATTCGAAATCCATGTTTTGTATGTACGCCCATGAACATGTTCAACTTTTGGGGTGTGCCATCTGGATTCAAAAATCTAACCATACGATGGTAGATCATGATTTCAAGATCCATTGTGTGCGGGATTGGAGCGGAAAACAATCTTCATCATCTGATTTAAAGTAATCAACAACTTTAGTACATGAAATTCAAGTTGAGAAGAAAAAATAACGGTACCATTTGTGGGGTCATTTAGATAAAGAAGTTTTATGTATTAGTTTTTCAAAAATTTAGGGAATTTATAAAAGAAAGTTTGAAGTGAGGAGATTTTAGAAATTTTCCTTATGCACCCATTATTACATTTGTCACACCAGATCATGGTTCTAGTGTTCTAGGTCGTCCATGTGAATTGTAAATCTAGCAATTGTGAGCCATCTGATTATGAAATAGTACCAGCATGTAAATGCTCTTGATCCAAATTGAACATGGACAACATGCAAGTTTTGCCATCACAAAGTTAATTGATCGGACGATGGTGATGAAAGCAGATTGTTCGGATGATTCAAATTTTGTTGTCAATAGGACTTTAAATCCTCCTATATATCTACATTTTTCTCCACTGGTCGGAATTGGACCACGAGTCTTCTTGGGTATGGCAGGCAAGACCTGGTCCAACCCGATTCACTAGGGGCGGAATGAGAGTTTTTTTTTTTATATAGAGGGGCTGGATGAGTTTTAAATGTATTTATTAATTTTATAATATGCATTTACATCTTTTATAAATGAATTGCAAATGACCATTTAGTTAGCTATAAAACTTACAAATCATAAAGTCTGTGGTTCAAATCTCCTTTTGACGTTTTTAAATTTTATTATAAACAAATTTCTGTTTTTTTTATTGGCACCGTATTAGGTTAGTTGTACCCAATTCACGATTCGTTGGGTAACATAGATTTGGATGAAATGGATTGGTGTGAGCCATTCTACAAAACAAGTGCACGAGCAAGCGTCCCATCTATTGATGCAGACAAATCTCTTGCATAAATTATAAGTCTTTCGATGATCTTCGAACTGCATCTATCCATATAAGTTTGTTATAATTTAGATTATTTAGCATTCATCTTCGAAAGATTATTTGCAGACAAAATAAGTTCACATTTGTTTGTAATTGTAATTCAGCACCTCAATCAATCAAGATGGGAAGAGAGAGAGAGAGATTTCAATTATTAACTTAATTTACTAGGTGGGCTACTTTTATACTTTGCCACATCCACTCTTTAAGATATAAGAAAAAGGGTACAAATTACAATGGTTAGAATTGGATAGAGCTAGAGAAGGTTTGGCCAAACTTCCAATTGGAAGGTGCCACATCATATGCAGTAAGGGTTTTCCCATCACTAGTCTTGATTTTGAAAGATAGACTCTGGCCATTCAAATAGGAAAGGGTCTGCCAGTTGACCCCCCAATTCCTAGTCATGGCTTGCCAACTAGTCTTGGACCCTTTGATCCACACTTGGATATATCTCCACTTCCACCTACATTGCTAATTAACACTAGCTCAAAGTACTCTCTTCCATTTATTGCAAATCTGATTTTTCCACTCCTAATGCATCTGACCCTGGAAGATAAAGAATCATTGTTATAATTTTTTTTAATGATTGGAGAGAAAGTGTAATATATATACACAAAATAACATCCATGATTTGTGTTGATAGAGCGATCAGAATGAAAACTGTTTCACACATTTACTATTGGATACTTTTTTTAAGTTTTTCCTAAATTTAACCTTTTTTTAAGCTTAAAAAAATCTAGAAAGAAACATAATAATTTTCCAAACACCTGTATAGGGGTAACTGACCCATTCCAAATCTAGATTGTGAACGGTCGCTTTTTGGGACACAGGACCCTTTTTTTCATAGTGTGTTCTGTGATAAAAAGATCAATATTGTTTTGAAAAAACATCTCTATTGTGTGATTCAAAGCAGTCAAATGCCTTTAAAATAACAGTTACCATGCAAATGTCTAGCCATTTATTTTAAAGGTATTTCACTGTTTTGAATCACACAAAGGAGATATATTTTAATGCCATCTTTGAACCCACCAAATCTTCACTTTGGATCCTTTTGCATCATGTGGCACACATGATGAAAAGTAGTGTTATGTGCCCAAAATCAGTCACCCTTTCACAATCTAAATTAAGTGGAAGGGTGACTGATTTTGGGCACATAACACTACAATCTACAATCTAGATTGTAGATTGTAGATTTTGCCCAAAATCAGTCACCCTTCTACAATCTACAATCTAAATCAAAAAAGAAAATTCAATAGTACAATCTGAAAATTTCATAAAAAAATCAGAAATCAATAACAAGAACAACACTGAGAAAGCATCACTAATAATAACTAGGGACAAAATCATAAACCCCCTAGTAAATAAAGGGCCTTTGTTAAACCTCTTATTAGTTAGGAGGTTTCCATTAACCCTCACTATAAAAAATAAGATTATTAGCTAGTCCCGTCACTATCAAAAACTGCCGCTATTAGTCCTGCCGTTACAAAAAATTGTCTTAACAGCAAATGCCGCTAAAACACCTTATTTTTGTAGTGCCTACAGGGTTAAACTTTTATCTCAACTAACACTTCCAACTACCTTTTTTTTCAGTATAACCCCTTTTGAAAAAAGTGATTGAAATGACTTCAAATAGCCCCAAAAATAGTGAAAAAAGGGTGCTAAGGTGTATTAGTTAAAACAAAAGTTTAATCTTTTCGGTTTAAATGAAACCTCCTAACTAATAATGGGCTTGATGAAAACAATCTTAACAAATAACAAGCTGAGCAAAGTCCAAATGAAATATAGTAAGTGAGGTTACCTCCTATAGAAGGCAGGCACAATCTCTGCCCTATATTCATTAAATCTCGACAATGAGCTTTTGTCTTGTTAGCTGTGCACCCCGCAGACCTTGAGACGAGTCTGTGCATGTCTCAAGGCCCACACTGCACAATGGACAAAGCTCAGCACATTCTCTGCATTGATTCCCTTCCATCCATCCAGGTTTCTAAACAATGGAATACCGTATAAAGTTTGCGACCAGTTGAACTTGATCATTGCCCAACTATCTCAAGTCATTTGTTTCTTCGAAAGCCATGGTGTGCGCTAGTTATCTAATGGGGGACCCAGGAACCCCCCAATTTAAAAAAAAAAAAAAAATCTTTAAGGGCCTTTAAGGACCGTGCAGTTGCCTTTATGAACTTCAAATCAGATAGCCCATATTACATTTTTACATATCACATGTCCCAAAAATACGAAGTCTTTCTTTAATTCGGTGAAAACAAACTTAAAAACCGTCTGCAAGTACGGGCTCCCAAAATAAATATATATCCATTTTGTTTAAATGCTCATGTTTCTTGAACATGCAAGGGCTTTATAATAAGGAGGCATCTACTTTACTATATTGCAACTACTTGGTTTTGGCTTTTGAATTGAGGGATTTGGGACTTTTGAAATCATACATTTATCAGCCCAATAATATATAATGAAAATGTTAGAATTACCTAAAAGTCAAGCTCTTATGCGTTTTGTAAAAATAAACATTCATTCTCCATAAAAAATAAAAAATAAATTAATTAATTAAATAAACATTCATTCTTGGTCAACCGAAAGCCAAAACATGTTTTGGAGATGTGTTACGTGCTATTAAATGCACCCCTAGATTCCTGGGCTATAAATGGGTCAAGTTAAGTGACCCACTAGCACGGTTCGGTGTTCGGTTCGGAAATACCTGCTTGTTGGGTTGGGTTGGCTGGAGAACCCTGATCCAGCTACTAAATGGGTTGGGCTCAGGTCGCGGGTATTCAACTTAAAATCAAAACAATATTACTCCAACCCCACCCAAGAATTTTAATCGGTTTAGGTGACCCACTTGCATCCTTAGCTATCTGCTGTATTTTGGAGGCAAATCAATGAAAAATGAAGAAAGAGGTACCTTTTCAGGGGTTCGTTTCAAAAGTAAATTCACTATATCCCATGCTCGAGACTTTGGAACCAAAGATTTTTCAGGCATAAACTTCAAAACCCCAATCACTTTTTGAGATGTGTGACACATGAAATGATCAAGCATGTCATGTGATGGGTGTACAATAATCTAAAGATCTTTGGTATAAAAGATTCGAACAAAATTGATCTCCATCATTCAATTCAAAGAAGTTAAACTTCAGATAAAATTTGACTGCTTTAAATTGGACAATAGAGATTTCTTTTCATCTTAATTTTTTACACCAAATATCTTTAGATCATGGCACATCCATTAGACAACACACTAGATGATTACACCTGACACACATCTCTAAAAGTGATCCAGTACCAAGAGCACCTGGCTCTTGGGCCGCTTAACTAACACCAACTCAAAAGTCAACCCTCACGTAAATACTTTGGTGTATGTAAATGTCAACTTTTGATAGAATTCAACCTCTAAAAGGCACACTAGATGATTACAACTGAATTTTTAGCACCAATTTCCCATTAATCCTTAAATTTACCCTACAACGAGCAACGGCTTATTGCAAACAGTGAGCTGATGTCTTACCAACTGTACAAGCACAGTGAGTTGCCGACATTGCATGATAGACTTTAATATTTAAACAACAACAAAAAAAATTTCGTGCACATCCAAGATCTGCATTGCAGCAGAGCAGAGAAGACATCAGCACAGTGTCCGCAATGAGCATCGGCCAATTGTATAAAAATCGCCTATTAAACTCTCTCTCCCTAGTCCCCACTGGCATCAGAAGATAGCGAAGGAGTGGCCATCTAAGGAAGACACTCTATAAAAAGCTGGGATTCACATTTGTCAGGGGCATAAACTTTTCTGAGCATACCACCATGGTGTCCCTTAACTAGTAGTTTCATTCCTTCAAAACTATGCAGTAATTTAATGGTGGAAAGGTCTTATGCACAGTAGCATACTCCGATAAGTTAAACATGTCGAGCATTCTATACTTTCCATATACCATTGTTACAGCATACACAGACAGGAAACAGGCGTATTTTAACCTTCTGAATCATCCGAATCATCAGAGTCGCTTCTCTCAGGCTCCCCACCGTTCATCCGGACCTCTGGACCATCGGGCTTTGCTTCTGGTATGGATGAAGCTTTCTCTTTGGCATTACGTGCCGTCCCCTCACCATCTTCCTCATGCTCAATTACTTCCACATGTGATAAACCTTGAGTCAAGGAACAATAATAATAATAACATGCTCAATTACTTCGCCATGTTATAAATCACCTGTCCAGGAATAAAAAATAATAATATTTTTTTATCAGAATAAAAAAATTGTCGTCTTGAACAGGTATATGTCTAATTTCTAATATAAAAAGATCATACAAGATGCATATATAGCATGCACATGCATGTATTTAATTGATCTAGGTACTAAATTGTGGCCCAACAACCCGAACCATTGGATCAGGCTGGGCGTATAACAATCACACCCAACTCTTGGTCATGATGAAGACTGTTTGGATACCCAACTTTTTTTGCAAACAAACAAGAAAAAAAAGTAAAAAAAAAATCATTAATTTAATTTATTGTTTGTTTGATTAACTCTTCTAAATTATTAATTTTTAGTAAAATATTAACATTTCACAAACTTTTGCTATCTGTGCTAAACCATTTTGCAATTAACATTATCATAAACTTTCTGTGATTGTGCATCCAACCGAAGCCTAAATGGAACCCATTCATATTTTGGGCAGATATTACAAGCCATTAGATCTAACAGTTCTGATCAACGGCTGCCTGATTGAAAAGTAAAACATGCATGTCAGATTAATTTCCATGGAATTGGTACGCATGCACAAATTTAATGGCAAGCAACCACAAGAACTACAAAGGATATCAACATTCTCTGCTGTTCCGCCTTGCATAATGTTCACCAAATCTTTCTCAACGCGTTGAACAAGCTCTGGCTGCAAATTAAAAAAAAAAGTGGCAGATAAATTACAGCAAACAGAAAAATGCAAATAAAAAATACAGAAATTACAAGGAGAAATTTTGGAGTCATTGCATACATTTAGATCAGGTTCTCTACGAAATCGTCGCCTGCGGGCATCCCTCATTGGAGGGGTAAGGCCGTGCTTGTACTCGACCCCTTCCGTAGCAGCCTCACTCTCTTCTCTTACCATGATTATCTGTCAGAGAATCAAGCAAATTCAAATCCATCCGAATAAACAAGGAAATATAGGCTGTGTTTGGGATTGCTCTTTGGAGGCAAAGAGCAGCTCTCTGCTCTGGAGCAGAGCACTTTAATATGGGACTGTGTTTGGTTATAAGTGCTCTTAGATCTTTCAGAAAGTAAAAGAGCTGAATTTGGGTCTCTTTAAGAGATCAATTTAACCCTGCTCTTTTAAGTGCGCTGCTCTTTGCCTCCAAGGAGCAATCCCAAACACAGCCATAGGATGATAAGATGCAGCTGAGAGCAGTGTGTCTGCCCGTGGGACCCCCCACCAAAAGGTTAAATGATGCCAAAAATAGCTGTCATCAATGACACTTTTTGTGGTAGGTATTGCAATGTATGCACCAATCAAGAGGCACCCGTTTAATCTTGGTATCGGTTTGTGCCAATACCGAGATGTATCCTCCCAGGTATTAGAAATCATCTCGGGTATCAGCAATGCCATATATTACAAACTATATGTATCGGCTGATACCCGAGACGATACACTTATCTCGAGTGGCTACAATTATGGGATGTATCACCTGAGACATATCGACATCGTCCAAGATTTTGATCTATGGAGGCACTCGAGTGATCGTATATTGGTATTTGCCCCCAGATGGATAATACTTCCATACCTGTGCTAAAACATGGATTGGAGTGCATTACCTGACCAATGTCAGCAGTTTTGATTAGCAAGCTATCATCGTACGTTTTGTACGACTCCACAATGCAAGGAAGATCCATGAGGGAGGCAGGAAAATGATCATTGCCAATGACGAATGTACCACTTCGCCCATCCTCTGCAGAAGATTTCCAAAATTCACACAAGTGCCAAAACATTTGAGCAAACAAAGGAAAAAAAAAATTAATATAACAAAGGGTTTACAAGAAGGTAAATGATGTAGCAAGAACAATCAATTTCGTCAACAGTCAGTCAACACTGATTCTCCGGTGACACAACAAAGGGGATGAAGGCATTTTGATTAGTTTCTTAAAGGATCGTTTAGTTTGAGAAATTTTTTTATGAAATTCTGTATATGACTATTTTATAAGTTTTAGGGTGAGTGAAATCTGTATTAGTCTTTAGGACTTTGGGAAGTCTTAGAAAAATGGGTACATGCATTAGGGATAATGAGCAACATGTGATAAGGGTTAGAGGCTGAGATAGTTGTTAAGGTTGCAATAGTTGTTTTGTATGGAATTGGGAATCACTAAGTTGTAGGTTAAGCAATATAGAGGATAGGACATGTTTTACAGTCTGCTTATAGATATATCTTTTTTGCGTACCACTGGTACGATGAACAAACATAAAGACACAAAACAAATGGGCCACTGGGTCCTTTCTTGTGGCTTCATGCTTGTCATTTTTCCTTGGAAAATTGGACAAAAAAGTTAATTGTTTTTCTATTTACACCATCTGGCATTAAAGCAGAATTGATCTTTTTTTTATATAATTAGATTTTACTAAAACAGAAAGAATTGGTTGATTGTTGACGTAGGTGAAGATCCCAAAGTCAAAAATGTTATCCGGGAAAATGGAACCAGAAGAGGTGGTCATGGAAGAGGACATGATTGGTCCTTGTGTGGGTCAAATGCCCAACTAAAGTGGATCATCCAAGACAGCGCCGATTAGGGTTAAATTATTTGCTTGGGGGCACGTATAGGTTCACTGGTTTGGGATTAGTGGTATTTGGGAGAAACATGTGCCTAAGTTTTCGCTGGTTGGACAGAGTCCTCATTTGACGTGACTATGGGTGTCATCTAGAATTGCATTGCCTCTGGCAATATTCCAGGAAAATTAGAAAGAAAGAAATAATCGAATATTCAAAAACAATTTCCATTGAAAGCACAATTGTGACCCTTGTTGTAGTGCACATCAAGATCTTAAGGAGAGGCACAGTCTGAGGCTGAAATCATGTTGGATTGGGAGCAAATCAAGGCCCCTCAAGTCTTATATGCTCCTATTCTGAGGCTGGACTGTCTCCACCCTTGTATTAAAAAAAAATTTCCTCATTTTCTCTGTTTTCTTCCCTGCTTTTGTTTATTTTTGCTTTTTCTCGGCTACGCTTCTCGCTGCACTGCTCATGATCTGCTGCAATCTCATGTCTTTTAATAATATTATGGCTTTAGCGTTATATATATAAAGGGTGGATCATCCAAGATAGATAAGAAAACAGATGACATACAATTGCTGCTGGCTAAAAAAAATTGAGAGTTTCATGAGATAGCTGAAGTTCACAAATCAACAACCCGCTGAATTTTTTTGAAAATCAAAATGATAGTCCATCTTGTAATAGGAACAAAAGTTTCCTTGGTAACTAAAAGGGCTTTCTGTATGATCAATTCATGCTGATTTTGCGCATAAATGAATTTATCCAAAACGAATAATTCCATCCCTAGCTAGATACCAAGAGTTAGGATCAGGTGTGAGCAAAACAGCTCAAGAAAATGTCTCAATATTTCCTTCTTGAAGAAACAAAGGAACAATGTAGACAAAATCTGAAACAAGATTGATTCTTTTCAAAGTTGATCAGTCATGATTTGGAAAACTGTCAAGCTCCTAGTAAGATAGAACTGTTTAAGGAAATGTTATTCAAAATATTCAATAACTGAATTTCAAAAGTGGAGGCGAGCAAGGAATAGTATCTAATTTAAACCAAGTTATCAAATATCGGCCGATACCGATACGTATCGGTTTTTCGGTAAACTGATAGGTATCGGCGCCGATACATATCAGGCATCAACTGGGAATCGGTATCCGTATCGGCAGATACGTATCGGGTATCGGCCGATACAAAACCCGTATCGGCCAATACCTCCCAGTTTTTTTTATATAGCGATACAACTCGGTATCGACCAATACGAATCGGCCGATACGTATCGGTCGTCCATGGACCGATACCCAATACTGGTACCCGAGTTGACACCTTGAGTTAAACACATCGGGCTGCCATTATTGTAGCAGAACCAGATTAGAAACACGGGTGTCCTAATCAATTTTTCTTCCCAATTTCTTGGTAATGACCAATCTCTGAAGACAACGATCAAAAACAGAAATTGTAAGAGGAAGGAGATATCGAGGAGTATTTGATGGGTCAAAAGCAACAGAGGTTCAAACTCCATAACTGATATCATTGGCCATTCCCTTATTATTTGACTAAAAAATCACTTGTCTAGCCAATAAAGCTCTGCCAATTCCATGCTTGTTCCCATCCTCCTCCCTTTCTAAAGCAGAGACTACAGCTCCTGTGGAATGCAGCTTCAAATGAAAGAGAAGCCACAGCTATATATAACTTCTTCCCTGTTATTCTATTGGTTGACTCTTGTAGTCCTTATTGCTTTCCAGTCTATCTTAGCTTTTGATAAAAGTGGACACAAATTCTCCCATGAGACTCATTAAGTGATTATCTTAGCTCTTAATAAAATTGCTTAATAGATTATGATTCCTCAACTAGAAGACATAATTTAAGATTATACGACTTGTACGAGGCACATGGAAAACAGATCGTGTTACTTTTATGAGAGTGAGAGAGATCTCCCCCCCCTTTTTTTTATCGGTAAAACCAAGAAATATATTGAGAAGACAACAAGAAGCTGAAAAGGTACAAAAAAGAACCCAGCCTGACCGAAAGGGGCCGAGCACAACAAAAACATGAGAAAGACCAGAAATGAGAGAAAACCCACCAAGAGGGGGAACCGAAATAGCCCCGGCCTACCCCGGTTCCCAAAGGACCGGTCCCCCACCAGCCCCTGCCCGGTCCAAGTTCACCCATAAGCACATAAAATCCTGAACCGACTTCAAGACCAACCCAATGGGGCGACGCTTCCGGCAAAAAATACAGGCGCTTCTTCCAAGCCAAATGCTCTAGACTACTACGAAGAAATCGACTCTCCAAAAGCCCCCCGCTGACCGTCCAAATTACCACCATACAGGGCCACAAGATGTTGAGAGACGGAAGAAGGGGAGACCCAGAGCAATTGACACCCATAATGAAGAAAGAGATGAGACACTGATTCTTCCGATTGCAAACACATAACACAGACATTAGGGATACTCTTCCCCCTCCGATTCAGCTGGTCAATCATGAGGATCCTTTCTCTAATTAGGGTCTAAGAGAAGAACTTAACCTTGGGGGGGATGGTCGCCTTCCACAAGCCAGCCCAACCACACTTAACAAGGGGCTAACTCGACAGAATCGATAGAATGACCTAACAGAGAAAACAACATTGATGTTGGGCATCCAAACTCGGACATTCACATGATGCCTATTTCTGACATGGTCGTAAAGCGAAGTCAGCAAGCCTTGAAATGGAGAGACCTCTTCATCTCTAAGGAGTCTTCAGGTGATCAAATTCCACATAGCCCCTCCACCGGTATCGGAGTAAAAATTACTCACCATTCCCCGAGACTCAGCCGCAATAGAGAAAATAGTCGAGAAAGACTCCTTGAGAGGTCTGATCTCCGCCTAAGAGTCTTCCCAAAACCGGATACGAGCATCATTCCTCCAGCTGAACCGCACCCATCAGGAGAAGAAAGGCCAAGTCCTGCAAATGCCCTTCCACCATGCAGAGACGGATCTATTGGTGACAAATGACTCCCCAATTTCCATCCAACCTCCCATATTTGTTAGTCAGCACCAGCACGCAAAGACACTCTCTTTCGTTGTCCAAACCGGCGGGCCATAACCATTTACCTAGTAGAGCAAATGAGCAATATTGACCCACCGCAGGCTTCGGATACCTAGGCCACCACAAAACCAAGGGGAGTTTACAACTCTCCCAATTAACCAGGTGGTACCCTTTGTCAAACCCGGACCCCTCCCAAAGGAAATTCCTCTATATTTGCTCCAACCTGTGTATCACACTCATTGGGCATTTAAACATGGTTATGAAAAAATTAGGAAGGCTCGATAAAACGGATTTAACAAGTAGGAGACGACCACCACTACTAAGCAACTACCCCTTCCACGAAGCCAGCCTTTGATCAAACCTGCGAACCACCGGATCTCATGCCGGAGCAAACGGATGACCAATCCCGAGGGGAAGGCCTAAATAAGAAATGGGAAGGGGCACAATCATGGTATCCACCACGTCAGCCAGCCTGGCCAAAATCTGATCTTCAACCGCGATTCCAAAAACCGTTGACTTGTGGAGATTAACCCGTTGACCCGAAATCGCCTCGTAGATAGAGAGCACCTCTGACAGACATCTAAACTCATCCGTATTTGCCTTCCAAAACAAGAGCGTGTCACCCGCATATTGGAGATGCGTGATGCGACGACCAGAGAAGCCCACTTGAACGCCAGATATAAACTCGAGCTGTCGTGCTCGAGTCAAAAGACCGTCCAACGCTTCACCCACCATACTGAAGAGGAACGAGGATAAGGGGTCCCCCTGTCTAACGCCTCTGGAGCTCTTAAAATACCCCTCCGGAGTCTCATTGACGATGACCGAGAACCAAGCAGATGAGTAACACGTGCGCATCCAACTTTTCCATCTTTCCCCAAAACCAAATCTGCCCAACATGTAGTCTAGGCAATCTCAACTCACACGATCATAAGCCTTCTCCATATCGACCTTCCAGAGGACGGCGGGGGAACGGCTGCGGTGAGCCAAGTGCACCACCTCAAGAGCCATAGCCGTCAAATCCACGAGTTGTCTATCATTCACGAAAGCCCCTTGGTTCACCGAGATAACTTTACCCAGGAGCGGCTTGAGACAATTGGCGAGCACCTTCGAAACGATTTTGTACAGACAATTGAACAGGCGGATGGTGCGGAAATCCTTAAGGTCCTCAGCTCCTATCTTCGAAATGAGCGAAATAAAAGTGAATTCAAACTACGGCCGATGTAACTGCCCTCATGGAACTCCCTAATCATTGCCATGAGATCATCCTTTAGAAGGTGCCAAAAACCCCGATAAAATTCCATACTGAACCCATCAGGACCCGAAGCTTTGTTCCTGCCACTACACTTGATAGCTCGCCATATTTCTTCCTCCTGGAATGGCATCTCCACGGCAGCTTGATCCCCCAAAGATATAGAGTCGACTACGGCTCGAAACTACGGCCGTAGTCGGTGACATCAGCAGAACATCATCCTTTAGAAGGTGCCAACTCTTTAGAAGGTGCCATCTCATGGCAATTTTATTAAGAACTAAGATAATCACTTAATGAGAGAATGTGTCCACGTTTTCAATCTGATTATTTGTGGTCTAGTTAAGATTTGTGTGAGAAACTAGTTTGTGGATGGCGCTGTCATGTTTCTTCTATGAACTGGGTTTGGTATTTTTCTAGAAATACATTGGCATAACTCCAGTAATACATTGGTGTCAGGTTACATATCCTTGTTATTTCTGAAATATTGGTTACATATATTTTTGGCATATGGTGCTGCCGGCATATCTTGCTGGTACAACTGTCCAGAACTAGCACGTGGTTTATTTCTACTGAGGCAGTAATACCCATTAAAATGTGTAGATCTGTTGCTGATACAACTGACCAGAACCAGCGTACCTTTCATTTCTGCTGAGGCAATATTACTGCTTAAAGGTGTAGATCTGATCTATTTATGACTCCTAAAGTTTTTCCTGGATATTTATATGAACTTGCTGCTGGAGACTGCCTAGAAAGTGTTTGTGGAAATATTTATTTGGAGCTGATTTGTGTGGTTATCGCTGCTAAATGTAGTCATAATTTTTTGGCTTCTTCGGCGGGCATGTCTTGTCCCAAGTCTACTGCTGTGCCGATTGATTATCATATTACATCTGTATTGGCCGCCCGCTTCCACATCGTCTTCGCATTGGTTGATTGACTCCAGGGCCAAAGACCATACAAATGGAGATTCTCAAGGCTATTCATCGTATTCTCCACTGCCATCACCTTCTCAGCTTTGCTTGGCTGACGGTTCCACAATTCCAGCTAGCAGAGTTGAAACCATTCCGGTATCATCTTCCCTTCGTCAAATGTTTTTCATGTTTCCTACTATCAACACAAATGCTACCTGTGAATAGTCTTACAAAAACTTTAAATTACTCCATTACCTTTTTCCCTTCTCATTGTCTTGTTCGGGATCTGGCACCACTAAGAAAACTGTCAGTAAGGGTATTGAAAGAGATGACTGAGATTGCCTTTGAACCCAAGTTTGTGTATCATAAATCGTAAGATCATGGACGTCAAATTACACAGAAGATATACTGAGGTTCTACATGGTACGCCACCCAAAAAGTAGGCCAAGTTCTAAGAACAGTGCAACGGGTAAGGCACCTAATACCATCTCCTTTAATAAAAGAATCTCTCTATCAGAACTTCCTAAGAGAAGTTTTTTTCAATGTTGAGCGGTGTCAGGAGATAGCCTACCACACGAACAGTTTAGTTCATTTTCTTACCACCAGGTGTATTCGACTATGCGGATGCTAGTCGAGTCGAAAAACATTTAACTCATTCTCTTGAAGTCAGTGCCTGTTCCCGGAGTCTAGATTTGCATGATGCAAGGAGCGTATTTTGCAGCCATGGTTCTGCTAAGAGGCAACCCATTGATTTGCCCATCTAGATCTTATTGAAAAATTTATGGTAGTGTGGACTATTATCATCCTCAATGATGCTATGCACCATTAACTACTTATAAGAAAGCCGTCTCCATCAATAACCTCCACAGAAGTTGGAACACCATTGGCTACAGCACTCACTGAAAAGAAGATATTGGCAAGATGGGCACCCCCAGTTAGGGCTGCAACAGAGGCGAGCTAGCTTGACAGCTCGGCTTGAGAGCCAGAGCTGAGCCTTTTATTTAAAGCTTGGTTGAAGTAGAGCAGAGCTAGAGCTGAGGTTGTAAAGATCAGCTCGGGCCGGCTTGGCTTGATTAATAGTATATAATACTTTTACATATAATAAAATATTATATATATATATATATATATATATATATATATATATATTACTTTTCTCCCCTTATAATTAGATTCATCTAATGGCTACTTTATAATAGATAACATATGCAATAAACATATAATCCTTATGATCCTCTATTAAATTTTGCACTCTCTCTTCTCATTCTCTATTAAAGCTCGCTATCTCTCCCTGCAACCATTGAAGTTCTTTCTCACTTGTCTCAGTGAACAATCAGTAGATCGGTAATTCACCAACCAAACAACACCTACGACCAGCACCTACATGCCACTACACGACATTGACTACAAGCCTACACTGACAACGCTACACAGCTGACGCAAGTCACCATCATCTCCACACTTTATTCAGCGCCAAGGGCAACACGCATTACATCTCAGATTCTCAAGTAACCTTAGCACAAGATTAGGGCTCTTAATCAATATTTAGCGCATTAAATTAAAAACCTTTTTCTCCAATCGATCCATTAAATCCAAAAGGACTAAAGGATCAAAAGATATTAGGGCTTTCATTTATTAAATTTATTAAAGCTTTCATCTATTAAAAAAGAAGATGAATGCTTAAAACAACAATACGAAAAGAAATTTATAATAAAACTTATTTAGCTTGAAGTTTGGCTCGGCCCAGTTCGAGTTCGATAGAGCCAAGCTAGAGCTCAGACTTTTTAGGCTCAAAGGACCAAGAGCCAAGCTCCAGCTCGGCTCGTATAAGGTAGAGCCAAGCTAAAGCTGACCCAAGCTCTGGCTCGGCTCGGTTGCAGTCCTACCCCCAGTCAAGGGAATGTTGAAGCTCAACTATGATAGAAGCGCTTTCGATAAGCATAGACCAGAGGGATACGGTGGTTTATAAAAAGACCACAGAGGCTCGGTATTAATGGCTATTTTGGGACTGCTAGGCGTGTGCAATAACAATGAAGTGGAACTGAGGGCAGTGCCAATTGCAATTAACTGTTGGGTGACTGTAGGTTAGACACAAAATAAAGGGCGACCCTCAATGTGATACTGCATGATTTCAGGACTTGTTATCGGGACCAAATCAGAGACAAGATCGGGATATCAAATATTAATCCCCTAAACGTGCAATGCTCATCAAACAAACGCACTGATAAACTTGCACAAAAGGGAATTAGTTGTTCAGGTTGATGTATTGATCTAAATATGGTGCTAGTGGACTTCCCTGTAATTGCTGTTTTTGTACTTTAATAAAACTCCTTCATTGATATTAAATAAAAGAAGTAGAAGAAAAAATGCTGGTCTGCTTAGAAGAAGGATATCATGTTCGTGAATGCTTTCTAAATGAAACTTTATCTGGTTCACATTTGCAGTATGGTGAGATCAGGCATGAAGAGAACTAAGTAAAATAAATGACCAAACTAGATGGTGGAACAACTGATGGATTAAACATTACGCTAAAATAGCTGCTGATAACGGATAACTATAATCTACCTTCTTCTTTGTGATTAGGTAGTCAAATTCAACCAATAAAAGATTGACCAGTTCATCCATTTCAGGCAGCCAAGTAAGCTTCAATTTTGTGGTCTTAACAGAACCTTCAACGTGCAAAACGCCTATCAAGAGACTGACATTTCCATCCTGGTCCCTTTCAACTTCTTTAACTATAGCATTTCCCCAGTCCATTAGTGTTTTCTCCTCGCCTACTGAGACAGAGGATGCATCAGCAGTCTCTATCCATATCCTCTTTGTGTATGTCATAGCTTTTTTTCCAGCACCTTCATACTTTTTAAGCCTGGGTATCATATGGACAAATGGTTTTTCTGGACCATCTGTTAGAGTCAACATTACACGTCGATCTTCAAGTACAGCTGTATGCCTGGGACATATGGGATCTATTATCTTCTTATTAATAGTCCACAGCTTGTCCCACTCCATGAGATTGAGATTTTTTGAAGCTCCCTGGAACAGACAGAAGATATTAAGTTGGGACTTTTTTTAGGCTCCTTCCTTCCTTTATAAAGCAGAGACTACAGCTCCCGTGGAATGCAGCTTCAAATGAAAGAGAAGCCACAGCTATATATAGATTATTCGCTGTCATTCTATCGGTTGATTCTTCTAGTCCTTATTGCTTTCCAGTCGATCTTAGCTTTTAATAGAAGTGGACACAAATTCTCCCATGAGACTCATTAAGTGATTATCTTCTTAATAAAATTGCTTAATAGATTATGATTCCTCAACTAGAAGACATAATTTAAGATTATACGACTTGTATGAGGCACATGGAAAACAGATCGTGTTATTTTTATGAGAGTGAGAGAGATCTCCCTTTGGAGACCTCTGAGGATTCCTCTTGATACACTATTGTTTTAGTTGATTGTGCTCTCTGTTTGCATGGATTTGAAGGCTAGAGCTATGTTTTTGATTCTTGTGAACTTTCTTCTCTATATTTCCATGGATTTGAAGGCTAGATTTGAATGAATCTAGTATGCAGGGGGGTAGGCTTCTGCCTTGCTAATTTGTTCACATAAGCAATTTGTGGGTTGTAAATGACCTAGGTACATCTCTAAGGCCCATGCTAAAGCACCTCATACCAACTCTTATCTAGATTTGGCCCACATCATTATATGGTTTAGAGATTTTACTATCTGTAAATCACCATCATAGTAATTAAGTAAAAATCTAGAAGATTCACTAACCAACTTTCTAAATTTGGTTAGTAAACCTGCATAGGTAAATTAGAAGATACGGACACAACATTATATTGGCAACAAGATGAGGAGTGACAAATATAATATTGAAAATATATTTTGGTTCACAAAATCAAATCAATTTTTTTTAATTGGGTACAATATTCTGTGGTTCATATACAACAACTTAATAACCAAAACATAACCGTAAGAAACTTCAAAGGAGGTCATTCTGAACCCATAGCTACCAAACTAGGTAACAATGTGATGGACAAATGGCAAGCAGCACAAAAACTTTGAAATGGCTTCAAGTTTTTAAAATTGTAAAGTCAAAATCATAGTCTAGAGTTTGATTGCTAGAAACCCAATGAAGCAGAAGTGAAAACAAAGATGATGGCCTAGTTTAATCATTCAAACTCTTAATCACCAATTAGTGTGTGAGATTCTGAAGCGGGAGCAGCACAGGCAGAAGAGTAGAAGATTCTACTCATAAATAGGATTTATACATCTATGACTACTTTTGCTCATAAATATGGTCTGTGGTCTGCAGCGTAAGTCCAAACAAATATTTTTAAGTTTAACTTCATCAAGATGGAAGAAGCAGTTGGTCAATGTAATAAACCACTCCCTCTTCACCATGCAGCGATCACAAATGGATTAGGCTGTTCGCCCATTAAAGTGGTACGTGATCTGTGTTCAAATTATCCTAAGACAGATTCGGTTATTATCCAGTGTGGGCATTAGAGTGCATTGAAAGGACCCCGTCCCTAGTACGAGAGGACTGGGAAGGATTCTACTATTATTGTTGTTGGCAAAAACAAATCTCAACTTATGGGTTCTGTAATCCACAAATAGGAATTACTCTCCTCACAAACATCGTATAATTATCAAGCTTATGATTAGATTTTCGGGACCCTGGAATTCGTAGAAGTCGGCTCTTGTAAGCTTGACGATCTTATGATGCCAGCGACGCGCCAATAATCCTATAAAATAATTGAATAGGAGGACTGTAGCAACGTAGCTATTCAGAAAAAAAAGGTTACGTTAAATATGAAAAACATGAAAAGAACTGACCGAACGTTTGGAGAGTTACATGGTAACTGTTAATTTCGTGTGTCCCTAAAACAAGTTTGGAGATTTACATGGTAACCATTAATTTTAAAGGTGTTGGACCGCTTTGAATCACTTAATGGAAATGTTCTTCATATGCAATCGTTGACCAACAAGATCTTCACATCGGGTCCTCGACATCAAGTGGCACACTTTGCTGAAAAATAGTGCCACACGTACCCAATAAGTGGCCTGTTTCAATCTAGATTGAGAACGGGTTGGTAAATTTATACTAGCTCCATATTTAATGGGACCGATTATCATAGGAACTTAGCCTTGCTACATATAAAAGACACACACAAAAAAATCCATGTAATTGTCTTCACTCTTCATGCACCCGGATACCTTTGGGTTCATGGTGCACAAAAAAAATTTGCATCAACAATAGAACAATCTACAAGCATGATAAGATGTGAAAAAATGCTTCATACTTTGCTATGATCTGATATAGCACTCGATCAGATGAACTGATAAAAGAAGTTGACAGAAAACATGATACTAATTAAAGGCATATTGATTGGATTAATACCCGAAAAGGACAAATCCAAAGAATTGTCTTCAGAAGAAGATGCATTCTCATTCAAAAGGCGCTCTATCTGTTCAGAAATTGATGGGGGAACCCGGAGTATGAATTGTTCTTCCATATCCAACAGGATCTATTAGATTGGAAGGAAAGCTTTTAACACTACAAAACAACATAATATATCAATGAACAATCTATCTTATGGTCTACACCATATATTTTGGGCAAAATAAACAAAAAAATTCTCAACAAATTGCAAGAAATATATCCAAGAGATAACAAGACAACCCCAAATAGATGGATATGGCTATGATGATGATGATACATCCAAAAGATAACCATGGTCAATTTAAAAATAAAAAATAAAAAATTCCTCTAAATAAGTAGATTGTTTTGCATAGCGTACAAAGTAAATCTAAACGATAGGGGAAATAAAAGAAAACAAGCAAGACTATGTTAACAAATAAATAACAAAAACTATACAACTACATAGTACATAAAGTGATGCGGAATTTAGGTCCGCATGTTTGGATCGTGGCCGGGTCAAACAATGAAAGTCAACAGGGAAGAAGTGAGCCCATAAATGGGCTTTCAAATGGCCCGTGAAGCAAAGTTGGGCCGACAAGGGAGCACGAGTCTCTACTCAGACTCGCTTGAGCGACAATGGTTCCCGCCAAGGATCAAAATGCCGGTTTTCCGGTACGTATCGTCCGGGCCGAAAACCGGTACGTATCGGACGATACGTACCGGAACAGTATAATACCGGACGATACATTGAATGTATCGTCCGGTATTAGCCATATAAATGGGCGATACGGTACATTTAATGTACCGTATCGTCCACCTCCGATACCGATACGTATCGTCCGATACGTATCGGTATCGGACGATATTTTGATCCATGGTTCCCGCTCGAGCGAGATCAAGGTCGAGTTGAGTGAAAACTCTCTGCTCAAACTTGCTCAAGCGACATTAGTTCCCGCTCGATCGAGAATCAACTGAAAGTTTGGCGTGAGCAATTTTGATGACTCGCTCAAGCGACAACCAATCTCGTTCGAGTAACTTTACACGGAAGCGACACGCGAGGCCTAGTTTCACTTGAAAATTTAGGTTTTAGTTTCCCTTTTAGATTAGGAATCATTCTAATTTCTATTATATGTTTAGTTAGGGTTTTGTTTGCTTATATAAAGTCACTGTAAATACAATTTAAAGGAGATTGATGATTAATGAAATTGAGAGTTGCTTTGTGTAAACCCTAGAGAACTTGTGAAGAGTTTTCACCCGAAAGAGCGAATATTTCAAAACTTGAGGAGCGAATCTTCGTTTATCGTGCGCTTGGTGCGAAGTCGACGTATATCCTTGGTGTAAAGCGTCGGAACCCTTGGTGTGAAGCCTTGGACCCTCTTTGGTGAGAATTCGAAGATCTTCTATCTTATTCTTCTTTTATTTTATTTTTGTCTTAATTGAAGATTGAGAACCCTAACCCATATCGTGCGGGATTTACGCTATTTTAGGGTTAGTGTGGGATTATCCTGCATCATAAAGCTTTCTTCAACACTTTCCTAGCAATTCTCATAAGTGCTAGGAATCTGAGCCAATCATATTCTTATGGATTCCAGCGAAATCCCAACTTCCAAGAAGTGAAAATGCGTTCTTTTGGGACTCAAATTCCTAGCTTTTCCTGGAATTTTTCTTTTCCATTATTTGCTTGCAGTGGCTCGGTATCCATTTGGTGGTTCAACGTTGTCATCCGTCAATATGTTTTCGCACGATCAAAACTGCGCCTAAGGCGAATTCTCCCCAAATTTGGCGGGTGTGCAAGTCATGCGAAGGGTGACAACGTATACGGTTTTGATTTTAGTAGTGCAACAGGTAAAGTTATATTTGAATTAGCAACCTCATTAAAGCCCATAAACCAAAACTATAATTGTAGATAAGTAACAAAGTCCATAATTACTCAATCGAATAGGTCCAAAATACATACTTGGGCCTAATTATGGAATTTTGTTTCACTACTTAATGAAATTCTCCCATTAAGAAGCTTCCCTTTTAAATGATATCAAAAGAATCATCAGCATTATCACAATCTTATCCTATCTATTTGGGTCGTCTTTGGGAGTCTTATTTCTCCAGTCGTTTCTTATCACCACTAAGGTCTCAATAACTTTGTAATCCTTCATTTCCCTTCTTATTATTTCTCTCTAGGTTTTCACTAGTCTTCCTCTTCTCTAACTTCCTTGTACTTGTGGCATCTCAACTTCATATAGGGTCTTCTAATAGACATGTCCAAATCATATCAAGCAACATTCTCTAATTTTCCCTTTTAAAGATGCCACGCATATTTTTGCTTATATACTCGTTTCAAATTTATCCTTGCTTGTTAGTCCTCACATCCACCTTAACATACGCATCTCAGCCGCATGTACTTTGTCTTATTGTCACTTTTTTGTAGCCCAACATTTTTCACCATATAATATGGTAGGTCTAACCTATCATCTTATAAAAGCGCCCCTTCAATCTAAGTGAAACTCGTGGGTCGCACAATACTCTACTTGTTTGTCTCCATTCATCTAACTTGCATTAATCTTATTTAAGATATTCTCTTTAAATCCACCATTTGATTGTAAAGTAGAGCCTAAATCGTCAAATCTATGAGAATGTGGCATTAGAAGATATCAAAGGAATCCCAGAGCAAATAGCAGACATGCAAAGAAATTACGAAGAATGACTTTATCCTAAAAAAGCTTAAAATAAATATATTCATTCATAATAATTCGCCTAACTGTAAGTACAAAAGCAATAAAATCTAGGAAGTACCGATACGCCCAAAAGGGTGTCGTACCCATATCGGATACCGGTGCGTATCCCACGAGCTTTCTTATTTAAAAAAATAAATAAATATCGGGTGCAATAGGCAGCTGATACGGGCGAGATACGTCTCCAATACGGGCGGGATAGGAGAGGGTTTTTTTTATTTTTTTTATTTTATAAAAAGCATTTTTCAAGAAATATTTTAGGGTTGCATTTTTAGGACCTTTGATCCGTGCCTCCAAGGAGTCGGGCCTTTTTTTAGGGTTCCAAAAGGAGTGAAAAAAAATAAAATAGAAGGAAAGGGGAGGACTTACCTGGCTGTTGCGCCCTAGCCCCCCAAGAAGAAGGACTTTCGTAGCGCCCCCGAAGAAGAAGAAAGACTTCTTTAGCACCCCGAAATCAGATTTTTTTTTCCTTTCTTTCTTTCTTTCCTTCTTCTTCTTCTTCTTCTTCTTCTTCTTCTTCTTCTTCTCGAGTTTTTTATTTTTCTGCGCTTGGGCCTTGGTTTTAAGCCGACGTAGTGGGTGTTAGATCATTTAAACAAAGGGAAATTTACCTAATCGACCTTGTGAGATACACCTTTTACGTCAAACACCCTATATTTTCACTTTTACCCAAATCGACCAGCTCCAAGCATAGCGAGTACCAACTATCACAAAAAGTCTTAAATACCCCTTCTTCCACTTTTCATGATTCTACATAGTTTAAAATTTTAAAAGTTTGCACTTTTTTAGGCCTCATTCGGATAGCTCCAAAACGGTCGGAAACCGAGTTGCAGCTCGGAAAGTGCCTGTTTTCCTCCGTCTCTGAGTGATTCTTGCATTCGGCAATGGCAGTGGGACCTACTGCTTTCCTGACCATTCCCGAGTTTCAGCCCCTCTCTCATTTCCGACCAAAAAACTCGGGAAAGCTCTGTTTCCGTGTCCTAGCTGTGTATGCATCTCTCTTCATACACATCATATAATAGCCATTTAAAATTTGTTTTACAACCCCTCCAACGGCCATTTCTGAAATAGGGTATGAAGATCCAAATATCGTGATTTTTTATTAGTTTCAGAGTTCTCTATGCTACCTTCCATCTACAAACCCCAAATCCACATAAAAAAAAAAAAAAAAAAAGCCCCAATTTTTAACTTCCATCATACATACTGCTCGAATTGAAACCCTTCTCAGATCTGATATATAGATGTCATCCCTGAGATGTGAAAAAAAATCCAAAATCAAATGTTGAACCATAAGTAAACAATTCATAATCCATTTCCAAATCGATTGGCGTAACAAAACAAATCGGAAAAATGTGAGGGAAAAACGCATACCTGAATCGAAATCTGCGGAAGAAAGCCGGTTTCCAGAATCGAGCGTAGAAACAAACTTCTCGAAACAGAGATTTTTCGGTTGAATCTAGAAACCCAGGTCGCAGATCGAGCTTTTGGGAGGATAGTATTTTTGCGGAGGAAAACAAGCTTTGAACAAGAGGGGCTTCAAAGCTCCGATTTATAAAAGCATCGATTTGAAGAAGAGGGCTTCAAAGCTTTGAAGAAGAGGGCTTCAAGCTTTGGGAGGAGAGTGAATTTGTAAAAGCTTTAAAAGCACCGATTTATAAATGGATGACACGTGTTGCTTGGGAGAGTTCACTGAAATTGGTATTGGGTGTTTTAATCGAGCACAAAGTAGGGTGTTTGGCTCATCTCGTACCATACACGTGACATTATTGTAGGTCTCTAAGTGCACATTTGATAGCACCTAATACTCCCATCTTATGTGTTTAGAGGCCTTTTTTAATATAGGGTACCTGTTTGCACCCACGTATTCTCTAACTACCCTTTGAAAACCATTGATTCGTTCTAGTTCGTTCTGCTCAGGGGATAGAGATCTCGTTTCACCTCGCTATTTCACACAATAGATCTTGCAATAAAAAACTAATCATCTGATAGCCGTTTCATGATCTCAAGATCTATTGCGTGGAAGATCGGGGTGAAAAACGATCTCCATTATCTGATTAGACGAAATCAACAATTGCACCAATGGAAATGTTCAACTTCTCATAGATCGTGCATCGGCTAAAAATGACCTTCAAATATATGCAGCACGGTATCGGATGCTCTACCGTCATTCCTACGGTCATATGATGTCCCTAAAATAGACCGATTCTGTGCTTTTCTGGAACAATTAAAAGAATACAGGAAATCTTTTGTTTCTGTGAAATGTCAAGAATCAGAGCTTTTCTGAGGCCTAAGGCCTCGTTCGAATAGCTCTGAAACGGTCGGAAACCGAGTTGCAGCTCGGAAAGTGCCTCCTTTCCTTCGTTTCTGAGTGATTCTTGCATTCGGCAATGACAGTGGGACCCACTGCTTTCCTGACCATTCCCGAGTTTCAGCCCCTCTCTCATTTCCGACCAAAAAACTCGGGAAAGCTCTGTTTCCGAGTCCTAACTGTGTATACATCTCTCTTCATACACATCATATAATAGCCATTTAAAATTTGCTTTACAACCTCTCCAACGGCCCATTTCTCGAATAGGGTATGAAGATCCAAATATCGTGATTTTTTATTAGTTTCAGAGTTCTCTACGCTACCTTCCATCTACAAACCCCAAATCCACATTAAAAATAAAAAAAAGCCCCAATTTTTAACTTCCATCATACATACTGCTCGAATTGAAACCCTTCTCATATCTGATATATAGATGTCATCCCTGAGATGTGAAAAAAAATCCAAAATCAAATGTTGAACCATAAGTAAACAATTCATAATCCATTTCCAAATCGATTGGCGTAACAAAACAAATCGGTAAAATGTGAGGGAAAAACGCATACCTGAATCGAAATCTGCGGAAGAAAGCCGGTTTCCAGAATCGAGCGTAGAAACAAACTTCTCGAAATAGAGATTTTCCGGTTGAATCTAGAAACCCAGGTCGCAGATCGAGCTTTTGGGAGGATAGTATTTTTGCAGAGGAAAACAAGCTTTGAACAAGAGGGCTTCAAAGCTCCGATTTATAAAAGCACCGATTTGAAGAAGAGGGCTTCAGGCTTTGGGAGGAGAGTGAATTTGTAAAAGCTTTAAAAGCACCGATTTATAAATGGATGACACGTGTTGCTTGGGAGAGTTCACTGAAATTGGTATTGGGCGTTTAAATCGAGCACAAAGTAGGGTGTTTGGCTCATCTCGTACCATACACGTGACATTATTGTAGGTCTCTAAGTGTACATTTGATAGCAACTAATGCTCCCATCTTATGTGTTTAGAGGCCTTTTTTAATATAGGGTACCTGTTTGCACCCACGTATTCTCTAACTACCCTTTGAAAACCATTGATTCGTTCTGGTTCGTTTTGCTCAGGGGATAGAGATCTCGTTTCACCTCGCTATTTCACACAATAGATCTTGCAATAAAAAACTAATCATCTGATAGTCGTTTCATGATCTCAAGATCTATTGCGTGGAAGATCGGGGTGAAAAACTATCTCCATTATCTGATTAGACGAAATCAACAATTGCACCAATGGAAGTGTTCAACTTCTTATAGATCGTGCATCGGCTAAAAATGACCTTCAAATATATGTAGCACGGTATCGGATGCTCTACCGTCATTCCTACGGTCATATGATGTCCCTAAAATAGACCGATTCTGTGCTTTTCTGGAACAATTAAAAGAACACAGGAAATCTTTTGTTTCTGTGAAATGCCAAGAATCAGAGCTTTTCTGAGGCCTAAAAAAAACACTTGGGAAAGCCAGGAATCTGAGTTGGCCAGAAATCTGCAGGAAACTGAGTTGTCAAGAATCAGAGCTTTTATGAGATAATTGGGGAAATACCCGAACATGGCCTAAAAGAAAACACCTGGGGAAAGCTAGGAATCTGAGTTGGTCAGGAATCTGCAGGAAACTGAGTTGTCAGGAATCAGAGCTTTTCTGAGATAATTGGGAAAATACCCGAACATGGCCTATAGAGTACCTTTAAATCCACCCACTGAATCTTTAAGTTCACCCATGTTGAATTCCATTGACTACTTTGAATCCGACGATGCAGATCATTTTTCATCCCAATCTTTCATATGATGCATCTTGAGATCTTGCTCTTACCATCTACTATTAGTGTTTGATTTCACATAGTATCCATTCTAAAATAGTGATCTTAACATTGTGTGGGACTCATCAAATTGTAATAAGGTCACTTTTTGGGATGTTTACCACACGAAATCAAAAACTTATCGCTTGATGGCACACCTATAATCTCAAGATCCATTATGTGAAAGATTGGAATGAAAAATGATCAGGACCATCAGATACAAATCAATCAATGGGTGTCAAATTGTGTAGCAAGTAATGGCTCCCGTGGTATCACAATGGGAAGATCAATACCGCTTTCTCTCAAACACCATCTATGTCGTCTGATTTGAAGGCTACAATGTAAAGATCAAATGTGTCAAAGATTGGCACAAAACATGCTCTCTAACATCTATTTTTTCACAGTTGACTATCAAATTTAATCATTGGCGCAACTAACGAATCGTCACCGATCAAATAATCAATCGTTATCGCTCGACTAAACAATCGTCATTGATCGGATAGGCAATCGTCATCGATTGGATAAACAATCGCTATCGATTGGATACATAATCGTCATCGATTGAATATGCAACCGACATTTATTAAACACTATATAGAAAAGGCTTATTAAAAGAGCACAAGCATAGTGTGTAGAGCAATAGTAAAGTGTGTCTTTGTCAACTAGTATGAATCTTGGTAATAGCATTCCCGTATGAAATTTTGGTTCCGCATCCAAAATAAGCACTAATAAGAATTGAACCCATGTCTTTTCCATCCAAACGAAATACTCCAACCAACTCAACTACAGCGTACAATGTGAAATAAACCAATAATTTATATTAAAATACTTTTTCATCTATCTAAGTGAAGACAATTCTTTATCAGATCGATGGCGATTTTTTATTCAATCGATGACGATTGCGTATCTAATCGATGGCAATTGTTTATCCAATCGATGACGATTGCTTATCCGATCGATGGCGATTGTTTAGTCGAGCGATAACGATTGATTATTTGATCGGTGATGATTCATTAGTTGAGCCAATGATTAAATTTGATAGTCAACTGTGAAAAAACAGATGTTAGAGAGCATGTTTTGTGCCAATCTTTGACACATTTGATCTTTACATTGTAGCCTTCAAATCAGTCGGCATAGATGGTGTTTGAAAGAAAGCGGTATTGATCTTTACATTGTGATACCACGGGAGCCATTACTTGCTACACAATTTGAATGAAAGTCGTGACTGCATTGAATCATTAGAGAGAGAACATGTGTCATGCAAATTTTTTGCATTTAAAATATTTAGATCATAGCCTTTGAATCAAATGGACTAGATATGGTATTTCCACATGGCACAGGTCCCCAAAATACTAAGGCTTTCTTTTAAGGGTACCTCTCTATGCGCCCACGCATGCTCTGAAACCGCTCACGTCTTAGACCCCTTGAAAATCATTGATTGCTTTTGAAATCGGCATCGACTGTTAAAAAAAAAGAATAATAATTTTCAACTGTCTACACAGAATTATTTATTTAGTTATTATTATTATTTTTTTTTTTTACAGTCGATGGGGACTGTTTTCGCAGTCGGTATCGACTGTCTAAACAGTCAATGGCGACTCTTAAAACAATCGGTATCGACTGAGGTAAGAGTCGCCATCGATTGTTTTAAGAATCGCCATCGACTGTTTTAAGAGTCACCATCGATTATTTTAATTTTTTTTTTATATATTATTTTAAAGAGGCGATATCGCATTTTTTCGTGTCTATCTTTGGTGCCATCGATTTTATATTGTGGCCTTCAAATCAGACGGCATAGATCCCGTTTCATACCGCATAAATATAAAAAAGTCAAAATATTTAAAATTTTAAACCATATAGAACGAAAATAAGTGTAAGAATGGGTATTTCAGACTTATTATGCTAGCTGAAAATGGCTTGGCTAAAAGCTAGTCGGTTTGGGTAAAAGTGAAACTATAGGGTCTCTGACGTAAAAGGTGTATCTGACAGGGCCGATCAAGTAACTTTCCCTTAAACAAATGACCCTCTCCTTACCGTCAGCTACTTAGAAAAGATGAAACCATTTTATTTAAAAGGGCTTGACTCCTATGACCGCCATTTACACACCAAAAAGGTGTTCAAACGATCATAAACCATCAATGGTTTAAGATGTGGGTGATCTGTACGGTCAAGGAGATTTAAGTCATCTGATTTTAGTCATAATGGGCCTAAAAATATTTTTTTAGAGAGATTTAGACCATAGGATTTGTGTACTTTAATATCAATAATTGTTTTCAATTTAATGGCCGATATTAAATATCATTAATCAATGATTTAAGATGGTGTCACGAGGTCACTCTTTCAGCAATGTCAGCTTGTGCGGCACCTAACGTCTAATGTGCTAAGTCAACCTATCTTTGATACCAACTGTCATGGGAGCGTCATTCGACGCGCAATCAACTCGCGCTGTGCCTCACTGTTACATGCAACGAGGCCAACCAATCTCTTCATCAGCTCTGATACCACCCGCCTAGAGGACAAGAATTCCCCCTCGTGGTTACCTCTGTTTCACGGTCTACCATCCAATGTATCGTGCCCCTTACGGCACGCCCTATTGCACCAATGTGTCTCATACTACCGTGCTCAACTGAGTCCCACACAGCTCTCGTAAAGTTGCCCAGCCGTAGAGTCGATCTCCTCGGAAAAGAAGACTCTCATCAATGAGAGGATAAAACTTACATATTCTATTTCTAAAATAAGGAAAAAATAAGGAGAAAAACATTGAGAGCCGAAGCCTCCAAGCAAAAGATGATCCCCAAATGATCAATTTATTGAAAGCATAAAAAAATTGGATAGAAAGAGATTAAATCCCCCCTTCCCACCCCCTCCCATAAAACTTCTTTTTCCGACTCTCTAACTTCTATGATTTTTTTCAACTCCTCTCTCTTATTAGCAAAGATCACTTAGACTTGAGAGTTGAGAGAGGGATGGGGAAATTACAAAGCCTCTTACTTTTGATTTCAAGGGTGTTTTTTTTTTTTTTTTTTTTTTTGAGAATTTAAGGGCGGTGTTAGGGAGCCATTACTTGCACACATTTTTCAAGAAGTTAAAGAAAGACTTGGTATTTTAGAGAAACGTAATATGTAAAAATGCAATATGCACTGTCTGATTTGAAGTTCATTTTTTCAAATATCCACCCAATTTTTTTAAGGGTGGCATTATTTGCATAAGTTTTTCCTATGAAGAATGCACACGCCTTTCCGTGACTCATCTATCAGACGGTCCGGTCTTGATTCAACAATGGATAATTTTTCTCCCAATATTCCACAAAATAAATTATGATAATTGCTTATCTATCATATGGTCCAATCTTGATTCAACATATCACACATGTGACACGGCCCTATGAGTAACACTTAAGAATCCTTTCTCAGGGTATGCCTAATGTCACAAAAACTTTTGGGGACGTGTGTCACATGGAATCAATGTATGACCGTTTGATAGGGGCGACATAATCTCAAGATTTATTTTGTGGAACATTGGGATCAAAAATCGTATCAGTCGTCATATTCAAGGCAGTCAACTATTTTTATGGCGGAAATATATATATTTTTTAAAAGAAAACGGGCGCAAATAAGGTCACCCTATTTTTAAATAGGGCAACTACTATGTAAGGTTCAATCTACCAAACAATGGATCTCAAAAACCCTGGGTGTACCATTAGATAGATATATTTTGACACGTGGCATTGTAGGAAAGTAATCACCCTTAAACCTGATTTTAAGGTCAATTTTTTGGGATATTTTTTAAGTGTTGGATTCATAGCAGCCAATGGGTTTCCTGCTTATTCTTCAATATTTTGAAAAAATTGTGAACAATTCTCGAATTTAAACTTTTATGAATTAATCATAAAATATTTGCAACTTTTTTAAAAAATTGTAAATTTTTTAAAATTTACAAAGTTTCACGAATAATTCCTAATTTTTTTAATAAATCATGATCCTAAATATTATTTATAGTTTTAAATCCTATTTTATTTTTTTCTCCATTTTTCTGCGATTTTTTCTCAAACTTGTTGAATTTTGTCAATTTTTTTTTCTAAATTTTAGCATTGCTGAATTATTATCAAACCCCGACTTGGTAACTATACTTAACAATTATTTGCCAGAGCCAAAGGGCCGCTCTTTAACTCGAGAAAGCTAAGAGGTGCACATATCAAACACTCAACTTAGAAGCCCCATGTTCGAGCCGAGAGCAGCTCTTAAACTCAAGAGAATAATAATAATCACTATCATCATCATAGCCTTATCTCATTTATTTGGAGTCGACTTTTCGAGTCCTATTTCTCCACTCGTTTATGATTACCGTTGAGCTCTCGTAATTTTGCAATTCTTATCTCTTCTCACCGCTTTCATACAAGTTTTCAATGATTTTCTTATTCTTCATCACTAATTACTAATAGGCGAGTGTCTTCATCAGTCAAAACTCCAAAAGATAAAAGGTCACATTACAAAATGAATATTTTTGGTAGTCAAATGGATGATCTAATCTCTAGAGAAAAGTAACGGAAAACGTCCCAATATTATTTTTATCACCATTTCCGTGTTGGGAAAAGGTACAAAGCTCTTGGGGGAAAGGTACAAAGCTCTAATCTCTAACCACATCCGTCATTTATAGCAAGGTAGTTACCTATTTTCTAGCAAGGTAGTTACCCATATTCTGGCCAAACATACACGAATTATTTATTCAAACAATTGACACCATACTTACTAAAATTGGCATTTCTGAAAAATAAAAAAAGAAAAAGAAAAATGCATTTTGTCAAAAATGGGGTTTTTTCTGATTTTTTTTTTCACTATCTTTACGTTTTAAACACGTTTTTATAATTTGTTTCTTTCTTTTTGTTAACAAATATTTAACTTTTAACTATTCTCCTACCATTCCCCAAATTTTCTTGATCTTTTTCCAACATTAGCGGAGTTTTTCTCCTTTTTGTTTGCCTTGTGGATGTTTTCTCAAATTCCGACTTGGTAAATATGATTCACACAATCAACATAAAGGATGAATATTATAATTAAAAACTCTTATTTTAATAATTTATAAATAGAAGAGACTGTTGCGGATGAATCGGTCTCTTTAAATCTTGAACCACTCTTATAAGGGAAACTGTTACCTCTCTCTCTCTCTCTTAAACATCTCAAAGCTCCACCACATATTTGGTAGTATGACCAAAGACAACCCAAATCTTTCGCCTTGCTAGGCGGGCTAAAGAAGCATAAAAAGGCTCCATCTTCACCATTTACTTTCTTATTTTGAGCTCCTTACAGTTTCAATCTCTCTCTCTCTCTAAAAAAAGCCCAGAAACATGGCTAAGTTTAATTACCTATACTTGGTGGCCGCTCTTTGTTTCGTCACTGCCCTCGGCCTTGTAGCCGCGGATGACTTCGTCATTCAGGGTAAAGTGTACTGTGACACTTGCCGTGCCGGCTTCGAGACCAAGGCTAGTTACTACATTGGAGGTATGGCTTAATTAATTAACATCCAAACTTGGTGGTATATATATATATATATATATATATATATATATATATATATATAATTCAAATTATTAATAGTTGTCTTGTAACTCGAGTTGTGACTGATCTTACATCACTTTTGAACAGTAAAGTGATAAGTGATTTATATTAATCACACCTCCAATATTACTTATTTTTTCCTTATAGGTGCCAAGGTGACCGCTGAGTGCAGGAACAGGACGAACAATGTGATTACCTTCACCGGCGAGGGAACGACAGACCCAACCGGGATGTACAAGATCCAAGTCACCGATGAGCGCGAAGAAGAAATCTGTGAAATCGTGGTGACTGAAAGCCCAGTCAAAGGGTGCGACGAGATCAGGAAAGGGCGGGACCGGGCACGCGTCCTGCTCACCAACAACAATGGAATTGTCTCCAACGTTAGATTTGCCAACTCTCTAGGATTCCTCATCGATAATCCTCTTCCAGTATGCAAAGAATTGCTCTTGCAGTACCTAAAGGACGACACTACTCAATGAGCCCAAAGGAGCTAGGGTGGAGAAACAGAATGAATCTACTTCTTAAATAAACCCAGGGTCTCATTCATGCATTTTAGGTTTCTAAGTCGCTGCTCTTCTCATCTATAGGTGTCCCACTGTACTTGATGGAATATCTATTTTATATTTTTGATTTGATATGTCTTCCTTATTTTATTCATTGTTTGTTTCAGTATAAACCATATATATAAAATGGTTCGCTCAACTTTGGGCATTACTAAGTAATGATAATAATAGTAGTAATATCTATATATATATATATATATATATAAAGCGAGAGAGAGAGGTCAGGCACTATGGGTTCAAACCCAGCTTTGAGGCGTTGGTTTAGAATCAATTGGAGGCCATGTGGCATTCATCTGAGGGATCGAGTTCTACGACAACTTGTCCAAGGATGATCAGAGGGCACCCGCAAAAATTGGACATTATTTGTTGCATATATACTGTTCAAATTGTGGTCAAAGGATGAAAATATTAATGCATCAGAATGTGTGGGTGGTATCAATACTTTGATCACAGACGTTGAACACCCCTCTAGATTTTCTTTGAATATTTTTTTATAAATGAAATGCCACATGATGACATGACACATGATTCCAAAACGGGTATTATTTTAGAATCAATGCTAAGTGGTATGTGATGCGAGGTTCTAACCCACCATTTTCCATATGGGTTCAAACCCATTATCCCATTTGTTATATATATATATATGGAAATGATTATATGACTCAAGTTATGAGAGATAAGCCCATGATTATTAGAGTCATGAAAATATATTTCATGACTCGAGTAATATTACCCATATATATATATATATATATATATATATATATATATATATATATATATATATATATATATGTATGTGTGTGTGTGTGTGTAAAGTTCTTTAAGATATGGTTGTAGGGTTGAATCTTACCACGAGCTATTTGGTCAACATATGATACTCAAATTCTTGCTTAGGAGCCACGTTGATGTGCACGTGGTCTATGAAAGATCATCTAAACATAATTTAAAAACCATTTTAATAATGGTTGACCACAATAGTCAATGGTTAAAATGAACCATTATTTTTTTCCTACCGTTGGATTAATGACAAATGAACCTTAGCGGGAACTGGTACCACATGGCAGCCCAAAAGGGCACCATCGAAGGGTTCGATATCTACAAGTACACTTAAGAGTGTGCATGTGTATACAGTGTAAAAACACTAACATGTGTGCCACTTGATACTCAATCCAATGGTCGAATCTCATGTTGACATGTACGAGGCTAATCACAAATCAATAATACCAAAAAAAATATGTTGGACGACAAATCGACCTTCACATTGCTCAGAAACATGTCTGTTTTTTTGTTAGATAAGTTTGGACTCGATCCTACAACCTTGAGATTGTAATATTGTCAACCTTTCATTGTATTATAAGCCCGAGCCCTTAGAAACTAAGAACGAATAATTTAGGTAGACAGAATTCTCATGAACTTACAAAGGGCACAAGTTGGTTTGGGCGATTTTGAGATCAATTTAAAAAAAAAACTGTTCAACCAAAAGCTTATTGAATTTGTTTTGAAGCTTTTGGAGAGAATGGGCATTAGGTAAGTGGCCCAAGCACCATGTGACTCGGTTAAAACAACATGGCTTTTGATTTCATGCCGTATAATTTAAAAATTATACTCTAACGATAAATGATGCAAGCTGCATCATATAATTTAAAGCAGTAGTTAGAAAAATTAATAATAAAGTTAAAAGGCTTTGACTGCCCCGAATCACATTATATAAAAGTTTGTTTATTCCAAATTTTCACATAAAAAATTTGAAGGAGTGAGAAATTTGTGCCACATGTCCCGATCAAGAGGGTGACGGTATCGTTATACTGGTGGTCACTTATCACAGTTTGTTTGATCGATCTAAGACATATCCCATATGTCAAAGTAATATTTTTATAATGCTAAACATTATTTATATAAACTAGCAATATAACCGATGAATTTTCGATAAAGAAGCCTTAGGTTGTGTATAGCATAACACTCTGCTAGCCTCTGTCACAACAAAGTTCATTTGTTTTTGTTGATTCACATTCTCTTTTCTAACTCCCCGCAAAGAAGAATTTATATGCTCTAGCAGCAACATCCTTGCTCTCTACTAACTCCCTACCAGAGAAAATAAAATCTGCTCTGACAATGAGTGAGTAGAGAGGAGGGTAGAACTACTGAATAAGTAAATCTTGTTATGCAAGGAATTATCAAAGAAAAAGAATAGAAAGGAGCGTATACCATTATGTAACAATTAATTAATTACACATTTATACTCGTTGGATGACATTCATGATCACATTCCAACAAAATCTCTATATCATTATTTATTTAAATGGCATGCCAGACATATATATATATATATATATATATATATATATATATATATATATATATATATATATATCTGTTAGGTCCTCCAATGGACCATATCTTCCCTCCGGGCAATGTTCAAGTTCAACCAAGTTGAATCAGATTTCGAGTTCAATCACATCTGCAGTTCTTGGATATAGGAGAATCTAGACTTTCATTATTTTCACTTTTTATAAGATCCAAAAAAAAAAAAAAAAAAAACAAAAACCCAGTACCCTTATCTGTTGCACCACCAACGGTAAAGTAGTAAAGGTTCATATCTCTTTGCCAACCGCCAACCGCCAACCAATCTTAGGGTTGCATCGACAAATTTTATTGCTAGACAATGTTATATGATGGATTAGAAATCGCAGACCATTCAACAGATTGCTGATATGACACAATGCAAGCGCAGTGGGGCCAGCAATGCAGGGTAGCCACTTATATCGTGTCACATAAGCATCCGTTGAATGGTCTAGAAGCGTACTTCCACTAATAATGTATGCACTTCCCACTATCTGTATGACCATATTGGCATAAATAGATTTATCCGTGCATAGCCCTTGGTGCACAGGTTGGTACTTAATACCGCAACTTCAGGCCATCACTAAGAGTCTAAGAGGGAAGATTAAACCGTCCACCGGCCATGGTAAATGGGTGCATGCGTCTAATAGCCCAATAACAAATCTTTTCTTCTACAGTTATATCTCGTTGTGGATACTGGATAGCGTTTCTCTCACAAGCTTCTTCCATTTTTAGAGAGAGAGAGAGAGAGATGGTGATGGCAGTATAAAGCGAAACCAGACGAGTTTCCGCCACCGATGGATCTTCAAATCCACTGCAACTGGTCTTTCTGTTCTTCAATCTCCATCAAATCCACTGTTTCCCGGCAGTTTTTACGGACTCCATTCAAATTGAGAGGCCCAAGGACGAAAGCAGAGCTCAAAATGCCAGCTGAAATTTCTGACCCGACCACCTTTTTTCCATCAGTTCCCCAAATTCCGATACACAAAGTCACCGTTCACGACAGAAAGCAAGGAATCGTCCACCAGTTCCTTGTTCCGGAGGTAATTAGAAGCTCCCAATCTCTTTTATAGGGTTTTTCGATTATCTCTCTTTTAGTGCAATTGGTTTATTTTTGGGTAATTTGGTAAAAAAATCACAGTTTCCAGTTCTACATTCTGGCTAGTAGAATAAAAATTTGTGTCTTTCTTTATTACTCATTGATTTGCTGAGGATTTGAGTGTAAGCAGTTGCTAATTTCGTTTTTGGTGCACTAATTTCAGGATCAATATATCTTACACACTGCAGAATCACAGAATATTTCGCTACCATTTGCTTGTAGACACGGTACGAAATGATTCTAATGCTTTCCTAGTGTTCTCTTGAAGCACTTTGATTATGTGAAGCTTCAAGTATTATCCAGTTTTATGTATTTTCTTTGGACTCTTTGCCTGCTAGAAGAATCAATAACACTAAAAGTCAGAGCCGAGGATGGCTCTGAAATTGAATGGGGGAGAGGAGTACAGTCTCCAGAGACGGGTAAAAGCCCCTGGGTTGTGACCCTATTCCTTCTATGGGATGCTCTGTTCCCACCTAATGGGATGATTTAATCCCACATTAGTTGCAATCTCGACCTGAACCTCTGCTATAAGTGGGCCCCTTCCCTTCTAGGCATGACATGTTTTAAAAACAGGGAATCTTGTGTGGCAAAACCAGACAATATCATACCGGGTTGGGTTGGGTTGTCACAAAATAATACCAGTGTTCAATTAATTATTACGGAACAATAAATGAGAAGCCTTTAGCCCAAAGTCATTGTTTTCCTACCATACGTTTGAAATTTGTGTTATACTGGGGAGGAATCATGAGGGAATATCTAATGTTACTCTATAGTTTCTAGAGCAATTCTATTTTGAATTTGTGTAGATAAATTTTCTATTTTTATTGTTCTTGCTTGAGCTGGTATTGGTTGTCAATGCGATGCTATAGCCTCGCCATGATGGAAAATGTCATATACAACCAAATAGCCATGATAGTTAAATAGCGACTTCATAGCATCGCCATGGTGGAATCGTGCTGTGGCGTCGCTATACATGCTATTTGATTTTTTTTTTATAATAGCGTATAATACTTCGAAAAGAGATAAGTTAATAGTATGGCATTGTTATAACTTATAATACTTATACGTTATAACATTTTTATAACTTATAAGTTAACTTCTAAGTTACAAAACCCCAACTTATAAGTTACAAATCCTCTCTCTTGTCACGGAAGCTACCAACACCAATGTCAATAACACTACGGGTACTTATTATTTCATATTATAATATTCCATATTTGTTGATATTTCTATTTACTTATACTTACCATATTGCGAATTTGTTAATGTTCCATATTTGATTTGTATTCATTGATATTTGTTTATGCCTAGAACATAAGATCCTCAATATTAGAATCAAAGTACGATACTTAAGTAGTTGATTTTTTTCTTCCTATATAAAAAATATTAAAAAAAAAAAATACTACTAATAATAATAATAATTTTTTAAATAAAAATAAATTAAAAAAATAATGCATAGTCTCGTCATTACTTCACCATGGCCACACCATGGCATAGTGAGCATCTTCGCCATGAATTTGCTACACCGCCTTAACTACTCTACTATTAAGTACCCGACATGAACACTGCCAGCAGTATTTAGGTCAATCTTTCATTCCTTGAACCTTGGGAGATGCATAGATATTTCTTAGCAACAAATTAGTGAAAGGTCAAAAGTGTCCTTTCACTGATTTGAGTGCTCATAAATAGCTATGCACTTCCCGAGGCTTGACCATTTTGGTAGAAGGAGATTAACCTGAGTAGCGAGTACTACCAGTGGTGCTTAACCAACTTGTCTGGCTTCCCCTCCCCATGTTTTTTTTATATCATCTTGAGCATTATTTTGCAATTTTTTATTTTTTTGGTGTGGATTGTGTATTCTAAACATGGGGTGGCGTTCCTTTCATGGGCGCCCAATCCTTAATAGCAGAAATCTTCTATCCAAGTTACTTCTTTTGTATCATATGTTGCTCTTCGTGCCACCAACAACTATTTCTATCTTTACTCCATCAAGCGTACTTTTTATAGCCACAAATTTCACACCATATCTTCTTCTGTTAAAGTTTTTGTATTATCTATGTTGTGAAGCATTGGGTGAGTCGAACTAATTTGACAAACAAGTAAACATTTTTTGTATATTGTTTTTTAATGCATTTTGTATTGGATAATGTTACAATTTTACTTGCTTTGTTGCCTTAAAAGAATTGTTTAAATTTATAGTTTATAGTGCAAAAAATGTACGCTACATATCCAAATAGGTTGGCTCTCAGATGATAAAAACCTTTTTTTATAAATATTTAAATTTTCAATATATTTTGCATGTTCGTTTTCTCAGTGTAGCATCTTTACAAGAAATCGTTATGGCGTTTGTCGCTTCTAAGGCCTTTTTGGTTCTTCTGCTTCCAGTAATAACTTTTAACACAGGTGCAATTGTAATGTGTGCAATTTGGTATAGAAGAAAATAGGATTATTTTTATTGAATTATACTCAACGACTATTATTGTTTCTTGTGTGCATTGATATCAATAATCATATTTTTTTGTCCAATCAAAGACAATGATATCAGAATTGTATAACTAACAGGTTGTTGTACTAGCTGCGCTGTTCGAGTAAAATCTGGACAAATTAGACAACCTGAGGCTCTTGGAATATCTGCTGAACTTAAATCCAAGGTCACTGTACTTCCATTGAAGATAATTTATGTAATGGATACGTAATACTTTTCATTCTTACTTACCATGTTATGAACTCTAAGGTTGCTACAATTTCATTGAAGGGTATCTGATGTGGTGCCTCACTCTTTTCTGAAGTTTCGTTAAGGCTAATGCCCAATATTACAATTTTTTTTAAATGTTAAGAAACAAAACCAAAAATATAGTGTTATGACTTTACTTTATTTATTTATTTATTTTTAATTTCAAAGTTAACTGCTATACTTCATAAACTTTGATTAGCAAAATGAACATCAGCCTATGAAATGTTAGTCGGAGATGAAATAATGTGCCCTTTGTCGCTAATTGGCCCTAGTAGGACTAGGTTATACCTTGATTTATTATTTAATTATTTTTTATAATCTCACTTATCATCAGAGAAGGGAAGGAGGAGACATTGATGTTGATCCTAAGGAAGATTATATCGTGGAATGTGAGAGGATTGGGGGAAGTGGAGAAAAGGCAGAAAATTAAAAACTTTCTTAGAGATGAAAAAGCTGAAATTTTGCTTTCCACGAAACCAAATGGAATGTCTGCCGGTCCAAAGTGATATCATCAATGGAAGGAAATCAGTGAGAATGGGAATCAGTAGATGCAATAGGGACAATGGGGGCTTGCTGTCTATTGGGGATTCCCGATTGCTAGAGGTCCTTCAAGTGAAAAGAGGAAAATTCTCACTGAGTGTCGAGGTCAAGGACAAAGAGTCAGGAAAAGAATTGGTCTTCACAAATGTATATGGACCAACGAAAAAAATGGAGGGATGATTTTTGGTTGGTATTAAAGAGAATGAGATATGCCAAGGTGAATTGAGGGAGGCTTCAATATTATAAATTTTTTGAGAAAAAAAAAAGGGATGCCAAATGAACTCGAGCATGTAAACTTCTGTCAATTTATGATGGATTATGAACTGGTAGACATTTTGATCCTGAGCTTGAAATTCACTTGGACAAACAGACAGGAAAACCCGACGATGTTGGTTGGTCAGATTCATATGTTGTGGTGAATGGGAGCTGTGTTATAGCAACCTTGAACTAGTGGTGCTACGAGGCCCATATCGGATCATTCTCCAATCATGTTGAATATTGGGGCAGGAAAGATATCCCAACCTTGTTTAGTTTTGAGTATACGTGGCTAGCAGATGATGATTTGAAAGTTAGTAAAGACATGGTGGAAAGTTTAGACTATAGATGGTGGGGCACAAAGTGAGGTTTATGACAAAATTAAGGTTTCTCAAATTAAGAGATAAAAAAAGGTAGAATCAGGAAGTGTTTGGGAATGCACAAAGGGGAATGGTAGGAATGCTTAGAGAGATTGAGTTGATCGACAAATTGGAGGAGGAAACACCAGTTTCACCAAGGAAGGGGAGGGGAAAATCATTGATGGAGGAGTAAAATTGAAGGTGAAGGAGGAGGAAATTTGTTGGAAGCAAAAGACCAAAGTGGCTAGAAGAGAGTAATGAAAGCACTAAATTCTTCCATGCAATGGCTAATGAACGAAAAAGGATCAACACAATAAAACAATGGGATAATGGCTCCTGACCGACATTTAAACACCAAACTGGTGTTTAAATGATCTTACACCACTAAACTAGAGCCTTTCATGCTACACCGTTGATTTGTAAGCATTTTGGGGAGCTCCTACAGGGGACATTATGAAAATCTTTGAGTAAGTATTAGGAATGGAAAGATGGCCAAATGTTGGAATAATACGTTCCTGACAATTATCTAAAAATAAATGGGGATGGAAAATCGAAGGCTACCACCCTATTAGTCTGCTTGAGAGAGTTTATGAAATCATTGCAAAGGTGCTAGCAAATAGAATTAGATCTCGACGGGGAAACTCATATCTCCAAATCGAAGCGCCTTTCTAAATAGCAGAAAAATCCTCGATGGTGTGGTTGTGGCCCATGAATGCATCGAAACTGGTGATAAGTTGAGCATGACTGGAATCATTCAAATTGGATATGGAGAAGTCACACAATAGGATAAATGAAAATTCTAGACTATATGCTAGGCACAATGAGATTTAGTGACCTCTGGAGGAGGTGGATTAGGAGTTGTATATCAACGGCGACGTTCTCAATCATGGTCAATGGATCCCCCAAGGATTCTTCGCAAGCTCCAGGTGGTAATATAGGGAGCAGACCAAAGTTATTCAGGGGTGATGTCAACTGTGGATGGTAGATAGATGATCACGCATTTCGCAGATGACACCATTATCTTTCTTGGCACAAATGAGAGAGAGTTTCGAATTATTAAGGCAATCATTCGATGCTATGAGGCAATTTCAGGGCAAAGAATGAATATTGAGAAGACCACGATCTTTGGGGTTAAGGTGGATGAGGAGATGATCAAAAGACTAGCAATGGTTGTGGGGTGCAAATGGGGACGTCTCCCTTCCACCTATCTGGGGATCCCGCTATGCCTCGATAAGATGCCAGTATTCATGTGGAGCCCAGTTGTGGAACGCTTTGATAGAAAATTAGCAGGAAAGGAAGATGCTTTGTTGTCAAAAGGTGGACGCGTAACATTGATAAAATCAACACTATCAAATCTGCTGATATACTACATGTCGGTATGTGAATGTCCATAGATAGTGGTGAAAAGTCTAGAGAGCATTCAACGAAATTTCTAGTAGAGTGGTGGAAAGTCCAGGGAGAAGTTTCATGTGATTAATTGGGAGGTAGCTAGGCTAGCTATGTGGGATGGGGGATTGGGAATCAAAGCATTGGAACATTTTATTGGACCTTACTAGGGAAGTGGCTATGGATAATGAGTGAGGAAAAAAAGAGTGGTGGCTTAGGGTATTGTGGACAAATACGACAGAGAAAATTCGGGATGGGGTGTTAGAGGTCCTAAGGTAGAATGGGATAGGGTTGGTGGGAAGGAGTCCATATAATCAGAGAGAGCTTTGTGAAAGGTATTAGCTTCTGTGTGGGAAAGGGAAACAAGGTTAGTTTCTGGAAGGGTAGGTGTGTGGTGAACAAGCATTTACACAAAGGTTCCCTAGGATCTTTGGTTTAGCGATAGACAAAAATGTGCAGGTTGAGAATGCTTGGGGAAGAGATCGAAAGGGGCCTTGGTGGGATATCCGGCTATGCACGAACCTTAGAGAGGAAGAGGAGGGGGGATTATTAGAAATGCTGATATGAGAATGGATGAGAGTAGGCTTGATAGAAGGGTGTGAAACTGGGAGAAAAGGGAGATTCACATTGAGGTTGTTTATAACTTCATGACTAGGTGACCTCTAATAGAACTCCGATAGGTTTCGTTGTGGAAGACAGAGGCCCACTAAAAGATCAGGTTTTTCACATGGGAGGCAGCCTGGTGAAGAATCATAACTTCTGTGCAACTATATAAGAGGGGATAGGTGGTTCCCAAAAATTGTCTATTTTTTGGTGGGGAAGAGGAAATTGTGGAGCATCTACTCTTTGACCGTCTGTTTGCAGGACCAATTGAGCCTCTCTACTTGCTAGCTTCAGAGTGGACTTACGCTTAGGGGAATCTTGCGCCAAGATTCTGGCGAAATGGTTAGAGTTCCCTTTCTTGTTTCTGAGGTTGTTTCCGATAATAGTCTTCTGGGAGATTTGAAAATAATATAATAAGAGAATTTTGTGAAAAGAAGTATGGCACATGTAGGGAAGTGTTAAGTTTGGTCTGAGATGATCTCATATGGTAGTGCATAGCTTCTCCGAGAAGCCTCGCCTCATCCACAAAGGAGATACTTCGAGACTGGGAGCAGCTTCACCCACCATAGGGATAGGATAGTTGGTCTTCAAGTTAGGTGGTTGCCCGGTGGCCGTGGTATCTCACGAGGCATGGAGGCATCATGGCTATGAGATCTTACTCTCATTTTATGCTTGTATTTCCATGGATTCTTTGTGTATCTTTGTTTTTTTTTCTTTTTCTTTTCCTGCCGAGCACCTCTCCCGACCTCCTTGATCTGTTGTAACTCATTTTCATTAATGAAAATTCGGCATTGCACTGATAAAAGAACAGTTTAATTCAGTTTGAAACATAGATATTAAAATCTAAATCTTTCGTTAGCGACATATACACCACCCTACACAAATCCAATTGAAGATGAAATTTATTCCCTTGCTATGAGGCCAAATGGAAGTCTCATGTAAACATAATCTACATGGCGATGAATCTATAATATATCTTACAGCTTCTTTTTTTTTTTTTTGGGCACGTATGCAATTGAATCCCTGACCTCATCACTGCATGCTTGAGTGTCACCATTGAGGAAAGCCTGAATTCTGTAAGTCATTTTGTAATTTCATTTGAATTATGCATTTCATATTAAATTTAGTAATAATACAATGGGGATACAAATGAAACAATTGATGATGCAAGTTGAATAATAAAGGCAAAGAAATATAGAAAAAATACGCAAAAACTCTCCTCTCAATAGTAAATTTGAGTCCATTATGAGAGTTCTCTCAGAGTCCACTCCCACTACTGCTAATTTATGAGGAATTGGGAACTCCTATTCGAGCTTCTGGGTTAGAGAAGCAGATTTTAGTAATGACTTAGCCAACTAGACCATGCCTCCCTACATCCAAGTCGGTTATGTATGATACCAACATAAGGAAAAGGATGCCCTCACAAATACCCACATGGAGATCGGACTAAACATTTCTAGAAATTTAGGATAGGGATATGGGTACTGGTATCTTCATTGCATTCAACATATTATGTAGTACATATGATATCAACCTCTAGGTCCGAAGTTCAATTCCAGCTTATCTATAAAAAAAAATAGATAATACATATGATATTGTACGTTTTAGATATATGCATTTTTCTGTCTTTATGTTGTAATAGTATGCCATGCCCAAAAAATAAGATAAGTATTAGAAGTTCAGAAATTAACGTAAATACCAGATTTGCTAAACATACAAGCAAGGATCAAAATCTTGTTTTTTCGATACGTATTATCCAGCCCCAAAACCGATACGTATCGGTTCCGGACGATACTCTCTGATTTTTTCCCAAAAAAAAAAAACAAAAAAACAAAAAAAACATTAAAACCGATAATTTCAAATTATCGTCCGATACGAACGATAATTTGATTGTTTTTTTAGGGGGGCGATAAAAACCCATTGTATCGTATCGGTGAGGTCCAAAACCGATACGTATCGGTATCGGACGATATTTTGATCCATGCATACAAGACAATGATTTTGGGCCTGTATGATAATGGAAGGTTATTGCAACCTCAAGGTTGCAGGTTCGAGCCAGCTTACCTATAAAAGAAAAGCATTCAAGACAATAATGGGGTTTAGCTGATGTTTTTACCATTTTGGTAAGTATTATTCTAATTATTACACACTTTTTGTAGTTTGGTTGAGATAGATTCTGATTTTTATACCTTTTTGGTTGCCTTCTCCTACAATCATAATCTGTGGGAATTTACTAGAATCAATAGGGGTTAGCTGAACTATGATTTTTATGCATGTAATGGTCGCTAAGACAACCTAAATCGTAGGGATCATTGTAGAGATGACTATGACCCCGAAGTTCAACTCCTTAAGAACGTCCAAGTTGAGATTCCGACTTTCGATGGAAGAATGGACCCTGCCATCTTCCTCGATTGACTTTCTGACATGGACCAACACTTTGATTGGTATGCCATGAATGACAACTGTTGCGTTAGACTCGCTAAGATGAAATTGGTTGGTCAAGCTCAACTTTTATGGCTCAATGTTGAGCGCATTAGGGTGAACCCAGGTTGTCCTCCCATTACCTGTTGGGACGACATGAAGGAACGACTTACTGAGAAGTATGCTCCTTTATCATACCACAAATGCCTCCTCGACCAGTGGCAAAATTTACGTCAAGGTAGTATGCCCGTGACCGATTACATTGCCAAATTTGAAGAGTTCATGATGAGGGCAAAAGTATCGGAAGATCCTGAAATCACTGTCTAGATTCCACACCGGATTGAGACTTGAATTGCAAAAGGAGTTGATTTGTCGCCCCGTAGAAACTCTTGAAGATGTTATGCCGTTGTGCAAGATCTTGAATGGTATTTGAAAACTACGGTGGTGAAGAGAACCGAGCCACAATATAGTGGTCAACGATCCGGTGAGGGACGATTTAATCCTCCTCCCAAACTTACACAACCTGCCCCTACCAATTCTAAGTTTGAAAAGGGAAAAGGTGTAGTCGGAGGATCCTCAAGGGTAAATTCTCAAGTAAAGTGCTATAAATGTCATAGGATGGGACACTTTGCCGCCCAATGCCCTACGAAAGAACCCCAAAGGACTCTCTTCATTGAGGGAGAGGAGGATGATGATGAGGTAGTGGTTGAAGAGGAAGTATTTGAACTAGTTAGCACACCCAGTGATGAGGAGGGTGATGCTGTTGGTCATGCTTTAGTTGTGAGGTGTGCCCTTGCACAGCCTCAACGGGATGAAAAGGATGACTGGCGTATGGAGAACATCTTCCACACCTATGCCAGATTTGGTAAAAAGAATTGTAGAGTCATCGTGGATAGCGGTAGTTGCACTAACGTAATATCAACTCATGCGGTACACCGCTTAGGGCTTACACCTGAAGCCCACCCAAGACCTTATAAAGTCGCATGGGTCAATTCTTCATCCATTCTCGTGGTTTAAAAGGTGTCGTAACCGATTATGCTAGCTCTTATTCGGACACCTTATGGTGCGATGTGGTGCCGATCGATGTGGGTCATATCATTTTGGGAAGGACGTAGCTCTATGACATGGGCGTGACTCTTTCTGGTCAATCAAACATATGCGCGTTCATGCATAAGGACAAAAAGATCACTTTACACCCTTTACCTCCCAAAACACCATCGACCAACACAGTTGAAAAGAAGAGTGAATCTTCTAAATCTATTAATATTGTGAGCCCTTCTGAGTTCGAGAAAGCATCGATAGATGAGAGTGTGGTGTACGTAGTTGTCACCGTAGAGAGTGCTCTCGAGTCGGCGAGCGAGTGTCCCAAGGAGGTTGAGCCAATCCTAAAAGAGTTTACGGATGTCTTCCCTGAAGACTTACCAAACAAACTCCCTCCTCTGCGTGATATCCAACACGCCATAGACTTGGGTCCCGGATCTACCTTACCGAATCTGCCCCACTATAGGTTGAATCCGGTTGAGCACGTCGAGTTGACTCTGCAAGTCAATGAACTCCTTCAGAAAGGGTTCATCCAAGAGAGTTTGAGCCCGTGTGTCGTACCTGCCCTACTCACTCCTAAGAAAGATGGTACGTGGCGCATGTGTGGATAGCTGTGCAATCAATAAGATTACAGTTAAGTATCGGTTTCCCATACCAAGGCTTGATGACATGCTCGATATGATGGTTGGTGCCAGTATCTTTTCAAAGATAGACCTTAAGAGTGGCTACCATCAAGTCCGCATCCACCCCGGTGATGAGTGGAAAACCGCCTTTAAGACTAAGGATGGTCTTTATGAGTGGATAGTCATGCCATTTGGGCTTTCTAACGCCCCGAGTACTTTCATGTGACTCATGACCCAAGTACTGAGACCGTTTTTCGGCAAATTCCTTGTTGTTTATTTCATTGACATCTTGATCTACAGTCATGACAAGGAATGCACCTTGTTGCTTCATTATAAGCTTGTTTGCAAATTTCAAGAAATGCACCTTCATGCAACGTTCTGTTGTTTTCTTGGGATTTATTATCTCAGCCAATGGAATGCTCGTGGACCCCGAAAAGGTGAGAGTCATTGTGGAGTGGCCCGAGCCTAAGAACATACACGATGTCCGTAGCTTTCATGGTTTGACTACTTTTTATTGTCGCTTCATTATAAGCTTTAGCACCATCATGGCCCCAATTACTGATTGAATGAAAAAGGGAGACTTTAAATGGGGCAAAGCGGCGACAAAAGCCTTTGTTGAGATCAAATAATGAATGAGTAGTGCTCCCGTTATGCGATTGCCGGACTTTTCTAAAGTCTTTGAAGTCGCATGCGACGCTTCAGGTGTAGGCATAGGAGGAGTGCTTAGCCAAGAGGGTCACCCCGTGACCTATTTTAGTGAAAAACTTAACGAGGCGAAGCAAAAATACTCCACCTATGACAAGGAGTTTTATGCGGCCGTTCGATCTCTTTAGTATTGGAAACATTACCTTAGACTGCAGGAATTTGTGTTGTTTTCTGACCATGAAGCCTTACGCTTTCTTGCTTCACAGAAGAAGTTGAACCCAAGGCACGCAAAATGCGTTGAGTACCTTCAAGGGTTCACATTCGTGTTAAAACATAAGGCCGGTGCTGAAAATAAGGCCGTTGATGTACTTAGTCGGCAAGTGGTGACTTTGAGCACAATGAGCACCGAGGTCGTCGGGTTCAAAAAGTTAAAGGATGAGTACCCCGAGTGCCCAGATTTTGGGGTTGAGTACACTGCTCTCCTTAGTAACCCGACCGGCACACACTCCGTGTACACCATCCAGGATGGGTACTTGTTCAAAGGCAATCGCCTTTGCATCCCTCGCACTTCATTGCGTGACTTTCTCATTTGGGAGTTACATGCTGGAGGGATGGCCGGACATTTCGGGCGTAATAAAACTGTTGCGCTCGTAGAGGATAGGTTCTTTTGGCCTAGCCTAATGAGAGATGTCGCCCGGGTCGTTAAGCATTGTCGTACTTGCCAAGTGTCAAAACAGACCAAACAAAATATCGGCTTGTACACCCCGTTACCCGTGCCACACACACCTTGGCAAGACCTCTCTATGGATTTCGTGCTTGGACTTCCTAAGACTCCTAGGAAGCACGACTCCATTTATGTCGTAGTGGACCGATTTTCCAAAATTGCCCACTTCATTCCTTGTTCCAAAACCTCCGATGCATCTCATATTGCTAAATTAATTTTCGCGGAGGTAGTGCGTCTTCATGGGTTGCCCAAAACCATTGTGTCTGATAGGGATGTTAAATTTACGAGTTATTTTTGGAAGACCCTTTGGCACATGATGGACACATTGCTCCAATTCTCTACAGCTTACCACCCTCAAATGGATGGCCAAGCCGAAAGCACCAATAGGAGCCTTGGGAATCTACTTCGTAGTCTTGTCGGTGATCATGTTAGGACTTGGGATACGATTTTACCCACAGCTGAGTTTGCATATAATAATTCTGTCATAGGCATGAGTCCTTTTGAGATAGTGCATGGTCATAGGCCTAGGACCCCATTAGACTTGATCCCCATGTTTGCATCCCATAGAGTGTCAGAGTTTGCTGATGCATTTGCACAACATATTCATAGCTTGCATGCCGAAATTAAACAGAAAATTAATTCAAGCAACAGTCAATATAAATTATCTGTAGATGCTCACAGACGTTCTAAAGAATTTCACATGGGTGATTATGTGATGGTCCGGGTTAAGCCTGAGCGGTTCCCATTGGGATCCGCAAAGAAGCTCCAATCTCAAGTCGCTGGGCCTTTTAGAATTTTGGCTGAGTGGTCCTAATGCATACGTGCTTGAGCTTCCTCCAGATACGAGGATTAGTTCAACGTTCAACGTGGAGGACTTGGTTCCTTATTTGGGTTTCACTCCAGCCACCTCCTAATCCCAGCCCCAATCCAACCTTGCAACCCATACCTCTTCCTTCCCCAAGCAAACAGAGAACATATGAGATAGAGGATATAATCAATGATCATGTCGTCTCTACACATGACGGAGGATTCCAAAAATACTTGGTTAAATGGGTCGGCAAATCGGAGTCCGAAAACACTTGGGCCCACGAGAATGAAGTTCGCCGCTTGAACCCCGACCTGCTAGACATCTACCACGAGCGTGTTTCATCGGTGATGAAACCTTTTTGGTCAAGGAGAATTGACGGGGACGCCACATACATGGACATTGGATTCGGACCACATCGTTTCTATCGGTGTCGGAAGAAACGTAGAGGAAGCCCGAGTACCGCGAGGAGAACAACGCAGTAGGGATACACTTGATCAGTACCACGTGCGTGTTTCATCGGTGATGAAACATTTTGAGTGGAGGAGAATGATGGGGAACGGCAAAATCGAACAGCAGAGGGAGCGAGCACTTAAAGTCAAGCGAGCGATGATAATCCTCATGTGCAAGCTACGGAGACAACTTTAAAGTCGCACGAGTGATCACATAAGGTCGCGCGAGCGAGACTTGCGCGAGCGATGATAATTCTCGCTCGAGCGAGCTACGACACAACTTCAGACGAAAATTTATGTGAAATTTCATTTTTTGTGTTTTATTAGTATTAAAACTCTCTTATTTCGAACTTAATTATTGGTGGCCTATATATAGAGTCTTGTAAAGACTTTTAGTTAGTTAATTGATTATAAAATGCTTTTATGCTCGAGTAATCTTTGCTTGAGATGGGTTTGGTGTGAGACCAAGGGAGTGATTCCCATATATCTTCTGATTTATTGTCTTCAACTTGCGTGATCTCTTATATTTGCTATCTTTCAATCTGTGTTTGCTTCTCTAAACCATAACCTAATTGTTTCCTTTCAAATCCAAAACCCTAAACCTGTTTTGAAGCCCTAAACCACACAAAGCCAATACCCTTTCCAAACCCACAAACCAATCTAAAGTCATAAGCCTTTTACAAACCCTAATTCCCTTTTACAACCCGATTTGGAATCCGTGAATCTACATCGGTCTGAAGACGAGCGCCTACGCCTAGAACAACTAGAGTCCTATCTCTAGGCCGATCTCGCCTCGACTTTAAAAGTACTTGCGCATTGGACTAGACCCTACCTGGATCTTGTGTGATCTACCCATCAAAATTCTGCAAAACCCTAAAGGTATCGAAGATAATTTTGTGATTAAACTTGATTTAATTTCATTAATTTCGGCAAATCTGCATAAAAATCATATTCCGCATTTTAGGGTCGTTGTCCCGCGTCAGTTTTGGTATCAAAGCCCTAGGTTTTCTAGGTTAGGGCATATTGTGTGTTACTTTAATTTTCATTGCATCTTCCTTCAGTTTATGTGTGCACGTCATGTGTTTGACAAAATTCCTCATCCATTGTGGTTCATGTTTGTATGACATTTAGCACCCGTGTTAGAAAGCCGTATTCACCATGAGGCACTCGCGTCCAAATTATTGGCAAAGTCCCATAAGTCGTGATGAAACTAGAGTTTGGGGATACCCTCATCATCGTGAACTTGAGTACGACCCTTCCGAGAAGTTTCTAAAATCTATTCGGGATGAAGTTCCAAATTTTGAGGGTATGACGAACCCTAAAACCTTCATAGAGTGGTTGTCTAGTGTAGAAGAGTATTTTGATTGGTATGGTGTACCAGATGAGTACAAAACTAGAGTAGTGACAACAAAGTTTAAGGGTAATGCCGAGATTTTTTGGATTCATATAGAACTTCGTGTTGAGTTTCGTCGGATTAAACCCATCTCCACATGAGAAGATATGAAGGAGACACTTATTGAAAAGTATGTTCCTTTGACACACCGTCACCTTCTACAGAGTTTGAGAACCAAGACAAATAAGTGTCCTGATTGTCTTAAGTGTCAAGGGCTTGGACACTTTATATACCAATGCCCCACAAAATTTTCCCCTCCAAATTTATTGACTGAAAGCGAAAGTTCCAAGGGGCTGAAAAATATGAAAGTAGAAGAGGAAGTGTATGACCCTAGAACTATGATAAGTGAAGAGGAGATGGAAGAAGCTAATGAAAGTCTAGTTTGTATTGAAACGACTTCTATTTCTCATGTGAGTAGTGATGTTGAGTCTCCCACACGTGAGTCAGACCCACACAAGAATCTACTGAGTCGCATATGCATGATTTGTTGGTGCCCATAGAACCCGTTGTGCACGAGTCCTTGTCGGTGGTAGAGTCACATGCACCTGAGAGTATCGAGTCCATAGATACACTCACACATCATAGTCTCGAGTTACATTCCGCTTTACATTCCGAGTCTTGTTGTGAGTCAAGTTTTGAGTCTCATTCTATATTGCATGCTGAAATTAAATACAAGATTAATTCAAGCAACAATCACTACAAATTATCTGCTGATACTTCGCCTACCGAGAGTACATGGGCCAATGATGAAAGAGCTTGCCACTTGAGTTCTCGTCATCCCGACCGATATCGCGATCACACTTCATCGGGGATGAATTCCTTCAGGTCCAGGAGAGTTGATGAGAAGCTTCAAAAATATTTGGTAGAATGGATTGGCGAGCCGGGTTATCAGGTTCATCAAGGAGAGGATTACCGTCCCGCTACAATCAACCGAGATGCAGATCATACGTCACTAGGAGCCGAGATTGTTTGGGCTAGTTGCAAGGAGTTCCACCGTGCAAGTTTCGGTACACTTGATCAGTATCACGTGCGTGTTTCATCAGTGATGAAACATTTTGAGCGGAGGAGAATGATGGGGAACGGCAAGATCGAACAGCAGAGGGAGCGAGCACTTAAAGTCGTGCGAGCGATGGTAAGCGCAAGCTACAGAGACGACGTTAAAGTCGCGCGAGCGATCACTTAAGGTTGCGCGAGCGATGATAATCCTCGCTCAAGCGAGCTACGGCACGACTTCAGACGAAAATTTATACGAAATTTCCTTTTTTGTGTTTTATTATTATTAAAACTTTCTTATTTCGAGCTTAATTATTGGTGGCCTATATATAGAGGCTTGTAAAGACTTTTAGTTGGTTGATTGATTATAGAATGCTTTTATGCTTGAGTAATCTTTGCCTGAGATGGGTTTGGTGTGAGACCAAGGGAGTGATTCTCATATATCTTCTGATTTATTGTCTTCAACTTGCGTGATCTCTTATATTTGCTATCTTTCGATCTGTGTTTGCTTCTCTAAACCATAGCCTAATTGTTTCCTTTCAAATCCAAAACCCTAAACCTGTTTTGAAGTCCTAAACCACACAAAGCCAATACCCTTTCCAAAACCACAAACCAATCTAAAGTCATAAGCCTTTTACAAACCCTAATTCCCTTTTACAACCCGATTTGAAATCCGTGAATTTACATCGAACTGAAGACGAGCGCCTACGCCTGAAAAAGTTAGAGTCCTATCTCTAGGCCGATCTCGCCTCGACTTTAAAAGTACTTGCGCATCGGACTGGACCCTATCTGGATCTTGTGTGATTTACCCATCAAAATTCTGCAAAATCCTAAAGGTATCGAAGATAATTTTGCGATTAAACTTGATTTAATTTCATTAATTTCGGCAAATTTGCATAAAAATCATATTCTGCATTTTAGGGTTGTTGTCCCGCGTCAACCTCTCATAAAAGATTCTAGAACTGCAGATGATTTATAAACCAACTACGTACAAATGTAGAAAGATTTGAGAGAAGTAAAACAATAATGAACTAAAATTACAATTTATGTACAAAGCGGGGGACATATTAAGTTGGCTCACATGTTCACCTAATTGGTAGATGGAGACTGGAGTGTTTGCTTATAATTCATCTTTGTATCTTGATATAAGGAAATGATTGAGATCAGTGAGTTTATGGACACTAGAGAGAATTCAGGTTAAAATCCACTTGGTCCATTGAGTGTAACTGTTTTCAAGTCTTTCATCACCTAGTTATTTGATGGGAAGAGAAAAAAGAAAGTAATGGTCGTAAATTGAAAAAGAAAGAGACCTGGACCCATTCTTGGATCCATTTGGCAATGGCTAAGCCTTTGATAGGATAAGATCTACACATCTAAGACGTGTCTATGAAAACATTGACAAGCTGAGCAGCCAAAGCCAGACTGAGTACAGGGGTTGTTCAGTTGTGTTGTCACAGCCTAGATCAGACCTGTCCATTCAAAAGAAAAATTGGCAAATAGCTGATGCGATTGCCTTCATGGAGCTTTTTTATTTTTTATTATTTATTTATTTATTTTCCCTTAAAGCAGGCCAAAAGATTCCAAGTCATCTTCTGAGGTTGGAGTGTGATTGTGTTGCTCTGATAGGAAGTTGATATCATCTGATTCAATCAGTAGAACACTCATGTGGGCAATCCCAATGTAATAGGCAGTTCACCAGTCAAACACAACTCAATCATGCACTCCTACATACGTATATAATGGGTGCACCACTGCCTTTTTTGTGGTCTTGAGCACCTCACAATTCTTTCTCTTCCTTATCGATTTTTCCTCCGAATATACCCCCGAACTTGCCAGATTTTTCCGAATTTTAACCTCACCAAATTATTACCGAACCCCGACTTGGTGACTATGGTTACCATACACCAGCTCATTGTCACTGTCGGAAATGCCATTGGATAATGGTAAATAATAACAGAATAATTGTGGGAAGATAGCCATACCTACATTAAGAAGTATTTTTTTAACCAAGATTTTGGAGAAATTCTTCGAATAGGTAGTCCGCCGAACTTTTTGCCAACTATTTGATTGATTCATCAATGCTTTGAATTTTTCTCAATTTTTTCCAAATTTGAAGAAATTTTCTGCTTTTCTATCATGGTGATACATGCTTTAATCATACTTCTTATTTTATATATATATATATCTATCCTGCCAAAATCTAAGTTTCATTTATAATAACAAAGATTACATAAGTGAGAGCACTAGCTCATGTACTCTATTAAGGAGTAACAAAAAAAATAATTAGACAAGCTATCTCTAAGTTTCATTTGATTTACTTTCTTGTAAGTTTGTTGGCTTATTTTCTTCAATAAAATTTACCTTAAAAAAGATCTGCTCAAAATGCCGAGCACTTCTTCCAAGAGTATCATCCAAAAACTCTCAAGTGAGAGGGACTTACATGAAAAAATGGAAACAGTGACATGGATTTCTGAAATATTATCCTAGTAGGGTGAATCGCTTGTGTCTCTGCATGCTCATTTTCAGAATGTATCAGGGCATGTTTGCTATAAGGTGGTAGATCTTTAAGTCCATAGATCTGCTTGAGTTATTTGATTTCTTAACGATTGATATAATATTTTCATTCAGGGGTATGCTCTTCTCTGTGTGGGATTCCCATCTTCCGACATTGAGGTTGAAACTCAAGATGAAGACGAGGTAAAATCAAGTGGAAGTCGCATTTACCATTAAAAATAGACTGATATTCATTTTTTACTTATCTTAATCAATCTCTTGTATTTTTTATTTGCCATGAAAGTATGAATTCCTGTTAATGTACCAGGTATATTGGCTTCAATTTGGACGATATTTTGCCAAAGGGCCAATCGTAAGTTTCCTTAGCCTAGTCTTATGAAAGATTGAATTCCTAATATAACATAATTTTTAGGTGTTTGCGTGTTGCCCTTCCAAACAATCTCGTGGTTTCCCATGCTATCGATTCAAAATTTTCTCATGCCCTTTTTTAGTGTCATTAATTTCTCATGAATTACTGCTGTTCTATTACCAGAAGTTCAATTTATAAGTTCCTTGATACTCATCGGATTTTTTCCAGTTTTTGTCAGCTTTCCAGTTTGTTAAAGGCTTGTCTGATTCCTATTCCTGTGCTATTTGTCGATCTATTTCTTGATCACAGGATAGAGATGACTATGCACTAGAATTGGCTATGGGTGATGAGTAATACAAGCTTGATAACGCAAACATAGGGATTCCAGCTCAACAAAGAAGCATTGCCTAAAGGCTTTCATGTGTCATTTCTTTTGTTGCCTTCATCTATTGTATTTTATATTCTTATATGAGTAGACATTATCAATGATTTCATAGATGCCGTTGTCTGTCGAGATAGTCGGGAATCCAAACGCCTTATTGCTGATCTTTTCTATCTCATTGTTCTTACATAGGTGATTCTAACAGCGTCCTTTTCATGATCAGACGGTTTTAGGATGTGAGGATTCTATTTCCCATCAGCTTCAGCTGTCTGGATGTTTTCATCACTTGATCACGAGGGACTTCTGTTGGATTGAAACATACCTCAATAAAAAAAGGGAGGAGAATACATAGTAAAATTCCAAAATAAACATTAGCAAATCAGCAAATTTGCTGCTGATAAAGTTATTTTGACTACTAATGCCCATGAAAATTGGAAAATATAAAAATGTTAATATTTACGTACTCAGAACCACCCGAGTGTGGGTCAATCATCATGAAGTGCCCAATTGTTATGAACATACAAATCAGTGGAACTACATTTGTGACTTTTTGCTGATTAAGCGCCAAAAAATTCTACATAATGAGAATTATCTCATGACTATTTATTTATTTAGTTTTAATTTTTTTAATGCAATGCGCCATAGACAGCCCAAATGTAATGCCTTCGCAACCTGCAAGCAGATAAGATCGGGAAGGATATCAACTGAGCTATCACTCAATTGATACTTTTTACTTAGTGCATTAGGTGGTACAACTCTTTAAACCATCCAAGCCATCAAGATTTGTAGCGAATTAAAGAGTGCCTGGAAATTTCTCCTTACAAGATGCATTATAAAATTAACAGTTGTGCATATTTTTGTAAAGTTAGAAATTGAAAGTGCACTACTTGGCGGCACCCTTCTGCAATAAATGGATCCCCTATAGGGTGTGTAAATCGGGAAATACTAGTGACATAGTGGGGGTGAGGGCATCCCTTAGGAAATAGTTCAAGCGTAACCTTGGGATCCCTTAGGGCATAGTCATAAAAAATTGTTGAATTTTAAAAAAATTTGAGAATAATTCACGAATCTAAGGTCCTCCGAATTAATCTTGAATTATTTGCGAATTTTTAGAAAATTCGCCTGATCACAAAAATTCGCGAATAATTCCCAAATTTTCAAAAAAAAGTTGTGGCTTATTATTTTTATTTTAAATTTTAAATCTTTTTATTTTTAAAATTTTCTCACCGATTTTTCCTTTGAATATTTCTCCGAACTTCCCGAATTTTCACCTCACCGGACTATTGCTGAACCCAGATTTGGTGACTATGCCTTAGGGAATAGTTCAAGCGTAACCTTGGGATACCCTAAGTTATTTCAAAAAAAAAAAAAAAAAAAGCGCACTACTTGGATGGTTAGGTCTTTTATATGTATATTTATTTGGTTTAGACATGTATCAATAATGGACAGCTTCATAAAAAAATATATAATAATGGGCGTCTAGTAAAGTACTTGAATTGATTAAATATTTGCATCACATGGCCTGAAAATGGACGATCAAAAACGTTATGGGATAATGGCTTTGACTAGGGTTCTCAATGGGTCGGGCCAGCCTCAAATTTGGCCCGCACTTGGCCTGACAAAAGTGATATTTTCTGTCAAGCAAACTTGGTCCGGTCTCCGGACCGGTCTAAACATGTTGTAACCCGGATCAATTCGGGTCGGGCTTGGGTTGAGTATTCCAACACTCAGCTTGCACCCAACTCGGATATTATATATATTATATTATATACTTATCATTTTAAAGTTATAAAAAAAATTCTTTTTAATTAAATATAATTTACTTAAATGCCCTGAGATTAATCGTTGTCCGTTATAATCATTTTGTAGCAGACCAAAATGAATATTTGAAAAAAGATATGTACCTAAGTTTCTATAATGTTAATATAATTATTTAATTAACATTCTTCAAACTTTTATTAGAAAAAAAAATAGTCCAAGCCCAACCAAATTTTATTAGAAAAAATTGCCTAAAAAAACAGCCCAATCAAATTTATTAAAAAAAATAGTTGAAAAAAGCCCAAAAAATGCCCAAGCCTAGTCCAGCCAGATAGGGCTTGGGCTTGGGCTGAGTACATCGCAATTCGGGTTAGAGCTGAGCTGAAAATTTTGAAAATCAAGGTCGGGTTGATCCCAGCCAGACCCTAGTCCCGCCCATTGAGAGCCCTAGCTGTGCCCAACACTTAAAACAGTAGATAGTTGTTTAAATGATCTTATGTCATTAAAGTTAGACTTTTAGTCTCACACCATTGAAGTGAGATTATTATTATGCCAGCTGATGAACATTTATGATGAATCTAAATTGACAATTTATCACGGGAACATATCTAAATCCATAGAAATATGTCTATGAGTGGATGCGAATCATTAAAATTGAAAACAACGGTTGATTTTGAAATCCACATACCAGATGATTTGAATCTCCCTAAAACACCATAAAATCTATAATCTATCAATTTAACGGTACGGATCAAACACAACTATAACCATTGATGGTGTATGGTCATTTAAAGAGCATTTTGGAGAGTCAAAACATGTTGGGGTGAATTTGAAGACCATGATTTAATGAATCTCCATCTCGCGTGATTCAAAAACCAAATCAGCCGGCCCGCGCATATGAGAGAGTGAAGGGGTCGGTTTCTTCTTCTTATCCATTGTAGTGGCGCCTGCAGCTTCTTCACTCCTCGTCGGCTGAGAATTGAAATTGAAAAAAAAAAAAAAAAAAAAAAAAAAAACTTGATAGATGAGATGATGCTGGCCAAATCGCCTCTTTCCTTCCCTGAGGTGTACCTCAATCTCATCAGAGATAGCCACAGGGGAACTCCACAAACCACTCGCCATTTCCAACTGAGAACCACCCTCACTAACGGTCGTGATTTCATCTGGAGCAAAAGAAAATGCTCGAAAGCGAGGTGTATCATCAGCGCTGCTGGATACACTCGACAGCCCACGGGAACGCCTGGGGCTTATCGTCTCACCGACGATGAAACGGGCGAGACTCTCATCGTATGGGGCGGAATTGACGACCCAGATGATTCTCAATTACCTTCAAAAGAGGTTCTCTCGTGGAAGCCTGTTAAATCTGCATCCGACCCTCAGAAACTGGCACAAAGCACCCACTCTGCTGGTGAGTTTTGCTTCAGTTTTTTTTTTTTTTTTTTTTTTAAATTTTGTGAAATAGTAATCTAGATTGAGGGAATTGTATTTGGATTTTCCTCATTAATTAATTGTTTTTTATCTTTTTATCCATATCCTACCAACAGGCGTGTGGTTATAATTTTGTTTATATAGCAGATATTATATTGGTCAACAATTGCCAACAATACTACATTTTTTGCCTCAAAAGTAGAATACAACTATACTCTACTGTATTGCAAACCACGTGGGGTTCAACTGTCTTTGGATGCTCAAGTTGCATAACATAGGAAATGCTAAATTCACTAACCCAAAATTCATAAATAAACATAAGAAATATATGATCGACTAAATTACATAATGTGCAACCATGGGCCTTGCGGCCCCTGTCGCGACAATTAGTAGAATATGGAGTAGCCACCCAGAGCTTTTGGTATCCCAGGATACCTAAATCAATATCATGTGCACCAAAGTGCTAAATTTGACTCCGGATTACTGGTCTACACCATATGCTCTAAGTAAGGACTTCGGTTACCGGTTGGGAAGTTACCAATATGTTTCTCTTTTCCAGTAGATATGACTCTTAAGAAAAGGGGTTTCTGTATTTTTTTTGTAGCCCATATCCTAATACATCTTGCATGAATTATACTATTAGACAATAAACTATCATGTCCAATTTTCATCGGTTGCAATTGATCCCTTCGACTGCCCATAGGAGTCTAATTGGTAACGATGACAAGATTTGAATGCGTTGCTTTTTATACCTAAAACACACTTGTTACCAACCTGCATTACGTCCCTTGCAATTGTTGTATAATGTCATTATAGAGAATCCCTGTCTTGTTTTCTATACCATTATTTCCTCTATCTTTATTCAATTTCTGTTGCCATTTCATTTTTTCTGGTCGCATATAAAATGCTATAGCTAACACGTTAAGTATCTCGCCTGGAGATTCCATTCACAATAATGAAAAAGAAGGAATTGATAGGGACCCACACAAGCGGTAGAGCACAATGTGAACAAATTTGAAGAAAAAAAGGCTAATATAATCATTCAATGTAGTTGGAGGGTTCACTTGTTTGTAGTTACTTTGCACTAGTTTCCTTGATTATAACTTTGTTTTTTCAATTGTAATGAATATGTTGCAAATAGTTCTCTTTTATCTTGCTTTGGCATCGAAGAGCCTTTTTATGAAAGAAATGCTTCCAGAGGGACTTTTATTTAATCATGTCTCACCAATAATCCCAGTAATTAATGTTAAAAAAAAATGAGCAAAGTATTTTCAAACTATCTTGATGTTCCCTTATTGCATTCATTTACTAAAGTTTTTCTAATTCAGGAGTTGAGCCAGTTGCCTCTGTTTCAAACACTGGCAAGCCAATGGCGAACCAAGGTGGATCAGCTGGGAGTTTTGGTAAATTAAAAGCCCAACGAGTAAGAGCATTGATAAAAAAATCCTCCCAAATTAAGCAACAAAATGCCACTATTGGAGAGGAATTAGTTTCCGAGGATGCACCATTGGATGGATTTGGTAGTTCTAATTCCGAAATTAAATTTGCGGCAAGAAAGATATATGTTGGATCTGTGAAGGAAAGAAGAGTCATTTCGAGAGGAACCCAATCTCGAGAAGTGAATGATACTATGCAAGCTAGTGAGGTGATTCTGGACAGGAAAGGTTCCAACGACATTCGTGACCGAAATATTAAGCATCTATCTGAAGATCAACTTACGTTGCCGAGATCTTCTGAACACAAATCTGGCATTACCAACCCAATTGCTCATGCTTCAAGGAATGATTCTTCTCATAGAGGATGGAGTAATGTCGGTTCTGTCAACAACACTCTAGTTGATATGCCAGACTCTTTTAAACCACGGAGAAAAAAATCTGTCGATGGTGAATTTTTTAGCAGGAAGTCATTCAAAGAATTGAGATGTAGTGACAATATGATTGAATCTCTAAGGGGTCAAGATTTCCTTCGCCCGTCACATATTCAGGTAACATTTATGTGTGGAATAATGGGTAGCATTTATAGATAGAGACCATGAGATGCACCCATATAGACCATGTGGCATATCTCGAGTAATCTAAATCCTCAAAGTCGTAGGTCGTATTGGGAGATACTATGGCTACCAAACAAGGTCATTAGGGGATTGGAACCGTCGAATCTATGCAATATAATATGGATAGGTTGTACACATTTTTCACACTCAATATTAAAGTGCTCTAATCAGATGGTTCCAATGCTTTAATGAGTATTTTTGGGCTAAGTGTGATACAGATGATGACCATACACATGTAACACCTAAAATGATAAAAAGTGTACCACAAGGGTCTAAATGGGTGCCTTTATGTATAGCTAAAAACATAAAAAAGAAATATGCAATTTTTCTAGAAATATTTGAAATGATTAATAAGGTGTGGGGTTTACATCTATTTCTTAGATTATTAGATTATTATGTTCTTTTAATGGCTTAATCTTGAGTTTGTGATATTTATAATGGTTGTTTTTATGTTTGTTTTCTATTCAACTCACATTTTATTTACTGGATCTTGACAGTTTACCTAACTGTAGGCCATGTCATATGTACCTGTTTTGGAAGGAAAAAGTTGCATCATAGCTGATCAAAGCGGATCTGGGAAAACCTTAGCATATCTTGCACCAATTATACAACATCTGAGGCAAGAAGAGCTGGAGGGGGTTGCTAAATCGTCATCAGGGAGCCCCCGAGTAGTAATATTGGTACCAACTGCTGAATTGGCTTCTCAGGTTCGTAGCCTTTTCATTTTTTTTTCTTTTCTTTTCTTTCTTTTTTTTTCCTCAATATTTATATATTTCTCTTTTATGTTACCATCATCTGCTAAAGTTTGCCGTAAACAAATAAAAAATTCATTTTATAAAATTTTCCATTGCATCGTTTCCAGAATCGGGCCAGTCTTAGGGTCAGACTGAGTCGGACTCGGATCCCTAGTTCTTGTTGCCTACCTTACATGGAACCATTCAGAACTGCTGGACTGGATATACTTGTGACCTTGATATATGATCAAGGTTAGAATCCTAGGTTAGGTGGAAGAAGAAGGCGGCGAGAGGGAGGTGATAATAGCTTAATAGGGTTAGGAGCCGTACTAGCTTTTGTATCAATACAGGAAGACATAAATACCCATACAATACACACACACACACACAATGGCCGCCTGGTTATCACAATGCAGGGGCATGAGAGTAGATGAAGGATATCCTGCTCAGTAAGAAGGGAACGAAGTCATATGAGCTCACATGTGCCACGTGTCATAGTTCTGTGCTTAGACTGAGCACTAGATTTGGAGAGGGCATCTTGCTTCTTATTCTTCTTACCACTAGATATCCCCAAGTAAAGCATAATAGCGGAGGTATAACGAAGATCAGTGAGTGATACAACAGTCACCATCGCTCTAGCAAGTAAGGGAAGAATGCCCATCAACAGAATAGAACAGACCCAGTCCAGGAGAAGCCTTAATTCAATGTGATGAACAGCATTAAGATGACGTTTGCGTGGAGAATATATTAATTGGGTAACAACGGATATAAAGAATGTGATATCTGGTCGGGTATTAGTAAGATATATAAGGCGGCCAACAAGTCTTTGATACTCAGAAGGATCATGAAGTTCTTCAATATCAGCATGCAGGTGATGTTTGAAATCCATGGGAGACTTAGAGGGTTTAACCCAAGCATAACAGTGTCCTGTAACAAATCAAGGGCATATTTTTTTGTGATAAAGATATATCACGAGAAAAACGAGCAATCTTAAATCCAAGGAAAAATTTGAGATGACCAAGATCTTTCACATCAAAGGCGCAACCTGAGTTTTCATTTACGCGATTGATGAAAGCAGGGTCTAAGTTATGTGTCTTTTGCAGGGAGGAAGAGGAATCTGATTTACATCCACTGTTACGGTGTCCTTTTACCCAAAATATATGGGCAAGCTTCCTCAATGGTTTTGGAGTATCCATATGTCTTGGTGTTTCGGTGGCATCCGTCCTTGCGGAATGAACTGAGTTCCCTCCCGGAGAATGCTTCCTTTGGCAATTATTTGGGAAATCTGGAATGAACGAAATAGGAGAATATTTGACATAAAATTTGGAACAATGAAGGCGGGGTGATAAACCTGCTGCTTGAAGATCTCCAGGAATGGTTCTTGGCTGCTCCAAAGTGCTTCACATTCTTGATGGAAGAGCTTTTGAGGGAGTGGGATCTTCTTAGACCGCGTTAGGGGTGACCTTGGACTTGTGTGATGGTTTCATTTTTTTTTTGGTTTTCTTTTTGTTTTGTACAGTTACATGTTTTTTCCTTCTTTCTCTTTCTTTTCTTTTTCTTGCTTTCTTGGCTGAGCTCCTTGCTCGGCTCCTTTGCTCCGCTGTAATTGTTGTTTATTTAATAAGAATTATAACATTTTTTTGTTCCAATGGGGTGGAGGAATAGAAAGGGAAAGTGATTACAGGCAGATTTGGGAGCTTGTCCCGTTTGCAGTGTGCTGAGCCATTTGGCTTGGGAGGAATAACAGAGTCTTCAATTGACCTAGACCTATGGCGTTGGTCATTGACTCTGCAAAAGAGTTCCTCCTCTACGGGGCCTCTACCTTAACACACACACACACACCCCGCTGGACCTTAACAATTTTTTTGCTACCTGGGACCCACCCTCTGCCATTTCATATCTATCCCTTGCCACCGATGGTCTTGAGGTGATAAGGGTCTTCCACCAGTTTCCCGGGGTGAGTTTCTCTTGAGACGGGGTCCTCTATTCTTTTTTTGGTAGTGGCTCACTACCATGCAGCTATGTACTCTCTCTTGTTTTCAATATATCTTTTATCTTTTTACTGATAAAAAAAGAATTATAACATTTTTATCAATAAAAAATGAAAGCAGAGCCATCTCCAGTCACAATGATATCATTGATACATACCTATAATATAGGTTTCATGCCCCTCACTCTAGTTTGTATGAAACATGTGTAATTCGAATGACATCTGATAATAGCCCATCACAAGGACACTAAATCTTTGAACCAATGTTCTTAAAATCGCCAGGTGGGTTCGGGCAGTTGGGGGGATGTTCGAGCGGAAATCGCTGGGCAGCGCCCCAAGATCCGGGCGACCGCTATGTATATATATGTATTATTTACACCCCTTCTTCTTGTGAAGTTATTTGCACCCTACCATTTAGGGTGGGTTATTTGCGTTATTTGCAACCAATTTATAACTTAGGGTTGTGTTAATTGCAGCCAAGAAATCTTTGCTTATTTGCCTCCAATTTCTAACTTAGGGTGGCATTAATTGCACCCAAGAATACCCACAAGATCTACTGTGTGGAATAACAGGATGAAACATGACCTCTGTCATTTGATCTAATCCTATCACTGGTCTTCACATGTCATACGTCCCCAAAATATCAAGTCTCTCTTTAAAGTAGGTGCAAGGGCCAACTTTCTGAGTTCAAGGGCCTTTTCAAAATCTGCCAAGTAATGACTCCCAAGAAAAATAAATAAATAATAAATAAAATTTGGGACTGGAGCGGGGTGGCTGCTTGGGCAGGCACGGGGCAGCTTGGGCAGGCGCCCTAGCCAAAATCGGGGCGCCCGAGCGGCCTCCCCGGGCGACTTTTAGAACAATGCTTTGAACCATGCTCCAGGATACTGCTTCAACCTAGTAAATCGACTTCCGAAGACGACAAACCTTCCCAAGATATTCCCTTGAAGAGGGGGTTCATGCATACCTCTTCATCCAACTGCCCATGCAAAAATGCATTCTTAACATCCAACTGATATTATGACTAATGATGGTGGGCAGCTAAAGAGATAAATCAAGTGAAGCAAAGTGCGTTTAGTTGTTGGAGCAAAAATAGTTGTGAATTCCAATCCTGGCAGCTGAGTAAAACCCTTTGCAACTAGGTGGCTATATATTGAGCAGTGCCATCCTCTCTATATGTAACACGAACATTCAACACTCAACCATTCCCTCTCCAGAGGGAGATCAACAAGTTCCAAGTCTATTCTTTTTAAGACAATCATTTCTTCAGCCATTGCAGTGGACCAGAAGGGATTTTAAAAGCTTCCCCAACATACTGAGGAATAGAAACATTAAGAGGCCCTAGCTAGAGCAGTTTGATAAGAATAGCCTAATAGGAAGCATACCCAGAAATGGGATAATAATAACATATACAATTCGTAAGGGAGGAAGTGGGTCAGTAGCCAAGATCTGGGCACGAAGCTGCTCAAACTCAGACCAAGTCCCACAGAAAATAATAGATCTGTTGATGCTCTAGGTGGCGGGTTGCAATCTTGGATCCTTCACCCGGGTACTGCTCATAGTGACTAAACTCATCCCATCAGCTCTGTATATATTCAAAGTGCTCCGAAACTGTGCAACAATGTCCCTGTTTAGCTTGTGAGACCTCTTGAAACAACTGGTAAATTCTGGTATCATTTTTTGCTTGGGCATACATTTTTTTTCATGTTTCAATACATTGAAACAAGAACATGTTACAATTAGGGTCCTCCATCAAAGCAAACAACCATCCCAATATGGTTTAATTCCCTATTTCCCATTGAGAGAATGAGGGATCAGAAGAAGGTTTAGTGATGGAACCAAGTATGTGGCCCAATTTGCCATGGGTGCCCAAATACAACTTCATGATCCGAGACCGTGGAAGAAATTTCTGACCATTCAGTTTTTTACTTGTAATCCCATGGCTGGGGTTTAAATCTGCAGAACTAAGAACAATAGATGACTTTGGTTCTATATTGAATGAAATAGGTGACAATAATGTGGGGAAAATAGCATCTACAAGGACGACAACTGAATAATAGCACACACACTCTTTTTGCAACATAAGATAAAGTGAGAAACTCATCCACTGTATTGTCTTCACAGAAATCAAGAACAAAATAGGACGTGACGGACATGGTGGAACAAATATCATCACAAACAACTCAAATCTGAACCAAATGAGATGGGACAAAGTTGGATGGATTTCTAGAGTAAAACTGATGCAACAGGAGAAATCAGGCTTAAATGTGCCACAGAAAATTGGAACCCAAAAATATTTGAATCTGACAATATTTAGTGTAGAAGTGGAGAATTAAAAAAAACGCATCAAAATCAACAAATGATGATTCACAACAATCCTACATGGAAATTTGATTCAAAAAAATCAGAATCAATGAAATTCGTGAAGTTACATGGATGAAATCCTCAAAAAATGTGAAAGCTGATCCATTGAAAGAAAGGCTTGAAAGTCAATCTTCCCTTCGTCAAACACCATAAACCCCTGCATTAAAGTTGATCTGCTTGGAGAAACGATCAAAATGGTGTAGCTCTTGATGTGATTCAAGGTCAATGTTTGATCTTACTACTGTCAGCATGATGTTAGCGTGACCTCAACAAAGGCTTGAGTGATGTCAACAAGTTTGTCCTCTCGGTATGTCTTCTCTGTGATTTCTCTAGCTTAATTTGGGACCAAAGGCCATCTGAAGCAGGACTCCACATAAAAGAAAATTGTTTATTCGGTGGAAGGCAACTCTTCGAGCGTAATAGGGTGGATTTCTGGGAAGTATGATGGACCATGGGGATTTTACTCACTACTTGATGAACGGTCTGCTATTATCAGGGAGTTTGAGAGAGAGTCTATTGTATTTTTTTGCATTTTATGCTTCTTCTCTAATATAATGGTCATTTGTTATATATATATAGCCTTGTTTCATCCATTTAGGCACACATAATGTCATTATAGTCAGACTTATTATCACTTATGGATATACTTTTGCAGGTTCTAAATAATTGTCGATCCATATCAAAATTTGGTGTCCCATTCAGATCTATCTATCTATCTATATATATATAGCCTTGTTTCATCCATTTAGGGCACACATAATGCCATTATAGTCAGACTTATTATCACTTATGGTTATACTTTTGCAGGTTCTAAATAATTGTCGATCCATATCAAAATTTGGTGTCCCATTCAGATCTATGGTTGCAACTGGGGGCTTTCGACAGAAAACTCAACTGGACAGCCTTCAGCAAAACTTAGATGTCCTCATAGCAACACCTGGTCGCTTTATTTACTTGCTTGAAGAAGGATTTTTGCAACTAACCAACCTTAAATGGTAAGTGTGCTCATTCGCTACTTGCATTTTTCTTTTAGTCGAGAGAAAAAGGTACATTGCGCGATGTATGCAAAGTTGGCCTGTAGCCAATGTAGTGGGGTTGATAGTGTCGCTGATGAATGTGACATGCTTTAATTCTCGTGAACCACTTTCTTGCAACAATAATTCTCTTACAGAAAATTGAAAACCTCTTTTTTTCCACTTAAGGTTCTGTAATGCTATTGGTAAGGGAATTCTATGATAAGCCCTTACATGAAACTTACTGGCTAAATTCTTAGCACTATAACACTATTATATATAAAGGCCACTCTCATTAGAAATACGATTCAGATGCTGATGTATTTTTTTTTGTCACTTTTTCTGTGCTGCCAGTGCTGTGTTAGATGAGGTAGATATACTCTTTGGTGATGAAGGCTTTGAGAAAGTGTTGCAAAGCTTAATTAGTTGCGCACCCATGGCAACACAGTATCTTTTTGTGACCGCAACTTTACCAGTGGACATATACAACAAGCTAGTTGGAGTGTTTCCTGACTCTGAAGTAATCATGGGACCTGGCATGCACCGTACAAGCTCTGGCCTTGAAGAGGTTGGCTCGTCTTTTCTTTTTTCACATCATTCGAATTACAACTTGTATCTACATATATAACCGGGGATTTCTTTTAATTTTATTTTATTTACTTTTTCTTGTATCGCAGTTCATGGGTCTCATAATTTCTTGTCACCCAGGTTTGACACCCTATATATTAGTGTTTAGACGTGATAATATTAAAATGGGAGCCACTCCAGACCAATGTTGTCAAATGGCATAAGCGACTGTAAGTGATGGCATGCCAAATGGCTTATGCGATTTGGCATAATTGAATAAGCAATGACATATTTTTTATTTTATTATAAAATCCAAAAAATAAAAAAAAAATAGCATAATTATACAAAATTAAAAATTTAAATAAATCAAAGAATTATTAACAATCTAGAAATTTAGATATAATCTTATTATAGATTATAAACTAGTATATAATCCATATTCATTACATGTTTAACTTACATATGACCAGGTGAAGGAAACATTATTCTTGAATCTTGAATTCTTTATTCTTGATAAATTTAAAATAAATAAATTATGCTTCTTCATATTTGGTACTTGACTATAGTTGGTTAATTGAATCAATTGAAAGTTTAAAGAAGATAAGAGAGAGAGAGAGAGAGAGAGAGAGAGAGTGAGAGAGTTTTAATTGTTATAGAGATTTGATTTTTTTTGGAGGGAGCCTCTATTCATTAGCATAGAGCAGCTATTTATAAAAAAGAAGGGGAAAAAAAGGTATCCCATGGCGTACTTTCTAAATTGCATAAGCTTTCATGGTTTATGCGATTTATGCATATGTCATTGCATAAGTGGTCTCTTATATGCGATTGCATACGACAACACTTCTCCTGACTGCATTTACACATATACGTAGCATGACCGTCCAGTTTTAGGCACTTGCTGTGTATCTTTTATCAATCCAAGCATTCCAACTAGCAGCCCTGGAAGTAGGAATAAATGCATTTCAAAAATATACATTCAGCTAATGGAGTCCTGGAAGTAGAAGTTCTGTAGCTTAAGGGGCGCTGCATAGAGTTGGGATATGGGTTTCAGTTACCTTGTGTGATACAATAGGCGTCAGCATTCTAAAGTCTTCTCTGTGATTTGAAACTTGTCTTATATTCTGACTATGCCAATTACAAATGCAGGTTCTTGTAGATTGCAGTGGAGATGGAGAGGAGAGAACTCCTGATACAGCATTCCTGAATAAGAAATCTGCTCTCTTGCAGCTTGTGGAGGAAGCTCCAGTTAACAAAACTATCGTTTTCTGCAATAAGGTTGGTTCATATTTTTATATCCATTTTTAGGAAATGTTCTCTGCCATGGACTTTGTATGCTCTCTAAGGAGTAGGTTTGAACCAATTACGAGTTGAGGGAAAATCGAAAAGTCAGGAAACCATCATATAATTTTTTCCCTATACTGTTTTGTACTTGAAAGCTTGTGGAATTTGGCAACACAAAATAGGTGCTGCCAGGGCACACTGACTGAACATAGGGCAGAAGTAAGCACTAATCAAATAAAATGTTCTTCCTTTTATTTTTTATTTTTGTACTTGAAAACTTATATAGTTTAGAACTCCTGAAAAATACACACTGGATCTTTGCTGCATCACTTGGATGTATGTGTGTGGTAGCCCAAGTGTTTATATTTGCATAACAGCCTTATTACACTAACTTTCTACTGAAGAATATCTTAAGCTAATCTAACTTTCAGTTTAATATCTTTATGCATCTTGGCATATTGTGATATTTTGAGGTTAATAATGCAATATAGCATGCTTGATATACTGCGCTTTTGCATTTTTAGTATGTTTGTGGAAATTGAAGTCACATTCAACTATTGTACCTATAAAGTGCATGGGATGAGCCATAAATTTGCAGCTTGTATTCAGTTTCTTAGATAGAAAGAAATTTTGAATGGCCAACTCATTGGAGCAAGGGCAGAGTTGATTTTTTTGTCTTGTAGACACTGTTTTTTATGCTAAATTATGTTCCTTGCATTTTCTTCTACAGATCGAGACATGCAGAAAAGTTGAGAATGTATTAAAACGCTTTGATAGAAGGGGAATTCGTGTCCGAGTGTTGTCATTCCATGCTGCTTTAGCACAGGAAGCACGCCTCTCAAATATGAAGGAATTTCTTACTTCACAGTCTAAAGATTCCTTATTTCTTGTTTGCACCGATAGGTATGTGCTTCAATCTGAGCTTCCCACCACTTCATTAAAAATTTGATCCACTTAATTTTCTTTTCCTATTGCATGAATATAAAACCTGCTCACTGAAATCATTTACCAGTCCTAAACCTCTATTATGATTGTTTCAGGCTATTTGACCTTAGGTTTAGCTAGAATTATGTTTTGTTCGTTAACAGAACTCATTATATTCTACCATATATAATAAAATATCGTATTAGACATCCTCTTTATTTTTTGAACGTTTGAAGTTGCCTAAAAGGCTCAAAGACAAATTGACGCGGGACAACGACCCTAGACTACGTGAATGATAATGAAATGCAACTTTGTCGAAATTAAACTAAATTAATTAAGCAAAAATCTCAAAATGCTCGCGATGCCTTAGGGTTTTGTGGATTTCTGCCTGGATGATCACGTTTGGTTCAGGTAGGGTCCAGTTCGATGCTCTAGATCCATTAGCTTCGCGGGAGAGGATCCTAGAGATAGAACTCTAGCTACTTCCAGATTAGGGCGTCGTTCTTCGATCAAAAGTGTGGTTCACTGGTTCTCTCGGGGATGTTGAATCGGATCGATCCAACAATTCAGTTGAAAGCTAGGGTTTTGAAATTTGGGAGGTTTAACTTGAAATGGAATGAAATAGGGTTTATGGGATCGAGAAGAAAGCAGAAAAAAGAACAAAAGATAAATAGAGAGATAGAGATAATAGTAGGATATTGTGGGCTTCACCCTTGGTTTCACACCAAACCTTTCACAGGAAAGAAGATTCACTCTTCAACATAGCTCATCTCAAGCCGAAAGCAAAATAGTTCTTTTTCATTCATCAATAATCTATCCTTTCAAGGTTTTTATTGGCCTTATATAGGTGGCCTCAAAAGAAGAAAACCCTAAACAAATAAAACACTAAAAGAAGACAAGTTTGCCCATAAAGCTCAAATTCTGACTTTTGGCGGATCTGACTTTGCGACAAATCGCTCAAGCCTCTGTTCACATTCGATTGATCGAAATTAGGAATCGATCGATCGACTGAGAACAGAAATTCGCCAAAAGTTAAGACCCCTATCTTCAATTGATTGATCGAATACTGGGATCGATCGATCGATCGATCGAATAACATATGCAACAGTTCTTTATTCTTCGCTTGAAAATTTGTTGTGGCCCAAATCCAAGACTCTCGATCTTGGCACCCCCCGTCACAAATTTGCTAGATAGTGAGCAGTCTCTCTAACTATCAATCTCTCTCTCTCTCTCTCTCTCTCTATATATATATATATATATATATATATATACTGTTTCCATTTTTATCCCTTGCTGAATGCAACTGTCAAGGTGTTTCCCAAGGAAAAAATTTATATGGTTTGAATTTACTATATATTGAGGTGTCTCTCTACCAAGCTGCCTTTTTTTCCTTGCTGAGTGCACGCTGCCGAGCTGCTCCCCTGAACTATTAGTATTATACAATTACTGTCAGAGGTAGAGCCGGGTAAGGACTTGGAGGGGCACTTGCCTCCTCGACTTTTCAAAATGAGGACAAGTACTATGACCGTCTTTAAACAGATTGTGTCATGACCATCCACCTTTTAGCAAAGTGGCACATCACACGTGTTTGACCAATCACATATGTCCAACTGGCCACCCATCATTGAAATGTGTCTCACCTAAAAAATATGCTGTTAGAGGATTTAAACCATCCGATTGGTGCCCTTTAATTTTCACCATTGAAAAAATATAACCACCGTCTATGTTAGCGTGCGTAGATTGATGGTTCCGATTACCAATGTTGTGATTTTTGTGCTCACTTTATTTGATGATATGAACTGTCGTTTTGATGCCTTGGATTGTTCAAAAACATATTCCACTTGGTGTAACAAGTAGATGGTCGTAGAATAGTCTGTAAAAGAAGTGGTGATCTGTCATTATTTCTATCAAAATAATTCGACAACACCCCCCACCCCCACAGACACACACACCCAACATCATGGTACAATATGCCTATCTTTTTTATTCAAGTTTAGAGTTGGCATCCGGTAAGCAGCTGAGCACCTGGTGAATCAATACGTGGGCCACTTAGCGGGATGTATGCCACATGGAATCATCATCTGTGCCGTCTGGTGGGTGCACCATGATCTAAAGGTCTGGTGCAAAAGATTGGGAAAAAAAATCGTCTCCATCGTTTAAGTCAAAGAAGTCAAACACCATCTAAGCCTAATGGAAACCATGTAAATCCCACATATCATTAATTTTAGATGGCCTTTGACTGCTTGGAATCAAATGATGGAGACAACATTTTGACCCAATCTTTTGCACCACAGATCATGGGCATCAAATCATACAAAACACATGGTGGTTCCGCATGCTATCGCATCCCGAAAATACTGAGAGCGTCAACAGTTGGGTATGGTACCTAATAACAACTCAAATTTGCCATCGATGCACCCCTAGGAAGAAAATCCTAGCTCCAGCCTTGGTTACTGTTAACTCTATCTGTAGTTTGTATTCTTGTAGATACTGATCTATAATGGATTCCATTTAGTAAGGAAAACTGTAATTCTGTCCAACTAAGGCACATATTTCATATGGCTATTCTTATTGTTCAAAGGTATCTATAAGAAATATAAATTGACTTGCAAGGATCTCTCAAGTACGCCATTCGATGTGAAGTTTTTGCTAACTATCCAAGTAAACTTTTTAAAGAGCCAATAGATCTAAATTTTCTTTGGCAAATAAATTATTAGTATGCAATAAGGGTGGTGTTGAATGGCTCGGTCATACATATATATATATATTGGAAGTTTAATATTATCTGCTACAAACATCCTTTTAACTCATGAAATTGATTATTGAAATTTCTTAGAACCTCAAATGCAATTGACTTCATGATTAGCTCTTTTCTTATAAGAAGAAAATATCTTTATATACTCGGGAAATGGCTAAACTAATTAATAATTGTCTTCTGTTCAATTGCCCACTTTTGGTGTAATTACTCGAATGTATGTAATCACAAATTGAGTTGAGGCTAACTATATGGATTATACATCTAATAAAAATGCATCTTTTTTAAAAAAAAATTTATGATTTTTCACAACTTTGTGATAGAGCTTCCCGTGGGATCGACTTTGCAAATGTGGACCATGTAGTGCTTTTTGATTTCCCTCGAGATCCAAGTGAGTATGTCCGCCGAGTTGGAAGAACTGCCAGAGGTGCCGGAGGAAAGGGGAAGGCATTTGTGTTTGTGGTCGGTAAGCAGGTTTCTCTGGCACGTAGAATTATGGAGAGAAACGAAAAAGGCCATCCACTCCATGATGTGCCATCTGCATATGAACTGATGAGTTCATTCATGTAAATTTGGATACTACCCGTTTTTACGGGCCACCATATGTCAATTTTTAATGTTGCTGTCTATCGATATGAAAAATGTACGAAGGTTTCTTCTCATATGGGTGTAAGTGATCATAAACTCTGTAGTCGCAAGGGAATATATGGAAGTTAGCAAACAGATTGGGTGGAGCTGTTGGTGACAAATATGCTGAGCTGGTTTGATTTTGCTTAATTAACCTTGCAGTAAAAACGGTTTGGTTACAAAGGTTTGACCCTTTGGCATGATGGCCAGGTACCCACCTCAAGAAGCGAGAGACCTGAGTTCAAATCACCCCCTTGGCCACCCCAAAGATTTATCCCGTACTGACTGACCCGGCCATGTTAACAGGGGGTGCACATGTGCCTCCGGCCGAGTGCTCTAAGAGGCCTGGATATTCCGGTTATCCAGAGATGGGGGGAAATGACTAAATGCCCCGAATTAACCTTATTGTTTAAATGTTTATTCAGCCGCCAACACAGTTCAGCTCTCTATTTTTGTGTTTTTATATAACAGGGTATCCGCCCTCTAAGTGCACCAGGCTAAGAGGGCGGATACCCACACATTAGATGTACCAGTCAGTAAGGATAAATCCCTGCAAGTGGCCGATAAGGGGTCGGATTCGAACTCAAAACCTCTACTTCTTGAGTCGTGGTCCTGGTCACTGCGAGCTTAGCTGTGTATTTGCGAACCATGCAGCCCATTAAACCTCATGAGGGAAGCATGGGGATCTCCAGTCTCCCACCAGACCATTGCAAAATGCCCATTGCTGATGCTGCTTAAATCATGGGCTTCTAATGTAACTCTGAAGTTGTAATAATCTCACGTCGGATAGGGAAAAGTCTTGACCCTGGGCTATATGTGATTGCGAACGTTACATGTCATAAAGCGTTTTTGGTGGGGACTTAAGCCCATGCTAAAAACAAAATCGGGGCAGGGAGAAGTGTAACGTCCCTAAAAATTTTAAACTGAATTTGTGGTGTTAGATTTGTTTTGCACTGAGCGTGGTGTTAGTGCTCCATACCGAAATCTATCCTAGTGGAGAAAGTATACATTTTAGTTTTCCAAAAAGGTTTTATATTTAAAATTATTCTTATTTGACACAAGTTGTGTGGTGGCCTAGTAGTTGAAAGACTTTGTTTATAAACAAGAGGTCTAAGGATCAAACCTTACTACATCGTGTGAACGCCGATCTCTATCGCCTTAACCGCGGTCGATTCGCCGATCACGCTTCAAGAGGTGGGTACCCATCCATCTATCTCGTCCTTCTTAGATCCCGTCGCGTAGGATACGATTCGATCGCGTATCGACGGGCTAATTAAATGAACCATAGATTATTCTCTATATAACATTATTCTAAGATTGATTAGATGGTTAATCTTAATTATGATTTAATTTTATTTATTCTTATTTATATATAGCAGCAGTTTCATATTTCAAATGGATGAAAAATGGTAGATAAATTTATGCTTATCTTTATCTCATAATAATAATAATAATAATAATAATAATAATAATAATAATAATAATAATAATTTATTGGAAAAGGCCTTTTTCCATTAAAAAGGAAATTATAATATGAATTTAAACGTGGATGGTTACTGATGTGATTTGAGATGGACAATTGAAGAGGTTAAAATTGATTTGGTTATATTTTAAGAGCAGCAGCATGAATCGAGTTAGGCATTGGCAAGCGGAGATGCGCTCACAGTCATAAATGACCGACGTTTATTAAAAGTAATTAGTAATCCTTACACATCAATATTACCTGATGAGTTTTATGAGAATGACAACGACGACCCTCCTTCAGTCACTCAAACTAATCAGCCGACAATAGACTCTTATGTCAAGTCGCATGCACGTGTGATTAATTCAAGCAAGCCCCCTTGCATCCCCATAATTGATCACGTCCCAAATATTATTGCCATCATCTCTCAATTTTAAGAGAGAATATGCTTTCGTTTTTCACCTTGTAGGATTCAAATTGACCCAACAGGGTGACGAATCTATCTCGGTTTCTATTCTGATATAGCATATTATAATAGTATAACATCTAAATATATTATATAATATTAAAAGTAATTATGGCAATTACTTATAATACACTCTACTATACTAATAGACTTATAAACTTAATAAATTATATTATACTATATATAGTGTAATCATTATATTTTATACAGATTAGCAGCACTCGAGTACCCTAATATAATAGTATAAACTATTACAAAGATTGAGTTTATCCTATTATAATAATATAAATTATTGTTAAGATTGGGTTTATAAACATTATCCCGAACCTATTTGTTTTTATGTATTTCGACCAATTGACCCTATTGTCCGATTGATCGATTCTGAACTGAATCGAATGAGAGTGTACTCAAATCACTTTAAATCTGATCGATTGATTACTAAAAATTGATCGATCGATTTGTACCCAAAATAAATAATTTATATAATACAATTAAGATCGACCGATCGACTCCAATAACCAATTGGACGACCTGCACTTAAATGGAATAATTTATATGATGTATTTCGACCGTTCGATTTACAAAACCGACCGAGCGATTATCGCCCGAACAAACGACCCTATTCACACTATAATTTCACTTTTGCACGACCAAAACTCAAAGCATTATACCTACTCGAAGTTTCGATCGATGGTCGTGATACACTCCACTTTAAATTGAACCGTCCTTTTTTATTTGAGCATTTAATTATAGTATACTATATATATATATCATTTTATCGCTTCAATGCGATCACTTCGATAACACAAAGTGTTAGAATTTCGATGCTTCTATGAAATCGAAATCTGACCTTTACAATTATCGAAATCACAATTATAACCCTATTCTATAATTATATTGGTAGGGTATATAAATAAATATAAATATAAACATAACCAAAATCTAAGTGTAAACTGTTCTATATGTGTGATATTTTTATATTTGCAACTTAATCAATTTATACGAGTTAAGGATATGATAGTGTATGAGATTACGCTACGTTGGGCGTGGTAATTTTGAGATGGTATCGAGCGAGAAATACACCGTATTCACATGCCTTACAACTCATGGTGTAATGGGAGAATTGAGTGTAACACAGATATATAACATATACGGTGACCCGATCACTCCGAGTTCAAATATGATAGTATAAATTATAAGTTAAGTTATGAGGTTCGACCATAGGCATTAGCTGTGGTGAGGTTTCTTCTACGGTCACGTGAAACTCAGAATATTGGCGTCCATGTACGGATGCAACGCCTCTATGGTAATATAGACTACCACACGAAGTACATCCAAGCTACTACGGAACCTTTTTCTTGGGAAGCGTGAATTAGGAAAGTTGCCTCACTATAGTTTATCCTAGGATTAAGTATAAGAGTATGATAAAATATGAGTATGAGATAAGATAAGTTATGATACGAGTACGATAATAAGACATCGCTGTGTAGGCCAGCAAAAGATAAAGAACTTAAGTCTCTGTACGTGTCGTTCCTTGCGTAACCACCGTAAGGGCAATAACGTCTTTCAGCCAAGACAAATCTCTGGAAGAGATTATGAGTATAAGTATGTTATGAGTGAGTTTAGCCATTATGTCTCCCTATTGGCTGGATGGTGGAGTATGAGTATGATACGAGGGCGTTATGATATGGTGGTATGATACTATGTTGACTCTCCCATAGTAGCTCGAGCAGCGACTCTGACACAGGTCGTTTAGGATTTCACGAGTATGTTAGTTATGCTCATGCGATGTACAGACGTATGTGCGAAAATGATAATAAGACATTGTAAGGTATGTTATGAGATATGGTAAGGTACGTTAAGATATGAGTGTCTAGATCATGGTCTTGTATTTATGATATGAGTTTTACGATATGCATGTGATTTTATTTTTCTTTTGCTATCTGCTTTGAGATACTATGTTTATCACTCACAAGATGCACCCACAATGCACCTGAGTAGTATGGGGTGGATTGGTGGTGTATCCCACTGAGTTTACGTGACTGAGTAAACTCATCCCACGATAAATTAACAGCTGCAGGTGACTATACCGACGGTGTGGACTTGGGTATCTCTGATATGGTTGGTGTTGAGAACGTCGACCCAGTGGACGATGATTATTAGGGGCCTTTGGAGGGTGACGTTGTCGATTATCAGGAAGACTACAGTGTTGGTTTTGATCCGAGCGCCAGATATTGATTTAGTAGACTCGGTATTAGATTTTGCCTTATATTATTATCATTGACTCTATGCTTTTATTTTTATTTTATCGGATTTGTCTCCGATTTGACTTACCTGTTACTTGTGGATTGATAGCATTCTATCGCATTTTATCAAATTTATTCAACATTTATGATTATTTTATATTCCACTTTGGTATGTTGGCTTTCACGGATTTCGTGGAACCATTATTGCGCGAGAACTCTGATTAGGTGTATGTCCGCTTAGCATATCCGGGATATGTGCGGGTTATAACTCGAAATTCTAGGCCCTCGTGATGGGGTAGAATTTCGGGTCGTGACAAGAAACCCAGAACCGAACAATATTATGATATGTGGGTTTGGGTTATTATAAAATGGTATCAAAGCCAAGGGCGGCTCTTCTATAAGGTGAGGAGATTGTGATAGTCCCATATCGAATAGGGAAAACTCCTGACCCTGAGCTATATGTGATTGCGGACACTACATGTCATGACGTATTTTGGGTGGAGACTTAAGCCCATGTCAAAAATAAAATCGGGGCGGAAACATAAGCCCATAACCGGATAATATTATGGCATGTGGGTATGGGCCGTCACACGAGCAGGCCCTTGCAAAATGCCCATTTCTGGCGCTGCTTAATCCATGGCTTCCAATGTAACTTTGAAACAAGCGGAGTACAGGTGAACATGAAAGGGACTTCAGCAGGTGTACACTTACTTGTGAGGCCACAACAAATCTGTGAAAGCATGGTTTTGCCCTTTCACTGATTTCACACTCAAAAATATTTATGCATCACCCAAGTTGCACGGTGGGAGATTTGACTTGAAGACTGCCAGCAGTACTCAGGTTGCGTACCTAATACCATCTCCCTAGTTGATAACAACCATGCCTAAATGTATAATTTCACTTTGAAAACAGTCGAATTTAGAGGCTAAGTAGGGCTGCCAACAGGTTGAGTCGACCTGATACTCGACCCAACTTGATATTTTACAGGGTCGACAAAGAGGTCGTGTCTAGTAGGGTATTTTTCACAGTCCGGTCTGCTTAAGTGCACCATCGGATCAGGTCGGGGCAGGCATTTGCAATCTTCTTATTGGGCAGCCAAGAGTTTGACCTGGTCCAACCCGTTGACAGCCGTAGTCACTAAAATGCCGCCAGGATCAACTTCCACTTTGCCTCTTTGTTGTATATGGATCTGGCAGCCCACCCCACTATAATAGCTATATATGGTCTCTACTTCTTAATATTTAAAAATAGCCTAAGTTAGGCTTAGGGAAGGTTAAAATTTGGAGAATCATTGATGGATACATGCCAGAGATTTTTCAATGCCTAATGAATTGAATAGGTGATTATTACCTAACGACGAGAAATACACTTCCTATCTTAGAGGATAACATACCAAATATGGAGGAGGCCCAGTTAATTCATTCACCCTCTATAAAAGGAAAATAAGAAGATAGTAATCTGAAATATGAAAAAACAACATAGAGTTTGATCTCGTCCAACAATAGTAGACAAGAACTTCAAGGATAAGATTTTCCAGTAGAAGAATAATGAAATTCAAATGAAGGCATGATAGATTGACTTACCAGAGAGACAACAAAAATGATACCAACACTACAAGAGCGACAACACGAACACAAAAAGAATCGGTAAGTACGGAGATCAAAATCTGGAGAAAATTTAAGGAAGAAATTAAAAAATAAAAATTGAAAAGTATGATGAATTTTTTTAAAAAGTCACCATTTATTGAAAAAGTTGAAAATTATTCACACATATTCAAAAGTCAACAATCTTTTCAAAAATTCGCAAATAATTAGTGAAGAGATTGATTCACAATTTTTCAAAAATTCCTGTGAATTTGGTGACAATGATGGGATTAGTAGTGGGGTCTGCCAATGGCATTAGATCTTCAACAAAGTCAAATCTTGCAAGAATTTGTATTAGGCGCACGGGCCACCATTTGCTAAGGCTGCATTTGGCATTATTCTTTGGAGGCTATGGTATGGCACAACGCACTTTAGTATCGGACTGTGTTTGGTTATAAGTACTCCTTAGCTCTTTTCAGAGTGAAAGAACAATTTAAACCTGCCCTTTTAAGTGGGCTGCTTTGTGCCTCCAAAGAGCAATCCTAAACACAGCCTAACTAAGTCCTTTCACAGTCCACAACCAAAAGTGTACCTGCACAGATTTTACTGGTACTAAAAACCGTGCAGTTCCCAAACTTTATCTGATCAAGCAGATTGAGATTCACCTACTGACCTACATACACCCGACAGTACCGGTTCGTGTACCTAACACAAGGACATCTGACAATGCTTTAATTAGCTGCACTTCATCTATTTGGTAGTTAGTATGAGCGGGTGGGCATGCTTTTGACTGTCTACTAAAAATAATAGAGTTATTAATGATCGGACGGATCCAGGCAATAACTGTTAGAACAATAGGTTCGGATTGCAAAAGAAAATAAAGATTAGAATTAAAATATACGCTGATTCGGTTCGAGGCACGTTAAATATCGTTGTCTTTAAATCGAGATTTACCCCTACCACTATGATCTAGTGGTCACCAATAGGTTACCGGCAAATCGGTTCTAGGATACAACGAACCGACAGCGTATCCGTATGATAAGATTTGGTGAATCTGATCACACAACTAGAACACCAAAAAATTAAAGCGGAACTCTAAGAAGGAGAAAGCTTAAAGCCGCGGAGAAGAAATTTGCGAAAATATGCAGTATTGCAAATGAGGGGTCTTGGGATATGTAGCATATAACTGAACGGTCGGATAAGACATATCCGTTTAAAATTCAAATGAGCGGTTACACACTTTTACCGAATCGCCACGCCACGTACACGTACACGTACACATACACATACACGTGCGCGTGCCCATGCCCATCCCGACTCGACTCGGCTCGGCTCGGCACGCGCATGTGTGACTGATGGGTTGCATGGCGGTAGAAGCTACAAAATTCGGTGCCCCCTGGGTGAAGGCTACAAGCCTTGAGTCAAGACAAAGATATATAAGTCAAACTCAAAAAAGAGTTTACACGATGTGGGACAAATCCCAATTTTAAAAGCTTATTTTTTAAAACCTTTAAAATATCCAACAATCCCCCACTATTTTAAAGATCTAAAATTAAATTAAAAATTTTTCTTAAAAAAATAAACAATCTCCCACTATTTTAAAGATTTGAAATAAAGCAACGCTAGAAAATGTACATAAATGAAAATGTCTTACAGACTTGAATTTTCACTTTAGTGAAAATAATTCAAAATTTATCAAGATTTTTAGTGAAACTAAGTCTTGAACTAACGATCTTATATGACAAATCGGAATTATTTCACACACATATTTCACATATTTTGGTGTTCAATAAAAGGTTAGCACATTTAGGCCCTATGCTAGTTCCTGATTTTCGTAAGTATTTATGAGATAAAGCCAAGTCTCATTGAAAGCAGCTCCACCTTCATACTTATATAGGCAGACCTATAAGAGATGCCCCTATAACTGTAACATCTCAACACATAGTGTTATAGGACTGTTAAGAGCAATGCTCTACCTCTCCTTATCCATTACAGGTGAAACACTACCCTTCCTGAAATGTATATGAGATTTATTTCTCATCAATGTAGTGTCCTTCAGCTGCCACAAATTTACGACTTGTTTTTTTCTTTGAACCTAAACATTGATTAAACAAATATTAGGTAGGGTTCCCATCATAAGTGGCTGTTTAGGTTTAATGGCTTTAAACTCATCCCGATTGAAGTTTTATTAATCTCATCTCTGCCAAGGCTTTTAGTAAACGGATCCGCTAGGTTTTCTGCTGACCTGACTCCAATTACTGAGATTACTCCATCTCTCAATAATTGTTTTACATAGCTATGTCTTAGACCAATATGTCTATTTTTTTCATTATACGTTTGACTATAAGCCTTTGATGTGTTGATTCACTATCACAATGTATATAGATAGGTGGCAATGGTTTAATCATAATTGAAATTTCTAGTAGTAAATTTTGTAATCATTCTGCTTCTTTTCCACTTGCCGCTAAGGCAATGAATTCTGATTCCATAGTGGAATGTGTGATGCAAGTCTGCTTCTTTGATCCCCATGAGATCGCAACACCTCTAAAAGTAAATATCCATTCACTTGTAGACTTTGATTCTTCTGAACCAGATATCCAACTTACATCGCTATATCCTTCTAAAACGTGGGGATATCCAGAAAATTGTAAACCATAATTAATAGTACCCTTTAAATACCTAAAAACATGCGAAATGACATTCCAATGAACAGAACTAGGGTTACTTGTAAATCTACTTAACTTACTACAAATGCGATGTCCGATCTTGTACAATGCATTGCATACATAAGGCTACCAATAACCTTTGCATATTCTAACTGTTGCACATATCGTCCATCATTTTTAGTCAATTTAAGATTAATATCTAAAGGTGTATTGGCAGATTTCAAATCAAAATAATTAAATCTTTTCAAAATCTTTTCAACATAATGAGATTGAGTTAAAGTTAATGTATTTTCATTTCTTATAATTTTGATTCCCAAAATTACATCTGCCTGACCCATGTCTTTCATGTTAAAAGATGAACTTAAGAAGTTTTTAGTTTCTAAAATAACTTCTAACTTAGTTCCAAAAATAAGTAAATCATCTACATAAAGACATATAATAACACCATTATTATGAGAAAATTTATAATACATACATTTGTCGGCTTCATTAGTTTTGAATCCAAAATTGGTAATAGTATTATCAAACTTTTTATGCCACTGTTTTGGTGCTTGTTTGAGCCCATATAGAGATTTAATAAGTTTACAGACTTTCTTTTCTTGTCCAGGTAGAATAAATCCTTCTGATTGTTCCATATAGACCCCTTCTTTTAAATCACCATTTTAAAAAGCGATTTTAACATCCATTTGATGGATTTGTAACTTATGTATAGAAGCTAAGGCAATTAGAAGTCTTATAGTCGAAATTCTAGCAACGTGTGCGTAGGTGTCAAAATAATCAACACCTTCCTTTTGTCTATATCCTTTAGTAACCATTCGTGCCTTAAATTTTTCTGTAGTTTCATCTGTTCTAAGTTTTCTTTTAAATATCAATCTACATCCTATGGGTTTAGATCCTTCTGATAAGTCTACTAATTTTCATGTTTTATTTCTCATTATTGAATCAATTTCATCATTGATAGCTTCTTTCCAAAAAGTATTATCTCTAGATTTCATTGCGTCGTTAAAAGTGATAGGATCATCGTCTACATTTAGACACAAATGTTTCTTAGTACTTTTGGTCTTATTTCCTTCAATCAAATAGATATAATAGTCTTTTGAAAGACTAGTTTCAAATCGTTGACGTTTACTTCGTCGAGATTCAATGATGACCTCTTCATCACTTGAAGATTCAATAACTTCTTTAGATTTAGAAGATTTTTCATCTTCATAAGATTTACTTTCAATATTTAATTTATTAGTTAGAGTAGTGAACTTAGATTCATAGAATATAGCATCTCTAGATTCTATTATAGTATTTTTATCGATGTTATCATTAGATTCCATAACTAGAAATCTATAAGATTTACTATTTTGTACATAGCCAATAAATGCACACTCAATAGATCTAATCCCTATCTTAGGTCTTTTAGGATCTACTAATCTAACAAGTGCCCTACACCCCCACACTTTAAAATAGGCTAAACTAGGTTTTCGATTCTTCCAAAGTTCATAAGGTGTAATTAAACTTTTCTTATGTGGAATTCTATTCAAAATATGAGTAGCAGTTAATAAAGCTTCACCTCATAAATTTTTATCGGAATTAGCGTTAACTAATAATGCATTAGTCATTTCTACTAATGTTCTATTTTTTTTCTCGGCAACTCCGTTTTGTTGTGGCGTATAAGGAGCCGTCACCTCATGACGAATTCCATGAATTTCACAGAAATCGGAGAATTCATTTGACATGTATTCTCCACACCGATCAGATCTAATGACTTTTATTCTTTTATTTAATTGATTTTCTACTAAAGCTTTATAAACCTTAAATTTTTCAAAAGCCTCATTTTTAGTATTTAATAAATATATTTGAGCATATTTTAAAAAATCATCTATAAAAGTAATAAAATATCGTTTTCCTCCTCTAGTAGGAATATTATTTAAATCACAAATATCACTGTGTATTAAATCTAATAAACATGAATTTCTAATAACACTAGGAAAAAGTTTTCTAGTAATTTTAGTTTTAGCACATATACTACAAGCACTACTAGCAAAAAATTCATGTTTTTGAATTAAATCTAAGTTACTCATACATTTCATAGACCTATAATTTATATGTCCTAATCTATCATGCCATAAATTAGAAACATAGACCAAGTAAGAAGAAGATGAGATTTTATTGATAGGATCAGTTACATTGAGTTTGAACATGCCTCCCATGGCATATCCTTTTCTAACAAATTCACCATTTTTGGATAAGATAAACTTATCTGATTCAAATAGAAGTTTAAAACCATGTTTAATCAATAAACCACCCGAAACAAGATTCTTGTGGATATCGAGTACATGGAGCACATCAGTAAGTGTAACGACTTTTTCGGATGTGAAATTTAATTTCACTTTTCCACGTCCTATGATCTTTGCCGTAGATGAGTTTCCCATGAAGAGATCTTGATCATCATCAGCTTTGTCATAAATCACAAACATGTCATGATTATTACACACATGTTTTGTGGCACCAGTGTCGATCCACCATTCATTGATGTCACCAACCAGATTGACTTCCGAAAGAACGGCTACGAAGTTGTTTTTCACTTCCACTGCATTCGCTTGATTTTTCAACTTCTTGAAGAGGCGAAAATCTCGTTTGAAATGTCCAGGTTTCCCACAGTGATAGCAACCACCATTCTTCGGTACCATGATCTTATTCTCCTTGGCAAATTTCTTATTCTCCTTAGAATGAGAATATCCTCTCTTCCTCTTCTTGGATGGTCCACTAACAACCTTAGACTCAACCAAGTGTGCTTTTGATGTCATATCAATGTGATCTTCTGTTTTGTCCCTAACTCGGGATTCTTCCTCAATACGTAAATGAAGGAGAAGATCTTCCATAGAAATCTTCTCATTATTACGCTTAAGGATTTTTCGATAATCTTTCCATGATAGAGGCAACTTGGCGATTACCGCACCAACCAAAAAATCCCCATCGAAATGAGAACCATTAACAACCATATAATTAATAATAACTTGAAAATCATGAACTTGGCTAAGAATAGGTTTATCATCAACCATCGTAAAATTAAAAAACTGATTGATAATATAAGAATTATACCCTGCATCTTAAGTTTTGTATTTCTTCTTGAGTGCATTCTAGAGTTCCTTTGAAGTGTCGTAAGTGCGGTAGACGTCGAACAAAGAATCCGACAGTGTATTTAAAATGTAGTCTTTGCAAGTGTAGTCGTCATCGTCTCATTTCTACTTTTTACGACCTTCAGCGAGGGTGGATGATTCGGTAATAGTCGGACACGGAGTTGTGATAACGTATACAACTTTTAGTGTGATTAACAGAAAATGCAATTTCTGTTGCGACAGTTTGAAATTCGAACCATCAAAACTGTCTAACTTGTGGATGTTGTTAGACAGCGCTGGATGAATCTTATCATTCACTAGAGCAGAAGTGGAGGACAGAATATGAGCCATAAATCTCGGTTTAAAATTGTTAGAATAATAGGTTCGGGTTGCAAAAAAAGATAAAGATCGGAATTAAAATATACGCTGATCCGATTCGAGGCACGTTAAATATCGTTATCTTTAAACCGAGATTTGCCCCTACCACTATGATCTAGTGGTCACCAATAGGTTACCGGCAAATCGGTTCCAGGATACAACGAACCGACAGCATATCCGTGTGATCAAATTTGGTGAATCTGATCACGCAAACAAAACACAAAAAAACTAAAGTGGAACTCTGAGAAGGAGAAAGCTTAAAGTCACGGAAAAGAAATTTGCGAAAATATGCAATATTACAAATGAAGGGTCTTGGGGCCCTTTTATAGATAAAACAAGTGTAACCGAACTGACATATCCGTAAAACAGGTGTAACCGAACGGACATATCCGTAGCATATAACTGAACGGTCGGATAAGACATATCCGTTTAAAATTCAAATTGGCGGTTACACACTTATTCAAAAGTTTAATTAAATTACCGAATCGTCACACCACGTACACGTACACGTACACATACACATACACGTGTCGGGTTGCATGGCAGTGGAAGCTACAAAATTCGGTATCCCCCTGGGTGAAGGCTACAAACCTTGAGCAAGACAAAGATATATAAGCCAAACTCAAAAAAGAGTTTACACGATGTGGGACAAATCCCAATTTCAAAAGCTTATTTTTTAAAACCTTTAAAATATCCAACAATAACCCCTCATCAAACAATTCCCAAAATTGTACCTGTTCGGGTTTCACATGATGTTAGAAATCTAAGGGCTTGATGAAGAAGGTACACAGCTGGTGGTGATACACAGCTCATGTACCTAATAAACTCTAGGAAGAATAGAGAGACCACCAAGCTGCAAAGATAGTAAGTGCTGAAGCAGGTGCTCTCCTACTTAATTACTTCTCCATATTGGTTTGAGAAGGAATTAAACTTGCAAAAGCATGAACAATTTTCTTTGTGCAAATTACAGAATAAACATAGGTTCACTAGAAGTGTTTTTTTATTTTTTTTATATTTTTAAATTTAATTTTAATCAGCAATTGCAATTTATTAAGCAAAATTACATCAAGATCAGGCTAAGCAAATAAGCCAAAAAAAGGGAAATCTCCTTTTTTTCCTTCTGATGGAAACAATTTGTGGTGGTCTGAACCATGGGAGCTGCGGAATATTTGCATTTCATAAAACCATGGCAGCAAGAGAAACTAAGATCACAGTAGCTCTGATAGTGTCAAGAAGCTTGCCTTTCTTAGATGTCTTCAGGGAGATGAATGAGAACACAAGCTCGGGTAGGATATACAACCTTACACTACCTCGTTCTGAAACTAACGGAAATGCAGATGTTTCAAAGTGCAATGGTTTATCAGGGACGTTGAAAATTTTACTTCAACAGATGAGTAATCTCGTAGAAGTTCAAATTCTATGGGAACTGTCTTACCAAATGACAGTAAAGGATCTCTTTAAGATAATCGGTGCATCATATGTGGCCTTAAGAGTCGACCTGAACACCCTGCAGTAGATACTGAGCATTATGTAGGCGAGCCTTAGCCTCTTCATTTGAATCATCAAGCAATTTCAGCTCCTTAATCTCCTCTTGCCATCTCTCCATCTGTTCTTCATGTATTCTGCAAATAAGTGAAAACATCTCTGATAAGAGCACTTACAAATCTCAAGCAAAGAAAAAAATATTCCTTTAGTCATGATTGCCTGGAATGATGCTTACACAATCACTCTCTCTTCGAATTGAGTACTCAGATCCTTGAATAGCTTTTTTCCTGCTTCTAACAGCTCTGATACCTATACATGCAAGGTTTTTATTGATAATTGCGGGTTATTACCACCCAAAAAAACATGAATTGATAGAAAACTGTTTTTATCACATGAACTCTGATGTCCAGGGATGTCTTATTAAAACTACCATACACCATCCAACCACTATATTTTTATAGCGGCTAAAGAACAGAATGGGAACCTACCGTCATAAGACATAGTTATTAATTGTAGTTCCTGTTACCTAGCAGCTTTAGAATGCAGTGGCTCTACATCTATTTTGAAAAAGGATAAATGGGGGGTGACCACCACTTTTAGGCCACGTGAAGCAATCCATGTTGAGATCTACCAAGGGAAAAAAAATACGTACAGGGGGGGATGAGGGATTTGAATCGTCTGATATTAAAGTGAACCGACCAAATGGTTCCAATTCTCTTACACGCATGATTCTTTGGCTGAAACGTGCCAATGATGAGTTGCAAGCTGAACCAATTGGATTGACCAAAGATATTCGCCATGTGGCATAAAAATGGGCTGTCCTGGCACTATCTGAGTACTTCCAGTGAGTACTTCCAGTCAGTGGAGTCGAGCATCTCAAAAGAAAAATGCGAGGGCTTGTTATAGTGGGGCGTCACTGACATCTATCACCAGAAGGTGTTTCTAGATGCCACTATCTATTGACATTGGTAAGGAGTGTCAATCCCTTTGCTAAGGTCTGTATTTGGTCTGAATTGCAGTCGGCTGCTATAACAGATGGCAATTTGTTTCTTTCGCTTTAGGGCTGTTTGTTTAAGAGCAAAACCACTTAAGGGCTGTTTGTTTAAGAAGAAAAGGAGTGAAACTGATGTCGGGTCCATGTTTGAATTGGATTGTTGGAGCTCTGGAAACGTAAAAAGTTTGTGACTCATTTCTGCCAGTTATGAGCAGTAAAAAAAAACAAGTTTTACCCCTAAATTGTACGAAACCATGTTTACGTCGGTGCTGGAAATGACTGCATACCTCTCGCCAACAGGTGTTTCATACAATTCCTTTTTAAGAGAGTAGGAAGAAGAAAACAGGTGTTGCAGGCTTGCAGCAATGGCGCTGTAAGAAAACCTCATAGCTTTTAATGGTATCTCACTATGTCATGAATCTACATTTCTTGTGTGTACGAAATTTCAGTTCTGACACGGTTTATTTTCAGCAATCAGTCTAAGTTGATCTTTAGGTTGATGATTTGAAGACCTTCCATAATATCTTCTGATTTAGTAGCAATAGATTTAAAATCTGAAGTTTAATTGCATAGGTAGGGAAGTGAATGTTTACAGATTCTCCTCCTATGAGCAGATCAGGTAGACAAGATCATACTAACCATTTTTTCATCCAATTCTGTTCACTTACACAGTTACAGACTTTTCATTGGGTGAGTAAAGCTTGGATTCCAACGGACATGGTAAATACATCATTTTCCAACACATATACTGTGTATTTCCATGTCCTGTGTGGAGATGTTTGATTGGTTAGGAGAAAAATGGGGTTCTTGCGAAGCTGACGCTCACAAACAAAATGAATAATAGCTTTATCGTTATCCAAAAACCTTTTGGTAGATATAGTTGCAGATTTAGAAGTAGCACTAGACCCATCTGATATGGGTTTATAACTATTTATTTGGGTTAGTGGTGTTTTAAATTTTACAGAAATAGGAATGGGAATGGGAGTTCGAGGGCGATCAAAGCTGTGTGGTGCTTTCTTTTGAAAACATGCTTTTTCAGGGTACAGGATGTCTCCATTGTATAATAATGAGTTATTAATTAAAGAGGTGGTGCTTTCATTGTCTTTGTGTGAAGTTCTTGTGTGATATTGTCTCCAATCAATGACGATTCTGAAAGATATATCTCCCAGAATAGAAAAAAAGGAAATCACTGGAATTGTACATGTTACCTTTTTGAATAGTTTGTAATTCATTGGACTAGTGGCTCTTTCTTGAATAATTTTTTGCAGATCGCTTACCAACTCACTCAAAAAGGGGTGCTGTTATTGGGCTCTCAAACTATATGAGTATGCATAGATAGGAAAAAAGGGTTCAATCATATGGTTTTCAACTTTCAAATGTGTTGTCACTGAGTGGATTTTAGTGGGTTGGTATCTTGGAAAGAAAGAAGGATAAGATTGTGGAGATTCATGACAACTTTCAAATGTGTTGTCACAGTTGACGGGGTAACTCATGAGGATCCTATTAATGTTTGAAATAAGATTGTGGAGTTCTATGAGCACCTCTACAATTCGGATGAGATTTACAGGCCGGCTATGGACGAAATCCCTTTCCATTGCATTGATCCGGATAGAGCCAGGGAAATGGAAAAGGGGTTCGAGGAAGAAGAGGTTAGAAAGGCGGTGGAAAGCTTGGGAAAGAATAAGTCGCCGGGGCCAGATGGGTTCACCGCTGAATTCTACAAGGCTTGCTGGGACATCATTCATTTTGACTTCATGGCCATGCTTCGGGATTTTCAGGAACTGGAAGAGTTGCAAAAAGTATGAACTCCACCTTCATAGCCCTTATTCCAAAATGTGTCAGGGCTTCCAATATTTCGGAGTACCGTCCTATTAGCTTGATAGGGTGCGCATACAAAGTCATCGCTAAAGTGATGGCTAATCGGCTTAAGAAGGTTATTGGTCAACTCATTTCTAATGTGCAAGGGGCCTTCATCCTGGAAAGACAGCTGCTAGATATTGCGTCATCGACGATTGAAACGATCAACTCGGTTAAAAAGCGCAACAAAAAGGGTTGGATTCTAAAGATTGATATGGAAAAAGTTTATGATAGGGGTCCAATGGGAGTTTTTGGATTATGTTTTACAGAGAATGGGGCTTGGGAACAGATAGCGACAATGGATAAGAGATAGCTATGCCACTATGCGATTCTCAGTTCTCATAAACGGGATTCCTCAAGGATATTTTTGGAGTAAAAGAAGGTTGCGGCACACAGTGTTGTCAAGGCGACGCCATGGCGTCGCCATGGCGGTATGGCGCCGTGGCTCGCTATATCTGCCCTAATGGCGAGAGGTTAGCAAATGGCGACGCCATATTCACCATATTAAATATATATAATTATAATTTATTAAAATTTTTTTGAGAGATAACTTTTAATTCTAACTTTAGAAGTTATTATATTATAATACTTGAGAGGCATAAATGGACTATTTTGCCCCTTTATATACTACAAACCCTCGACATTTTATTTCTGGAGGACGAGATAGCTGAAGGAAGAAAGAAGAAAAAAGAAGAAAGAAGAAAAAAGAAGAAGAAAGACGAAGACTGGTAAGCCTTAAAGCCCTAAAATCTTTTTTTTTTTTTTTTTTAACCCTAAAATTTGCCTTGAAATTTGTGTTTTTTTTCCCTACTTTATTACCCACAGATGCCCTAAAATATGTTTTTTTTTTCCACATCTACACACACACACACATATAATATATATATGTTTTGTTTTGTTTTATTTATTGCCACAGCTGCCTTATAAAACCAGATTTAAAGCCATAGGTGCCATATATACATACATACATACATATATATATATATATATATATATATATATATATTTTTTTTTTTTTTTTGCCACAACTGCCTTATAATATATATATATTTGCTCTCTATTTATTGATATTTGTCTATACCTGATTAATTAGTTGATTTTTTTCTTTCTCTAGAAAAAATATATGTATTAAAAAATAGCAAAAAACTAAAAAAAAAATAATATTAATGATTAATAAATAAATAAAAATTATTAATATTTAATATATATATATATATATATATATAAATGGCCTCGTCATGGCATGGCGAGCCTCTTCGTCATGACCTCGCTACAACGCCTTAACTACCTTGGCCGTAGGGTGATCCCTTATCACCCCTTCAGTTTAACTGCATCGAAGAGGGACTTCACAACTTATTCAAGAGGGCTGAAGAGATAAACTTATTAGAAGGAGTCTTGACAGTAGAAAATGGACCTCGAATTTTGCACCTTCAATATACAGATGACACAATAGTTTTCTGTAACAGAGATGAGGAAGACCGGGAGCTAAAAGCGATTACGAACCTATTAACTATCTTTGAAGGAGTTTCTGGGCAGAGAATTAACCTCCATAAATCAAACTTGGTCTGAATTAATCTGTCAATGCATCAGACCAAAAGGGCGGTTAGAGAAGTCCAGTGCGAAAGTGAATCTTTCCCTTTTAAATATCTCGGCATCCCTCTTGGGGTCGGAAGGAGTAGAGTGCGATTGTGGGACACGATGGTTCAAAGGTTCCAACGAAGACTTGCGACTTGGAAAGACAAATTGCTTAGCAATGGGGGAAGGCTCACCCTCATCAAATTCACATTTTCGTCAATTTCAATTTTTATGATGTCTCTTATCAAAGCCCCTACTTGTGTCACGAAAAAACTTGAGAAAATTGTGAGGGATTTCCCGTGGGATAGAGCCAGGGAACAAAAGAAATTTCACCTTGTCAAATGGGATGAATGTTGCGATAAGAGAGAAACCTAAACCTTGTCAATAAGGCCGTTTTAGCCAAATGGCTGTGGAGGTTTGGTGATGAGGGGGAAAGAAACAATGTGTGGTGGCAAATTGTCGCTTCTAAATATGGAACATCTACCGAGGGTCTGAATGGTACCGTCATTACTAACCGTAGTTCAGCTTGGTGGAAGGTCGTGAAAGAAACTAATGAAGATGTCAATCGGGGAATGACGTTCAGCTGGGGAGATGGTCAGAAAATCAGGTTCTTGAAAGATGTATGGGCTGGGGAGCAATCCCTTCAAACGGTCTTTCCATCGATTTTCCTTCTCTCAGATTCGAAAGACGATGTTATTCGTAACTTTGGTCAATGTATCGATGGAAACTGGGTGTGGAATGTCCGACTAAGAAGACAGTTAAGGGATTGGGAGATGGGGACATATCAAGCCCTAATATGAACTATTGGGGACATTTCGCCCAACTCCGAAAATGGAGATAGAAGAGTATGGAAATACACTTCTAAAGGAAACTTCACGGTTAAGTCCTTCTATAACCAGCAGCTGATATAGGAAAGAAGGCTCTCGCATACTAGAAGATGGTCTGGTTTTTGGAAGATCAAGATGCCGCCTAAAATAAAAAAATTCGCCTGGTTGGTTAACCGGGGAAGAATTCTCACCCAAGATCAGTTGAGTCAAAGAAACATCCCTATTATTAACCAGTGCCTTCTATGTATGAGGGGTAGGGAATTTGTTGTTCACATCCTATTGCACTGCTCTTTCGCGCAGAGCATTTGGCACAGGATATTCCGTATTTTTAATGTCTAATGGGTTATTCTGTTTTGGCCAGCTACCATGATGGAAATGTGGAAAGAAATGGACGTTGAGGATCATAGGAAGGAGTTATGGCCGCTTACGATATATGCGGTTTTTTGGGCTATCTGGAGGGAGAGAAACAACAGAGTCTTCACGCGTAAAGCAAAACCGTTCTCTTTGGTTGTTCAGGATATCAAAGATCTGGTGGTTTCATGGAATGCTAGCAATATGGAGGTCTTCAAGGAGGGATTAGTGCAGCTCATGTTGATTTGGGAGGACTGCTGCTCCTAGCTGTTGCCGATGTCTCTCTGTTTGTGATGGGGATGGGGATGGGGATGGGGATGGGGGGGGAGCTTTTTCTTTTATTGATTGGCATTGCGGGCCGCAGCCAGTCCCAGGGTTTAGTTTTTGGGGGGTTCTTTCTTTTCGGGTAGCTCCTTACTACCCGCCAAGGTATGTATCTCTTTCCTTTTTCTTGCAATATAATCATTTGTTACCGTTTCAAAAAAAAAAAAAAAAAGATAACTTGTATGTAAAGAAAGATCTACAACCATAGAAACCCAGGACCAAAAAAAATGCTATTCTATATTAAGAGAATCAATCCTTCCTAAAGTTGTTTAAGCCCAATTCCTCTGTCACTCTCAGTCAGTAACTCTCTCTTATAAGCACTGTCATTATCACTATATCTTCATGTAGGCTAAGCAAAATAGAAGATTCTGGACTCTATATTGCAGTTCATGGGTTCGGTTTCTCCTACAAACTGAAATTTTCCACAAGATGGTCAAGGTTAGTTCAACCAAACTCATTTTCAACAAACAAAAGAGAAGGAAAAACTTTATTTGTAAATCACGAGGATGAGTTCGTTGTGGGGTGATATTGGACATATCCCAGACTTAAATATGGGTCTTTTATTTATGGCTTATGAGTACCTGTGTGCCAATGAGTTAAATCTAGTATTTTCCTTGGTCTAGATGATGAGGCCTGATGAATATGGTGGTTATAATTTGTTTAAGTAAAAATTTTGCTTTTCTTGTGATGAGAATGTTTGGCTAAGTACACAAAGTACATTTTTGAATACGATTGCCCGTTTAGAATTTACAATTGTATGTTTATTTGTAGACTTGGAACCTATGAAGTTGTTTTTCATAATTGTTGATGGCCGTTTTTCATGTTACAATGGCCTGTTTGCATTAAAATGGTTCATATTTGTGTTGGATTGGGCGAAAAGCCCCAGGGATATTTCTGAACGGTGTATCTAAATAGTGGAAATGGTTTCCACACAGGTTTCCATGTGATACAACATACCCAGATAGGTATAATTTAGGTTTCTGTATGGCATCAGTTTCAAATAACTGCACAGGAAACTTATTGCATTTCATGCAAGTTTTTTAAGGGTTGCCAAATAGGTTGTTAGCATAATTAAGTAACAATAATCTTTCCAAACTCTATTCATAATATTCATGCTTTGACTTTTTGCAATTTGGGAAAAAATTGGAAATGTGCCTATTTTCTTATAGGAGATAAAAAGATGCATATTTTCAAAATATACTTAAAAACTTGACCAATTGTTGGATTATCCAATGATAGTTGTTATCGCTGGACCATCCAGTAATAACTTGGGCAAATTTTTTAAATTGATGAAACCTATCCTTATCTTCTTAAATTATCATGGCATCTCTCTCTCTCTCTCAACAGTAAACATCAACACCAACATAAACACAATGTTCGAAACTCCATTTTCTTCTTTTGCATTTAGAACCATCATTCAATATCTCTCTCACCTCTAACTTCCTCTCAAGTCCCTCGACAATCTCCCTTTCTTATTCAATCCTCTCGATCCACTATCAATCTCTGAACCCTCAATTGAGGACTCATATTCGACGGTTAGAACGAAGCCAGATGGTATATCAGATATCACTTTTTCCTTTTTAAGAATCTGAATTTGTGGAAATTAGGATTATAACTTGAAGGTTAGTTGAGTTAGTGAAGAACCCGTTGATCCACGAGCACTCGGCTTTCTGAGTTGAATTGATAAGTTTTTTGAAAGTTAATTTTGGGCGGTTATTTTTTTTGTGTGTGTGATTTGATTATGTCAGCGGAGGCTATGGAGAAGCTGGAGGGGATGGAGAGTGCCGTCCAAGGAAGATTATGGCCTCAGCTCATTCAGGATTATATATATATATATATATATATATCTTTTCTAACCAAATAAGTATGATTCCATTAGCGGATCCAGGTAGAGGGCTTGTTTGTGGGGGTAGGTGGGTGGGTGGGCGGGGTGGGGGATGGTTCACGGTTCAGTCACCCCCCTAAACTTTAAAAAACATACATGATATGCTTGTTAGGCCTAGTCAAGATAAAGCACGTGATAGGTAATTAAAAGAGAGTTGGCACCTATTTACCACAGTTGCCTTCTTTTAGTTTTGAGCTAGAATCAGGTACGTGATGAAGAATTTCATGGGCCTAACTAAACCTCACAAAACCGGCTTGTAAGGAGAGGTTTGCCCAGGTTATATATAACCCAAGGCCTCCAACCCACAACTGATGTAGGACTATTCTAACAAGCCCCCGCACATGTTGGCGGCCAAGCCTAATCACGTGGACAATTGAACTAGGTGACGTGGACTAGAGAAATACCTACTCTAATACGATGAAGAATTCCATCGACCTAACTCAACCTCACAAAACCGGCTTGTAAGGAGAGGTTTTCCCAGGTTATATATAACCCAAGGCCTCCAGCCCACAACCAATGTGGGACTATTCTAACACGTGACCCGACTGCCGACACTCTTAGTACTCAGGTCACGTTTGGGATTTGTGCCATGTGGAACCATTATGTGCGATGTGTGATTTGACATCCATGATCTCAAAGTTTATTAAAGATTGGCATGAAAGTGATCTCAACTGCCTGATTCAATGCAATCAAACTTCATCTAAAATAAATATGTTGGATTTAGATGGAAACCGTTTAAATTTAAATGGTGTTTGACAGCTTTGAATTAAATGATGGAAATTGTTTTTATCCCAAATCTTTTACACAAAAGATCTATAGATCAACGCAGGTTAATTTCACATGATACACATCCCAAAAAGTGACGTGAGTACCAAGTCATCTGACCCTCATGCTGCTTACCTAACTCTAATACACAATTCTAACTCATTTTCTCTGACGATAACTTGCCCACCCCTGAGAAGAAGGTCCTGGCTCCGCACTTCTATAATTTTCCTTACCAACGTTTAACATTAAAGAGTGGTAATGATGGTGCATAGATTCCAATCATTGTCCTAAATAACGCTATCCAAGTTTGGGAAAGACACTAATTGATCCAAACTGTCCAAATGCTTTGCCATACATAAAAATTCACAAGGATTGAAAGTCCCAAGGGCTTGCGAAAGGGTTACCTGTTGAGTGAAATGGTCCATCCTTTCAAGAATGTGAGCGATGTTGGCTCTCATCTCTTCCGATCCTGCAGCATTTGGTTCTCCAGTCTCTTCGTCAACAATCTCTCCCACTCCTACATTCGGCACTCGTCCTTCCTTTTCATCCTTTTGTAAATACAAAATCAAAGCCGAAGCAAAAGATTTAAACAATTCTTCGATAACATAACACTCAAAACGCTAAATTTGAAACAAGTTGGCCAAGTGGAAATGTACATTAATCTTCATGCGTTTTCCCATCGCCTGGATCTCTAACTTCTCCATTTAAATGCTAAGCTCTAGATCTACTAAACGAAAAAAAAAACACCACCAAATAGTTGCAGATTTTAGCAAGAACAATTAAAAAACCTCAAAATCGAAGAAGAAAACGAGATCGTTGCCATGTAAAGAGCAGAAGACGGATCTGATGGAACTCTTATGAATTCACACAAAAAAATCCTCTTAGAACAAAGTGGCGGAAACTTTCAGATCGATCAGAGAAATCAAACTTAAAACATATAGTTAGCTCTGAATTTAAGAAGCGCAAATGAAAAAAGGAGGTTTAGATGATCGAAGATAAGTAAATATTGATTGGATTTAGTGGAAAATTAGATGAAAAACCTCTGAGTTTCGGAAGAAAATATAAAATCGGGAATGAGGTTTACCTGATAGGTTTCGGCGTTCAGACAATTAGACCCCCTTTCCGAGTTCCGAGCGCTCTCTGTTTGTGAACTCCCGCCTTTTTTTTTCTTTTTTGAATTTAGTTATATAAGGTGCGCGGGCCGGGCAGCCACTGTGGTATACGGCTATTTCTATGAGAGGGCTACTACCCGCACATGCAAACTATATTCGCGCACACTACTTAATTAATGCTAAAATCAAGAAGAAAATGGTCATCCGTCTAACCAGGGACGCAGATTTCGTTAACCAAACTGAAATCGAAATTTGTTGAGTTTTCGGTTAGGTTCAAAACCAAAGTGAATCAGTTCGTTGTTTTTTTATTTTTTTGTTCAAATTCCGAAACCAAATCGAAAGCAGAAAACATCAGTTCGGTTCATTTTTGCTTGATTTCATTTTTATTTTTATTTGGTTTTTCATTTTTTCGGCTCTTTGGTAATTTTCATTTCTATTATTTGATTTTCTAATCCTACCTAATCAAATTTCGATTTCTGCCACCCAAAACCGAAACCGAACCGACTTAGAACCGGTTTGATATTTTTGGGTTTTGAATCGGTTTAATTCCGATTCGGGTAACATTTTTTTGGTCAATTTCGGCTTTCGACTGGTATGCTAAAAGAAAAATATATCTTTAAAAGAATAAATCATCGCGTTGGATGTGAGTTGGATCAATATGAGATTTGTTGCAAGATTGGAGATCATCGATAACGCGAGTATATTTTTCCCTTGAGCAGATGTACACCTTGCTACCTTAATGAGATTTTAGTTACCTATTGGTAAGCGCGACGTAAGCCCCTTTTTATAGGTGCGCAAGAGATCTCGTAACGTTCAGATTACTCGACGTTATGGAGCAACTAATTCTCATATTAATCTAACACACATCATATGTGTCCCGAGTAAACGAGACTTTATTTCCCATTTAGGTAGCGCACAACGGCTACATGGCCACACATGTCAATATCTCCCACTTAGCCATAAGAGCCGTTAATATATATATATATATATATATATATATATATATATATATATATATATATATATATATATATATATATATATATATATATATATATATTCTCTAACTATTTTTAATGTATATTTTATGAAAGTATTTTTACTTATGAGGTTTTTCACACTCTTGACGGATTTATCCTTCACAACTAAAAATTTAGATTATGAGATTTTTCACGCTTCAAATTTTTGTAACTCAGGCATCCCTAAGTCCCATTAAGCTAACATACTTTAAAAAAACATCCGCACTATGACTTTTCTCAACTACATCTTTTTTTTTTTTAAGAATCCTCAACTACATCTTGAATGTAGTGATAATGTACTTCAATGTACTTACTTTTAGAGTTATTTGACTCACTTTCAATCACTCTAACTGCAACTTTACTATCACAAAATATGTGCACAGGCTTGTCAGTTATATCTAGATTCATATCAGCTATGAAGCATTGTATTCAGACGACATAAATACAAACAATATTACAAGCTAGATACTCAACTTTTTGAGTGTGACAGGCAGTACAACCCTATTTCTTATTAGACCAAAAAACACCACCACCTCCAAAGAGTAAAATATGAGATGAGATAGATTTTTCCATCATCCTTATCCCCAACATGATCAGCATCCAAATGGCCTTGAACCTTAAGTTCATTAGCTTGAAAACATAATTTAAGATGTTTTGATCCCTTTAAATATCTTAGTATTTAATTTTACTGTTTGACAATGCTTAAGACCCAAGTTACTTAGGTGTCCAATAATCAAGCGATGTGTGTGAAGATAACTTGTTGGTATTTACTTTACAAGGTCCGACCTCTGTGTAATTATAAGGTCACAATCCTTAACTTTTTTCTAAGCAAAATATGTATGTGAGTTTTATTCACTTTAGTGGGCAAAAATGCCCTTTAACAAAAAAGCATATGAGCATTTGTTTTTAAATAAGACTCATTGGGTCTCATATGAGACCACGATCGATCGGTCAAGGTGTCATATGAGACTGATCGTATGACACCGATCGTCATGTTGCACTCGAAAGATATGTGCATGCGCTTTTTGTTTAAGAATATTTTCGCCCACAAAAAGTGGATAAAAATGCACACGTCTTTTTTTATATACTGGATGTACATATAGGGACCTTGATTAATCTCGAGGATGTTGATATCCATGAACTGAGTTTCGGTTTTGGGTTCCTCTCTATTTTGTGTTTATTTTTAGTTCATTTTTTTATAGCAGTGTAAGTTATAATATTGCATTCCATTTGAACAGGAAGTCAGAGAAACAATGGGCTTCAGAAAAAGAGGACTATTTGAATTAGATGAGGAAATGACACTTTTATTTAATTGTTCTAACACCCTCTCCTTTTGTACATATTTAAAGTCTCTAAGCCTTACATTTGTGGATTTTAAAGTATCTAATTTCCATCAATTTATGTGTGTGGATATTAAATACTCTACTTGGTTTTAAATTGTGATTTGGAATCACAAACATTCTATAAATAAAAGACAAAATATTCCAATCCTTCACAATGGACCGAATTAACAGCCCATTAATTTAAGACTGATCTTATGCCATTCAGCAGTCAACAGATTGAGCACAGTGAATGACCACTAAGAAGGAAACGTCTAACAATATGGACCTCTCAGCATTCCAGGAAATTGTCTCTCAAGTGGAGTAGCAATGGGATCATAGGATAGTCGTTCATCGAGTCAGGCATGAGTTCCATTTATCAAACCTTATGATAAAGCCACATGATCAAGTAAAAAATTAAGGTCCTTAAATAGAAATGTCACTTCAGAGATGAAATATGAAAGTTCCATTCATCAATCTTTATAACAGACCCACATGATCAGGTAAAAAATCAAGGTCCAAAAAGAAATTCTCACTTCACAGATGAAATAAAAATGCTTAACATGTTTTAAAAAAAACAAAAAAAAACCTGTACTAACTACTACTTGACACATTCCAAACAGCAGCGCCAGACCCAATCCAAACTATAATGTATCATATCCTCTATACAGATCATAGACACAAATCATGAACGCGACTTCTTCTCCCTGTATCACGTGCTTAGAACGTTAATCCCCACAAATCATCGCCATCGCAGAGTCCATAGCGACTGAAATGGTCAACCTTAAATTTCCACTCACCTTTGACTGGATCATAGGACAAAAACTCGGCCCCTTGCTCTTTAGCTTTCTTCATTAGCATCTCTTTGTATTTTTCCATAATGGGATATTGCTTCCCTGTTTTCTTATTGAAGAATTTGATGTTGAGGAGAGTTCCCTCAGCTGGCTTATTAAGGCCTTGCCCATTTGGCGGCTTCTTGCTCTCGTCCATCTACACAGTCACCTCTCGGTTCTTGAAATGAACAGACTCAAATGCATTTGAATAATCTAGTGAATCATACAAACAGAATCAGCATGGGTAGTCAACACGGTTGAAAAAGAAACAAAACGTTTTATTACAACACGCTATTCAATTTTTCCATTGTTGTAATTTAACCAAGGTTAGCAGCAAGTTATACTTACGGGTATGCTAGAAATTCCATATTGAACTGACGGAGCGGAGCCAGCATGATCAATTGACATCTGAGGGATTGCAGGGAGTGTTCCAAAAGGATTTGTAATAGGCACTGGTTGTACGATCATATTGTTCTGATTGGAAGCACTTTTACAATAAAAGAAGACAATGAATCAGTAGAAATCATAAAAAAATAAAATAATGAAACTACACCCTAATCAAGATACTAAACATCCTATCTTGAGCACATGCAATAGATCATTTAGAAAATAATCAACGGCTCTACCTTAAAAAAAAAACAACATGAAAATTTTGCTACTAAATGATATATAATAAAATTATTTTAAAAAATCATCATAGAGGGCATCATCGTCCTATGATAAGATACAATCATTGAGTGAGAGTTTCACTTGTTGTCTTTTTGGTGATTCTAAGTGGCCTCTGTATCTCACTAGCGTCGGAGTTTCTTTTGCTGGATCTTTTCTCATCTTAGTGAAAACGCACTATGTTATTTAACTTTTTTTTCTTTTTCTTTTGTTTTTTTAATTATGGGCAGTCCCAATCATTTAAGAATACTCCCTTATAGATCAATTTAAGTTAGGAACATACAATTGCTCAAAGCTACTTTGGCCAAAAACATTCGAAACGCTGCCAGAGCCACTTGAAACTGCTGAAATGTCATAAAAAAACAGCACAACGAAAATAAGTATTACAAGATTAGAATGGGGAAAAAGATTAAATGAATGCAATATCATTTTGACATACCTGGTTGTGTCTGATTAAAGTTGAAAATGTTAAGAGGCACCTGATGTTTGAAGAAGTGCAGTGAGTTGAGTAGTGACAAGTGGAGGCTGGGGATCAATAAGTGATCGATCAAACCACGTGATCATCAGATTATAACCAAAACAACAAGCAGCCAAAAAATAATTACACAAGTAAAATCTAATCTTTTAACCAAAATTTCAAATGCTAAAGGCTACTTACAATTGTTTGGCCAGAACCTACAGGATTACTCATGGTGAGAGTTGATGATCCTGAATTGGCAGTGGGAAAAGACCAACTAAAACCAATTGATGGTGTGCTTAATGGGGTTGCTTGTCCCATAGTAGTGGTCTGTTCAAAAGCAGGTGTTTTCTGCCTAACCAAAGGAGTAGAAATCCTGAGTTGTTCAAATGATTGGGTGTTACTAGGGTTTAAGCTAGGACCAACTGCTGGGCTTGTTCCTAGTGGTGACGGAAAAGCAAATGATGAATTAAATATAGAAGAAGCAAAGGTTGTTGAAATCGGTCCAAGCACTGGAGTAGCTGATGTCCTAAAGTTGAAGGGAGGAAGAAAAGCTTCTCCAAAAGGTGCCATGCACGACACACCAGAAGAAGATGAATTTGAGCTTGGTCCAAATGTAGGTGGATCAGAGGCAGTGATTTTTACAAAAGGAGGCAAATTTGACGCAATGGAAGGAGATTTTGAACATGGTCCAAATGCAGGAGCAGATGATGGCCTAAAGGTGGGTGTTTTTTGATCAAATGGACTGGAAGTTGCACAGGTGGAAAATGGGTTTACAGCTGTCTGACCAATAGTTCCTGTCACAAAAAGATTCATCTGTGTTGTCGAAGAACTAATCCCATGTGCTGGCTGGCTGGCAGGTTTCGTCCCTCCTGAAATTTGAATTTATGGGCAAATAGGCATTAAGCATAGATTATATTATGATACAAGTACAATGAATAGATTAAGCATACAAAACATAAACAAGGAGACATGCCATTTTCAAAGATGGATGAGGTATCAGACAAGGAAAACCCGGCAAATACAATGCACAAACACATCGTAAAGTTGCACTATGATGCTGAAAGCTATATTATGATACACGTATCATCTCTTAATATATCTATAAAATATGGAAGGTTCATTTGGATAGGTAGAAATACATTAAAAGAACAGAGTATATAAGTAATCATGGTATCAAAACTCGGCCGATACCGATACGTATCAGTGAAATGTACCCCATAAAGGTACAGGGGCTGGTATCGGTCACTGTACCTGTATCGGAATTGGACTGATACTGGTCAGTATTGGCCGATACTGTCTCGGTATCAATTGATACCGACTGATACAACCAGTTTTTATTTTATGTTTTACTTCTTTTTTTCAAAAAAAAGTATCAGCCAATACATATTAGTCCAAGATGATCGGATACCCGATACCAAAATTAACACCTTGTAAGTAATGCTAAGAATCAAGAAATATGATTTTGATTAAGGTTGTCTCCCAAATAATAAAAATTCCTGTTGAAAAGTGCCTGGCATCAAGTATGGTGAAGCATTATTTAAAACCTGAAGTGCCAATGTGTTATATAGAGTGCCATCAACCAACTACTATCACCAACGGATTGCTGATTAACTGCCAGCAATGATCATTTTCCAAGTTCTTATATGAATTGAAGATCTAATGTCGCGTTATCTTGATCGTATTAGTTAGAAGCCAATCTTGCAACCGAATATTCAATTTTTTTCATTTTCATTTGCACGAGAACCTGATATCAAATGATTTAAATAAAAATGATAAATGAGTAAAAGAATATGGGATCCAAAGTGCAGAAGCCGCACCTATATCCCCACATTGATAATCCTCCCATCTTAATTCCTCGTGACTCTTGGATGTGTACATAGGCATGGCCGACATTGATTTCAGTAACATAGTAGGCTTTGTACCATTGGAAACATCTATCTCAGGTGTAGGACTGTAAGCCAATATCCTTCTTGCCCCATCATGGCCCCCAAAAGGGGATCCGACTAAACTTGGATTACCAACTATAGACTTTGTGTGTTGTGTGGCTGCAGTACAGTTGAAAAAACAACTTAGGAATGGGGAAAAATGATAGGACCCGATTCTCCTGACCGTCATTTAAGCACCAAAATGGTGTTTAAATAATCTTATACCATCAACAGTATAAGATGTGGGTGACCCGTACCGTCAAAGTGATAGATCATATGTTGAAGTGAAATAAGGCCACAAATGGTGTTTTAGGGAGCTTTAAACCATCCCATTGATGGATTATAGTATCAACCATTGTCTCTAATTTTAATGGTTGATATAAAAGTTCATCAATCGGATGGCTCTCATTCACTTATAGGAATGTTTCTTTGGGTCCAGACATACTCCAATAATAAATTGCTACCTGGACAAATTAGATTGAACACGAATGTGTGCCACATGGCATAATGATAAAACACACTTTGATGGTCAGAGATAAAAATTCCACTTTTAACGGTGTAAGATCATTTAAACACCATGTTGGTGTTTAAACATCAGTTAGGAGCCATTATCCCAAAATAATAATAATAATAATAACAATAATAATTAGCAACAAATTGAATTATAAACTGCTAAAACCTGTTTTAAATCTCTCCACTGAATTTGATTTCAAACTAGTGGAGTAAATAGAATCATAGCATTCAAACCTTAATTGCCTAACAAGCATTGCAGAAATAAAATACTCACCGAAGGGGGAACTCTGATTCCTAGAAGGAGAGGCAGTAGTTCCAAATGGTGTGATAAGAATGGGAGAAGCAGATCCAGAACTAATGGATGCAGTTGAAGCACCGAAAGCAGTAGAAACTCCAAATGTGGTAGTGTTAGAAGCACCAAAACTTGGGGTGCTTGAATCTGACATAGCAGGGGTCCTTGGAAAACTGAATGCTGACGTAGTTGGGGAACCAAATGTTGCTGCGTTTGAAACGCAAAATGTCATGGCTGTGCCACCGAAAGTTGGAGTTGCCGTAGATCGAAAAGCAGAGTTATTTTCAGAACCAACAGCCAAAGTGCTGGTGGAACCTGCTGCTTGACTTGACGCGCCAAAAGATCCTACAGGACAACAAAGGATTATATCAACTAAATTCGAGGGGGGGTAATTAAAACAGAAACAAACTCAAAACAAAAATTAAGAGAACAAAGTATTTAGATGCATAATGGACCAACTAAATAGATAAAGGATTCACAAAATAGCTGAAAAATTCAAGATCAGTAGCATCCACTCCATTTATAACAATTCTAGTGGCAATGTTGATAAAGAATTGTAAGAAGAATATCTGGCACGTAAAAGAATTTTCTAGAATATTAACTCACTGCTCTCATCTCAGATTATCTATGTCTATAAATAAATCCCCATATCAATAAACTTTAATATATCTATGAATCTATAATATATAATCTATATCTATAAACCTTTATTTAATCTATAAATTTATAATCTATAATCTATATTTATAAACCTCTATTACCTCTATAAACCTATAATCTATATCTCGCTGCTGTCATCTCAGAGAAGATTTACAAGTTGTCGATGAAGTCATATTTTAGAGATGGAAATAAGTTGAAAGACCACTTCAAGAGTAACACATTAGTGAAATAGATATAAAGTTTCTCTGAGATACCATCATTTCAAAACTGATAGACAAATCTATTAGCATTAGCAGGCCCAAATGGTATTGAATGTAAGGAACATGCTTTAACGATAGCCAAAAATATAAGCGTATTACCCCAATCTCACTATTGGAAAAATGTGGCTTTTTTATATTTTAAAATTTCCAATACAAAGATTATAAAGGTTGCGTATGGCATAGCTCTCTGGTAGACCCTGCCATAGTAGAGTTCACCTGCTTTAGCATGTTCCCATCCTCTTAGCTAACATCCTACTACCTGCTTTAGCACCAAAGCAGGTACTCCTTCTCCTTGATAACTCCTTGCATAGTAAGATTTTATACAATATTTACTTGTTCAACAGTTTTACCCCCTCCTCTCTACTCACTCCTTGCCAGAGCAGATTTTATTTTCTCTGGTAGAGAGTTAATAGAGAGCAGAGAGGTTGCTGTTAGAGCAGGTAAATCCTCCATTGTAGGGAATTAGAAAAGAGAACAAGTACAAACTAAAGCAGGTGAATTCTGCTGTGGCAGGGGTTAGCAAAGAGCTATGCCATACGCAACCAAACTCTCAATTCCAGAGTTTGGTTGTAATTGGTATACAACTCCAGATTTGAAAATGCCAATTGTATGCCCTCAGAAGTCTTTTTGTGGTCCTGGACTAGCTGAAGGATTAAAGGTAATACTCGTTCTTATTTTACTAACAACTTAACATACTAAAAGATAATGTGGTAATTTAGTTTTGTGCACATAATTTTTAGGCCCTGACTTAATTTAAGTGGACAAAGCTTCAATGTCAATATGAAGCTCATTGAAAGGGCATACTCTTTGTTACAAACACCTATTTTTAAAAGGATTTGGTATTTTAGATAAATAGACTTGTGTGTCACATGGGTTATCAATTGCACGAGAACCTGATATCAAATGATTTAAATAAAAATGATAAATGAGTAAAAGAATATGGGATCCAAAGTGCAGAAGCTGCACCTTTATCCCCACATTGATAATCCTCCCATCTTAATTCCTCGTGACTCTTGGATGTGTACATAGGCATGGCCGGCATTGATTTCAGTAACACAGTAGACATTGTACCATTAGAAACATCTATCTCAGGTGTAGGACTGTAAGCCAATATCCTTCTTGCCCCATCATGGCCCCCAAAAGGGGATCCGACTAAACTTGGATTACCAACTATAGATTTTGTGTGTTGTGTGGCTGCAGTACAGTTGAAAAAACAACTTAGGAATGGGGAAAAATGATAGGACCGATTCTCCTGACCGTCATTTAAGCACCAAAATGGTGTTTAAATAATCTTATACCATCAACGGTATAAGATGTGGGTGACCCGTACCATCAAAGTGATAGATCATATGTTGAAGTGAAATAAGGCCACAAATGGTGTTTTAGGGAGATTTAAACCATCCCATTGATGGATTATAGTATCAACCATTGTCTCTAATTTTAATGGTTGATATAAAAGTTCATCAATCGGATGGCTCTCATTCACTTATAGGAATGTTTCTTTGGGCCCAGACATGCTCCAATAGTAAATTGTTACCTAGACAAATTAGATTGAACACGAATGTGTGCCACATGGCATAATGATAAAGCACACTTTGATGGTCAGAGATAAAAAGTCCACTTTTAACGGTGTAAGATCATTTAAACACCATGTTGGTGTTGTTGGTGTTTAAATGTCAGTCAGGAGCCATTGTCCAAAAATCTGTTTAAGATGATCAATAAAACCACCAGTATAAGAAGAAAAAGGACATTGAGGAAGCCAAGTAACAAACAAGAAAATTGAGCAGAGAAGTCAAAAGCATGGTTTTAAGTAATGGCCAATTCCAATATGTATCTGATATGATATGCACCCCACCCCCGATTTTGTATCGGGTCAATATCAAACCATATTGGGTCATCTTAGACAATATCGGATCATGAAACATATCGGATGTGAACTAGGAAATGCCAAAAAATGCCCCTTTTGCGACTTTTTCCTTACTTTTATTTTAAAAATAAAAAAGGTGCCTAAATATCCACCGGTTTGGCCAATACATATTCGATCTATCCGATACGGATATCTATCCGATATGAATCATGTTGGGACCCTATGCCGATGTATATTGTGTTTGGTTTTTGGCTCGGTTTGGTTTTAAAAAGTTTGACCCAAGCTGTTTTAGTTTGACCCTTGTTATTTTGACTTTGGATAAATTTAGAATCCTCACTAATAGGATATTGGTAATCCTAATTAGACAATAAGTGTGTGAGAGTGGAAAGTCACTTATTTTTATTATTCTCTAATATAGGATTCTATTAAATAGGATCTGAAAGATAGGGAATAATAGAGGGATTTTTGGGTTTTGTTTTGGTAAGAGAGAGTTTGAATCTAGGATTTGAAAATGAGGGTTTTGGAGAAAGGACTTTTGGTATTGGTTTTGTAAACCCTTTGGAAAACTCATGTAGGGTTTTTTGGGTCTCTCTTATGGAGAGAACTTGGGATTCGTTTTAGTTGTGTGGCTCTCTTGTTAGGTTTTGGTGAGAGTACACTTGGGTATTTTGTTTTGAGATAACCTTGGGGTTTTGTATTTGGGGCTTACATCATTGTGGTTCTCTTAGTTTGGGTAAGATTGGAGAATACGATCTCCATGGTTTGTAGCCTTTGCGCATCTTCTTCTTGATAGTGGAAACACTTTGTTTGACTGCCCCGTAGACGTAGGCTTAGGCCGAATCACATAAATCTTGTTCTTGTTTGTGGTGTGATCATTTTCTACCTTCTTGTGATAATTGTTATTTGGTATATTGATTGTCTTCTTTGAACGTAAAAGCCATCAATGTGATTAGACATGCAAAGGCCATCAAGAGGGGTTTTTGCACAACATATTGGACTTTAAATCTATGGTCAGAAGAATTCAACCAATAATAAAATATGAAACAGGGGACTTATGACAAAAGCTTAGAAAAATCTATAAAAATAAAATAAAAAATTGCACCAATGCTGATCATATTAGCAGAAAAAAAAAAAAAAAAAAAAAAAAAAAAGACTACTAAAAATAAAAGGAATTAGTATGCGAAGAAAAAGAAGACAAATTCGATAACAAAAACATGTAAACCATGAAAATACTCTATGAAATTGTAGCCAACAATTTCACTATTAGAATACAAAAACAGAGCTATTTGAAGACCGCCCAAAAGCAACTCAATCAGCAGCATTAAACCCATAAAAAAATATATTTAAAAAGAACCCAAAAAAGTTGATTAAGAGGGAAATGATTTCACAGAACTACATTAAGAAAAAAAAAAATTCATCAACATTAAACAGCCAAAAACTTGCACTATAAATGATCTAAAACTTGTACAAAAAGAATAAAAGTAGGCCATGAGAAAAGAAATCTCATAACCAACTAAGTTTTTTAGAATAAGAAACGCATAACTTAAAAGAATTCAAAAAGATCAATTGAAGCTTTTATACAAAAACAGAAAATGGATTAGTTTGGATACTATGAAGCTGGAAAAGTCTTTAGTAAGTTCATCCTGTCAAACGATGACTTCCACAGATTCCTTGGCTGATGAGAAACTACAAACTTTTTGAGGGAAAAAAATCAGAAACTAAGAGTAGAGATTAACGTACTGAACGTGGTCATGATTCCTCGTAATCCGAAACGGGCCGAGAGAGAGAGATATCAAAAGCTAGAGAGACAGAGAGCGATCAAAAGGTGGAGAGAGAGAGAGGGAATGGGAATTATGGAATATTGAAAATTGTATTTATAACTTATTTAAAACCTGTTAGCTTTAATTCCAAGCAGTTGTTGGCGCGTACGCTGTACGCACTAGTATCTATAATTTCTATAGAATTTAGAAAAGAAGTCGGTTGATTGCACGCGAGATGCACGTGCGGAGATAGAGGGGCTACTAGTTTCTGAAACGGTACACTTTATTTGCAACTCAAGATTTTCTTCTCAACTTGGATTCAGATTGTGTTTCCTCCCTATCTTCGATACCGTAGATCAATTGCCAATCAGACAGTGACTTCCTCCCTATCTTCGATACCGAAGATCAATTGTCAATTAGACAGTCACTTTGACACCATAGATAAATTTGCCAATCAGACAGTCAGATTTTGATTCCACATAATACACATCTTGAAAAGTGATTCAAAAATCACATCCGACATACGCCAACGATCATATTTTTTTTTTGGGAGTGTACCATACTACCATGTAGAATCAAAATCTCACTTTTGATTGTAGGCTCATGATGTCTAATCTATTGTGTTGAAGACTAATACAAAGAACAGTCTCCATCGTCTGATTCATCTCGATTGCTTATTGCATGCCTTCATTTTTTCTCTCCAGCTATCATGCCAATTTATATCGGAGATATATATGAAATACTGTTTTAGGCAGATCTAACGGTTACTTTTTAGTTTTAATGGCTGATATTAAAAGTCATCAATAGAGTGGATCACGTCCACTTATGGGCATATGTTTCATTAGGCTGAGATGTATTCCAATGACACATTGCCACTCGGGAAATTTAGATTGATCATAGATGTATGCCACATGGCATAATGATAAATCACACTATAATGGTGTGGATAAAATATCTAATTTTAATGATGTAAGATCATTCCACTTGAGAAATTTAGATTGATCATAAATGCATGCCACTTGACATAATGATAAATCACACTTTAATGGTATGAAATAATAATGCTAATTGTAATGGTGTAAGATGATTTAAACACTATTTGGTATTTAAATGTTCAAAGTGTGGGATAAAAAGCGTAATTGTATTGGTGTAGGATCATTTAAATACCATTTGGTATTTAAATTTAAATGACAGTAAGGAGCCATTATCCTTTTATGGTATTTATATTGGTTGATATGGTCGAATATTTTGCCTTTAGCTTTTTAAGTTGGAGCATTTCAAGTGTACTGTTAAAACATTAGTGTGTCACTTTCAATCAAAAAAGCTTTGTAAACACAGGTTTCAACAAAAAAACTCTTAACACCGAAAAGATTTGAAAACTTTCAGAAAACATTACTTGCTGGTCAAACACTCAGATTCGGAGGCTCTCTAACGATCCCCAAGTGTTTTGCTCCTCCCAGAACACAACAGTTCAAAATTTGAGAGTTCTACGTAAAGCTCCAATTTTTGTTAAGAGCAACTAAATAATAATCATCACCCTGTCACATATGATGCCAACTCCATATGGAACAATCAAAATAATAAACTTTGAGATTTGCTAAAATGCATTTGGATACTTTCGCAAGGTTCTAGAAGCCGCAATAGTCAAAACAGTTGATTACTGAACCAAAAATAAAAAAAGTTTAAATATTCAGTTTTGCCATTGCCGTCAATTGGACCAAGGTTAGCAGCAGGTAAGATTGTGGGTGCAGGTCCTGACTTATAAATATGGTAAGATTGTCGGGCGTTGGGGTGTATCCGAGTCACGGGGACTCGTCAGGCCTCGGTTTGGTGGAGAGATGTTTACTCGGTTTGGCCGGACTTTTCAAGACGGATTCGGTTTAATTGGGAAGATGGGTTGCGTATCAAGTTCTAGCTGGACCCTTTGTTAGAAGATCAGTCGCTGAGAGACTCCTTTCCTACCATCTTTAAGATTGCGGCAAACCCAAAGTGTTGGGTGGCTGATCTCTGTATATTGATCAAGGGGGTACTTCGGTATGGAATATCGCTATGAGGCGGATGCTGATGGAAGACGAGTTTCAGCATTTTCTTCATTTATACTCTTTGGTTCATACTGCGGGGAGAAACCGCCTAAATTGCGATTGCAGGTGATGTTCCCTAAGTTCTAATGGTAGTTTCTCAGTTCGCTCTTTTTATCGTATGCTAGCCTTATGACCTCTTATTAAGATGGATTGGGCAAGGTTGTGGACAGCTCCCATTCCCCCCAAAGTGAAGCTCTTTTCTTGGGCAGTCATGTGGTGCCGGATTTTGACGGTGGACCAGTTGATTAGGTGAGGCAGAGATGTGCAGAATAGATGCATAATGTGTTTACAATCTGAGGAGTCGGCTAATTACCTTTTCCTCCATTATTGGGTTGTATCGGAGATTTGAGTGGTCATCTTAAGATCTTTTGAGATGCGTTGGGCTATTCCTGGGTCTATTTCAAGTCACTTTCTTGCATGGTATGGGGTGTAGTTCGACGACCAGCAGGGAGTTTTTTGGAAGGTGGGTTTTTTTCCCGTCTTGTGGGGCATTTGACTGGAAAAAACAATCATATTTTTCATAGGAAGCGGCGTCCAATGGGGCTAATTTTAAATAACATCAAAGATCTGATGCATTTGTGGGTCAGTTTGGAGAAAGTTGAGCCCGATGATATTCTGGAGCAATTCGATTTTGAATAGTTTATTTAGACTTTAGCCTGCTCTGTTGTGGTAGCGTTTGGGGCTTCTTTATTTTTTGTTTCTTCTTGTTTGTGTAGCTTCTCCTTTGATCGACTTCGTGTTATATTTCTCCAGCTCGTTGCTTTTTAATACATTCTAATTTATTGATAAAAACAGAAAAAAGGGGCACTGGTCATGCGGTCATGCTCTTTTGACTCGCAGGACTATTTTGCCCAGCTCCTAGATGCTTGTTAAAGCATTCCGATTTATTGATAAAAACCAAAAAACGGGGCACCGGTCGTGCCGCCATGCCCTTTTGACTGGCAGAACTTTGAAAAACAACAAAGGATGGTCATGTAAGAAACACTTATCAAAATAAGGTAATAGAATTGAACATATAATCAAGATATTATTATAAAGAAATGCCTCTTGGCCATAGTGCCAAATTTTGTTTTCGGTGGGGGTCCTTTCGGTACATTTCAGATTAATTTCAGGATAGTTTCGGGATCAAAAATATATATAATAGTATATTTAAGCAATTGTGCTAAGCGTTGAAGCTAAACGATAAAATAGAAGCTAAAGCAAAGTAGACTGCATATAGAATTTTTCTAACTTACCTTTAGTCTCACATCGTTGGTTGTAGAAATTTCAACACTCTCAGCCACCTCTATATAGCAGGCAACTTTGCTCTTAAACACTCCAAAGCTGTGTGGTGACTGGTGAACACAGGGCCAGCCATTTATTATTAGTAAATTACTAATAATAATAATTAAATAAATAAATAAATTTCTGAAATTTTCGAACAAAACTTCGATGAAAAAACCAAAATTTCTGAAATTTTCAAAAAGTACCGAAATTTTTGTTCAACCCCTATTTCAGTATTTTTCGCGAAATTTGTCACTATGCTCTTGGCTACTTATCAAAGCCTGATATATGACAAGATTATGGGCATTTTGCATTTAACCCCTGAGATATGTCTTTTTACAATCTACCCTCCGTATTTTACTTATTTACCTTGTGGACCTTGCTTTTAGGTATCCTTTATTTATTACCCCTACAATGATGGATTCTCGACAAAATAAACTTTGGCTTCTTTGAATAAGGCGATAGAGATTGTTTTTCACCCCGATTTGTTATCTAGTTGATCTTGAAATCATTAACCTACAATCAATCGTTCATATTTCGATTTCACATGGCACACATCTCGAAAAGTGATCCAAGAATAAAGTTTGATGTACACCTTGAACACATAGAATTAAAACCTGATCGTCTGATGGCAGACTCCTGATCTCAAGATTCACTGGGTGGAAGATTATCAGGCTACTTATCAAAGCCTGATAATCATCAGATAAAACATCAACAATAGCTGATACCATGGATCAAAATGTCGGATGATACTAGTACGTATCGTCCGATACGTATCGATATCACTGGTCAACGGTACACAATAGATTGGGTATGTTTCAGCGATACATAACCAATATATGTGTTATTTTTATTGATATCACAGATATATTCAATGTATCGCCAAAACATATCATTTCGATATTGATGGTAGACGATACGTATCAGAAAACTGAAATTTTGACCATAATTGATACAATATATAGATGAAGCGATACAAAATATAGATAAGTCAACCCAAAAAAGCAACTACATCATAAAGTTGTATCATGAATTCATGATGCTGAATTATTTTACCCAAATATCTATTCATTTGTCCATAAAGCATTGGAAGTTTCATGTGGATAAGTAGAAATATACTAAAAGCACAAGAGTATATAAATAATGTTAGGAACCAAGAAATAGGAATTTGATTAGGGTTGTCTCCAAAAACATAGTAGTCACGTAGAAATGAGTCTAGGTAGAAGGCATTATTTAAAAAGATTGTATAAGAATCATACTTATAGAAACTCTAGAGTTAAATAATAGCTTGAGCCCCCACACTCTTTTATGTGGCTACACTACCTGCCCGATTATTATTTAGACCGGGCCAGGCTAGCCCATTTATTAATCATGCGTAATCAACTGTCTAAGCCTTAAGCAAGCTGATTATAATCAGGCTTCTTGGAACTAGTGCCAACAATGATCATTTGATAAAATATTACATGATATAAAGATCTAATGCATTATGTGACAATATTAGAAGGAAATATTGAAACCGTGTATTTAATTTTTCTCATTTTCATTTGCCTAAGAACTTCAGCTATCAAATATTCTAAAGCTGCATATGGCATAGCTCGTGTTAACATTCTGCCACTTGCTTTAGCAAGTACCCTTTCTCCTTGATAACTCTTTGCAAAGTAAGATTTTATGCAAGATTTACCTTTTCAATAGTTCTATCCTCCGCTCTACTCACTCTTTTCCAAAACATATTTTCTTTGCTCTGATGAGGAGTTATTAGAGAGCAGGGAGATTGTTGCTAGAGCAGCTAAATCCTCTTTTGCAAAGAGTTAGAAAAGAGAATGGGAACTAACTAAAGCAGGTGAGCTCTTTTGTGGCAGGGTCTAGCAAAGAGCTATGTCATACACAGCCTAACTCTATGTGATAAGAGAGAATCTTGAAAGGTGTGGAAGTTACTTGATGGAATTGAATTTTCAATTCCAAGGTGGACGTGAATTTCCAATTCCATGTTTTTTTGTTTGATAAGAATTTAATTGATGGAATTGATTCAAATTCAGTGGCAATTTAGGATGGAATGGAATTTCAATTTCACGTTTTTTGTTTTTGATAGGAATTTAAAGGCAAAATTTAATTGATGGAATTGAATTAAATTCAGTGGTTTCAATTCCACATTTTTTGTTTGATACAAATTTAAAGGTGTGGAAGTTAATTCATGTGGGACCCACACGTGGAATTCACTTACACGCACCAATTTCATCGTAGTTAATCTTCAATTGCACGCCTAAATTGGCTAAAGTGCCAATTCTAGGGGCAAAATGGTCATTACAAAATAATTGGAATGGAGTATCTTAAAATTCAGTTTTTCTTTATTTGCATTTGCCAAAAAAGTCCTTTCCAAGTCAATGAGAATTTCTTTCTCAAAGAATCTAATCGAAGAGTGGAATTGCAATTCTAGGAAAGTTACTTCCCACACAACATAATCAAACAAGAGAAGTGTCACTTATGGGGAATTCAATTCCAATGAAGTGAGCATGAAATTGCTAATTCACTTCCACGAGCTTAGGTAAAAAAAATGGTAAATGAGAAAGAATTATGGGATCCAAAGTGCGGAATCCATACATTTTTATACCCACATTGATAATCCTCCCATCTTAATTCCTCGTGACTTTTGGCTATACAAACAGGCATGGCCTTTTTTATTCCATCATTCCAGCAGGCACCATCTCAGGTGTAGGGCTGTAAACCCAATATCCTTGTTCCCTCACCATAGCCCCCAAAAGGACTAAATCTTGTGCTCCTGAGGTGCAGTTGAAAATCTTACCTATAATGTGGGTTAAAAATATTGTTTTCTTTGTCAATCTTCTTCTAGTATGGAATCAGAATTTAATTCCATTTGTTGCAAAATGACTGCTACAATGAGATGACTCTTAAATGCACATGAAGATTTCAATTAAATTGAGGATTGATGTTTGCATTTGAAGATTCATTTCAGGACATCAGTCATGAATTGATGTTCAACCAGATGTACTTGGATTTTACACTATTCATAAAAGAAGTATCAAGTTATAAAATTTATTGTGAACATATTTGACTGCATTTCAATTTTTTAGATTTATTGGATATTTTTTCCATAGTTTTTTATTATTAAAAAAATGATTGCGAATCTTACGATTTAATGATTTCACGATTTGATTCACAAATTCCAAAACAATTTTTGCGATCCAATTTGATTTCTACAAGATTGATTTACCCGCTAATCAGAACAAGTGCAAGCCCACAAATTACAGTTAGCGAAATTTATTGAAAGAAACATTTATGTATAACTCATATATAATATAAGATGCAAATTGTGAAGCTGAACATAACTTGGTATCTTCTACTCTTTTTTTGATGGTAAGCATGGGTTTTGAGGTATATTCTACTTTATTTTTTGCTACACTATTTTATTTTCTAAACAATCAGTCTCCCCAGCTGATCCAACGCTAAAATTTGCAATGGGGATTCAAGGGCATAGCGGCTTCATTTAGGCAAGGACAACAGTTTCAACAGCAGCAGAAGGAAGAACAGCTTCCACTTGATCACCTTCTTCATCATCCCATATCTCAGGTAAAGCTTCTTTGATATTGTGAATGCTACCCAGAGCAACATCTGCTCCTGGAACCAGAACTGAGCTACCGACCTGTCTCATAAAACATCCATGAATTAGATTTAATACAACTAATAATCTTATCCTATAGTTAATTATATTAAAGAAAAAAAAGAAGCTATCCTACAGTTATGCTCTTTACTCAAAATGGGGAATATCGACACAATCATATTCTTATATCAACTCATAAAAGTTCTGTCTGCGCAAATCTGAGGGTGTGTTTGATAACATGGAATTGGAGATTTTAGAGTGGAATTGATTTTGCAATTCAAAGTTTATTGTCTGATTGGGTTTTAAGAACCTTAAAATTGAAGTGGGTGTCATGCATGGAAGTCACTTCCACTCTCAGGTCAATTTTAATTCCATCAGCTAATTCTCTGAAGTTACAATTGCACCTTCTTAATGGAAGATATTTTGACCATTTCATATCTCAATGGATCCTTTTTTCTCGATCTTGGGCCTGTAGCATAATGGAAGGTTGGAACTATTGCAAGGGAAGTCCTTTCCCATAGAGCATAATCAAACAATAGAAATGTCATTTCCGGTGGAAGTCAATTGTCAGCATATTACCTAGGAATTGCAACTTCATTTCCAAGGTTTGATTTCTCAGTTATTAAACACGGACTTGGGGTTAATGACTTTTCAAAAGAGATCCTAATACATCAATTTTATAGACTTAATTTGTTTGGACAGTGAGATTTAGCTCATCATCCAAAAAGGAGGTATTAATTGATGTTACTTTATTAAAGGAAATAGGCATTGATTATTGCAGCATTTCATGCTCCCTTTTTGAATGGTGAACTTGAAGGCATTTTTTATAGCACCTAATACCCTTATCGTACGCATTTAGAGGCCTTCCCACATGCTATTGACCTTGAAAGTCTGTTTGGTGCTTCTTTGAAGAAACGTGGTTATCCACTTTTCCCAGTACACTTACACAAAATGGAGTACGATCCCACGGCCTCGTATACCCTCGTAACAACGTGTAAGATTGGTTACGCAGATAACACGTTATGAGGCGTAGACGTGTCGTTGCATTACCAACATTCAGATGTGCCCTGAGTGTCTACTAACGAGAGGAGAGTAGGTTCCTTCCTTCTATATAATATAATTAATGACAAAAATAACAACTTACAATGACGGTATGAACGCCTGCGGCCTTCCCCATAGCAATGTTTCGAGCACTATCATCGAAGAAAATCTGAAAAATACATATATAAATATATAAAATATATATATCAAATCACCCTTTTAAATTTACATAAAAAATAAATCTAAGTAGCTAGAACTTAGTTGTTGTAACATACAGTTTTCTCTGGGTTGATGGTAGCAATCTGAATGGCAGCTTCCATGGCTTCAAGGGATGGTTTACAAATTATCCGTGATTGCGGTATCCGGCGATCTCCATCTGCACAATCGACCACTTCTTTATCGTTAACATCATCTTCTTCGGGTTCCAATGGCGGATTAAGTGTTTCGAAACATATTACACCTTCAAAACAGTCCTCCAAGCCCATCCTACTGAGAACCTGTGCTACATGAGCTTTGTCTGCATTTGTGAAGATCTGCATTTACCAAGTCCTAGTTAGAGATCACATATTATGGTACTATATGTAATGATTTAGGAATATCGCATTATCATCTTTCGCAACCATCGGAACTATATGTGCGCGTGTCAAGAGAAGTGGTTAAGGCTCTCAATAATATATATGCATTATTAAAGCCTGCTATGCATTTGGCCGGGTAACGCTTAAAAAGTTAAAGCTCATAAGCCCAACTCGGCCTGTGCATCTCTTTTATATATATATATATAATATTACAATAGGTATATTAGTATAACTAGTATATATTATACTTTTCAGCAAATACAATCAAATTATTAAAAAAAAGCTCAATATTATAAGCAAAAAGTTATGTTAACCAAACAACATCTAAGACGATAGTTCTGCTTTTTACAGTAAAAAAAAAGGAGAAACGATTTCTAAACGTCACACCACGCATTGTGCCTCATTGAGAGATAAGCACTATAGTAGATAGATGGACATACTATTTTTCTTTGTGGCATCGACGACAAAAGGTTCCTGAGAACAGGATCGGGCTTCAACTTTTCGTAGGGCAACCTTCCGTGAACATATTCATGAAATTGGTCGTTGTCAAATTCGAAACCTAATTCCTGCATTATATTTTCATCCAATTTGATCAGACACGAGAATTAAGAACTTGTATATATGCATTATTAAGGTCCCAAAAAATGCCTACGCGTTATTGAAGCGGAATTTTAATCCCTTAATACTTTGGGATCATATAATGCGTGAATTTATTAAATTATTTTTAACCTTCAGACCAGCCATTGTTGTTCCATATTCCTTGTACAATTCTAAGCACAATCTTGGAACCTCGCTTTCTTCAATTTGTAGATGGTTCAACATGTATTCTGCATTCAACCACACTTGTGTTAGTGGAAGGGAGTTCTGTAGTTCGTTATAATATAATGATTTGGTGTTACTACGACCATGCCATTAGAGGTGCAAAATGAACCTGTCTATCCAACCAGAAGTATTTTTTCGAGCAGGGTCAGGAATACTCTTGATCCATCGGGTCAGTATCCATGATCCTGTCGGTCGGGTGGGGCATATCCTTGATCTGTTGGGCAGCCAAAACTTTGAGCTGACTCTAACCCCACCCTTTGACAGCCACCAGGCCCAACTTTCCTAACCTTTGTGTAGGTTCAGGTTCAGGACCAACAAGGCAGACCCAATTATCTGAATGTGATAAAGAAACCAGGCTTGCACCTGCCCATTAAGTCTTACAAAATTAGCCCTGTTAGGCCCATTGGCATTTATATGAATTTGTCTAAAATGAGGCAACGGCTCATTAAAGACAATGAGCTCATGTCTTGTCGGCTTTGCACTCAATTTAGACTTTGAGATGTGCACAAATTTCTATGCTCTTTGAACACTCTGCGTGCCTCAAGGTCTACTCACTGCACGATTGACCAGACTTAGCTCATTGTCTGCAATGATCCTTTGCCTCATTATAGACAAATACTTAATAAATAGCGAATATATACCTTCGATGTTCTTACGACAGGCTAAGTTAAGGCCAGAGCTGAGAGGATAGAGGGTATCATCCATATCTGAAATATAAAAATAAAAATATCATGCTCTGATCAACGAAGATTAATTAAAATGAATTAAAGTTAGTATCTGGTACCTAACCCATGGAACTAGGATTTGACAGATACCATATGCAAATGGGAGCTATTATATAATTGCACACACCAAGATGGCCTTTGCACACAATTTAGAAGAAAGATTCTTTTGGAGACCTGTCATGTGAAAATGCATCTAAATCCTCTGATTTGAAGGCCATGATGGGAAGATCTTTGTCCAAAAGATTGGCAGGAAATACGATCTGTATCATATGATTCAATGCAGCCAAAGACCATCATCTGATTCAACAGTTGACTGCTTTGAATAATATGATAGAAATCGTGTTTCATACCCACCATTTGAATTGGAGGTCATTAACTAAGGGTCTTCAAATCAGACAGCTTAGATGGTGTTTTAGCATGCCACGGGTCCTCAAAATAACAAGTCTTTCTTTTAAATTGTGTCCTTGAATCAACTTTATGTGTGCAAGTAATGACTCCCTACCGAAATCTACGTTGCAAAAGATTGGTTCAAAAGGTGATCTCTTTGTATTCAAATTTCAAAACAGTTAATAAAGACGATCTAAATTTAATGGCATCATTAATTGTAAATGGCATTTGACTGCTTTAACTCGTAAGTGTTTGTGCTGACAAGAAAGTGGCATGAAATAAGTTGAGAGCAAAAACATACCAAACAAAAGGCACTCATACTTAGTTGCATTTAATCTCCCATCGCAATCCATTTTTTAAAATCAACCTGCATGACATTTCAATAGAATACATTTAAGTCTTGGCCTTCTCCTAGGAGTTTAATAATAGAAAATTTTAATTAGGTATACTCTTCAAACCCACATCATATAATTATCAAGCTTAAAAAGTATAAATATCAAGCGTATCGACAGGATCCCAAGCCAATATGTATCGGATATATCAGCTACGTATTGGATAAATCAGTCGATATCAAAGTACCTTTTTTAAAATATTAAAAACATATAAATATTTTTTGGTATTATCTCCATTTCATATTGAACGCAAATCGACTAATCATCAGCCAATATGAAGCGATATGGTATAAATATCTGCCGCTATAGACCAATATTTATACCATACTAAATCGGCCGATATGTATCAGGTTAGTCCCTGACGAAAAATTTCCCATTTGATGATAACTGTCTTCAACGGACGGTTCAGATGATATGGATATTGTAAGAAATAATATAGAGTAAATGAAAGGAGAAGAAAAGAAAATGGAAATCAAACAAAGCTCAAAACTTTGCAGAATTCATTGAATTCTAATTATAGAAAAAAAAAAAAAACCATAGGGTACTCAAATCTAAATGCAATAATGAGTTACCTCTAGTTACCATATTAAACCAAGATAAGGATATTGCAAACCCATCAAGAAGATGAACAAAATATAAGAAAGTAGAAAATTCAATAAACCCATCAGGAAGATCAGATGGACTATAGAATAAACAATGCATAAACACAGAGTAAATAACTTTGTAAGATTGAAATGAACCATTTTTCTTCATTCAAAATTATGCTTTGCTTATTTTATAGCGAAGGAAAAAAGTAATGTATATCAATAATTTATAAAAAAAAAAAAAAAAAAAAAAAAAATTACAACCATATGGATACAAAATCAAATGGATATATTTCATTTTATTATTTTAGATCAAATAAAAAATGAAATATTTTTTACCTTTCAAAAAAATAAAGAGACTTCAAAAAACGGTTATCACTGTTTTGGAGCCCGAATACACATAATAATAATTAGATGGGAGGCCTATTTATACATATCTAAGGGAAACTTATTTGAGAAGCTGAATGGTGAGGCAACACTAAACAATATTCGAGGACAGTGGAAGTTGCATTTTTTTAATGTTTTTGTCTTTTCGGTTTCTAGTCGCTCTCTATGACCAATTTTGTATATGCCGGATGGATCCCCCACTAGCTGTTCTCCACGTGTCCACATTCATTTTGGCATGAGACCCACTCAGCTGAATCCGATTATTGGGTAAGCGGCGATCGCCATGTGCTCTTGGTACCCGGGTCACTTTTTTGCGATGTGTTACGAAATCTCATAATCTAAAGCAAGGATCAAAAATTCAGATTTCATTTCAGTTTCGGGCTGGTCCAAAACCAAAATTTTGAGCCAAAATTCAGCCGAAAATGACATACATGACTGAAAATTTCCGCAATAATGAGTTATCATTTCGATTTTGGTTCACTGAAACTGAAACTGAAACATTTCAACTGAAATTTTGAACTATGATCTAAAGGTCTTTGGTATAAACTTATTGGACGACACACTTACCTTCTGAAAAAGTGATATTAAGTACTAAGTCACTCAGCGCTCACTTATTGTAGGTAGGGGTGCATTCAGTTCAGTTTGATCAGTTTTTGACCAAAATCACAAACCAAATCGGTTCTAAACAGTTACTAAATGTTCAAACCAAATCAAACCGTCCAATTGTTGAACCAAACCAACCTGATTCGATTCGGTTTTCCTATAAGTTCTATTCAGCTCAGGTTGATTAAATATAAGGAACACAAAACATTTTCCATATACAAATTTAATATGTCCATGATATTCTTGAATTTGTTGAGCTTTAAATTCTCGAGTTTTTTTAAGATAAAATGTACAAGGTATTCCTTTTATATGTACACAAGAACCTTATCTAGAGATATCCATATCTTGAAGAAGTCCACATGTTTCGATCCTCTAGTCACACCTTTAAAAGCGGACTCATTATTTTATATATGTGTGTGTGTGTGTCTATATATATATATATACTTAACAATTGGTTCGGTTCAATTTGTTTCAGCGTGGAACCAAAACCAAACCAATTTTTCTGTTTGCCAAATCAAACCAAACCAATAACCGTCCAAACCAGACCAAAATCAGCGATTCGATCCAATTTGGTCGGTTCAGCCCAAAAAATAGACAGCCCTATATGTAGGGATGCAAGTTCGGTTTACCTAACCGAAACTGAAATTTCAGTTTTCTTCAGTTTGTTTTGGGTTTTGTATTTTGATTGAAACCGAAACCGAACCAAAACCCATAACTAGAGTTTTTTTTGTTTCGGTTCGGTTCTATCTAGTCAGGTTTCGGTTTTCAGAAGCCCAAACTGAAACTGAACCAGATTCGGTTCAGTTATGATCGTTTTGAATTGGATTTCAGACCGGTTCGATTTTGGATTTCGAGTTTCGGGTTAAAGCTTGCATCCCTACTAAATCTCCTAATCAATAAAATTTTAAGCCTAGGGACTACGGTAACCCTCATTATGATCTAACCTCTTTAAGGACTTGGATCGGGTAAACATGTGGCACGTGGGACCTACAAATGGAGTGGTCATGGAACATTTTGTAAGTGTAGCGCTTATATTCTATTAATCTTTTTGGTATATCTTGGAGCATCTACTTCATCAATTGGTATGTCCATAGGAACAAAGCACTTTTTGTGATTCAACATCTAAAAGGGAGGGGTTATTCACACCCATTAGTCATTTTCTTCTAATATTTAAATAACTAAAGATCTTATAACATTAAATGATAAGGTGTGAACAATCTAAGCCATCAAAGTGGACTACAAGATCGCACTCATTAGGCGGTTTCAGCTGAAACGTACCAATATTCAAACATATCTAAGCCATCAAAGCCATCAAAGGTGTAAGATGTCATGTCAGATTCTCCTTTACGGATGTAGCAATATTCAAACACGAAAAGGGTGATTAAATCTCGACCATATTCCAGTAATCCTTTCTGTCTTTGGCTTGTTGATAAAATTTAGCAAGAGAATGGCATATAGGTATACAAATATTTCATTTGTAGAAGCGGCTGGCAAGGGCATCAGGATTAGTCCAAGGATGAGCTTGGCTTACCCAAAGTTATTATCTATATATATATATGAAAAGGGTTGTGTGCCCTAATGGGAACTGACGAGCGTGTCCCAATGGTCTATATAGAGTTTCACGCGGCACCCATAAAACACTGTTTTGGTGTCATGTAAAGCTCGAATGTATTGTTTAGATCAATTATATTAAAAAAATTGTATACGGCAAAAGTTAGTCATTGATTGATTTCAATGATTTAAACTTCAAGAGAAAATAAATAAATAAATAAATCAAGGTGGAAATGAGATTTTGATTGATTAATTAATTTATTTATTTATTTAAATCTGAAAAAACCAATATTGCTCCACGTAACACCAAAAATGTCTACACATTTATATTCAATCTGTATGAAACTTATAGTAATAACAAATTTAAAAGAAAAAATTAAAATTTTGAAAAAAAAAGGGTGCACCTGTCACAGATCAAAGGGTTCGTCCTTCACCAAGCCATAGTAAAAAACCAGTGCCAATGAATGAATCTTTGCATTCAAGTTCAACCAATGACAACTTATAAAGTATTGGTCATTGTCCAAAATTAGGTAAACTATAAACTAATTGCAGTTTTAGGGACATCAAATCGCTGTCTTTTTAAGACTTGACCACTTTTTATATGTCGTGTATGCTGTGGATTTTTCTTTATTAATCGACAAGCACACCAATTACAACTAAATCATGCCCCAAATTAGATGAGGTTTTTGCCAATTTGAAAGAGCGGTAGTTGAGCGTAGGGTCCCCTACACCACCTCACTTTCATGAACCAACCAATAGGGTTTTCTATGGGTCGGGATTTTGTTCGGCCCGATTGTTTATACCATAAAAATTAGGCCCAAACTCAGTCCGGATAGAAAATTAGGCCAGACTCTCCCGGGTCCTTTTAGGTTCAGACTTTTTATTTAAGCCCAAACCCAACCCAAACTGGGTTCCAACTGTATCAGATTTAGGCAAGCGCGACATTTTAAAAAGAAGGATCAAACCCAGCCTAAAAGAATATTGTATCGGCCTCGACCCAAGTACTTTCACGCTTGGGCTTTTTATTTAAGCCTAAATCCGACCTAAACCGAGCCAGCTCGGGCTGGAGCCCAACCCATTGACAATCGTATTAACAACTATATTGTTAGGCAATGCTAAAATGGGAATGCCCAAAGCGTTCATCAGAGCATCACAACCATCCGTTCAAAGCACATTTGCTCATTCTAAACAGTGCACCCTGCCCTTGTGTATAGAACTGATGAAGATGCATTGCCACGTGTGAAGATATGATGACCACATCACAAGTAGTGCAGATGCCCGTGTTTGATACCCTCTTGCAGGTATGGTGGGTTACCGGATAAGGTTTATTCCTCAGGAAAGGGAATAATGCTAATATACAAATAGCTTGATGCCCTTGGTGTGTATATATATATATATATATATATATATATATATATATATATATATTTGATCAGCAGACTTAATATATAATTATTATCAACAATAATATCATCTATTATTGTTTGCATAGAAGATGAGAGCATTTTTGTCTTAGTCCGATTGGCGTCATTTTATGGATATCGTCATGTGGAATTATCATGCTTTTCATTTTGCAGGTGTCCTTTCATCTACAGATCTAAAAATAGATTGAGAATCAAAAGTAGTCAAATGTTTAAAATAAGTAGTTACTGTAATTCTAATATTTCCTTAAATTTCTTTTGGCCTTTGAGACGTTTAAATCAGATGGAAATCGCCTTTGGATCCAATCTCTTCTACCAAAGATCTTAATATAATGGGCGTCAAATTAGACGGAACCCATGATTGTGCCGCATGGCACACACCTCAAAAAGTGACATGGGTAGTGTATATAGGGAATGCATTGTTTGGGAGGCTGAAATTAACAAATCCTGAATATGACCTGTTTGGATAAAAACTCAGGAAATATAAGAAAGTACAATAATATTCCTTTGTTTTATTTTGTTTTTCATTGTTTTAATAACCACATTATTAGCTAGGAAAACACTGGATTAATCAAATCTTGTGTTTGAATACATATACAAGAAATTGTAGAAAAATAATATATCATAACAAAAAAATAGTCAAATGACCAAAAAATTATATATATATATATATATTAAGTATCTTTTTCTCTTTACATATCTTAGTGAATTGCTCTAGTGATAGACTTGGTGCTCTGTGAAGATTAGGTTATAGGTTCAAATCTTGTTACATATAATAAATTGTTTATTTTTTAAATTAATTATACTAAAGCATATATCCCATATATGTGAGTATATAGCTCTACAATATAGTAGAGCTTTGAGAAATCTCTCCAAAAATAAGTCTGTGAGATTTAATTAAATAAAATCAAAGAAGAAATATTTGTTATGAAAACAAATACAATAAAAAAAAATTGCTTGAAGATTTTTTATAATTTTGGGTGGTTAAGATAATTTTCAGTAGTCAACATCAGACTGTCTGATAGGAGCGTCATGATCTTAAGATCTATGATGAGGAAGATTGAACAAAAAAACAATCTCCATCATCTGATTCAAATCAGTCAATAGTTTTCATCTGTAAAAAAATTGTGTGGTATTACTAAATGGGTGAGAAGAGTCGTCAAGATGAGAAGTCCAAAGGGTGGGAAAATATCGAGGGACCCGTCGGTATTTGTTGTCGGGTTTTAACAAAAAATGGAAAGATAATTTTCGACATTTTCGATGTCATCCAAACAACGAGAAATGCGGCAATTCATTTCCTGCTTACCAGTTTTCCCTTTTTACGCCTGTTTTCCATTGAAACCAAACAAGCCCTTAAGGCCTATTTGGATAAAAACACGGGAAACATGGGAAAATAAAATAATATTTCTATATTTTCCAATGGATACCTAAGTTGTAAGAAATCATAGGATTCATGTGTTTTCCTTTGTTTTCCATTATTTGGATAACCACATTACTAACAGGGAAAACGCAGGATTAATTAAATCCCGTGTTTGGATAAAGGAAATTGTAGGAAAATAACATATCTTAACAAAAAAAATAATCATAATACCACAAAAGATCACCTAAACTAAAAAACATTAGCAATATAATAAAAATGATTCATAAAAATGACCCAAAAATTAAATATGTATTATGTTTTTTTTTCTCTTTTCATATCTTAGTGAATTGCTCGTGCTTTGTGAAGTTTAGGTTCTAGGTTCAAACCTTGTTATTAGGGCTGTCAACAGGCCGGGGCCAGGTTTGAGCCGGATTTTTCACCCGACCCGTTTTTTTCTTAAAGATATTTTTTAGGCTCGAACCCGGCCCGATAGCTAACCAGGTCAGGCAGGGCTCAACTCGATTTTTATATATTGTAGCCCAAACCCGGCCCAATTAGCTATCCGGGCCGGGCCAGGTTTCTAATATTTTTAAGAGTTTTAAAAAAAAAAAAAAAATTATATATAAGGACCTCATCTTATCGAGCCTTACACTTTGCAACCTGAACCCGAACTCGTTTCTTATCCGGACTTAGCCAGGCCTGATCCATTTATTAATTGATTAAAAATATTGGGCCCGAGCTGAAACTCGACCCGTTGATACTTGTTATGTATAATATATTTTTTTTAATTAATTATACTCTAGTATATACACTATATATGTGAGTATATAGCTCTACAACATAGTAAAACACCTTGTGAGAGAAATTTATTCAAAAACAAATCCTTGCAACACCTAAACAGAGGGGAGCTTAAAAATAGGCCAAAATTGTGAGATTTAGTTTAAAAAAAATCAAAGAAGAAATATTTGTTATGAAAATAAATATCATAAAAAAAATTATTTAAAGATTTTTGATAATTTTGGGTGTTCAAGATAATTTTGGATGGATGAGAATCCACTAATATAAATTAGGACCCCTAACGCTTAGTAACAAATTTTTAGAAAGTTTGGATGGTCAATTAATGTGGTTATGACTCTGATTTTTAGAGATGTGTGCCATATACAATCAACATCAGACTGTCTTATATGAGTGTCATGATCTTAAGATCTATGATGAAGAAGATTGAAAAAAAAAACAATCTCCATCGTCTGATTCAAACTAGTCAATAATTTTCGTCCATAAAAATATTGTGTCGTATTACTAAATAGGTGAAAAGAGTTGTATGGATGAGAAGTTCGAAGAGTCGAAAGATAGAAAACCAAGGGACCCTCGGCATTTGTTCTCGAATTTTAACGGAAAATGCGAAGATAATTTCCAACACTTCAAACGTCATCCAAACAACGGGAATCTCGACAGTTCATTTGCCGCATAAGATTTTCCGTATTTTCCTTTGTTTCTCAAAAATATCAGGTTTTTCAAGGGTGCAATCCCAGCGAAGGCATAGTGTTCTTTTTTCTCTCAAAAAAAAATTAATTGGCGCCAAGCGTACAAGAATGCTAGACGTTTGGTAATTTCTCCTCCAACCAGGATGAAAGATCCCATTGAAGCGGCTAATCCCATGCATATTGTATGTACATCTGGTGGCACAAATTGCATAGTATCATAAATAGCTAGTCCTGGTATTACCCATCCACCGGGAGAGTTTATAAACAAATACAAATCCCTGGTATCATGCTCATTCCTAAGTTCAAAATACCATTTGTACAAATAAGAATCTTTTTCCTTGCATGATTTTTTTTTTTCATATAGATAGATATAGGATCTAAGGGGCAATTACTTAGAAATGTTGTGCAACAGCCCTTCCTATCTGATAGAAGAGACGCAGCCAGGTTAAGTAGGAGTGGATGCCCTAAGGCTAGGGCCAGTCCCTGTCCCATATACTATATATAATAATATTTATCTTATTATACATATATATAATAATTCATTAGAACAGTTTACTAAAATGCCCTCATATTATATACAAAAATGATTTAAAACTATTAGGGAGCCTTCTATTTACCAAAAAAAAATTATGATTTTTTTAAAAATGGATTTAAAAATATTTTTAACTAAAATAAACACGCAACCCGGCCTACTAGGCCCCCCCCCCCCCCCCTTGGGGTTGAGTACACATCTCAACCTGGTTAGGGCGAGGCTGGGAAAAGTCTAATTTTCCACGGGACAGAGCTCTAACTCGGCCCATTGAGACCCATGGATGATTGATGCATCCACGCGCAATTTGATCTTCATATTTTAACACCTTTGACTGCCTTGAGTGGAACAGTGGAAATCGTTTTTTATCCCAATCTTTGGCATAATAGATCTTAACATCATTGCCTAATCTATGGACGGTCATATGTTACTTACATTTCACACACAGTAGAATTAATATTTGACCATATGAGATGTGAAGATCTAAGGTCGTTTGTGTTAAAGAGGGGAACAAAATCACCTTCATTGTCTGATTAATATAGTCATTTTTTTAATGGTGGAAAACATAGGTTGCAAATACCTATATACCCAAAAGAAATTACTGAAAGAAAAAGTAAAAAAAAAAAATTTAGAAAAAGAAATCGAACCTGGTATGCGATTGATCGGTCGCAAGATTGGTGAAATGTCACTTTTTGCAAAGCGTTCTGAGATTGATGATGATCCAAGAAAAGAAATCAAATTTCGATATGCCCTCCCTCACAATTAATTTCAACCGTCTTAGGGTGAACATGGTGGTAGCAGCGACAATCTTGTTTTGTCTTGGGCTCCGTGAGGAGGATAACCTCTGGGATAGTCTGTGACCATTTAAGTGGACAGATTATAGCCTTAGGGTGATTCTGATCCACCGATCCAAGATAGATCCTTCTTCTTTTCACCTGAGCTTGTAGAAGCCTGGTGTGGGATTGTACAAAAGCAAACTCCCCCATAGTTGTGTAGATCTGTCATCAGATGTCGGATCTGATCTGGTTATAGAGATTGTAGGCTGGTGACTGGACCATTGTAGCCTCTCTCAAGCAATGGACAGCTGGATCGAAGGTTGTACTCAACCACTTGCTGGTTCTATGTGTCTGGGCTATCATGATTTTCCAGCCTTAGCCCCACACAAGGAACTTTAGAGGTTGAGGTTCCCTATGGAATCTTGAGCTGGTAGCCTGGATGAAATAGTGTCTGCAATGATTTAATAGTTATGTTCTGACCCATCCCTGGATAGTGGCTCCCCTATGGGATAGTCTGTGACCATGTAAGTGGACAGGTTATAGCCCTAAGGGTGAAGTCATGGCAGTAGAGATGGGTTGGATCCTTTCTCCTCAGAGATGATAATGTAGCCTCTGGACAGGATTTCTATAACATCAGATCTAAATATGAGTTACAAGAACTCCTCTGATCTTGGCTCAAAAACATATTTCTCACCTTTTTATAATTATTTTCCACACTCCATCCATCCTCTCAATCCTTTCTGTAATTTAGTTATTAGAATACTTAGAATAAGTGACCTCAAACTCCCCTCCTTTTAGGACTGTCAGATCTGTAGACAGATCTGGAGGGACTACTAGAGACAGCTCCCTTGGAGCCTTAGATCACATTTCCCTGTGGGACAAACTCTTACTTATCAAAACTTGCTACAAAAGACCATGTATCTTGCAGGTCTAGGATTTTCGAGTTGTGCTAATTCATCCCCTGTTTCATTCTGTTTTTTATTCTTAAATACTTTCACCACCAACCAATAAGGGAAGCACACTTGAAATCGACAACAAGTTTTTGAGACCTTATAGTTTCACCTTTCACCAACCCGACCAGCTTTAAGCCGAGCCAGTTACAGTTAGTACAAAAAGTCTCGTATCCCCCTTTTTACACTTTTTATATCGTTCTACGTAGTTTAAAATTTTAAAAATTGTACTTTTTTATATTTCCGCGATGTGAAGCAACATCTATGTCGTCTGATTTGAAGGCGACAATATAAAGATTGTTAGTACCAAATATTAGCATGAAAAAAGGTAACATCGTCTCTTTAATAAAAAAAAATACTACCTAGACAATCGAAAACGATGGTCTAGACATAACAACTGTCTAGACAATCGTTTTTGACTATATAGACAGTCGAAAACGACTATCTATGTAGTGGACGGTCGTTATTGATTGTCAAGATCATCATTTTTTACTATCTAGCCAGTCGATTTTTATTTTTTTTTGTTAAAGAGGTAATATCGCCTTTTTTCATGCCAATCTTTGACACTATCGATCTTTATATTGTACCTTCAAATCAGACGACATAGATGTTGCTTCACATCACGTAAATATTTAAACTATGTAAAACGATAAAAATGTAAGAAGGGGTATTTGAGACTTTTCCTGCTAGTTGGAACTGGCTCGACTTAAAGCTAGTCGGTTATGGGAAAGGTGAAATTATAGGGTCACTGATGAAAAAGGTGGATCTGACTGAGTCAATTTGGGAAATTTCCCTTTAGAAATAGAGAGGCATCGGTTTGGTTGGAGAGTGTGAGAGAGACGTTGATTGGATGGAGAGGGAGCGGCTGAAAGAGAGAGAGAGAGAGAGAGAGAGAGAGAGAGAGTGTGTAGTTGGAAGTTGTAAATCAAAATTAAATGTTTTGAGTTAATCAGTGTCATGAGTAGATTACTAAAAGTCATTCCTAGTTAAGCTTGTCAATTACGTTAGATACATTTTGAAATGTGTGTGATGTTAATATTTGTATTGGAATTAAAATGAGTGCCTATTGCAAGTGTATTTGATAATATATAAGAAAAATGGGACAATGCGTCCGAGCGTAGAGATATCTCTACGCCACTTAATATGGGTGTGACACGTAGCGCCTCTTTTGTGAAGTGATGGATAGCATGAGGCTCACTTTACTAATCAGAGTTAAACTTTCAAAATAATTTAAAAGTTATATTCTCATTCATCCGTCATTCTTGACTTTTTTTAAAAGTCTTTTTAAAAGGTATGTTTGAATGTTCGTAACACAAAACACGTTTTGTAGTTATCGAGTTAATGCGTCGTACGACAAGCTTACGAGGCTCGTAAGCCTTTTCACTTACATGTTGGGGGAAAAAGTGACTTGACGTGTTAAATAACTCTTCTGTCAAACAATAAAGACCCCATAAGATAGTCAATTAATATGCAAAATGACGATCTTACCGACATTCAAACATGCCCAGAGTCTATTTCCTTTCTCTCTCCTCTCTCTCTTTTTCTAAGTGACGGACTTACTTTTTCAGGCATATCTTACTCCAAAAATGTGGCGCCCGATAGCGAAGCGCTAATACCTCATTTTAGTAGCGTCGACGCATCCATATCGAGTTTGTGTCTTGTTTCAGAGGCGTTGGTGCTTCGATTTTTATTTTATTTTTTTCCCGGAGCGCTAGAAGCGTTGGCGCCCCTAAAACAAGGTGCCAACGCTTCGAGCGCTTGGATTTAAAAAACATATTCTTTTTTTTTTCTCGAACTGCTCTAAGCAGCAATGCCTAGGGCTATCAACGGGTCGGGTTTCAACTCAAGCCCGACCCGGATGGGCCGAGTTCGGGCCCAATTTTTTGAGAAATTTCGTAAATGGGTCAAACCGGGCTAAGCCCGAATATAAACGGGTTCGAGTGTGGGCTTTGATATGTGAAATAAACGCACCATAATTTATATTAAAATTAACAGGCCAGTAAGCCCGGCCTGTTATAATTATTATTTTAATCCTCTTTATTATCGTTCAACGGATTGATAAAGGGTTCCTAAGTGCTACCCTTTATAACACCCAAGTTAGGGTTACTTTCTCTCAATCTTTATCTCCATTCTTGATGGCGTTCGTTCTCCTCTCGCTGACAACCCACAACGGCGCAGCCCCTGCTTCTCTCTCTCATCTTCTCTCTCCCCCTAGTCCCCAACTTCTCTCTCTAGTCTCTCCCCAGTCCGACAATCCCAACTTTTCTATGTGCCATCCTCTCTCCCATTCCCCCCCCCCTCCCTCTCTCTCTCTCTCTCTCTCTCTCTCTCTCTCTCTCTCTCTCTCTCTTCTCCCTTCTCTCCAAGTGCTCCATGTTCTTTTCAGCATTTATGTGTAATGGTGGCTTTGTTTTTTTCTTTTTGATGGGATGCTACTCTTCTTTAATGGTTGGTGTTAGATCTATTCTTTTTTAAATGATGATTTAATGGTGGGATCTTATTGTTGCATGATTTGAGGAGTTAGGTTTCTATGCAAATTTCTAACTTAAAAATGACTAGATTTAAATAAAACAAAAGACAATTATTTGCATATGTTAGATTTTGGCCCAAGTAGTATTGGGTCGGATTTATTACTGGCCCGAATAGAAAAATGAAAGGCAAAAATTACAAAAGGCCCGTCCGACCCGATTAGTACTGGGCCGGGTTTATTCTAGTCGGGGTCAAATATTTTACAATCGATTAGACCAGGCTAGGCCTGGATAGGATATTGGGTCGGGCTTGAGCCTCACTTTTATTCTAAAATTTAAACGGACCGATAAAAAACTCGGCCCTTTGACAGCCCTACCGGCGCCCCTAAATTAGGCACTGACGCTTCGATTTTTTTTTTTTATCGAGGCATCAACGCCCCTAAAACAAAGCGTTGACACCCCGAAAACGAGGCACAACCTCCATATAAAGGCGGCAGAACCTCTAAAACGAGGCACTAGCGCTTTGCTACCGAGTGCCACATCTTTTGAGTAAAATATGTTGGAAATTATTAAGATCTTCCCGCAATCAAAAGCAGAATTAAATTAAACTTTAGCATACCTTACACCGTAGAGTTTTTCACGCGAGGATTTAGCCTTAAGCGATCTGAGTAATAATCCGACGACGATTTGATGGAGAGTCTTCTCTTTCTTTGCACACCGTAGAAAAGATGAGTTTCCCTTGAATTCTTCTAATTCAATTGATACGTATATTGTGTGTAGAAAGAGGGACTCTACATCCCTTTAAATAGGTTAGAAATTTGCCCATCGAAAAATCTAACAGTTAGGATTACCACACTTAAGTTAGGGTAAAATCACAACCCTTGATTTAATTAGAAACTTCTAGTTTAACCACAACTAGTGTTTCACCATCTTTCTAAGTTAACAACTTAGACTGTTTGACTTTGACCATGACGTGTGACTTAAGGGCCACATAAATCCGTGAAATCCAACAGTCTCCCACTTGGACCTTAAGACCAATTGGGTTTTTTTTTTTTTTTGAAATATTTTGAAAACCGAGTCAAAATTGTTCCTTTAAGAAAACTTGACACGGTGCATCGATTTTGAAAATCTTAGAAAGATATATTCTTTCATCTTCATTTCAAGCACCATTAATGGGGATCATGAATGCACTAGTGTTCTCAATATTGACACTAGGACAGTTCCATGATCACAAAACTAACACTACTTGAAACTTCAACGTCCTTAACCTTTACGTGATTATTTTAAACAATGTGACACGAGAGTTATAGTACTCTTAAAGTTTGGTCTTGTACTCATTCTCGTGGAGTCCTATTTCATACCACTGCATGTCACTCTGATATAACCTTGCATCACACTTTGTGACAAACCAGTCACATTTTCATCAGAGTGAAGGCATTACCAACGTAGAGTCAATTCACGTTTAGCCCAAACAAACTTGAGTATCAAACACTCCAGGCTATTTTGTGACAATCGCCACCATACCTTGTGACAAAACGCCACCTTGTTATGGGTAATGATCTCATAATCTATAAATGATAACATGCAATAATATAATAATCTGAGCTCAAAATAAAAGCATGTATATAAATGCAGCAAAAAAATTCATGATCCATAGCAAAAAAGAAACAATAATAATATGTTCAAATAAAAGCAAATCTAGAACTGAGTCAACAACTCAACAAGTCTCATCCGGGTCACGTGCTCCTTGAAAATCTTGGGTGGTAAACCCTTAGTGAGGGGATCTGCAATCATAAGCTCCGTACTAATGTGAGGAATCTCTATAATACTATCTCGAACGTTCTCATATACAACGAAATACTTGACATCAAAATGTTTATTCCTCTTAGTAACCTTTCTGTGTTTCACAAACTTGGTCACAACCTCATTGTCACAATAGATGATAAGAGGACGATGAATGGAATCAATAATCTTTAGATCTCCAATGAAATTCTTCAACCATAATGCATGACGAGTAGCCTCATAACAATCAATAATCTCGGCGTACATAATCGAATCTGCCATTAAAGTCTGTTTGGCGCTTCGCCAGGAAATAACGCCCTCCGCAAGTAGAAACAAATAATCTGCTGTCGATTTAACGCTATCCTTACAACCAGCAAAATCGAAATCTAAGTATCTGACAACCTTAAGCTCATATCTACGATACGTCAACATAAAATCTTTGGTTCTTTGTAAGTAATGAAGTACCTTCTTCGCAGCTTTCCAATGCGCTAATCATGGATTAGACTGATATCAGCTAAGTAGGGTGACAGCGAAACTGATATCGGGACATAGACAAACTATTGCATACATAAGGCTACCCACAACTGAAGCATACTCCTTTTGATCTACTTGTTGCTTTTCTGCCTCAATTCTGGGCTGTAGATACTGGGATATAACATCACCCTTCAAAACAGGAGCTTCACCTGGAGCGCATCTATCCATGCCATATCGTGTAAGCACTTTCTCTATGTAGGCCTTTTGCGAAAGACATAAACAGCCAACATCCCTATCACGATAAATTTTGATGCCAAGTACATACTCAGCAATACCCAAATCCCTCATATCAAATGCCTTGGAGAGAAAACTCTTGGTATCATAGAGAAAATGAATGTCATTACTTGCAAGTAATATATCATCCACATAGATAATCAAAATGACAGATTTGCTCTCACTCTTTCTGAGATATATACAACGATCAACAATATTTTCTTTAAACCCATAACCAGTGACAACCTCATCGAATTTTAAATACCACTGCGTAGAAGCTTGCTTAAGTCCATAAATGGACTTATTCAATTTGCAAACTAGTTGTTCTTTTCCTCTAATCACAAAACCCACTGGCTGAGACATGTATGTCTTCTGCAAGGTCTCTATTTAGAAAAGCAGTCTTCACGTCCATTTGATGTAGTTCAAGATCATAATGTGCAACTAAAGTCATCACAATCCTCAATGAATCCTTAAAAGAGACCGGAGAGTAAGTCTCATCATAGTCAATGCCTTCCTTCTGTCTGAAACCTTTCGCGACAAGTCTCGCCTTGAATCTTTTAATCTTGCCACTCAAGTCCCTTTTTGTCATATAAACCCATTTGCATTCAATCGCCTTGCGATCTACTGGCAAATTCACAAGGTCTCAAACCTTATTCTTTTTCATAGACAATAACTCCTCTCTCATGGCCTCTCCCAGTGTGAGGATTCATTGCTACCAATAGCCTACTAAAAGGTCAATAGATCATCAAGATTAACACCCTCAAACTGAGCCTGTTGCGCATACACCTCGTAGAAATCTGAAATAGCAGGTTTACGCTGACGCTCAAATCTTCGGGACTGAGCCGGTGGAACTGGTGAAACATGAGGTGGAATGGGACATTCTTCTTCAATTAGAGCCGTCACTGAATTTGTCTGAATTAAAGTATCAACATGTATAGGATCAGGTGGTAAAGGAAGAAAAGCATTACCACCATATGAAGGCACAAAGTCAAATTCAGAGTTCTCAATAAAAGTAATATTATTCTGACGTGAACTCACACTGGATTCGTCGTTCTCTAGAAAATTGGCTATATGAGTCTCAGCAATATCAATGACTCTTCCAGGACAATAAAATCTCCAAGTCTTAGAACGATGTCCATAACCGATAAAATAACAACTAATTGTGTGAGGATCCAACTTCTTAATATTGGAATTATAAAACTTAGCTTTAGCTTCACAATCCCATATATGTAAATGTCCGAGCTTTGGATCCTTAGTTGTCCATCTCTTATAAGGAGTTTCAGGAACAGCCTTGCAAGGAATCCTATTGAAAATGTAAACTGTTGTCTTCAAGGCTTCACTCCAAAACTCTTCTTTAAGTGTAGAGTGACTTAGCATGCTATGAATAGCCTCCTGATAAATACAAATTTTACTTTCTGAAATACCATTTTATTACGGAATGCCAGGAGAAGTATATTGTAAAGCAATGCCTTGGGTCTGTAAGTACTCCACGAATGGTCCATGATTGACACCATCAAGACTCATTCTACCGAAGTATTCCTCACCTCTATCTGAACGTACACTATTTATCTTCTTCCCAAGTTGATTTTCTACTTCCAACTGATAAGTCTTGAAAACCTCTAAAGCTTGATCTTTCGTCTCCAATAAGAAGACTTATGTGTATCTGGAGTAGTCATCAATAAAAGTAATAAAATACATTTTGCCACAACGAGCAACAATCGAAAAAGACCCACAAATATCGGTATGTATCAACTATAAAACCTCAGTGGCCCAAGAGGCGGAGAACTTCCTCTGTTTGAAAGTTTTACCCTTCATACAATCCACACAATTTTCAAAGTTGGTGAAATCTAATGATCTAATAATATCAGATCTAACTAATGATTTCAGTCTTTTCTTTTATATGTGACCCAACCTTCTATGCCATAAGGCTGCAGAATCATTCCTAAGTAAAGAGCATTTTGACCCGAAAGGTGTTGAGTTCGAAACCTCAGCAACCAAAGCAGTAGTGCGAAAAGAATCAACAAATAGCAAATATAAACAATCAACTAAAATACCATGACCAACTACATAACCATCAAAGGAAATATCCAAACTCATACTGCTGAAAGTAAAAATATAACCACAGTCTGCAAGTCTAGATAACAAAATAACGTTCCTCCTAGAAGAGAGAATAAAATATGTCCTATGTAAAGTCAAAGTATGTCCAGAGTTCAAACTAAATCGCAGATATCGACACTCTCCACCTGCATCGTCTGGTCGTTCCCAAGGAACAACCTATCCTCTTGTTTGGATTTTCTTCTGCTTCTGAGCACCTGAGTTTGGGAGCACCAGAGTCAACCAACCAGGAATGATGAGGACAATCAACTGAAAATGTTTGAGAGAGTACTAAAACTCTAGGAATACCTTCAGACTGCTTCGCTAGCCACTTCTTATAATTCATACATTTGCTCTTGAAGTGGCCTTCCTTGTCGCAAAACCAGCAACCACTTACACTTTCAGACTGACCCTGAGTACGTGCTGCCTTTTCAAATCTTTGACCCTTGCCTTTACCCTTGTTCTGAGATTCTTGTTGTGGCCGATTTCCTCGATTCCTCTTAGGGCCCTTCTTAAAATTCTTTTTACTGGAGTTGGAAGTCCCCAAATGAGCATACTCACGTCGCTCGCCTTTAAGCCTCTTTTCTCCAATAGCGCACATCTGAGTTAATTTGTTCAAGTCCAAATTTTGCTCTTGCAAACTATAGTTGACCTTAAAAATATCGAAAGCCTTAGGGAGGGAAGCAACCTCAATGTAGACTATCAATTCTTCATCGATGTTAAGCTCGCATTCTTTAATTCTCAAATAGAGTTGAAACAACTTCAATAAGTGATCTCTCACATTCCCAGTGTCATCATATCGAAGGTGCATGAGATCATGCATGTAATCATATACGACCTGCTTCTTACTACCAATACATTGTTTCTTAATAAGAGCAATTAATTCAGAAGCGATCCCTGTAGCAGGTATGCCACCCCTGAAATAGGCATTAATGGTGGCCCTAATCATTAACATGGCTAACGAGTTTGCCTTATTCCATTTCTCGAAAAATTCCTTATCCTTAGTAGGAGAATCCTGAGTAACCGCCGCAGGTTTAGGTCTTGTAAACACAAAGGACATGCATAAAATCCCAAAACAAACATCGAGAGTCATTTTCCAAGTGTTGAAGTTGAACCCAGAAAGCGGCTCAATTCCTGCTATGTGTTTAATAATTGACAAGAGATTCATCGCTGCAAAATTTTAATTTATGATCACCTTTTAAAAGTCAACAAAAAATAAATTTTAATTAATTCTTTAGATTTAATCTCTTTCGCTTAAATAAAGGGTTTTGGTTCAAACGTATGAAATGACACTATGTGCATATGCCAACTTCAAGGAAAGCACTTGGCAACATCAGGGCTCACCTTTGGGCAGACACAATGACTTACCCTTGCTTTCCACCGCGTAAAATACGTCATAGACCTAGCCTCTATGGTTTGATTAGAATCAGACACTTCCTATACCATTGGGCAAATAGGGTTATCCTATCTAACCATTACATACAAGACTATTCTATTTACACACACTACATCAAGTACCTGTGACACCTTTGAGCCGTACACAAACACTCAACGCAATGGTACACCTAATGATCTTGATAGAGAAAATATCTAAGATTCAGAAATTACAAGGTTTGTGAATTGTCTACCTTTGGGCAAGAACCAACTCACTCGCCAAGCATCCCCAAACAATCACTCGGTTCTCCATAAACCCCATAGGAAAGAACCAACATTTATAATCCATAAATGTCATATTTCAGTTCTTAGAATTAGGGGTCCAATGTTAAATTTATACATGTTCAGATTAAAAAATGTAAGGAATAAATTTCAATTCAACTTTAATATGTTCGCATATTTAACTTTAAATTGAATTCTTTTCATCAAAATAATCTGAAATTTAATATGAAAAGATGGTACAATATCTCAAACACATAATTTTAAATGAAATAGACATGTAAATCAAAACCTTAATTAAACATTTCATGAATGATAAAACTTTCAAGAGTGCACATGAGACATGTATCTTGAGCAATTAAATACAAATAAATCATGAATTTAAAATTAATTGCAACTTTAATTAAAGGCACTCAAATATAAAATAATTATCCGATTAAAAAATATAAAAAAAAAAAAAGACATCAGGTCATGCAATGTTACAGTAGAGAGCTCCTGTGCAAAAATAGACGTCAAAACATATTCGAAACGGCCGAGAAAGTCAAAATTCATATATAATGTTTAAAATTTGAACCTATATATAGCCCAGAAATTACCCGAAAAGAATAAGGAATAATTGGGCTAAAAAGGGCCTTAATCAAACGGGCCAAATCTGAGTCATGCACCATGGGCCTGGAATGAACCGGACAGTGGGCCATGGATGGACTGGGCCAAACTATGGGCCGGATCGGGTCATGACCCAAGTCCGATTATCGACCGGGCCGAGAATAGATTGGACCAGACTAAGGGCCGAATCGAGTCATGACCCAAGGTCCGGGTTGATTAATGGACCAGACCGGATCGTGGGCCGAATTGGGTCATGGCCCGAGTCTAATTTTGATAGGGCTGGATCATAGACCGAGTCAGGTCATGTGTATTTATAGGTATGGGCCGGGTCGGGTCGGTTTGGGTCAAATTCAGTCAAGTGGTATGGAGTTGGGGAAGCACCTTCTTTGGTGCGCCCACTACACATGCAACTATATCTTGTATTATAGAATAAATGAGAAGACCAAAATAAAAGGACTCCTTCCCGTTTTCCTTTTTCCTTTTTCCTTTTTCCTTACGAAAAAGACAAACAGACGTTTCTAGTCTGTCTCCTTCTTCCTTACGTGTAACTACCACAACCAATCAAAACCGACAGCCAACCCAAGTCACCGACCAGTGAACAGTGGTTGGCCGGTCCGGCCGTCGATGGCCGGTGACCTACCAATGAATATGGTGATGGCCGATGACATTTCAATTGCCAGTAAAATCCCATACCAACCTCAAAAATTATTAACTTTAAATTTATATAAACTTTAAAATCAATAAAATTTGATTCAAACGCCAATGACCAATTTAAACCAGCGAATTAAAATCTTACAAAAAATAATCTAAGGTTTAGCAAAAACCCTTAACGATGAAAATAGTACGGTAAAGTCGATTACGGGGTTTGGCTCTGATACCACTTGTTAGAAATTATTAGGATCTTCCCATAATCAAAAGCATAATTAAATTAAACTTTAGCATACCTTACACTATAAAGTTTTTCACGTGAGGATTTAGCCTTGAGCAATCCGAGTAATAATCCGACGACGATTTGATGGAGAGTCTTCTCTTTCTTTGCACACCGTAGAAAAGATGAGTCTCCGTTGAATTATTCTAATTCAATTTATACGTATATTATGTGTAGAAAAAGTGACTCTATATCCCTTTAAATAGGTTAGAAACTTGCTCATCAAGGAATCTAACGATTAGGATTACCACACTTAAGTTAGGGTAAAATCACAACCCTTGATTTAATTAGAAACTTCTAATTTGACCACAACTAATATTTCACCATCTCTCTAAGTTAATAACTTAGACTGTTTGAATTTGACCATGACTTGTAACTTAAGGGCCACATAAATCTGTGAAATCTAACATACCAGAAAAAGTAAGTCTAATACTTTCTTGAAAAAATGAAGAGATAAAAGAGACTTTAAAAAAGTCAAAAATGACAACTGATATTTAACTTTTAAAATATTTTTAAAGTGTAATCCTAATTAGTAAAGTGAGTCTCATGCTACCATCACTTTACAAAAAGGGCGTTACGTGTCGTACCTATATCAATTAGCGTAAAGATATCCCTACACCCAATCGCACATCCCCGAGCCTCAATATATATATATATATATATATATATATATATATATATAGAGTCATCTATTGTATTTATGTTAGACGCTTTTGTATAGAACTTTGTGATCAGGCATCTCCAATTTAATATGTTTTATAATGTTTTCACTGTATATATTTTGAGGAAGTTAATTAGATACTTACCTCATATCGGCTCTCTTATTGGGTTCATGAGTTTTTAGTGAGAGTATGGTTGGGAGGTTTTTTTTTGGGAGGAGGGGAGAGTTTTTTTAGAGAGAGAAAGAGAGTTCACTGAGTGAGCGAGAGAGAGAGAGAGAGAGAGATATCACTAACGCTCCAGATAGAGAGAATATTTTAGGATAAATTTGTCAAATTTCTGTAATAACGCCACGTTATCATCTTTCGATTTACTTTAATAGATTAAAATATGCAAAGTCAGAGTTGGCAAGGGAGAGATCGAATAAGAGTCAAAATCATGAAAAGAAAATATTAAAAAATTTCCAATCACCCACGATTTAATTGAAAATTTTGCAATTTTTATGAAAAAATTGTTACTTTTGAAGAACGTAGTCATTAAAATATTAATGTGTCGGAATAATTTACTTTTTTGGGGAATGGTCGGGTCCAAGCAGGTTGAACCTGATTTCGAGTTCACCACCAACTGTAGTCTGAAATAGGGAAATTTTGACAATACATCAACCTATGAAAACCAAGAAAGTCAAGATTCTGCTATTTCCAAGGGCAAAAGATAGGGTTGAACTTGACCATTGCCCTACTTTGTAATTGCAACTTTTTTTTTTTAAATGGGAGACTTTGGCAACTTTGCTTACATGGGCTAAATCAACGTGGTACACAGCAGTCACAATTTCATACACGTGAAACACTTTTTCATGAATATGACCGCATAAGTTTAAATTAAGGTGTCGACTCACTCTCCTCACTGTCATTTAAATGATCTTACACCAATAACGGTTTAGGATGTTAGTCAAAGTGATAGATCATAGATTGAAGTACAAAAGGCTCAAAATTTGTGTTTTAGTATGTTGGTGATCCGAATCGTCAAAGTGATTGATCATAGATTGAAGTACAACAAGCTCAAAAATTGTGTTTTAGGAAGTTTTAAACCATTCGATCTGTGGACTAGCATCAACAGTTGTTTTTAGTTTTAATGGCTGATATTAAAGTTCATTAATGGTTGATTTTAACTTTAATGGCTGATATTAAAGTTCATCAATCGGATGGTTCACAACCAATTATCAGCATGTTTCATTAGCTGAGACATTCCAATGATGGATTGTCACTCGGGCACTTTAGATTGATCATAGATGTGTGCCACATGACATAATGATAAATCACACTTCAATGATTTGAGACAAAAAGTCTACTTTTGGCGGTGTAAGATTACTTAAACACCATTTGATGTTTAAATGTCGATTAGGAGCCATGAACAACAATGCATGCTTTGAGGAACTCCTCTGCCCTCTGGGAATTCGGGTTCATATGCATTCTTTTCAATCTGTAGAGGAGCGGATGAGGAGTTTCATTGAACAAGGTGAAGAATTGCTTCATATATTACTATGTAAGAGGTGGGCAATTTGGGGAAAAAGGAACAAACTCATTCACGATGGAAAGAAAACGGATCCATATGAAACGGCATTTTAGGCAACGACCTATGCACAGGAGCTTATTGATGCAAATCAAGCAAGGGACCAGCCAGGAAGTTCACCGGTTAGTCGCAGATGGGTGCCTCCACCGCAAGGCTCATTTAAGGTTAATGTCGATGGGTCATGTGACCGAGTTACTAAAGTTGTCGGAATTGGTGTGGTTATAAGAGATCATGAGGGTCAAATTATCTCCGCACTGGCGAAATCAGCAACGGGAGGATCAAATTCTAATTATTTTGAAGCTTTGGCTATTCTTGAAGCAATGGAATTTGCAAATCAGCAGGGCCTTCGAGATATCGTGGTGGAGAGTTATTCGTCAGTGGTGGTGGATGCGGTTAATGAGGGCGATGCAGACAGATCGGATATCAAGGAGCTGATTCCTACCTTTCAAAACTATCGATGCACCAAGATCAATGGAAATGTAAACAAAGTTGCTGACAGTTTAGCTAAATTCGGGGCTACATCTGAGGATGTTTCAGTCTGGAAGGAAATTATCCCAATTTGTTTTTTATTATCTTGCTTAATGAATTATCTTCCTTCAAAAAAAATGAGATCTAGATATACACTTCAAACAAAATTATTTGAGAATTAGAATCCAATGCTAACAATGATCTCTAGTCAAAAACTAGTGAGCAGTTGTCGTTGAACAATAAGCCTCCACCTTTGAAGGAGCCAGGACATCCAACAAAGGTAATGGTGCACCTATTTATTTGGTAAGGACCCATTCCACTGTCTCTTATCCAGCCTATTCTGTTCTCATATGTAATGATTCATTTTTTTTAATTGCCAGATGGGGTTTCTGAACCCAAAAAAAAACCTACATTAAGAAATTAAAATTAGATAGAACCATTAAGAAGACCGCAAATCTAATATCTCATTCTGTAAATGTATATGCACTAGGAGTTATATGTAATAAAAAATTTTGAGAAATTTTCACTTTCGGCCCTAGACGTTTGCGTATTTACAAAAACGGCCCTATAGTTTCAATCCTTGCATAAATGGCCAGCTCCAAGCCTAGCCGGCTCCGCCTGCTCCACGTCAGCAAGGGCCTATTTTATAGAATATTTGAAAATTTGAACCGCCCTTTAAAATATAGTATAAAAGTTACTTTTTACATTCACGTTTAACTTTTCTGAAAAAACCAAGAGAGCGGCGATAAAGCGGAAAATGGTCACAAAAGTCACATTAAATTTCCAAGTAATTTATTTTTTTACATTTAAACACATTTAGTCATCCCCAATGTTTCCCACCTAATCCACTAACTTATCGATAATTTAAGTTGTCGATCGATAACTTAAGTTATTGATCGACAACTTAAATTATCGGGCGATAACTTACGTTATCGATTGACAACTTAAGTTATCAGGCGACAACTTAAGTTGTCGGGCGATAACTTAAGTTATCGGGCGACAACTTAAGTTATCGGTAGTTTTTTCAAAATCACTTCTTTTATTAATTAATTGGATTTTATTTATATTGTAGTTCCTACTAATTGATTGAAAATGACCATAACTCTAAAGCCCATCAGGAAATGTTACTTTTTACTCTTCATTTGTTACTGTTACATTCACGTTTAACTTTTCTGAAAAAACCAAGAGAGCGGCGACTTAGCAGCGACAAAGCGAAAAAAGGTCACAAAAGTCACATTAAATTTCCAAGTAATTTATTTTTTTACATTTAAACACATTTAGTCATCCCCAATGTTTCCCACCTAATCCGCTAACTTACCGATAACTTATCGATAATTTAAGTTGTCGATCGATAACTTAAGTTATCGATCGACAACTTAAATTATTGGACGATAACTTACGTTATCGATCGACAACTTAAGTTGTCGGGCGATAACTTAAGTTATCGGGCGACAACTTAAGTTATCGGTAGTTTTTTCAAAATCACTTCTTTTATTAATTAATTGGATTTTATTTATATTGCAGTTCCTACTAATTGATTGAAAATGACCATAACTCTAAAGCCCATCGGGAAATGTTCTGGAGTTGGTGTTAAGAAATTTTACATGCACTGTAACGAAGAGAGAAAGAAGATACTAGATGATTCAGTATTCGGTCATCTATTTAGAATTAATGAGAAATTAGGATTCGTTGGACTTGGTTGACGCTATTTTAAGTTTTTGGGTTAAAGATAATGTTTTCAAGGTCAAGAACACCAATGTACTCCTGCAAGAGATCGATATAGCCTTGATTTTAGGCCTCAACATGTTTGACGAAACCTAAGTCTGAGAAGGTGGCCGTACCAAAGGAAACAACTATTCAATACAAATTCTTTCGGGGGAAGCCGGCGAAAAGATCTCGTATTGAAGAAATTATTGACAGTGCTGATTTATCCAACGATGATTTTTTCAAACTATCTTTATTGTTTTTAGTATGTTCTTTTTTACTTCCGGACACATACCAGGAAGTAGATACACAGTACTTAAAATTAATAGATAACATTAAAGAATTCAACAAGTTACCGTGGGGCCTGATAGTTTACAATAATTTATTAAATAGCATATCAAAAGCGAGCGGCAGGAGGAAAATGGCGAAAAGGTCAGAAAAGGGGCAATACAACATCTACGGATGCACTATCGCCTTACAGATTTGGGCATTTGAGCACTTTCCTGCAATCGCCACCGCTCCTATTGGGCTTAAAGAACCATTTCCGAGGCTAATGAAATGGGAAGGCCGAATTCGTAGTAATCCTAATTTATATCGAGAAAATTTTCTTAAGTCTAAAGTTATTTTAGAGCTTGAAGCTGAAAAGCACGAATTACAATATAAATCGGTTCGATACTTTTTTATGCGAAGAGAGATGGAAAGAGAGATGGAAAAGAAGGAAGAGACCGAGGAAAGAGGAGCCTTACTCCCAAAAAAATATATATGAATATAATGATATCCCAAGTCATGCGACACATCCGGAAGAAAGAGCCGAAGAGCCGATTAGCCGAGATGACGATGATTACAGCGACGAAAACGATGATTTTGAGGTCGTTGTACGTCAAAATATTGAACCAAAGGGCAAACCGGATATAAGGCCCCAGCCAACAAAAGCAACCGCACCTAACCAAAGAAGTAACGGAGCTTAGAAAAGAATGCAAGACGCTCCGCATGGCTGTAAAAGAGATGAAAAAGGAATTCCGGCGTGCATTTACGCTGCTCAAAGGGCAAGCACTCACCACTGAACAACTCGAGAGAGATAAGAAGGCCTTATAAGAAGAAAATGAAGCAATACGAAAGAATCTTAATGCGGTCATCTCTCATTTGAGAAAGGTACCAAACCAAGCCTTTTCAAATTTAAAAAAAAATTAATTCTTTACAAATTAATGCAAAATTAGCTTGTCGTCCAACGATGTAACTTATCGTCCGACGATATAAATTATCAGATCGATAATTTACATTATCGATCGATAATTTATATTATCGACCGACAAGTTACATCGTCGACCGATAATTTATCTTATCGATCCGATAATGCGGTTGTTAATTTTTTTATTTTTTGTAAAATAACGAAAGTTCATTAAAAATGTTTTTTTTTTTACAATTATGCAGGATAATATTCTAACCTCTGTGCTATTTGACACGTTCGTTCCTTCGGCCACTTATCCTCAATTCACTGTCCTTCAACCCACTGCTCCTCAACCTAGCCATCAGTCCACTGCCCCAAAACCCACTGCTCCTCAACCAAGACAACAATCCACTGCCCCAAAACCCACCGCTCCTCAACCTACCCATAGATCTACTGCCTCTAAACCAACTGCTCCTCAGCCTACTAAACAGCCATTGGTGGATGTGGGTGATGATGGTGCTCCTCTTACGCAGCCTTCTCGTGAGTCACAGCCGGCATCATTAAAATCAATTATAATGAAATTATCAACTGGAAAAAATGAAGCCGAAGGATATAACTTGCGTGCTCGTAAGAAGAGAAAGTCTCCAACTAGTAAAGCAATGATTAAAAAACCAAGATTGGTTGTGGAGGAGGAGGATGAGCCAAACACAATGGAGCAAAAATATATGCTTAGTTTTTTAAATCGGCCAGAGAACGAGGACAATGTGATCGTCAATACTATCATGAGTGTTGACATCACAGTTGCTCTTTTGAAGGTTCTCAAAGGACGCTCGTGGCTCGACAATGAAGTCGTCGACGCGTACTCGAGAGTCCTTAAAGTTATAAGCGATTCAATGTTTACGGCCAATGCCGAAAAAAGCTAGTTTGCTTCTACGTCTGCCCTGGTAAGGTTTCAACTATTTAATGGAAGCTCGTTTGTTTCTTTTATTTATCTTTTCAATCACGACTCTTAATTAACTTCTTCTAATTTATTTACTTACTACATTATCCTGTTTCAGACCTTGTTTATGACAGACGATGAAGGTATAGCTGCGCTCAGCGACTTCGAGAAGTGGCAGGCCTATTATGACGAATGGCAGGTTCGTTACAATTCAAAGCCGCAAGAACTACTACTGACAAATAATAACCGCGGAATTCACGCGGTCGACTGTGGAACGGTACGTTTTTTAATACTAAACTTCGCTTTATTTAACGTTAACGGCTTTTAAATAAAATTTATTATTTAAAATTTCGGTTTCGTTTATGTGCAGATTTATCTTCCGATGCATAGCCAAAAACATAGCCACTGGGCGTTGGCTATAATTTCATTAGTTGATCGAGAAATTAAGTTAATAGATCCAGCAGACCAAGAGTGCTCAAGAAGGTTTGAAGCGCATAAAGGATGTCTATTGAATCATCTTTCGCGCCTTCTTTACACTGTCGATTTGAAGTCAGCTTTCGATCAACAGTAGAAGGTATCAGCGTTCAACAGTGTCGTTCTCTCGATCCAAAAAAACGGTTGGGATTGTGGTGTATACGTTTAAATAGAATACTTCTCCCAACAGCGCCCTATTAATTTCGAAGAAAAACATATGCAACAATTTAGAGCCGAAATCGGACATCTAATGTGCACGTTTAGGAAGAAGAGTTAAATATGTTTGTAAAATTTTTTAAAATATCGGCCGATGATTTAAAATATCGGCCGATATTTGAAGTTATCGGACGATGGCTTAAGTTATCAGCCGATATTTTAAATCATCGACCGATATTTTAAGTCATCTACCGATTGGAATTGTGAAGCTAGATATCTTTGGTAGGGTTCTATGCCAATCATTCTATGCCAATCACTAGTAGATTAGAGGCGAATTTAGCAACTTCAAATCCTTTTTGAGTGAATGATTTATTAAGCACAGCAATATATCTCAATCACAATTCCAAAACAAAATTATTAGTGTAAAAAAAAATATTAATCAATTGACGGATGTTGATCGCTCTTTTATTGAGGTCTAATCTGTTGATGTTGAAAGAAAGAAAAAAAGTAAAAAAAATACTATTTGATCATGAGATCATTTGTAAGCTCGATCGCCACTAGGTCTAATCTAATCTCAATATGTTCTCAATCTCAAACTTTGAATTAATATAAGTTAATTTCAAATATTAACAAATTTACACGAGCGACGGTTATGACCGTACTTGTTACAATTTTTACATCGTAGTGGTCGAACTTCGCTTTTAGATCTTATTCTCCTTTTCTTCGGACGGCCGGCTTGACGTATTTTGTGGGGAGACAAAACTTGAAGGTCGTCTCTTTGAGAAGTCCATTGGTGCTTGTCAACGGTCGGTACAAAGTGTTCTTTATAAGTTTCCCTAAATAAGTTACTGGTAAACCAGTGTTCACAAAATTGGGGGATCTCTCTTTCTCTGTTTCGGCGCGATAATGCGGCGATCGCATGTGAACATGGTAATCCAAGAATAGCCCAACGTCTACATGTACATGTTCGCGATTCTAGATCGACACTGTGAGTGTAATCACCACATTTAACTTGAAATATATCACGACCATATGGTATGACGATTTTGCCCATCACGAATTTCTTGTTATGTATTTTTCTGCCATCGGTGTTAACACATGTGTCATTTTATTTCCTTCCTCCTGACGACGAAGATAAAATTCGGCTACTTTTATGCGAATAGTTTCTAGCATGCCCACAATCGGTTCCTCCCTGGCTATTTTCAACACACTATTTATGCTTTCAGCTATATTAGTTGTCAACATATCATAACGCCTCCCTTGGAAATAAGCGCGTGCCCAGAAATGATCACCAATTTCTTTAATCCATTTTATACATTCCGGAAGGCGTCTTCTATTTTTCAGCATAATTCTTTTAAATTTTGCTATACGAAAATGCACGGCAGAACCCGTAAAAGCGGTCTAGAGATTGTATCCTTATATTTATCAAGCAGATTTAGGGTCAGGTATCGCATACAGTAACTGTGAAAGGCGTTAGAAAAAACTTTTTCCACTGCTTCCATCAAACCTTTTTGTCTGTCTGATATCAAAACAAACTGTTCTTCAAATTCACTGATTACACGTCTCCCTAATAGATCAAGAAACCATGTCCAATGGTCTTCATTTTCTTCGATACAATCTTAAGCAGCTATAGAAAATAAATGTCTATTCTGTCTATCCGTAGCTATTAACAACACTCCTTATATCGTCCCGCATAAATCGTTCCATCTACCATAATTATTCTTCGTAAAGTATTAAAGCTTCCAATGCAATGTCCAAATGCCAGAAGAATCTAAATGCATTATCGTGCTCGAGACACAATTCATTCAGCATGCGATCGATCGAATAATTCGACAACATATGACGGTAACATCTTAAATTACTCCTTTCAGCTACCTCGAATGTCATTCAACGCCATTTCTTTTTCTCTCCATACTTTCCAGTAACCTACTGTTATATCGTATTTTTTTCAATATAAAAAATTATTGAAGCAGGAGTCTCGTCAAAGCCCTTTAATAGCTTATCTCTCACGAATGAAGCTATCCACGATGTCGTACATTGGCGATGTCCACTTCCAAAAGCTGGCATTCCGCACGTGTGTTCCGGGTGGAAAGTTTTCACAGCAAACGTGTCTACGCCTACTAATTTCGATGCATGTATTCGCCAAGCACATCCTACTTCAACACATCTCGCCGTAACTCGAAGAGGACTAGTTTTTATTGGTTTAATCGAAAAATTATTTGTCATTGCAAATTCTTTAAGAACTTTTTGAAATGATTTCTTATTTCTAAACGCCTGACCAATGATAATTATTCCCCCTTCATACAGTTCCTCATCGTCTGAATCCATATACTCTCCTTCCGAGTCATTAAGCTGATAATCTTCATCCACCAGAGGTTGATTAATTCCCCTATTAGTATCAACACGCGAAGTGGGAGACGGCGGAGCTTCATTATTTTCAGGATCACTATCACCGTCATCGACTGGATGGTTATTACGTGATTGGGATTGAGCCCGTCGATGTACTCTTGGTTGATGTGCAGTTGTTTGGATTGATGTTGGCCGATGCGAGAATGTTTGATGTATGAGAGGTTGTGCTATTGAAGGCTCGATTATCGTTGACTCCGAAGCTATTTGTTCGGAAGGCCATTGATATGGGCTATTTGTTCGGAAGGCCATTGATATGGGCTAAGGCCGACTAAAAACGTTTCCCACTGATTTACCGAATCGAAGTTGAACTGAGATGTATCATGCATCGGATTCAATTGATGACAATATCCTTGATCTTCATCGCCTTCACTCATTGGAATGTCTGAAGAGGGTTGCTCCAGAAGCTTACTGTAAGGACGAAATCCTATATTTCTATCATCGTCGACTATCATCGGTGCAACAATGTTTTCATCTTCATACCGTATTTCTTGATTTTCAATCAAATGTTCTATTCCCACACCATGATCATCTTCGTTTGTTTCCTTGAACGGTTGAAATGTTTCTAAAGACGGTAAAATTTCTGCTACAGTAATGACTAATGATTTTTCGATATAAATATTTATCACACCATCATCGATACAATATGCTCTAAATAAGTTTGTAAGATCATCAGAGTCAGACAATTCGGCAAATACAAGCTTATTCCCTATGCGTAATGAAACAGTAAATGTAATAGAATGTTCTTCCGATCGTGTCCGACTGACTTTGTACATTTTCTCTATAAACTCATCAAATGATATATTCTCCGTGACAGTGACAATCCTCCGATGTCCTCCGTTGTAAGTATTATCTCCCACGCGTACGAAATCAAAATGACAAAGAAGGAGAACATCCATTTCAACCTACAATATTTACAAAATTAAAATTGGTTATTTATAAAGAGTTATACTTAACTTAGCGCTACAATTATTTAAAAATATTAAAAAATGAAATGAATGAAAACTTTAGCGTTTTTGTCAATCATAGGATATCGGGCCGATATCCTAAGATATCTGGCCGATGGACTTTTAACGTAAACCATAAACCAAAACCTAACAAAAAAACCTATCTTAAGATATCGATCGATATATTAAGATATCGGGCGATAACTTAAGATATCGATCGATATCTTAAGTTATCGATCGATATCTTAAGTTATCGTTCGATAATTTAAGTTATCGATCGATATCTTAAGTTATCGATCGATATCTTAAATTTTATCTTAAGTTATCGGCCGATAACTTAAGTTATCGATCAATATCTTAAATTATTGGACAATAACTTAAGATATCGATCGATATCTTACATATCTTGGACTACCTACAATGTATTGAAAATTTGGGAAATCATTAACTTAAAAAGATATTGTACTCGATATCTTACCTAGCCTGTTGTATTCTCTATGTTATACGAACTATAGTGAAATCTCGAAATCGCTTTCCAAGAGAGAAAGAAAGTGTTAAAAAATGATAGAAAAATTTTAGATTCAATGCTTGCATAGAGAAGCATATATATATCTTACGTGCAGCCGGCTAGGCTTGGAGCTGGTCATTTATGCAAGGATTGAAACTATAGGGCCGAAAGTGCAAATTTCTCAAATTCTTTTATAAGAAGGAGAGTTGGAAAAGGGGAAATTAAACAATAATATTCTAAGGACTCTCCAATAACTCCACTGGTTCAATAAATTAACCATTTTAAAGGTTTCTTCTAAAGAATATGCCTCATATCATATTCCAACCTGTGTGACTGCCTTCATTGCACAATAGGACATATAACCTGAGGAAATATAATTCGGCGAATGCAAGTCCATAAAGTAAGTAAAGCAAAGAGACCAATATTACCCAACAAACAATTAGCATAAACAACTTAAATGACGCATTTTCATCCATTTTTAACAAACAAAATTTCAAGGGTTACAGTAAATATGTTTTGAACCTAAAAGATCTGGAAATTAGTACACCAACAACTTGTCCTTATTATCTACCAAAGCACTTCGCACTTCTTCAGGCTATTTAAAAATATTTGACATTAAAAGTGGAGAATGGCTGACAAAAGGCTGGTGTATACTAGTCCTAAACAGCCAATCACTTATTTGTACCATCTAGACATATAGACAGTTGGAGACGCCTGAATTTCCTTTCAAAAGATTCAGCACGTAAATCTAGAACCTCTAATGGTTGAGACTATAACAAATATCATTTCAAATAGGAAGTTTACTTTTTCTTAGAACGTAAAAACGGTGGGATAAAAAAACAAATGGTTGAGAAAACGTTACGAAGAAGAAAATATATATTCCAGCAGCAAGATATTCTAGGAGAACTAACATGAAAATGTCTAGAAAGCTGAAAAGATTAAATATATTCAAGAAACAAAAATAACAACAAAGATGAAGCACTCTAACCTGACTAAAATAATTGGATAAAGGTTCCAACACCATTGGAATTACTTCTTCTTCCCACCACCAGACTTTGATTTCTTGTTAGTAGCTTCCTTTGCTGCCTTCTCTGGAATTTCCTGATTCAAACAAATAGCAGTCAACACCACACAAACTGATTGCCAGCAGAATCATGTTGTGAGATTGCAGCTAGAAAGTGGATACAATTTGAACTACAATCATTTAATAATGTTGCTCCAAAAAAAAATTCAAGTTGAAAATTTCTGAAAGAAACCCAAAGCAAGATACAAAGAGAGAATAAATCAGGAGAAGGCAATTGCAATGAAGCTGAGGAAGCTCTTCCCCACGGTTTACTGGTCAGTTTCTTCTCGAAGGGAGAAGGGGGGTTGGTATGGAACATGGTAATCCGTAGGCTTCTCAGAGATGAGATTTCCCCATAACTTCGGGTGCTGACTTTGCTTTATGATGCGGTGAGAAGTCCGCGTCGGGTCGATGATCGGGTTTGGATCCCTAGCCAAAAGGGAGTATTTACTGTCAAGTCGTATTTTTGGGTTTTGTCGAGCCGGCCTTTAATCAAATGGAATTGGACTGGGATATGGAAGGCACCAGTGCCTCCCAAAGTTCGATTTTTCTTGTGGACCTTGATGAGAGAAAGGATTCTCATGATTGATCAGCTGATTAAGAGGGGGAAAGATCTCCCTAATGTATGCATCATGTGTCTTCAAGTAGAAGAATCGTCGCCGCACCTATTCTTACACTGGGTGGCTGCCAAAATTTAAGGGGTATCCTCCAATCTTTCGACATGGTGTGCGTTACCTCGGGAAGTGTCGCTCAGCATTTTTTGGCATGGTTTGAAGTTTGCTTTGACGGAGAGATGGGGGCCTTTTGGAGAATCAGTTTCTTTGCCGTGATATGGAGCATTTGGCTCGAGAGAAATGCATGCATTTTCAATCGGAGACGGCGCCCTATCAGGACGGTTTTGAAGAATATCCGGGACCTTATGTGCCGCTGGGTGGCTTTGAACAAGGAGGGAGCTGATGGGGTCCCTCTTATGTGGGACCTGGGGTAGTTCTTATGGGGTTCCTCCTCTTTCCATCCCCCCCCCCCTCTTTTTTTCTGTTTCGTTTTTTCGTTTTGGTTGTGTTTCATGCTTTACGACCACTTTGTTGTCATGAGCTACCTATGGTAGGTAGGGGTGGTTTGTTTTGTTTTTTCTCAGCGCCTCACTGTTTTTTTTTAATACAAATTCATGCCGTTACTGATCAAAAAAAAAAGAACAAAAAAATAGCGATGAGTTAGAAGCAGATATCGCAAGGACCTTGAATGAGCAGCCATGGATAATGGTTATAAGTTTGTCTCAAAAGATACTATTGTAAATTTCAGAGAACATGAAGGAAAATTGGACTTAGCTGCCCAGACGCTGCTCCTCGCTGTGTCTAAGGACGTCTTCCTCTGCAGGTTGAGGTATTTGGTCTAATAGTAGGATTTTTTTTCCCTTTTTTTCTCTGCTGTCTGGTTGGGCTTTTGTCGCTGCCTTGCTTTGCCAGCTGCCAGTTGGCTGTCCTTTTTCATTGGGTTGCTAAGTACATCACTTAGCTTCTGCTGTATTTTTTTCCCCTTTAATTATTACCAATCAAAAAAGGCAGAGGTCTCAAGGACAATAAGAGATAGGAGATGATTTCACTAAATAACTGTTAAAGGAACACACATGATTCAGAGCCAAAATTGGCCTTTTAAGGCATATACTTGATTTTCTTAGACTCCCTTGTCAGATATTAAATGGTTTTTCCAAATACCAACAAATAATGCTCTGACCACTCCTCTTTGGAGGTTGAACGTTAAAGATTGAATTTCTTTCTTTTTTTTAAATTTTGAAATTGCGTTGAAAAGGAAACAATACTGGACCACAAAAAATGAAAGGAAAAATGCACAAGTAATTTTCAAAAATGCCATATCATATGTTTGAGATATCGTCTGAGATTGAAAATTTGTCTATAACGAAAAGATGAAGATGTGCAAGTAACTGGGACAAACGATGTGCAAGTAAATGTGAAAAAAAAAAATTCATGTTGGTGCTCCACTGGATGGACAAAACAAAAATGGTAAAAGAGAGGAAAATTTGGAAAAGTCTTCTCTCACGGGACATGGAAAAGGAATATGCCCACTCTCTCGGATTATGGACCAAACTTCAATCTCATACGCTAGTCCTCAAGAAAGTCAAACTACTGTTTCTAACATGGATTCTCATTGTACTTCACATCCTATCAATGAGTATGTATTATATCGTGTGTTGTCTACTTTACATATCACCTTTATATCAAGATTGGATACTATCTCTGTTTCTTCTAGTTTCACTGATGCTTCGATTCAACCACAATGGAAGGAGACTCTAATTCAGGAAATGAAAGCCCTCGAGAAAAATAATACGTGAGAAATTACCCTATTACCAGAAGGGAAAAAAGGTTGTTGGTTGCAAATTTGTCTATACTATGAAGTATCGATCAGATGGGTCAGTTGAAAGGTATAAAACACGATTGGTTTCCAAGGGCTTCACATAAACCTATGGAGTTGATCATCGGAACACTTTTGCTCATGTTGCTAAGTTAAATTTGGTACATATCCTTTATCCTTTGCTGTGCATAAGAACTGGCCTCTTCTTCAATTCAATGTGAAGAATTCATTTCAATGTTCTATATGAATATGTTTATATGATATTCCCTCTTAGATTTACCCGTGAATGGGAGGAGCAAGTATGTCGTCTTAGAAAGGCAACATATGGATTAAAGCAATCGCCAAGAGCATGGTTCAAGAAGTTTAGAGATGCAATTATGAAATTTAGTTATCAGAAAAGTTACTATGATTACACTCTATTCATGAGAAGGGGTGTTCGCCTCACTGCCTTAATTATTTACGTTGATGACATTGTTGTCACTTGTGACGATGAGGAAGAGATTAGGAGACTCAAACAGCACATGAGCCAAATGTTCGACATCAAAGGCTTAAAACCTCTAAAATACTTTCTTGGAATTGAGGTTGTTAGATCTAAACGAGGCATTTGTATTTATCAAAGTAGACTCCTGACTTGCTCAAGCAAATTGCTATGTTCAGGTGTAAACCCTCAGACACTCTTACGCATCAAAATAATAGGATAAATTCTAAAGATGGAGTACCCCTACAAGATGTTTGAATGTATCGAAGGTTTGCTGGAAAGCTGATGTATCCTACGATCACTCGGCCAGAGATTTCCTATGTTGTGTTTATTGTGAGCTGCCATATGCAAGCTCCACATCCTATACGCTTGATGATGTATATGGCATTCACAGATACCTGAAATCCTTCCCTGAGAAAGGATTGTTGTATAGAAGCCATGCTCACTTTGGCGTAGAGGTAAAGGGTTTAATAGAAGAGACAGTGCTAGCATTGTATTTGTTTTTCCATTAATCTAAGAAAGGGGTGAAAGGAAAAAATTTGTGTAGTAAGAAATAACGATGGACCAAATATCGATACTAATCTCTTTCCCCAAAGAGTTATCACTGACCAGAGGTGTGCCATTGTCTTCTAGGGGAGATGACAAAAAGATTTCATGTATTGAGAATAAGGCTTCCTTCGCCATATTGACTGTCACCATAACTACTGATTTAAGGAAAATCAGGAGACGCGAGTTGGAATAGGTGCCTACATGGCTTGGGAATGCTACCAAATGTCTAGGTGGAAGCCACGTAAAGAAAATTGCAGTAATAATATGACTGTGAATGGTTTACCAAGGGCTGATCTTGAACCATCGGATGAAAACAATTATCATCAGATGGGAGGGTTGTGAAAATAGACACTTGAATTTCAAATCCCTTTTGGGTAATGACTGAGCCATGCTATCCAGGGTTGTACATGACAGAGCCATGCAAAAGTAACTGCAAACAGAAAAATAATAAATAAACAGATTCTTGTTAGATGCTAGTCTGCAGGGCATGGGCATCAAATAAGGGTGGGTAAATTAAACCCACCACATACAAATTAAAGTGTGACCTTCAATTTTTGAAAAGGTAAACATACATAACTCCAAATATCTAATATATATACTCACTCCATTTTAAGTAAATTCCATAGACTTTAATTAATCCGTAAGGAGAAATAGGTATGAATTCCCTCAAATTTGGTTCGTACAAAGCTTCGCAGTTTAAATTTTTCATTAGCTCAATAGAGTGATCTCTACAAGGATGCTAGATACGAAATTTCTCACAGGCATTCAGAGTATCATAAAAATGATCGTAGCAACAAATCAGTATATAAATTATGTTTGATTTGAAGCATATACCTTTCGTTTAAGGGGTACTGAGACGCTCACAGCTGGCTTAAAGAACGATTCTAATCTGTATATAACGAAAATAAACACCAAAATCAATAAAAGATAAACTCTAAATCTTTCATTCTAATTTACATACCCATCAAAACATTGTCCTATTTACACAATACCACTCACCGGCCTTGAGATGATTTGTTCTTTGCTGCTTTTATCTTTTCTATGGCCTGTTCAAAAAATACATATCAATATACAATTTAGTTATGGTTTCTGCCCTGATAAAATGATAGAACTGGATGAACAACAGACTAGAGTAAATTGAGCAAATAAACAGAAGGATTGCCTTTGTCACTCGATCACTGTTGAACCCGTTTTCGTTCACCAAGAAGGTTATAAGTCCCTAAGAGATAAGAAAATCAAAGATATTTTTAATTATGTCAAACATATAGCAAAAATGAAGATTATAGAGTGCTCAAAACAAGATCTGTCACCGCTTCATCTGGAGCAGTCCATTTAATATCAAGTTGCCCCTCACTAGCAGAGACTAGAGGTTCTTTAAAAAGACGCCGAGCTTCTTGATATGGCCAATTTTCAGGAATCTGATACCTGCATTAGGAGACATGCAACCATGGAAAAAAGAAAACACATACAAATTGAAAAGGGAAGCATGAGAAAAAAAAATTAGGAGATCCAAATGCCCTATAAAAGCATGCATCAACTGTAAATTTACAACACTTATTTTTTTACTGAGGAATATATTAACTAAGGAACATGCACACATATTTAAAAAAAAATTCAAAGTAATATAAAGAGAAGCACCTCTCCTTGTTTATGTTCTCCAATATATCTTCTATAGAACCATGTTGGCGAATGAGTTTCAAAGCCGTCTGTCCCCCGATACCTATTTTAATGGTATGCACGCTGCCACAATATTAGAAAAACAATACCCATAACATATAGAATGAACTATAATAAAATTATAACAAATATAGAAACATAAATGTCTACTGCACAATCCAGTTTAATAAAGAAGCATCATGAATTTTTTTCTTCTTTTAACAAGAATCATGATCCATAAATATTTAAAAAATTAGATTGAAGTAATTTTAGCTACATCGGCAAGCAAAAAGCATAGAAAAATAAAGGAATTACCTCTCCTCACTAACGGTTATTGTATGTCACTAGTTAGCATATTATATGTATGAGTGTGTTAGTGATGTACATGAGATTCTACTGTACACACACACACACACACACACGCATACACACACACACACACACACACACACACACACACACACACACATACATACATACATAATAATTACTACATACATACAAACATACATAATAATTAAAGGGGGTAAGTAAAAGTAACTTACTACCCTAATTTCCTCCCATCTCTCTCGTGCTTTTCTTCTCCTTTACCTAACCCTTACTTCTTTATCCTAATCTGTAAAAGATAGTCCATTGTATCTTAATTGGTATCAGAGTGGAAACTCTAGGACCCTATTCTGCCAATGCGACCCTTACTGACATTAACTAAGCCAAACAGTTAACCTTGAATGACAACAAAAATTATGTGACTTTGATTGGATTCTTTACATATGTATGCTGGTATGACAACTTTTGTAATTTGATGAAGTTTTAGATGTTCTTCCAAGAGTTCTTTGGAAATACAAGGATTCATGTGTTTTGAGGTACTGATTTTTGTGCTATTAGAAGCTTTTTTTCCTGCAAGGGGTTGGATCAAAATTCCCTTAGCTCTCACTATGGTCACTTTATTTGGAGGTGTTTTTAGAGAGATCCAATGATCGTTATGATAACATGGGATTTACGGTTTTTGAAGTTTCAAACTGTGTGATCTATCTGACATCATGTAGCACCTGGCTTATTTCCTATGTGTGAATCGATGTGCTTCAAGCTTTCATACGCCTCTGATTTTATGTTATTTGGAGCAACAATGAGGGTGTTACAAGGTAAGGATAAATGAGTATCGTAATGGAACACCGTAGTTCTTGATTCACATGACATAACAGCATAGTATAGGTGTTGTATAAGTGATTTGTTGGCTATCTGTAATGAATAACTTAGGATATTTGCATATTTAGTGGTGTTTGAGCTGATTGAATGATTTTTGCAGTGTCGTATGGCATGAAAAATGGTGTCTAAAGGTGAGGTTTCAATATTAAGTTGTTTACTATAGTATTGTAGCGTATTTTGGTTGTATTTAGGGCTATTTAGCCTGGTTTTGGTAAAGATTTTTGCCGTATTGCAACGTAGAGTTGAGGTGTCTCAACACTTGGATTGTGGGATGTATTGCATCTACACTTGTGTGGACGAGGACTTTTTTTACCTTCCTGAGTTGTCCTGTTATAGTGGAAATGTTGAAGAAGAATGTGTGTTGTATTAGGACAAAAATCAAGGGTCAAAAAGACATGCCGTCGCCTTCCCGTTCCTATTGGCTGAGATAGGAATTGTCAAATATACTCATATTTCCATGTCAGCCTAGGCTTCATGGATCATTTATCCGAAAGCCACTGATCACGTTTGGTATATCTTCTCGTATTTAATTAAACTCTCCTTCATCACAACAGTATACTGTTTGTCTCTCCAATGAGTCCATTGTTCCTGTTGCTGAGAAAGGGGCAATTCAAGTAAAAAATAATCCGACAATATACCCTTTTTTTTATTGGTGTCTTAGAATCCGCCCTTCATAGCTCAAATATGCCCATTAATCTATTGTCAGTTAGTAGTATCACCAAAATCTTAACTGTAGTGTAATTTTTTTCCCTCCTATTGTGTGTTTGTGGACTTGTTGACGGGGAAATTTTTTTGTCATGGACGTGAGGAGATAGAGCTCTACCTATTTGATGCCAAAGGAACGTCTATGCCAGAGACTATGCATCTCTGGCACTTATGCTTTGGTTACCTCCCTTTACCTCGACAGTGTGCTTTGTCCCACAGCAATGCAGCTCATTCAATGACTCCCAATTTAAATGTGAGGTCTGCCCGTTGTCCAAACACCATAGAGCTTCTTACCCCATGACTCATAGTAGAAGACCTACTCCCTTCCACCTTGCACATTAATGTGTGGGGACTATTTTGTATCCTTTATTAATGATTGCACACGTTTCACTACATTGTACCTCATGAAAACGAAAGATGAAGTTGCTACCATTTTCCCTATAAGTTGATTCAGACCCAGGATAATTCATCCGTGAAAGAGTATTCTTCCCAGCGCTCCAATCCTATCTCAGAGATAACCCTCGGTAAAATGGAGTGGCTGAGAGAAAAAATTGCCATCCTCATAATGTGGCTCGTACATTGTTAATTGAAATGAATGTACCAAAAATATTATAAAGTTGTTCTCACTTTAAGCTTTTTAATTAACAGAATGCCAACTCTCGTCCTCCAAGGCAACTCTCCCTTTCATTTGTGGTGTTCTTGACCTCTTTTTCCAGTTCATCCTTGAGTATTTGGAGGTTTGTATTTTGCCCAAGTCCCTGATATTCGTCGTGATAAATTAGATGCTAAAGTTGTTCAGTGTGTAGTGTGTACTCTCCATCTCAGAAGGGGTATAAGTGTCACGAAACCCTATTTGACAGATGGTTTGTACATATGGATGTTACTTTCCTTATCGTTACCATATCCTATGCAAGAGGCATCGTCTGAGATTGAAGATTAATGTTTGCAAAGAGGCAATGAAGATGTACAAGTAAACATGCCCAATGATGGGCACAAAAATGTGAGAAAAAATGCTCAAGCAACTGTTCCAAGAGATAGACAAAACAAAAGAATACAAGAAAAAGGAAAATTTTATCGACCCTTCAATCAGGGGGGACATGGAAGAAGAACATTCCCACTCCCAAATCAAGGACCAAACTTTAACCCTTGAGGCTAGTCCACAAAAAAGTGAAACTCCTCTTGTATCTGACATGGACATAAGCATAGCGGTTTTCAACCATGTACTTCTCATCCTATCAGTAAGCTCATGTCTTACCATATTGTTTGCTTTACATTCTTCATTTATTTCATCTTCGGATTTTATTTCATTTCCTTCTAGTCCCTTGGATGTTTTCTTTCAACCACAATGGGAGGATACTCTGGCTCTAGAACTGAAAGAACTTGAGCAAAACAATATTTGAGAAGTGACTATGTTGTCAGAAAGAAAGAAGGTAGTAGGTTGTAAGTGAGTTTAAATGGTGAGATTGGTCGGTTGAAAATAGATATAAAGCCCGATTGGTAGCTAACTGTATACAGACTTGTGGTATTGATTATGGACACATCCGCTCCCATTACCAAGTTAAATTTTTTTGGGTCCTCTTATCTTTTGCAGCTCATAAGCAATAGCAGCTACACCAATTTGATGTTAAGAATGGATTACCTCCAGAGATCTTAGAGAGGTATATATAGCATAATCTCATGGCTTCTCTCATAAGGGGGAGAAGGGTGTGTGTCAGCTCAAAAAAGCAATCTATGGCAGAAGTAGTCGCCAAGAGCATGGTTCAAGAAGTTTTGCCATGCAAATGTCACGTTTTGCTTTAAAAGAAGTCAACATAATCACAACTAATTTGTAAAAAAGTGGCTGGAACTAGTCTAACATTAATAGTTTCTGTGGATGACATTGTTGTCACAGGTGACGATGAAGAAGAGATTGGAGACATAAATAGTTTATGAGTCGAGTGTTCGATATTAAAGATTTGGAGCCTTAAATAACCTTCTTGGAATCGATGTTGCTAGATCAAGCAAGGGTATCTGCATTTCTCAGGAAAAGTATGCTCTGGATTTACTCGAGCAAACTGGCAAGTTGGATGTACTCTCGAATATTTCAATAGATTAAAATCACAGGATAAATTCTTAAGATGGAGAGCTACTTCAGGACAATCACATGTATCAAAGGCTGATTGGAAAGTTGATATATCTCACCATCATTAGACCAGATATTGTTTATGCAGTGAAGGTTATGAAGCAGCATATGCATTCTCCATGTACCATTCATTCGTATGTTCTATACAAGATTCGCAAATACTTGGAAATCTAGTCCCAGGAAGGGCCTGCTATATAGTGATCAGGGTCACTTCAATGTCGACATAAACACAGATCTAGATTGGGTTGGATCTCTTACTGATAGGAGATCTACCACAGAATACTATGTCTTTGTTGGAAGCAATTAGGTCACTCGGAGGAGCAACAAGCAGCATGTTGTGTCCAACTTCATTGCAATTTGCAAAAGCAGAATATAAAGTTTTGTCTTAAGGGGCTTCTGAAGGAATGTGGATTAGGTTCATTTTAGATGATTCGGAATCAATGTAAAAATCGTTACGAAGTTCTTGGAGATAATGAAGCTGCCAAACACATGACAGAAAAATGCAGATCCAGGGACAAATAGCCAATGTACTCCCCAAGGCTTTAGGGAGGTTAAGACAACGTGAACTCGTATTCACGCTAGGCATGATTGATATATATGCACCAACTTGAAAGGAAGTATTAGTGTGCTATTAGTATAGTGTGGGTATGTCACTAGTTAGTATATTACATGTATTATGGTGTTAGTGATGTACGTGGAATTCTATTACAAGTGATATATATATAATAATGAAAAGGGATGAGTAGAACTAACTTTCTACCCTAATTTCCCTTCATCTCTTCCTTTTCGCTTTCTTCTCTTTCTTCACCCAAATCCATTGGGAGAATCATAATTCCAACATCATAAGATTATCAAGCTTATGGCCTTTTAGCCACCAAATCCTTGACTTAACAGATTTAATTCCATCTTTTGTCAGGATTGATGGGGTAAAAGGCTCTTCATAAGCTTGATAATCTTATGATGCCTATGACGCTCCATTAATCCCAAAATAAATAATTGAAGGTACTAACAATTGATAATATAAATCCCCATTTCTTCATTAAAAAATGGATGCATCATCATCATCACAGCCTTATCCAATTTATTTGGGGTCGGCTTTGCAAGTCCTATTTCTTTGCTGGTTTAATGAGAATTTTAATAAGTTTAACTATTTTTTAGGTTCAAGTGTTGATCTTCACATGCAAGGCAACACCACTTTGTCTTCAATAAGATTAGAATGCATAAAAAATTCATTAGAAGGTAGACACAACATGGAATATCATATTCATATCAATGGACAATATAACAAAATATCAGTAAATTCAGAAGCTAGAAATCAGGTGCCATTAGTTTTAGAAGAAGAAAACAAAATCATCAATAAATTCAGAAGCTAGAAATTGGGTGTCATTACTTTTAGGTATTTATTTTAATGGTCATCAGCTTGAGTGACTCAATTATTACAATTTACTATGGCCAAAATTATTTCACCCATTTATGCCACCGCTCCAACACCACCTAATTACAAATAATGAAATCAGATATCAGAACATTACCAAGGAAACAATTATTTTCAAGCCTTGTTGGATGAATTAAAAACTTACCGAAGAAAATTTCATTGCAAAATTTCCAAAACAAATGCCAAATAACTTAACATCAGAGTAGCGCCCATAAAAGGTTCAGCTATACAACAATGCAGTACTATTTGGCTTGCTTGAAATCGTCTCTAACCAAGTAACCAACCTCAGAAAGAAGCCTAAAAAACCAAATTTAAATTTCCCTTTTACTGCCCCTTGGTAAGATATACTAGGAGAAGCGTAGTTTATGAATTGCTTTTAGTTCCACGGATTATAAGAGCCAAACAATATATCCAATATGACTTTTTCTCACATTTTAATGTGAACTCTGGGACTAACCTGATTATTATTGCAAGTCATTAGGACAGAACATATCCAAAGTTATTTTTGCTTTTGTTAGGACACACCATTAATAAAACATATGGGCTTCTGATCTTGTCAGAAATCACCATATCTCTATTTTTCCAATATTTTGCTTGCACTCTATCAATAGGGCTCATATAGGGTAACTGATGGGTAATGGATTTTGTACATGCAGCACTATTTTCCATCGAATGGTGCCATGTGGTCCATGAAGTCAATGTATAAACCAGAGGCCCAAAGATTGCATCAAAAAACCACCTCTCCCATGTGATTAAGAGCTTAAAAGCGTAAAAAATGACAGCTAAAACATGTTTGGAAAATTACATGATGCCTAATGAAAAATGAACAGCCATCACTTAATTTTCTAAACCTGTTTCATAGTTAATTTTTGGCACTTTTAAGCTCCTAATCATGCCAGAGATGGTTTTAAACACCATCTTTGTGCCCCTGATCTAGAAATTGACTTCATGAACCACACGGCACCAATCGATGGAAAATAGTACAGATTCCATGAGCCATCCACAACTACACTGTGGACGGGTCAGTTACCAACTGTCATCAATAAATGTAGGTGTATATGTCTGGGTGCATCTATCACAGGCAGAGTGACATAGTTTCGTATATAAATACTACGTAGTGCAATTTACACTATAGATCTTAAAAAAACCAATAAACGTATCAATTCTCTATTACCTCGAATGCTGTCACAATAGTCACACCCACAAAGAATGCACAAGTCAATGAATTGATCCATAGAAAGGTTCAGCTCCTCCAGAACCTGATACACAAGAAGCACTGAACAGACCAAATTCAAAATTATGAAATAGAAGCCAAGCTTTTCGAACATCATATTCACCTTTGCAACTTCAAATTCCATCACTGGAACTTTTCTCGAACTTGGATCCATTAAATGGCGGAGAAATCTGGGAGCTCCAAAAGTTAGTGAATCCATATCTTCGGAAGCTACAGCATAAACCTGAAACATAACAAATTCAAATAATAATTTAGAAAGTTATAAGCAGCAAATACAATCATAAGCAACTCATATTGACTGCTTACCTTGCCATTTTTGCAAAGGATTGCACACTCTGCTTCTGCTTCCGAAGGGGCCTAGGAAACCAAAGAAATTTTGAAATTTGAAATAAGGATGGAATTTTTATGCGTAAATAAATCCAAGAAAACCAAATGCATGTGTCTGATGGTTTGTGTGTGCATGTGTCTATATACATTTGAATATCTATATAGTTTTTTCTGAAATGTAAGCTCGGATAGCAACCTCAAGGTCGTGCCACAATGCACCTTCCAGTTGAATTACAAGCCCAAACACTAAATCTAATATTACGTAATGTTATAGGGAAGAGTAGAGTAATTAAAATCATATCATCTCACCTCAATTACAGGAACTCCCATGAGTCTGAGAAGTCGTTTGCAGTCTTCGTTATGTTGCTTTGTCACCTGCCAAATATGAACACACCCTCGTAAAATCCATAGTGACCAAATCAGTGTTTGATAATAAATCAGCTTGGAAAAAAAAAAAAAAAAAAAATTTAAATCAGTAAAATTCGTCAAATTCGGGAAAAATACGGTCAAATTTTGAAAAAAAAAATCATAAAATATATTAATTAAAAAAAAAAAGATCTTCGATAATATATTAATTAAAAAATTTTAAAATAAAAGTTACTTGACTAAAATCAGAAAAAAATCGGAAAAAAGTCATATAATTTACATATAATTCATGAAATTCACGAACTATTCGGAAAATTTTGGACATTATTCGAAAAATCATGAATAATTCGGATTTTATTTTTTTTTATCAAAAATTCGTGAATTATTCGTGACTTTTTTCAAAAAGTCGGCAAATTTGGTCACTACAAGCACTGAAAGCGAAAAATACCATATACCAAAAAAGATATATAAAAGTATAAAAGGCCGGCCCCTAATAGCAAAAAACCATATAGACCTACAAAGATGAGGTGATTCGATTCAGATATCTAAAGAGAAGCAACCCACATATGATTTGCAATCTAAATGTACTATCGTTCACATTACATTCAATGTAGGGGGCTGAGCCACCACACATTGAGCCATAATGCTATGATTGTATTAAATAAAAGTATCGACAAAGGAAAACACTTTTTTTTACCGTCCCCCATCTGGTCATATTGAGCAAAATCACCTTCAAGGATCACTAGCTCTGGAGGCATAATTGAGGGAATCATATCCTACCCCACCCGACCCGATACTTTTTATGTAAAAAGTTCAAAACAATAGGAATTTTTCACCAGGTCGGGCATTGGATCGGGTCGGCTTTAGTGCACCATCAGTCGGGTCAGGTATTTGTGATTTTCCTATTGGGCAGCCAAATTTTTTACCCGACTCGTTGACAGCTTCTCCTTTCATTTGAATCCTAAATTCAAACTCTGACCTCTCCCTCCCTTTCAATGGAAAAAAATATTTGGAGATCCTATGAGAATAAAAAATATTTTGACGATCCAATGAGAATAGGAACATATTATTCCCATCTTACAACAATGCCTCCTCAATAAGGTTCTGCTCAAACAAATAATTGGCATGTTCCAATACAGTCTACCACCCATGCCATATGATCCTTGGCAATTTTAAAACGGAGAAACGCTCAAGCAATGGCATCTCTTTGCCTATAAGACGCTAGATTGTTTCTAGCAGCCCGTCCAAAATTTTAGATCCCATTCTATCACAATCTCCCAATGTTACAGTATCATATTGTTTCTCATGCATGGCCTTTATGTTTTCTATTCATCATTGTTTTGTATCTTCAAAATTTGCCAATACCATTAACCAAGGAAAGCCATGTTGAAAGTATTAAATTTTGTAAAACCAGGACACTTATACTCCTATACCTTGAGCCAACAAATAAATCTTTTTGTTTTCACGTTATCCACATTCCTCCATGTAAGAATACATTTAAGTGTTTCTATTTGAGCACAAACAATTCCAGATATCGTAAACAAAAACACCATATAGACCAAAATATGTGTAATGCCACCAAATAACAATGTTTTAGCTAAGAATGACAAACCCCCTTCCACACTAGCAACTCAATGCATGCCTTTGGTTGTTGAATCCAAAACCTTCATCATCTATTACTTTCTAAATTAATGTCCCATGATATGTTACACATCAATTCTCCAAAAACTAACCCGCCCAATCAATCAATCAAATAGAATACTCATTATAGTAATTATTCTTAGGAATAGTGGTATCCCAAAAGCAAACAAGGCTTCATAATTTAGAAGCCATTTGCAGTGTTTGACAGACAAGAACTTGGATAAATTGAGTTTGGGGAGCCATTAACATGAAAGATGGAACATACAACTTCTTAGACATCAAAATAATGTCACAGCTCAATTCAGCGGGAGCTGATACAGTAGGGGAGAGTTGAATGATGCTTAGACATTTATTGATGATTTAGTATGTGACGGCCGAGCAGTCTTTTGGCATTTTTAACTATTGCAAAGACCTCCTAGCAATGTCTAAGTGGTTTTCAAGAAGAGATATAAAGTAAATGATTTATTTATCAAAAAAATTCGAACTCTGAGAAAGCCACTGCACAAAAGAAGTTCTGAATTTATAAAAAAATATATTAAACTTTGAGTGATAAATTTGGGTATCCATCTCAAAACCAATTGGCAATGAGTTGAGTGGCCCAGGATCTTATAAGAGGGGAGACAAGGCTATGAATACCCAATGTGGGACTAAACTTCAACACACCCCAACACGTGTTGGCCGGACTGAGCCAAATCACGTGGACAATTGAACTGGGTGACGTGAAGTGGAGAAAGGTCTGCTCCTGCTCTGATACCATGATAAATTTGGACATCCATCTCAAAACCAATTGCCAATGAGTGGAAGGGCCCAGGATCTTATAAGAGTAGAGACAAGGCTATGAATGCCCGATGTGGGATTAAACTTCAACATTGAGAAGGCACTAAAACAATTTTTTTGAAGAATACATATTAATACTTGGAGAAGGGCACAACCAACTAAGAATTTAAATGCCAAACCAATCTATACTGGACATCTAATCACTGGATGTCAAGATTGGGCCTCCATACCAGGGACCAAGGTTAAATGCTAAGCCTCGACACTAGAGTTAAGTGCATGAATTTTTTGAACGTGCCATAAATTACAAGGCTTTGCAACCAAAGATTGGGTATTTTACATCAGCTTGAAAATAACTAAGTAAATAAAACTCCCACCTTTGGAAAGGTTGGCTTGTCCTCTTTCTTGTCATAGCCCTAGAGGTACCTCATGCATGGAGAAACTCTTGGCATGCATTGGACACAGTTGCTTGTCCCTTCCCAATTGATCTTAGAATCTTCTGAATTTTTATACAATGGAGCAGTTGATCTACATTTTGCATTTTTAGCCCATCTTAGCCCTTTTATACGACATATGATGTGCTTCACCAAAGAACCAACTCCAAAGAGTCCAGCCACCACTAGCTTCATTCTATTTATTCTATATTTTATTTGATTGACATACAAACTCCGTAGCATAAGAGTGCAAGACATTTTTAATGTAAAAATGTGCACAAAACATAAAAAAGCATACTTGCTACAGAAACTACAATAACGCAATATTTCATACCTATTACAGTATTTGAGCTCCATATCATCCAAATTTGTGTCTAAATTAACATTTTCCAAACCTAATAGAATAAATTGTAGCATAATTATAGTATTATAATTATGCAAATTTTGAGAATGCAACATGTCCCAAACAATATATGGAATAATACTTTAGCATTTTCCACATGCATCATGCTTTCTGCAGGATTAAAAAGTAAACATGGGAAGTAAGACAGTAAGGAACAAGATAAAAGACAATTACTTTGACTGTCCTTTTGCTGAACTTTTCAATATCTTCCTTATCTCCAGTCTGCAACATTGACCAAACATAAAATTCAAACTCAGGAAAGGGCTAAAAATTATTAGCTGGTATTAGGGACCCAAGCCAAGTTCCAAGGGTGGCACTCGGGTCAATCTCCTTTTTCCCAAGTGGCCAAGCCTCAGAAGACATGCTACTATTTATGAGCATGCAAATCAGTGAAGTTTATATTTGACCTTTCACTGATTTGGCACTCAAAAACATGAGCGCAATTACCAAGATTGTCAGTTTGAGATTTACCCTGATGCTATCACTGGCACTCGAGTATATATATATATACTCGAGTGCCAGTGGTATGTATGTGCATTTACCTCTATCGCCGTTGCCAAATCCTCAGTGGCGTCCACTCTTTTTGAGTACCTGCAGAAAAGACGTGTAAATACAATGTCAAAATTGAACTAACAGAAAAGGAACTTAAAAAGGTATCATGTCAGATGATTCATCAATAGCATGCCGTTTTGATAGCTCCTCTTTCTTCAGATCTGGCGGTTTTCCATCAAAAACATACCTGAACAAAAAGATAACCAATTCAGAAATTCATAATTTTTCTTTATATATATATATATATATATATATATATATATATATATATATATATATATATATATATAGCAATTGTAATAATAATAAAAATAAAAAATAGAGTCGCAGTACACTGGCTTCAATCCAGCTTCCAGTAGTCTAATCGTCCGAGAAAACATCCCTTGCAAGTGACTACAACATAAAAAAAAATAATGCATTACCCATTGAAACAAGTTCCAGAAATCAGATAAAGGTATCCATACATAGATGCACGACAGATTTGTCCATCTAATTACTTGCTGTAATATCCACAGGAACACACATTTTTTGCCAAAAAAAGGTAAATTTTTAATTAAAAAAAGTTTACAAACATACTTAATAAGACTTCTTGTGTGTTCCGTTAGATAATTAATTCAATTGATTGTGTGTTTGGTTAACTAAACAAAATTTGAGAGTGGCACAAATAAAGGAAAAATTACTAAGTGTCGCTGGAGGTGGTTTGGACATGTTCATCGAGGGTGCAACCGTGCACGAAAACGGGTTGAGATGCTTTAAGCACAAGGACGCGCAAGAAGAGGAAGACTGGTGAAGACCTGGATGGAAGCCGTGAGAAGGGATATGAAGGATTGAGAAGTTCCAGAGAGCTTCACGCTAATCAGAAACGAGAGGAGAAATAGGACTCGCAAAGCCGATCCCAAATAGATGATCGTGATGATGATGGCTAACTCTACTGAATTTCTTTAGCAAAATAAGCAAACATTTTACAAAATTTTCAAAACCATTTCGCTTTTTAGGATGATCTTTTGAATAACCAAATTTTAAAAATTAAAAGTTTAGAAAAATATTCAATTTAAGTTATTGATTGTTTATGTAACTTTATTAATTCACTTTTTAGCAAAATAAGTAACCTTTTAGCAACAACAACAAAAAAAAAGTAGCACTTTTTCTTCTCTACCTCGTTACTTCGCCTGCCTCGTTGGTAAGCATTTCAGTCCCACTCCTTCCAACCACAATCTGCATGGAATCAAAATTCTCACAACCATCAAGAAATGTCTTAAAATCAAATAAATCTAAAAAATATATAAAAAATAAGAGTGAGAAATCGAATGTACAGACCAAGAACTGGTAGATGCTCATACTGGCATCAATAGCGATTTTTCGGCCAAAATAGCTCTCAAACTTCTGCTCCTTCATGGATTTCGGTGCGTTGTCAGCCAGTAATTTGGTTAAACCCTAGAGAAAAAAAGAGGCATAAATATATAAATACTTCCATATATATAAATAAAATTTGATAACAGAAGATCGTCGTTAGTAAGAAGCCCAACCTTTATACCCATCGAGAAGCTTCGAAGTGATGGGAAAACGACGATATATAGCTCTGGTTTTCTAAAGGAGCTTGAAGAGAGTTTTTTCTGTGCGAAAACCCTTTTTCCCGCGTTTATGAGGAGAAAGTGTAGGGGTGCAAATGGGTCGGGTGACCTAGACCCGACCTACTTGGAATTGGGCTGGGTCCGGGTGGGTCAAATTTTGAAAATTATGGACCCACTTCAGTTATGGGCCCAGGTCAATCTATATCCAAACCTGACCAACTAAAAAAAGGGTCGAGTCTGGTAGGGTCCTAGTCGGCTTTGTGATCGGATCCAATCGCTTATATCGTTAAGAACGTGCCCATGAGAGTACCTTTCAAGAGAGGGTAGCTCTAAATGCGCCTACGCGTTGTCTGAAAGCACCTAACCCCTTAAAAACTAGTGCGTTGAGGTGATGGAGATTGTGTTTCACCCAAATCTTTCACACAAAGGATTTTGAGATCATGTTGTACCTATCAAAAGGTCGATTTTTTATTTCACATGTCACATTATTCCCAAAATATAGTCCTAAAGTCACGTTTGAGCCGGATGTGTGCATTGTGCACAAGGGGCAATTTTTGGAGATTTGTGACATATAGAATCAAAAATTGATTGTCTATAGGTGCGAAATGATCTCAAAATCCATTGTGTGAAAGATTGGGGTGAAACAAGATCTCTATCATCATATCTTGGGCAATCAATAATTTTTAAAGGGTTACACACATGGGCGCTTTCAGAGAATGTGTAGGCGCGAACAAAGCCACCCTTCACGAAAATATTAACCCAATGAACTGAAATATGAAGCTTCTTTTAATCATTAAGTCTAGGGCTGTCAAACGGTCAAGCTTCAGGGGTCGGATTCGGGCCCAAATTTTTTTATATTTACTAAATGGGTCGAGCCAAGCCCAGATAAGAAATAGGATTAGGCTCGGGCTGCAAAGTGTAAGGCCTGGCCCAACCCAGTAAGCTGAAATCCTTATTTTAATTTTATTTTTTTTTAAATACTCTTAAATATTATTAGAAACCCAGCCTAACTTGTGCCGAATAGCTAATCGGGCCGGATTCGGGCTAGAAATTTTCAAAATCAACCTGATCCCGGCTTGGCCCGATTAGCCATCCAAGCCGGGCCGGTCCTAACTTTAAAAAAAAAAAAAAAAAAATGTGCCGGGTGAAAAAATTCGGCCCGGCCCCTTCACAAACTTAATTAAGTCCAACAAAAGCTAATTTTCAATGATTTTAACAATATGTAGCATGTGAAAGTGGGCTTTCAACCATAAAGCTAATTTTCGATGATTTTAAGGAAATGTAGAATGTGAAAGTAAGCTTTCAACCATATGTAATGACTAATTGATTAATTTTTGAAGAAAAATTACCCTTGAGGCTGAGATTTTGAATTGATCGAGTTACCTTTAGGCATGATTTTGTTGCTCTATTATTTATCACTTGCTAATGATATATATACTTATGCTAGTTATATTGTTTCTTAGTTTTAAAGTGTATAGAAACCACAAAAAAGAGTGTGAAGAAACGTTGGGAATCATTTCTATCCTCGTCGCCATTAGATGAGGATGTGATCTCCTTCATCCCATAACCCCTGTTATTGACCATGCCCACCACCTTCTCCTTTCTCACCATAGAGTCTATCATGGTGGCCTGCTTCACCTTCTTTTTTCTTAACTTGGCTTGTCTTTGCTCACTTCTCCGCCTTCCAATCCTGTTCGTGTCTCAGCCATTCACAAACTGTGGCATTTGTCGAGTCCTCATCCAAAGACACAATAACTACCTCCTGTGTGTAGGTGGTGGTGGTGCCGCAATGCGGTTCAATGTTATATATATTAGTATAGTAATATATATTTTATTATTTCAAAATTAAGTTTATAATTATTATTATATATATTAATAATAATTTAATATCACAATTATAAATATTATCTCCCTAAAGAAGTGTTTTTTCATATTTGAATTTATCTCTTCACCGTAAATATGAAAAGACACAAATCTTGGCATCTCTTCACAATAAATCTGAAAAGACATAAGTGAAATTGACTTTTCTGTTTACTGTTATTTTAAAAGACACAATTCTCTAAAAAGACACAAGTGAAATTGATTTATCCTTTTACTGATATCTGAAAAGACGCAACTCTCTGAAAAGATACAAGTATATCGATTTATCTTTTTACGGAAAAGACATGACTCTCTGAAAAGACACAAAATCTTTTCACCGTAATCTGAAAAGGCACCATGATTCAAAATTTCTCAATAAATAGAGATAAAACATCCGTTAAAAACACAAGATATAAAAGATATACAACATAAATTATAATATATATTTCTCCTTTTTTTCTTACGTTTTTTTTTAGAATATTTGTGTATCAAAAAATCTGTGTGGCTGATTCTTTCTCTAGAAAGTATAATTTAGAAAAGAACATACGATTCTTTGCAAGATCGGACTCTATTGTATCCTGAAGGTAGTAGGAGCGTATATTGTCTTTAAGATAACGTAGTGAACTATGTGCCTCATAGTCATTATCAATACCAAATTTCTATCAACATTCAAGTGATGGGGTGGCAAAATTTGTCACACAGGTTGGCTCTTATAGGTGGTCGAAATTGATCCCACACCGTTGAGTCATCCACCATAAACATAGAGGGCAGGTGTATTGTGCAATCCAAAGCGTCCATTGGTCATGTACAAATTGATTATCGCAAATGAGCTAGTTCAATGTATACAAGTGCGAACCTGAAATGCAAAGGCATTATGTGGAAGAACAAGTCATAGTAGGAAGAACAAGTCCTTAGGGATCAGATGGTTGACGATCTTGAAGAGGAATTTCGGGCCCTTAGCTCGGATGAGTATGATGAATGTAACAGGAAGTTTTAGCTCGCGAGGGGATACAGAATCTCTCCCGTCCTTGCATCCCGAACAAGATAGAGTTGACCACTTGATCGACTTTGGTAAGGCATTCGAGATGTTTTTTCAAGGTTCCAATCAGAGCCTCCAAGGAGTATTTAGCGCCGTTAATGCCAACATAAAAAATAAAAATCAGAGAGAGTTTCAAAGTTATAGGCAGAAGGGAGCTCAAGAAACTTCAATGGGGCATGTCATATGCCTAGGCCAAGAACAATTCCATATCCAAGGACATCATGGGTTAAGGTGTTTGGCCCTCTTGATGACGGGAAATCATTTTTGTTTCTTGTTTGTTTTGTTGTTCCTCGCATTGAGTTTTTGATATTTGGAGGATGTCGTTAGGGGATCATCGCTATGGTCGTGGTCAGAGACATGAGGCTAGATGTCTCTTTTCATGAGTTCATATGGGATTCTCTTAGGCCTTTTACGGATAGTTTGACTGTGCCAGAGGGCTTGTCCCTGTCTGAAGACGTTCTCAGGGATTTTCGGCTCAAATCCATCCCTTTGGACACTTTTTGAGGCCTTTCTCTTTTCTTGGTGTCCCCTTAGCTTTTTTCTCATGATGGGTTTGCTCCCTTTGCCGAGTTATTGTGAGTTTGGGTAGATGTTTCTTTGCCCCCTTGGTTTGATTTGACCCTCGTGGTTGAAGTTGTATATTATTTTATTTATTTTTTATTTTTTAAAATTTCCTTTATTATCGATCGATCATGGAAAATACAAAATATGTCCTTTTTGCAATTCTTTTTTTACTTTTTTTTTTGGTTATTTTAAAAATAAAAAATATGCCTAAACATTGGTTGGTTTGGTCTATACGTTTCCACCTTGAACGAAGCCCATTTCCTTCTCCACTTTAGTCTGTATCTGATGAAGTGTTCCTGCTTCTTCTTCCATATCCTTGAGTCTCTTCTTTATCTGCTCCATGTTCTCAACAAGAAACCTAAAAACCTCAAATATTAGTGTTTGCTGAGAGAGAGAGAGAGAGAGATTAGATTATCCGGTAATCTCTGTCTAGGCAATGAATCCATGCAACCTGAAAGGACAAAACCTAAAAATTGATACCTTTGACCTATAAGATCACAAAAAAATTATAGAAGCTCCAAATTTTAAAGACGATGAAACGTTGAAACCATAAACCACGAGTCGATGAACAATGGCATCCCAAAGCAGAGAAGAATATCAAAGATCGGCGAAGAAGACATTGACCATGTGATCAAATCATTCGGTTTTATCGATTGGGGAGGGGGAGAGTCCGATGATCGCTTCTTCCATCTCTCCTTCAGCGACTTCTTCAATCTCTCCTTCTTCTATGTTAACTTGTCTGAATTGCCCATTCACAATTTCTTATAAAAAATGTTTAACAAGTGCATTTTATGTCTTTTAAATGAAATTTTAACTTAACGCGAAACGGTCACCCGATAAGTTTACTTCTCGCTAAACAAGACTATCCAGAATTGTAGTCTCCTATTGTTGGACAGCCCCACAATAATCTTACTTCTCGCTGAATGAGACTGTTTCGAACTTTAGTCACCTATCGATGGACAGCCCCACGACAATCTTACTTCTCGCTAAAGACAGTCCAACGATAAGTTTAACGATACCTCTATTTACGCCAATGCATTCTCTGAAAAGCGTCACACCCCAGACCCTTTGAAAAGCATTGATCCCTTCAAATTGGATGATGGAGATCGTTTTTCACCCCCATCTCTACTCAATAGTTCTTGAGATCATGGTTCGCCCATCCGACGATCAAAATTTTATTCCATATATCATAGTTCCGAACAAAAAGGATCTTTAATCATATGACACACATCACGCTCAAATGTAATTTAGGCAACTTTTTGGGGTTTTATACACTGGAATCAAACATTGACCATCTGATAAAGGAGCCATGATCTCAAGATCCATTGTGTGGAAGATCAGGGTGAAAAGCGATCTTCATCTTTTGATAGAAGATACGAAGACATCAATGGTTTTCAAGGGGTCTGGGACTTGGGTGCTATAGGTAAAGAGAAAAGTATGAAATAACGCCCCAAAAATATTTTAATCACCATTTTAGTGATATTTTTTAAATTACAAAATGATGCCCATTCAGCTTCAAAACGGGTAGCGTTCCACGCACGATGCTCTTTATGATTTGTGGATTTTACTGATCAGCCCTTGCCATTGAAGGTGCCCTCCTCCCTCTTCCTTGCAAAGAAACCCATCAACATACTCTTGTCCCATATAATCTACATTGTCCAACCAATTAGGCCTTAGTATACCCACTTCGAGCTGAGCCAATCGACACTCTTTGGCTTCATCCAAAGTGTAGAAGAAAGAGGTGTCGTTGCTCCATTTGAGGTTGTAGTGAAGGTTGCCCAATTGGCTCTGTATGATCTTGAAGTTTCAACCGTTGGGCCAGCGGTACCAGAGGCGATGGTTTGGAGGGAGTTGGAGTAGAAGGGAGGTTCTGGTGGTGGGAGGCATTAATGGGGGTTTGTGAGGGATTGCGGAGTTTACAGAGAGGTTGGAGATTGAGAGGCTATGGAGGTTGATGGGATGGAGGAGATAGAGAGGAAGAGGAGGAGAAGGGAGGTTCTGGTGGTGGGAGGAATTAATGGGGGTTTGGGAGGGGTTGCAAAGTTTACAGAGACGTTGTAAAGAAAAAGAAGAGGAAGAAAGAGGGTCAAAACGTAAACTACCATAAAATTTCTAAATCACCCTCCCCATGTTAAACTTGACGATTGCCTGTTTCGTGTGTGCATGGGCGCCTTTGGAAAAAAAATAAGGCACGGGTTTTTTTTGTTATAAAAATGGTACATGCTGACAAAGAAGTACAACTAAAAAAAGGGAAAAATAAATGAAAAAAATAACTTTCTCCCCTCTATCCCTGAGATAGGTTGGAGTTTTTCTGAAAGCTGGTCTTTCTTGTTCTGAAAGCTTCGTCTTCCGTCTTCTCTCCTTGGCCTAACAAGGAGTCTAATCGGCTACAAGAACATGGAGTATATCATGAAGGATTGGAAGGAAACATTATCTTAAACCTCGACAGAGAAACGAGAAATTAAGATTGATGCAAATGATCTCTCAGAAAGCTCTTGTATGGGGAAAAATAGTCTTATTGGAAAGATTATCACTGCTCAGAAGATTAGCCGCGATATCGTCATGGATAACATACCAAGTAGCTGGAATCTTCAAAAGGATCAACTACAAATTCGCGAACTCGATGATAATATTTATCCCTTTCAATTTCTAAGTACTAGCCACAAGATGCGTATATTAGAGGGGGACCATGGTGTTTTGACAATCAATTGATAGTGTTGGAAATGTATGATGCGAAACACCCTATCAGCACTTTCAAACTCAACAAGGCCTCCTTCTGTATTCGGGTGCTTGATCTACCTATGGGTGCAATGACTAAAGCCGTAGGCTCCAAAGTAAGTAAACATTTTGGTCGTGTGGAGATGATTAATGTTGATCCTAATGGTGTTGGTTGGGGTTGATATCTTAGAATCGAAGTGGAGTTGAACATTTCTAAGTCGCTACCGCGTGGAGTGCTAGTACAATTGGAGGAAGGTGATCCAGTGTGGGCAAAGGTTCAATACAAAAGACTCCCCGCTTTCTACTTCAAATGTGGAATTATTGGTCATGCGGAACATGATTGTGTGAAGGACGATGGACCTGTACTATCTCATTCTGATGAACAATATGGAATGTGGATGCGGTCCCCTCTCCAACAAATGATGGCGAAGAAAGGCAAGCTGAACAACAATTCTGATAAAGCCCATGGAGATTTGAGGATGGACGATAGAACTGGGAAACAATCGGGGGAATTAAGGAAGCCCTTAAATGCGAGTACTGTAGAGCTTGCCATGGTTGTGGATGACTGGTGTGATCCTGCAAGTTCTTTACCCCAAAATCTCGTGCAACAAGATCAATCGGCCAGTGTGGATCGCCCAAAACCATGTAGCAGTTCACTAACGTCCCCCATGTGTCACGGCGTGGTCCCAAATAAGGAAAATGGGACCGCCGATAGATCAACAAACAATCTAATGATAGCGGGGGCCGTCACAGGGCGTACAAGAAATAAGTTACCTATTTCAACAAGTTCGGCGGGTTACTTGGGAATTGTGGAGCCCACCATTCATGTTTCAGTAATTATCGAGCCTCAACCAGGTAACGTCGAGGAGAACATCACGGATCTGACAGTTGGCCCAATTTTCAGAAACATAAAGAAAGAGGCACGTGCCTTGCTGCAAATTCACTACCCTTGTCCATTACCCAGGCCTCTTCAGCAACGCTTGATCCAACCCACCTAATTACTGATGTGGGATTGCTACTGGATACCGAGCTCCCTCCAATTTCCCAGGTGGAGGAAAAGAAAAGGAAACGCGTGCTCCTTGATGATGTTGAGGGATACAGCAATGCAGCACCAAAGGATGCGGAGATGCAAGGGCCACAAAAATTCTAAGAAACAAATTCAACACCATATGAAGATTCTCTATCGACGGTAGCTGATGAGTAGTGAAATATGATCATATTTTACCCCTTTAAGCCTATATTTAGCCATCCGATGAGGGTAATCTGACATATGTGAAGTTTTAATTATTTTAGAAATATTTTATCATTGGATGCATTTAGATGCATAAAAGAGCATAAGAACAATAAACGTTGAAACATTGGAGCAAAGGAGTTAATGGTCCTTGAAATTTAAATTTAAACCTTAAAATATAAAATTTAAAATTTAAATTTGAATTTCAAATATGGAGCTAAAGACCTATTTAAGCAAACTTAGGAATTAGTTTTAGGGGTCTCTCCCTTTGGGGAGATTTTATTTTCTTTAGCATTTTTTTAGTTTTCTTTTGGCTTTCCCTTTTATTCTTTCAAGCATTGTTTTTCCCATTTTATAGGTTTAGAATTTAGCTTAGTTTCATTTTACGGCTTTAAGAAGAATTGTACTTGATCAAAGTTTACCTTGGAATTGTTAAAGCTTCTCCTACGGTATTTTAATATTATTTTCATTTTGTCTTTCAATTATGTCTTTTATTTTTAGTATGTGTGGCTAAATTTCTTTGAAGATTGGGATCTAATGAATTTTATCTTAGGTTTTATTTATTTATCATAGATCAATGGTTGGAATTCAATGTTTGGTGTATTTTGATTTTATCACTTATTTGTTCTTGTGGATCTATGCAAATACCGAACACCATTTCTAAGGTATGGGATTTAGTCATGCACTTCTCATGAATGCGGATCTGTGATTTGGAATTTACATTAAATTCTTTATTGCTAATATTTGCGGCATTTATTCATCGTCATTAGAAACCTCTTTTACGGTTAATGTTTTGCTCATTTGGTTTGTAACATTTATTTATTGTCATTAGAATTAAATTTATTTTACGGTAAATGTTTTACTCATTTCGGTTGTAACATTTATTTATCGTTATTAGAACTAAATTTCTTTTACGGTAAATATTTTGCCGATTTCTTTTGTGATTTTAGAAGAACAACAATCTTGTGTCTTGCATCTCTTGAATTCCAACCAATTAGATCTATGATGGTAAATGTTAGACCATTAATGAGAGGATTTAGCATCCCAAACCTCGCTTTATATCTTGTCTTAAATTTCAGTACATTAATATTTATTTATTTCTTTCACTTCACTTCAAAATCGGGAAACTAGTTTGAATATTGTGTTAGATCTGTGATAGTTCTTGTGATTAATTGCTACTTCCTCTTGATAATTTTCTAATCAGTCTTCGTAGGAATGATTTCATACTCCGCACCCACTAATTACAATCTGATTCATGTGCTTGCGAGTTTAAAACAAGATTTAAAATTACACCAGCAGTTGCTATGCAGTCCCGCCGGGGACAATGATCGTCCTATCCTGATATCAATTTTCTTTCAGAAACTAGATTATGGGAAAGAGAGATGGATGGAGTTAAATAGGGATTGATCGGTGTTGAAATGCGACTATATTTCGCATCTTAATTCTTACATTTAACTAGTTGATGAAAGCATATGATGGCTATTATATAGCTTTAATGATTACAGGTGTTTCTGATCGTTGGATTATTAATGAGCGTAAAAGAGGATAATTAAAGGCTACATAAGAACTGTGGACCAAAAGGTCAAAAGAAGTATCAAAATCCATGAAGTAGCTCAACATCCACCAGGAGAATGAAGACTCTATCCCTATATGTCAATCGATTAAGCACCAAATGTCAATCGATTGACAAGAGAGACTGTTTTGCCCTCTTTATTTCGAATTTGAAGTCAATCGATTGAGAAAGAATTCTCAATCGATTGAGACTATTAGGGAACTCATGTCACTAGCTCATATAAAAAGAAAGCTACGGCTTTATTTTGAGGGTTCTCATATTTTTTTTAGCTCTCTCTCAATTCTCTATTTTGGACTCTTATTTTTCTCTCATTTTTCTTTTAGGATTTCCTATAAGTAGATTGTACTTAGGCTTTTGCAAGTTCTTTTCTTTTACTGTTTGTGGGATTATATTTAGGAAAAACATTATAAAGAGATCTTTGGTGATTAATAAGAAATGCATGTTTAAGAGAATGGCTTCGAGTTTACAACGAGATCGCACACCAAGGATGAGCGGCTAAATCATCTATTCAAGGAGGATGCGACCCCCAGATAAGTAACATTTTTATTATTAACTCCACAATTTATGTGCTTCATCATAGAATCATTCAGCTAAAAAGTGTGGTTGATTGAATACCTTTTGAAGGCTTTATTATAACCATTGATCTAAATTATCAACGATCATAATCTCTAGATTTGTACCTGCAGACCGATTTAGGCTGTAGAATGATTATTTGCTCATTGTCGTGATTTAAGAATCTTGAGATACGCTATACTTTTTACATGATTCATACCGTAATGATAGGTTGAGTCATTATTTTTAGATAAGATATGGCAGATCGATGATCACGTTTTCTTACGATTCATTTTTCTAGATAAATGATGTTGTGATTGATGTGTTATGGAATTGTGGGTTTAATAGTAGAAAGTTTACAAATTTGGGGTAGCAAATTCCTTGATCATTCTTAAAATTATCATTTTATTTATCAAAAATTGTTCTTGCTCAGATTAGTTTATTTTTCTTGCATCTAGTGTAGTATGGTAATTGTTTGACAAATAGAACTTTCTCCCTTGGTACTTCCTTAGGTATTTTAATTTTTTTAGAGATTAATAAAATTTCACGTTTCTCTGTGGGTTCGACACCCTTGATTTCACCGCGCTACGATAGATCCTGTGCACTTGCAAGGGTACATTTTAAAATCGATCAAGTTTTTGGCACCGCTGCCAAGGACATGGCGAAATTTTTATAATTCAAAAAGAGATTTGTGTGAAATTGCTTGATAGTCAATCGATTGAGATATTCTCCTCAATCGATCGATTGTGTTCTGTGGTTGTGGTGTGTTGTTTTGTCAATCGATTGAGTCGAAAGAGTCAATCGATCGACTATTTTGAGTTTTAATGTTTAAAATTCCAACAAGTAAAAATCTGAATTTTTAATTTCGAATTTTGAATATTGAAATTTTGGATTTTTAAAATTTGAATGATGAAAATTTTGAGATTGTTGAAACTTGAAATTTGGAGCTTGAAAGTTGATTTTTGATTTTTGAAATTTAAAATTTGCAATTTGAATTTTGAAATTTATTTTTTTTAAATTGAATTTTGATTTTCAAGTGTGAATTTTGATTTTGAAATTTAAATTTGGTATTTTGATTTGCAAAATCTTATTTTCCTCATTTTCTTCTCTTTGATGAGATTTTGTGGAGTTCTGTTAGAAAGTAGAGGATTTTTAGGCTCTCTTATTTAGGATTGATAGGAATCTTTTATTCTTTTTCTTTTTTTCCTCTTTTAGGTAAGATTTTGTAGGATCTTATGGGATTGTTTTTAGATTTTAGTCAAAATTTGAAATTTTAATTTTAATTTTAAAATTTAAAATTTAAAATTTGAAATTTTAATTTTAAATCTTATTTTTCAAATTTAATTTTGATTTTAGAAATTCAATTTTTTATTTAAAAAATAATAATCAAAATAAAAATAATTAAAATTTTAATTTTTTTTTCTTCTGATACTAGCTCCTGTTCATCATAGAAATCAATCGATTGAAAATTCTCTGTTAATCGATTGAGACTGGGATATAATTGCTGTGAAATTTTTGGAGATTCTATCAATCAATTGACATTTCTCTATCAATCGATTGGCTAGATCTCTGTAACTTGTCATCTCAGCTGAAATTTCTTTGCTGTCCAGCTAGACTTTGGAACCTCAATCAATTGATTTTAATACATCAATCGATTGACCGATAAGTCTCTGCGAGAGTAGTGTTATTTGTTTGTCTCAATCGATTGAGACCATTGCTTCAATTGATTGAATCTGAAGTTTGTTGGGTTTATTGTGGATCCATTAATCCTTGTCTTGGGTGTTGGTGCATGAGCTTTACTTGATCTCATCACCCACATCTATAATCATTGAATCGTAAAATTGAAAGGTCTTGCAGAGAAAATCGTAGAACCCAAAGGATTCAGTATCATCATACTGAAACCATGGCAGGTCAAAGGCAAGAGAGGAATGAGAATAATCAAAATATTAATAATGGAAATAATGGAAATAATAATTATGATGAGGGCCCAAGAACAATGGAGTATTACAATGATCCTGGTTTTTACGAAGATCAGGATAGTATCTTGCATGCCCAAATTCCAGGAAACCATTATGAATTCAAATCCATAATGATTCAAATGTTACCGATTTTCCATGAATTGTCCAATAAAAATCCACATATTCATTTAAATGAGTTTACTGAGGTGTGTAAAATGTTCAGAGTTCATAATGTCACTGACGAGATAGCTAAGTTAAAACTTTTTCCCTTTTTTTAAGGGATAAGGCAAAAACTTAGTTCTATTCCTTAGAACCACAATCTATCCAGAGTTGGGCAGAGCTACACCGTCAATTCCTAAAAAAATATTTTCCCATGATAAAAATCATTGATTTGCGTCAGAAGTTATAATTTTTCTCCCAACAACCTACAGAAACATTTTATGAATGTTGGGAGCGGAATTGATCAAAGTTGCCATAATCATCAACTTCTAAGGTGGCAACAAGTTCAAAGTTTTTACAATTGACTAATTCCAGAAGAGAAATGTATGGTTGATGCTTCTTGTGGAAGACCAAGTGCCACAAAAGAGGTTGACGAATTATGGGCATTGTTTGAGAAGTTATACCAAACCTCTATACAAAATGAGACATTGGGACGAACCAACATGAATGTGGCAACCAAATCTCATATGTTGATAAGAGATGGACCTTACAATGTCAACAATAATTCTTCAGATCTATCAACAAAAGTTGATATATTGTCTAAACAAATAAGCATGTTGATAACTGCAACCAAGTAAGCTAAAACGCCCATCACCCCCACTGCGTGTTCGATTTGTGACCACCCCACCCAGGTCACATGGCCAATGAATGTCCAACTACCCTGTCATTCTTTCCTGATTAACTTACTCCTCAAGAGTAGGTGAATGTGACTCAATCTTATTAGCAATAGGGTAGAAACATGTACTCCAACACATAATCCGGAATAGAAAAATCACCCCAACTTAGGATGGAGAGGATCAACCCAAACTGGACAGGTGAACCAGCAGTACATATCCAACTCAATGAATTGATAACAGAACCTTTGTCCACAATAAAAATCTAATTTTCAACAGAATTCTCCTTATTATTATCTAAACTCTGAGTTTCATAAAAATTAAAATTTCAATCAGAATTTTAATCAATCTCATACTACCGCTTCGAAAGATTCTGATTTTGAAGAAAAGGTTATGCGAAATATGCAAGCTTTTCAGCAGATGATAATGGACCAAGTCAGCTAATTGACCAATCAATTGAGTTAACGAGAGGAAGGTAGGTTTCCAAGTTTTTGCTATGGCGCCCATCAAGTATCGTACCCGATCGGCAGTCAAGAAATTGATGGAACCGGCCCGGAAACGTACATGATACCACTCACCTCGACAACCGCTCGATTTGGTAAATCGTGAAGTTATTGATTTATAATTACCATCTCCGATGCCATCATCACCACCTCGTGCTTCCGTCTCACGCACCCAATCATATTTTCATCGTTCCGTCAAAGCCGAAAATGATCCAACAATGAATCTGATTCCGACTTACTTATGGGCGGAAGTGAATCTGCAACCGCCACTCGTAGAGCCGCTTCCTACCCCACTAACATCTCCGCCACAAACGCCCATTCCACCACCCGGTGAGGGTGGAATCACTGAGGAGATATGGCGTTACGCTTTTCCACAGTCAGAGCGAGGGAGCGCTTCCAATGATGATTAAGGGATTAGGACTGTCAGTTTTAGGGTCTAGTTTTAGGAGTCCTTTAGAGTTTATTTTATTTTCATGTTTTAGATTAGGGTCTTTTTAGATTATGTTTTAAAATTAGGTTATTTTTATTCAATTTTCAATAAGTGTAATAAATTGCACCAGTTTAATAAAAGTTTAATTTAGTTACATATTTGTGCTTTCTATTTTGGTCATAATACCTTTCACCTGGTCAGCCTTTTGATCATAATTGCATTTAACAGGTTTGGGGGTCTCATTCACTTTCCAGAAATCCAACCAATGAGGACATTGGAAGATTCAGGTTTGGGAGGGGGGGGGGTGGTATTTCTTTCGATTCATATGTGTAGATTTCATGATTTAAAAAAAAAAAAAAAAAAAAAAAAAAAAAAAAAAAGTGCATCAGTCAATCGATTGAGGAATTGGAATCGAACAATTGACTGATAACCGTTAGACATATAAATTTCAAATTTTACTCACATATTCTTAATTTGTTAATGACCGAAAAATTGTAAAGGAATTGCCATTGCACCATGGTTGTTCTACGAATGCTCATTAATTTCAATATATGTTGAATAATGATTTTCATGATTTATGCCTGAAAAATTTTGTACCATCACATTATTTTAATTCCAAAATCTGATAATTAAGTATAGAACTTGAAATCCTAAGATTTCAAAGAAAGACTAAAACCTAGTAAGCTTTGGAACTTTGTCCTTATTTTTGATGAGTGTTGAAAATTTTCGGAGTATCTTTGAACTTCATTCTTAATTGCTGAAATCTCATATATTTTATCTCGATTTGTTGATTTCGCATGTGTTATATTTTTGTGCTAGAAATCATTGTGTGACAACTCAAGGCAAATAGACATCATTATTATCATGAGAGGAGATGATCAAAGGTCATCTTTGATTTGTTTGTGCCCAAAAGGCCCCACCTTATATTGAAGTATCTTGTTGCGCCCCCTTTGAGCCTCAACTGAAAGATTTTGTCTTAAATATTCCTTGTAAGCTATATTAATCATACCCTACACCAGTTTAAAAAACCTTACCCTTTTATCTCTGATAAATTAGGGATGAGAGTAAAAAAGGAAATAGAGAGTTATGGCAATAGTAGTTGCATGGAGTATATGGCAGAAAATTAAAAAGGAGCGTGAAGAAGAGAATATATCTTTATACAAGAGATAGAGAAATATGTAAAAGTGGTGTTAAAAAGAAAAAGAAAAGAAGGAGAAAAGTGATAAAAACGAAAAAGTTTCTGAAAAATTCGAACAAAAAAAAAAGGGAAAGTGTGAAAAATTAGAAAATCAATTGGGTTTCTTTTTTCGATTTCTCAGAGAAATTTGAATCCAATTTCCCCTTTCTTTCTTAACCTTTACCTGAGCTTCATTACAATCTTAGAAAAGACCTTCTTGATCTAATCATGAGTGGTAAATGCCTTGTGGAGAGTGATTATACAATGTCTATGGTACTTGGTATCTGCATGCTTAGGATACAAATATCTTTCCTAATGAGATTTCTTTTGAAAAATCTGTTGATGCACCATCTTTCTTATAACATGTGAGACTTTTTTAATTTGTATTGTAATTCCATCTTACATGTGGGTGAAAAGTAAAACTATTCATCGGAGTGATTTCATTTTTGAGTGCATACTTATGGTGAGGAATGAGTCTAGACATGAAATCTAAAGACTTCTCATTTAAACTTATTCTCAGATGAAAGAATTTTGACAGTGATAATAGCACATGACACTTTGGGCATGAATCATGAGTTTTGAAAAAATAATGAATTAAATTGAATGAGTATTAATAAAATGAGCATATCTAGAAGCATCTTAAAGGTTTTCACGGGCATTTAACTACTTAAGGGCATGACTACAAATCTGGAATTTATTAGTTTATGAAGTTTGTAAGTACCTTCACTGAAAACCTTCAAGAGACGCAACTCCTCCACTAGGGATCACCTAGGGGTTTAAAGGCTTATTGCATAGGCTAAATGCAATTGTGTTCCCTATGAAAGTGGCATTCATTTTATTTGCTAAATTGTTAGTTATTTTTCATTCTCTTTGCTCGAGAACTAGCAAAGTATAGGTTTTGGGGTGTGATCGGTACTAAAATGTGACTATATTTCATACCTTAATTCTTATATTTAGCTAGACGATGAAAGCATTTGATGGCTATTATATAACTTTAATGATTACAGGTGTTTCTGATCATTGGATCATTAAAGAGCGTAAAAAAGGATAATTAAAGGCTACACAAGAACTGTGGACCAAAAGGTCAAAAGAAGTATCTAAATCTGTGAAGTAGCTCAACATCCACCAAGAAAATGAAGACTCTACCCTTATATGTCAATGGATTGAGCACCAAATGTCAATCGATTGACAAGAGAGACAATTTTGCCCTATTTATTTCAAATTTGAAGTCAATCGATTGAGAAAGAATTCTCAATCGATTGAGACTATTAGGGAATTCATGTCACTAGCTCATATAAAAAGAAAGTTACGACTTTGTTTTAAGGGTTCTCATATTTTTTTTAACTCTCTCTCCATTCTCTATCCTGGGCTCTTATTTTTCTCTCTTTTTTCTTTTAGGGTTTTCTCTGGGTAGATTGTACTTAAGCTTTTACAAGTTCTTTTCTTTTACAGTTTGTGGTATCATAGATTGTATTTAGGAAAAATATTGTAAAGAGATCTTTAATGATAAATAAAAAATGCATGTTTAAGAGAATGACTTCGAGTTTATAACGAGATCGCACACCAAGGATGAGCGGCTAAATCATCTATTCAAGGAGGATGCGACCCCTAGATAAGTAACATTTTTATGATTAACTCCATATTTTCTGTGCTTCATCATAGAATCATTCTACTAAAAAGTATGCCTAATTGAATACCTTTTGAAGGCTTTATTATGACCGTTGATCTAGATTATCAACGATCATAATCTCTAGATTTGTACCTGCAGGCCGATCTAGGCTGCAGAGTGATTATTTGCTCATTATCGTGATTTAAAAATCTTGAGATACGTTATGCTTTTTATATGATTCATACAACAATGATAGACTGAGTCACTATTTTTAGATAGGGTATGACGGATCGATGATCACGCTTTCTTACGATTCATTTTTCTAGATAAATGATGGTGTGATTGATGTGTTATGGAATTGTGGGTTTAATGGTAGAAATGTTATAAATTTGGGATAGCAAATTCCTTGATCATTTCTAAAGTTGTCATTTTATTTATCAGAAATTATTCTTGCTCAGATTAGTTTATTTTTCTTGCATCTAGAATAGTGTGATAATTGTTTGGCAAATCGAATTTTCTCCTTTAGTACTTTCTTGGGTGTTTTAAATCTCTTTAAGGATTAATTAAATTTCATGTTTCCCTGTGGGTTCGACACCCTTGATTTAACTGTGCTACGATAGATCTTGTACACTTGCAAGGGTACATTTTAAAACCGATCAAAGATGCAAATCCTAAATCGAACACCGAAATCAAACTGAAAACCGACTCTCTCGAATTGGCCCGAACCGTCTCGAAAATCGACACAAACCGAACCGAAGTGAAATTAGTTTAGTTTTCAGTTTGGGTAGTTGGAAACCGAAAACCAAATGGATAGGTTGAGTAAACTGACCCCTTAGTGGGCTAGAATCGGACCCAAACCCCCTGAACCGGCTGTGCAAACCTAACTTGAACCTGCCGATTCCCACGTTTCATGTTTAAACCACCCTATCTCCAACCGTCCAATCTTTCTACCCTAAAACGACCATCCACGTTAATCGATCCACGTGAAAGAAAGTCAACCAATAAAAAAACACTTCCCTAACACCCTATTATAAAAACACAAATGCCTCTTCCTCTCCATTTTAATAAATAAAATAATAGACACAGAGCTACAACTTGCATCTGGCTCTAATCCATAAGTCACCACTGTCTTCTTCTCCTCGTCTAGGCCTAGCCCTAATCCCTAATTTACTATCGTCTTCTCCTCCTCTAAACTACTATTCCCCTTTTCAACTAAGGGGAGATATATATTTCAAGAGAGCGAGAGAGAGGGGAGATATGGATCCAAGACTCCACAAAGATGCCAAAGACGGAAACATTGAGCCAGATCTCCACCTCTCTATAACTTCCCAAAAGAGCACGACTCTCCACATCGTTGTGCGATTCGGGCACCATTACCTTGCTATCAAAATCCTTTCGCATAAGCCCCTCCCTTCTCACTCAGCTCAACTCCAACGCCGATACCCTTCTACATCTCGCCACAAGGGCTGGTGACTTAGACCCCGTCAAGCTTTTTACTGAGACTAGTCTACCTAGCTCCCCATTCTTTTCTTTTTTTTGGCAAGAACAAATGGTACTAATTTATGCACATCGAGTTGAACCCAAATTGATCAAACTGAACCGAACCGATCGAATACCGAAAAAAATGATTTCGGTTTCGGTTTGGGTATTTATGCACATCGGTACACCGAACCGATTCATAGTTCGGTTTGTTTTCGGTATGTGGTGTACCGAACCGAACACCGAAAATATCGGGCTCAGTTCAGTACACCAAACCTGCATCCCTAGTGTTGAAAGAATAGTTGGTGGTAAAGGTGCATTTGTGGTAGATAGTTGTGGCCGATCTGGTAGATTAGCACTCTTCTGGAGGAATAGCTCAACAATATAACTGTTGTCCTTCTCTAGATCGCATATTGATGCTTTGATACCGGACAAGGAGACCAATCGGGAGTGGTGATTCACAAGGTTCTATGGGGAGCCTGTTTCACATAAGCGGATGGAATCATGGGACCTTCTCAAAAAGTTTGGCACGGATATTGCACGACCATGGCTATGCGCGGGTGACTTCAATGAAATCATGGGAGCAAAGGAAAAATGGGGGGGGGGGGGAAATCCTAAAAATACACATCAAATTTACATCTTTTGTGAAGTTGTGAACCATTGCAATTTCGTGGACCTTGGTTTTGAGGGACCTTGCTTCACATGGGCAAATGGTCATTAGAAAGACGGTCTTATTAAGGAAGGATTTGCAGGGCTCTTGCAAATGCATAATGGACTAATCTCTATCCTTCATTCACGGTGCAAAACTTGGTTACAAGTGTTATCCTCGAATAGAAAATTAGGTCCACAACTTAATGGCTATTGTCCGTTCAAATTTGAAGCAATGTGGATTCGCGACCAAGAATGTGAACAATTAATTACCGAATGTTGAGACTCTATTCTGGAGGCTGATTCTATGTCGTGTTTGAGCAGAATAATTGAAAGGATGACTATCAAACTGGAGGTGTGAAACAAATGTAGTTTTGGGAATATCCAACATCAAATCAATGCAAAGACAAAATTGCTGGAAAAAATTCAAAAAAGGAAACTATGCAACCGTGGGCTCTTGTGAGTTCGTCGCGACGATGCGCTCGTAAGAAAAATAAAGAGTCGCCACCCAGAGCCTTTGGTGTCCCGAAAAATCCAAATCAATATTGAAAGCACTAAATGCCAAATATGACTCTGATTTATCGATCCACCACTACAAAAAATAAGACTATTAGCGGTAGCCAAAAACTGCCGCTAATAGTCTTAATAGGTTTTTTGTTAATAGCGGCAGTTTTTTACAACAAAAAACTATTGCTAATGACAGTTTTTTACAACAAAAAACCGTTGCTAATAGTCTTATTTTTTGTAGTGCACGCCAAAAGCTCTTAGGTAGGGGCTTCAGTTATCAATTGGGAAGGTGTTAGGTACTCGATTGACCCGCTCGTAAGCGGTCTCTACTATGGCTGGGTTTATGTGTGGCTAGTTTATATAATATATATATATATATATATATATATATATATATATATATATATATATATAATTATATATATGAAAAAATAAAATAAAATGAGTGACACTTTCCCTTGTTGCACCGATGTGGACTTTCGCGTTGATGCGCTTCTAGTGTGCTTCCGATAGCAAACAGGTGTAGGAATGGGTTTTGACCTCTAAGGCTTGGTATTTGGAGGGTAGGAGAGGAAGGCTAAGGCTTTGATCTTGGCAAACCTAAGGGATTTATGATGAAAAATGGGATCTAAAAGGGTGAACTCAGCTCTGAAATTTTCTGGTTTTGGTGCTAGAAAATGAAGAGGGAAACTCACTATTTTTTTCTCTTTTGGAATTTTTTTCAAGCCTTTAATCAAGGGGGGCTCTCTATTTATAGAAAAAAGCAAAGATTAGTGAGGGGTTAAAGTTCTAATTAGGTTAGCAATTAGGTAATATGAAATTTAAGGTTTTTGAATTTTTCGAGGTTTTAGAATTGTGAGAAATGGGTTTATGATAAATGATAGGAGGGGGGACTCCAAAGGGATAAATGGTTGCAAGTAGAACAAATGGGGGTGCAATAGTACTACCAAAACCTACCCCAAACATTGGGGTGGTCAACAAGTCAAACCCCCAATTCAAAATTTGGGCAAAATTCAAAAAAACATTGTTCCTAAGCTTAACGTGTCCATTAGGCACGCTATGTATAAGAATAGTAACCTAATTCAGAAGCTGGAGGTTTAGAACCCACCCTAGGGCCCAATAAAAATCACGTTAGGCCAAATTCTGCCAGAATTTCGCTTAGTGTGTCTATTATACACGTTAGGCAAAATTCTCACATTTATGTCCGATTTTCAAATCGCTATAATTTTTTATATATAACTCCGATTGAGGCGATTCTTGGTTTGTTGGAAAGTTGGAAACATTCTCTTTCCAATGATATAAGTTAAACTCTAACAGAGGACTTTGTAAACTTTAGAACTCTTCTTTCCAAACTTTGTTCAGGAGGGTTCAAAACTGGTCCATAAAAGGTTTTAATGGGTCTAAGAAGGTTAGGGTTGATTCCTAAGGGTTTGGGAAGGGTTCTAAAGGTTTTGGGGTGACTTCTAAGGGTTTGGGAAAGGTCATAAGGGTTAGGGAGATGCTATCGAAAGCTCGGGGGTGCGCCCTTCTCGAAGTATGTGTCAATCGGGCCTTGAGCCAAATTTACAGAACCAGAATAACACATTTGAGGAGAAACATTTGAAGGGTGAGCTCAATGAGCTTCTTGCTCGAAATGAGGTAATGTGGAAACAAAGGTCAAAAGAACTATGGCTTAAAGAAGGTGATAGGAACACAAGTTTATTTCACGCGAAGGCTTCTCAAAGGTGGAAACAAAATCATATAAATGGGCTCTTCAATAATTAGGGTGTTTGGCACGAGGAGGGTGATGCAATAGAGAAGATTTGTTCATTGTACTACAAAGATCTCTTTGCCTCCACAAATCCACATTGGATTGACTAGTCAATGGTGGGGGTGATGGCTAAGGTTATGGCGGCACAAAACATGGACCTTTGAAAAGATTTCACAGCTATGGAAATTTGCGCGACTCTTTTTCAAATGCACCCTTTGAAGGCTCCAGGTCGCGATGGTATGCCCACTCTCTTTTATCAAAAAATTTTGGCATTTGATTGGCAATTTCGTTACCTCATTTGCACTTGCTTATCTTAATGGGTCAAGCTCACTATAAATTTATAACAACACCCACATTGTTTTTAATTTCGAAAGTTATAAACTAAAAAAAAAAGACAAATTTTAGACCGATAAGCCTATGCAATGTGACTTACAAAATTATTGCAAAAGCCATTGATAATAGATTGAAGCCTATATTACCCAATGTTATCTCTACACCTCAAAGTGCTTTCGTACAAGGGCGACTTATCACTGATAATGTGCTCACGGCATTTGAAATTTCACACTTTCTAAAAATGAAAAAGTATGGAAATGAAGGGTTTTATACTCTTAAATTGGATATGAGTAAGGCGTATGATCGAGTGGAGTGGGCATTTATTGAAAAGGCTCTCAATAAACTCGGGTTTCAGGAGAGAATGACTAATCTCATTATGGGTTGTGTCACAACAGTTTCTTATTCATTCAAAATCAATGACAATGTGGTAAGGAGTTTGAAGCCAACGCAGGATATTAGGCAAGGAGACCTTCTTTCTCCTTACCTATTTATTTTATGTGCTGAAATTTTATCATCTCTCCTTACTAATGCAACCAATGGAGGCAAGATATCCGGTATTACAATATGCAGAGAGGTTTCGAAGTTCTCACATCTTTTCTTTGCAGATGATAGCCTCATGAACTCAAAGACCTGTGTGGATGAAATTGCTACAACTCTCGGGATCCTCAAAGAATACGAGGAGGTATCTGGTCAAAGAATCAATTTTGAGAAATCGGCAATAACCTTTAGTCGGAATGTTGATACTACGCGTAAAAAAACAATAATGGGAATTCTTAAAGTCCGGGAAGTAATGAATCATGACTGTTACCTTGGGCTTTCTTGTGTCATCAGAAGAACTAGAAAAGACATTTTTGAATGCGTCAAAGATTGGGTACGGAGGAAAATTCAAGGGTGGAAAGAAAGATTGTTGTCCCGAGCTGGTAAAGAAACCCCCATTAAAGCTGTTGCACAAGCTATGCCAACATATGCAATGTCTCGTTTCGAACTTCCTAAATCTTTCCTCTCCGAGATAACATTCCTAATATCTAAATTCTGGTGGGGAAACAATAACAAAGAGGGTCGTGGCATACACTAGATTTCTTGGGAAAAATTATGCCTTGCTAAAAGGTTTGGGGGACTTGGTTTTAGAAAGTTGGAAGCTTTCAACACTGCTATGCTTGCAAAGCAATGTTCGCGGATCGTGTCTAATCCTCACTACTTAAGGCTAAATATTTCCCATCAACATCTTTTCTACAAGTGAAAAAGAGATCCAACCCATCATTTACCTGGTAAAGCCTGCTATCAACCCGAAATACTCTTGCAAATGGCCTCATCTGGAGGGTGGGCAATGGAGACGCAATCAACATATGGAAGGACCGATGGATTCCCCGTCCGTCAACTTATAAGACTATCACCCCAAATCCAAACAATGATATTCAAATGGTGTCCCAACTCCAAAATCATCATGAACGTACATGGAATATGGAGGTGATCATAAATATTTTCATGGAAGACGATATCATGGCCATCTCTAATATCCCTCTTACTCGTGTGGTTGTCCCAAATTGGCTGATTTGGGTACACAATCCAAAAGGCAAGTTTACGGTGAAGAGCGCATACCATGCGGTTGTAAATGATGATCAACAGATTCGAAATCATGGTGGTACAAGCACGGGAAAGACTAAGGTGTTATGGAAGGAAATTTGGCAATGTTAGATGCCTAACAAAATAAAATTTTTTGCTTGGAGGGCGACAAAGGGCATTCTATCGGTTCGGGCTGTTTTAAGGAAAAAAATTTATACACATGACATGAGCTGTGAAATCTGTGAGAAGGAGTTGGAAGACCTAAATCACGCTTTGAAGGATTGTGATTGGGCAGGCAAAGTATGGTTTGTAAGCCCTCTGGGTGGGAGGACTCATCTAGCAAAAACTTGCAGTTTCACAGAATGGGCAGAATAGTTTATAAAGGAGCAAGGGAGGGAAGCTATCAACCTCTTTTTGACAACTGCCTGGGCTATGTGGAACCATAGGAACAAGGTGGTGCATGGACAAAAATGTGCAGATCCGATGAGTACTGTGTCCTTTGTTGCAGCGTACCTTCACGAATTTGTGGAAGCTGATCGGAAAAATTCCGAGAGCCAGAGCGATATGGTAATTGGGAATACCTTGAAATGAAAACCTCCTCTCCAAGGTAAATACAAACTCAATGTTGATGGTGCATGACACAAAAACTCAAAACGAGTGGGACTGGGTGCTATTATCAGCGATCACAATGGTAATCCAATGGCGTCCATGGTGTGTAGAGTGGACAATGTTATAAGTGCTGAGCATGAGGAATTTCTTGTTGCGTATGAAGGTCTTAAATGGGCTAAGGAGATTGGGTTCGAGAATATCATCCTTAAAAGCGACGTGAGCTTTGTCATCACGGCCATTGTTGATATGAATGGGAATGACTTCCTACTTGGAGGGTTGGTTCACCTAATTCACAAGGTGTCCAAAAACATCTTCTCGTTCAATTGTCAACATGTTAAACGACAATGCAATAATGTTGAGGATGGCTTAGCCAAATTAGGATTCAATTTGGAAATGGTCACAATCTGGATGGAAGACTTTCCTGAAAACATTGTACCTCTTATCTCTGCTGATTTAGCTTAATGAAATGCAGTTTCTTCTTTAAAAAAAATAAAAATAATGCACGCCTCGTTTTTGTAAATCGCCCATAAGTAAATGCATAGGCGTCAACAGAAGTTTAATTTTGGGCTTTGTACCAAATGGTGCCCTGCGCCTTTTTTTATTACCAAATAATCGGGTGCCTTTCTTTATAACCACCCAACGCCCTCTTAAACGGGAAATTTATGCCCTGAAAGAATCAATTGCCCTAACGATGGTTTGGAGTTGCTGGGGTGGGTTTTTCTTCTCTTCTTTCTCTCTTACTCAAAAATTGAAATTGGAGTTGTAGGGTGAGTTTTTCTTCTCTCTTCTTTCTCTCTCTCCATGGCTAAACTCAGATCCTTCAAAACTTCTAAACTCAGATCTCTCACTGGAGAAGAAGAACGATCGCCGGAGAAGGACCATCTCCGTTATCACCGGAGAAGAAGATCGATCTTTGATATCACCAGAGAAGGACCATCTCTTATATTGCTGAAGAAGAAGAAGATCAATTGCCGGAGAAGGACCATTTCTGATATCGCCGAAGAAGATCGATCGCCGGAGAAGAAGAACCCTCTCCACTCTCTCCGTCCTCTCCATGGCTTCTTCTTATTTCGCCGGAGAAGAAGAATGATTGCCGGAGAAGAAGAACCCTCTCAAAGGGGCAATTTCGTCCCTCATAAGATAAGGATAACCCTCGTGCATCGAAAACGGGCCTATCTTGCCCGTTTTAACCCGTATCCGGGCGCCTTTTGTTATAAAAAAAAAAAAAAAATCATCAAATGGTGATATAAATTGTGGATGGGGGTTTTGTGGTACTTTTATCTTTAATTTTTAGGTTGCAGTATTTACAACTGAAAACTTGATATCTGTAACCACGGTTCCTCACGTGAAACTGTTGACATCTTTGAATCTGACGTTGAAGATGAAATTTTAGTCAAAGTATTTTCCAAAAATGATCTTTAGATCATGTACCACTTATCATACGATCAAATTTGATTACACGTGTCACAATCTTCAAAAATGGACTATGATTATCGCTTACCATGAGTAGGAGTACTAAATATGATCTCCATCGTCTATTTCAAGGAAGTCAACGGATATATAGATACCGGTATCGTTAGTTAGCTCTGAGACTTGCCTAAGTTGCCATGTAGGCGGCTGGAGATTGACCCGATGGTCGGCGTTGTACTCGGGTCGGGTACCTAATACAAGCATTTGTACGGCGCGCACAGTGGCAACATACCCGCCCAATTTCATTAATTGCTTCTTCAAGTGGAAATGCGCGCGGATTTGTACGACCCGCACATTTGGCATCGTCCACTCCAGTATTTCAATGGCGCAGTTTGGGGACCTCCGGAGACTCTTTAATGGCGTCTCCCTCGTAGCGAAGGAGATAGTGAAGCGCTCTCAAACAGTGGAGGACGCAAGAAATAGAGACCTCGGCACCCTAATTTTTTCATCAGTGAAGCAAGCAATCGTCTCCGCCACAGATTTAGGTGGTATAACCAAAGGGAAAGTCCACGAGTTTTCTAAACCTAGATCGAAGGAAACGATCGTCTACTTCTCGGATTCCTCGGATTTAGCTGTTTCAAAACCAGATGAGGAAGAAAAATTCAGCAACCGTGATGATATTGTTGGCAGTTCGACCGAATTTCATTCGCAAAACGATGAAAAAGTTTGCAATTTAGAGAGTAGCAGAGGGAAAACTGAAGGACTAGTTTCGGATGTGGAGAATTCGAGGGACGTTGAGGCAAAAAATGAGCTTGATTTGAAAAAATTGAGAGAGGAGGAGGATAGTGGTGGCGGAAGTGATGCAATTATTGTAGCAGCGAAGAAGAGAAGGCGGCGAGAGAGAAGAGTTCCCTCTACACCTTTTAGCCGAGCGCTTGGGTGAGTGCTGCTTTTTTTCGAACATTTAAGAGCTGCATTTTTGTTTTATGTGTGTTTTACTTGAAATTTAATTCACATTTATTTATTTTTCTTTCTGTTCAGTTATTTACTTTTTTTTTACCACTCTGCAATTTTAAGTTCCAATATGAATTTGTTAGATAAAAAAGCAAAAATTCTATGTTAGAACATTGCCCAGCTTCGACATAGCAGGTAGCTGCACAAGAAGTCTATATGCATTCTACTTGGGGTGCCGTTGGAACAAGCAAAATTGAAGTGATCTTATCGTGTTGATATCAGCAAATTTCATTCTTTTAACCAGCTGAGGAAGAATTTGTAAATTGATGTAATTTGGTGGACGGATTTTCCATATCCATTGAAAAACACTATTATTTTACCTATCATAAAAATTCCAAATTCTCCCTTTGGTGCTTCTACTGGCACATAAATTTCTTGTTACGACAATTCAAAAGTGGGAGAAGTCTTTTTTACTAATGAATCGATAGTCAAAATCATTCCATTTGGAATTCCTTGCTCTATCAAAGTGTCACGGTCAGCCATAAACTTTGCATTTGTAGATGGAATTCCTAAGAAGGATTAGAATGACAATTCTTGCTACTTGGGAGGTACAAATAAATGACTGCTGTAATCAAGGTTTTGGGCATAAAGATTCCATTGACCTAGATGTACGGACTACATATCGGATTATGTGATGCCATAGTTAGAGAATGATAGAGTTCGGCATCATCTCAAAACCAATTGGCCATGAGTGGAGGGAGCCAGAATCTTATAAGAGGACAGACAAGGCTATGAATACCCGATGTAGGACTACAATTCACCAAAGATACTTAAATTTTGAAGATATCATAAGAAATTGAATGAAAATCTTCTTAAAACTAAGTTTTTTTTTGCCCAACAACAAATGGATATTTTGTCAACAGCTCTCTGTTACTCCACAATCTTTCGTGTTGTTTCTCAGTTCTCACTACTTTTATCCAAGCTTTGTCAAATGTTGATGGACTCCGAGAAATATTTGGTTGCTCAATTCCGTAGTGTTGACTTATTTCATTTTAAAATATGAAGGTTTGCTGGTTTAGGAGCTGGACTCGCATGGGGAACAATCCAAGAATCTGCAAAGAGAATCGTATATGGAACACCTGATTCACAAGACAAGAAATCTGCAATCTCACCTTTCTTATCTGAACAAAATGCCGAGCGTTTAGCCCTTGCACTGTGTAGAATGCGTGGAGCGGCACTCAAATTGGGTCAAATGTTGAGCATCCAGGATGAATCCGTTGTGCCCGCTCCGGTATTATAACCCTTCTTTTTCATTGATTAATTGATGCTATACTCTATAAACATTTGGTGTCACCATTAGTTTGACATGTCAACTCTCTACAGTCAAAGCATCATGTTCCTAACTAAAGAAGCATCATGACAAGATACCTAATGGTTTTTTTGATCTCTGTAACTATATATTCCATTTTGTTCATAGTTAATGATAATTTTACCATTCAACTAATTGCAATGACCTTTACTCTTTCATATCTATAATTTACAATTTATTAAAATCAAAGGCAACGTTAGCAAACATATTATACAAGGAGTTGGTTGTCCCATGAAATGAAAGAGAATTTCTAACTAACACCATCTATTGCTAATCCATAGGCCTCGAAATTCACTTCCATGTGGAGGTGATGAAATATCACAATCGTAGAGCTATAAAGATTGCTTGCTTCTTCTATTATGTTAGCTAACCTCCAACTTGATGTGGAGTAAACTTCTACCAACACTTCCCCTGAAAATTTGATTTAAGAAGGTGAAGACCATAAGCACACTTACCTCCGTTTTATAGAAAACACAATTTCTGAAGAAGAGAGCAAAAAAAAAAAAAAGAAAGGAAAAAACGAAAATAAAACAAGTGAAAAATTGAACTAACAACATAAAAACATTAAAAAGCACTTAATACACCTTAATATCTGTCAATCTTTTATGGATCATTGTTTTATAATTTATGTGAGAGGAATATCAAATTAAAGCAAAAAAGAGAGTCAAAATATGCCACCCAAAATCAAGAAAAACCATAGGATACACTAATGTCAAAGAGCTTTGTTCTTTTATATTTTAAATCTAAATGCTGATAAAAAATAAAAGCAAGAAATTAAAGAATTTTTTTTTTTTCAAATATTAAGAAGGTAAAATCATTTGTATATTTGCTAAGCTAACTAATCTATGTTATTGATCCATATTATATTGCTAAACTCTTGAAGAGCAAGACAAAAAAAGCAAAACACCCTACTACCCAATGTAGCTATATAGCTTGAAAGAAGAAACAAATAGTGAAATACATTTCTTTTTCAGTTTAAAGGAACAACGAGCGATTCATTCCTTATTGGTTGACATGTGTTGGTATTGCCTTGTATTGGATGATATGATGGATAACACCACTATAATATCTTACATTGGTATCTCGTATTCCCCCACAAACCTGATGCAACTGGGCTTAGGCTTGTACGACAATAGAAGGTTGACATTATTGCAACCTGTAGGTAAAGAAAAAGAAAACAAACCTGATGCAACTTAGGTGATATTATAACACCTCGTCTGAGATTGTAATATTGATGAAGACTGCATGGCATATCTGTGACATATTTGGAGGGGAGTCTTGAGATTGCAAACTTGCCATATCCTCACCTTGTGTTCTTGTTTCTTGCTTTATACTTAGTACTTTACTGTGCTTTTGCATATTGCAGGGTTTAGTCCCACATCAGAAAATTGTGGAAAGTTACATGTCTCTCTTTTATAAGGAAACTCCGACATCTTGCTTTAGCATCTTAGTCAATAATGGTGTAGCATTTGGGTATTTGAACCTCTAACTTCCATGTAGGCATGTACATAGAATGCTCTAAGTTCCTGTAAATAATAAAATTCGTGTCACTTCCACTTGCTTGTATTTTAATTTTTCGAATTTGTAGTGACAGCCAAGCAAACATGATGTTCATTGACTTCTAATAATCATCAGCTGTTGAAGTAGGTTTTTATTCAAAAATTATATATATATATATATATATATATATATTATAAGGATTTTCTCTTCCTTTCAATTTTGATTACGAACGATTTTTCCTTGGAAGATAGTTTGTGATGTGTTTTTGCTATGTTTTTTCCACCTCTAGATCTTGTCTGCCTTGGAAATTGTTCGTCAAGGTGCAGATGTTATGCCTAGGGGACAGCTCAATGATGTTTTGGACACTGAATTAGGTTTTGGCTGGTCATCAAATCTGAAGAGTTTTGATTATGAGCCATTGGCTGCTGCAAGTATAGGCCAGGTGATCTCACGTACTCATATTGCTACCTTCTAATGTCATATGTATTTCCTAAATTTATATTTTTTGTGGAGATGGAGAATGTTCGGAGCTTTCCCTAGAGAACATTTTAGTCCTTCCTAAACTTTGGTGGAAACTACTGGCAATATTTGTTTTCTTGGTTGTGTACATCTCCGTGTGGTTTTTTCCCTCTTTGCGTGTTTAAGAAGTATATGACCTGAGGTTAAATCCCAACCCTGGGATCCATATTCACAAATATCATCATTCTTGAGGCACTCATGGCATCAGAAACTGCATCGCTGGATTTATTAGTTAATTCATGTAATATTAGTCATTGAAATTCAAAAAACAAAAAATTCACCATCTAGTATTGGATGAGTTTGTTCATACTTGGGATGTGAAAGTTTTGAAGGCTCTGGGAATTATTTGAACATGCTCTTCTACATTTAACCACAGTGATACCCTGTAATTATAAGAAAAGTTGGAAAAAAAGCTTCCTCTTTTCTTTTAATATACTTCTTTATTTGAGCATCTTTAGCATTAGACAATGTAACTTAAGATTTGTGCCATTAATTGGAATTTTACAGTTGATATGTGAGGACTGAACCTAAGTTTCAAGGTGTAGACTTTAAGGTGTCTGGTATAGGTCCTATGTTGGTTATGGATAATAACAAGGTTGATTTATATGTTCTAGAGATTTTCCCTGTCGTCAACATAATATATTTGAACTTTATTAGCATCCTTTACATAATGGTTAAAACTCAGATTTTAGTTTTAATAGTGTTCAGTGTTATCAAAAGCGTCCTAGGTGCTCTCTCTCTCTCTCTCTCACACACACACATGTAACCCCCCCCCCCCCCCCCTCCCACACGCTCCATTTCCTAGGCTCGCTTAGGGCTTTAAATTCCATTGGTATTGTTAGAAATCTGTGTTGGATGTGGTTAATAACAAGGTTGATATACATGCTCTAGAAATTGTTCTTATTATCAGCATAATATATTTGAAATTTATTAATGTCCATCGGATAATGATAATTGATTAGAAATATCCTAATTCACAAAGGGATATCAGATGACCAAACATTGAAAAAAATGCTTGAAAAATTTACTGCATTTTTGCACCATAGAAGGATCTGAACAATTCTGCATGTTATCTGTACTCTATAACCAGTATTAGAAGACTTTCTTTGTCTGTATTTTGGGACCGGCATACTTTTCTAAGCATTCTCTTAAATGGAACAGTTGTAGTTAGATATTTGCCCCCAATACAATACTTATGCGAATTTAGGGATTCATAGTTTATTTTCTTATTATGGTTATTATGTTGGTGGAATAATTATTGCAAATTTTTCATGCTTATTCTTGTTGGGTTCAAGCTTCAATGTTCATCGGGAGTTGAATATGGTCGACCATTCTCAGATTGAGGTATTCTATAATTTTTGTTCCTTTGAAATGTTTTTGCCATCTGTTGACTCGAAAATTTTGGAATTGAGAACCCTTTTTTTTCTTCCACTTAGCCTTAAAAGTCAGATAGAAGGAATTAAGGAAAGAGACTATTTATAATTTTTTTAACAAATCCTAATCTAAATAGGATTTAAAGTCCTAAGCTATGCTTAGCCACTAGAAAAAATATACGTAGCCACCTAGGTGGCTAGGAAAATATATTTAGTCACTTAGGTGGCTAGAAAAATACCCATCCACCCTAGGTGGATAGAAAAATACTCATCCACCCTAGGTGAATAGAAATATACCCATCCACCCTAGGTGGATAGAAAAAATACTCATCCACCCTAAGTGGATAGAAATATACTCATCCACCTAGGTGGCTAGAAAATATACGTAGTCACCTAGGTGGCTAGAAAAATACTTATCCACCCTAGGTGGATAGAAAAATACACATCCACCCTAGGCGGATAGAAAAATACTCATCCACCCTAGGTGGATAGAAATATACTCATCCACCCTAGGTGGATAAAAAAAATACTCATCCACCCTAGGTGGATAGAAATATACTCATCCACCTAGGTGGCTAGAAAATATACGTAGTCACTTAGGTGGCTAGAAAAATACTTATCCACCCTAGGTGGATAGAAATATACTCATCCACCCTAGGTGGATAGAAAAATACTCATCCACCCTAGGTGGATAGAAATATACTCATCCACCCTAGGTGGATAGAAATATACTCATCCACCTTAGGTGGATAGAAAAAATACTTATCCACCCTAGGTGGATAGAAATATACTTATCCACCTAGGTGGCTAGAAAATATACGTAGTCACCTAGGTGGCTAGAAAAATATTTATCCACCCTAGGTGGATAGAAATATACTCATCCATCCTAGGTGGATAGAAAAAATACTTATCCACCCTAGGTGGATAGAAATATACTCATCCACCCTAGGTGGATAGAAAAATACTCATCCACCCTAGGTGGATAGAAATATACTCATCCACCCTAGGCGGATAAAAAAATACTCATCCACCCTAGGTGGATAGAAATATACTCATCCACCCTAGGTGGATAGAAAAAATATTTATCCACCCTAGGTGGATAGAAAAATATTTATCCACCTAGGTGGATAGAAAATATATTTATCCACCTAGACGGTTATGAGAAAAGAATGACGTACGTGAGAAGAATCTTCTCAATCCGCGTGAAGACGAAAACTTACACAGCTCTCTTCTATAACCGCTACCACAAATCTATAAATAGCAGACCCGTCCTCATTGTAAGGGATTCGAAAATTCTGAGACGAAAGCTTTGCCGAAAATATCTCCAACTCTTCTAAAAAGACTTTAGGGTGATCTCTGAGATTCTGACTATGTTTTTCTTCTTTTTTTTTTTTAAATTTTCTTTTAGAGTGGACGGGAAGAGTAAGTTAGGATGAAGACTTTTAGGATAAGGGCTGCGGCCCTTACCTAAAGGAGATACGCTTAGGATAAGAGCTACGGCTCCGCCTAAGCGGGATTTATGGTTACAATTTGGGATTACGTGTTACGACTCGTACCCAATCTCTTGCGTACTTAGAAATAGTTAAGCCACGCGGGTACGACCCTGGGCATAACTCCTAGTACACTCGGATTGCAACCACAAATTCAATGCTCATACGGGTTGCAATCACGAACCCGAAGAATGATTTCAGACTATAATACCCAAAATATCCACCTATGATAATTAGAGTTTCCCTCGCGGTTCGGATCATCACTCCCTCAAATGAGGGTTTTGACCTTAACCTCGAGAATTCTTTCACAGTGGACTCGTTGACTTTTAGTCAAACGATCATAATGTGAGATCGTAATGAGATCCAACGGTGGATTTATTGTATATTGGCCAGATCTTGTGATTATGGTCAAATCCAACGGTGGAATCATTGACTTCTAGTCAAACGATCATAATGTGAGTTCGTAATGAGATCCAACAGTGAATTTATTACATATTGATCAGATCTTGTGATTATGGTCAAATCCAACGGTGGAATCATTGACTTTTAGTCAAACGATCATAATGTGAGATCGTAATGAGATCCAACGGTGGATTTATTGTATATTGACCAGATCTTGTGATTATGATCAAATCCAACGGTGGAATCGTTGACTTCTAGTCAAACGATCATAATGTGAGATCGTAATGAGATCCAACGGTGGATTTATTACATGTTGATCAGATCTTATGATTATGGTCAAATCTAACGGTGGAATCATTGACTTTTAGTCAAACGATCATAATGTGAGATCGTAATGAGATCCGATGGTAAAATTATTATAAAATCATCTATGATCATCAAATTTTAAGGAATTTGATGATATCTAACTCATGATTAGACACTTTATCACTGAAAGTGATAATTCTTCTGATAATCAGTTACCCAAAAAATGGATTTGGTATTCGAAGTCATCTTTGAGACCAGAGAACAAGAATTCGTTTTAAGACTCGTCCACGAGTTTCTTGCTCCAGTAATGACTCGTGCTTTTTGATCAAATGGACCCGGCTTTTGGAGGAGGGGTTCTCCCATCCGTCGTCCCCTATTTCATATTTCTCAAATCTCCGATGAAGATAGTCTGCTATCCATCTATCTCATGACAGATTGAAGATGTCAATGAAGACTTAGAATTAGAATCTTAGTTTTGTTTATTTCAGAGATGTAATTACGTTATTATTTATTTAGTAGCTTTTAATCAGAGGTATTCAATTTTGATATAATTAACGGGGAATCGACTGCGATACCCGGAAGTGTAAGGTCCGCCATTTTAATAAAACCCTCTCCTAGTGAGGGGAAATTTGTTATGATTGATTTGTGTTAGATTTATATCCTACGCAAATTTGTTGTTTACACCATTCAATTTACTCCTTTATTTTATTTTCCCCGTCTCTTCTTGACCCATTTTTACATGCATATCAAATTAAAAAATCATTTTGTTTGGCTGAAGTTCGCCTCTTCTTGAGTTTTGCATATTTGAAGTTGTGGAGTGTGAAAGAGCTAAGCTATTTTGTACTAGTGATATTTTCTTTTCACAAATTGGCGAACTCTATTTGCTTTCACATCGTAGTGGTATATGCCTCTTCAAGTTGGTACATCTTTTTTCAAATGTCTCCCTTGGTTTTTAGTTTATCACATATTACAGCATTTTTTGGACCTCATAATTCTAAGAAAATTTTCAGGTCCACCGAGCTGTTACAAAGGATAGTTTGGAGGTTGCAATGAAAATCCAGTACCCTGGAGTTGCTGATAGCATTGAAAGTGATATTGAGAATGTTAGGCGGCTCTTGGACTATACAAATCTTATTCCAAAAGGGCTTTATCTTGATAGAGCTATAAAGGTAAAAGCCTAGTAGTGGTGCTTTGTAAAAGAAATACTTGTGGTGTTTCCTCTAAGAATTTTCAATAAAATCTGTATGTGAAATTGTAGTTCTTTCCATTGTTTGTATCTGACTGGTTTGAAGGTAACTTACAGTTTCCTTATCAGAGGTTTCCAATCAACTTTGTAAACATCGTAAAGATCTGAAATTCTGTAAAATATTATTATCTCATTTATTGTTAATGTATGAATGAGAGTACAAATATGTTATCCATGAGAAGATTTCTAAAGAATAGACAATCTAAGTACGGAGAAAATTAACTTTGCAAGTGATAGTTCCTTTACTCTTTTTTAATTCCTGGTATTGACTACCAATAAATTATCTGAACATTTTATAAATTCTGTACCACCATCCAATCTAGTGACATATTCTGTATTAAGAACATTTTGTTTAAAATATTAACTACAATGGCATTATAGATGTTCATATGTTCTAATGTTCAGTGTTACTATGAATGAATACTCTCTCTATATACAACACAATCATAGTAATGACCTCTGATCACCCAATTAAGCTTCAACATCAATTTGAGAATTTAGTGCTTTTATCCACAAAGAGTTACATCTAGTCTACTATTGCAGGACAAAAACGCTTAACCCTGTGTGTGTGATTTGAAATCAATTTGGGATAGAATTGAGCGGCGTATCAAAATTATCCAAAAATCATATAAAATATAAAAATAAATACAATTGGGCAATTTGATTAATCCGATTTAGCGTTTCGTCAACGTATAGTCTTTCCCGATCTAAAATATAGGGTCCAATGATAGACTCTAGTTTTCGATCTAGTTCAGGGTACCAAGCGACAATCAAGAAGATGTCATTTGAATCCCCTCTTGGGTTTGAAGAATTTAAAGTCCAAAGGGGTTTTAAATTATCAAGGAAAATCATGTGATTTCGTATAATAGGGAATTAAAGAACAAATTCTAGCAACATACACAAAAAGGATATTTTATAATAATTTTTGTAATGAGTATTCAAAGAAATAAAAGGATAAGTTTACCTGGCAATAATCAAGAAGATAGAAAAATCCAAGGAATTTCACCAAGGAAATTATTGGCTTTGCACCAAACCCTAAACTCGGGGAATTGAAGAATCGCTCTTCAAGTTTGAAAATTCATCGCAAGTTCTCACGAATTCGCACAAAGCAAAACTCATAAATTTCATTAATCATCAAGTAGTGAAATATAAGTCCTTACATGCCTTTATATAGGCTAAAAAAAAATACTAACTAAACATAAAATTAAGAAATTGGAAAGTCCTAAACCTAAACAAACACTAAAAAGTTAAGTTTTGCCTTAAATTTTGTCTAACCGCCAAATCGTGGACGACACTCACGGATGTCCATCTGAAGGTCACGAATGTCTATCCTCAACGGTGTGCATAAAAACAGAATGAGGTCTAAATCACGGATGTCGTTGGTCACGGACATCCTTGATCACGGATGTCCTTGGTCACGGACGTCTGTCATATAATGATGACTTTCCTTCCTTTTAGCTCCCCACGTGCGTCTCTTGCTAAATGGGGTCTTCTCTCATGACGCGCACACGCACATGGGTTGACTTTCTTTTTGTGCTTCTTATACAGTTTTTAATGTTTGATGTCCCCATCATCCACTCCCATATTTGTCTCCAACGTTTCTTATTGCATTACTGAGTATTATTGGGTAGGGTCTATAGAGTCTCCTCAATTTTAATAATATAAAAAAGTTCAATAGTTGATTCAACAATTTGTTGTAGTCTTGGGGAATGAGTTTCTTATTGTTATATGTCAATGTTATTTCCCTTCAAATGATAGGGTTCCTCAAGGAACAAAGAACATGAAAAGTCAGTGCTAGAGAATTATCTATGTTGGAAAACAATATGATTGTTTTGAGACCCATTTTACAAGTTGAAACCATTCAAACTAATTTGTATCTGTGACTATAGATGTTTTCTTCATTCAATCAGTTATATTTGGAACTGCGTATTTTTTCAAGAGGAGAAACTGGCAGTAGGTGATGTATGTGGATCCAGCCAAGATAAGATCTCTGCTGACGGTTGTCAAAGCACCATATAAAGGAATAGAACTGATTATAACTTTCTTTTGAGCCAGCGATGGTTATAGCGGTGGTAGTAACTTTATGCTATAGCTCAACAAACAAACTGCAGTTCCATGGGAACTTGATTACCTTTTTGGGGAATGCTTGGACCTATTCTGTCATGTTAGGCTGTGTATATTCATAGTCCACGTTGCCGATAACCTAGGGAACCAAGGTGTGTCTTTTTTGGAATGGAAGGGTTGGAACCAGCTACTTGTGGGGTCCTTTTAAGTGTTTGTGAGTTTTAAAATATATTAAAAGGATGGAATTTTGAAGTAACTATATTTTCAGACTACAACTGATGGCGGTTTTTGGAATTTGTTTTCCATTGATGCTCTCTTAGTTTATTAGTTATTGTTGTTATTAGCATGATTTTCATTAGGGAGCCATTACTTGCACTCGGAAAATTTTGGTCACCTCCTTCTTCGGCGTGTAGTCACCTCCTTCTTTATTAGTTATTGTTGTTATTAGCATGATTTTCATTAGGGAGCCATTACTTACACTCGGAAAATTTTGGTCACCTCCTTCGTTGTGTAGTTGCGTATAATGTTTTTTTTTTTTTTTTGTGGGGGGTGGGGGTGGTGGTGGTGGTGTGAGTGAGGAAGTGTTGTCCTGCTTTCCATGTGAGTTGGTGTTTCGAAGGACAAGTGCCGAGGCTCTTGTTTTGTGGTATGGCTTCAAGTTCTGGAGTACTGAGAAAATATTTTGGAAAATCGCTCATGTGGGCTATTTGGCTTGAATGGAATGACCGGATTTTTTTACGTGTGCAAAGGTTGTTAGCTATTTTGGTGAAATTTTTGTAAGGCAATATTTTTTTTTCGTGGGCTGCAACAGATGAGGGTTTCTTGTTGGCACCTGTAAGGACCTGATGTGAAACCAGGTCAGATACTTATTTTCTTTATTTCCTTAATGCATTTAGAATTTACAGTTGGTGGTAAGGGCATTGTAGCTAAATTTGTAATTGAGTAAGACATTTGGCATTGGAACATATTCAGTAAGCCAGTAATTAGATGGGTGTTTGGGACCTTTAAGTGGTTGAAAGGGGGGCTATATGATAATTTAAGTAGTTAAAACAAAAAAAAAAGGAGTTTTGGAGGCATATAGGTGGTTGTCATGGGTATAAGAGAAATTTAATAAATCAAAGGGCATACTAGGAATGTAATAAATAAGAGTGTTATTGGATATTGTTGATATTTTAAGGGGCATATTTAACTTTTGGTTATTAGCTAATGAATATCATATAATAGAATATCTATATATAATATAATATATACGAGATATATAACATATAAGAGAGATAGAAGAGATATATACTACACTACCTAATATATATATATATATATATATATATATATATATATATATCTTACTATTTATATATGTCGGTTGTAGAAGAGGTTTCTGGAAGGGTCTTGAGGGCTGAGACGTTGGGTCTCGTGGGGGCGATGTGTCAAAGACAAAAAAAGAAAAGAAGAGAAAGAAAAGAAGAGAAAGAAAGAGAGAAAAAGGAGAGAGAGAGAAAGGGATCTAGAGTGAGAGAGATGTTTAGAGAGAGAAAGAGAAAGATTGAGAGAGAGAAAGAGAAAGATTGAGAGAGAGAAAGTGATTTAGAGAGAGTTAAAGAAGAACCCTAGAGCTACTTGGATTTCTTGAGGCAAGTACCCTATTCTAGAATTTCTTGACTCAACCCTAATCTGAAATCAATATATGTATACTTTCTGTTGGTCCTTTAAAATTTGGGTTATATAAAGCTGAGTTTTTGAAATTTGGGATATATGTATACTTTCTACTGTTCCTTTGAAATTTGGGCTATATTAAAAGTTAAATACACTCTGCATTTGTGGATACAATCTAACCTTTGCTTTTGGAATATATTAAGAATACAATCTGAATTTTTGGATACAACATTATATGGGTCTGGTCTTTAGTCCTGTAAAGTCAGGTTTTCAGCTATAGCATATGTTTTGAATTTTCGTCACGTTTGCTTGAAATTATCCGAAGAATATATCAGATGTCATATTGAAACCTCTGCCCGGCAATCTGAATTCGGCATGTAACTTTTTGAACCTGAATCTTTGCAAAAGTATCGTATTTAATATTATTATGCGGTTGATCTAAATATCAATCCTCCTTGAGCCTGGATTAAAGATGTAATAGAACTTTTGATTTTTAACGAGTTATTGATATTCTTTTCGAGTGTGAATTCTTTTGGGAATAAAAAAAGGGAATGTAAATCCCTGTTTTCTGATATTCATTGGATCGGAATATGATAACTTTTGAAAGGCAATGAGATGGTGCCTATGAGTCCTGATGGGACGATTCAAACACCCTGGCTAGGTCGTGAATCTGTTATCTGCTATCTGCTTTGTCAACTAAAAGATTAGTTGAGGAAAACACTTATTATTTGTGCTATTAGCTATAAAATATTCCCCAACAGAAATAAATCTGTTTTGGTAATTTAAGTGAAGGATTCATTACTTATCTTTCTGATTTATGACATGGGCAATGAGTTTTGTTGCAGTACTGTTTTATGTGTCACTTTAATACCAACCTGATTTCATTTAAAACGCTTGATTGTAAAGTACCTTGATAAACAAAATTCGTAATGTTGTTGTTAGTGGTTTAGTCAATATTTATTAGAATGGGTTACTTGCGGAGCATGTGGCTTAGCTCTTACGGTGGTTTTAACCACCCTGCAGGTTAAGGGAAGGGATTGGAGAAAGAATTGTAGGTGGCGTTTTCAGCAGTGTTGCCTGGTGGAGACTTCTGTGTTTGGTATGTTTATATGTGTATAAAGTATGTTATTAGTGAGTGACTATTTGTAATAGTATCGGAACAATTTTGTAAATATAGTTGTTTGAGCCCGGTTGTTCTGAGGAGTTGTATAGTTTAATGTAAGGAGTTGCTTTGACCTGTCTTACATATGAAAAGGAAAAGTTTCTTCCGTTCTTCTGAAATCTGGTTGGGCGGATATTTGTATTATATCCCTTGTTAGAGAAATTTTTATTTCAGGTTTTGTTGGTTTCTTTTGATTTGTTTGGGTCGCGACTTGAGATCCAGGGCATGGATTTTGGGTCGTGACAGCACCAAAGAGTGTGATATTGGATTTGTGAGACTGCATTGGAGCATCCGGGGTATTACTCTTGTGGGTGAGTCCTTTCACATGTCTAGGGCCTTGTTTGGGGCAAAGTTTTGGTGTCTTTTTCTGTCTTTATCTTAATCGTGGCCTTACATGCATTTGCACAGTGCTTTTAGTGTGTTCTGGTTACTTGGTCCTGGCTACCTTGCTTAGTTCTTTTTGTAATGATTTCTAATTTTAATGAAATATCTATTTTTTCACCGACAAAAAAAAGGTGCTACGGCTTTCTCGGCTGAAGATACGATTGATTTTGGATTCCTGAGCCAATTTATGAACGACTGATCCGCTTTGAGGAGATTTCAAAAGGAAAAGAAAAAGTCATGGTGCCCATCAAGCTGGCCGAATGAATACACTAAATGGGGAGAAAGGTTGGGCACCTACAAAAGTGTCTCAATGTTTGTTTATGCCCCTGTCCAACATAGTTTGATATTAGGCCAGCTATGAACCATTCATAGTCTTCGCCCTGGGGCCCCATGTGCTGTCACTACTTAGGGTAGATGTTGGAGCTTTGTAAACCTTAGTTAAATGTGTTAAGCAAGCATTAAACCTGCCGAAATACTCTGGAGTTCAAAGGAGAGGAGTTTTTCTTTGGGGCTTGAGAGATGGAATAGATAGTGCCCCACAAGTTTTTAAGTTGCCGCTGGGAAATTCACACGGAAGGGAACACACAATTGAGCTTTCTCTCCCAGTTAGAAGGGACACGGGGGGTTTACCCGAAACATATCATTACTACATGCGCAAACATAAAATGAAAAACAAAAAGCACCATTGTTTGTGGCAAGAAGAAGATGCCAACTCATTGTTTTAATGTTAGTTGAGTCCCTAGTCCCCCTATTAAATGACTCGCAATGATACCTACTGCTTCTCCCAATTCAACCAGGTCTCCATGAGTGAGGCTCTGACCATAACATGATCGTTAGATCCAGGATGTGTTGAAAGGCAATGAAAAACGCTATGAAACTCGCAGAACAAGCTGATACCAATGGAATTCAAGTGCAAATGTCAGAGCTTATAGACATAAGGTATGCCTGACCAGGAACTTTGTATGCATCTGCAAGTGGTTGTGCTGCTGCTGGGTGGCTGATTTTTCCTTCCAGCGAAGGCTCTGGTTTTGATCTTCCTTCATTTCTGTCACGCCCCAAAATTCTATACACCGCGAACTTCGGAGCGTGAGCAAATTCAATAATCAAAACAGAACTAAAGGTTAACCAAAACACATCATCCAAGATTCCATTCATGATCGCAAAAATATAAGGGTACATCATTGTTACAATTCATTGTTTGTCGTGAATAGAATTACAATTCCAAAAACCCTTACAACCAATGCAAGACCTGACTAACTCCTTGGCTCTAATTCAGGAGGTCCTCTAACGTCTCCTCTTGAGAAGTCTGGTTATCAACTCGCTCCGCCGCTGCAATGTTAACAACGGGAGTGAGATAAACTCAACAAGTGGCCCCCTAATAATATCTAGTAAACTACGTCTTAATACATGATGAAAGACAATTCATAGATGAACATTCTATCGATTTCAGCAGGAGTTGTATATATATATATAAACAGTTTCACCAATTGTTCTCAATACATTGCATGTGCATTATCATCAAGTATGAATGGGATGTATGTGTCAAAAACATGACGTTTTTCTTTGAAAGAAGGAAAACAAAAGAAAATAACTTAACATCAGCGGCTACACGTTTATAAGTGTAGGTTCTACTACTATAGTACCGGATCCATGGTACAGCCACATGTGACCCCTTTGGACCTCACCTCCGTCCAGGTAGTCCTTACCACATCACATTACATGTCTAACTTTCACGCCTTACTATGGCAGGTAGGTAGGCAATACATGCTTCGTAATCGGAAGCAATAACACGGACATTCGTCCTAAACCCATGCCTGCCCGATGGGAGGATCCACACAAGAAATATCATATATTTATATCGATGCACAACGTATGCAATGGAAAATCATGTATTCAATGTTTGATACCTTCCATAATTAAGATGGTATTTCATAATGTTTTTCGAAAAGATGTGAATGCTATCGTCAATCCATTTTCCTAATCATTTCCTCTTCCTACCAGTTCAGGATAAACCATGCAATAACTATGTTTACTCATATGTTCAAATACATGACATGCCATCAAGGAATCGATTACAATTACATCATGCAGAATTTCGCTTATCAGTTATAAATGGTAGAGATAAAAGAACAAGTCCTTATATGATTATTCTAGCATATTTATAATGTCATCACCCAATAATGTTTCACAGATATGTCACACTACCTAAGGGTTTCGATTTATAAAATCGCGTATATATATATATATAATATTTACTTAGTATTAATTTACTTAATCAAAATCGAGTGATAAGGGTAGGTCACTTGCCTTGATGCGCGCCTCCTTGGTGATTACGGTGGGGGTGATTGAAGTTTGTGTCGCTCGACGTGTTGCCTGCATGAGAACGATGGTGTGTTAGCACTACGCGATGACTAGATGAAAACGTTGGATGACTACATGGGGATTATGAGTTAGGGGTTGAGTCGGTTCACGGAAGGGTTAGCCGATAGGGTATCGATCGGGGTGGGTCGAGTCTCGTAATAAATAAAATGCATTTTATAATACCATGGCTGATACGCAACCTAACGTATACATATTTTCCTAACCTATTTTATAATCGGTTAAGGCCCCAAAAGTTCTTAATGGTATGTGGCTATACACCCCTATATCATTTATAGAAAAAAAAATAAATAAATAAAATGGTAGGTCTTTAAAAATATAGAGGGTGTAATATATATATAAATAAATATATACAGATTCATATTTATATAAGCGTATATAAAGCAGAAAATATAATGAAATAAGAGGGTTTTCAAGATCACTGTTCTGAATAAAAAAAACGAGGCGTGATTTTTATAATTTATATATTATTTACTGAAAAATAAAGGACATTTTCATGTCACCGATCTGTGACAAGGATCGAAATGAGGGTGGTTGTCGGCTGATGGTAAAATGGGAGGAAGGAGAAGAAGTTTGGCAGGGAAAGAAGGTTGGTGGTGGTGAAAGGAAAAGTAAACAGGTGGAGAAGGTGGGTTTCGTCGACGGTTCGGCACCGCCGCTGGTAGGAGTAACGCCAATCGCAACTGCGATGGCGAACAATGGTCGCGAGAGCGTGCCCAGTAATGATGATCACGCGGGCGTCGAAATGAACGGTCGGGATCGTAGCCGGCCATACAAGAAAAAGAAAAAACAGAGGATGGAGAAGAGCAGAGGGAGAGATGAAGAAGAAAAAGAAGAAGAAGAAGAAGAAGAAGCTTACCAGGGAATCGAATGGTGGGTTGGAGAAGAGGGGGTCGACCCTATTTATAGCTAGAAGGGGAAGGGGGTGACGTGAAGGGGATGGTGCTGCCGTCCACAGGGCCTCTCGTCGGACGGTGCCGGACAACAGGCCATGCCGATTCAGCGAATTTCTTGCCTCAACTTCTGGGTCGACCGATGGGGTAGGTGGGAGAAGGTTTGGGTGTTAAGCAACAATAGAGAGAAGGGGGTTTTAGGTTGGGTCTGGTCTGGGTCTAAGTTGGGCCATGGGGATGGGTCGGTCAGACGGGTTGGGTTCTCACATTCTCCCCTCCTTATAAGAATTTCGTCCTCGAAATTTACCTAGTGTCGTTAAACAAGTGTGGGTGCTCCTGTCGCATCTCATCCTCGCGCTCCCATGTCGTTTCGTCTCCGGTGTGATGCTTCCAAAGGACTTTTACCCGCGGTATTCGCTTCGATCTTACCCGATGACTCTGCCAATCGAGGATTTGCACAGGTGATTCGACGTACGATAGGTTTGATTGGATATTGAGCTGTTGGAAGTCTAACACGCGAGTAGGGTCTAGAACATGTGAGGGATCGAACTTATATTGTTGCAACATGGATACGTGGAATACGTCGTGTACATTGGAGAGGGCTGGGGGTAGGGCTAATTGATATGCAACCTTTCCGACTTTCCGTAGGATTTCGAATGGTCCGATGAATCTAGGACTAAGCTTTCCTTTCTTCCCAAATCTAAACACTCCCTTGGTTGGTGAGACCTTGAGAAGTACACGATCTCCAATGTCGAACTCGCGTTCCTTTCGTTTATGATCAGCAAAGCTTTTCTGTCGACTCTGGGCGGTGAGTAGACGCTCGCGAATGAGCTTGATATTCTCCGTGGTTTGTTGCACTAGCTCTGGTCCGAGTAGACTTCGTTCTCCGACTTCGCTCCAACATACTGGTGATCGACAGGGCCTCCCGTAGAGGGCTTCGAAAGGTGCCATCTGTATACTTGCTTTTAGCTATTGTTGTAGGCGAACTCGATTAAGGGTAAGTGGTCCTCCCAACTTCCTTTGAAGTTCAATACACATGCTCGTAGCATGTCCTCCAGCGTCTGAATCGTCCTTTCTGCTTGCCCATCCGTCTGAGGGTGGAAGGCAGTGCTGAAACGTAACTTCGTGCCTAATTTATCTTGAACTTTCTTCCAAATTCCCGAGGTGAACTTTGAGTCTCGATCCGATACGGTTATCACAGGTACACCATGCAGTCGAACAATCTCTTTGATGTATAGTTTCGCAAGACTCTCCGTCGTCTGAGTAATCTTGACGGGTAGAAAGTGCGCGTGCTTGGTGAGTCCGTCTATTATCACCCATATTGAATCGTAGCCGTTCCTCGTCTTTGGTAGTCCGGTGATGAAGTCCATGTTGATGCGCTCCCACTTCCACTCTGGTATCGGTAATGGCTGTAATAGTCCTGAAGGTTTCATATGCTTGGCTTTAACCTGTTGACATGTGAGGCATCTCGAGACGTACTCGGCGATTTCCCTTTTCATGTTATTCCACCAGAAGTGACGCTTTAGGTCATGGTACATCTTTGTGCTGCCTGGATGCACTACGTATCTGGACTTGTGCGCCTCGTCTAGCAGCTGTTTCTTCACTTCCGCAATGGTTGGTACGCACAATCGATCTCGATACCTCAGCAAGCCATCTGAGGTCACCGTGAACTCTAGTCTTTCTCCTTTCTTGACTTCCTCTAGCATCTTTAAGATTTCTGGGTCTTTGCGTTGTCCCTCTATCTTTTCGACTATCGTGGATTGCATGCTCAAATTTGCACACACAAATTTGGGTTCTACTTCTTGAATAGACGTGCTCAAATTCCCAAAATCTTCATGTAACTTCCACTTCTTCATCATCAGTGTGGCGAGGGTTCCTGCATATTTCCGACTCAACGCGTCTGCTACCGTATTTGCTTTACCAGGATGATATTGAATGGTGCAATCGTAGTCCTTCAGACACTCTATCCAACGCCTTTGTCGCATGTTCAGCTCCTTCTGTGTGAAAATATACTTCAGGCTTTTGTGATCGGTGAAGATGTCGAACTTTTCCCCGTACAGGTGGTGTCTCCAAATCTTTAATGCGAAGATGACCGCTGCTAGTTCCAAATCGTGAGTTGGGTAGTTCTCCTCGTGAGGCTTTAGTTATGCGGGCCAGCGTGGCGACGACTTTCTTATGCTGCATGAGTACACAGCCTAATCCTCTTCCCGAAGCATCGCTATAGACTTCGAATCCTCCACTTCCAGATGGAATCGTCAGTACTGGTGTTGTTGTCAACTTTTCCTTCAACTCTTGGAAGCTTTTCTCGCAGTCGTCACCCCATTCAAACTTAGCGCCTTTCCTCGTGAGCTTTGTCATTGGAGTTGCTATCCTAGAGAAATCCTTCACGAAGCGTCGGTAATATCCAGCTAGTCCTAAGAAGCTTCTAACCTCCGTTGTGTTCTTTGGTCTCTCCCAGTTTACTACGGCTTCAATCTTGGTTGGATCAACGGATACTCCTTTTCCCGAGATAATATGTCCTAGGAAAGATACTTCGTCTAGCCAAAACTCACACTTTTTCAGCTTCCCATACAGTTGGTGCTCCCTTAAGATTTGCAGAACTATCCTTAGGTGGTCCTTGTGTTCGGTTTGGTTCCTGGAGTAGATTAAAATATCATCAACGAACACCACTACAAACTTATCTAAGAAGGGTTTGAAGACTCTATTCATCATGTCCATGAACGCGGCTGGAGCATTTGTCAAGCCAAAGGGCATCACTAGAAACTCGTAGTGTCCATAACGGGTTCGAAATGCCGTCTTCGCCACGTCGCCTTCCTTGATCCTTAGTTGGTGGTAGCCCGTCCTCAAGTCAATCTTTGAGAATTCCGTTGCGCCTTGAAGTTGATCGAAGAGACCATCGACTCTAGGTAAGGGATACTTGTCCTTGACGGTGGCCAGAGTCAATGCATAGCCTCATGGATTTGTCCTTCTTCTTTACAAACAAGACCGGTGCGCCCCAAGGTGAGACACTTGGGCGGATGAGTCCTTTCTCTAGTAGTTCTTCCAATTGCTTCTTGAGCTCTTGGAGTTCCATTGGTGCCATGCGATAAGGAGCCTTCCAAATGGGATGTGTCTCTGGGAGTAGGTCTATCGCAAACTCAATCTCTCGGATGGGAGGTAGTCCAGGTAAGTCATCCGGAAAAACATCGGCAAATTCATTGACAATGGGGATTGATTCTATTTTGGGCTCACTCTTATCCTTGCTAATGACATACGCTAGGTAACCCTGACAACCTTTTGAAAGAAATCGTCTAGCCTTAATGGCTGAAATGATGGGTGAATTAGGAGTCCTAACAATACCCTGAAATGAAAACCTTGGTTGACCCGGAATACGAAAACTAACGCTCGTCAAGGCAATCAATACTTGCATGGTGAGAGGTAAGCCAATCCATGCCTAAAATAACATCAAGTCTAGAATCAAGTTGGCGGCCAATTGACCATCTATTTCTACTGATTGCAATCTTTGTACACAGTATTAGTAATTAGGGAATTTCCAATCGGGTTAGAGAAGGTGAGTGCAAAGTCTAAAGGTTGAGGTTTGGATTTCAAGGATTGTGCGAAGGATGGTGATACAAAGGAATGCGTGGCTCCGGAGTCAAATAATATTTTCGCTGCGGTTTCGAAGATTGGAACATTACCTTGGATTACCGTATCCGAGGTTTCGGCATCTCGCTGAGTCATGGCGAACACTCGCCCTTGTGCATTACGACGTGGTTGCCGCCCTGGGGTCATTCTTTGGGTAGGTCGTCTGCATGAAACCGAATCCCCGGTTGTGCGTTGTTGTTGTTGCTGATGAGATGAAAATGGTTGTCTAAATTGTTGGGGATTCCTTGATGCTTGGCAGTCCTTTACCACGTGTCCTGTCCTTCCGCACCCAAAGCAGTGTCTCAGCGGCTTGGAACAAGCTCGTGATACATGTCTTGGTTCTCCACAGTTATAACAGGTAGCCTGCGCATAACGACATGGTGCATTGCCATGGTTCTTCCCACATACCGTGCATGACGGCCTCGCAAATCCAACTCTTGTGTCTTCAAATCGAGTTCGTTTTGGTGCTGTGTGTTGGAAGGAAGGTGCTCGCCAGTCTCCGCCTACCAGGTCCTTACGCTTCTCGTGAGTTGGGCTGTTTCGTTTGATATCTTCTTCCGCCTTCAAGGCTCTTCTAACTGATAGCTTGTAGTCTTCTGAGAATAACACGGAGAGGCGTTCTCGGATATCAGGTTTAAGGCCATATTCGAATTCTCGCGCCTTTCTCCATCTGTGAGTTGGTGTCTGTGGAATCGTTCTAGGTCGACAAACTTGGCCTCATACTCGGCCACAGTCATGTTACCTTGCTCAAGTTTAGCAAATTCAGCTCCTTTATGCTCTCGGACATGTCGGGGAAAATACTTTTCGAAAAATATCCCTACGAATCTATCCCAAACAACGACTTCTCCTGCTGCTAACTCTGATCTCTCCACCAATTGCCACCAACGGTGTGCCTCTCCAGCCAACAGGAAGATGGCGAGTCTAGCCTTTTGCTCTTCTGTGCATCTCATTGCTTCGAGTATCTTTTCAACATCCTCAATCCATCGCTCGGCTACCAAAGGATCGGTGGTGCCTCTAAAGGTTGGGGGGTTCAATTTCTTGAATCTTTCCAAATCGCCTCCACAACAAGCAGTGATTCGTGTTAGTTAGTTGACGTCGAACCATTCCGTTAGGGACTGTGGGTTAGGGCAACGAATGGCTTCTGTGGCTCGGCGGTAGTATCGATGTAGGTTGAACAGTGGGTTGTTTGTGTTACGGGTCTCCCTAATGCGTGGCGTCGATGCCTCGGCCCTCGCATTCCATCTATATATAGAATAAAATATAGTCTAGTCACTTTCCCTTATTTACCAGAACATTATTATTACTATGCGGTGTCCACAACTCAATCAAATAAAACAAAAGAAAAATAGTTAATTTCATTCATAGATTGACAATTACACAAGCATGATTGCTACAAAAAGAACTTTCATAGTTTAAGGCTTCATCTGAGTAGTCGCTACGTAAGGGTTCACATCTATCCTAAACCTTAACAAAAAGGGACCCTACGCTACAAGTCTAGTTCCTAACCTAAAGACCTTGAGGTTTTCCTTCTTTAGATCGTTATAGTTCCTTACAAATTTCCTATCTATCCCTGTTTAATTTTGGCCAAACGGGTATCGTTATCCTTAGAGTGTTCTTCCTCAGTCGTCTCTGATCCAATGTAGTTAGAGATTTGGATGACGTCGTGTTCAGTGGCGTTTTCTTCGTCATAGTCCACGTCTTCTGCATCGTCCAGTTCTTCTGCATCGCCTAGTTCTTCCGCATCGTCCAATTCTTCCGCATCGTCCCGTTCTTCTGTATCTCGTTCGTCCTCACTTGGGTCGCTCATCTCCCCTTCGCTGAGATGGTATGCATCCTCTTCAGGGTCTTCAAAGTTGTCTGCCACCTCTTCCCTGGAGGGTCGATGTTCGGTTAAGATAGGTGGAGAAAGAACGCGTTCTACGTGACGTCCCTGATATACGTTGTCATAGATAATTCCGGACGCCCCCTGAGGTACATGGTGGCTGGCCATCCTATAATGGTAGGATTGGGGCAGTCCAGTCGTATTTCTCGCTGTCCTTCTCATCGTCATTTCCTGAATACCAAGGGACACAGTGTCATCATCGGCTAGTGGTTACTCGTTCTAATCCTAGCCTATGGGTCCACTCCCTAAGGCCTCCTAAGGTTTCACTAAACCTACGCTTTGATACCAAACTGTCACGCCCCAAAATTCTATACACCGCGAACTTCGGAGCGTGAGCAAATTCAATAATCAAAACAGAACTAAAGGTTAACCAAAACACATCATCCAAGATTCCATTCATGATCGCAAAAATATAAGGGTACATCATTGTTACAATTCATTGTTTGTCGTGAATAGAATTACAATTCCAAAAACCCTTACAACCAACGCAAGACCTGACTAACTCCTTGGCTCTAATTTAGGAGGTCCTCTAACGTCTCCTCTTGAGAAGTCTGGTTATCAACTCGCTCCGCCGCTGCAATGTTAACAACGAGAGTGAGATAAACTCAACAAGTGGCCCCCTAATAATATCTAGTAAACTACGTCTTAATACATGATGAAAGACAATTCATAGATGAACATTCTATTGATTTCAGCAGGAGTTGTATATATATATATATATATATATATATATATATATATATATATATAAACAGTTTCACCAATTGTTCTCAATACATTGCATCTGCACTATCATCAAGTATGAATGGGGTGTATGTGTCAAAAACATGACGTTTTTCTTTGAAAGAAGGAAAACAAAAGAAAATAACTTAACATCAGCGGCTACACGTTTATAAGTGTAGGTTCTACTACTATAGTACCGGATCCATGGTACAGCCACATGTGACCCCTTTGGACCTCACCTCCGTCCAGGTAGTCCTTACCACATCACATTACATGTCTAACTTTCACGCCTTACCATGGCAGGTAGGTAGGCAATACGTGTCAGTAATCGGAATAATAACACGGACATTCGTCCTAAACCCATGCCTGCCCGATGGGAGGATCCACACAAGAAATATCATATATTTATATCGATGCACAACGTATGCAATGGAAAATCATGTGTTCAATGTTTGATACCTTCCATAATTAAGATGGTATTTCATAATGTTTTTCGAAAAGATGTGAATGCTATCGTCAATCCATTTTCCTAATCATTTCCTCTTCCTACCAGTTCAGGATAAACCATGCAATAACTATGTTTACTCATATGTTCAAATACATGACATGCCATCAAGGAATCGATTACAATTACATCATGCAGAATTTCGCTTATCAGTTATAAATGGTAGAGATAAAAGAACAAGTCCTTATATGATTATTCTAGCATATTTATAATGTCATCACCCAATAATGTTTCACAGATATGTCACACTACCTAAGGGTTTCAATTTATAATTATAGGGTTGCGCGTAATCGCGTATATATATATATATAATATTTACTTAGTACTAATTTACTTAATCAAAATCGAGTGATAAGGGTAGGTCACTTGCCTTGATGCGCGCCTCCTTGGTGATTACGGTGGGGGTGATTGAAGTTCGTGTCGCTCGACGTGTTGCCTGCATGAGAACGATGGTGTGTTAGCACTACGCGATGACTAGATGAAAACGTTGGATGACTACATGGGGATTATGAGTTAGGGGTTGAGTCGGTTCACGGAAGGGTTAGCCGATAGGGTATCAATCAGGGTGGGTCGAGTCTCGTAATAAATAAAATGCATTTTATAATACCATGGCTGATATGCAACCTAACGTATACATATTTTCCTAACCTATTTTATAATCGGTTAAGGCCCCAAAAGTTCTTAATGGTATGTGGCTATACACCCCTATATCATTTATAGAAAAAAAAAAAAATAAATAAAATGGTAGGTCTTTAAAAATATAGAGGATGTAATATATATATAAATAAATATATACAGATTCATATTTATATAAGCGTATATAAAGCAGAAAATATAATGAAATAAGAGGGTTTTCAAGATCACTGTTCTGAATAAAAAAATGAGGCGTGATTTTTATAATTTATATATTATTTACTGAAAAATAAAGGACATTTTCATGTCACCGATCTGTGACAAGGATCGAAATGGGGGTGGTTGTCGGCTGATGGTAAAATGGGAGGAAGGAGAAGAAGTTTGGCAGGGAAAGAAGGTTGGTGGTGGTGAAAGGAAAAGTAAACAGGTGGAGAAGGTGGGTTTCGTCGACGATTTGGCACCGCCGCTGGTAGGAGTAACGCCAATCGCAACTGCGATGGCGAACAATGGTCGCGAGAGCGTGCCCAGTAATGATGATCACGCGGGTGTCGAAATGAACGGTCGGGATCGTAGCCTGCCATACAAGAAAAAGAAAAAACAGAGGATGGAGAAGAGCAGAGGGAGAGATGAAGAAGAAGAAGAAGAAGAAGAAGAAGCTTACCAGGGAATCGAATGGTGGGTTGGAGAAGTGGGGGTCGACCCTATTTATAGCCAGAAGGGGAAGGGGGTGACGTGAAGGGGATGGTGCTGCCGTGCACAGGGCCTCTCGTCGGACGGTGCCGGACAACAGGCCATGCCGATTCAGCGAATTTCTTGCCTCAACTTCTGGGTCGACCGATGGGGTAGGTGGGAGAAGGTTTGGGTGTTAAGCAGCAATAGAGAGAAGGGGGTTTTAGGTTGGGTCTGGTCTGGGTCTAAGTTGGGCCATGGGGATGGGTCGGTCAGACGGGTTGGGTTCTCACAATTTCACACTCCCTTGTGGGAAAAAGGAGAATCTCAATAGGGGCTCTCTAGGAACGTGTTTCCAACAAGGAGTTCTAGCTTGTAATAGCGAATGGGAGTTACAATATTCCCCTCGGGGGATGACCTTGAAAATATGTGACGTCTCATACGATCTATCTGCGCTAACAAAAGTTATATGTATATAGTATAGGGACTGACTCTCCTGACCGTCATTTAAACACCAAAATGGTGTTTAAATGATCTTACACCATCAATGATATAAGATGTGGTGATCTGAATCGTCAGAGTGATAGATCATAGATTGAAGTTCAACATGCCCAAAAATGGTGTTTTAGGGAGATTTACACCATCCAATCTGTTGACCATAATATCAACCGTTGCTTTTAGTTTTAATGACTGATATTAAAGTTCATCAATTGGATGGTTCACATCAACTTATCGGCATGTTTCATTGCGCTGATACATATTCCAATGATATATTTTCGCTTGGGTCATTTAGATTGATCATAGATGTGTGCCACATGGCATAATGATAAAATCACATTTCAGTGGTGTGAGAAAAAATTGACATTTTAATGGTGTGACATCATTAAAACACCATTTGGTGTTTAAATGTCGGTCAGGATTCATTATCCCAATAGTAGAAGGGCTAGGTTTTATCCATCTCAACAGATAGGTATCTCTGTGGATAGAGAGAAAGATAGGGATCCATCTAGATCTTGATGTCTTAATATGTTTCTTGATTCTGATTGATTTCCAGATGGAACCTCTCCCATCAAGGCCATAGGTTTAGCTAGAGCATTTACACAACAACCGAAATAAGCCTCAGTCGCAGGTATATGAGCAATTCTTCCTGTTGTTTTTACAGAACTGCCCTCTTGTCAAACTGTCACCCATTAATACAAAGCAAAGTATTATGAAGTCAAGTGAAGGGGTCAAGCCTATCAAATGAAGTGAAGGGGTCAAGCCTATCAAATGAAGTGAAGTGAAGGTAGGATAGCAAGTGAAGTCAAAGTCTTATGAAGTGATGAGAAAGTACAAAACAACGTTTCACACAAACTACTGAAACCAATGTTTTAAAAACCAAACCAGACCGGTTCGACCAGTACTGGGAGACGAGCCGGTTGGGTCCGATAAAAAACCAAAAGCTTCGGTTTTTTCAGGTTCAACTGGTGAACGGCCTGGTTCCCCCAGTTCACAAAAAATCGGACTGGTTTATATAACTATACCTATTTTCTTAATTTAATAATTAACCTTCTTTTTTCTCTATGTTTAAAGTTAAAAGAGCTTTAAAATATCTATTACTAGATTAGGTTAGAAATTTAAACACGTTACTTAATAGTTTATAAAAAAAGAAGGGATATATTTCGAATCTAATTAGAAAAACTTCTAAAGACTTTCAAAAAAGTAAGAAATCCTAAAATATATATTAATAGTGAATTGACAAATAGTAAATATTTTAATATTTTAAGATTATTACAAATATTTATGTTAAAGTTAAATTATTAATGTGTATATATAATAATTAGTTTGTATATTTATTTATTATTTATTTTTTTTGAGCCGATCTGGTCTGACCAAACCGGCGTCCTTGCCAGTTCAATGTCCAGTCCGATTTTTAAAACATTGATTAAAACTACTACTCCAGTGATGAATAGTTGAAACTGTATTGCAAAATATGCTTCATAACATAGAAAATTTCTATATGCTGTACTTATTGTTGTTTGTTCATCTGACATAGTTAGTAGGCTATGGCACCTTACCCTATAGTCACCAAATTCTCTTCCTTTTTGAAAAAGATGTGTTTAAATTGCAAATAAATCCTTATGGACAATCTTTTCACATTTTAGTCACGACTTACTGAAAAAGCCGCATTTTTTTCCTTGAAATTTTCGTTTTAACCATGATTTCACCATCAACTTATTCGATTAACATCATCTCTTCAATTTCTCATTGATAAAAGAGGATAACCTTATACTGAAATACTTTCATTCTCCTTTTTTTAAGCCAATTTAAATTGAGAAAATCCTATTTCTCATTTCTGAAAAAAAATAAAAATCAAGGTAACAACAATGGGTGTTGAATTAAAATTCAGGTTTAAAAAAATTAAAACTTCCGGATTTAAAACTCATTTTCTTCTCCTCTCTTTGTTTTCAATTTTTTTTCGTACATAATTAATCTTTTTAAAATTTTCTTGTCTATCCCGACTTTTCCTTCTTTTGCGAATTTTTCCTTGCTAAATAATTCCCGAATGTCGACTCAATGACCATAGTGACAAATTTAGTTTTTGGGAATATTTTGGTGGAGGGTCCTTTCGGTTCATTTCGGATAAATTTCGAAATCTTTTGGGAAAGTTTCAGAAACATTTCGGCAATTAAAAAAACTATCTAAAAAATATACTAATTTTTCATAAAAAAATATTAAAAGATATACCAACTTATTTAAAGTTAAAATAATGTTTTTAAAAAGCAGAAATCCCTGGTGGGCCTAGCTCTTTACATAGCTAGGCAAGGACCACAGTAGCTATTAAGTGGCTGGAACCAACAGCCAGTACAACCTTGTATAGTATTATTAGGTTTCAGTGGCAAACCCAAGCTTAAATTGAGGCAGTCAATGTACATAGCAAGATTGTATATGGTATACAAAAACAACACCAAAAAATATGCATTACAAAAACTAATACGAAAATTCTTTAAAACAAAATTTATATGTTGGCTAGTTCAGGGAATAGGGTAAAGAGTCCAGTTTCTTCAAGAGCTCCCCCGAAGTAGAAATTCATTAGAAAAAAAAACGAAGCAATGAAAAAGAATAGAAAAATAGAACAAATGAACAAGAAAAAGAAGCAGCTGGTTTCTCAACAAGCTTTTTTCTGCCACAACTTGAAAGAGTGAAGTAGAGAGAAAGAAAAAAAGAAAAGGAAAAAACAGAGGTGGAAAAAAAAGAAAAAACCATCTTCAAAATACTAAAAAATTTGTATTGATGAGAAGATGTGAAAAATAAAAAAAAACTTTGTATTGATGATACTCTAACTATCCGTCTCGGTATTGGCACAAACCAACACTGAGATTTTAAAGCTTGATTCTAGCACCCCAAGAGCATAAGCTGAATTGTGAGATAGGTGGGAGATTGGATATGCGGGAGGTGCCGGAATGTCAACTTCCGTCGTCACACAGTTTGTCACCGTTTTGCTTGTGACGCTACTCGATCTCAAGGTACAACGGTTAAACCTGCTGAATATAGGAAGCCTCTGAGGAGGAACTCTCATCAGGTCATCCTTAATGAATCTCAGAGACGAAACGTTCAACAGGGGGGGGGGAGCGATAGCGGGGGTCAACAATAGCCGGATGGTGGGTATTTCGAAGGACTTTTCTGGCCATCGTACTACACGTTCCTTTGCTGAAACTGTGAGACTTAATTTGATTGATTCGCCGGACCAGAGTGGAATCCCAAGCGTCCACCCTCTTCCGACTGGTCAGTCGGCCCCAAGCTGTGTGGCTCTTTGTTTTGAGTCGGATCACTTCCGATCGCTCGCTCTAAATCTTCAACATTTTTGGGTGATCATTCACTCTAATAAAGACTCGTTATCATTATTGACGATACACAGATGGATTACACGCAAGTGGAGTGCTACTGAACGACCTATTGCATCTTCTATCTCTACCACTAAATTCCTACTTTGCTTCAGGAACGAACAGGGAGCTAAGGATCTCTGCAGCTCTAAACTTTTCTTCATTCTTGATTGTCCGGTGGAGTGTCGACCGTGGGAACGGACGGTGGGAGATGTCCAAGCTCATAAGGAGAAAGATGGGGTTTGGCTCCGCATCTTTGGGCTACTGATTCATGCTTGGTCCCCCGAGGTCTTCAAAGGGATTGGGGATCGGTGTGGTCGCTTCATCCTGGCCGATAGACGCACTGCCGACCTCTGGGATACGGACCACGACCGGATTCTCGTTGATACTGACTCCATGGATAACATTCCAAGAACCTGCGACGTCTAGGTTGGAGGCCAAGTTTGTCAGCTCTTCATAGAAGTGTTGAGACTCGAGAGCTCTTCATTCCGCATCAGTCGTGCGAATCGGCTCAAGGGGCCCGGGACATTGACGCCGATGTTGGCGGTGCTCTCACAGAAATAGCTCAACCGCTCGACAGGCCACTCGGAAAGGGGGTAGCTTCGTCCTCCGGGATGCCGGCGAGAGATGCGGCGTGGGGTCTGTCCTTGTATCCGCCGTACCGGTTGGGCCCACACATCCTGACGTCCACGTCGGTTTGGGGTAGAGCCCCCTCAGACTTATCGGGCTACTCATGTCTTGGTGCTGGAATCTACGGAAGGGCCTACGGATAGTGGGAGTCCTACCGGGTCCGATTTGGAGGAGGGAGAAGCGGCGGAGGAGGCCTCTGCCGATAGCCGGATCGTGGTCGGAGATGATAGTAGGAGAGGGTTCCCTCAGACACTGGCTGACCTTATGACACCTGACGCATCAACGACTAAGATTGGTCAACCTCTTCGGCCTGACAACTGCCGACAACAGCCGCTACCTCTGGAACTTCTGTTGTCTGATATGTCGACTGAGAACATCGACAGCGATGATGGGTGGGATCCCATGGAGGTGGAGATTGGAAACTTGCTTCCTTTGGAAAGAACCATAGAGAAGATGAAAAGGTTCAAAGTTTATTACTGGAAGGGGAAGGGTTTATACTCCAGCGTGATGCAGAAGTCGAGTGGATGGGTGACACGTAGGCTACATCGAGGACCGAGCGCAGCCTGGATGTTGACACATCATCAACCAGAAGCTTCTCTTGCACGGAAGCCAACAACCAGCTACTGCGTTGACCTTGCCCGCAATGGGACGGGTGTTGGGGATACCGAGGTGGTGACGCATGGAGGACCTTTTAGAAAATGCTGTGGGTCGAGGATGGAGAGGTTTGACTGGGGGATTAAGGGGATGCTTTATAGCGACGTCGACGAGCTTGTAAGGGGGCTGACACGTGGCGACCACCTGAACTTCTCGTTTACCAGTTGGAGGCTTGGCAATGCAGACCCGACAGTTCTTTTAAATGTCTCAGACCCGTGGACCGTCATCCCCTTTTTCTGGGTCCGGTTCGGCCTGCTTTGAAAGGCTTGGGAGTTTCTGGTGCCTACGGACTCGGAGCTCGACTTTAAGACCCGGAAGCTAAGGCTTGCTTCTTCTGAGACCCCGACGATGTGTCTGATACCCCTCTTCTGGGGACTCCTGTCCAGATCCCAGACTCGTCTTGTATGGCTTCCTCCACTGCTGCGGTGGAGGATTTTCCGAGAGCTAACAGGCCTATGCATGACCCGGAAGAGTCTATTGAGATCGATAGGCTGATCAGGGTGGGGCAGGAACTCGGTATGTCGTTTGACGGAAGTGAGGAGTCTTTGAGGGAGGTTTTTCAGTTCATTTTGGTTAACTGCCGGAGTATCAGGAAAAACCGCAGGACGGTTTTGCGTGAGCTCGCTCGATTACAATGGGGGATGGCGGATGGGAGAGGGGGATTTTGACCCCTTTCCGATGTCGATGGGCAAGATAAGACGAAGTTTCGTGATGAAGATGCTATCTTGGAATGTGAGGGGCATATGTGACGGTACGGAGCGGGCGGGGGTGAGACAAGTTATCACGTCGGTTAAGCCAGCGGTAATTACGCTCCAAGAAACCAAACGGGGTAACTACGACAGTAGGAAAGTCAGGTCCGCACTTTGAGGGAAGAAATGGGACTGGGTGGGTGTGGACGCGGTGGGGGCTTCGATGGGTATCCTTGTGGCATGGGACTCCGGGATTTTTGAGAAGATTGAGGAGGAGATAGGTATATTCTCGGCTTCTGTGGTACTTCGGAACAGAGACAATGGTCAGTGTTGGGTGATGTCCGGTATTTACGGCCCTTTGGGGGACTGCCAACGAAGCAATTTCTGGTTTGAGTTGGCTGTCGTTATGGCCAGATGGGATTATTCGATATGCTTGGGAGGTGATTTCAAGGCCATTAGATGGAGATATGAAAAACATGGTGGGCTGCTTGATGTGGCTGTCATGAGGGGTTTTAATTTCTGGATTGCAGATTGGGGGCTGATGGATGTACCGCTAACTGGTTCCAGGTTTACTTGGTCCAATCTTCAAGACAATCTGTCTATTAGTAGATTGGATTGTTTCCTTTGCAGCACGGAATGGTTGGAGCTGTTTCCGGTTGCCAGGTCAGAATGCCTAGCGAGAGCGGTGTCTGACCATCGGCCGTTGGTGCTCACGTGCGAAGCTAGAGGGAAAGGGCCGACTCCGTTTAGATTTGAGAACATGTGGTTAGTGGATGATCGATATCGGGAGGCGTTGCCACATTGGTGGAATGAGCATAGGCCTTCGGGTACGGCGACCTATCGTTTCATCTCCAAACTGCAATGGATCAAGAAATGCACCATCGAGTGGAACAGGTAGATATTTGGGCTGCTTCACCTCAACAAGGATATAATTCTGACAAGGCTGCGGGAGATTGACAATCTGGAGGAAGGTAGGCTCCTATCGGACAGTGAACGCGAAGAACGTGCGCAAAAAAAAAGGAGTTCAATAAACTATGCAGGGCCGAGGAGATTTCTTGGAATCAAAAGGCGAAGGTGAAGTGACTGAAGGAGGGAGATTTGAATACCAAATTTTTTCATGCGATTGCCAATGTTCGGAATAAATCTAATTATTTGGGCAGCGTGGGGGTAGAGGGGGTGGTGCATGTGGGGATCGACAGGATCCGTGAGCAGGTGGTCGAGTTCTACATTAAGTTATATGCATATGACGGGTAGTCGCGACCAACTTTGGATGGGCTGTCTTTTCAAGCCATCAACTCCGAGGACAGTGTCAGTATGGAGCTCCCCTTCGAAGAAGAGGAGGTCTGGAGAGCCATTAAAATGGGGGGTAAGAACAAATCGCCGGGTCTTGATGGCTTCACAGTGGAGTTCTATAGTGTTTTCTGGGCAGTAATTAAAGAAGATCTGATGGAGGTGTTCTATGAATTCCACATCTCGGGCTTTATTGGCTGCAACCTTAATTCAACTTTCATTACACTCATCCCAAAAAACGTGGACATCGCGGATTTTCGTCCGATCTGTCTCATCAATTGTTTATACAAGATAATTGCTAAGGTTCTCACAAACAGACTTAGGCCGTTAATGGGGTCAATTATATCAGCCAATAAGGGGGCTTTTGTTCAAGGGAGACAATTAATCGATCAGATGGTTGTGGCACATGAAGTCATCCACTCTGCGCACTTTCATCACCTTCCTGCTGCCCTTTGGAAGGTGGACATGGAAAAGGCATACGATTGCGTTTCTTGGAGCGGGTTGGACTATATGCTTAGCAGGTTTGGCTTTGAGCTGAAGTGGAGGAGATGGATGAGGGTCTGTTATGCGACCCCTTGGTTCTTGGTGCTAGTTAACGGCACGCCGGCAGGGTATTTTAAGAGCTCTCGGGGCATTCGGCAGGGCGATCCCCTCTGGCCTTATCGAATGGGCCAGACAGATGCACCATGTTTCGGGGATCAGTGTGGGGGGACGGGGACAGATTCACCTCTATCCTCCAGTATGCGAACGATACGATTCTGTTTGGAAAGGCTGATACAGATGAATTCAAAGCCTTATCTGACACTTTATCAATTTACGAGGCGGTATCCGGACAGCGGATCAATTTCCACAAATCAAAGGTCATGGGTATAGGAATTGATAACATGCGATTACAAGCTATTGCTGAGATTGTGGAATGTGAGAGTGAAGATCTTCCCATCAGATATTTAGGGCTACCTTTTGGGCTGTGGCATCTTACGGCGATGGCTTGGGAGCCGGTGATTCAACGCTTCGAACAACGTTTATCCACGTGGAAAGGGAAATTCCTAAGCAGCGGTGGTCAGCTTCTATTGCTAAAATCTGTGCTTACAAGCTTACCGATTTTTTATATGTCTATATTTAAATGTTCGGCTGGAGTAATCTATCGGATGGAACAAGTTCAACGTAATTTTCTGTGGGAGGGGACAGGTATGGAGAAGAAGTATCATTTGATTAATTGTGACACTTGCAAGCTCCCGATGAGCTGCGGAGGGCTGGGGATCCGGTGCTTAAGGTGGACCAACTTAGCCCTTCTCGGTAAATGATTTTGGTGAGTAGGAAATGAGGAGAGAGTGGAGAGCCTCTGGCGAAAGGTATTAATGGAAAAATATGGCCAGGCCAACCACAACTGGGGCATCAACACCGAGATTAGTAGAAGCACCTCGTCCTAGTGGCAAAAATATGTGGTACTTGGCACCGGTATTCTAAGGGGATCCGCTTCAGCTGGGGCAGTGGCACTCGAATCCTGTTTTGGGTGGACAGTTAGGTTGGGGGGGGGGTCTCTAAAACTGATGTTCCCTTCTATTTATGCCTTATCATTACACCCTGGTGGGCAGATTGATGAGTTTTTTCACGACATGGGTGGAGGAAGGGTTTGGGATGCCAATTTGCGCAGAAGTCTAAGAACTGATGAGGAGGAAGCGTTTTCCAATCTTCTTCAATCTCTCTATGAGATGCAACGAAATCCATACAACTAGGATCGGCGGGTGTGGTTCCCTAGCAAAAATGGCCAATTCACTGTTAAGTCCTACTACCGGGTGCTGTCCCGTAGGCCTCTTATCAGATTTGATGGAGCTACGCTGTAGAAGGCTTGCATCCTGCCCAAAATTAAGTTTTTCTCGTGGACGGTGTTTAAGGAGAAAGTTCTAACGCGGGACCATCTCATCCGGAGAGGGAAAGACATTAGCAATTGATGTGTCATGTGTACACAGGGGGAGGAGTTGGTCGCTCATCTCTTCCTCCATTGTGTGACGCTTACAAAATCTGGCGTATTGTGCTGAGATTGTTTGATATGACTTGGGTCTTCCCGGCCAATCCATACCTGCTCTACTTGGCCTGGGATGTGGTTGGATTGGAAGGGCAGGATGGGAAGAGGTGGAAGGGGACGTTTTTCGCTCTCCTTTGGTGTCTCTGGAAAGAGAGAAACAGGAGGATCTTTGATCAAAAAACTAAATCGGTGGGAGTCAGGGTTAAAGACATTGTGGACCTCGTTCGCCTATGGGTAAATAGGGATAGTAACCAGCCCAGGGAAGAGTTGTGTCCCTGGGACCCGGGTTGAGGAAGGAGAAGGGTGGGTCTGGCAGGTCTTTCAGTTTTTTTTGCGTCTTCTCTTAGTTTTTGATGTTGTTCTTCTTGTTTTCCTTATGGCCATGTATTGTTCCCTCAACATCTTGCTTTTTTTCAATATATTATCATTTACGGAACAAAAAAAAAAAACTAAATTTTTTTGAAAAAACTGAAAAAATCAATTTCCCGACTGGTGAATGGAGATTGGTCAAAAAACTGAAAAAAAGATGTGAAAAATAAAATAAAATTAACATAGCTGTGCTAATATGAGAGGTTCACCGGATGTCGGAGGTTCCTTGTAGGGTGGATTAAGGTTTCAGAATCGGTAGTCAGATTTAGAGTTGAGATGAGAGGAGCGTGAGCATATTTTTTCGTTAAGTACAACTTAGAGTTAAAACTAAGCAGAGGCCGGCCTGCGAAAGAAAAAATAACAAAATTTCACAGGTATCTTCGAAATTTTGAAAATTTTGGCAAAATCCCCGAAATTTTGTCGAAATTTTCGACACACTTCTATTTCGGCAAATTTCGGAGAATTTCATCGAAATTTGTCACTATGTTGGTGACTATGCTTCAGACTACGTCCAACACCTGTCTTTTTTTCATATAACGTAAATTCTTTTTCTATGCAAGTTCTTTTTTAAATTTATGAATATTTGAGCATATAACGTAAATTCAAAAAACCCTTGATGGGAAATTTAGGTCCGCCTGTCTGGATCGTAGCCTAATCAAGCGAAGGAAATCTATAAGGAAAAGTGGACCAACACATGGGCTTTCAAACGGTCTGTAAAGAAAAGTTCGTCGCTAAACGACGGAAGTCCGTGACAGCAGAGCGGACATCCGTGGACTTTGGCGGATGTCCGTGACCACATGATGGACATCCGTGAAAATAAGCACTCACTGTTTTTGTGAACACCGTAGGCGACGAACGTCCGTGGACACATGACGGACATTCGTAAAATACGTTCAAGATTTGATGGAATAACATATTTTGTGGCGAAAATTTTCCATTTTGAATTATATTTTTTTTAGGACTTCTATTTTTAGTTTTATGTTTTTAGGGTTTTGTTAGCCTATATAAAGGCTTGTAAAAGACATTATTAAGGGAGATGATTGATTGAATGAAAAGAGAGCTTGCTTTTGTGCAAACCCTAAAAGACTTGAGATGAGTTTTCGATCGAGGGAGTGATTCCTTCAAAACCTGAGGAGTGTCGTTTCTTGTACGGGTTGATGCGAAGCCGACATACAGCGTTGGTGTGAAGCCTCGGAATCACCGGTGTGAAGTTGACAAGCCTCTCTGGAGTGAATCCGGAGATCTTCTATCTTATTCTTTTGTTAAATTTTTTTATTATCGAAGATTAAGAACCCCAATCAACCCTTCCGCGCGAGATTTACGTTATTTTAGGGTTAGCGTGCTCCCGTCTCGCATCAATTTGGTATCAAAGCAGTTCAAATCCTCGGCAAATAGATTGGTGAATCATGAGTCAAGTTCAAGTTCTCGAAGCCCTTCGCGATTTGAATGACTACATGGTTTCCATGAGAACGTTCGTGAAACGGTAGAACATTCCGATTGTGCGTCAAAAGATGGCGATGGTGGAAAACCTATGGTGTGAAGAGAGAAGTAGATCATCCGATCAACACGGGTCCATATTCAAGCATATGACACTTCTTAACAGTGTTTATTGCTAATTGTTAAGGTTGCAGCGGATAGTGGATGCATGGCGTGAGAATATCAGTACTACCATTATTAGGGCTTTTATTCACGATCTATCCGAAGACGTGTTAGATGTGATTTAAGCTTTGAGGCCGAAGGTTACAAGATTCATCCCCATAGCTGTACCCTTGAGAGGACCCCTACAGATTAAAGTTCCTATACTTGCGCCCGTGGTAGTACCTATACCGGTGAAAGATATCGAACCCACGGTGAGTCCGAATACCTCCATGCCTATGAAAGAACCAATGGAGCCCGTTGCACAAGCAGATCCTGCTATTCGTATTGATCCTGTGCTTGAGCAACATCTAGTTGAAGAGTCCACATCGGTTGATGATACCGCCGCAGATCTCGAAACTGTTGAAGAACTCGAGATCGTTGCAGCCTAAGCATCTGTGATAGGCCCTATCAAGTCTGAGATCATTGAAACATAGACATCTGTGATTGCCCCTACCGAGCGCGAGACCATTCAAAAGTTTGAGACCAATGAGGAGTAAGCCTACTTGATAATGTCTATCGATGTCGGCCAAAGTTCAAGGTTAAACTTTTTTTAAGAAGGGATTGATGAGGAATATAGGTTCGCTTGTCTGGATCGTAGCCGAATCAAGCGAAAGAAATCTACAAGGAAAACGTGGACCAACAAATGGGCTTTCAAACGGCCTGTAAAGAAACGTTTGTCGGTAAATGACGGACGTCCGTGACAGCAGAGCAGGCGTCCACGGACTCTGGCGGATGTCTGTGACCACATGATGGACATCCGTGAAAATAAGCGCTCACTGTTTTTGTGAACACCGTAGGTGACGGACGTCCGTGGACACATGACCGACATCTGTGAAATACGTTCAAGATTTGACGGAATAACGAATTTTGTGGCGAAAATTTGTCATTTTGAATTTTGTTTGTTTTAGGACTCTTCTATTTTGAGTTTTATGTTTTTAGGGTTTTGTTAGCCTATATAAAGGCTTGTAAAAGACATTATTAAGGAGATGATTGATTGAATGAAAAGAGAGCTTGCTTTTGTGCAAACCCTAGAAGACTTGCGATGGATTTTCGATTGAGGAAGTGATTCCTTCAAAACCTGAGGAGTGAGCAATCGTTTCTCGTACGACTTGGTGCAAAACCGACATATAGTCTTGGTGTGAAGCTGACAAGCCTCTTTGGAGCGAATCCGGAGATCTATCGTATTCTTCTTAAATTTTTTATTTTTATCGAAGATTAAGAACCCTAATCAACCCTTCCACGCGGGATTTACGTTATTTTAGGGTTAGTGTGCTCCCGTCCCGCGTCAACCCTTAGATAAATCAACCCCCAGATTTCCTTCTTGTGCCTCTTATTATTTTTGTATCATTTCCTACTTCGTGTGTTATGACATCTCTTCTCCACAAATATGCTGAAGAATTCCAATTGGCGTACATTTCTGTTGTACCTAATGCAAAATTTGTAGAAGTCTTGTAGTTTTGCCGTTTGCATTAATTCAGTTTCAGTTTCCAAAAAGATATCTTTGTAATATCTTGAGATTCTTTCCTAAATCTTTTGCAGGTAGCAAAAGAGGAACTGTCTCGGGAATGTGACTATGAGTTGGAGGCAACAAATCAAAAACGATTTCGTGAACTATTATCCAACATAGAAGGGTTCTACGTTCCTGTGGTGATTGATGATATTTCAAGCAGAAGAGTCTTAACAACAGAACTTGTCTCTGGTAATTTTCCTCTATTTTAGAATCGATATTTGTTATTAAGTCATGTGATGTTTCTTACTAGATTTAATTCGTGTAGCTGAAGTACAGTTGAAGATTATATCCACTCTCTTCAAGAGTGCAAAATTTTGAATATGTTTCATGCATCCATCTATATATTAATCTGACTGGCCAGTTATTCATGTGAAGTTGCTTACTGGATTTAATTCTTGTCTAGTGATAGTGCAGTTGAAGGTTATATTTAATCTTTTCAAGAGTGCAAAATTTTGAAAATGTTTCATGCATCCATCTATCAACATATCTAGCTATATATCAATCTGTCTGACCAGTTATTTGTATACACACACACATATCCAGAAGGTAGCGTGAAAATCAAATGGTGCTGCAGAGAGCACATGAGGAGCTGCCACGTTGTTGCAGTAAGGATGCACCGCCGCCCTGCTTTGACCAGATTTATTTGAAATTTGTAGTTTAAAAGTAAACTTGATGCATGCGGTGCTAGCTTGAATGTGGGAGAAATAGATAACAGATGGCGTGGGAAGTGTGGAAGCGATCCTTAAAACAACATAAAATGGGATTGAAATTGAAGACAATAATTTCATCTTGCAAGCAAAAGGATTAGCCTTCAGAGAGGAAACAAAAATTGTGAAAAAGAAAAGGAGAGGCGATGGGGCTGGAAACAGTGGAAAGATTGGATATTAAGAGAGAGAGAGAGAGAGAGAGAGAGAGAGAGAGAGGTGGCTTGGAAAGGCGGACACGGTCGAATCGGGAACCCTAGATGAGGGTGTGTCACAATCTAGTGGGCCTGTGACACATGTCGACGAGCTGAAGCATGTGGCTGGAGCTACCCCTATATTAACAAAAAATTCAATTATTTTTTACATTTTCTTTCAATTTTTTTTTTGAACTTTATATAATTTTTTATGTATTAAAAAAAAAACCAAACCAAGCCGAACCAAAACTGAAAAAACTGTAACGAATCGGTTCTGTTTTGGTTCCAATTTCTTAAAAAATCGGTTAACCAAAACCGAACCCATTCGGTTTGGATTTAGTTCAGGTTGAACTGAACCGAAAACCAAATTTTCTGGTTTCAGGTCGGTTAACCAAATCTGCATCCCTACTGTGATTATTAAATTTTGTTATTTTTTTTTTTACCTGTAATATCAACTGATTTAGACCTGTAAGTTATCATTACTGAGATTAAACGCCGAACTGTGATATCAATTTATTATTATTTACCCAATTGCTGTGATTTATTTATTTATGATTATTAAAGACTGGTGTTACTACCATACCACTTTATGTTACAGCCACCTTACTTAAACAAAGAGAAAATATGTTGATTGTTTTGAATCAGATGATTAAGATCGTGTTTTGTCCAAATCTTCCACACAATAGATCTTGAGATCATAGGCTCATCAGAAGATCCGATGTTGATTTCACATGGCATACATCCCAAAAAGTTCACATTCACTTTTTGAGATGTGTTCCATGTGGAATCAACATCTGACCGTCTGATAGTCCCATGACCTCAAGACTATTGTGTATAAGATTGAGACGAAAAATAATCTCCCATCTTCTGACTCAAAGCAGTCAACGGATTTTTTCTTTGTTTAAGTGAGGTGGCTGTAACATAAAGTGGTGTTGTGGTAACACCAGCCTTATTAAAACAGTTATATATAATTTTTTTTAATTGTTATTAAAGAATCCCTCCCCCCCCAAAACCTGGCACTACCCCAGAGCTGAAATTGACCCTAGCCTAGCCCTATGCAGGCCCTTTGAGAGTCCTACACACACTGATAGATGCCGCAAAGCCTCTCATACGAACCCTATCATATATTCCACTCCTCGTTTTATGGTCGAACCTCACTCTGTTAAAATTGTTCTTCCTCTACCACCATATTATCATCATGGGGTCCTCATCCTGGACCAAATTAAGCCATGCTTCGGATTGTCGCTTCAAGTACTTGATGGATCTGTTCACTACTTCTACAATGGCCTGCCCCATCCTTTTACTATGCCCTACTCTAGCTTAAAAAAATAATTAACAGCTAAATTAAGCTCCTAAAAGATTTATTAAATTTTCTTTCTTTCCATATTCTTATGATGGTGCACGTGGTAGCCCCTAGGAAATTGAGAGAGAAATCGGATTTATCTCCTAAAATTTTGATGAGAAAGTCAACAAAGCCTCGTATTTTTTTCTGTAGAAAACTGTAGGCACAAAAATGTGTCTTTTTCTTGAATAAATATATAGATATAGATTTGTATATACACATTATTTGTGTCTTATTTTTTTTTTGGATAAAATAAAATATAAAATGTATATATAAAAAAAGAGAGAAGATAAATAGAAACCCACGCAACCTTGGTAGTATGCCTGCCTAGGTAGTATGCATGCCTAGGTAGTAGGCAGGTAGTATGCCTGCCTAGGTAGTAGGCAGGTCGTATACCCATGGGTCAAAATCTCGGAAAATCGATACGTATCATCCAGGTCCAAAACCGATACGTACCAGACGATACATTGGTATGTATCGTCCGGTATATTGACCTTTTGTATGGGGGGCACCGGTACAAAGCCTTCAATATACCGTATCATCCAAGCCCAAAACCGATACGTATCGGATGAGATTTTGACCCTATGAGTATACCTCCTTACGTAGTATGCCTGCCTAGGTAGTATGCTTGCCTAAGTAGTTTACCAGCGTAGGTCATATACCTGCCTAGGTAGCATGCCTGCCTAAGTAGTTTACCTGCCTAGGTCATATACCTGCCTAGGTAGTTATGGCTGCCTAGGTAGTTATGAATAATTACTTGCTTAGGTAGTTATGCAGCCCTCACAACCCTTGATTTTGTGAAACTCTTGCGAAAACCGTATGATTATAACTTCTTATAACCGCTACCATAAGTATATAAATAGCAGATCCGTTCTCATTGTAAGGATTCGAAAATTGTTAGGCGAGAGCCTTGCGGAAAACGTATCCGACTTTAATTTTCTTGCAAAAGACTTTAAGGTATCTCCGCAATTCTTTCCGTTCCTTTCTTTTTATTTTAAAAGTTTACAGGAGGAATAAGTCTGGGTTGATACACTTAGGATAAGAGCTACGACCCTTACTTAAAGGTGATATACTTACGATAAGGGCTACGACCTTTACTTAAAGATGATACACTTAGGATAAGAGTTACGACTCTTACCTAAGTATGATTTAAGGTTGCAATTTGGGATTAAGAGTTATGACACGTACCCAATTTCTTGTGTACTTAGAGATAGTTAAACCATATAGGCATAACCCCCTCCCATTACTCTTGGTACCCTCAGATTGCAACTACAAATTCGATACTCGGACTCTGACACTCGAAATATTTATCTATAATGACTAATAATTATCAGCTATACCGGATTTGAATCACGCCCCGAAATTAGTTTCCCTCACGGTTTAGGTCATCACTCCCTCAAATGTAGGGTTTAGATCTCAATCTCGGGATCGAAAATTCTTTTACGATGGATCATTTAACTTTTAACCAAACGATCATAATACGAGATCGTAATGAGATCCAACGGTAGATTTATTACATATTGATCATATCTTATGATTTCGGTCAAATTCGAACGGTGAGCGCGTTGACTTTGGTCAAACGATTATAATAAGATCGTAACGAGATCCAACGATGGATTTATTACATTTTGACTAGATCTTATGATTTTGGTCAAATCTAACGGTGGACTCATTGACTTTTGGTCAAACGATCGTAATATAAGATCGTAACAAGATCCAACGGTGGATTTATTATATATTAACCAAATCTTGTGATATTGGTCAAATCCAATAGTGGACTCATTGACTTTGGTTAAACGATCATAATATGAGATCATAACGAGATCCAATGGTGGATTTATCGCATATTGATAAGAACTTGTTTTTTTTTTTTTGAAATGAGAATTTGTTATTTTGGTCGAATCTAACGGTGGATTCGTTGACTTTTGGTCAAACAATCATAATAAAAGATCGTAATAAGATCTAATGGTAAATTTACTATATATTGACTAAATCTTAGGACATTGGTCAAGTCCAATGGTAAAATCATTACAAAAAATAATCTATGATTGTCAATTCTAAGGAATTTGGCGATATTTAACTCATGATTAGATACTCTATCACTGAAAGTGATAACTAGTTACCAGGAGAATGGATTTGATATTTGAATTCATCTTTTGGACCAGAGAACAAAAATTCGTTTTAAGGTTCGTCCACGAGGTTCTTGCTCCGGCAATGACTCGTGCTTGTCGATCAGATGGAGCCGGCTTTTGGAGGAGAGGTTCTCTCATCCATCATCTCCTATTTCATATTTCTCAAATCTCCGATGAAGACAACATACTATGCATCTATCTAGTGACGGATTGAAGATGTCGAAGAAAACCTAGACTTAGAATTTAGTTTGCTTATTTCAGAGATGTAATTACTTTGTTTTTCTTTAGTAGCTTTTAATCAGAGGTATTCAATTTTGATGTAATTAACGGGGAATCGATTGCGATACTCAGAAGTGTAAAGTCCGCTATTTTCAATAAAACTTTCTCCTAACGAGGGAAAATTTGTTATGATTGATTTGTGTTAGATTTATGTTCTACACAAATTTGTTATTTACAAAAACACAAATGATTCTTTCATTCTCTCTCCTATCTTTTAGCCAAGAACCCAAGAATCAATGAAGAAATGCAGAGAATTTTGACTCTTAACTCTCCTAAAGAGTCCGTGTGAAAGAGATCATGTATCTTTTTCTCCCATATTTTCTTGCATATAAGAAACATAAAGAGAAATCTCTCCCATGGAGCCCACTTGAGGGTCCCCCTTATTCATGTAAGTGATCATGTGATCTGCACGGCTGTTTCCAGCGCTCTCACCCCTTTTCATTCTCTCTTTGTTTTTACTATGAGAGAATCATGCATAATATGCATTCTCCGAGCATTGCTGCAATAGATCAATTTTTTCCTTAAATTAGCAAGATTGATTCGGAGCTTTATTATTTGCCTCTGCGTCCATGCCGTTTCTTTCTTTCATGAACAAATTTTTTTCTCAATTCATCATTTGAAAAAAAAAAGAAAAAAGTATGACTGACTTGTTGGACATTCTGCAGGGATTCCTATTGATAAGGTGGCAGTACTAAACCAGGAGGCTCGTGATTATGTTGGGAGCAAATTGCTAGAGCTGACTCTGAAGGAATTATTTGTCTTCCGTTTCATGCAGGCAGGTTTTAACTGTTCATTTCTTTTCTGTGATTTTCTTTCTTATTTGAGGATCCCTAGGATGCATCCTCATGCCACCGTGTTGGCTTAATCTCTGTATTGGTATCGGGCATCGGTCCATCTTGGACTAATACCTATCGGCCGATACGGAGACAGTATCGGTCGATATATTTGTTTTTTGAAAAAAAGTAAAATAAAAAAACAAAAAATTGGTTGTATCGGTCAGTATCGGCTAAAACTGAGACAGTATTGGAGTGGTATCGGTTCTCAACAAATCCGAAACATATCGTATCGCCGATACGTATCGGCCGAATTTTGATACCATGCTAGAGACAAGTTCACGTGAATGATCTGGTTCTTCCCTTACACTTAATGTTATTGAAGTTTCATAATGTAGTTGTTGAAATTGCCCATTGACACTGTTTCATATGTAAAGATGTCCACTGGATCTACATCATATTACTTGAAGAGTCTTATAAGTTGTATTTCTTTTCCTGTATTAAATGAATAGGAATAAGCTAGAGATATTCTCAAAGGAGGAGTTTTTCTTCATTATCTATTTTAAATCAATTTACTTAAGTTTTTCCACATTTCTCCTTGAATTTAATCTTGTATTTCTTTCATTGTTTTTATGCTTTCTTTAAGTTTCTATATTATAAAACGAATGAGTTTAATTACCTGTTTCTTTAATGCTTTTTCCCTTCTTATGTTGGCTTCCTTGTATGATGTCTTTGACAGACTGATCCTAATTGGAGCAACTTTCTATATGATGAGAACACAAAAACAATCAATCTCATCGACTTTGGGGCAGCTCGAGATTTCCCCCAGAACTTTGTGGATGACTACTTAAGAATGGTAAGTTCTTTTCACATTACTTTCAAGCATTCTTTATGCGAGTTTGAAATTGCCATCTTCTCAATAAAATAGATATACTTATGATTCTATATTACTAGACCCTACTCTACCCACCTTGACTTTTTTTAATACTTTCTTTTCCATATTTTAATGTGAAAGTAACCTATACATTCTAAGGTTTCAAGGAGTTACCAGTTGAGTTCTATGTAACTTAATTTACCAGTTTACCCAGCGAATGGCGAACCGGTTTGCCCTCTGGTCCGGTCCTGTTCGGCTTGATGGGCAAACTCGACATTGCTTAAGTAAAATTTCGGAAAAAAACATTGCTGCCCATGGGACTCAAACAGACGACCTTATACATACTGCATATTGTTCACCTACTAGGTTACCAACTGAGCTGAAAGCTCTTTTTGTGTTAAAACTTGAGCTTTAAATTTTACAATATCTTTTCCGACTAGCTTATAAAAAATAAAATAAAATAAAATACAGCAAATTGGGTTCACATGAAAGGAACGAATTGTCTATTACGAACCCGAATTCAAATTGAGCGAATTAGCAACTAAGTAATGTTGGTTCAGTTAACAGTTCTTTTGTCAACATCCACATAAAATGGGCATGACCGCATGAGTCTGCCCAATGTCCTTTTAGGACTTAATAATAGTGAAGTTAAGAAAATAAATGCTAGGACAATTAGCATTTTAATCGAAAATGTCTTTCTTTACTTCCTAAACTCACAATTCACACTTAAACAGAAACATACCATATTCATTAGGCATCCTGCATCCTGTCCAATTTTTGTAACTATGTTCTCCCTTTCACATGTTGCATTCAATTAACCACACTGGTAAGAGCAAGCATCTATAGAAACCACCCTCTTTTGTTTGCAGTTAATCTCACCATTCCTGTGTTGATGGATTAAGCAAAAAAAATGGTTAATTTAGTTAAGTGGCACCACACGGCAATATTTCTTGTGAGTAATGATTCCATTCACGTGCACTGCCGCACTAAACAGCGAACACAAAGAATGGGCTGTCCAGAGATTAGTTTCCTGTTTGTTTGAGAGGTTGTTATCATAATCACCAAGTCGGGGTTTGGCATTAATCCGCAAGGTTAAAATTTGGCAAGTTCAAGGAAATATTTGGAGGAAAAATCGGAGAGGAATAAAAAAAAAGGATTTAAAAGTGTTAATTTTTTTTAAGAAATATTAAAAATCACTATTTATTGAAGAATTATTTGCGATGTTTTAAAAACAAACAATTTTTTGAAAAATTCGGGATTAATTTGTGGAACCTTAAATACGCAAATTTTGTAACCATGTTTGTTAGAAATTGCTTACTTCAAGATACTCGCTAAGTCTATCGCAAATGCTAACAACATCTGATCATGGTTTGGCTTATTTAAACCTACTGTGTAAGGGTAGCCTAACATATACCATACCTCAACTAGCATTTATTTCCATAATGCTGCTATTAATAGACTCTTTTATCTGTCAATAGGTGCTGGCATGTGCAAATTGTGATAGAGATGCAGTGATTGAAATGTCGCGAAGGCTCGGATTCCTCACAGGAATGGAGTCAGAAATAATGCTAGACGCCCATGTCCAGGCTGGTTTTATTGTCGGATTACCATTCTCGAAAGCGGGTGGGTACGATTTCCGTTCATCAAACATCACGCACAGCATCTCTAACCTTGGGGCGACAATGCTAAAGCACCGGCTAACTCCGCCTCCTGATGAGGCTTACAGCCTTCATCGGAAACTCTCAGGGGCATTCTTGGCTTGCATCAAGCTCGGAGCTGTTGTTCCGTGTAGAGAACTGTTGCTTCAGGTTTATGAGCAGTACCATTTCAGCGGTGATAGTGTTGAGATTTTGTCTAGCTCGATGTCATGATTTTTTTTTCTTATAGTTGACTAAATGATTTATTTAGCTATTAGATTTGGGTTCCATTTTGTGACCCAATTTCTATAATAATAATTTCAAAATGAGAGCTGGATGGTGGCATTGTAGAGCTTGTTACTCTGAGATGAAAGGCTGATTTCATTTGTTCTAAGAATTTTATATCCCTTGGTCTCTTAGACTGCTTTTGGCATAACTCTCAGTTCCCCTCCTCTCTGCCCACTTCTTGCATAGCAGATTTTATTTTCTCTGATAGGGAGTTAGCAGAAAGAAGGTAGGGAGTTAGCAAAAAGAAAGCAGGGAATTAACAAAGAGAATGGGAACCTGCTAATGCAGGTGAACTCTGCTCTTGCAAGGGCTAGAAGAAAGCTATGCTAAACACAACCTTAAAGTTTTATATTCAAATGGTCTCTTAACTATATTTTGGGAAAAGCCGTGAGGTTTGGCATTTGTAAATAACAATTTTAATTAATTACTGGAAGGGGAGGACGGAATCTGATATGGCTCTCAAAACATCGTAAAAAGTGATGCCTCCGGACAATGAATTCATCACAAATTTTGACTGCCCATATCTTTTGACCTTTGAAATTAATGATACAAAAGTTCCAAAAAAAAATGGTCATTTTATGTTATATGTGATGAACCTTAGACAATGTGATGTAACTTGCAAACATGTGCCAATAACACTAAGAGGATGAAAATGCACAATCAGGTAGCGTGAAATATGAAAATATACAATCTGAGTGCTAGATCATGTGGCGGTGAACGCTAGTTGTGCATCCTCCAATGGTTCACCATATCTCATAGCGTATTACAAAATGAAAAATATCCGAGTTTTTACCCTTCATTTTACGATTCAAAGTTGTTGAATTTTTTCAAAAAATGTTCTCACTAAATATTTTAATCTTTTATTAAAAAATCAAGAGCTATCCTTTTTAATTTTGGGTATGGCTATTCTCAGTTTGGGGATATGTGCTACGTGGAATCAACATCTAGCCCTTTGATAGGTGCACCATGAACTTAAGATCTGCTGTGGGAAAGATTGGAACAAAAAACAATCTCCATCATCTTATTCAAATTAGTTAATGATTTTCTTCGGTGAAAAAATTGTGTGATACTTTCACCGCAAATGGGTGAGAATAGCCATACCCTTTTGTTTTAATTATTATTAGTAGTTTGGATGGTCATTAATCAACTTTCTGACATACACCCAATTAGTTGAGTATAACATCTTAATATCTTTTTTTATTTATTATCGGTGACATCTCAACAAATTAGCATCTTTCGCTATGCTCAATTTTTTAGTTACATCCCACTCTCTAGATGTATGAAATAATGGTTCTTAACATATATTTAAACGTCATTTAGTATTTAAATGATATTACACCATTAATATTAGATTTTTTTATCTCCCACTACTTAATTGTTATACCAAGTGACACTATCATTCATTGCAATATATTTCCAAAGAAACATGCATATAATTAGCCATGAACTATGGGATTGAGGAACTTTAATATCATTCGTTACAATTAAAAACAATGATTGATATTATAGTTCACGGATCAGTTGATTTAAATCCCCCTAAAACACTATTCCATGATCTATCACTTCTTCGACGGTAGGGATCACCCACATTCGACAGTAGGGAATAAAACCATTTAACCATCTAAATCATGTTTAAATAAGGAGTATTGAAAAAAATGATCGAAAGATGACAACAAAAATAAAGGAGATGAAATCAATGATAGAATTTAGAGACACGTTAAGATAAATGCTTTTTTTAAACGTTATTTGCCTCCTTATAGTTAGAATCGCAGTGACAAAAGAGGAGAATAACAAACATGTTCCTCAGATACAACCAAGTCTATACCTCTGTAATTTTTTTTGTGTTTGCACTTACAAAAGAAAATTTTGAATACTAAGTAATATGCTCAAAAAAGAATGAAAGAAATTTTTATTTTTTTATATTTTTTTCTTGTCTTTTAAATTGAAATCTTATCTCTAATTATAGAGAAAATTCTGAATCATTATATCTTTTAAGAATAAATAGATTTCACTTATGTTTTTTTTATAGAGTTGTGCTTTTTTTTTTTTGAATGATAATTGTACCTTTTAAAATAATGATAAAATAATAAATTGATTTCACTTGTGTCTTTTTAGAGATTGTTATACGAAAGGAGAGCCATATGGGACCCCATTTTCAAGAACTAAAGAAAAAGTGTGCCAAGGAGGGTATAGAGTTGACCAGTTGACAACCTATTTAAATCGGGAATTGTAATATCCCTGATATTTTCGGTATATTTTCGTTTACCTCGGTAAGCGTGTCCGGAAAATACTGCAGAATATTTTTGGACTTTTGGTAAGCTAAGGCTATGGTAAGACTAATGGCCAAAGGAGTTGGTCTCGAGAGGTGTGCAAGTCATGAAATCGATAACTTATACTATTGGGTTGGTGTTGGTGGTTAACACCAGATATGTTCTCAACTTAAGTGGATAAGTTACAAATACAAAAAAATCTAGATATTATAGTTGCTTAGGTTTGGTTATAAGAGAGAGAGAGTGCAAGAGAAGATTAACTCTCCCACTCTCTTTGGAATTGAAGCTTCTAAAGACCTTGCTCGTTTGATCCTAGATCTAGAGAGATTGAGACCTCCTCTTCACATCTCAACCATTGATTAGCTTTGAAATTGTCTTAGGATCAGTTTGATATATTGAAAGAGAAGAGTGATGTGGAGAGTGAGAAAAATCTGTGTGATCTAATGGCTGTGGTCGTTTCTTTATGATGGACTGAAGTGAAAATTTGAACCATGGAACTTGGAGCTTGGAGCTTGGAATCAACGGTTTAAACTACAAGAGGTAGGTCGATGAAACCTCCTTGTGTTATTTTGTTTATGTTTTGTTTAGAATTAAAGAAGACATGGCTGTGGTTCAATCTAAAATCATGGCACAGATGATGTACGATTTTCTCATTTTGGGACTGTTTAGAAAACTGTGTGATCGATGGTCGTGGGTTCAATCTAAATCGGCCATGCATCGATGTGCGATTTTTCCCATTTTGGACCGCTTTAGAAAATCTGTATGATCGATGGCGTGGGTTCAATGTAAAATTTGATGGCCATGCATCGATGTGCGATTTTTTCCATTTTTGGGAATTTTAGAAAATCTGTGATCGATGGCCGGGTTCAATCTAAAATCGATGGCCATGCATCGATGCGATTTTTCCATTTTGGGATCATTTAGAAAATCTGTGTGATCGATGGTCGTGGTTCAATGTAAAATCTGGCGGCCATGCATGATGCGATTTTTCCCATTTTTGGACGATGTGCGCTTTTGAATTCAAGGGTCGAAATTGAATTGACCATCGAATTTCGATTTGACCCACAAATTTCGTCATTCTGCTTTTTGACATTGTAAAATTTTATTGGATTTTTAATCAAGTTTTAGTTTGATTTTTTGTCTTATATTAACAAAAATGTTAATATATGTAGGTTTTATTTGTTGGGAGTCCTTGGTGAGGAATTTGTTTATCGTGATTTTGAAGCTCTTTGTTAAGGTAGAACCTACACATTATTTGTATTCTATTATAAGTAGGAATTTGTTTTGACTATTTCGCTTGAGAAGCATGTATTTGAAATCTGTATGGACATCGGAACCTCGGCATGGATACTTTGCTAAAATTAAGAACTTTGTAATTGAACCTCGTAACCTCGCTAATCTTTTGAATCGGACCTTTGAATCGAACTTTGAAAAAATCGATATGATATGAATAATAAGCCTTGATATGTGTTAACAATTGCATTTGATTTGAGGTACGCCGTAACGATGCCCTAGATTCTACCAACCGTGTTGATAACTTTAGCAAGTTTCCCTCATCACAGGGCTTGTTGCATTCGTAAAAAAGGTTCATGAACGGCATTTATGGTCGATAGGGTCTTCCCATCGGTATACACTTTGCTCTCATGCTATAGGAATTTGAGAGATATAATTAAGTTATAAATTTACGACAAGAAGCATACTAATTCGGAAGATTTTCAACACATCGATTTATGTATTCGGTTTTAACTCAAGATTAGAACTGGGATTTGCTTTAAAGCATCATTTGAAAACTATATTTGATCCGAATTTTGTCTTTGAAAACCTTTACTTATAATGAAATACAAATAGATTTGTTTTTCTTTGTTAGCTCACCTCGACTATACGCCACAAAAGTCTTTGAGACTGATTTGAGATCTGAGAATTTGGAGGATTCTGATTATATTCCTGAGGAGGAATTAGATTTGCCTGCTGAGGAGTTCTTCCCTTGACCTTTAGATCCTGTATTTTGGTATTTTGTCTGAATATTGTTTTGAATATTGGGCCCTAGGCCTTATTTTGTTCTTTTTGATATCACTTGAGGAACCATCATCGTGAACCATTAGTTTAGGTGTTGGATTGGCCATCACCGGTGGTTCCTTTTGGTTCCTCATCGTGATAGATTTGTTATTACAAGCTTTTGAATTATGAATTATCTCTTCTTTGCCTCTGTTTTAGATCATTGTTATGTGCCGGCCTCTGTTTGAATACGGCTTATTGAGAAATCAATAAGTTGATGAGTCGGCCTTTCCTATACCGTAAGGATTGGAAAAGTCGGGTCATCACAGGAATAGACTGTCACGTACATCTATGGAAGCGAAAGTCGTGGAAGGCATAATTCCTTTGGATCAGACCCTATATATTTAAATGAGATGGAACAGTGGGCAAGGATACAAAAAATTTAGTGAGAGAGAGGAGACGATGGTGGAGAAATGTGGTCTCATACACCCTTTCTTCTCAATTCTCTTCCTTCACTTGCTCGCTATTTTCTTCTTCACCAGAGGTTTTCTCCTTACCAGAACCGAGCTCTCCTCTTTCAGCACCTGCTCCGATCTCTCTCTCTCTCCTTGCCTTCCTCATTCTTCTGATGATCCCCTCACGTCCGAAAGCTATCCAAAAATCGACGGTGATCGAGATAGCGATCGCGGTTGTTGGACTAAGCCTGCTGTAGATCGTCTCGTAATCATAGTTCTCGATGCCTTGAGGTAAATTTTAGTTAATCAAATTGGTAGATGGGTGTGTGGAGTAACGAGAATAGGATAAAATTAGGAACAGAGTATATGAGACAAAATTTGAGCTTGAGGTGGTTTAGATATGTTTAACCAAGGCACCAAGTAGGAGAAGAGGAAGACCTGTAAAGATATGGAGGGAAGCCGTGAGAAGGGATATAAAGGATTGCAAAGTTATAGGGAGCTGAGCCCTCATAAATGGATGGGATAAGGATGTGATGATGATGATGATGAAAATGATAAATTTCTTATCTTTTCTGTTTTTCCCCTCTTTTTTTTTTTCTTGTGATTCCTCAATTTTGGAACCATTTGGATCTCAATCGCTTTTTCTTTGTTTAAATTTTAAAATGACGATGCAACTTAGATTAATTTAGTGAATATTATTTTGCTTTTTCGTATCTTTGCTGTTACATTCTCATTGCCTTTTTTTTCTATAAAATTTTTTTCCTTTTGCTACCATTATAATACTATATCTCTTAATTTTATCGGAATTTCAATAACCTTAGCTACTTAGTTTTTGTTTTTATTGTTTGGCGTAAATAAATAATTTAAATATCTTAAATTTGGAATCCTTTTACTCTATATAATCATGGGTTCGTGAAATGATAAATTTCTAGACTTCTCTGTTTTACTATTCTTTTTGTCATTTCTCAACTTTCAAACCATTTGAAAGTGATCGCTTTTTCTTTCATTAAATTTTAGAATGATGATGCATTGTAGATTAATTTAGTGAATTATTTCGCTTTTTCTTTCATTAAATTTTAGAATGATGATGCTTTGTAGATTAATTTAGTGAATTTTATTTCGTTTTTTCATACATTTGCTGTTATATTCTCATTGGCTTTTATTTATTTCCTTGTGCTACCATTATAATACCATGTCTCTTAATTTCAAGGAATTTTCATGAACTTTAGCAAGTTTTTTTTTTGGGCAAGAATAAATAACTAAAATATCTTCAATCTTGGAATAAATAACCGAAATGGTTTGAGTTTCAATTAATATGGCACAAATATCAGCACAAGCATGTGTTCGTGAAATGGCTAGATTTTTATAGGTTATTTAGATCATTTTGATATAAAAAATAACTAAAATGGTTTGAGTTTCAATTAATATGGCACAAAAATTATCAGCATGTTGACGCCTTTTCAAAAGAGGATACCTTCAAATTTTATTGCTAAATATTTTTTAATACATTTTTTTTTTCACTGAAGTTTAAATTTATGTCAAGGAGCTTAATAGTTTAGACTTTAAGAGTATGCTCTAGGTTAGCTATTTGTATACTTCAATTTCTGGTTTGCTGGTGAAATACCATTTTATGCTGATTCTATATTCAAGATTTAATCTCCCTATTCTTTGTGTTGCAGGTTTGATTTTGTTGCACCCAGTACTTTTTTTGAAGGTTAGCATTTTCTGTATCCTTCTGCTTTCTGAATAAGGATATAATGATGCTTTGTATTATATATATGTGTTTGTGTGATTATATATATACACTGTTGCTATCCTTCAAAGAAGATGCATATACACACACACACACACACACACACACACACACACACACTGTTGCTATCCTTCAAAGAAGATGCAGTTGATTACCTAAAAAACACCTTATAGGGTTGGTGATCTTCCTCATATTTTCCTCCAGAGTCTAAGCCATGGATGGACAAGTTGAAAGTTCTTCAAAGTCTGGCTTCTGGGAATGAATCATCTGCTAGAATTTTCAAGGCAATTGCAGATCCACCTACAACCAGTTTGCAACGTCTGAAGGTGCATATGTTCTCGTTCTTTCTTGTTGTTGTTCTCTGTGATATATATATTGTTTTGAACTCAAGACCTCAAGCCTAACCTCCTAGTTGTTTACTGTTGGGCTACTTAATTCGACGGGTCTGTACCATGGCAGGGTACCATTCTACCACTAGACCACTGGTATCGGTGTTTTCTTCATTCCGGAAAAAATCACGGGCATGGGAATTATAATAGCTAATTAAGGGTTGTCTATGGGGTTTGAACCCTAGACCTCAACTCAAAGAAGTGAGCCCCCTACCATTGCCCAACTCACTTGATTTTTAAATTATCAACCTTCCATTGGGCTACGAGTGAGACTTACAAAAGCTTCTCATTAAAAAAAACACTTATATATATATATATATATATATATATATATATATATATATATATATATATATATATATATTTCATTAAATTCCCGTGTTTTTTTACATCTATCCCTAAAATAGGTCCATTGTACCTTATTTAAAAACTTTCCTATTTTTGCTCCCTCTAAAACATGATTCTCACACCTCTTCTATTTATGATAGGGTCCTATTTTCTCTCATTAAAATAAAACTCATCTAACCTCTTCATAATAAGATTTGAAGGCCACACCGTTACATAAAAATTATCTAACCTACTTTCTCTCAAGCCTCCTTTCTTTGAATTTGCAATCTCCCTTATCTAAGGGCCAGATTTGGCTTGATCAGCTTGGTAAAGTTTTCAAGAAACGGCAATAAAAGGAGTTGAGATTTTGAACCGGATCAGCCCCACCCAACCTGACCCCACTTTTAGGTAGAGAATATACTTTGAGTTGTCGGGTCAAGTCAGCCATGAGCCCATGACGGATGTACTTAAGGGTTAGATTGAGTGGAGAGGTTAGAGGGTCTAAAAGACTAATCAAGGGGGCTGCTACTAGCCCTATCCCCCCTTAAGTAAAACTGAAAACCATTGGCTGCTTTATATTGGACCATGGGGATCCTTTTTACTGATGTACCCACTTTCTCGAGTTGTATATGTTAAAATCATTTGACTGTTTTGAATCAGATGATAGCGATCTTTTTTCACCCCAATATTTTACACAATGGATCTTGAGACCATGGGCTTACCATCAGACGGTCGGCATTTTTTTTCCAGATTTGTGCCACATGAAATGAAACACTAACCTTCTGATGGTACACCCATGGTCTCAAAGACTCGTTGTGTGAAAGATTGAGGTGAGAAACAATATCCATCATCTGAGTCATGTCCAATAATTGTCAAGGATCAACAAATCCTATGGAAAAGTTTAAGGGCCATCATCAAAAGATCTGATGTGGTAAAGATTGGTTTAATCACTTTTTTGGGATCGTGCCACATGAAATAAGAAAATTGACCGTACTAGAAAGCAGTATTTGCAACTGAAGATTCAGTCTTCGCAGCCTAAGATTTTCACACACTAAAATCATTGGCTGCCATGAATCAGGAGATGGAGATCGCTTTTCATTCCAATCTTCCAACAATAGAGATTGAGTTCATGGCCCACCTTTCAAACAGTGAAGTGTTGATTTTATGTGGCACACCTTGCCAAACGTGACAATGATCATGGGCTTACATCAAATATGTTTCTTTGAGCACTTTTTCAAGATGTGTGCCATGTGAAATCAAAATTTGACCTTTAGATTGTATGCCCACTATCTCAAGATCCACTTTTGTAGAAGATTGGAGAGAAAAACTGTTTTCCATCGTCTGATTTAAAGCAGTCTACGGTTAAGCACATGAAACTCGAGTTGAGAAGAAGAATCTTGGGTTAAAACAAAGGCACCAGTAAATTAGATGTACATGCTTATACTGGATAGGGGTGTTTGCATCTAAAGATTCAGTCTTTGCAGCCTAAGATTTGACATGCTAAAACCATTAGCTGCCCTGAATTGGGAGATGGTGATCGATTTCGTCCCAATCTTCCACACAATAAATCTTGAGTTCATGGCCCACCTTTTAGACAATCAACTGTTGATTTCACGTGGAACTCATCCCAAACTTGACAATGATCATGGGCATGCATCAAATATGTTTCTTAGAGCACTTTTTCGAGATGCCTGCCATGTGAAATCAAAATTTAGCCTTTAGATGGTATGCCCATGATCTCAAGATCCACTTTTATATGAGATTGGAGAGAAAAACTGGTCTCCATCGTCTGATTCAAAGCAATCTATGGTTTTAGCACGTGAAATTCGGTTTGAGAAGAAGAATCTTGGGTCAAAACGAAGGCACCGGTAAATTAGATGTACATGTTTATACTGGATAGCGGTATTTTCAACTAAAGATTCAATATTCGCAGCCTAAGATTTTCACATGCTAAAACCATTGGCCGCCAGGAATAGGGAGATGGAGATCGATTTTCGTTCCAATCTTCCATACAATAGAGCTTGATTTCATGGCCCACCTTTCAGACAGTCAAGTGTTGATTTCATGTGGCACACATCCCCAAATGTGTTAATGTGCGCAGGTGTACATGAAATATGTTTCTTAGAGCACTTTTTCAAGATGTGTTCCATGTGAAATGAAAATGTGGCCTTTAGATGGTATACCCGCTATCTCGTGATCCACGTTTGCAGAAGATTGGAGAGAGAATGATCTCCATCGTCTGATTCAAAGAAGTCTAAGGTTTAAGCACAAGAAACTCGGGTGGAGAAGAAGAATCTTGAGTTAAAACAAAGGCACCAATCTCAGTATTACATTTAACATGTACCATTTAATAAGCATGTGTTGTCCCAATGATCTGCACAAAAAAAGAGATAATTTAGTATACACGTGCGGTGCATGTGCATTTATACTAGTGTGTGTGTGTATATATATATATATATAATTACTAACAATTATTAATATTATAAGAAGGCAAAGCAAGATTAGACAAACCATTACTACACGTTCTGGTTATTTTAGAACATGTTATATGATAATTCTACAATTTAAAATGCTTTTGTGCTAGTTATCATTTTTAATCATGCGAAACTTCTGTACTTTTTCTGAAATTTGCAGCTCTTCCTGAGATATTTCTGCATCTGACTTTGATTTCACGAAGAGCTTACTCAGCCAACATCGTGTTCCCAAATTTTCTATTCTGGCCTGCAGAAATTGCAACAATATCATGCAATGGATCTCTAAGGAAAGGGTGAAGGTAGCCTGGTACTAAGGACCAGGTAACGTACTTGGTCCCACACTAATTTGCACCAGCATGGCACACATGCACCAATCACAAGATCAGATACCACGGATAGCAGCGGCTCGATGATCACAATTATTTTGTGAAAGGAAATTATAATAATAAAAATATAAAATCATGCCGTCAAAAGAGTCAATTGCACCTACAATGAATGGTAAAATCACATTTGGTTTTACCATTCATTTCTCACCATGGTTGATGCCATTGACTGTGCAGTTTTTTATGTTTATATTTTATTTTTATTTTTCACAAAGTAGTTATGATCATCAAATCGCTCCTATCCATTACACCCGATCATGAGATTGGGTGCCACGTGGCTGCAAATTAGTGTGGAATCAGGTAAGTTACCTGGTCCATGGTACCAGGACCTTTACCCATAAGGAAACTGTTCGTATACTATTCTGGTTTGATTTAGACATGGTATAACCATCTACAAGAATTAAATTTCCTTGGTTCCCTTTTGGCCTGCAATATTGGGCATAGTATGCATGCATCTTTATATAAGAGGCACATTCTGTTGCATCTTCAATGAGGGGAGGGGACTGGTTATATGCTGGGCTTGAATTAGGTTGTGTCTGAATCCGGTTGTTTAATTTATTTTTTTGGCCTGATATTGTAAATAATATGAAAGTTTCTTACTCTTTTCTGGTGAGGCTTTGACAACTGTGTCTGAATCTGGATGATTCCCTTTTTTCTGAAGTTTGAACACTTTTATTTCATGTTAAGATACATTTGGTCTTCGAGATTATGTTAATTTTGGTAATTATTATTTATGGAGATTTGACAGGCAATGAATATACTTTATTCTGATAGAACTTTAGCATGCATGGCAAGTTGAATTGTATTTTAGACATTCATTTTTTTTGGAAACAGTCCTTGCTAAATAAAAAAGCAATTCTAATAGCCAATTTTTAGTTTTCATCTTAAGATGATATAGATATAATTGCACTGCATTGGATAACTAAACCAATGCTTGAACCGATTTCTTGTTTACCATAATATGTTACAAAATTTATTCCTAGAATGAATAGATAGTATCTATCTCCCTTGTCAGGGCACTTGTAGAAAATGCCATACATATTTTATTGCTTTTATGCACCTTTGTTCTAGTGTGTATGAATCAGGATTGAATTTTCGCATCCAATTTTGTGACCAACGTGTATTAGTTGCTAAAGTTGGAATTTTTTGCTAAAAGTAGTGCCTCTGCTGGAATTGTTTTAGGGTTTGACTACTGGTGGACTTCCAACATTTATTGATGTGGGCAATAGCTTTGGAGCTCCAGCAATCACTGAGGATAATTTGATATATCAGGTTTTATATATGATCCTTCTTTGCTGTAGTTTATTTTGTTTGCATGCCATGTGATGTATTGGTTACTAGATTCTACATTTCAACATTATCATTTTCATAGTACTGTTTTCATCTTATATTGATACTGGGTTTCTGTTATTGAGTTTTACAGTTGGTTTCAAATGGGAAGCAAGTGTTGATGATGGGAGACGATACCTGGTTGCAGTTGTTTCCTGATCATTTTTCAAAATCTTATCCCTTTCCTTCCTTTATTGTTAAAGATCTTCATACTGTATGTTTTTGTTTTTTATCTCTTCAAGTTTGTATTTTTCCATGGATTGAGGGAACATCATACCGTTTTCTTTTTTTGGTGTTTTGTTCTCTTTCTCTGCCTTTGATAGTTATGAGATTTTCTGGCAGGTAGATAATGGTGTTATTGATCACTTGGTTCCATCTTTGTATCGGGAAGACTGGGATGTTCTTATTGCACATTTCCTCGGCATGGTATTGTTCACATATTTTTATCTGCCAAGTTTTGAATGTCTTAGATTAATTTATTTGATTAGAATAAAAAGTTTCTGATAAATTTTGTGTTAATTGTGTTCGACATTTTTCGTTGGTTTTATACTAAAATATGGGATCTTTTTATCTTCGAAGTTGATAAAAATCAAATTAAAAGTAACTTAAGTGATTCAAGGAATTTAATATGTTCTTAAACGATATCTAAGATGAATAAGTTCACTATTCGGCGATGAAGCTCCTAGCCATTTCCTACACTCCAATGATGGCCTGTTTCTTGGTGAAGAAATTTTCCTCCATAAATATTGGATAGGTTTGAATCTTTCCCGTACTTTCTCTTGAGCTCCTCCTTTTGACTTTGTCTCAAAACCCCATCCTCGAACAAGTAAATTTATTATAAAGTCATTAATAAGAATATCAAACAATGCTTTAAAGGAAATACAAACAGGTACAAAATTTCCCACTCTTTTTGGGCAAGTGGAGCCCCACTAGCCCAATAAAAATAGCAAGAGATATCAGGAGATACAGCATATAGATATGTACTTGTGGTGTAAGTAGTGTTAATGGTATTTATGTCATAATAATTGGTGTGTGTATATTGTAAGGGTTTTTATGTCTGTTGCATTAATATAAAGGGTAGTAGGGACTTAAACCTTAAATCATTTCGGCTAATCTCTCTCTCTCTCTCTCTCTCTCTCTCTCTCTCTCTTTCTTCTTCCTTCAACCTAATCATAACTCTACCAATCTAACGCTAGTATTATAGTCATTAATCACCGAAGTCAAGTTGGTAGCAGAGCAAGCATATGGGATTTCTCTATTGTTGACGTCATCCAAGACTGTATTGATGTGATGCGGGACAAACGCTAAAACCCTAGTGATGCGAATTTGGGATCAACTTGAGATTCAATTGAATAGCGGAAATATTCAAAAACAACCAACACATAAAATTAATTTAATGAAATCAATAAAACAATTAAATTAATTTATTTTAGCGTTCGCATGCATAAAGATTCCCGATCTAGAAAAACGGCTCCGATGAGGGAACTCGAGTTTCGTTCTAGTTTAGGACACCAAGCGATAATTCAATATCATCTCTTGACTCCTCGGGATCTTAGGAATAATTCAACAAAAAGGAGAAAATCAAAAGATACCAAGAAATAGGGTTTTGGAATTTTGATTTTATCAACGGAAATAAAGGAAGATATTACCTGACAATAATTCTAGAAAAGATAGAAATAAAAGGATAGAGTTTCAAGGCTTCCCACCAAGGCCTGTATGTTGGTTTCGCACCAAGTCGTACGAGAAACGATTGCTCATTCCTTAGATTTGAAGGATTCACTCTCTCGGTTATAAACTCTTCACAAGCCTTCTAGGGTTTGCACAAAGCAAACTCTCTTTTCATTCAATAATCAATCATCTATAATAATGTTTTTACGAGTCTTTATATAGGCTAAGAAAACCCTAATATAAAATTAGAAGACTCCTAAAATAATAAAGTTTTCATAAAACAATAGAAATTCTCGAAAATCAGTCAATCGGCGAACCTGTTTCACGGACGTCTGTCAATGGGTCACAGACGTCTGTAGCCTAAACCAGTGAGTGCTCCTATCCACAGACTTCCGTCATAAGCTGATGACGTTGCTTCTTTTTTTCTTCTTTCTCTCTTGTTTTCTATTTGTGCTTCCCATCGCTTTGTCTTATGGGATGTCCTCATCAATACTCCCCGGGTGGGAAAACTCATCTCCAATGAGTTGCGAAATCCACGGATGCCATGCATCGGAAGCTCAACTCTTGGCTTACCTTTCCATGCTGAGATACTCATGATGTTTACCTGCATTGGTATTGAAGCTTGGAAAGTTTATAACCTCCTCATTCGTCATTTTCTCATATTGCACAGGTAAGACACGAGATATAAACTGGGTAAGTGGGTGGGGTTCGATTGGTTGCTCAATAAGGAAGGGATCAACGGGTGTGGTTGTTGGATCTATAATAGGCGTAAGATCCGTTACTACAACTACTGGATAGTCGACCTTGTCTAGAGGAAGATCTAGATCTCTATCATTACCCCTTTTCGAGATCAGAAAAATTCCATATGCTCGAGACTATCAGGAATTAATATAAAACTGTTAGTATCAAATTCATTAAACATATTCAATGTGTCAGTACGATCAGACATATTTCCAATGTTCAATAAATTCTGATTGTTAATCCCATGCAAGTTAGAATGATGCTATGCTCCTACCAACTCTAAGGACTCATTTGGTACGAGAACACTACCAACACCGTCCTCGGTAATAGGAACCTTCCAAAGACAACCTACGAGTTTCATGGTAGTTTCATTTTCCCCGTCACTGGACGTTTCAGCGGGTTCATAAACTTCTTCGTCCAACTCATTGTTCTCTTTCTCGATATCCTGCTGGATAATCAAGGTTTGAGATTTGCTGGGGCAATGAGTCGCAAAGTGGCCAAAGCCTTGGCACTTATAACATTATTGGGGTGTGCGCCTAGAATTATCGATCAGTGTTGCTTTGCCCTTGTTAATCTGAGCACTTACGGGTTTTGATGATTGATCATGGGCATTGTTCACCTTTTCAGTAGGGCTAAATCGAAATTCGGGTTTGGACGAATTAAATTGCCTATCGGTTGTGGTGTTGAGATACCTCTCCAACTCTTGCACCCGCACCCTAGCATAACATTCTTATAAACTCTCATCAGCATGAGGGATGAGTTCCTTTCGTAACTCAGGACGTAGACCAGTGCGAAACCTAGATAAGGTGACGTGTGGACTCTCATAAGCGTTAATCCGATATACATACTCCTCAAACTTGTTGATATAATCATCAACCGACATGCTTCCCTATTTTAACCCATGCCATTCCATGAGTCGCTGGTTGTAGGACATGGGGACATATTTATTAGGAAGCTTTTCTTTCATGTTCGCCCATGTGGCAATGGATTCGCGCTCGAGAGCTTCTCGACGTCCTTTCACACTCGTTCAATAAAATTTTACTTGCCCCTACAAGATTCATTTTGGCAAATCGCCCTTTTCGCTCATCCGTCATTTCATACCAATTGAAATAATGATCCATGGCGACTACCCAATCTATAAAGATTTTTGGATCCATCTTTCCTTTGAAAGTGGGAGTGTCAACCTTGACTACCTTTGTGGCTCTCTCATCCGGGTCGGGACAATTCTCACGCCTAGGAGGACCCCTCCTTCTCTCATCAAGATTAACCCTATGATAATCACCATGAGTCGATCTAGACAATTCTTGGAGTTGTGCCGCTAATTCCGCTTGTTAGGCTTGCTGGTCTTGCAATTGGCCTTTTATGGCAGCCATTTGGGTATTAAAGCTTTCCATGAAAGCGGCTAACTATTCCGGACTCATCGTGACACCAAGAAAACCTTACACTTATATGCAATGAAAACCTAAAACTTAATATGGGTAATCCTATATGGTTAATCCTAAACTAGACACTGTTCTCTGATACCAAAACTAATGCGGGACAAACGCTAAAACCCTAGTGATGCGAATTTGGGATCAACTTTAGATGGAATTGAATAACGAAAATATTCAAAAACACCCAACACATAAAATTAATTTAATAGATTAATTCATTTTAGTGCTCGCATGCATGAAGATTCCCGATTTTGAAAAATAGCTCCGATGAGGGAACTTGAGTTTCATTCTAGTTTCGGACGCCAAGTGAAAATTACAATATCGTCTCTTGACTCCTCGGGATCTTAGGAATGGTTCAACAAAAAGGAGAAAATCAAAAGATGCCAAAATACATGGTTTTGGAATTTTTATTTTATTAACGGAAATAAAGGAAGATATTACATGACAATAATTATAGCAAAGACAGAAATAAAAGGATAGAGTTCCAAGGCTTCCCACCAAGGCTGTACGTCGGCTTCGCACCAAGTCATACGAGAAACGATTGCTTACTCCTCATGTTTAAAGGATTCACTCTCTCGAGTGAAACTCTTCACAAGCCTTCTAGGGTTTGCACAAAAGGAAACTCTCTTTTCATTTAATAATCAATCACCTATAATAATGTTTTTACAAGCCTTTATATAGGCTAAGAAAACCTAATACGAAATTAGACGACTCCTAAACTAATAAAAGACTAAAAAGACAAGTTTTCGTAAAAAAAAAAAGAAATTCTCGAGAATCCGTCAATTGGCCGACCCGTCTCACGGACGTCCGTCTCCTAAACCTGTGAGTGTGTTGACTCGAAAATTTTGGAATTGGGAACTCTTTCTTCTTCTATTTAGTCTTAAAAAATCAGATAGAATAAATTAATAGAAGGAATTAGGAAAAGAGACTATTTATAGTTTCTTTTTTAACAAATCCTACTCTAAATAGGATTTAAAGTCTTAAGCTATGTCAGACACCTAGGTGGCTAGAAAAATACTTATCCACCTAGGTGGATAGAAAAATACTTATCCACCTAGGTGGATAAAAAATATACCTAGCCACCTAGCTGGCTAGAAAAAATATTTATCCACCTAGGTGGATAGAAAATATATCTAGCCACCTAGCTGGCTAGAAAAATACTTATCTACCTAAGTGGATAAAAAATACTTATCCACCTAGGTGGATAGAAAATATACCTAGCCACTTAGCTGGCTAGAAAAATACTTATCTATTTAGGTGGGTAGAAAATATACGTAGTCACCTAGGTGAATTGAAAAATACTTATCCACTTAGGTGGATAGAAAATATACCTAGCCACCTAGTTGGCTAGAAAAAAATACTTATCCACCTAGGTGGATAGAAAAATACTTATCCACGTAGGTGGCTAGAAAATATACGTAGCCACCTAGGTCATAGAAAAATACTTATCCACCTAGGTGGCTAGAAAAATATACTTATCCACCTAGGTGGACAGAAAAATACTTATCCACCTAGGTGGCTAGAAAAATATACTTAGCCACCTAGCTGGCTAGGAAAATACTCATCCACCTAGGTGGATAGAAAAATGCTTATCCACCTAGGTGGCTAGAAAATATACCTAGCCACCTAGCTGGCTAGAAAAATACTTATCCACCTAGGTGGATATAAAAATACTTATCCACCTAGGTGGCTAGAAAAATATGCTTAGCCACCTAGCTGGCTAGAAAAATACTCATCCACGTAGGTGGATAGAAAAATACTTATTCACCTAGGTGGATAGAAAATATACCTAGCCACCTAGCTGGCTAGAAAAAATAATTATCCACCTAGATGGCTAGAAAAATATTTATCCACCTAGGTGGATAGAAAATATACCTAGCCACCTAGCTGGCTAGAAAAATACTTATCCACCTAGGTGGATAGAAAAATACTTATCCACCTAGGTGGCTAGAAACATACTTAGCTACCTAGGCGGTTATGAGAAAAGAATGACGTACGTGAGAAGAATCTTTCTCAATCCGCGTGAAGACGAAAACTTACGCAGCTCTCTCGATCGTTCATTTCATGAAAACCTTACGGGAACCGTAGGATCGTAACTTCTATAACCGCTACCATAAATCTATAAATAGCAGACCCGTCCTCATTGCAAGGGATCCCGAAAATTCTGACACGAGACCTCTATCGAAAATATCTCCAACTCTTCTAACAAAAGACTTTAGGGTATCTCCGAGATTCTGACTATTATTTTCTTCTTCTTCTTTTTATTTATTTATTTATTTTTTTAAAAGTGGACGGGAGGAATAGGTTAGGATTAAGACTTTTAGGATAAGGGTTACGACCCTTACTTAAAAGAGATACGCTTAGGATAAGAGCTACGGCTCCTCCTAAGTAGGATTCATGGTTGCAATTTGTACGCTTAGGATAAGAGCTATGACTCCTAAGTAGGATCTATGGTTGTAATTTGGGATTACGCGTTACGACTCGTACCCAATCTCTTGCGTACTTAGAAATAGTTAAGCCACGTGGGTATGACCCTGGGCATAACTCCTAGTACACTTGGATTGCAAACCATGAATTCGATACTCATACGGGTTGCAATCACAAACCCGAAGAACAATTTCTGACTATAATACCCAAAATATTCATCTATGATAATTAGAGTTTCCCTCGCGGTTCGGATCATCTTGAACCTTAACCTCGAGATTGGAAATTCTTTCACGGTGTACTTGTTGACTTTTGGTCAAATAATCATAATGTGAGATCGTAATGAGATCTAACGGTAAATTTATCACATATTGATTACATTTTATTAATGTGGTCAAATCCAACGGTAGAATCGTTGACTTTTGGTCAAACGATCATAATGTGAGATTGTAACAAAATCCAACGGTGGATTTATTACGTATTGACCAGATCTTATGAATCTGGTCAAATCTAACGGTGGAATCATTGACTTTTGGTCAAACGATCATAGTGTGAGATTGTAACGAGATCTAATGGTGGATTTATTACGTATTGATCAGATCTTATAAATATGGTCAAATCTAACAGTGGAATCGTTGACTTTTGGTCAAACACTCATAATGTGAGATCGTAACGAGATCCAACGGTAGACTTATTACGTATTGACCAGATCTTATGAATCTGGTCAAATCTAACGATAGAATCGTTGACTTTTGGTCAAATGGTCATAATACAAAATCGTAATAAGATCCAACGGTAGATTTATTACGTATTGACCAGATCTTATGAATTTGGTCAAATCCAATGGTGAAATCATTATAAAATTATCCATGATTATCAAATTTTAAGAAATTTGACGATATCTAACTCATAATTAGACACTATCACTGAAAGTGGTAACTCTTGATAATCAGTTGCCCGAAGAATGGATTTGATATTCGAACTCATCTTTGAGACCAAAGAACAAGAATTCGTTTTAAGACTCGTCCACGAGTTTCTTGCTCCAGTGATGACTCATGCTTTTCGATCAAATGAAACCGACTTTTGGAGGAGGGGTTCTCCCATCCGTCGTCCCCTATTTCATATTTCGCAAATCTCTGAGGAAGATAGTCTGCTATGTATTTATCTCATGACGGATTGAAGATGTCGATGAAGACTTAGAATCAGAATTTTGGTTTTGTTTATTTCAGAGATGTAATTACGTTATTATTTTTATTTAGTAGCTTTTAATCAGTGGTATTCAATTTTGATGTAATTAACGGGGAATCGACTGCGATATCCGGAAGTGTAAGGTCCACCATTTTAATAAAACCCTCTCCTAGCGAGGGGAAATTTTTTATGATTGATTTGTGTTAGATTTATATCCTACGCAAATTTGTTGTTTACAGAGTGCTCCTATCCATAGACGTCTATCATAAGCCGACGATGCTTCTTCTTTCTCTCTTGTTTTCTATTTGTGCTTCCCATCGCTTTGTCTTGTGGGATGTCCTCATCAATAGTCCTTGGGTGGGAAAAACTCATCTCCGATGAGTTGCGAAATCCACGGATGCCATACATTGGAAGTTCAACTCTTGGCTTACCTTTCCATGCTGTGAGATACTCATGATGTTTACCTACATTGGCATTGAAGCTTGAAAATTTTATAACCTCCTCATTTGTCATTTTCTCATATTGCACATGTAAGGTACATGATATAAATTGCGTAAGTGGGTGGGGTTCGATTGGTTGCTCAATAAGGAAGGGATCAACGGGTGCGGTTGCTGGATCTAGAATAGGCGTAAGATCCGATACTGCAACTACTGGATGGTCGCCCTTGTCTAGAGGAAGATCTAGGTCTCTATCATTACCCCTTTTCGAGATCGGAAAAGATTCCATATACTCGGGACTATCAGGAATTAATATAAAACTATTAGTATCAAATTCATTAAACATATTCAATGTGTCAGTACGATCAAACATATTTTCAATGTTCAATAAATTTTGATTGTTAATCCCATGCAAGTTAGAATGATGATATGCTCATACCAAGTCTAAGGACTCATTTGGTACAGGAACACTACCAACACTGTCCTTGGTAATAGGAAATTTCCTAAGACAACCTACGGGTTTCACGGGAGTTTCATTCTCCTCAACATATTTGGCATTTCAGCGGGTTCATAAACTTCTTCATCCAACTCATTGTTCTCTTTCTCGATATCCTGTTGGATAATTAAGGTTTGAAATTTGATGGGGCACTGAGACGCAAAGTGGCCAAAGCCTTGGCACTTATAACATTGTTGGGGTGTGCGCCTAGAATTATTGATCAGTGTTGCTTTGCCCTTGTCAATCTTAGCACTTATGGGTTTTAAGGATTGATCATGGTCATTGTTCACCTTTTCAGTAGGGCTAGATCGAAATTCAGGTTTGGACGAATTAAATCGCCCATCGGTTGGGGTGTTGAGATACCTCTCCAACTCTTGCACCCGAACATAACATTCTTTTAAACTCTCAACAGGATGAGGGATGAGTTCCTTTCTTAACTCAAGACGTAGACCATTGCGAAACCTATATAAGGTGACTATGGACTCTCATAAGCGTTAGTCCGATATACATACTCCTCAAACTTGATATAATCATCAATCGACATGCTTCCCTATTTTAACCCATGCCATTGATTAATGAGTCGTTGATTGTAGAACATTGAGACATATTTATTAGGAAGCTTTTCTTTCATATCCGCCCATGTGGCGATGGGTTCGCACTCGAGAGTTTCTCGGCGTCGTTCCACACTCGTTCAATAAAGTTTGGCTTGCCCTACCAGTTTCATTTTTGGCAAATCGTACTTTTCGCTCATCCGTCATTTCATACCAATTGAAATAATGATCCATGACGGCTACCCCAATGTATAAAGATTTTTGGGTCCATCTTTCCTTCGAAAGTGGGAGCGTCAACCTTGACTGCCTTTGTGACTATCTCATCTGGGTCGGGACGATTCTCACGCCTAGGAGGATCCCTTCGTCTCTCATAAAGATTAACCCTATGATGGTCACCATGAGTCGATCTTGACAACTCTTGGAGTTGTGCCGATAATTTCGCTTGTTGAGGTTGCTGGTCTTGCAATTGGCCTCTTATGGCAGCCATTTGGGTATTAAAGCTTTCCATGAAAGCGGCTAACTGTTTCGAACTCATCGTGACACCAAGAAAACCTTAAACTTATATGCAATGAAAACCTAAAACTTAATATGGGTAAGCCTATATGGCTAATCCTAAACTAGACACTGTTCTCTGATACCAAAACTGATGCGGGACAAATGCTAAAACCCTAGTGCTGCGAATTTGTGATCAACTTTAGATTGAATTGAATACGGAAATATTTAAAAACACCCAACAGATAAAATTAATTTAATGAAATTAATAAAACAATTAGATTAATTCATTTTAGCGCTCGCATGCATGAAGATTCCCAATCTAAAAAAACAGCTCCGATGAGGGAACTCGAGTTTCGTTCTAGTTTAGGTCAGCAAATGATAATTACAATATTCTCTTGACTCCTCGAGATCTTAGGAATGGTTCAACAAAAAGGAGAAAATCAAAAGATACTAAGAAATAGGGTTTTGGGATTTTGATTTTATCAATGGAAATAAAGGAAGATATTACCTGACAATAATTCTAGAAAAGACAAAAATAAAGGGATAGTGTTCCAAGACTTCACACCAAGGCTGTACGTCGGCTTCGCATCAAGTCGTACGAGAAACGATTGCTCACTCCTCAGGTTTGAAAGATTCACTCTCTCGGTTGAAAACTCTTCACAAGCCTTCTAGGGTTTGTACAAAAGCAAACTCTTTTTATTCAATAATCAATCATCTATAATAATGTTTTTACAAGCCTTTATATAGGTTAAAAAAACCCTAATACGAAATTAGAAGACTCCTAAAATAATAAAAGACTAAAAAGACAAGTTTTCGTAAAAAAAAGAAGAAATTCCTGAGAATCCGTCAATCGGCGGACCCATCTCAGAGACGTTCGTCGCCTAAACCCGCAAGTACTCCTATCTACGGGCGTTCGTCAAAGAGTCACGGATGTCCGTCATAAGCTGACGACGTTGCTTCTTTTTTTCTTCTTTCTCTCTTGTTTTCTATTTGTGCTTCCCATTGCTTTGTCTTGTGGGATGTCCTCATCATGATGTCAGCAAGGCAAACTTTTATTTCAGGTCGAGATGAGAAAAACATCATTGGAATCGCTTGACGAGATCTACCACTTTAATAAAATGACTGTTTGAGGCCAGAAAGAGTTTTATGTAGTATGCATAGCTTCCCTTTCACCCCTTGAGGATAAAATCCGGGTTGTAAAGACATATATCCTCCAGATTACGATAGTGAAAAGGCAGTCTTCAATTCGAGATACGGAAGAAGCTGAGATTGAGTAACAGCAATGGACAATATTATTGTCACATAATTATGTTTCACTACTGAAGCAAAAGTCTTGTGATAATCTATCCATACTTCGAAGTGAATCCTTTAACTGGCAAATAAGCCTTATGTCTTTCAGTGAACGCATCAGAATTAACTGTCAGTGTAAAAACCTACATGAAATAAAGGAAGGAAAACCTTCTGTAAAATATGATAAATAAGATGTAAGAAGGGAAGAACTGGAAATGTGGGAAGAGATGAGAGGGACAAGAGTTGGAAGAGAGAGAGAGAGAGAGAGGGTGAACAATAGAGTGAGAAGAGGAGTGTGACATCCCCCCCCCCCCCCCCTCTTCCCTATTTTATTGAAATTGGTAAACCCCTTTTGTGGTAATTACATGATGTGCCATTATAAAAAAAAAACAATAATACCCCCAGACGCCCCTAAAATACAAAATCGTTGTCGGGGATCGAACCCGGGCTTCCAAACCTCTTGCTTGGAACAACCAGGCAAAATTTATGATGGAAAATTGGAGAGAGAGAGAGAGAGAGAGAGAGAGAGAGAGAGAGAGAGAGAGAGAGCATTCTCAGATACATTGTTAACTTTTACGAAGGTTTGTACAAGGACGATGGGTGGACCAGACCGGTTCCATGAGTGCCACCTTCATCTCTCTCCTGCCGAAATTGAAGGAGTGGTGGACATCAAGCATTCCAGACCATAAGACTGCTTGGGTCGGTTTTACAGGATCTGACAAAAGTTCTGGGCTAACAGATTGAAGCAAATAATTGGGGATGTAATCTCCATTCAACATTGGCTTTTATTCCAAATAGGCAAATCCTGGATATTATGGTCACTGCCCATAGGGCTGTGGACGCGGTAGATCTGAGAGAGAACATTCTCAGATAACATTGTTAACTTTTACAAAGGTTTGTACAAGGATAATGGGTGGACCAGACCGGTTCCATGAGTGCCACCTTCATCTCTCTCATGCCGAAATTGAAGGAGCGGTGGACATCAAGTATTTCAGACCATAAGACTGCTTGGGTCGGGTTTACAAGATTCTGACAAAAGTTCTGGCTAACAGATTGAAGCAAATAATTGGGGATGTAATCTCCATTCAACAAGGGTTTTTATTCCAAATAGGCAAATCCTGGATGTTATGGTCACGGCCCATGGGGCTGAGGACGCGGTATACAAGAGGAAGCAGACGAGTCTAATCTTCAAGGTGGATATGGAGAAGGCTTATAATCGAGTATACTGGGGCTTCCAGGACTATATGCAAACTATACTTGGCTTCGGAGGGAAGTGGAAGTTCTGGACTAGAATCTGCTTCTCAACTGCTAGATTGTCCGTTATGCTGAATGGAACTCCAAAAGGTTTTCTCAAACGCTCTAGGGGACTTAGGCAGGGGGACCCTCTATCCCCACTTATGTTATCATTGTTGGAGAAGCACTCAATGCTTTGCTACAAAGAGCTGCGGATCTGGGGATGTTTTCGGCTTCAAAGGGGGGAGCGGCCCTACTATCACTCGCTTACATGCGAATGACATGGTAGTGTTCTGTGGGGCTATGGATGCTTAGGTGGATGCCATCACTAATGTACTTTCTGTCTATAGGCTGTCTCTGGGCAGAAAGTGAACTTACACAAGTCTAAGTTGGCTGGGACCAGGTGGAAGAAGACGGTCTTGAAAGTTTGGCTACATGGATTAGGTGTTTGACTGAGAAGCTTCTAATTACGTACCCAATTTTACTCCTTGGTCCAGGGCTGTTGAAAGCTGGAAGGTGGGAGCCGGTTATCAAAATTCATAAGTTTCAGAACCGTCTAGCTGCCTGGAAAAGAGCCTATTGAGCAAAGGTGGAGAACTCATCCTCATCAAATCTACCCTTATCGACCCTGCCCATTTACTACCTCTCTGTTCATGGCTCCTGCTAAAGTGTTAAAACAAATAGAATGCATAATCAGGAATTTTTTGTGGGATAATGGGGGACAGGGCAACAAGTTACATCTAGAAAATTGGGAGGTCTGCCGTTTCTCGTAAAATGAAGGGGGCTGGGGATTAAGAAGATGGGAAAAATGAACCGAGCCCTCTTGGGGAAATGGATCTGGTGTATGGGGCTTGAAAGTGAATGGCGAAAAACTGTGGTGGCAGGTTGTCAACAACAGGTATGGAAGGGATGCTGAAGGGTGGACTTTGATAAGGGACAATAAAAAGGGCTGGGGCTGGTGGAATGGAGTGAAGTCTGTTAGCAAAGACTTCTTTCATGGGATCTCAGCTGGGGTCATGGTCACAAGGCACAACATCAGGTTTTGGCAGGATGTGTGGCTGGGAATACAAGCCTACGGCAGAAGTTCCCCAAGGTGTTTAAGGTTGCCACTGGTCCGTTGGTTACCATCTCACAGATGGTGGAGTTCCACAATGGGGAAGCTGTGTGGAATGTCAACACAAGGAGAGCTTTGAAGGAGGATGAATTGGAGGACTACGTGACCCTCTTGAAGGAGCTGTCTATGGCTAGAAGGAACAAATCAAATTCTGACTTATGCATTTGGAGGTACAATGATAAAGGTACTTTCACGGTTAATTTCTATAAGGCCTTCGCTAGACAACCACTTCTTGAGACATGAATGGTCCAAGATGTGGAGAGTGAAGATCCCTTCAAAGATTAAGTTCTTTGGATGAAGTGTGGCCTGGGGAAAGATACTAACCATTGATCAGCTTAATTGGAGAGGGACCCTGGTCAGAAATAGGTGCGCGTTGTGCTTACAAGAGAGGGGTCCATTGACCATCTCTTTCTTGACTGTTGGGTTGCCAGGGAGGTTTGGTACACTGTTCAAAGGATTTCAGCTGTGTTGGGTACTTTGGTACTTCCATGAAGTTGTGTTCAACTAATCGGCAATTTGGGGGTGGGGGTCACCTTTGATGGATCAAAGGGGCTTTTTGGAACATCATGGTGTATGCCGTTATGTGGGCGTTTGGAGGGAGAGAAACGATTGAATGTTTAGGAAGAAGCGCAACATGATGGCTGCCAGGGACCTCGCTGTGCATTGGGTTAGTCTCTTGGTCTGTAAGATAGAGAGGGAGGGCAGGAATGTCTTGGATGACTGGGAGAACTTGCGTTTCACTTAGCCTTCTTTCCTTCCGCTTGAGGGAGGTTCTTTCTAGGTGTGTTTCGGGCTCCCTTTCTGGTCGGGGTTGAGATTTTCTTTGCAGTTCCTCGCTGCTCTTTTCCATGTACCTTTTGCACTTTTATCGTGGACTTTCAATATATTTCTTTGTCGAAAAACAAAAAGCTGCCTGGAAGCTACTTAAAAAGGACTGGAAGCTGTGTGCAGTTTTTGACAGGAAAAAATGGAAAAAAATCTTCAATGATGGCGATATATGCAAATTGCTCATACTATTGTGATGAACTGCGCATGGTGCCTACAGTGCAATGTTACCTAGACATGTTGATGCATGACAAAACGCTAAAACCTTAATATACAAATTTGGGATTAACTTTAGAATGAATTGAATAGCGAAAATATTCGAAATCATTCAACACATAAAAATAATTTAATGAATTCAATAGAACAGTTCAATTAATTTATTTTAGCGTTCGCATGCACGAAGATTTCCTGATCTAGAAAAATGACTCCGATGAAGGAACTCGAGTTTCGCTCTAGTTTAGGGCATTAAGCGATAATTGCAATATCGTCTCTTGATTCCTCAGGGATTTTGAATGAAATAAAACTTGAATAAATAGTTCAAAAAGAAAGGGGGGAGGGGAATTAAAGATATCAAGGACTAAGGTTTTGAGATTTTTTTGATCTTGTTATCAATGAAAATAAGGAAGATAGTACTTGACAATAATCTAGAAAGACAAATAAAAGGGATAGATTTCTAAGGCTTGACACTAAGGATTTTTCTGAAGCTTCACACCACGGCTGTACGTCGGCTTCGCACCAAGTCGCACGAGAAACGATTGATCACTCCTCAAGGTTTGAAGGATTCACTCCCTCGGTTGAAATCTCTTCTCAAGCTTTCTAAGGTTTGCACAAAAGCAACTCTCTTTTCATTCAATAATCAATAAACTAATTACAATGTTTATTTAGAGAGACCTTATATAGGAGGTCTCCCTAAAGAAAATAAAATCTCAAAACAAATAGTAAAAAATGATAAGTATACCCTTAAAAACCTAAATTTTGTTAAAATTCGCATTGTAGCTCGATCAATTGAGGTACTGTAGCATTGTAGCTCGATTAATCGAGTTACTGTAGCAACTTTCATTTTTCAAATTTTAATTGTTTTTCCTTTGATCGATTGATTGAATGGTTGATCAATCGACTGGGCATTGCTTCAGTACACTAATTCTGCTCCTTTAAGCCTGGTTCTGATTCTCGCCTCGGCTCCTTTTTCGCTTCTTTGGCTGTTGGACAATTTCTCGGCTCGTATCCAATGGCCTTGATCTTGATTTCCCATCAATTCTCCCCCGGTGGGAAAAACTCATCTTCGATGAGTTAGGGAACCCATGGATGACATACTTCGGAAGCTCCATTCGTGGCTTACCTTTCCATGCTGTGATATATGCATGATGTTTACCTACATTGGTGTTCAAGCTTGGAAATTCTATAGCCTCCTCATTCAACCTTTTCTCATATTGCACAGGTAAGGTACGGGATACAAACTGGGTAAATGGGTGTGGTTCGATTGGTTGCTCAATAAGGAAGGGATCAATGGGTGTGGTTGTTGGATCTAGAATAGGCGTAAGATCCGATACTGCAACTATTGGATGGTCGCCTTTGTCTAGAGGAAGATCTAGACCTCCATCATTACCCCTTTTCGAGATTGGAAAAGATTTCACATGCTTGGGACTATCAGGAATTAACACAAAAGTGTTAGTATAAAATTAATTAAACTTATTCAACTTGTCAATATGATCATGCATATTTCCAGTGTTCAATAAATTCTGATTGTTAATCCCATGCAAATCAGGATGATGATATGATCCTCCCAACACTAGTGACTCATGCGATATGAACACATTACCAACACTGTCTCCGGTAATAGGAACTGTCTTAATGCAACCTACGGTTTTGACTGGAATTTCGCCCTCCTCATCACTTGGCGCATCGCATGGTTCGTACACTTCTTTGTATAATCAAGGTTTGGGCCTTACTGGGGCATTGGGATGCAAAGTGACCAAAGCCCTGACACTTATAACATTGTTGCGGGGCATGCCTAGAACTCTCGATCAATGGTCCTTTTCCTTTGTTAATATGAGGATTCACGGGTTTTGAGGATTGACTAGAGGCAGTATATACGTTTTCCGTAGGATTAGAGTGATGCTCAAGTTTAGAAGATTTAGATCGATCATTACTGGGAGTGTCGAGATACCGTTTTAATTCTTCAACCCTAGCAAAACATTCCTCGAGATCCGCAACATGATAAGGAATGAGTTTCCTCTGTAACTCTGGTCGAAGACCCATTCGGAAGCGGGAGAGGGTAACTTTTGCTGCCTCATCGACATCGGCCTGGGTCATCAGGTCTTCAAATCGATCGATGTACTCTGTGACTAGAGAATCTCCTTGATGCAATAATTGCCACTAATCAAGAATACGTTCATCATATGATACAAGAACGTATTTTTCGTGCAGTTGAACTTTCATTTCAGTCCACGTAGAAATAGCACGAAGACCTTGGATTTGTTTACGACGCTCCACTCCCAACCAATAAAGTCTGGCTTGACCCATAAGCTTGATTTTGGCAAATCTGACCTTGCGCTCTTCGGACATTGCATACAACTCGAACTAGTTTTCCATGCTGGTGACCCATTCCAGAAAGACCTTGGATTGTCTTTTCCCGTCAAAAGTAGGGGCATCAATTTTCACCGATTTCATGACCTTATTGCCCAGATTGGTTTGGACCTCACGTCGGGGAGGAACATCTCTCCTATGGTCACGATTGTTGACTCTATTGTGATTCTCAGCGATGAGCTCATTGATCTCTTCGAATTGAGTTTCTAAAGCCTCATGTCGGGCTTGTTGATCAGCGATGTGCTCATCCATCTGGGTTTGACTAGTGGTCACTTTAGATGCAAGATCTCGAATCAGAGCTTCTAAGCTACTGGTATCCATGATGGAATCATGCAAGACTAGATGGTGTAAGACAAAGTATACGAAAATAAAACGAACCCTAAAATCTATCAAAGATCCCTATTACGATTCTGACTAATCGATCAATCGGTAGTGGTAGTCGATCGATTGACTGTCGCGGAGAACCCTAAACTAAACTGTGCTTTGATACCAAAACTGATGCAAGACAAAACGCTAAACCTTAATATTCAAATTTGAGATTAACTTTAGAATGAATTGAATAGCGGAAATATTCGAATTCATTCAACACATAAAAATAATTCAATGAATTCAATAGTACAGTTCGATTAATTCATTTTAGCGTTCGCATGCACAAAGATTTTCCGATCTAGAAAAACGACTCTGATGAAAGAACTTGAGTTTCGCTCTAGTTTAGGGCATCAAGCGATAATTGCAATATCGTCTCTTGATTCCTCGAGGATTTTGAATGAAATAAAACTTGAATAAATAGTTCAAAAAAAGGGGGGAAAATTAAAGATATCAAGGAATAAGGTTTTGGGATTTTTTCGATCTTTTTATCAACGGAAATAAGGAAGATAGTACCTGACAATAATCTAGAAAGACAAAAATAAAAGGGATAGATTTCCAAGGCTTCACACCAAGGATTTTTCCGAAGCTTCACACCACGGTTGTACGTCGGTTTCGCACAAAGTCGCACGAGAAACGATTGATTCACTCCCTCGGTTGAAAACTCTTCTCAAGCTTTCTAGGGTTTGCACAAAAGCAACTATCTTTTCATTCAATAATCAATCAACTAATTACAACATTTATTTAGTGACCTTATATATAGGAGGCGCCCCTAAAGAAAATAAAACCCTAAAACAAATACTAAAAAAAAGACAAGTATGCCCTTAAAAGCCAAAATTTCGTCAAAATTCGCATTGTACCTCGATTAATCGAGTTACTGTAGCAACTTTCAGTTTTTTCAAATTTAATTGTTTTTCCTTCGATCGATCGATTGAATGGTTGATCAATCGACTGGGCATTGCTCCAGTACACTAATTTTGCTCCTTTAAGCCTGATTATGATTCTCGCCCCGACTCCTTTTCCGCTTCTTTGGCTGTTGGACAATTTCTTTGCCCGTATCCAATTGCCTTGTTCTTGATGTCCCCATCACATGTGGAATGGGTGCCTAGTGTCAAGGTGCCATAGATGTTTGGCACACAAATTTCTAAAGGCTCCCTCTCCCATACAGCGACACGGTCTTAGGAAAAAAAAATTAAAAAAAAAAATCATGTATATAGAAAAAATAAAATTGAAGGGAAATCTTAGAGAGCCAATTGAGGCATGTAATGAAAAGATACATACCTAACTAAAAGTATACTATGTTATGCAAATTGTTTTCAAAGACCCAATCTTTCAATTTTATAAGTTACTAAACTTGACACAATTTTTTTATAAAACAACGGTTCATTTTATCATGTCAAAACGAGGAAGGATTTTATGGTATTATGTGATATTTTCATACGTGGCTAGAAGTTTTGTGCTGTGTTGAGGAGTGTCCAAGTGCCACCAAGTATTTGCACGACAAAAATCCTAAAAGTAGAAGTGTCTAGGTAACACTGCTATAGTGTTGAATATTTCTTCACGTGGTTACTTGGTGAATAAGCCTTAGTTGCAAACAGGGAACCTGTGCTAGAAGAATTGCCTTTGTTGTCAAATTTTGATTCCATGGTCCTTATTATATATATATATATATATATATATATATATATATATATATATATATATATATATATATATATTGATATCCTGGGTATCCGTGCCTCTTAGAGCATCCGCCTAATCCCAGGGGAACATGTGCACCCCAAGTTAGCACATACCGGGTGATGCAGGATAAATTGCACGCTAACAATAAAATAACATAGATAGGGGTTAGGATTCTCAATCTTTAATAAAAACAAAAAAATAAAAGAGGCTTGTCGGCTTTGCACGGACGATAGCTTTGAAGAATCACTCCTCAAAGGCGAAAACTCTTCGCAAATTTTCTACGAAAGATTCACTTTTTCACAAGATGCACAAAAACAACCTTAATTTTTTCATTCATAAAAAATTATCAAATAAAGTCTTTATATGCCTTTATGTAGGCTAAGAAAATCCTAACTAAATATAAAGTTCGAAATAAGAAAGTCGTAAAATAATTAAAACTCTAAATGACAAGTTTTTTTGCCTAAAATTCGTGTAGCCGTCAATCTGCAGAGGACTTTCATGGACGTCCGTCATATGACCACGGATGTCTGTGGGCATGGCTGGCCTTGGGCATGGATGTCCTTGCCTTAATTTCCAGAACGCCCTTATTTTCACAGATGCCCGTTTTGAAGTCACGGACGTCCGTTGTATAACGACGACTCTTTCACCGGCCGTTTGAAAGCCTATTCACGGGTCCACTTTCTCTTTGATCTCCTATTCTTCTTGACTTTGCCATGATTCCAACATGCGAATCTAAATTCCGCATCACCAGGTCAACACGGGATATAAATCCCTAGGGTGCCTATATATATATATATATATATATATATATATATATATATATATATATATATATATGAGATTCTTATATTGTCCACATCTGTTTCTCTGTCTCACCACTGTAGGATATATATATATCCTACAGTGGTGAGACAGAGAAACAAATGTGGACAATATGAGAACCTCGTTTTAAGCATTTAATGTGATGACTACCTAGATCCGAAGAGTGAATGCCGGAAGCAGAGAGTGAGAAACATGGATATTTATGAGGGATAAAAGGTCCCTTTAATGCTGTCGTATTAAAGATTGGAATTGGAAGTCTTTCGTAACCTTATTGCTTATTTTCTTGTTAATGTTACATATTGCCGTTGGATTATTTGGTTATGTTCTGGTATATATGCAATGATTACTGCTCAACCTTTCGTTGAACGAGATTTGATATATTTTTTCCTTGCCAAAATTTCCATTTGCTTTTCTTATTCAGTCTAGAAGTAACTTTCACGACCACTATTTTAGGATCATGCAGGGCATATATTTGGAGTTGATTCTATTCCAATGACAGAAAAGTTGGAGCAATACAACTCCATTCTAGAGGTGAATTTCTTGGAGCTCATATCATGATAATAATATTTGCATACTTTATACAGATTTTATTTTTATTTTAAATTTTTTTCAATTTGTCCTTAATACCAACCTGCATATGACAGTAGAGGATAAGCATTGATTTTGTAACTTCTTTAATGTTGTTTTACAAATGGATGTGGAAACATAGATCAAGTTTTCAAAATTTCATTTTCTGGATATCCTCCACCTACATCAAATAAGGAGCTGGTCATCACTTTTTTGCAGAAAGTTACAGAAGTTCTGCAAAATCAGTCTGGTCCTGATGGTTTACATGAGAACACCTTCTTTGTTGTGATGGGGGATCATGGCCAAACTTTAAATGGGGATCATGGTGGAGGGGCTGCTGAAGAGGTCTGTGTTTTTATTGATTTTCATTCTTTTCCAAGCTTACTTTTGCAATGAATTATCCTCGAGCTGATAATTTGCATTTAAATTATGTAGGTCGAAACATCCCTTTTCGCAATGAGTATGAGGAAACCTCCAGCTTCTGTGTCATCAATACTTGATACCTCGTCATGCAAATTAGATTTGGTATTCTTCCTTCCTGTGAGAAATTTCATACCTATTATATGAATAGCAATTCAATGTTATATTGGATATTGTTTAATCCCTGTAACTTCCTGCTGAAACAAAACAGGGAAGCATGCTACATGGTCGTCTGCTGTAAACACGGAAATAATTATTTATCATGCATAAGAGCATGTTTCATTTCAGTAGTGTCGTAGAATTTAGATCCTGCAAATGATCACGTGATAATAAACTCAAGGTTGAGTTTGTTGAGCTCATTTTGTCTGCCAGTAGAGACAGGGTGCAAAAAAGGTGGTAGTCTGACTTTAGGGAAAAAGGGGATTATTTATTTCTATTTTTTGAAAGGTAAGCTGGATTGAAAATCTAAACTCAAGGTTGAGCTATACAGAACCATCCGGTTGATCTACTGATCAAAATCTAAAAAAGAGTGGGTTATTGATGAGGATTGAGGAGGATCTTTTGGTTTGGATTGTTAATTTTTCCTTTTCAAAGGGTTTTATTGGTTTAAAAGGTATCTAAGTTTATGATGAGAGCTGCTGATGGGATAAGGTTCTCCTGAACTCACAACTCACCATTTATCAACTCAAACGTAATCTCTCGATCTTGCAACTGAGACAACAGGTGAAATTATTATGAGTTTGGATTGTGATGGGAGAGAATGGATTGAATTGGTTGACTAAATTGTTCAACAAAATACTAAAAACAAAGGAAATGCTTATGGAATGAAAGAAGAGCATTGTGGCCTTTTTTATAAGAATAAAGGAGGCATCCAAAATTGTGCCAACTATCGAGGCATTAAACTTATAAGCTAGATTATGAAACTTTGAGGGAGAACAATAGAACGACCAAGACATGAATCAAGTAGATCAGAGAACAGATTTTCATCTATGTCGGGAGGATCAACACTGAAGCAATTTTCCTATTGAGGTGGAGAAGTTTCACAGAGAGAAGGAAGAACCTACATATGATCTTTTATTGATTTGGAGAAGGCTTATTAGAGAGTGCTAAGATAGATAATCTGGTGGACAATGAGGAAGAAATACATTCCGAATGTATATATTGAAACTATTCAAGACATTATGAAAGGATGGTAACTAGTGTAAGAACGATATGTGGAGAGACAAGTGATTCCCTGTCGGAGTGCAAATTTAGTGAACATGATAGCCTGGAGGAGGATTTAGTTAAATAGAAAATCATCTAGTGCCAGTGTGTCATAGATTCTGCTATTTAGACTCTACTTTATAATAAAAACAGTGAATTTGAAGAGGACGTCCCAAATAGGATTAATGCAAGTTGGATGAATTGGAGATGAATAAGCAGAGTACTGTGCTGCCAAAGAGTTCCACTAAGATTGAAGGGACATTTTTATAAGACGACGGTTAGACCTGCCATATTATATGGTACAAAATGTTGGGCTAAGGACAAGAAGATAAAGTACATTTGGCTGATATGAATATGTTAAGATGGATGTGTGAAGTCACAAGAAAGGATAAAATTTGAAATGAGTACAAAGTGGTCGTCCTGTCAACCTTACCCTAACCAGACAAGTTCAATTATATTTTCTTTGAGAAATCTGAATTGAGTTTGCTTATATTTCTACATCTTCCCAATATTTCACATGCCCTTTGCTTAAATATTCCTTAGAGTTTCTAACCCGAAAGAGACAGAATATTCTTGGGGCTAGTGTCACCTTAAATCATTGGGAGTGAAAATATGCAATAATTAGGGAGGAAGGTTGTTTCCCGTCACATTTACCCATGTTTCCTGCATTCTGTTTCTCCCATTCATTCATGAATAGGGTAGTTAATATGCATAAATGGGGTAGTGAGACATTTCTAGTGTCTGTTTCTTTTACTATTTTCACATTCGTTTCTCATTCTGGAATACTTCAGGGATTTTTTTTTCACAAAATGTGTCCCCACGAAATATGTAGCTCTTGGGAAATATCCTGTATAATTCTGCTCATAGACAATTTTTTCGGAGAAATTGATAATTTCCTATTGAAAATAATCTCCACACGGAACATGCGTTTTTGGAAACTGCATATTTGAGCGCTTCTAAAAATTCTAAAAATGCAGAAAATTTGTGAGGATGTGCCTAGTCTTAGTGAATACGGAAATTCTGTTCATTATAAATACAAAAGATTTCATTTGGCTTGCTTCTAGTCTATATAACCCATTAAATGCTAAAGATATGCGACACTTTATTGTCATTCAAAATACTCGATGGAGTTCAACATTCAATTTCAAAAGCTTGCCATAGTATTGTTTGTGTGGGTACTCAACATCATGGCTAGCATATGAGCTTATTCAGCACTTTTTTATTCTCCTCGTAACTCCCAAGTCTGATGTCATTTTAAGCTTGTTTCATGCATGAGAAGCAAAATCAGATATTTTCACTTGCTGCCTTTGGCTTAAATTTGCTTTAATTTTGGCTGATTCTTTTTATTTTCATTTTTTATCATTGCAGGATGGAAAGGAAATTTGCATAAGTTCTATTCAACAGGTTAGAATTATATTTTTCCTGTTGTTGGCAGCTGTGCTGGTGGATCTTCTCCTGTTTACATCTTTGAATCCTTCTAATGTGCCAATGTTAATGGCTTGTAATTTTTGCAGCTTGATTTTGCGGCGACAATGGGAGCACTGCTTGGCGTTCCTTTTCCTTTTGGAAGGTGCACTGTAAGCATCTTGTCAAGTACTGTATAATATTTCTATTCTTGGACTGGATGTATTCTGATGTATTTATTGACTATTCTATATTTACACATTAGTTGGATGCAATGGTATTTTTAATGTTTGATTCTGTAGCTCAATTAGAAGGTGGTGCCATGTGGTGCAAGGCAACTTCCATATTATAGCATTGCAAGTGACGCATACAAGAATAAGCAATTTCGAAGCAACTAGTGAACATGAATGAATTTATTCAACCATTCACGAGAAAATAATGTTATATCAATTCCAACAAAGCATATGGGGTTTTTTAATCACATGATAAAATTTCAGAATGCAAGTTTTAAAATACAATTTGTCTAAGAACACTAATAATTCAGTGCGCCCACACAGGAACATCATATGCTCCATATAGAATTATTATTATTTTTATTTTAATAAAAAATTATTACTTATTTAGCCCCAACTTTAATCTCCCTTACAAACTCCTTCCGTATCTAGCAAATGGAACACAAGTAATTATAACAAAAACAAGAACAACGAGAAGAAAGAAAGAAGAGGAAGATGTCTACGGGGAGGAAGGGAAAGATGCAAAATGATAATTTAACTGTTGACGAAGATGTATGATGTTAATATTGGGGATAAAGATGAAGAATGAAGAATTATTATTATTATTTTTCATTTTTTATTGGAATTTTGGGGATTAAGTAGAGTTTTTTTTTTATATAAATTTGTTTTATTGGAACTTGGAACTTGAGAGACACATATTATATGAGTGTACAATACACGTATATACTATGTACTTGCAGTGAAAAATTGGAAAAAATTATGTTTTTATGTGACTGAATCAATTGAATAGAATGTTTTATTTTGTTCAATTTATTTGATTCAAATTCAAATTTCTAATGTGACATATGATGGAATGAGGGTATTTGACACTTAGTATTCATAAATGATCATAGATTGTTATATCTATTATTCTCTTATTTTTACATTTTTGCATATATATATATATTTCCTATATATTTTTTAAAATTTAGGTGTATCTTACAATGAACGATACAAAAATTCTTGAAAACAATACACAATGCGATACAGGATTTGACAACCTAATATATATATATATTCCCTATATATCTATCATTCAAAAATTGGCTTTCACCTTAAAAATTTGTTTTGATATTTAAAAAAAAAAAAATACATGAATTTGCATCATATTTTTCCAATTGAAATGAGCTACGTCATTATATTCACTTACATTTTTTGTCCAACAAAGAATAGTTTTTTATGACTTCTTTGATTGACGTAGAATCTTAACTCATATTTGTGTAATAATGACCAAATTGGCACCCACCCACCTAAAGTGTTGAACATACCTGGGCGCTAGATTATTGAGTTGGGTGAAAACTGTGGGCGATAATAAATTGTCAATGCTAGAAAATTCCATTATGTAACAACTTCAATCTTTTAGTGAAGCCTCTGCTTAAAATTGAAGCTTCTAGCTTTATAATGCTTGAATATGTTACTGAACAGAAACACTATTTTTGACATCTTTTGCAAATGTTTGAAATAGCCATCATTTAGTAGATGCTGTTGGGATAGCAGCAGTATGCCAGTATATGTGGAGAGATGGTCATTGCTATAAGCATTTCGTTTGGAAAACTACACCATTCCTTTAGCACTCAGTCATATTTATTTTCGGGAATCGTATAAGAGTATTCGTTTTGGATTTCTTAAGGCCTTGATGAGCTGCTTTGTTTGCTATGAGATTTACTTCTTGGTTTGCTTACTCAAAAGGCTCTTCTTGCATTTCATTTATCAAAATTATTTGTTTGTGCAAAATACTCATTGGAAGAAGTCTTTTCTAGCATTGGCCGTGTTAATCCCGAGCTATATGCTTTAAGTGCCGGTACATGGAGTGACCCCACTGTGAAGGCTACAAGTTGTGAACATTTGTCTAATTTAGAGGGCTGGATGCAGAACTATGTGAATGTACTTTGTGTCAATTCTTGGCAGGTAATTTTCTCTTTTTTCTTGAATATAATTTTAATAATTCTTCTTCCAACTTTTTTATGGTATTTGTAATTAGTCAATTGAATAGTTTTCTGGTGAAATTCATGAGTTGCCATCCTGCAAGTAGTAACTACGGAAAACACTAAAAAAACATGAAATTAGGTAAGCAGTTCACCCTAAAAAGTAGCAGTTCGTTTCTTACAACTTAATAAGTACATCTTTTGGAGATGCAGATAGATGTATAGAAGTTGACATATGACACTTCCAAAATTAGAAGACTATATAGAACAATGCCCCCAAACCCTTAGTCACAAAGTCTCCGACTTAAAAAGAAAAGGGAAAAAGTCGGCGACTTGCAGTCATCCCGACTTTATCACCAATTTATCGGCCAAGTCGCGACTCGGCCAATTAATTGGTGATGTTTGTGATGTGGTCCCATTTTTTTTTTTTTTTTTCACTTAATATGTAAGGAGAAAAAACCTTTAGGTTTTGTTTTTCTACTATTTTGTTCAGTTTGTTCATAAAAAGCCTTTAGGTTTTACCTATTTTGTACCATTTTATTCATTAAAATCATTATTTCTAACTTGAAATATATTACTATACACTTTGTGCATTTGTTTGAATTTTTAAAATTTCCTTATTTTTTTCTACTTTGACCGATTTGTGTCAATTTTTCCCGACTTACACCCTTGCCGATTTATTGCCGACTCTTGACTTTGTGACTATGCTCAAAACCTATTTCATCTTTGATGCTTCACTATTATGCACCCACCCACAAATAGAGTTTGCTTTCTAGGCAACACCCTATAGTCAGGAAATGGTCGAGGATCATGGCAATGCATCTAAGTTCTTCTAGGAGAGTTAACTATACCATTATATCCTTTCGTTTAAATAGAATGATCTCCCTTTAAGTCAAGAAAAAAGGTCCCTTACTAAACAAACAAGCTAAAAAGCACACCTTAATCCACCATTCTTCTCATAGACCCTAAAGTCAGTGTTACTCAAGTAATAATGTCAACAGGATAAGGACATTAACCATAGGTCAAAATCTCGTCCGATACCGATATGTATCGTCCGATACGTATCGGTTTTGAAGGTCATTGGTACGGTATATTCAAGGTACTGTACTGGTGCCTCCCATATAGAATAACAAAATACCGGTTGATACATACCAATGTATCGTCCGGAACCGATACGTATCGTCCGGTATGTATGGGTTTTGGAGCTGGATGATACGTATCGGTTTTCTGAATTTTTGACCCATGATAATAAGGCCTTGACTCTGAACAGCTCTCTCACATATCGCCACAAAAGAAGTAACCACCAACTTTTATGAAAAGTTCCAATTGAAAAAGCTCCATGTTAAGTCTGTGGAAGGATTGTGTGAAGATTATCAAGACTTAATTTTAAAATTTTCGTACACCGTGTTACAAAAATAAGCAAATTTATAGTAAATTGACCCATATGGCTAATAGATTCCAAAATAATTAAAAGGAAATTACTAAGTTCAACAATTATTTAAAGCTTCAATCATCAATAATTAAGCATGATGATGAATTGATGTATCATTAATCATGATTAATGAAAGATATAATACATTTTCAAGCCTACAACAAATGATGGTAGATAACTGCAGCTGTATTATTTGAACAGTTTTTCCCTCGTTTACTGGAAGAAATATTTTTATACAGTTGACATAAATATTGCAACAACTTTTCCTTTTTCAGCTGGCATTTTTTTTTGGTGGATGTAATTTTTTTTTATGTAATTAACATTCATATCACTCAATTTATGGAAAAAAATGAGAAGACAACAAAAAGAGCTAACCATGAACATGCAATGATGTGCCTGAAAACTCAAAAAACCTGGAAAATTCTGTGTAAGAGACTAATATTTCAAAAATCTTCATTTTTTTAACCGGACAGAAAAAAAAGAAAATAAAAAAGAGAAGTACATACGATTCTGTAATTATTTTGGGTTTTATAACTTGAGATTTTAGTACGGAAGTTATTCTTACAAGACCTTTTGTTAACTGTTAAAGTTCTTATTGGACCTATAAAAAACTTTAAAAACCCATAATAAAAAAGTATGGGCCCCGCACATGAATTGTGTGTTTCGATATGAATAACACGATTCAAATTTTAATCGTACGATATGTACCCAAAATGATTCAGACATGTGATCAGAGTCATTTTTTATACAAATAAATTGAATTGCCCTATTCAAGCCGTGACTCGCACGATTTCAGTTTTTGAAACCCTTTGTAAGACATCATTCCATTATAGTTTTTAGATTTTCTTCCACATGGAATCTTTTTATATCTTGCTGTCATTTTCGCTAATAATGTCTTGGGTATTTTTCCAATCTATCGACCATACTGAACGGCATTAGATAACTTGGAATGGTTAACTCCTCTTAGAGATTGAGAATGATGCTTTGCTCAACGTAGATCTATAATGAAATGAAAATAAATCTCCTCTCCAAGCACTTGGCATTTTTTAAAACAGTACCATTTATGGGGACTTCTCCTTCCATACTGCAACTTTTAAACTTCAAGGTGGCGACATCAATTATACAGGACTTCAACATAAATTCGTACTGTGAGCATATAATGTGTAGAACCTGACCTCAAGTTTAGCTTCTCTCATCACTGTAGTCAATATGTCTTCCATCATCAACATCTGTCCAAATATCTCGCAAAAGGGACCTTATGAACTGGTACTCATACTTTGAACTAATGGTCGTCATGTGCCATGTGTCATGTGCACACACACAAAAAAGTTTATGTTATTATTTGATAAGTAACCATTTTTGTAAAAGAAAAAATAGAATATACAAAACATGAAATAACTAAATACAAACAAATTTAGGGGGTAATTTCTACTATTACAAAGATCTAATGGAACTGCACGATCCTTTGCTAATGCATCTGCTATTCAAGTTTAACCAATCTTTTGTTTTCACTTAGTTTTGTAATTAAATCAATCTTCCTTATCAAATACGGCCTAACTGCTGAGATTAATCTTTCCTAGTCTCAGTTTCCTAATAAAATATTTCCTAACTCTCATGAGCATTATCTGTCTCCTACTTCAATAAATCTTTCCTAGTCTCACTTTCCTAATAAAATATTGCCTAATCTCTCAAGAGCATTCTTTGTTTCCTAATAATTAGTATATTCCAAATAAAGTATGGCCCTAGCATGGAGAGTGCTATTAATAAAAGAGTTAGTCTACAATGGGTGTCCGCTCATCATGTGCATTAAAGCAGTCCACACATCTCTGTGACTGCATAATGTGCACAGACTTCTATGCATTGGAAGTCCGTGCATGTCATGCAGTCAAACAGATGTGTGGACTGCTGTGTCCACCCATGATGGGTGGACACTCATTGTAGACTAACTCTTAATAAAATTAGGTGTGATTACAAATTATGGGTGGATAAGCTGGGGTTGGTGAACCCATAGACCCCCACAACAAGTACCTCTGTCCCTTTCTATCATATACAATAATCTTCAAAAAATAATTCAGGAAATCTTTTAAGAAAGCGGAATAATCTACCACTCGGTCTGACTCCTTTCATATATGATTTATCTGCCCTTTCAAGCTGCTATATCATAGTATATATGTGTTTCAGGGATGTAGTACACTGGTACGCAATCTTTCATTCTATATTCTCCACAACAAGGTAGGAATTGCCTTCTATGCACAAACACTTGACCCAATGTGTATAATTAAACTACATAAAAAAATTATACCTATCATCATTTAATTAGTTCTCAGTATGAGTTTTCTTTCAATAAAAGTTTTTATTTCAATTTGAAAACACTTTTTGAATAATAAGGGTACATGTAAGTCTTAATTCATTACTGGTGCACAAATCTTAGTCTTAAAATTGAACTAGACTACACCTTTTATTTGAAGGCATGTTTGTGGGCAATAAATGCACTGGGGGACTTCTGGGAAGTAAACAGTTGTCTACCACCGCCAATGGGCATCAATTTGCTTGAGAAACTTAATTTCTAAAGTAATGCCTTCTTCTCTACATGAAAAACTTCTGAAATATTGGTATGTTTGACCTTTCCTCAATGTTTGCCTTTGATTTAAATTGTATGTGGTTGTGGTGATTCGTTATCATGTGACTTTTTGCATTGTTTATATATTCTTTTTATATTTGTTCTTCTCTTGATAAGATCATTTGTTGTCGTCATCATCATCATCATCACCTTGTCCCATCTGCTTGGGACAACTTAAAAGAACCATTTATCAACAGACCAAGGTAACAAACTCGGTATCGGTATCTGGTATCTGTCCTTGGAGGACCTATACGAATCGGCCGATACCGATACGTATCGGTGGGTTTTTTCTTTTAAAAAAAAAGAGAGAAAACTGGGAGGAATCCCATATACGTACAGCGTGCAATCAGCTCTCTCCCCAAAATAAGGCAGTAATGAATCGCCCTCTTCAGCAACCACTTTTGTCTTTTTCTGCCGCATCATTCTTTCCTTGCGGCCCTTCCCGGAAATAAAACCTCCTAATACTCTCCAGCCTGGCGACGATGCATATCCTTTTTTCCCGCTATCTCACGATAAATTATCCTGCATATCCTCTTTTCCCATTATCGTGACAATGCATATCCTCTTTTCCTCATTATCTCACAATAAATTGTACAGCATATCCTGTTTTCCCGTTCTCTCACGATGAATTGTCCAAGTGACAACGATGCATATCCTCATCATCATGTCAGCTGTATGCAAGCAACCGCCTCCTGGAAGAAGACTTGCTTTAAAGGGCTGTAACCAGTTACTTTACCGGCTCATCCAGTCACAATTTTTAATATCACCCATACAATGGAGCTCTCGAGAAGACGATGGATAAATGGATTGTATCAAAGAACGATGGATCCCTGAAGAAGATGACGCACTGCAAAAGCTCGTACTCGCGGTTGTTGATTAGCAAAACTATCCCGGCAGATCGGTGCCGTCTATGGATGCCAATACCACAGCAGATACCTGATACGTATTGGAGCCGATACGTATCGGGTGACCAGAAAACCGATATGTATCGCCGATACACATTGGTATCGGCCGATATTTGATACCTTGCAACAGACTACTAAGTACAAAAGAGCATGGAGAAGGACCAAATGTATAGATCTGTAACTAATTATTGTTCTTGTGGTTTTTCCCTACCACCCTAGGTAAATTCACAAAAGATGTACCATGCTGTATTTTTTTGATATTGCCAAATGCCAACGGTGATTGCCTGATAGAATGCAATTACCAATTTTCTGAAGAAAACAATATTTTTAAACCAAGTATGTTCCAGTGAACCAACTGTGTTTCATCATTCAAATTTGCCAATTTGAATCCTTGACAATTCACCTTCATTTAGAAGTTACAGATTTTAATTGTAATGTCTAATAAGATTTATCGGCAATATAAAAATGGAAATGCTAGAAAAAGAGCACAACTTTTGTTTATTGATAACAAAAAAATTTCTTTTGCAGGTGAAAAGGTACATTGATCTCTATTCCGCGTCGTCAGTAATTGGATTTCCCTCTGAAGATTTGCTGCATTTAGCAGAAATATATGCTGAAGCACAGGCTAATTTGTCAAATATTGTAAATACTACTTTCTTATTTGGGAAGCAAGCCCCTTGTGAAAGTTGTGATAGTTCATTATCCATTCTTCAGATGCAGATTGGAGCATATTCTAAATTTTTTGCAAGTGTTGCTGAGCTTGCCCGCTCGAAATGGACGGAGTTTGATTTGTTGATGATGGGTGTGGGTCTCGGCCTTTTACTGGTTTCACTCCTTGTCCAAGTTTTTGCTTGTAGGTGGGCAAACAAGTTATGCCAGGATTTTGATCCTTCTATTGGCTCTTCTGTTATTTCTTTAAGATTCCTGTCTGCTCCTTTTCTGGTGGCAATACGTGCATGCAGTTTTCTTTCAAATAGTTACATTCGTGAGTTCTCATTCTCAAAATTTTATTGTATATTAGCTCCATTATACATAGGGCTGTCAACAGGTCGGGCCGGGTCAGGTCAAAATTTTGGCTGCCCAATAAGAAAATTGCAAATGCCTGACCCGACCCGACCCAACCTGACCTGATAAAACCCCTATTTTTTTTTAACATTCTTCCCATGTAAATATCGGGTCGACCCTGTCCGGCCCGGGAAATACCTGACCCGACTCAACAAGACTTCTTGGTCTACCCAACCCGAAGGTTGGGTCAGATGTCTCATGCCCAACCTGACCCGGTAAAATCGGGTCGCGTCAGGTCGGGTATCGGGTCTACCCGACCTGTTGACAGCCCTAATTATACATCCTTCCGGCCTTTCCTCATTGCTAACACTTTTCTATTTTCTTTTGTTGTCATATTTATTTTCTTGAAACCAGTAGCAGAAGGGAAAGTGGCAAGTTTTCTTTTGGCGACAACTGGTATTCTTAATCTTCGGTATTCTATCATGAAGAAGAAGATGCTGATAGAAGTGAGTTGTGATATCTCGCTTCTTCCTTTTCATTTCTAAAATCCACTTCGAACAAATAATATATTGTACATAAAGCGCCTTGGTTGCAAACGTTAACCATAGAGTTGTGTTGTTGACTATAACGAGGACCTTTTTTGCAGGCACTTACGTTTCTCGTATTAACTTTCATTCTTAGTTCGAACACCGATTTTGGGCTATCAAAGCAGGCTGTTGGTTTAGCGTTTATGAACATCTATCCTTTTAGTATGCTTGGAATTGGTGATGGTGACTCTGTTTTGATGATATTTACTGAAATAGTGCCAATGCTCGTCCTGACTTCCTTGGCATTTGCTTTGTATAAAAGCACTGTTGGAAACTCTAATCTGAGATTATCAGAGGAAGTTGTTATCACTGGAACCATTCTAAGTTACATGCTCATAGCATTGCATTGGGCCTTAGAAAGTAATATGATGGCTATTCCCTTAGTTCTCGATGTCATTGGGAAAATTTTTATTCCTCGAATAATTTATGCTGCTGGATCTGGATTGCTAGCATTGTTGGTTTTTTCTCATATGTTTGACCAGAAAGAGAGGACTTCAGATTACCCAGGAAGCATTGTTATAGCAACAGTAGCCATGTTATGTGTATGGAGTTCAACGGTCCTGATCCTATTGGGAACACAAGGCCCTTTGGTTGCTTTAATGTCTATAATTGGAGGTAATATGATGTTATAACATTAGAATCTTGCACCATTGCTGTGTTATTTTAAGGTGGATATTGCTAGGGATGGCAATGGGCCGGGCTAGGTAAACACAAGCCCGGCCCATTGGATTTGAGCTTAGCCAAGCCTGGCCCGAGCCCGTGGTGGGCTATGATCCCAAGCCCGGCCCGCAATAAACTTCCAAAGCCCAAGGTCGGCCCGGCCCAGCCCATCTATTCCTAAATTATTTATTGATTTACAAAAATTAACTCTATATCTGTAAAAATATAAAAATTGATACAGTGCAAATATCTAATAAGAAGCTAGTATTTATTTCCAAGAAAGTCTAAAGCTAAAAAATAAAAAATCTATTGTTCTTTGAGTGTATTTTTTAAATACTAGAGTGAAACTCAATATACACATCATATATGAGAGCCCAATGAGCCTAAGAGCTTAAGCCCAAGCCTGGACCATGGGCTTTATTTCAAGCCCAAACCCTCCTTAAATTGGGTCGGGTGGGCTTGGCCCGGCTATCCCACCCATTGCCATCCTTAGATATTATCTTTAGGTATTTATAAAATCAGTTGAATAGTAAATACTTGGTACCTTAATTAATATGTTCATTTCTTTGGCTAAGTATTGCTAGTTAACTTTTCACCTCTCATGGAATTTTTGAATTATAATAATTAATAGATTTGATTTGCATCTGAATGACATTGTTCCTTTCCTAATGATTTACCATTGCTAATTTTCTACGATTCTCATTTGACAGGGTGGTGCATAATAAGGTTGCAAAGGGTAGCACAAGACACAAGAAATGGCACTGTCAAACCCTTAGTAACTGATCCTATTCCTGTAGCACAATGGAGCTTTCTATCTGTGTGTCTATTTTTTTACACAGGTCATCGGTAAGAAGCTTTCATATCTGATTAGATTGCAGTGATTGAACTAACTCTATTGTTTGACTACAAAATCTGAATCTCCCTTACTGCTTCTGAAATTACAATAATTTAATGTTCAAGGTGACATTACTAATTGGGCTACCGCAGTTGTAGTGCCACTGCTAGACTAGTGACTCAAACAAAGGACCATGTCTTTCATTACATCATCTTACATGTAACCATGCATATGCATTTATATTTATTTTCTATTCGTATGATGTTTGTGATTTTTCAAGATTTTTTGGGGTATTACAAGGTATTGTTCAGGAGAAGTTAGGTTCAGTTGTGTCATTGTTATCCATTACAAAAACCATTACTTGGAATGAATGTTACTCGGAAACAACTTGCAAATCTGGAAGACTATTTTTATATTAATAATAAAATTTACAGTTATCTAAGAAAAGAAAAAGAAAATACGATACTACAATCACCTCCGTATCAGTTCCTTGTATTATCTTGTTTGTAATTCATCATTTTTTTTGCAGGTGCGCTTTTGATGGTCTCCGTTACGGTGCAGCATTTATAGGGTGAGTGCATATAAAGTTGATATTTTCTAATTTATGAACTGCATGTGTGGTTTTCTATCAAACCATTATCAATTAAATTCAACTACTACTTGTAACCTGAATCTCTGCTGTATTTATGTTGTTGTTTTGTGTACTGTTTTTGTCTCCCTTACTGGTGAAGCGAATTATATTAAAGAGTAAAAGGTACGTATGAGGGCTTTAGCGAGATGGTAAAGAAGACAGATCTGGGCTGGGGCAGCACGAACCCCTGGCCAGACCCGGACTCCTAGACCAGAACTAGCACCATGTGCCTCTGAAAGGAAACCTCATAAGGATACCGATCACTGGACCCATGATATCACTCCAACTCATCCCAACCATGGATGAAAATATCGTCCAATACTGATACGTATTGTCCGATACGTATCGGTTTTGGACTTGGACGATACGATAAATTGGGTTTTTATCGGCCCCCTTAAAAAACAGTCAAATTATCGTTCGTATCGGACAATAATTTCAAATTATCAATTTTTTATTTTTTTTTTTGGAAAAATACCGGAATGTATCGTCTGGTACGTATCGGTTTTGGGGCTAGACGATACGTATCGAAAATCTGAGATTTTGATCCATGATCCCAACAGTCCCGGACTGCTTCACCCATGATCTGGCCCTGGCACACTGTAGCACTACTCTAATTAATGATGTTCTCTTTGATGGAAAACAGTAGCTGATTGGTCCCTCCTCTGAAAATTCTATTGTACCTTTCGAGCCAAATTCCCCACATCACTGCCATCTGGGTCACTTCACAACAGGCTCTTGTAATACTGGAGAAGCCGGAAGAATCCCAGGTAGCAAGCAACAAACCAAGAAAATGAGGGAAGTACAAGCTCATCCTGAAATGATTCAAAGTCAATCCCAGACCTGATGAGTGCACTCGCAATGGATCAGCAGATGGTTTATATGCTTCAGACCTCTGGCACATAGAGCACACGAACATTATGAATATCCATCCCCCTCTTAACCAGTTGTTCAGTCGTTAGAATCTTATCCCAGGCAGCAGTGCAACAAAAAAAATGAATTCCACAGCTTTAACCTTCCACAACTTCACCCAGACCTGACCTACAAACGGCCTACGATATAAATGCATATAGAACAACCTGACCGAGAAAGCTGTGTGTTTCCCCATTACCATGATTGTTCATAAAATCACACAGTCTCTCTGTTTCATCTTCATTCAGGTTCTTCCCTAGAGAAGTATTTCAGAATTTGTTACTGCCATTCCCCCTTTCGGCAATAGTGTTCCCCTGTGCCAAATTATACACTATCAGAACGCTTTCCCGCAAAGTGCAGTCCCCAATCCAGACATCCTCCCAGTATGGAATTCTGTCGCCCCTACCCCATTCAAATCTAATAGTGTTCCCCTGTGCCAAATTATACACTATCAGAACGCTTTCCTGCAAAGTGCAGCCCCCAATCCAGACTTCCTCCCAGAACGGAATTCTGTCGCCCCTACCCCATTCAAATCTAATACAGCCTCTGAAGCTCTCATTGACTGTGATAATGCCCTTCCACCAGGCAGAGCACCAACCTACTACTCCCGAGTGGATCGTCCACCCCAAGCCATTAGACCCGTACTTCGTGACAACCACGCAAATCCACGTGTGTGGGTTTGCGTCCATTTGCCTAGAAGGGCCAGGTTTATCTCTCGCAACCCGCAAATCCCTAGCCCCCCTCCTCCTTTGGGAGATGGCAAGTTTCCCTATTAATCAAATGCACCTTCCTACTGTTGCTTCTCCCTTCCCAAGGAAATTCATCTGAAGTAGCTCCAAGCAGTGAATCAACCCTTCCGGGCAGTGACATATTGACATTTAGAAAACGGAAAGGTTAGGAGCAGTAGTCTCCCACCGATTGATAACAAGTTTGCTTTCCACATAGCCAGCCTTCTCTCAAAGCTCTCGATCACTGGATCCAGAATTCCTTTTTCGGGATCCCTACACAGTGGGATCCCTAAGTAAGTCTAAGGTAGTCTATCCATCCTGCAACCGATGTGGTTCGATAGCTCCATGAGCTCCTCGTTAGCTGCATGCATACCCAACATGGTGGTCTTTTGTTAATTAATCATTTGGCCCAAGCAGGCCTTGAACATCTCAACACGGCTTTTACACTCCACACCACCTCTCAAGGCGTCACATAATACCATAGTTCATCTGCACACTGTAGTGTGTAACCATCAGACCCTCATTAGTGGCGCGAAACCTGGAGAAAGATCTCAGCGAATCCGGCATTCAAAGCTTCTCCAACCACATTAAACAGGTGGGGAGAAAGTGGGTCTCCCTGGTGCAGACCCCAGGAGCTCTTTAAATACCCTCGAGGAATACCATTAATAGTAATAGAGAACCATGCTGATGACACACATGCCCCTATCCATCTTCTCCATTCCTCACCAAAACCGAGCCTACCCAACATGTAATCGAGGAACCCTAGTGAACCCTGTCATACGCCTTCTCCATATCCACCTTCCAAATGACCCCTATCTCTCCTTTGCCATGGATAAACTCATGTGTCAGCACCGCCACATCCATGAGGTATCTGCGTCTAACAGAAGCCCCCTTCGCCTTAGAGATAACCATATCCGTAACAGTCCTCATTCTATTGGCCAAGATCTTGGCAAGGATTTTATACAAACTCCCCACCAAGCTAATAGGCCAGAAATCACTGATAGCTGAGCCCCTTCCTTTTTAGGGAGTAGAGCGACAAACATAGAATTAATGCTTTTTCCCAACCCTACAACCGCTATAGAATTCAACAACAAAAATCCGTAAAGATCCAATTTCAGCATATACGGGAAACATCTGAAGAAATCCTTTGTGGATCCTATTCGGAAGCTCCATATTTATCTATATGAGGAGTGGATTGACATGTAGTTGACCCCCTAGTTGTTGTTTGTGAGCAGATCCATGCGCCTATTTTGTTGCTCGGCTTCGGCTGTTTCCCTTTTTCTCTTTTTCTTTTGTTGTTTTTCTTTTCTTTTATTCTTTGCCTTGGTTTGTAGTTTCCTTTGCTCAGCTTCTCGCAGTGCCTTTCCTAATAGATGGTGTCTCTTATCGATCAAAAGAAAATGTTTAGTTTTATGTTCTTTGCTTTGTAATTGAAGTGCTAAATCTTTGGTTTATTTCTCAGGTTTGATGATTTCAACCTTATTCGCCAGGGGGCCCTTCTCTCAGTTGATACATTTGGTTTTTCTCACATCCTTCCCATTCTGAGCCTTCCATTTCTCACTGCAATTCAATGCCAATTTCCTTCCAGTAGCCAAAAGAAGGGGGTTATTTCTGCCAAACTAATGCAGGTAACTTTTCCAGAATCTTATAGTGTGTTTGGAAGATATATTCAATCTTACTTAGAGATTAGATTTGTACAACCGGTTTGGTAATTTTTGCAGAATCTCATGGGAGAGCCACTGGTTTCTTGTAAAATGGTTATCACACATGTGGAAATTGAGTTTCTGATATTCTCACAGTTAACCCGTAATCTCTTTATATCATATTTTCACTCCAAAATATGTGAAAAAGTTTCTCAATCTTTATAGTAAAATCACAATATTTTTAATTTCTACTTTGATTCATCTTCACTTGAGCTATTCAATAGAAAATTTGGAATGTTCTTAAATTTTTTTCCAGTTAATTATCACTGTTATCAAATCTTGGAGGAAAGTTTCTCAGGCCATGGATAGCCTAGGCTTTTGAACCAAGTAATCATGGAGTCGGCATTAAATATCCAAATATTACCAGTTTTAAGGTTATTTATGCTTCTCCAGCTGACTTTGTCAAACTAGAACTGTTAGATCCTAACTATCTTCACAAATGGGAAACCATTAGCCATATTATGCTTGGATCCTATTCATGTATTCAAAATTTTTTTTTTTGATAGATAAGATGGGCTTGAACCTGCGACCTTCTTGTTTTTAAAATTTCATAGTTGTCAAACCTTGAAGAAAAGTTTCTCAAGCCATGGATAGCCTAAGCTTTTGAAACCAAGTAATTATGGAATTAGCATTAAATATTCAAATGCTACTAACACCAGTAAGCTAATCTATACATCTCCAACTGACTTTGTCAACCTAGGACTGCTAGATCCTAACTATTCTTGTCAGATGGAAACCATTAGCCTTATTATACTTGAATCCTATTCAGCACATTCAAATTTTATATTGCCCTTGGTTTTAAAATCTCAATTTTCTTATACATTAGTACACTTGAACCCTATCCAACACATTCAAATACCACAATTCTCATGGTTTTAAATCTCATTTTTCCAATAAGTTTCGTCCATGGCTGAATCCATAGTGAACAAATATTTTAGGCAAGAAACCTGTATAAGGCAAGATGTATGGGAAAATAGAGTGTTATCAGTTTGTTTCGCATGATACAAGTCCGTGCACAATTCGTTTCCTTCATGTACAATGACCAAGATGTCTCAACTAAATACTTTTCATTTCCGGCAAATTTAAAACCATGATAGTGCCCTCAACCCATATACATTTCAGCGTGCCTTTATGCATAAATATATTAGATAAATTTCAAACCATGGACATTTACTTCGCAGAGAAACAGCATTTGAAAGCATGGTCATCCTCTGCATGATAGTTGAATACTTGACATGTGGTGATTTCCCCCTTCATGAAATTTTCTGCCTTCTCGGTCGACCTTTGAAATTTTATGATGATTTCTTAGAGTTAATTTCTTGTTGTATCCTAATTTCCATCTCCCATTTCAGGTGTATTTGATATATGGATTAATTACTGCTGTGACAACCACAATTACAATTATATGTGTAACAATTCAAAGGCGGCATTTGATGGTGAGTACTCAAGACTGGTCTTCTTTCTTTCTTGCATGCTAGGAAGAAGCCTTTGTATGATATGTGCTTCTTAGTCTAGTAAAAGGAACAAATAACACCCCTCCTCCTAAATTGCAAACCTCCTTGCAAAATTCCTTAAAGATGCTAAGATGCTTTCACAATTATATTAACATGGATGTGGGTGTTAAACAGACATTCTGAGAGACAGATTCGGTAAGCAAAAAATTCTTTCAATCTTGTCCGTAGACATAAATTTCTATTGATTTGAAAATAATGGACAAGGATAAAACATTTTATATATATATATATATATATGAGAGAGAGAATGTAAGACAGCAACATTGGACATCCCAACTTTACTGTAACACTGCTCTCAAATCTGCTTCGCTAGAATCCTTCGTGTTAACAGAGTTTGGAAAAAAATTTATTGACTTCTTTCCACTTTGGCTCCAGATTCTTTTTTATTTATTATCTTTTTATAGTTGACTTAGGCTCCAGATTCCTGAGACAATCTGTTGGGCTACAGGATAATTTCTAGTTTTGGCATGTTTGTGTTCTTTATTTCACATCCTATGAGTTTATGTTTTTGAATCTGCAATATAATTATTGGTCTTTTGTTTTCTTTATTTCACATCCTATGAGTTTATGTTTTCTCAATCTGCAATATAATTATTGGTCTTTTGTTTTCTCTCTGCAGGTGTGGGGATTGTTTGCTCCAAAATATGTCTTCGATGTTGTAGGCCTAATCCTTACGGATGCTTTAATCTGCTTCTCATCTCTCTACTATTTCTAGCGAGTCTCGGTGAGATTGAATTTGGAAAAGTTCGGTTACGTTCAAAGAAGTCTCTTCTCGTAAAATGTTTGATTAGAGTATATAATTCTGACTTTCTGTAGGTTTTAAAATTTTGATTTTGGGTCCATATCATTTTTGATATAGAGCAGATGTTGGGTTGATTCACCACTGCTTATTTTGAAGCTTGAACCTGTAGTTTAGACTATAGGCATGCGTGCTTTGTATATGCAGGTTATTGGGACCTACCATTGCGTACCATGTCTGTTAATATTAATAGGGTATGCTCACTTACAGACAATGGATCTCTATTGTCTTATTCAAAGCAGTTAACTCCATTGTTTGATTCACAACGGTCAACGGCTTAAGCAGGTGAAACCTGCCTTGCAAATAAAGGTACTCATAAAATATTTGGTCTGCCGTCAACTTATAATCAAGGAGTTAAGCTCATAGCCCGTAATCCTTGTTGGCAGACGTAAGTGAGGGTATAAAGACGCTTAGGATGTGTAAGGCATAGCTCTCTGCTAGCCTCTCTCACAATAGAGTTCACCTGCTTTAGTTTGTTCCCGTTCTCTTTTCTAACTCTTTGTAAAAGAAGATTTACCTGTTCTAGCAGCAATCTCCGTGCTCTCTACTAACTCCCTATCAGAGCAAATAAAATCTGCTCTGACAAGGAGTGAGTAGAGAGGACATAAAACTGTTGAATAGGTAAATTTTGCATACAATCTTGTTATGCAAGGAGTTATCAAAGAGGGGTACCTGCTAAAGCAAGTAGCAGGATGTTAGCAAAGAGGATAAGAACCTACTAAAGCTGGTGAACTCTACTATGACAGGGGCTAGCAAAGAGCTATGCCATACACAACCTTAGAAAATAGTGTCCATAGTGCGGCTTCTGGCCCAATTTCCTTGCCTTTATTCTTTTTTTTTAATAATGGGTATCTGGCCTCTTAGAGCACCCCACTAAGTCTTTGAGTACATGCAACGCTTGCACGTCACACATACTAGTCAGTAGACATAAATGCCAGTGGCCAACAAGGGGTAAGATTCAATCTCCGAACCCTCAAATTCCCTTCTCATTCAGCATTTTACATTCTCTTGATTTTTAATTCTGGCAAGGGAGAGAAGTCGGCTCTTGGATGGCGGAAGGGACAAAGGCTGCATATGACATAGCTCTTTGCTAGCCCCTGCCACAATGGAGTTCACTTGCTTTAGTTCATTCCCATTCTCTTTTTTAACTCCCTGCAAAGGAGGATTTATCTGCTCTAGTAGCAACCTCCTGGCTCTCTACTAACTCCCTATTAGAGCACATAAAATCTGCTTTGTCAAGAGGTGAGTAGAGAGGAGGGTAAAACTACTGAACAAGTAATTCTTGCATAAAATCTTGCTATGCAAGGAGTTATCAATGAGAAGAGATACCTTTTAAAGCAGGTAGCAAGATGTTAACAAAGAGGATGAGAATCTGCTAAAGCAGGTAAACTCTATTATAGCAGGGGCTAACAGAGAGCTATGCCATACGCAACCAAAATCACCAAATAGTTGAGACAAAGAAGCATAAGTGAGATACATGGATCTAGTTTGGGGCTTACGGCCAACGCTCACCCTGGTATAGATGGAGTTTCATGGGCATCCAAAATATTGTTTTGATGCTGTGGAGGGTTGAAGTATTTAAATTATTTATTAAAACACTTCAAAGATATTTCTCTATGGTAAAAACTAAATATTGACTAATTCAATGGTCGCTAGCGATATGCGTCCAACCGTAGAGATATTTTTATTGTCAATTGATCCGTGATCCGGGCACAGGCACGACATGAGCACAAAATTTCGTAAAAATAGCCATATTAGGGGTCAAACGAAAATTTCGAAGAAAATTTGGAACTTTTCAATAATTTCAGCATTTTCGATGGAATTTTAATATTTCGATTTTCCTTTTTTTTTTCTTTTTTTCTTTTTTTCTTTTGCTTTTTAATTAAATAAGCAATTTAAGCGAGAACAACGCTCACCACACTACTTGCATGTGAAGGAGTATTATATAGGTGGGCTAGAGCGGGGAGATTTCTCCCTTTACCGATGTGGGACTACATTTTGAATGGAAAAGCATAAAGATGCAGAAATTGTTGTAGGGCAGTAACAAAATGCCAACAAGTTGGCTCCAACTAGCAGGAAGACATCTTGTTAGGTCATGTGCGCATTCATTTTGGACTTTGAGACATGTATGGATTTCAGAGCTCTTTAAAGTTTGTGCTTCACCAGCTGCTTTCTCACCCCACTTTATGCAGTTGGCAATCATTGACCGCCCTTGAATTAGATGGTGGAGGTCGTTTTTCGGTCCTATTTTTTGCACAATGGATCTATGGATCGTGGGGATACCATCAGACAGTCGATTTTTTATTACATATGACACAAATCTCAAAAGTGACCCTAAAATCATATGATCCCCATCACGCTCAAGCATGATTTTAAGAGATATATATATATATATAATCCCCGAAATTATTCCGAAAATGAAATTTGTCACCATGGACATGAGACTCACTTTTCTAATTAGGGTTACACTTTAAAAATATTTTAAAAGTTAAATATCATTCTAGCCGTTATTCTTGACTTTATTAAAGTCTCTTTTTTTTCTCTATTTCATTTTTTCAGGAAAGTGTTAGACTTAATTTTTTTAAGAAAATGTGGCTGCTCAATTGAGAATCGTTAGCACATCGGCAGCGAAGCGCTAGCATCTCAAAAGTGAGGCACTGACACTTTGATAGCGAAGTGCCGACACCCCGGTGGCAAAGCGTTGACACCTCGACGCCAGGGTGCTATCGTCGTGGTGTCGGTGCCTCGTTTTAGGGGCGTCGGCACGTCGTTAAAAAAATTATTTATTTGTTTATTTATTATTATTATTATTTTATTCGACGTCGAGGTGCTAGCGCCTTGTTATAGGAGTATCTGTGCTTTGCTGTTGATGTGTTAGCGCTTTGTTATTAGACGCTTTCATTTTTTAAGTAAAATATATTTTAAAAAGTAAGTCTGACACTTTCTTAAAAAAAGAGTGAGAAAAGAAAGAATCTTTAAAAAGACTTTTAAAAAAGTTAAGAATGACGGTTGAAGCGGAATATAATTCTTAAAATATTTTAAAAGTTTAACCTTAATTAATAAAGCGAGCCCCATACCATCGATCATTTCACAAAAAAAGTGTTATGTGTCGCACTCATATCAAATAACATATTTTTCTCTTTCCCATATATATATATATATATATATATATATATATATATATATATATATATATATACTAAATCCTTTTAAAAAGATCTATAACAGTTTTTTGGGTGTTAGGTGGACTTCGTTTTATGTCGCACATAACAGTATTTTGGGTGTTAGGTAGACCTCACAAGACTATATGAATCCCTCAATGTAGTATTTTCACACTACGTTCGAGTGCCCACCTTCGGAAAACGGTTGAAAGATATGAGTGACTTTAGTATTTTCAGACTGCCAAGTGATTGGGTCCCTCTAAGGGATATGGAATTTGCTACAATCAGTTTCGCGTACTTTGAGGCGCCACTTTAAAGATCATAGAATTATGTGCTATCAGGTTAAAAAAAAAATACTACAGTTGGCAAGATGTTGGTTAAGATTATGCTGAGGACGGGGACGGGTCGTCGCTAGCGCACAATCCTCTCGCTGCCAATTAGGCTGGGCAAAACCATCCCTAGCCCCACTTCCCCAACACCCGCTCCCCACCAGCTCCCACCACACTTTCCAAATGCGCCCTTGGCCGGCGCGTGTTGTAAGAACAGCTGGAGCTGGCAGGGAGCATTACCCTTAGGGCTGTCAACAGGTCAGCCTGATACCTGACACAACCTGATCCAATATTTTACTGGGTCTGATAGATAAAATTGGCTTTTCGGGTTGGGTCTGGCATGAGACTTCTGACCCAACCTTCAGGTCGGATCTGGTCGACCAAAAGGTTCTATCCAGTCGGGTTTCGGGTTGGGTCAAGTTCATGGATCGGGTTGGGTCAGGTGTATTATCCAGTCAAGTCAGGCATTTATAGATTTCTTGTAGGACAGACCCGACCCCAACCCGTTGGCAGCCCTAGTTAACCTACCTAACTGTTTAGGAAGAGTATGGAGCCGTTGGCTTATTGTAGACAAATAAATTTTTACAACCCTAAATGATTAGGTGGGGCCAGAGAGATCAAGATCATAGAAGGAAAACAATGTAGCAGAATCCAACAGCCGCCCACTATGGAAGTATTAGCCGGCAGTTTACAAAAGGTGTAAAGATGATCTCGGATTCTACGCCAAGCCAAGTTAGCAGATTTTGTCATAGCCCTTTTCGCCTCACCACTCACCTCTTTTTTACACTAACCAAGCAGCTCCTCTTCTCATGCTAACCCCACTGTCCTTTGTGAAACTGGAATCTATTTTCTTTCTTGTATTTTATCTGTGTTTGGTTTTTGGTTGTGTACTTTAGTTAGATTACAAAAGAGATGTTGTAACAAGGTGAAACTAAATAATCAAATTTTCTATTATTCTTTTTTAAAATTTTATTTATGTAGCTTTTTAGTAGGATTTATATTATAATTTGTCTTTATTTTCAAATCCTTCATACATTAAAAGTATTTATATTTTTAGATAGGTTAATGATCCTCTCAAATTATGGGACATACTTTTAAGACCGGAGCTTTCATTACTTGCATGTCATTTCAATTGACTTTTCAAAGACAATTGAAATGACTTGCAACGAATAGGAGCTTGAGCCATAGGCGCATAGGTTTATGTCTTATGAATAAATTAGGAGATGAGTTAATCTAAATTAGGTATCCACCCATCATGGGCACAAGTCATGCAGTCAGAAAATTAAAAGTCCCTTCTTTGGATTATTATTTATTTTTCAGACTATTCAAGCAAAACTTAATTTTTTGATTCATTTCTTGTGAAATGATTTTTGTGGAAATGAAATTTTTATTGTTTGGGAAATAATTTTCGTTAGAAATTTTTGTTGTTTGGTTTAATGCATATCTTAAAAGTATTAGGAACTTTCATAGTATTTACATTTTAGTATAAATAGCACAATCCAAGTCAGCATTTTGCTTTTATCTATACGCATAAGCAGGCAGTGTTAGATAAATCAAAGAATAGAGATCCGAAAATGATGAAAAGGGCAAGAGAATTGGACTCGAAGCACGTAATCGTTGTCTTTAAAACGCTATTCGCTCCCTACTCGAGTAAATCTTCGAGTTTGCAAAAAGGGGTTCCAACGAGATGTTTCCAGGATACAACGAGCCTAATATCTAAGATGCGATCCGTTACTTTGCAACAGTAGAGGATCGCCCCAAAAAACTCAATCCGATGGAGCAGCACCTAAAGAAGAAAGCAAGAGGAATTCTCAAGTTTTATGCAGGGATTCCGATGGATTTCAGAGTGCTTGAATCTGTGTCCTAAGGCCTCCTTATATAGAAATTTCAATATGACTGTTGGACCAACAGTCATATTTTGGACGGATCTGAAATATCTGAACCGCTACATCCAACGGCTGCATGAAAGGTTGTAACTTTTCGAATTCAAATTCCAACGGTTATACACCTTTATAAGCGATTATGAAACGGTTGGGTCCAACGGTCAACATTTGACCAATCCGTTTGGCCCAATAGAACCGAATTGACCCGTTGAATAGTGACCCATTAGGCCCGACCCAACGTGCAAAGTGCGTGCACGCCTAAAGCGCCAATGCGCCTAAACGCCAATCGCCACTCACACGTAGCGGCTCGCCGCTAGGCACACTCTTTCTCTTATTATTGTTAAACAATAATAGAAGGTGAAAAGTTCTATATATAGCCTAAACACTTTTTATTTTTACTAATGTGGGACTATTCATTTGCATATAAAACTTGAGAATAACTATTGCCTAAAACCCAACCAAAAACTAAGAAATCAAATAAAATTTTATTTTCTTTAAATTACTAAAATATTTATTATATTAATAATAAATATAACAGGCAGAAACTGGATTATTTAGCCATTTTTTGCGTTAAAATGTGCCGTCCAAACAGGGCCTAAGGCAGTAACTTGATGGCATGCCATCACGATGGTTCACCACTTTTGCACTGTTTAACAAATAGTCAACGATGAGCGGCGATCCGACGGAATGTGAGCCCTGTGCTACATGGATCTTTAAAAGAAGTATATGCTAGATAAAGAAGAGAACAGAAATCCGAAAATGATGAAAAGGGCAAGAGAAATTTGAACGGTTATACACCTTTATAAGCGATTATGAAACGGTTGGGTCCAACGGTCAACGTTTGACCAATCCGTTTGGTCCAATAGAACCGAATTGACCCGTTGAATAGTGGCCCATTAGGCCCGACCCAACCCATGAATAATCTGACCGTTGGATCTGCCTGGTCAAAAATTCAAACCTCTCCTTGCGAGGATGCGTGCGCGCTTAAAGCGCCAATCGCCACGCACACGCGTGCGCGAACGCGGCGGCTCGCCGCTAGGCACACTCTTCTCTTATTATTGTTAAACAATAATAGAAGGTGAAAGGTTCTATATATAGCCTAGGCACTTTTTATTTTTATCAATGTGGGACTATTCATTTGCATATAAAACTTGAGAATAACTATTGCCTAAAAACCCAACCCAAAACTAAAAAATCAAATAAAGTTTTATTTTCTTTAAATTATTAAAATATTTATTATATTAATAATAAATATAACAGTACACAGATCTCTATGCTCTTTAAAGCCCGCACTTGTCTCAAAGTCCACACTGTGGGTGACTCGGTGAATGCTTATTATGGACAAATTCTAGAGACAGTTAAAGAAGAGAGTGCCGTTGAGTTTGATGAAGTAAGCGGTTGGTTCAAAGCAAACAGTCGGTTACACTGGATGCAGCGTAACCAGTAAGCTCTCTCTCTCTCTCTCTCTCTCTCTCTCTCTCTCTCTCTCTCTGTGTATATATATATATATATATATATATATATATATATATATATAACAAGTTAGAAAGGTCACCGAAATGGTGATATAAAGCGTTTTGGGGCGTTTACCAGTACTTTTCTCTATATATATATATATATATATCCCAAACTCGTCCTCTAAACACTTATAGCCATATCTCTCTCTCTCTCTCTCTCTCTAGCTGCAAGCTTCCCAATCATGGAGGAAGCTGCTGGCCGCCAGTCAGGGTCAGGATTTGAACTCTTGGAGAACCGCAAAAGGGGTGGATATAAACCTACCATATTCATATTCAGTAAGTGCAGGGACCCCATTAACTTCCATTTATTAGTACTTAAGTAATTCAGTTAACCTCCTGAGCTTTTAACCGTGGTTTAAAACCTCGCTCGAGTCACTTGAAACTTGGCCTACTCCACTTGACTTGATAAAGTTTCGGATTAACTTGAAGAGAAACTTGGTTTTTCAAGTTACTCAACCGAGTTAACACAGAGTCACTTTTACAAGCTAAAGAAAAGTACTAATTATTGCTTTTAAATTTTAATATTTTTTTAATATATATATATATATATATATATATATATATATATATATATAGTCACAGAGTCGAGTTTTTCAAGTCGGCTAGTATATACTCAATCCGACTGACTTTCGAGTCATCGAGTTTTTGAATTATATATGCTCTTAATTTAACAAGTAATTTGTGTTATTTCTTTTCGTTGCAGTCATGATCGGGCTCGAGAACATTGGGTTCGTGGCAAACATGGTGAGCTTGGTGCTCTACTTCTCTACAGTAATGAAATTTGATATCTCTGGTTCTGCAACCACTCTTACAAACTACCTGGGTACCGCGTTCATGCTTACGCTCCTCGGAGGCTTCATCTCTGATGCTTATGTTAATAGGCTCAACACTTGCCTCATCTTTGGAGCAATCGAAATCATGGTAATATTCAAAATTTCTAATTAATTGCTTATACTAATCACTGCATTTGAGCACGTTTACATATAAAATAAAAGAAAAGTAAATGAGTATCATTAAAAAGACTACTTATAAATCTAAAAATGATGATAAAGTAAGCAAGAAAAATTGGACTCGAGGTGCGTAGTCGTTATTTTTAAAATTCCATTCGCTACCTACTCAAGTAAATACTTAAGTTTGCAAAATTCTGATGAGAAGTTTTCAGAATACGACAAGCGTAATCTCTTGATTGCGGTATGTTACCTTGCAAAAATAGAAGAACGCCCCGAAAAACTCAATCTTTTGAAGTACAAACCCAGAAAATAGAGTGAAGTCATTTCGAGCTAGTAGGCTACAAAATTCAAGTAAACTGAGTGTGTCCTGAATTGTGCCCAGAGATCTCATTTTATAGATACTCAAATAGTCAAGTGACTTTTTGATCGGCTTGGATAGCTCACAAGATTTCAACTCTTTCATTTCAAACGTCTGCCCCATTAATTATTTGGGTGCTCCTAAAGTGCCAATTTGCCTAAACGCCAATTGCTATGCACATGCATAAACATGGTGGCTCACAGCTAGGCACATTTTTCTCTTTTAATAGTTAACACATAATAAAATTTAAAATTTCTATATATAATAAAGAATTTACACTTTTCAATGTGGGACTATTTCTTTTGCATGCACAGCTAAATTTTTATTACCAAAAAATTAACTCTTGAAACAAGGAAATGAAAAATAAGGTTTTTTCTTTAAAGTTAATAAATTTATACTTATTTTATTATTAAAAATAAATAATTATAACAACTACTTGAAGTTCATTAAAATGGAAGAGACTGCAGTGGTCTCTGATTAGTGGTCAGTTTACTCAATATGGTCCCCAATTTGTTGCATGTCCCTTGAAAATAAAACAGAATCTGCTAAACTTTGCAGTTTGTTGGGGACTACATGAATTTGACTTCATAATTTATGTCAAATTTCAGAGATTGTGTTGGACTATTTTTTTAATTAATTAATTAATTTGTATTTTCAGGGATATATGCTGCTCACAGTACAATCTCATTATAAGAGTCTGCAACCAGATTTCTGTGGGAAGAAATCAAGCTGTGTGAAAGGTGTTAAAGCCCTCATGTTCTACACTTCAATTTTCTTGATGGCCTTAGGGGTAGGTGGAATAAGAGGGGCACTTCCAGCTCTTGGTGCAGATCAGTTTAGCCAAAAGGACCCCAAGGAACGCAAGTACCTAGCCAGCTTCTTCAATTGGTTCTTGTTGAGTATAACTATTGGTGCTACAACTGGAGTCACATTTATTGTGTGGATAAGCACTAACAAAGGTTGGGACTTGGCTTTCCTAACCTCTATGGTGGCTGCCATTGTTGGTCTCATTATACTTGCCTTTGGAAAGCCGTATTTTCGTCATAGAGTTCCCGGAGAGAGCCCCCTAGCCCGGGTTTTACAGGTTTTTCTTTATCTTTTTCTACCTGTCTATCTACTTGTCTATATACTCATATGAAACACTCATTTGAGATGGTTTTACAGGTATTCGTAGTGGCATTTAGGAACAGGAGCAAAAAATTTCCTGATAATTCAGACGAACTATATGAGATTGATGAGGGAGAATCTGTTTACTATGAAGAATGCATTCCCCACACCAACCAGTTCAGGTGGGATTGTTTGCGACTCTTTTAAAAAAAAATCCTCATTCACTAAATTGTTCCTAGTAATTTAATCAAAATATCCTTTAATAAAGGTTTATTTTGTTTCTGTTAGTGTTTTTATTGAAAAGTTAGGGTATCCCAAGCTTGCGCTTGGACTAATCCCTAAGGGGATGATTCCCTTGCCCCTACCGTGCCATGGGTATTTCATGATTTATGTAGCTTACTGGGCATCCATTTAGGTAGAAGAGGCATCACTACTCGAAGATATGACCTTGGGGAGCAAACCCAAGTCATTTAACCAATGTGATAACCCCTTAGTGGGTTTTAATAAGGGTATTATTGTGTAAGGACAATGCTAATTTCACAACAAAGTGGGTGAGGTTAGCATATATATATATATATACATGGAAACATAAAGCATATCCAAAATTCCAAATTCAACTAAGGATGAAATTCTCTTTTTCCTAGACTTTTAATTCTTGTGGAATCTAGGAAGCCATTAAAGCTTTAAAAACAAGAAAAAATTACTTCCTATCTCTACGAGTTTGAACTTCTATTTAACTTTTGCCTGCTGATTTGAAAAAGTCTGTATCTTTGGCCAGGTTTTTGGACAAAGCTGCTATTCTTCCGCAAGGCTTCAAACCAGAATCATGGCGAGTGTGCTCAGTGACCCAAGTAGAAGAAGTAAAGATCCTAACAAGGATGATGCCCATTATCCTAAGCACCATCTTAATGAACACATGCTTGGCACAGTTACAAACCTTTTCCATCCAACAAGGAAGCATAATGAATACTAAAGTAGGATCTTTTAGTGTCCCGCCGGCATCAATTCCTGTAATTCCTCTAGCTTTCATGTCAATTCTCATACCCATTTACGAATTCGCATTCGTTCCGATATTACGAAAGGTAACGGGGCACCCGAACGGTATAACACATCTTCAAAGAGTTGGGGTCGGGCTCGTCCTCTCGGCCATCTCAATGGGTATAGCAGGAATTGTAGAAGTAAAGAGGAAGAACGAATTTAACCACCACGGAAACAAAATTAGCCTCTTTTGGCTCGCCATCCATTACGCAATTTTCGGGATTGCCGACATGTTCACCCTTGTTGGGTTGATGGAGTTCTTTTATAGGGAGGCTCCTGCAGGCATGAGATCGCTGTCGACATCTTTCTCATGGCTCTCGCTTTCGATCGGATACTTCTTGAGTTCGGCTTTTGTGGAGCTAACTGACTTGGTGACTAGTAAGATGACAAAGAGCAAACTTGGGTGGTTGGAAGGAAATGACTTTAACAAGAACCATCTTGAACGCTTCTATTGGTTTCTTGCAATCCTCAGCTGTATTAATTTTGCCATCTATGCCTTATTGGCTTCTTGGTATAAGTATAAGAATGAAGACCCTGATGGTGAAAAGGTAGCTTTCATGGGTCACAATGCAATACACCACATTAAAGAAGGTGAAGAATCTAAAAACAAAGGAGCTCACAGTGAAGAAAGTAAAGAACAAGAAGATGATGGCAAGCCTCTTGTTTGATGATTAAAAGATTTTGGTTAAAAGTGTGTGTTCAATTATTTAATCATTTTTCTTGTTTACTTCTATTATTAGATCAGTAAGACATGGTGCCAGAGAAGGCAATCCTGAATGTAAGGCATGGAGTTTTTATGCAACTATAATTATACAGTTATATTATATGAGAAAATTAGAAAAATGAACTACTTGAAGAAAGCTTTAGTGCATTATATAAATTTTTTTTAGAAAAAAGTAGATTGTCTTGGTTTCTAAGGTCACGAAAAAGTTACCCAGCCAATTTGAGGGAAAGAGCGATTCAAAATTTATAAAAATGGTCCTCAAAAAGTCATTTGATCAACATGTGAGAAACATTTATAATTGAAATTATGAAAATACTTTTCTACACAACACATGATAGTGTATTTAACTGGGAGGAAGGGTGGTTCGATAATTTCAACTACAAATGTTTCTCACATGTTGACCCAATGTTTTATTGGGAATAAAAAAATCGTGACTTCATTTTTCATAAATCTTTCTGAAGTAGTATTATACGCTATTTTTTATTTGCAAATAATCCTTGTTTTCTAAAAAGCCCTCTATATATACACCTTCACTTTGACTCATTTTATTACTAATTTTTTTTAAGCTTGTCTTTTCTTAGAAGAGCAAGAAGCTATTGAGGAATAATCTCCGACTGGGTCGACCGACAGCCATTATTTGCATTGAGGCAACCTGTTGCTCTTTGTCATGTATTGATTTTCCAATTTTGCTAACCAAAGTATTAAGATGTAGATGAATGATTATACTGTTTTTTAGTAAGTGGAAACTAAGCATTTATATTTTCTCTTTTAGCTAAGGGAGAATGGTCTCCTGGGGTAACAGGATAGGAGGTCAGGAATAATAAAGAAGAAAGTGTGCCCTTTGACCGAAAGACATTTTATATCCACCGTTGAGACCACTTAATTTATATCCACCATTGAGACCACATGCTTAATTCTATCAATATTTAAGCAGAATGCAAGGAAAGAGGGAACTTAATCAAATCAAAAGAGAAGATGGGAGAAAATAAGAAGGGATAGGATGTAGTTGCTCCTCTCTCTCTCTCTCTCTCTCTCTCTATATATATATATATATATATATATATATATATATATATATATATATAGACAGCGGGACACTACATTAGTCATATAGTGTTCAATACTGCCCTAGTATTCTTGGGTGCCAAGTGGCACCAAATCCCAAGATAAGGCGTCAAGGCAACATGTGCAAGGTCGACCAGGTCCATTCTCAAAAGGAAAAAAGAAAAAATATATCTTATCCACTGTCTAAAACATGGTAAAAAAGTTGGAAAATTTCAATGCATTGGGTTAAGCAGGGCTGCAGTCAAACTTTGACCATATTTTTAGGTGGCGATGCAAAACAGTCATAAAAAAATTATATCACATGCCACATAACTAATGATCCCAAAAGGAGTGTTTATTTTTGGATCATATGTCACGTGACACTTGATATCGACACTAGTGTAACGTTCAAATGCTACACCACTATAGCAGCTATATATATATATATATATATATATATATATATATATATATATATATATATATATATATGGTATCTCGATTTTTGTGCTTGGACTAAACCACCATGTGGGTAGTTGCTCCCCTATCGACTGGTAACAATACTTTTCAAGCCTGAAGTGTGGCCCGAGAGAATTATATTAGTTCTAAAAGAATACGAACCCTGGCATAAAAGAGAAGGGCTCTATTTATAGAGAAATGAGGGAAGATACTATTAGATGCTTGGATCATCTCAATTGGAGGAAATTAGGACTTTTCTCCCCGAGAAGACCATTGGATCTTTGACAATTGTTATGGATCTAAGTAATCTTATAGAACAAGCTTGGGTTTTTAAAAGATAATTGTGAGAATTTTAAAGGATTCTAAGGTTGAAATGGTTGCTATAAGTTGGGTTAAGGTAATTAAATAGGTTTATATAGATTAGTTGGATACTTGGATTAACAGAAATCTTTGCTCATTTTTCACTATATGTAGGTTCTAAATTAGCAGGGTTTAATAAAACTCGTGTTAAAAAGAAAAGGAAAAAATCAAGATTCTTCAAATTTGATGGAAAAATTATAAATTACGTTCGGAGGGGAGTGTACCGTCCGAACGTGGGTTGCCAATTTCATTATGAAGTATCCGTCCCAAGTAACGGTCGTGTTGTGTGCGAAATCAGTGCGAAGTCAAAAGTGAGCTTTTGCTGATTTGCATGCTCATAAATAGTTGTGTGATTCCTAAGGCTTGACCATTAAACAAAAAGATATTGATTCAAGCATTGCTGGTCCTTAGGTCATACACCGAATACTAGTTTTTTTGTTAATAGATTAAAATCTGAGCCTTAACACTCTTGAGGGGCATTTTGGTCATTTCACTTTATTGAACCAACTAAAAAGTTTTAAAGCATATAAGGGTAGGCCAATCTAGGATTGACTATATTTAATCACATGATGAAGATTATATTTCGTGTCAATTTTATCCACTAAGAATCTATAGATCATGGACTTTAAATCAGACAACCCAAATTGCATTTTCACATGTCACAAGTCTCTAAAATACAAAGTTTTTTTTTCACTTCGGTGCCATCACTTAAAAAGCGAGTGCAAGTAATGGCTCCCATTTTCTTTTGGTATGTGGGGGAAGAAAAGGTGGTGTGTGCTTAGCATTGCTCCCCCTAATTTTTTTGAGAGCCATTACTTGAACTCTAGAGAGTTAGCCCTTGCACCGATTTCAAAAGAAAGACTTACAAGTTTGGCCACATAATGTGAAAACACCATTTAATTTGTTTGATTTAAAGGTAATGATTTAAAGATATCAACCGCCAAAAAATTAGCATGAAATAGCTAAAATCTTCATCATGTGATTAAATGTAGTCAAAGGGTATTATCCCGTTAACTACAATAGATAGTATAGTCAATACCATGTTTTGTTCTAATGTTGTACACTAAAGATTTATAAATCATGAACTTCAAATCCAAGGCCCAGATTACGCTTTCACATGCCACCTGTCCCTAAGATATCAAGTCTTTCTTTAAATTTGGTGCAAGGGCCAATTACTGGCTCCCTCTTCTTTTGTTTTGGATCCTTCCTCTTCCCCATTTTTGGTAATTATGGTGAATGGAAAGATTGCATCTTGGACTGATTATCTCTGCATCACGCCAATGTGATCAAGAAATGAGTAAAGACAGAATTATTTTTTGAATAAAGACAGAAAATTTTAAACGTAGTCAATTGTACACCTCCATAATCTGAAGTTTCCGCAGTTTCCGCTCGGAAACGGAGTTTCCGAGCTCGGATAGTGCAAAAAAAACCCCGTTTCCAACCTTTTCCTGCACTCGGCAATGGTGGGACCCACTTGCAAACAACAAAATGGTAATCAGATTTGATTGAGAAGAAAGAAAATAACAAGGTGGCGTCGAATCTGAGGCACTCAGCGATTTATACTAAGTTTTCCCTCCACTTATTTTTATGACATCCTCCTCCCAACTATCACCTTATTCTCTCTCTCTCTCTCTCTCTCTCTCTCTCTCTCTCTCTCTCTCTCTCTCTCTCTCACTTTGCCTTTTCTACACATGCAGGACAGCAAGGGATCTCTTGAGGCGGGTTCCAAGCACCACAAAAAATGGAGCCCAAGACGAGGTGGATTCAGAGCTAGCTTGTTCATTTTTGGTAAGTAGGATTAGAAAATTTTATTAGAAAAATTATAATGAGCCAACCTCAAATAATAGACCAACAACGGATTGCTTAGGTGACGCCATGAAAGTGGCTGGCCTGACCTGCCTTGCTGGGACCCACTGTGCTTCCATGGAACCACATAAGCGGTCTGTTGAATGGTCTGCTATATATCAGTGTCCAATTTGGCTTCTGCCCCAAGCTCAAGCCCTGCCTGCTATAAACTTTCAAAACCCATGCCCAGCCCGACTCGGCCTGGTTATTCATATATTACTTGTTGATTTACATACATTAACTCTATTCAAAAAAATAGAAAAACATATAGGTAATAATCTTCTCATTCAGTCATGCCACATAATCTCATAAATCGAGTTCTTATTGGCCCGATGTCACATCAATTTGACTTTTCAAAGGCAGTTGGTGTGACTTTTCAACAGGAGCTCGAGTAATGGGCTTACATTCCATGACTTGGGTCTTAATTAATCTATTCAAGACGGCATTTGTGATTGGGACGCTGTGTGTTTGAGGTAGCTCTTTCTTATTTAGGTCCTTTTCGGTGTCATTCGGGTGTAATGGGTTAAGGTTGTATTTTTGGCCTATTTTTGGTTTTCTCGTTTTGGTTGTTGATCGATGGGCTCCTTGCTAATCTTTCACTTCCGTCCCTCTTTTGTACTTTATCTTATATTACTACATAATATATTTATGTGATTTATATATATATATATATATATATATATATATATATATATATATATATATATATATATATATATATATATATATATATATATTGAAAATATCTAATAAGAAGTTAATATATGTTTCGAAGAAAGTGGAAAGTTTCAAACTAGAAATCCAGAGTTCCTTAAGGGTATTTTTCAAAATATTATAAGTGACCTCAGTTACATATCATATATAACAGCTCAACGGGCCTAAGGGTTTAAGCTCACCTGCCCGGCCCGCTTAAATTTCGAGCTTAAAGTGCTAGCTCAAGCCCAGCCCGTGGGCTTTATGTCAAGCCCGAATTCTCCTCAAATTGGCCTGGGCCTAACAGGCTAGGCACTCTACTGGCCTATCCCATTACCACCTCTATGTGTATTGAAAGAAAGCAAAGGATACATGGTTTTTGTTCTGGATAATCTGTAGAGATCTAGTAAATCATGGTGTATCAATAATCAAAACAAGTAATTAAAATGGAAATTACTTGTTTAAAGAAATCTAGCACCGTAGAAGGCCTCCTTTAAAGACCTTTGTGTCTCTGACTCGAAATGGTATACTGCGCTTCATACCTCTGGTTTATCGAAAATTGTTAAAATGGAGGTTGTTGCCCCTGGTCGAAAAATGGATTTTGTGTGTTTGCTCTCACTCAAAGCTTTAGATTGTGCAGTGGACGGTCTGGAAGATGTGTCTGTTATATTTATTTGTTACTTTAGAATATAATAAATATTTTAAATAATTTTAAAGAAAATAATTTTTTTTTTTAATATTTTAATTTTGCGAGTTAGTTTTTTAGGCAATAAATGTTCTCAATTTTTGTATGTAGATAAATAGTCTTACATAGTCACATTGGTAAATGTCAAAAGTGGCCATAGTATATATAGAACCTGTCATGCACTTTCTATTATTCTTTGATAATAAGAAGAGAAGAATGTGTCTAGCGGTGAGCCGTCGCGTGCGCGCACGTGTGAGTGGCGATTGACGTTTAGGTGCATTGACGCTTTAGGCGTACACACTTTGCACTAATTGGCCACTAATCAGTGGGTTAATTTTGTTCTATTGGGTCAAACGGATTGGTCAAATGTTGATCATTGACATTTGAGATCTATAAAAGGAGATCGATGGACACAGATTTAGATACTTTGAAATCCATCGAATTCCTTGCATATAGATTTGAGAATTCTTTTGTTTTCTTCTTTTAGTTGGTACTTCATCAGATTGAGTTTTCTAGAGAGATCCTTTACTATTATAAAGTGACGGATATCATCCAAGAGATTGGGCTCGTTGTATCCTAGAAACGTCTCGCTGGAACCCTTTTACAAACTTGAGGATTTATTCGAATAGAGAGTGAATAGCACTTTAAAGATAGCGACTACACCCCTCGAGCCCATTTTTCCTTGCCCATTATATTATTTTCGAATTTCTGATCGTAATATTTTCTAACAATGTCAATCACGATACATTTAAAAGGTTACAAACCAGGATCGGTCGTAGTTATCCGGAAAAAAAAAAAGGTTTAAGAAAGGATGGGTGACATGTTTGTTGATTGATTTTTGTTTTGAATTTACAGTTATGGTTGGGCTAGAGAACATGGGTTTTGTGGCTAACATGTCGAGCATGGTTCTCTATTTCATAAGTGTAATGCACTTTGATGTATCTACTTCTTCCAACACTCTCACCAACTTCTTGGGTACAACTTTCTTGCTTTCTATGATCGGAGGTTTCATCTCAGACACTTACTTAACCAGGCTCAACACTGTTCTAATTTTCGGAACAATCGAAGTAATGGTGAGTTCACTATTAACCCTTCCCATCTAATATTATGAAGTCTTCAAAATATTAGGCAGCTGCCAATAAAATAGATTTTAAAAAAAAAAAAATTTTAAAATTGAAGGGAATGACTCTTCTGACCATTATTTAAAAGCTGTCAGATGTGAGCAATGCAAGCCGTTGGTGTGATAGCTTATGCTTTAAACTAAAGTGGGCCCAAAAATCAAACTTTTTGGTATATTTAAATCATCTTATATGTGCAGTATAATACTAACCTCAACAGCAAAGTTCACCAATCAGATGATTCCTAGTCGCTTATAGGTGTTATTCTTTCTCTGAGACATGTTTTCCATGGTTGAGTGACACTTGAGCCATTTAGGTTGATCACAAATGTGTACCCGGTGGCTTAACGATAAAGCGTACTTTCACGTTGTAAGATCTTTTAAATACCGATCTTTTGTGTTTAAATTTCCCGGTGACGTCCATGATTCCAAACATGCATCAGATTTTTAATGCCTATCAAATTCCAATGATCAACCTAGGGTGTCCATGGGCAGGTCACTCCCAACCTAATCCGAAAACGATTGGAACAAAATACGATCTCTATCATATGATTCAACGTAGTTAACTATTGAATCAGATAATGCCCTTTTGACTGCATTGTATCATATGCTAAATATCACGTTTCCTGCCAATCTTTTGCACCTAAGATCTTTAGATCATAGCCTTTAAATCAGACTGCTTAGATGGTGTTTTCGCATGACACATGGCCTCAAAATATCAAATCTTTCGTTGAGACTATGATAAGGGCTAACTTCTCGTGTGCAAGTAATAGTGATATATTTTTTTAACAGAGTACTTAGAGTCTTAGATACTCGACCGGACTCAACCCAACCCATATACAGCCTAGATCAACCAATAAGTTTCTATTATTTTAATTTGGAGGGCTTTTTTCAAATGGCAGGGTTTAATGTTGCTCACAATTCAAGCACATTATAAGAGTCTACAACCAGAATTTTGTGGAGAAACAGCATCAAGATGTATAAAAGGTGGTCAAGCTTTCATGTTCTACAGCTCCCTAGGCTTATTAGCATTGGGTTCGGGTGGTGTTAGAGGGGCTCTTCCTTCACTGGGTGGCGACCAATTCGACCAAAAGGATCCCAAGGAAAGGAAGTATTTGGCCAGCTTTTTTAACTGGCTTCTACTTAGTATAACAATTGGAGCGTCTATTGGAGTCACAATAATTGTATGGGTTAGCTCCAACAAAGGTTGGGACTTGGGTTTCTTCATTTCTACTTTGGCGGCCTTTATTGGTTTCACTGTTGTTGCCATTGGGAAGCCTTTTTATCGCGTTCGAGTTCCGGGAGAAAGCCCCCTCCTCAGGCTTTTACAGGTCTCTCTCTCTCTCTCTCTCTCTCTCTCTCAAGCGCACACAAGTAATTATCAATTGAGAAAATTAGAAAAAACGAGACCACTTGAAGAAAGTTTTATACTACTTCAGAAAGTTTTATAAAAAAAGGATAAATACAGTTTCCAAAGTGCCCCAAAAGTCATTGGGTCAATCTTTGGGGAAAAGGCACATTTGAAATCATAAAACTTCCCAAGAAAATGATTCGATCCATGTATGAGAGACATTTATAATTGAAATGATGAGAATACCCTCTTACAAAATGTCATATAATAAAAGAAAATATGTATTTAATTGAAAAAAAGGGTGATTTGGTAATTCAACTATAAATATTTCTCATACATTGACCGAACGTCTTATTGGGAGCCTAAAAAATTGTGACAATCCATTTTTTAAAAAAACTTTCTTAAGTTAGTATAAATAGGTTAAAAGTTTTTACAAATAATCCTTGTTTTCTAAAAATCCCTTATATTATTCCACATGATTTTTTTAGGTTATGGTGGTGGCGTTTAGAAATCGAAATTTGTTGCTGCCAGAACACTCAGATGAACTATACGAGATTCATTATAAAGAAGCAACTCATGAAGAAAGAATTCCGCACACCAATCAGTTTAGGTGACGGCTTCTTGTTTTTTTTATTTTTTTAATAATGGGTAGGAGAAGTATTTATAGATAGAGTGATGCAGATCATCTAAATCAATAGGTGGCACCCAACACTAGCATTCCTTTAGGCCATGTGGAGTCACTTGGGGTACATTTTTTCTTAATCTATTTTGTTTAAGTGGTTAGAAATTAGGTGAACTTTACTTAGCCAAAAAACAGATACCCATCATCAAATTAGTTTCATTCAATACAAGCACTTCAATATGGACCCTATGTTAGATGTAAACAAAGGTCCACAATAAAGAGTCCGGATTGGCAAGTCAATGAGCTAGGCTTGGCCCCTTTTTGTGATTTTCCATTACGCTCGGCCAAAGGCTCACCTCTGATCAAATGGCTGTTACACATTTTTCCGTGAAAGGTTTTCTCTCAGATATTTTCAGCCTTCAAAATCTGTGAAAAGTTAAAATTTCCACAGGTTTCTATGTAGAAAGAAAGCATGCATTAACATATAACTAAGTTAACTTTTGGTGCCTTCAGGTTCTTTGACAAAGCTGCTATTCTCCCCCAAGGCTCAAAATTACCAAAGCCAGGAGGCGTGTGCACAGTTACACAGGTTGAAGAATTCAAGATCCTAACCAGGATGATGCCCATTGTAGCCAGTACCATATTAATGAACACATGCTTAGCCCAATTGAACACCTTCTCAATCCAACAAGGCAACAAAATGAATCTCTATTTAGGCTCTTTTCCGGTCCCCGCGGCATCAATTCCAGTAATCCCTCTCGTATTCATGTCAATCCTCATCCCCATCTACGAGTTCGCTTTTGTCCCTTTCGCTCGGAGGTTCACGGGCCGCCCCAATGGCATAACCCACCTTCAGCGAGTCGGAGTCGGTCTCGTTCTATCAGCCATTTCCATGAGTATAGCTGGCATTGTAGAAGTGAAGAGGAGGAACACCTTCAACAATGACAATGGGATGAAAATTAGTCTCTTCTGGCTCTCATTCCAATTCGCCATTTTCGGGATCGCCGACATGTTTACGCTCGTCGGTCTAATGGAATTCTTCTACAGCGAAGCTCCGGCGGGCATGCGATCTCTCGCGACTTCTTTCACATGGTTAACGCTATCGTTGGGCTATTTCCTTAGTAGTGTGTTTGTTGATGTCACAAATGCCATAACTAAGAGGGTTACTGAGAGTAAACAAGGGTGGTTGCATGGACAAAATTTGAACAAGAACAATTTGAACCTCTTCTATTGGTTCTTGGCCATACTAAGTGTTCTCAACTTTGGAAACTACCTCTTTTGGGCTTCATGGTACAAATATAAGGAAGAAGCTCCTCAATCTGAGGAGAGTGAGAAGGATTTGAAGGGATCACCTCTTCTCAAGGAAGAAGAAAAAGGGTCACCCAAGCAAGAAGTAATCTCCTCTCCAACTGTGGTAGAAAAGGAGGTCACACCCATGCAAAAGGTTATCTCTTCCCCTAGTAGCCCCAAAAGTGGAACTAAAGAAAGAGATGAGCAAGAAGAAGAAGACCAAGCTGTGGTAGAGAAGGAGGTCTTTGTACATCAAGGACTTGTAGGAAGGTGATAAGGTGGCAGTTTCCACATCAGAATCTGTCTCTTCTTTTTGTTTTTTTAGATAAGGCATGGATAAGGAATGCCGTAATTTTGATGCTAAAGATTCAAACTATCAACAGATCTGCTCTGATCTCCAGGTACCTAATTCATGGAAAAATTATAATGAGCGAACCATAAACAACGGACTGCTTCTGTGGCACGATGCAATTGGCTGGCCCGACCTGCATCGTTCAACCACTGCGCTTACATGGCACCACATAAGCCGTTCGTTGAATGGTGTACTTCTCTATGAGCTAGGTTAAAATATAAGGAAGGAGTCGGGTCAAGTCGGTTCGGGACGTGAACCTGACCTATTTGATAAACATGTCAAGATTTTCAACACGAACCCTACTTGACAGGTCAGAAATCTGAACTCAAACTTAACCCATGGCTGGTCGGATCGCTTGCCATCAGTTTGCTTGACTCGTCAGATCACTTGTTGTCAGTTTGCTAGATCCGTGGAGTTTCACCAACTCGGGTCAATTTTGAGTTCAGATTTCTCACCTGTGGAGTTGGGTTCTGTAAGGAAACGACCCGCTTTATAAGGACCCGACCAGATTTTGTATGGACTCGACTTGTAAGGACCCGACCTGATTTGTAAGGACCCGATTTGTAAAGACCCAATCCGATCCGATTCTGCATGATGTCATTTGTTTCTGTATTTATTTAATGACTAATATTAAAGTACATTGAATGGGCGGTTCACATCCACTGATAAGCGTGACGCTTTTACAAGGCACAAAAATGTGTTACAAACCATTGACTTTGGTAGGTCTGACCATAGAAATCAGTTTTGGGCATGTATGTCACGTGACACTACGACCCATTTGATGGGCTTTGTACCATGTGATCATATCAGTAAGCACAAACTAACCGTCTGATGGTAAGGCGATGGTTTCAAGATCCAATGTATGAAATATCGGAATGAAATTAGATCACCATCATGTAATTAGGGGCAATCACCATAAGTTAGACATGGGTTTCTGTCAATAGTTTGGTTGGCGCCAATAAAGGTACCTAATCCATTGACTCAATTAACGTGAAGGTGCTTTAAGATATACCGGGAACGATTTTGATTTTGAGCTAATATAAATAGAATATATGATACTCATATACTATACTTATTTAATATAATAATAATATAATATAATATAATTTTCTTGTGGGCGTGGGCTTTGTCGCAGCTAGTGTCAAAATAAAAACAAAAGCAGTAAAGACAAAGAAATAGAATGAGATAAGAAAGAGGGAGCCTGAGAATTAACTTAGAGTCAGAGAAAGAAAGAAAGAGAGGAGAAAGAAAAAAGAAGATAGAGAAAGAAAGAGAGGAGACAGAGGAGAGAGAGAGAGGAAGAAAGAGAAAGAAAGAAAGAAAGAAACAAAGAGGAGAGAGAGAGAGAAAGTGGTCATTCACGACGACGGTGGACCCTATAGTTTGTTTCTTTTGAGGTAAGCACCTATTCTAATACATCTTGTTTAAACCCTGATTCAGGCTGTCAATATATTGATTCATCGATTAGAAATCGGCATTTGTTATAAATTTGACTTTATTATTTTGTGTGTATTTTGGATTGTACACCTACGTGCTACTGATCAAGTAACAATTTGCGCCTGTAATACCTGTATAAGATGGCTTGTAACTTATTCGCGGAATATGTGTATGTTGTTAGCTTGAATCTGTTTACGTGTTGATGACTGGATTGATGTTTTGATGTTGTACCCTCTGAGGCATATGAAGAGTTTCATGTGGCTAGATAGAGTAGTTTAAAAAATACTGTATAACCAAAAATCAGCCGAATCAATTACATCTAAAAGTATACATATTTGGTACCTAAATCGGTAACACCTGACAGTGTAAATATTTATTACATGAATCGGTAACACCTAACAGTGTAAATAGTTATGATTTGAGTATGCTACACCTGACAGTGTAAATAATTGTTATCTGAATTGGTTACACTTGTTTGTGTAATAATTTAGTACTAAATATGTTATACCGGTTATACCTGCTTGTGTAAAAATGTGGTGATTGAATATGTAATACCGGTTACACATAAATGTAAAAACATTTGATAATTGAATATATTATTCCTGTGCACTTGATTGTGTAGACATTTGCTAACTGAATCTGTACTATGATAGACTTGCATGTGTAGCATGTGTAACATGTATAAGTTGCATGTGTTATGAGTGGTTAGATCTGTTCTAAGACCGATGGAGTTTTAGGACATAAATTATGTGTTATGACGTTTTTTGATATTTTTGCACTGAATTTGAATACCATAATATCTGAAAGGCAATGAAATGATACCTCTGAGTCCGTAGTGAAAAATTGTAAGATACTGGCCATGTCGTAAATCTGATATCTGTTGTTATCTGTTATCTGTTATCCGATCTCAACTAATAGCTGAGTTGAGGAAAGCATTTGATATTCGTGCGATCAGCTATAAAATATGGTCTGGAAAACGTTAATACCAACCTAAGTTCAGTGAAAATACCGGACTGTAAAGTACAATGATACACAAAATCCAAAATGTTGTTAGTGGTAATTTCAGTATCTGACCTGAATCTGTGATCTGTGCTCTGATAATTCTGTTAATTGCTCTGAATTCGTTATCTAATCTCTGAGAAAAGCACCCTATAGTATCTTGTAGTTGACGATACTGGATTCGTATCAATATGTGATATTGACTTGTGTACAAGATGCACTCTGTAGTTGACGATACTGTATTCGTATCGGTATGTGATGTTAACTTATGTACGAAATTTATTTGCAATCACATATAGTCATGATGGTAACTGAATTATTTAATTAGTTGAATAAGAAAAAGAGACATTAAGACTGACCTTTGATAATTTGCAACTAGCGGCATGTTAATGGTTTAGTCAATCTGTATTAGAATGATTACTTGTGGAGCATGTGGATTAACTTTTACGGTAGTTTAACCACCCTGTAAATAAGGAAAATGATTGGAGAAAGATCACTTGACGAAAATTCAGCAGTATTATTTGGCGCAGATCTCTGTGACTGGTACGTAATGTTTAGTTAATGTACCTGCTAATCCTAAATCTAGTTACCTGACTATCTAGTTTTAATTCCGGAGTTTGAAATTTTTATTCAGATGTAGTGTTTTCTTTTGATCTGTCTGGTTCACGACTCAAAATTCAGGTGCGTGGATTTGGGGTCGTAATAGTGTGGTATCAGAGTTAAAGTAATTACGGTGTGGACTCACAGGCTAGAAGTACGGAGTGTACTTGCTATCCAGTTGTGATATTGGGTTTCCTGTGATGATCATAAAACGATAGGAAGAATGATAGCGAAAAAGACTGAATTTTCTCGTTCAATGTGTTATAGGCGGGCTAGCCGTTTTGTGCCCCAGGGGGCATATGAAATTATTGATATCACAAGAAACCATCGACGCCATGAAGAATATACTTTTCATCCGCCTTCTCAGCCCAACGTCCGATGGGTCAAGGAAGCAATAGCAGATAATTTTGACGATTTCGAACATGATATAAACAATATAGACTACAGCGAAGGCTAGCTGACTGACCCAGGTGATAATGAAAAAGATGTTGAAGACCTAAACAATGAAGGATATGACCTAGAAAACTTAAGCAAAGGAGAAGAGATAGACCCAAGCGAGGATGAAGAAGATGTTGAAGACGCCGAGAATATGAATAATGGGTACCCAAGTGAGGAAGCCGTCGAAGAAGACGTTGAAGAAGTTGATTATAATGAGGAACACATTGTTACAATCTCTGACGACATTGCCTTCGCCTCAGAGATGGTCGAGGCAGAATCCTTTGAGTATCAACGTACCGATTGGGCAATTATCAAGCTCAGTTAGAGAAGAATCTTGTAGAATACCAGACTGACATATAAAATCTTCACCACTGATGTTAGTGCAAAGACAAACAAAGCCTTGAGAATCAGATATAGAGTTGTATCAGACCCTTTTCGTTAAATTGAGCATAAAAGTGAATTAATGAAATTTTGTACTAATGTAGATATGACCGAATGAAATTTTATACTATGAATACTCTTTTGGTACTAAGTATGCTTTTGTAATTACCACATGATGAATGATCGATTTTAAGTGTAACCCTTGCAAGTGCACAAGATCTATTGTAGTATGGCAAGAACAAGGGTGTCGAACCTACAGGGAAATGTGAATTTTAATTAATTCTTTCAGAGATTTAACAACGTCCCTAAGGAAGTACCAAAGGGCAAATTCAATTTAACCAAAAATTTATCACTTTTTCTAAATGCAAGAAAAATAAATTAATCTAAACAACTAATTACTGATGAATCTAAGAACAATATTTAAATATGATCAAGGAATATGCTACCCCAGATTAGCACCTCTTTTCTATCATCAAAACCCACAGTTTCATTAAAGCATCATTCACACCATCATTCGTCTATAGAGATGATTTGTAATAAAATATGATCATCAATCCGGCATACCCTATCTAAAAATAATGACTCAGCATATCATTGCGGTATGAGTCATGTAAGAAGCATAGCGTATCTCATGATGTTTAGATCATAACAGTAAGTACATAATTGCTCTGCAGCCTGCAGGTCCAGATCTAGCGATTATAGCCGTTGATATGCGCAATCAACGGTCATAACAAGCATTCAATATATTTTCAATAATACAAACTTTTAGCAAAACGATTCCATGGTGACATAAATAGACTGCGGTATTAATCATAAAAAATTACTACTTATCTGGGGATCGCATCTTCCCCGATCAACTGATTTAGCCTCTCATCTTTGGTGTATGATCTCCTTGTTCATTCAAAGTCATTCCTCTTTTTATTTCTTCCAAAATATCTTTGTTTACAATGCCTTCTCCTAAATACAATCTATGCTTCAAAGAAAACAATGCAAATCCTAAGTACAATCTACCCAGATGGAACCCTAGAAGAATGAGGAAGAAGAATCCTTGAAAAGATGCCCAGAGGAGTCTAAAACCAAAAATAATAATAATGAATAATAATCTTCCAAAATTCTCCTGTTCGAAGTGTTTGATTTGGCTTTAAATAGCACCCACGTCACAGAAGTTTCCTAGCTCTAAAAGTCAGGCTCGATTGATCGACTTTATAGGGTCGATCGACCTTCCCAGATTTTCGTGAACTCCCGCCAAACTTTACATCAGACACTGCCTCGGTATTTTAGCCATAACTTTTTATCCTGAACTCGGATTGGGGCGATTCTTATGGAGTTGGAAAGCTGACGACAAGATCTACAACTTTTATGTTTTGATAATTTTGTGAATCGGACATCTTGATGGTCCAAATTGAGCTGCAAGTCGCACCAAGTTCTCGATGACCCAAAGTTGCAGTGTTTTGACATTATTTTCAGAATTCTTGGGCTGTTTTCTGTACTTGGCTTTTATTTACCTGAAACACTTTAAATCTAGTAATTCTCATCAGATAGCCTTCATCGAATAGCCAATTATAGGTATTTAGGGGTGAAATATTATCATATTTCACTACTCATCACACCCCAAAACCTACACTCTGCTAGTCCTTGAGCAAAGTAAACTAAAGAAAATAGATGCCACTTTCGTAGGGAACACGATTGTACTTAGCGTGTGCAACAAGCCTTTAAACCCCTAGATAATTTCTAGTGGAGGAGTTGTATCTCCTGAGGGTTTACAGTGAAGTTACCCACAAACTTTAATACATTTTTGAAACCATCGATAAAATTGAGTTTTCAAAATATGATTTTGATAACATACATATTATTCAAAAACAAAAACATTAATTGTTTCAATATGTGAATCATCAATCTTAAATATTAATGTCATGTCAATCATACTAGTATCCATTCAAATTAATCTAATGCTCAAATTGTTTGATAATTCATCCATTCATGCCTAAACGTGAAGTGTGTGCATACCCAAACCAAGATTCATCCATCTCGGAACTAGTCCAAACGGAAAACCGTCGGATCTGTTGTCTCGACTCAATCCTCACTTTAGGTATACTCTCGAAATAAAATCACTCCGATGATGGGTAATCTTTCACACACATGTGAGAGATCAATTCAAAGCAAGCAAAAAGGTCTCACATGATAAATGAAGCACGATGTAATCAATGAACAAAAACAAATCTCATAAGAACAGATACTTGTATATCCTAAGCATGTCATATCAAGTGTCATAACTATCACATATTTACTCTCCACAAGACAGTTACCAATGCAAGATCAGATCATGAACGTCTTTTGTAGGATTGTAATGAGGCTCAGGAAAGGGTAAGAAAGAAAGGGAATTGAGATTCAAAATTTTTGAGAAATCGGAAAAGAAACAAACTTCTAATTTTTCTATTTCTCTTCTTTTTCTTTTCTAATCTCTCACTATTTTTCTATTTTTCTCAACTTTCTTTTTCTTTTGAATTTCCTTTTCTTGAAGCACCTCATATTTTTCAGTATTTTTCACAATTTTCTTTTTCTTTTTCTCCCCCCTTTTTCTTTTATATTTTTGCCATACACTCTCAGTAAACACTACAACTCAGTATCTCTTCACTTACTCTCTTTTCGTTCATTTTCATCTCTCGTTCCTAATTTCTCATAAATAAGAAGGGTAAAGCTAAATTTTCAGAAATGGTGAAGGGTTAAAGGTTAACGTGGCTTATCAAGGAATGTATAAAGGAAAATTTTCTAATAGGCTCAAAGGGGTACTAGAAGGATAAATTGATATGAGGTGGGGTATTCCAAGCACAAACGAGCCAAAGATGGCCTTCAATCATTTCCTTAAAAGATGGTAACCTTGCCTATTTGTCTTGAGTAGATATACAATACGTTCTAATACAATAATATGAATTTGATATTATGGAAAGTCACAAGCCAAAATAAAATGTATGAGATTATTCAAAATAATTCGTATTCAAAGAAAACTCCGAGTTTATGTATTCACTCATCAATGATGGGAAATTAGCTCTAAAGTTTCCTGGGTTTAGTCTCCACTAAGAACCTAAGATTCACCGTTCAAGACAGTTCATCGATTTCTAAGTCTTAGCTTGGTATAAGTGCAAAAGTTCTACGCATGAATATCAAAATTACCCACAAAATATCACATTAAGCTTCATTATTTTAGATACAAGCATTCAAAATCTGACATTGATATTATTGATGAGTAGTGAAATATGATGATATTTCACCCCTAGATACCTATATTTAGCTATCCGATGAAGGCTATCTAATAAGAATTATTAGATTTGAATTGTTTCAGGTAAATACAAGCCAAGTGCAGAAAACAGCCCAAGAATTCTGAAAATAATGTCAAAACACTGCAACTTTGGGTCATCGAGAACTTGGTGCGACTTGTAGCTCAATTTTGACATTCAAGACGGCTGAATTATGAAATTATTAAAACACAAAAGTTGTAGAGCTTTTTATCAGCTTTCCAACGGATCAAGAATTGCCTCAATCCGAGTTCGGGACAGAAAGTTATGGCCAAAATACTGAAGCAGTGTCTGATATAAAGTTCAGCAGGAATTCACGAAAATCTGGGAGGTCGATGCATCGACCCTATTGGGTCAATTAATCGACCCTAAATTTTCGAGTTGGAACACCTTTGTGGCTGGGAAACTTCGGCTCTATTTAAAGCGGATCAAACACTTCGAAAAAGGGGAATTAAAGAAAGGAAATTAGGCAAGAATTAGAGATAGGAATTAGAGGGAGGAATTAGAGGAAATAATTAGAGATTTTTTAGAGAGAGTTTTTTTTAGAGGATTGTTTATTCATTATTATTTTTTGTTTTAGACTCCTCTAAGCATCTTTTTAAAAGTTATTCTTTTCTCCTTCTTCTAGGGATTGATTTGGGTAGATTGTACTTAGGATTTGCACTGTCTTTCTTTTACATTCATAGATTGTATTTAGGAAAAGGCATTGTAACCAAAGATTTTTGGAAGAAATAAAAAGAGGAATGACTTTGAATGAACAAGGAGATTGATGTGATATTTTAATGTAATGTTTTACTCGCAAGTGCACGAATCGGTTTGTATATAGTGGGTGCGGAGTACGAGATCGTTCCCACGAGGACTAATTTTGAAATATCTAAAAGAGACAAGCAATTCTAGAAATCTATGAAGATCTAACAGTATTCTACCAGTTTTATGATTTAAGCGGTTGATGATAATTAATGACTACAAACTAAAATTCAATTGATAATTCAAAAATAAAAGTGAAGATGATGATAAAGATGAAGATACTAAATCCTCCCATCTTTGGTCCGTTCTTCCTATAATATAAATCTAAGGATTAAATTATGAGATATTTTATTGGTAACAAACATCTTTTATGGAAGCTCAATGGTCAACACCCTAATAGGTTCCACGTTACATCCCTGCAATCAGGACTTAGATGATTTTCATATATAGATCTGGGATCAAGGGCATGGCTAGGCACACATGATCTCAGGTTCAAATAAAAATCATCCCCAAAGTGGGTGAAAATTCCAACAAGAATACCACTTACAAATCTGAAATTAAGGGCATGGCTCGGCACACTTTATTCAGATTAGGGATTATTTAAGATAAAATTACCATTACAGAACCAAGATCCAGGGCATGGCTCGGCACACTCGATCCCAGAACATAATCGTAATTAGATCTACACGATGAAAGCAAAAAGATCATAACAATGATTAGGTAAAATTACCGTCACAGATCTGAGATTCCGGACATGGCTCGGCACACGCGATCCCGGTTAGTGGCGGGGATTTCATCCGTTCATGATAGCACAACAACCATAAAAATAAAATCTCATATTTTAATCCTAAATTTATATTATTAAAAGTACGCCCCTCGAATGGGAATCATTAGATCCCCATCCCTATAAATTTAGCCACACATATTGTAAGTAAATGACATAAATAAATAAAGACGGAAAAATAACATTAATTAAAATTACCTCAAACTTCAAAATAAATTACGTTGATCCACAAGTATGATGATCTTCAGAAACGAAATTAATGCAGAAATAAACTTTGAACAAAATTTAGGAATGAGTACTGAAAAATTAAAGGGAACAAAGCTCTCAAAAGAATAATAAAACTTCCCTATTTCTATGTCTAACTATGAAAAATAATGGCTAAAAATTAAGATCACTAAAAACTAAAACTCTTTCCTAAAACTAATTCCTACGTAATTCTAATTCTAAAAAGATATATCTTTCCGAAGTGTTTGAGTCGCTTTAAATAGACCCGTCGCGCGGAAGTCTCCTAAGCCAAACTTTTAGGGTCGATTAATTGACCAGGGAGGGTCGATGCATCGAACCGCCAAAAAGTCCCAAAAATTAGGTTTCCAGTGTCAGTTTCGTGTCAGACTCTGACTCTGGCTCGATTAATCGACCTGTAAGGTCGATGCATCGACCACAGAAATCCGTGAAATTCAGCACTTCTTCTTGGTTCAGACATTGCTTCGGTATTTCGGCCATAACATTCTGTCCTGAACTCAGATTGAGACGATTCTTGCGCTGTTGGAAAGCTGACAAAAAGATTTACAACTTTTATGTTTTGACAATTTCGTAATTCGGCAGTCTTGAAGGTCCAAATTTAGCCGCAATTCGCACCAAGTTCTTGATTACCCAAAGTTACAGTGTTTTGACATTATATTCAGAATTCTTAGACTATTTTCTATACTTGGCTTGTATTTACCTGAAATACTTCAAATCTAATCAATCTCATCAGATAGCCTTCATCGGACAGCTAAATATAGGTATTTAGGGGCGAAATATCCTCATTTTTCAGTACTCATCAGAGATCATACACCAAAGATGAGCGGCTAAATCAGTAGATCGGGAAAGATGCGATCCCCAGATAAGTACCCATATTTATGATTAATACCATAGTCTAATGTTTTTATTGTTTTGATCTACACATCACGATATACGCTATGCTTCTTACATGACTCATACCGCAATGATAGGCTGAGTCATTATTTTTAGATAGGGTATGCCGGATTGATGATCATACTTTATTTCAAATCATTTTTATGAATGAATGATGGTGATGGTGTGAATGATGCTTTAATGAAAGGGGGGTACAAATCTGGGGTAGCATATTTCTTGATCTTATTTAAATATTGTTCTTAGATTCATCAGTAATTCATTGTTTAGATTAATTTATTTTTCTTGCATTTAAAAAAGTGATAAATTTTTGGTTAAATTGAATCTGCCCTTTGGTACTTCCTTGGGGATGTTTTTAAATCTCTGAAAGAATTAATTAAAATTCAAGATTTCCTTGTGGGTTCGACACCCTTGTTCTTGCCATACTGCAATAGATCTTGTGCACTTGCAAGGATTACACTTTAAATCGATCAATTATCAATATTAAATTCACATGCATCATCAACTAAAGTTTGAAAACTATCAAAAAATAATTCATGTATGATGGTTCAAAAATATTTTTTTATTTTTTTTATTATTTTTTTTTCATATATAAAAAAAATAAGAAAGTGACGTAAGATAGAGAATCATACCCCCAAACCTAAAAATGACAATGTCCTCATTGATTGAAATAAGTAGCGCACCCTCAGACCTGTTGAAAAGTACCTCAACACAAAGATCAGGTGCAGAGAATATGTGCATCAAATTAGAACATGACCAAAAATAGATTGAAGGTAATGTGGCTACACTAATTTAGAAATTAAAAATAACCTAAACTAAACTAAAAACTAATATTCTAGAACTAAACATACGAAAAGAGAAATCCTAAATCATAAATCTTAAACTAAACCTGAGTCCAACTCCTTTAATCTGGGTCACTGAGGTGCATCGCCTCAATTCCGAACTGGGTCATCGGCTCAAACATTGGTTTAAGACGTTGCCCATTAACTTTGAAGACTTGATTGTTCTTGAGATTTCGGATCTCAATCGCACCATGCGCACTAATAGAAACAACCTGAAATGGGACTTCCCATCTAGATTTCAGTTTCCCCGGGTAGAGCTTAAGTCTGGAGTTGAACAGCCAAACTTTTTGTCCAATGTGGAACTCTTTCCGAGAAATTGACTCATCATGCAGCTTCTTGTACCTTTCTTTGTACATCTTGGAGTTTTCATACGCATCATAGAGTAGCTCTTCCAATTCACTCAGTTGTAGCCTTCGATTTGATCATGCTTCTTGCATATCAAAGTTAAATCTTTTGATAGCCCAAAATGCCTTATGCTCCAATTCAACAGGAAGATGGCATGCTTTCCCGTAGATAATTCTGAACGGAGACATTCCAATTGGTGTCTTGAAGGCGGTACGATAGGCCCAAAGAGCATCAGATAGCCGGTTAGACCAATCTCTTCTATCTGGTCGCACCGTCTTTTCTAAAATTCGTTTAATCTCTCGGTTCTACACTTCCACCTGACCACTAGTTTGCGGGTGATATGGCGTTGCAACCTTGTGGGTAACGCCGTAATTCTTCATTAAAGTGGCAAAATGACTATTGCAAAAATGAGAACCGCCATCACTAATGATTGCTCTCGGGATCCCGAATCGGTTAAACACATTTTCTCTCAGGAATTTGACCACAACCTTGTGATCATTTGATCGGGTTGCCACAGCTTCTATCCATTTGGAGACATAATCAACAGCCACAAGAATGTATGAGTACCCAAAGGATGGGGGAAAAGGACCCATGAAGTCAATCCCCCAAACATAAAAAATTTCAACAATTAAAATCGGATTAAGGGGCATCATATTTCTTCGTGAAATGTTTCCCAGTTGCTGACATCGTTGGCATTCTTTGTAAAATTGAGCGGCGTCACGAAAGATGGAGGGCCAGTAGAATCCGCTTTGAAGGATTTTCTGTGCGGTCTTCTGTCCTCCGAAATGGCCTCCACAAGCTCCGGCATGGCAGAAGTTTATGACGCTTAGTTGCTCTTCTTCCGGTACACACCTCCTGATGATTTGATCTCAGCAAAATTTGAACAAATATGGTTCATCCCAGAAATAGAATTTTATTTGGGAGAAAAAGAGATGCTTATCATTCTTACCCCATTCAGTAGGGATTCTGCCAGTGACCAGATAATTCACAATATTGACAAACCAAAGAGCTTTCGTAGCGGTGGCATCAATTGCCATTAATTGCTCATCCGGAAAAGTGTCCCGGATAGGTTCAGGTGCAAATGACTCTTCAGCCAAAATACGAGACAAGTGATCGGCCACAACATTCTCTACTCCCTTTTTATCTTTGATTTTAAAATTGAACTCTTGAAGGAGCAAGATCCAGCGGATCAATCTTGGTTTGGCATCCTTCTTTGCTAACAAATATTTCAATGCAGAGTGGTCTGAAAAGACCACTATTTTTTATCCAAGCAGATAAGATCGAAATTTATCGAGAGCATACACCACAGCTAACAACTCTTTCTCAGTGGTGGTGTAGTTAAGCTGTGCATCGATCAATGTCTTACTGGCATAAAAAATTACGTGAGGTAATTTATTCACCCTTTGCCCTAAGACAGCTTCGATAGCGTAATCAGATGCATCACACATGAGTTCGAATGGTAAAAAATAATCCGGTGGTTGGATTATCGATGCATTTGATAAGAGCTCGCGCAATTTCAGAAATGCTTTCATGCAATCCTCGTCGAAATCAAAAGGAACATATTTGCCAAGCAGGGTACACAATGGTTTAGCCACCTTGCTAAAATCTTTGATGAATCTTCTATAAAATCCAGCATGCCTAAAAAATGATCGAATTTGTCGAACACTCTCCGGTGGGGGCAACTTGGCAATTAAGTCAACTTTGGCCTTATCAACTTCAATTCCTTTCTTTGAAACGATATGCCCTAACACAATTCCTTGTTACACCATGAAATGACTTTTCTCCCAGCTAAGAACAAGTTTTGATTCGACACAACGTTGCAGCACTTGTGAAAGATGATTCAAACAAGAACCAAATGTTTTCCCAAAAACCGAGAAGTCGTCCATGAAGACTTTGATGAACTTGTCAATCATATCCGAAAATATGGCCAACATGCATCGTTGGAAAGTAGCAGGTGCATTACATAAGCCGAACGGCATTCTGCGATATGCAAAAGTACCGTAAGGACACGTGAATGTAGTTTTCTCTTGATCAGGTGGAAAAACAGGCGTTTGATTGTATCTCGAATATCCATCAAGAAAATAGTAAAACTCCTGCCCAGCTAACTTCTCAAGGATTTGATCAATGAATAGATGGAGAAACCCTTTCTGGTAGCCGTGTTCAATTTCCGATAATCAATGCACACCCACCACCCAGTAGTTTCATGAGTGGGCACCAATTCTCCCTCCGTAGTTTCTATCACAGTGATTTTAGACTTTTTCGGAACGATTTGTACTGGACTAACCCATTCACTATCAGAGATCGGATAGATGATTCCAACATCAAGTAATTTAATGATTTTTTTTAAAACGACTTCTTGCATGTTCGGATTAAGTCGCCTTTGCGGTTCTCTCGATGGTGTACTATCATCTTCCAGATGTATTTTGTGCATACATACTGATGGGTCAATCCATTTGAGATCAGCTAAGGTCCATCCGATGGCCTCCTTGTGTTCTTTAAGTATTTTCAACAGGTCATGAACTTGTTCTTCCGACAATGTAGATGAAATTATCACTGGAAGCGTCTCACGAGGTCCCAGAAAAGCGTACTTGGGCGACTGAGGCAACTGTTTCAATTCCACAACTGGTGGCTACTCAATTGATGGAGTTAGTACATCCTGTACCTCAATAGGTAATGGTTCTACCTTAGTCATATTTTCACATAAGTTATCATCTAAACATGATAAACTTGACCTCGTCTCTTCTGACTGCTTCCTTTCATATCCTTTTTCTTCATAGATGGCCAACAAAGCGGTTTCAAATTCTTCTTTGGTGAGCATTGATGGTAATGCTTCATCCACCACTTCGCCCATCTGATCGATGTAAAAATATTCGACCTCATTCTCGTTAGAGAAATGGTTCATCGCATGGAATATGTTCAATCTAACCTTCATGTTTCCAGAAGAAACGTCCATGACTCCCGTGCGATAATTAATGCAAGTGTTGGCAGTGGCGAGAAACGGACGTCCAAGGATGATGGGGACTTAATTAATTGATTTAACAGGTGGTTCCATGTCTAAAATAGCGAAGTCCACTGGAAAGATAAACTTATCTATTCCAACCAAAACATCCTCGATAATACCCCTAGGTCTTCTTTCTGACCTATCGGCCAGTTGGAGTGTGACCGTCATAGGTTTCAATTCGCCCAATCCGAGTTTCTCGTATATTGAGTATGAGATTAGATTAACACTTGCTCCCAAATCCAATAACGCTTTTTCAATTGGTTGCCCACCAATGACACATGAAACAGTTGGGACTCCAGGGTCTTTCAATTTCTGTGGGGTTTCCAATTGCAATATCGAACTGACTTGATTAGTCAGGAACACTTTCTTTGAAACATGAGTACGTGCCTTTCTCTTACGAGTGCACAAATCTTTGAAAAACTTGGCGTACTCAGGAACTTGTTTGATTGTTTTAAGTAATGGAAGATTTATCTTTACTTGTTTGAATGTTTCAAAGATTTCTTTCATTTTTGCTGGTCCCTTGCCCATTCTGGATGGAGGAGTTAGGCATTCAGGGAATGGTGCCTTTGAGATATAAGGTGCAGATTCAAGTTCCGATTCTTTTTTACGTCCTTGTTGGACAGTTGAAAGTGACACTTCCTCTATTTCTTTTTCTTTTCCCTTCTCTCTTCCTTGCTCTTTCTCTTTCTCTTTTCTTTTTCTTTTATCTTTTCTATTCTCTGGTTCTTTCTCTTTCGCTGCTTCTCTTTCTGCATCAGCTTCCACAGGCATTTCCACTTGATTATCAACCTCTCGTCCACTTCTCAGCACTGTAACAGCTTTCAACTATTGGCTATTTGATGGTCCTTCATCAGATGATGCTTGGCCTCGAGGATTGTTGATGGGTTGGCTAGGAAGCCTACCTTCCTCTCGCTGACTCAGTTGATTGGCCAATTGACTGATTTGGTCCATTATCATCTGCTGAAAAGATTGCATGCTTCGCATCACCTTTTCCTCCAAATCAGAATCTTTTGAAACAGTGGCCTGAGATTGATTAAAATTCTGACTTTTTTGGTAATCAGAATTCGGATGGTAATAAGGAGGGTTATGCTGGAAATTAGAATTCTGCTGGAAATTGGAATTCCGCTGTGGGCGAAAATTTTGCTGAAAATTTGGTTGAAAAGTTTGTTGTCCACTCATTGGATTGGATCTGAACTGCTGATTCACCTGTCCAGTTTGGTTTGATCCTCCCCATCCTAAGTTGGGGTGATTTTTCCATTCCGGATTGTATGTGTTTGAGTACATGTTCCTACCTTGTCGCTGATATGATTGAGTCAGATTCACCTGCTCTTGAGGAGTAGGTTCATCAGGAAGAAATGACAAGGTGGTAGGGCACTCGTTAGCCATGTGACCTGGGTGGTCACAAATTGAACACACTGCGGGATTTATGGGACTCTTAGCTTGCTTAGTTGCAGCTAACAGCATGTTCATTTGCTTGGACAACATATCAACCTTTGTTGATAGATCTGAAGTATTGTTATTGACATCAAATAATCTATTTCTGGTCAACACATGTGATTTTGTTACCACATCCAAATTAATTCGCTCCATTGTCGCATTTTGGATTGAAGTTTGATATAACTTCTCAAACAATGCCCACAGCTCATCAGCCTCTTTTGTGGCACACGATCCTCCGCAAGATGCATCAACCATGCGTCTCTCTTCTGGAATCAGTCCATTATAAAAACTTTGGACTTGTTGCCACCTTGGAACTTGATGATTTGGACAACTCTTAATCAATTCCTTAAAGCGTTCCCAACATTCATGAAATGTTTCTGTAGGTTGTTGGGAAAAGACCTGGATCTTCTGACGCAACTCAATGGTTTTGGTCATGGGAAAATATTTTTTAAGAAACTAACGGTGTAGCTCTGCCCAACTATGAATAGATTGCAGTTCTAAGGAATAGAACCACGTTTTTACCTTATCCCTTAAAGAGAAAGGAAAGAGTCGGAGCTTAGCTATCTCATCAGTGACATTGTGGACTCTGAACATTTTGCATACCCCAGTGAATTCATTTAGATGAACGTGCGGATTTTCATTTGCTAATCCATGGAAAATTGGTAGCATTTGGATCATTGCTGATTTGAATTCATGGTGGTTTCCCTGAATGGGAGCATGCATGATACATTCCTGATCCTCGTAAAAACCAGGATCATTATAATACTCCAATATTCTAGGGCCCTCATCAAAATTATTGTTCCTATTATTTCCATTATTTTCATTATTGACGTTCCCATTGTTGTTATTCTCATTTCTCTCTTGCCTTTGATCTGCCATGGCTTCAGAATGATGATACTGATTCCTCTGGATTCTACGATTCTCTCTATAAGATCTTTCGATCTCAAGATTAAACGGTTGTAGATGTGGGTGATGAGATCGAGTAAAGCTCATACACCAAGCTCACAAGCAGGGTTGATGATTCCACAACAAACCCACAATTATCAGCTTCAATCAATTGAAGCAAAGGTTTCAATAGATTGACACAAAGCACACACAAATTTTCAAACAAATGACTTTATCAGTCAATCGATTGAAGAATTGTTCTCAATCGATTGAGGTTCAAAGAGTCAAAGCAAGTCAGCATAGATTTTGCAGCTAAGATGGCTAACAACAGAGCTTTATCAATCGATTGACAAAGAAGTGTCAATCAATTGAAATAAATCTGGGAATTCACAGAGAATGATATCCCAGTCTCAATCGATTGACAGTGAATGTTCAATCGATTGAGTCTCAGATAAACAATAGCCAAAAAAAGAAATTTTTTTTTTTTAATAAATTAAATTAAAATTCGAATTTAAATTAAAGAAATTTTATTTTTTTTCAATAAATTAAATTAAAATTCGAGTTTAAATTAAAGAATTTTTATTTTTTTTAAATAAATTAAATTAAAATTTGAATTTAAATTAAAGAAATTTTTATTTTTTTCAATAAATTAAATTGAAATTCGAATTTAAATTAAAGAATTTTTTTATTTTTATTTTTTAAATTCAAATTTCAAAAATAAAAATTAAATTCAAAATTTAAAATTTAAAATTTAAATTTCAAAACCTAAAGTCAATCCTACAAAATTCTATAAAATCTTACCTAGAAGATAAAAAGAAAGGAGAGAATAAAAAGATTCCTACAAAGCCTAAAGCAAGTAATCCTACAAAAATTAATAACTAGAATTTTTTAAAAAAATCCTACAAGATATTTTCTAAAAGAGGAAGATAAGGAAAAAAGAAACTCCTATAAAGTCTAAAATAAGAAGTCCTAAAAATCTAAACTTCCTAAAAGAACTCCACAAAAACTTACCTAAGAGAGAAAAATAAGAGAAAGAAGATTTTACAAATCAAAATTTTAAATATTAATTTTTAAAATTCAAAAATCAAAATTCACACAAGAAAATCAAAATTAAATTTCAAAAATTCTAATTGCAAAAATTTAAGTTCGAAAATCAAAAATCAACCTTTGAGTACCAAGTTTTGTATTTCACAATCTACAAACTTCCAAATTTTCAGAATTAAAGATTTTTTTTTTTTTTTCACCATAAAACACACAAATCCCTATCCGAATTAATCAAAATTTCGCCGATCTCCCCGGCAACGGCGCCAAAAACTTAATCAATTTTAAGTGTAACCCTTGTAAGTGCACAAGATCTGTTGTAGTATGGCAAAAACAAGGGTGTCGAATCCACAGGAAAATGTGAATTTTAATTAATTCTTTCAGAGATTTAACAACGTCCCTAAGGAAGTACCAAAGGGCAAATTCAATTTAACCAAAAATTTATCACTTTTTCTAAATGCAAGAAAAATAAATTAATCTAAACAACTAATTACTGATGAATCAAAGAATAATATTTAAATATGATCAAGGAATATGCTATCCCAGATTAGTACCCATTTTCTATCATTAAAACTCACAGTTTTATTAAAGCATCATTCACACCATCATTCGTCTATAGAGATGATTCGTAATAAAATATGATCATCAATCCGACATACCCTATCTAAAAATAATGACTCAGCCTATCATTGTGGTATGAGTCATATAAGAAGCATAGCGTATCTCATGATGTTTAGATCATAACAGTAAGTACATAATCGCTCTGCAGCCTAGATCAGCCTGCAGGTCCAAATCTAGCGATTATAGCCGTTGATATGCGCAATCAACTGTTATAACAAGCATTCAATATATATTTAATAATACAAACTTTTAGCAAAACGATTCCATGATGACATAAATAGACTGCGGTATTAATCATAAAAAATTGCTACTTATCTGGGGATCGCATCTTCCCTGATCAACTGATTTAGCCTCTCATTTTTTGTGTATAATCTCCTTATTCATTCAAAGTCATTCCTCTTTTTATTTCTTCCAAAAGATCTTTATTTACAATGCCTTCTCCTAAATACAATCTATGTTTAAAAGAAAACAATGCAAATCCTAAGTACAATCTACCCAAATGAAACCCTAGAAGAAGGAGGAAGAAAAACCCTTGAAAAGATGCCCAGAGGAGTCTAAAACCAAAAATAATAATAATGAATAATAATCCTCCAAAATTCTCCTGTTCGAAGTGTTTGATTTGGCTTTAAATAGCACCCACGTCGCGGAAGTTTCCTAGCTCTAAAAGTCAGGGTCGATTGATCGACCTTATAGGGTCGATCGATCGACTCCTTAAAAATCTACATTAAGAAGCCTTTTCCGTCTCAAACTTTATCATTTTGGTCAATTGATCGACTGGAGGGTCGATCGATCGACCTTCCCAGATTTTCGTGAACTCCCGCCAAACTTTGCATCAGATACTGCCTCGATATTTTGGCCATAACTTTCTATCTCGAACTCGGATTGAGGCGATTCTTATGGCGTTGGAAAGCTGACGACGAGCTCTACAACTTTTATGCTTTGGAAATTTTATGAATCTAACATATTGATGGTCCAAATTGAGCTGTAAGTAGCACCAAGTTCTCAATGACCTAAAGTTGCAGTGTTTTGACATTATTTTCCGAATTCTTTGGCTGTTTTCTGCACTTAGCTTGTATTTACCTGAAACACTTCAAATCTAGTAATTCTCATCAGATAGCCTTCATCGGATTGCCAAATGTAGATATTTAGGGGTAAAATATTATCATATTTCACTACTCATCAATGAATGAAATGAATTGTTTTCTCTTCTTTGTACTTCACAGTGTAAAGTGTATAAATCTTGTGTTGTTTGCATTAGACATGATTTTGATGTGTGGTTGGGTTTGGATTGACTCTCTGTTTATCAGGCTATTGTTAACTGTTTTGATACGATTGTTACTATTTGTATTCCTGGTCTGTGTGAAATTCATCCTAGAGGAAAAGAAAACTCAGTGAGACCGAGTTGGCTTTCTGATTTACAAGCGACTCATTTGTGACAAAAACGTGTGTCAAGGCTAGTTTTCCAATATTATTGATAAGCAAACGAATAAGTTAAGAATGAAAAATAGTCTGATCATTAGGAAAAGTTGCTGATGTGTTTCTTGATGAGTGATCTGGTCTACCGCTACAATGCGAAACTAATGGTCCTCTACTTATGAATAAATATCTTATCTCGAGACTTAAAGCGTTGTTTGCCCAATTGCATTGCGCATTTGTATTTTCAAAACTTGATCTGAGATCGTGATATTATTAATTGCGAAAAAAAATAATTAATAAATAAATAAATTACTGCTTTCTATTCCTGCTTTGGTTACTAAGTTCGGAGTAATGTCATTGTGATGAGCCAATGTACCTGCCGTGTGTATGAAATTTCTGAATCAAGGTTTTAAACCACATCTGGATCAGTTTATGAGTGTTTGTATATTCTATGTTTCATATCGATCATGAACAATATCTGTGATTAGCTTGACACGTGTTACGAGAAAATAAATTATTTGGTAAAGCGAGAAAAAGTGAGTTCTGATTTAAAAAAGTTACTTTCCTAAGCCATGTGATATCGAAAGAGGGTGTAGCGGTTGATCCCTCTAAAGTAGAAGCATTCTAGGATTGGGATAGACGAAATTCAATAACTGAGATATCGAAAAATTGTTTAGGACTTCTCTCATAATGCAGCTCTTTAAACTCAATTGACTCGGCCACTTGTGAAATTTGTCTGGAATGATCGATGTAAAATAAGTTGTCAGGAGTTGAAGAAGATATGTGTTTGGTGCCAGTGGTACCCATTCCTTTAGGAAGCGAGGGATATAGGATCTATAGTAAGGCATCTCGACTGGTAGACTGATACCGTGTTGTAAGGTTGTCGCTTATGCTTTTAGACACTTCAAAGTTCGTAGGTAGATCTATCCAACGCTTGAGTGAGAACTGGTTGCGATAGTGCGTGCCTTACAAGTTAAGGCAATATTTGTATGGAATTCAGGCATAATTGTTTGCAATATGTACTAGAAAGTTCTGACAGATTCTGACATGTCAATTCATTATCATTCTAAGAACAACTAATGTTGTGACAAATGCTTTCAGGTGAAATCTTTCAGCTCGGTTGTTCGACTAAGTATGCCTGAATGGCGACTGTTAAAGAATTTACTTGATTGGAACTGACGATACTGGCTTATGTGAGTGCAAGATTTAAGTCGGATTTTAATATCTATAAGGGCGGTTGTTATGATAGATTGTGTGTCTCTGACATTCCTGACTTGCTCAATATATTTCAAATTATTTGATCTAATCTATTAGCACATTAAGACTGAATACCAACACCCGCATACAAATTACAGCCTCGATATGCCGACATAAAAGTGGAATGATACTATTTTTTAGGAAGAATGACCCCTTGACCTACTTGGCCCCGTTATTTTTTACTAGGATTGTGTGAGGTTCCATGGGATTCCAAACGCATTGTCTCTAAAGATTCTTGTTTCACATCGGAGTACTAGAACGATCTTATCTGAAAGTTTGATACAATAACTGACAACTGAAGTTCGATTCTAGAAGATCTGTTGTGAGGTTGTGCACTGATGGCAGGATCAATTCGCGCTTCTGAGTGAAATTTCATATAATAATAGCTACCAGACCAGTATTCAAATGACACCGTATGAAGCTTTGTATGATCGACCTTGTTGTTCACCTCTTCATTGGGATGATGATGGTGAAAGAAAACTGGTAAGATCGGAATTAATACAAGTAACGACAGAGATGATTCAACGCATTCAAAATCGACTTCAGTTAGTTCAAAGTAGACAGAAAAGAATAAGTACACCAAAACAAGAAAATTTCACTTGTCAAGAGTTATTGGCAAATTCAGTTTGACAGAGAAGCAACTTGAGATGAGAATAGTTGTTTGGTAGTGACTCGTAAATTTCGAGGACGAAATGTTATAAAGAGGGGAGGATGTAAGGACTCGACCCGATTTTGTACGAACCCGACCTGATTTGTAAGGACCCGATCCGATTCTGCATGATATCATTTGTTTATGTGTTTATTTACTGGCCAATATTAAAGTACATTAAACAGACGATTCACATCCACTGCTAAGTGTGACGTTTTTATAGGATACAAAAATGTGTTACAAACCATTAACTTTAGTAGATCTGATCATGGAAATCAGTTTTGGGCATGTGTGCCACGTGACACTACAACCCATTCAATGGGCTCTATACCATGTGATCGGATCAGTAAGCACAAACTAACCGTCTGATGGTAAGGCGATGGTCTCAGGATCTAATGTATGAAAGATCGGAATAAAATTAGATCACCATCATGTGATCAGGGGCAGTCACCATAAGTTAGACATGAATTTCTACCAGTAGTTTGGTTGGCGCCAATATAGGGACCTAATCCACCAAATTAGCGTGAAGGTATTTTAAGATATACTAGGGACGATTTTGATTTTGAGCTAATATAAATAGAATATATGATACCCATATACTATACTTATTTAATATAATAATAATATAATATCATATAATTTTCTATTAAGTATAAGAAGAAGGGGGTTTCTGAGCGTTTCCAGAATAGGCAAGTGTTGTGGGCGTGGGCTTTGTGGCAACTACGTGCCAAAATAAAAACAAAAATAGAAATAGAAAGAGAGAAGAGAGAGGGTGCCTAAGAATTAACTAAGAGCTAGAGAAAGAAAAAAAATAAAGAAAAAGAAAGAGAAAGAAAGAAAGAAAGAGAGAGAGAGGAAGAAAGAGAAAGAAAAAAAGAAAGAAAGAGAGGAGAGAGAAAGAAGGAGAGAGAGATAGAGAGAGAGAGAGAGAGAAAGTGGTCGTTTACAATGACGATGGACCTTATAGATGTTCGTTTTTTTTTAGGTAAGTACCTATTCTAACACATCTTGTTTAAAATCTGATTCAGGCTGTCAATATATTGATTCATCGAGTAGGAATTGACATTTGTTAGAAATTTGACTTTATTTCTTTGTGTGTATTTTGGATTGTACATCCATGTGCTACTGATCAAATAAAAATTTGCGCCTGTAATACCTGTATAAGATGACTTATAATTTATTCGTACAATATATGTATGTTGTTAGCTTGACACTACAAAAATAAGGTGTATTAGCGGCACTTATTTTTAAGGCAATTTTTGGTAGCGGCAAGACTTATAGCGGCAGTTTTTGGTAGCGACAAGACTAATAGCAGCAATTTTTTGTTAAAAAAACTGCCACTAATAGTCTTATTTTTTGTAGTGTGAATATGTTTACGTGTTGATGACTAGATTGATGTGTTGATGTTGTACCCTCTGAGGCATATGAAAAGTTTCATAAGGCCTGATATAGTAGTTTTAAGGACACTGTATAACCGAAAATCAGTCGAATCAGTTATACCTGAAAGTGTAAATATTTGGTACCTGAATCGGTAACACCTAAAAGTGTAAATATTTGTTACCTGAATCGATAACACCTAAAAGTGTAAATAGTTATGATCTGAGTATGCTACACCTGACAGTGTAAATAATTGTTATCTGAATTGGAAACACCTGTTTGTGTAATAATTTGGCATTGAATATGTTATACCAGTTACACCTACTTGTGTAAAAATGTGGTGATTAAATATGTGATACCTGTTACACTTAACTATGAAAACATTTGGTAACTGAATATATTATACCTGTACATCTGATTGTGTAGGCATTTACTAATTGAATCTGTACTGTGATAGACTTGCATGTGTAATATGCATAAATTGCATGTGTTATAAGTGATTAGATCTGTTCTAAGACCGATGGAGTTTTGAAATATAAATTATGTGTTATGACGTTTTCTGATATTTTTACATTGAATTTGAATACCATAATATCTGAAAGGCGATGAGATGATACCTCTGAGTTCGTAGTGGATAATTGTAAGACCCTGGCCAGGTCGTAAATCTGATATTTGTTGTTATCTGTTATCTATTATTTGATTTCAACTAACAGCTGAGTTGAAGAAAGCACTTGATATTCTTGCGGTTAGCTATAAAATAATCCCTAACAGCGATAAGTCTGTTGTGGCAGTTTAAGTATAAAATTTTAAGTTATTTGTCTAATCTGAAATTATCTGTCTAGTCTGTAACTATTTGTCTGACTTATCTGTATGGTCTGGGAAACGTTAATACCAACTTAAGTTCAGTGAAAATATCGGACTGCAAAGTATAATGATACACAAAATCTGAAATATTGTTGTTAGTTGTAATTTCGTTATCTGATCTGAATCTGTGATTTGTGCTCTGAGAATTCTATTAATTGCTCTGAATTCGTTATCTGGTCTCTGAGAAAAGCACCCTATAGTACCCTGTAGTTGACGATACTGGATTCCTATCGATATGTGATATTGACTTGTGTACAAGATGTATTACGTAGTTGACGATATTGGATTCGTATCGGTACGGGATGTTGACTTGTGTATAAGATGTATCCTGTAGTTGACGATACTGAATTCGTATCGGTATGTGATATTGTCTTGTGTACAAGATGTACCTTGTAATCGACGATATTGGATTTGTATCGATATGTGATATTGACTTGTGTACGAGATTTGTTTGCAATCACATATAGTCATGATGATAACTGAATTATTTAATTAGTTGACCAAGAAAAAGAGATATTAAGACTGACCTTTGATAATTTGAAACTAGCGGCATGTTAACTTGAACCGACTTAACCTGACTCCCACCCTCTCATGACCATTTGTGTTCAAGTGACTACGATCATGATAATGGTATGAGATTATTGACAGTGGCACGCATGGCACAATTTTGGTGTCATGTAGTATTGGATATTTTGTAAAATAAATATTTATTATTAGTTTAAATTATTAATATTTATTTTTTACTTTTTACTTTGGTTAAAGGGTTTGGCTTAACTTTTAAATGGTTCTCTTGTCTAATGGTTTCATGAGGAATATCGAATTACATCTCCCTGTCCTCGAAATTTGGTGCATGTTAGAGTAAATTTTGTGCGTTCCTTTTGTTGGAGTTGCATACTACAATGCAATGTAGTATATGACAAATCGGTGTATCACCAAGGCTTTATTGTATTTTGGAAGCAAATTTACCTTTATCTTTTTGTATAATAGGAGCAAATGTTGTTTTAAAATAGTGATCTACTTGCGCCTTAAAGTCAATTTTCGGTCTATTTCCATCATTTTGTGTGCAATCCACCAACATATAGTGCCACGTGAATCTCGGCCTGCCAGGCTATCAAATAAATTGGAGTCGGCCCTAAAATTATAATAAAAAGTCTTCAAAAGCTCAATCGAAAATTTGACCAAGTCTTCAACGGCTTAAAAAGAAAAAAAAATTACCGCAAGTTTGATCGAAATCTAGGTTGATGTTGATTTCGATCATGACCAAAACTGAATCCGAGTTTTTATCCTTTCTCCTTTATCCCAAGGCTATATTGCCCCAAATGTATATGTTGAAAAAGGTTATAGAGACTATTGTAGAGGAGCTGTCATCAGATGGTGAGGTCCAGCCACTACTTGTAGTCCTCTCACATCATTTATAATGTAAATATAGCATGCTTGATAGGCATGTCATAACCATATGTAAATGTGGCCTGTATACAATCCACATGGCTCAAGCACCAACTACGCATAGATGATAGTCAGCTCAACCCTTTTATAGATAAGGTATAAAGGTAAGTACAGTAATGACATATAGGTGTGTTTGGGTCCACTATTCTTTAGTGGACACCAAGTTCTTTACCTGCTCCCTACAAAAGCAGGTTTTCTCTCTTGTTAAAGAGAGCTGTTTTATCACTTTAAAATAGCTAATAGCTCTCTGTCAGATAAAATAGGACAAAAAGCTGTGATGCCAATCTTGATTATAGCTCTCCATCGGAGCCAAAGAGCCGCTCTTTAGATCGGGAGAGCTTAACCCAAATGCAGCTATATAGAACAGGAAATTCAAATTCATGTGTGATTAAATAATAAATTCAAAGTTGTTAAATGATGATCGATTGACCACCGAGTTCTCTTTTTTAAGAAAAAAGTAGTAAACGCCGTTTAGTAGCAGAATAATATGAAATTTTTTTTACTTTCATGGATTTGAATGATGAACGTTTGAAGTTTTCTTATTTTTATAAGCATAAATGTTTGCTCCACTTCTAAAATGATGATTCAAATCTCGAATGAGTGCAATCAAATTTCTGATGTGTGAATTTTAAATCAAATGATTTCAATTCAATATATGAACTATCAATTTAATATTTGAATTACTCCTAAATCATAACTGCGTGCCACTTGGCCTCTAACATATGGGCCGCGTCTCTTTGTAAATGGCAGTCATGGTCCATTAATCTTACATGATAGTCTCGGTGCCCTTGTTTCATAAAAAGAACCTCTATTCGCGCCTATTGAATTACTAGGATGCCTATGCAAATATCTATCAACTGCTTTGAAACAAATGATTGAGCTTGGTTTTCATCCCAATCTCTCACACAAGAATTTTATTCCGATTCAAACGAGTACCGTTGGATGTCGCTTGTTGAAATTAAGGTGTTAAATAATTCACCGCTTACCGCGAAATTCATAGGCACACATGACGATTTTTTAAGCAAGTATTAGGGAGCAATACGTAATCTGAACGAAGACTGACCATTTGATGTTATGCCCACGGTCTCAAGATCCTTTGTGTGGAAGATTGTGATGAAAATCGATCTCCATCACGTACTTCAAGGCAACCAATGATTTTTTAGTGTGGGTTCCCTCAGTAATTCTAGATGTGAATAGAGCTACGCACCCTTCCATAAATTGTTATATGATCTTTCCTAGAGTGAGATCTTGACACGTGTCTGTGTGAGAGAGATGGATAAAGAGAGAGAGAGAGAGAGAGAGACATATTGTCTTAATGTAAAATAATTGTGTTTAATAATGTGCAGCTCACATGGAGAACCAATTAACGAATTATTAGAGGTTGACACATGTTGCAATAGTTGACAGAAATCATTGTTGAGAGGGACATATTTGGTGATGCATCACTACTGATTAGTAGTGATGCATGGGTCACTCTCTATCTTCTTATATTATCATATCAAAACTTAATCCTTTATATTTTTCTTCTTTACAAAGATGATATTTATAAGTTTATGTTGATTTCTTGGGTTTTTCATATACAGCCCTATCTTTTGGTATATTTAAAAATACCAACCCATTCACTTATTTATAAATAATTTCCTAATTTACAATTTTGTATATAAATAGAACATTGAGCTATTGTTTTGTTAAGTGTCGCCTCTAAAAAAGTAAAATTACGTCACAAAAGTATTTCTAATATGAGGAAAAAACTATGTAGGTGATAAGTTTACCTTATATATTTCTAATACGAGAAAAGATACAATAAAGGTTACAAGTGCACTTATTTTTTCAGAGATGACAGTTAATAGAATAATTACTCAAGGTATTATTTAAATACAAAACTTCAAATTAAGAGATTATTTATAAATAAGTGAAACATGAGGCGAGAGTTATAGATATGCCAAAACATAGGGGGTATATGCAAAAAAGAGTGAGTCTTCAATGGGTGTCCACCCATCATGGGTAGCCACGGCGTGCAGAGACTTCAAATGCATGGAAGCTTGTGTATGTTCCGCGGTCACACAGACTGTTTTACTGTGTATGATGGGTGGAGTCTAACTCATGCAAAAAACCCTAATTTCTTTTGTTATCTTTTCAGAAGATGATAGTTGGAAGCAAGTTTAGTGACCAAATTCTCTTTAACTTTTTGAAAAAGTAGTGCATAATTTGCGACTTTCCCCTAAAACATGAATTTTTAGAACTATTTGTAAATTTCACGAATTATATCCGCCCTTGTCGAATTTCTACAAAAATTTTCAAAATTTTTATGAATTTTTTATTTTTTTCATATTTTTATAATTTTTAATTAATATATCTTCATAATTTCCTTATCTAATTTTCCAACTTTGGCCTTTTTCCAAATTTGACTAATTTTTCCAAATTATTTTTTCCAAACTTTATATATTCCCGATCTGCGACTTGGTCACCATTGAATTCATCCCCTTGTTTTATATGCGCATTGACCAAGGTGTCAACTCAAGTATCAGTATGGGCCGATATTTGATACCTTGCATCCACCCAGTACCTTTCTTATTGTTCGGAGAGAGTGGCAGACCCGATCAGTGGTCCACCTCATGGAGCTTGAGATGCATGCGGAGTTATTGAGCATGGTGATCCGTGTGTCTCTCAGAGTCTACGTGATGGATGGCTTACCCCATGCCCGGGTGATGGGATTTGTCTCTCTATACTACTGTCTAGGATTAAAATGCCCATACTATCACCAAAAAGGCAAGTTTTTCACCGAAAATCGAAACGGATCAAAAAACCGGACTGTCTAACCGGACCGAAACCGACCCAAACAGAAAAAAAAAAATCATTCTGAAAATGTAAAAATAAAAATAAATTTTAAAAAATATATAGAATGCTCTTGGGTGAGGAGCCCATGCAGATAAACACACATGAAAGTTAGTGGGCTAATGGGACCCACCCCTCACGTGGGTTTTGCTTTCTTTAATTAATTTCATAATTAAATTATAATCACTAGCTTGACTAGCTAGTTGAGCTGTCTTTCATGCACTGATTGAAAATTAGAGATATGTTTTGGACCTTACGGACCAGAGATTATGGATTTGAGAGTTTGTTTAAGAGTTGCTATCAGTTGGATGGGCCCATGCACTACTTCTGGTGCATGGGGTTGCTTAGGTCATCAATGGGTCAGGCTTGAGCCTGGCCAGGCCCTAATGGGCCATGTATGAGCTGACGAAAGAAGGCCCGATTAATATCTCGGGGTGGGTATAAGCTAGTTTTAAAATTAAGCCCGATTAGAAATCGGCCTGTTTAAGGCTGCCACGACCCAATCAACAGTATCAATTCATATAAAAATTGTTGGGCTAGCCCATGGCCCGACCCGATACACTATTAGCCAGATAGAGGCTAAGTTATGTACGCATGGTTAATAAATGGGCTAGCCTGGCCCAATCTAAATAATAATCCGGGGGCAGGTATGGGCTAGTTCCAGTGAAGTAGCCACATAGAAGGGTGTGGGGCCTTAAGCTCCCATTTAACTCTAGAGTTTCTATAAAGTATGATTCTTATACAACCAGTGTTTGTATATAAGCCCCCCAAATCAATGAAAAATAATTACTAACATTATATTTATTATTTGTAGATCCCACCAACAAAATTTCCTGACTATGCCCTTAGCTATTTCCAAGAAGGCTGATTATGATCAGCCCGCTTAAGGCTCAGACGATTGATTACCAATATTAAAGCTTTCAACCTCCCAGTTATCAACCTTCGAATTGAGCTACAGACTCAACCCCTATTGGATGGGTAAGTGCTTTCATGTACATGTGTGCTTTTTTTATATTTTTTAATTATTTCATTTCTACTTAGAGCGTTGCCGGAATTTTCTTCTCTTCTAATGAGACTAGTAATGATTGATAGATGTTAATAATTATTTCATATCTATAAATAAATAAATAAATAAATAAAATAGGCTGAACAAGAAGCATATTTTATATATTTCAAAAGTTAAATGAGGCTTTAGATCCACCTACTGTTCTCTGTGGCTCCGCACGTGGAACTAGTGATGCTGGATAAATGTTAATAGTTGTTTTACCTAATTTAGAGGCTTTTAACCCAATTTTGAGGCTTGCATATGGAAGAAGAGTTGTATATTATATATTTTTTCAAACTTTTATGGGGCTACCTAACATCCTGCTGTGGAAAAACCTAGAAGTGAAGACTTAAAAGTCCCATGAGTTGGAGTTTTTGAGAGCTAATAGGACATGCTACCTCCATTCTTGTTAGAGGGATGTTCTATTATAAACGAGAGGTGATGCTGCAGGGCTAGATGCAGATGCATACCTCCATAGACCAACATTTTTATATATCCCAACTAAAATATAAAGCTTGAGGTTGTTTGAGTTGGTATTAGCTAGGCGTGCGACCTATGCAAGGGTGGTGCATGGGTCATACTCTTCCATCAAAATTTTCATGTCTCGAGAGTTGCAAATATTTTTATGAGCAAGTACATTTTTGACATTCACTAATTTGTATGCTCAAAATGTAATTGTCGGTTTACAGGGCCGGCTTTGGGCATAGGCTCAAGAGGCGTTTATCCAAGTCCCCCGCCCCCCCAAAATAGTACTTCCACGGCCCCATTTTAGTCGAACTCACCTAAGGCCCTTAAAATATAAGGTCCAGCCTTGGTTGGTTACATGTATAATTAATTAGATTAATCACCGATCATTACATTATTAAAGAGAGTCGTTTTTGTCTGTGCATTCATGGGCATATTCGAGCAATCCATATATAAGCTTTACAACCCATTTGGCAAAGTGTGGCGTGGTTTAAATTTTCGGCCAATAGCTCAAATTATCGGCCGAATTATATTGATTTCGATCGACACTGAAATGATAATTCAAATTATTGTTTCGGTTGAACGAAAACTTTGAAAGTTTAAATTATTGGCCGATAATTTTGAACTCATTTTTAGAATCTTTTGAAGAAAAAAAATTGACTCTAAAAATTCAGTTAAATTTTTATTTCGATCATGCCCGAAACCGATACTTTGATCCTTAATGTGTGGTATAATACAGCAATAAGCTCATGAAAAATCGTAATGACTCAAGGCACCTCCCTCCATGATCCAGTGTCTTTGACCAGTATGCTTGTTGGGGCCTACGAATTGGAGTACAGCTCATAAGTTGGAAACCCAAGAGAAAGGGAGACCTTTGTTTATTTCGAACATTCCGAAGGTGTTAAGGCGGTGCGAAGGAAAGCAAAGACCACACAATATTTTAAGAGCTGCTTTCCATTTCAATATCCGTTTGTCGGCAGGTTTACACAAAGAACCAACTACCTAGCTTAATTACTTATATATATATATATATATATATATATATATATATATATATATATATATATATTCCACCTTATGTAGCTTTTTATTTATTATCCCCTTTGATGATGATAGTGCCCCATCTCTTACCACATGTCTGAAGGGATCAAGACAAATCAATCTACTAACTTTTCAATGAGCGATAGTGTGATCACGGAGATTTACATGTCATAATATTGTCTGGTTTTGGACTTAGGTCCAACTCTGATTTTATTTATTGTATGAATTTATGTCCCCACTTAAAATATATCATGACATATAACGTTCATAATCACATATAACTGAGGATTAAAACTTAGTTTAAGGATCATAACCATAGTTTCAATTTTATGGCTATCTTACATTTGTCTCAAAATGTATGTGCTCAACATGTGTGCTTTGGATTCTTCTTTTAAACATACCTTCTCCATTTTCATATTATATACCTTCCTTCAAGAATGTGTGGAGATTAAATGTAAAAGTGATTCTTTTCGGAGGTTTAAATAGCATGTGAATCATATTTTGCGGCTCATGGGTTATTAGTTAACGTAAATAAAGTAACCTCGGAGCCGCTAACGCGCTCATGATGAGCCCACTCGATAGCCGGCTCATGCCTCCAGCTTCCTATTAAATGTACCGTCGTTTTAAATATCGCTTGAGACGAGACCTCTCGCATGGTCGCGTCTAAAAGGATAAGCAGGGGAATAAAACAGCTCTGTAAGTATATCTTTAAAAAGGTATATTTTGGTAATTTTAGGAAAAAGAGAGAAAATTATGAAAATTTAAAAAATATTAGTAATTATAAAATTTATATATATGTCCTGACCATTCGCGGGCTTTAAACAGATTTAAAACATATTTTTCGAAAGAGATAGGTTTAAAACGGCATTTTTTGGAGAAAAAATAGGGGAAATTTTTTGAAAAAATATTATTTTCGGAGGTTTGTTCGTTTTTTAAACAAATGCATTTAAAGTGTAAATGCTTTTTTCTTTTTGAAAAAAATGCGTGTTTGGTCATCATGGTCACATTAATTTATTTTCACTTGTGTACCATGGCACTATTTTGACTTATCATGTGTACTATTTTAATATCATCTTAAGTTGTCTCCCATCTATGTAATGACATGTGAACACTTATCATACTTTGTCCCAATATGTGCACTCTAATATTCATCATTTTTCTTATACTTTAAAGACTAATATTAAAGTTTATTGATCAAACGGTTTACATCACTTCATAAGTGTGATTTTTTAACTGAGATATGTTCCAATGATGAGCAACCACTTAGACTATTTAGGTTGATAATAGATATGTAGCACATGCATAACGAACCTGTACTTTAATGGTATAAATCGAGTGCATACATTTTAAATTATGCCGGATCACCAAAATATGAGACGTCTCGTATATCGGCCTTATCCGGTATGTCTCAAATGTTCGAGGTTTAAAACTATGGGTGCACAGTCCAAAGGGTGAAATATTTGTGCATACTCTATTGATAGATTTAGATTGATCAAACACTCAATCGGTCTGATAGGAGACTTAAGGGCATTTCTTTTGCTTAAATTGAAATTCAGTATATGTTCAAATTGAACAAAAAAAATTGAGGGTTGGTAGTCGGGACCCTGTTGGATAATAAGCGCACCTTTAGACCCTATCCGGTATATGTGAATAGTTGGCGACCCTTTCTAGTAAAAAAACTCTTAACCTAAACGTCTATTGCTTTGTATAATTTGATAAAAAGTAATGCCCATTTACAAAAAGGTGGTAATGGCATAATAAAATGGCCAGTGTGCGTCCATAGGAACGTAAAGTTCCACATGTTACACGAAATATTATTTCGATGTCACATAGAGTTCGGGTGCATTGCTTAGATAATTTTTTTTTTAAATAAAAATTGAAAACTCATCTCTTTTTTCTAAATCATGGAATGTAAACTATTGAAACTCATCAAACTTTGGCGTGTGCATAAAAAAAAAATTTGAAAAAAAAATTATTATTTTTAAAATTGATTTAAACCATCAATCTATAGTTCATGTAAACCTTGGAGGACAGAATCGACTCCCTAAGGTAAATTGTGGATGCCATTATACCTTTTATATATATATATATATATATATATATAGCCTATAAAAAGAGCAAAGCAAATGAACAAAAAGGGTTCTATTCAATTCTATGGCCACAGGACAAAAATGGTGCATGATAGCAAAGTCTTGGTGTAATTTAATAAAATTATAAAATTATTTTTTCTTATATCAAAAATGAAAAATTAATGAGCATTAAATGTAATGAATCATCTCACTTTTAAAAAGTTATTTTTTATCCCACCTACATATAAAAGAGAAAGAAATTCAAAATTTGGTACTCATTTGATTCATTTCTATTGAAAGGATATTTTTTCATTTTATCACATAAGACAATAAAGGTTAGGTGCAAGTTAGCAAACTTCACTCTTATTGTAGCAAAATCTCAAACTATGTACACTTCATGCGCAACAAAATGTGATTATCAAAATCTCAAGCAATGTATAAAAAATCGACCAATACCGATACATAACGGCGATACGTATCGATTTTTCAGTAAACTGATACGTATCGGTTATGATACTTATCGGTCCTTCAACTCGGTATCGGTATCGGCTGATAGGGCTCGTGTCGGCCAACACGTATTGGGTATCGACTAATAAGTATCGGTTTGAGCAGAGACTTTGTATATATATATATATATATATATATATATATATATATATATATATATATATATATATATATATATAAAGGGCCACAATGTATCTGTATTGGCCGATTCGTATCGATCCATCATGGACCGATACTCGATACCGAGTTTGACACCTTGATCCCAAACGATAAAGACTTCATTTTAATTGAGGTCATAGATCAAATTTCGGCCAAAATCTCAAATTTTTTGCCGAAACGCATTAATTTCAAATCACACTAAAACGAAATCCATAAATTTTCGATCAAAAATTGCGGCCTTCAAATTCTCAGCCAATATTTTGAAGGCTAATAATTTTGAGTTAAAAATAATAATAATAATAAATATGGGCACTGAAATTTCGGCCTCGCCCACAAGATTTCAGCGAAAACCCTGAAATTTCGGTGAAAATACCGAATTCGGTTTTAGTTCCAACCGAAACCAAAATTTTCACCAAAATTTCGGAGTCTAATGATTTTTATTATTATTATTATTTAAAATCCAAAATTATTAGCCTTTAAATTATAGGCTAGTAATTTGAAGTTACCGACCAATAATTAGTTAATCATCAAATTATCGAACGATATTTTGAAGGCCGATAATTTTGGGTGTTAAAAAAATTTAAAAAAAATATATGGTCACCGAAATTTCGGCTTAGTCCACAAGATTTCAGCCAAAATTTCAGCCGAAATCCCAAAATTTCAGTGGGGTTTAAAACCAATGCAATCTAATTGCAACTTTCTTTTTTATGAGTTGATATCAGATGCGTGAACTAATACACCTATGATAAAATGATACTTTAAGAAATTAAATACATAGAAGTTTAAATGAGAATTCCCCCACTTTAAAACGAAACGAAAAAAATGACTTTCACATGCAGGATCTACTAATACATATATATATATATATATATATATATATAAAAAATAAATCTCTGGAGTGACTATGGGTTGGATCTAGCGTATAGAATGACCATGTATTTATATGGAACCAATTCAAGCATGTGGCTGGCCTGCCATCTTTTTGCATTGCAAACAATACAAATGATGATTATTTAATTGATGAATCTAATCAGCTCTAAAAATAAAAAACTTAAAATTATTGATAAAAATAAATAAATAAATATATATATATATATATATATATATATATATATATATATATATATAAGGGTCTTTGGCATCACTACTAAAGAAATGTTTTCTCATCGAAATTCACGAACATGGGCCATGACATGCGACATTTTGATCAATTTGAGTGGTCCCATTTAGAGCCCATCATTGGCTCATGTCTAAGAAAATAATCATACCTATAAAAAGATTGCAATCATTTAATGCGGACACTTAAATATCGACTTTTACATAAATATACTACATCATTCATATTGAAATATATAGATTATACGATTTAAATATTTTAATGAATATAATTTTTTTGTTCAAAACTATCAGTTTGATGGCTTGAATCTGCGTTTGGGTTAGCTCTTTTGGGGCAAAGAACAGCTCTTTTATTTTTTGACTCCAACAACAAATTACTTTTACATTTGGTAACACAGCTCCTTGCTTCATTTGCTCTGGCGGGGAGCCGTTTAAAGTCATAAAATTACTCTATGCCTCCTTTATCTTAGTGCAGATTTTATCTACTGTAACAGAAAGCTGGCAAAGAGCCGCTTCTACTCTTATAAGAGCTAACCCAAACACAACCTAATGGCTTCAATAGATCTAAGATCAATTGAAATGGAACTCTCAAGGCCGAAAGCCGGTGACACGTAAAGCTTTCGTTGAAACTGACAAATGTAAATACATTGGCCCTTTTTGACAAAAATGCATGTAAAAAGCACTTTTGTGGGAAATGCATCTAATTGAGTGAAAAAAAATGCATTTGATGTACCATTTTGAGAAGCTGACCAATGCTTGTGAAAGGCACTTTTGCGGGGAGCTGTCTACTTGAGTGTGGTGTTTTTTCAAAGCAGACCAATGTTGCTTCTCAAATATATATTTATCAAAAGAAGAAGAGCGCAATGTTTGCTTCTCAAACTCATATTGCTTCTAAAACAACATTTTTCACCCAAAAAAGTGCTTTTTAAATAAGTGTTGCCAAACAAGGCCTACTTTATCACCAAGCCTCTTACGAAATCTCAATAAATGGGTTTGATTGGTTTTAAGGGTGATGGATTTGTGCTCAGCATAACCACCAAACTATAATTTGGTGGACACATTTTTTTTATTGACTCTTTTTAGATTGAGATATCATCCTTCCCTTCGATTCGATTGTGTATATTTTTTTCATCAATTTATGTCAATATTCAAGTGGCAAAATATCATATAAATTGAAGTCCCCCAAATACATGCCCATTAAAGGATTTATACTTTGTATCATCCAATCCAAGTACTTCTATATGGACCCTATGATAGCTTAAAACAACGGTTTACATTAAAGCTGATATTGAACGGTTCAAATCTTTTTATAAGCATGTTGTTGAATTTAGTTTATTTAATTTTCTACTACTTCAATTGCTAAAAAAAAATTAGGTAAGTTTCCATCAACCTCATTATGGTGCATCACCTACAATGGATAAGTAGTTCCATTTGCACCTAATAAATCTCTAAGGGTCCCAACCTAAAAAACTATTTATTGTTTTGAATCAGATGATTGTGATTGTTTTTCATATCAAACTTCAACACAATAGATCTTTGAGATCATGGGTATACCATCAAACAATTATATCTCGATTCTATGTGATGCACATCTCCAAAAGTGATCCGATAATTATAATTAGTCAAACATTTGTAATCAATTTATTTTTTGAGATGTGTCACATGAAATCAAACTGATCATCTGATGGACCCCCATATTTTCAAGATCTATTATGTGAAAGATTGGGATAAAAAACGTTATTCATGATTTGAATCAAAACTATCAATGACTCTAGCATTTGGTGCCCCAATCGGTAGGTGCAAATAAAGCTACTGACAGTATAAATCCCACCATCACAATCTTTTAAGCCATGTGGCACACAGTTTTACTAGTCTAAGTTATCTAAGTGTAAGAATATCACATGGCACAAATCAAATGTCAGCAACTTTAATATAGGCTTTTGTTTATTTCTAATTTGATGATCAATCTGAGATGCAATATTTTATCCCATAAATATATATGACCTGACGACTCGCTCTTGTTAGTTCCGAGTTGACTCAGGCATTTATCTGTTTTACTGTTTACCCTTGATTTTTGGTGGCAGCCCCATTTGTCCCCTAATCCCCATTAATTGTGCAGTTACATTGAATTGGCGAGAATTTAAAAACAACACTTCTAATAGTTGGGTACCTATATTTGCACCAATCAAATCTTTCAAGGCACCTATGCCAAAATCATTGATGGAAATTATTTTTTTGTCCCAATATTTCACACAATGACACAATCAATTTTTAAATAATAAGTGTAATTCACATAATAGATCTTAAGATAATAAGTGTATCCTCATATGATTAATTTTTTATTGGAACCGACTCTCTTGACCATCATTTCAACACTAATTTGGTGTTTAAATGATCTCACACTATTAATAGTTTAAGTATGTGAGTAATCTACATTGTCAAAGTAATAAATCATGCATCATCGGGCAATGGATCCAAAAATCAAGCTTTTTGAGAGATTTGAATCATCCAATCTATTGACTATAATACGAACCATTATTTTTAGTTTATATCAATTATATTGTTCATATTAATTATAGGCGTACTTTTTCGGGCTAAGACATGCTACAACAATGGATTGCCTCTTAGATAAGTCAAGATTTGTGTCACATGAATTAATGATAAATCACACTTCAACAGTCTTAGATAAAAGATACAAATTTAATAGTGCGAGATCATTTAAACATACTCTCGAGCCATTGTCTCTTGTTTATTTAATGTAATTGATATGAGATTTAAAAATTATGTTTGAGCATGATATATCTTAATTTTTATCACTTTTTTTAAATGTGTGCTATGTAGAATGAAAACTTACCTGTTTGATGGTATGCTTATAATCTAAAATTTTATTATGTAGAACATTGGGACAAAAAATATCATCATCACCTTATGCAAAGCAGTCAATTGTTTTCAACAAATAAAGGAACCCTTTAACAGTTTCCCACTTATACTCTATACTTCTCACATTCAAAAAAACAAAATAAGCAAAGCAAGGCTTTAGAGTTTCAGTTAATTAATAATCGATATTAATATATCATATATGGCTTTATAAGCAAAATCTTCGAATGGGTACCCCTTAAATCAGCTGAAAAAACAAGGGTCTCTGTCAAGAATCTCAAACAAAGGGAAAAAAAAAATTAAGGAAATTTGTTTTTGCGAAAGGACAAGAAACGTGTAAAAGACCGAGAAAGAATCTATATATATAGTGGACAACTGTTCTTCCCTACAATGGCAAATGGAAGTAGTTGTTATGAACTTATGAGAAAGCTTTTCTCTCAGTTTCTTATTTATTTTAGAGCTCCACGTTCTTCCCCACTAAGCCTATAGACCTCTTCTTCTAAATTTAGCTGAAACCCACCAATGATTTATTGTTCCTAAGTCACATTTGGAGATCTTGGGTGTACCTTATTTAATCATTTAATTACCTTATCTATTGTTTTTTTCATTTTCAATTTTATTTTTTTTCTCATTATTAAGAGCCACAGAGGTGTATCTGAGAAAAAAAGAACACCATGAAGCTTTTGTGGGCATTTGTAATTGTTGGGATTAGTTTGAGCACATGGGTTTCTGGTTTTGAAGGTTTTGAAGGTCTAGAAGGGTTTGAAGATTTGAATGTGAGTAGTGTTTTCTCTGTGGATAGTTATGGTGCTTCAAGCAGGCCTTTAATGGTGGGTCTTACTCTTATTCAAGGAGCTGCTGCAAAAGGAGCTGGTATATTGCTGACACTTTTTTTATTTTGTTTTTAATATGCTTTTCTATTTTATTTCATTTTTATAAATTTATATATTTTTTTTTCATTCCATGGCTTTTTTTTTATGTTTAGTAATAATAGCATTGTTTCTCCGTTCTAAGGAAATGGGATTTTCTTAAAATAGATTTTTTAATATTTATTTTCTTTATTTTTAACATGGATTATTGCTTCTTCTTCTTCTTCTTCTTTTTTATCCCTATTTATATCAGAATTTGTTTGTTTGTTTTTTTGGCTGTCAATTGCAAATAAGTCATGGGTATTCTTAATAAGATAGATGCAATTTGCTTTTGGATGATGACCCTGTTCCACTGAAGATTTCCTATCTTTTCAACCAATTCGTTTTTTCTCTTCTTCTTCTTCTGATATATTTTCTTTTTTTATATTTTATTATTATTATTTGGCCTTAGTTTGGATGCACAATCACCAAAAATAACCATTTAAATAAAATTAATTGTAAAATGTTTTCGTGTAGATTGCAAATGTTTGTAAAATGTTTTTTATTTCGCTCAAACATATTAAATTAATAGAGCTAACCAAACACACAAAATATTATATTTAAATTCTTTGTAAAAAGATGTGGGAATCCAAATGGAGCCTTGAAGAGCCTCAAATTGTTAAAGCTTATTAAATTGTAATTCCGCACCAACTTCCTGAACTATTTCATATTGATGAATTTGGTACTTTTGGGGTTGTTATATTGGAATATCTTGTTCATTAAATTTACACAATTCTTTGAAGAACATGTAAAACAATTGCAAAAATTTAGTGTTTTATATTAAAATTTAAGTTTCTTAAACTTAAATAGTTTACTATTACCAGCACGAATCGAGGTGACTTAACCAACAGAAAATCATAAAATTTCTTCTGCTTTGTTCGATCATTCTCGTTACGAGATTCACCTCTGTTTTTGTCATTTGTTAGATTTGATGCTATATTTTTCACACAAACTTAAGTGATTTTAGCTGTCTAGATTTTTTTTTTCTTGAGCTCTCTATATGAAAGCTGACCACAACTTTATATCTTTTGATGGCTGCAGTCTGTTTGGATGGAACATTACCTGGCTATCACCTACATCGCGGGTATGGATCAGGAGCAAACAGTTGGCTCATCCAATTGGAGGTAAGATAACCTCAAAGTATAGAAGAATATATTTTTTATGCTTCATATCAGTGTCTTCAAAGACGGAAAATGGAGGTGTGGCCTCCAACTCTTCTAGAGCCATGACATATAAGCCCTGCAAATTGTTTATATTTTATACTTTTACCACTAGAGAAGTAAATTTTTTTAAGAAAATGTAGAATGAAAAAGAAGGATACAATTAAAAGAAATCGTCAACAATATAGCAAGAACAGACTATCATTATATATAAATTACTAAATACAAATAGCAAATTACATGATAATTTTACATAATATGACGGTGAACATAAAAAGAATGAAATTAATCAACTTATGTAATTAGTAAAACCAACTAAACAAGTAAGAAAATAAAATAAAACTCCACTAGGGGACTTAGCTATCCATCTCATTTAAAACTGTTAAGAGTGAAGTAACATAGTCGAGGTATTAGATCCATGAATCTGCCTTGACAAAAGAAACTACATGCAAGTTGCAAATTTTGGTTTCATTTCATGATTCCAGAGATATTGTGAAAACTGTGAAGCATAAAGTTAAAAAAAGCAATTCAGAAGCTTAAGCTAGATCTTGGATTGAGAGGTCAAGAGAGTTAAAATAGAGTTTGTTAGCCTCTCTACCCTAAATTCAGAAATTTTTGAATTTTTTTTAAATGCTGCTTATCTTTCCTGCACACTACATTTTTTGGTGTACACCCTTTCGTGGTGCCTCAAGGCTTTCAGGATATTCCTTGAAGTGCACATAGAGGCTTCACACCTCCAACGCCTTTTAATTTTAAAGCATTGCTTCATGTATGTATCATACTTCATGTAAAGCTCCAATTCGAAAGCTTGAGATGATTCTCTTGCCATTTAACATGGACAGAAATTTTTGGAAGAAGGAAGAAAAATTACCCATATGCACTTCAACACACCAAAAACCTTACTTTATATATATATATATATATATACACGTCACTTCGTTCTTGTGCATTTCAATGTTATCATATATAACTTTCCGGGTGTGTCAACAATCAGCATGTTGTCTTCATGAGATCTTCATGAATTTATTAACTAGCTCTTCAACCATAAATAGTGGTTCTGGTTCAGTTTGCATCTATAGTTGACACTTCTTGAGCTAGAGTTGACTTTATGAACATTTTAATTATAGGGAGGAGGCTGGTGTAATGACATTAGAACTTGCGTTTACCGGAAAAAAACTCGTCGTGGTTCATCAAGTTACATGGAGAAGCAGATACCATTTACTGGAATACTGAGCAATAAAGCCGAAGAGAATCCTGGTTTTTCCCCAAACGACATATAAATTGGATACTTTTTTCTTCTTTCAGAAATAAAGAACGAGCATTTTAGGTTTTTAATGGTATCTGCAGACTGTATACTTATGCTGGATGATTTTATTATGCTCATAGATTTTTTCAATTGGAATCGAGTCAAGGTTCGCTATTGTGACGGTGCATCTTTCAGCGGCGAAGGTCAAAATGAGGTTGGTAGGAACATTTTTAGATTTTTTCGATGAGTACATTGATCATATTGATAAGCAATCATTCCTCAATAGATTGTAATATTTTAATTCAGCTATGATAATTTCTCTTCAATGGATGCTTTCATATATCTAGAATATATATATATATATATATATATATATATATATATATATATATATATATATATATATATATATATATATATATATATATATATCACTGTTTCAAATTATCAGTTCACCTTCATTTAATTATTTATTTTGTTGGTAATTCACCCTTGTTTCATGACCATCGCGCGATTTCTATTTTCCATTCAGTCATTATTCCTTTGCTACAAAGGCATGAATAACTACTTGACTTCATTACAGAAAACAAACAAATAGAAGTAAGCATTCAATTTTTAGATAGGAGATTTGGGTAACTTGCTACACACTTCTGATGTGGGAAAATGCAATACAGAAATGTAACATAAACGCAAAAGGAGGATATATATATATCTTAACACGACACATCTGAGCTCTCGAGATTAATTTCTCATTTCCATGTATTGATCCTTTTGGACCCAGTGAGGATATATATTTAGTCTGTTATCTTAATAGCTTGATTGGGAAATGAGCAAATGATAAAAGCAGATTACACCAAAATCAAACAAAAGACGGGCCAAGGGGACAACAACCATAAGAAACAGAATTATGGAGGTCGGGGACTCTACAAAAAGATCAACGTCATTTTAGAACGAAGAAAAACCCACCTAGATGCCCAACCCTGAAAGTAACAAAGTTTAATAAAACCCTAATTAGCAATATAGCAAATACCTTGAATACCTGGCTTACTTATCTCCTAAGTGAAGTAATAAAAAACTAATCGGTAAGAAATGAAACCTAAACTAATGCCTCATGGAGTTCTTTTCCAAAAATAAAATGTTTTTGACACTTTCACCATCATACCCTTTCAATCTCATATCGAAAATTGAACTGTATGTTTTTATTTAAGAAAAATTGCTGACAAAAACCACCCAATCAAGGAAATTATTTGGAGTCACCTCACCTTAATTTCAGAAGTATTCATCCGATTCCATGATCCTTCTATATTCCAACAAAAGTCAATCTACATATCGGCAACCATTCGGAATTATCATCATTATCAGAATTTAGTCTGATTTGTTATCTCATTGTTTACAAGACCAAGGAGGGGAGCCAAATGAAGGGATGCTTAACAAAGTAAATGAAGCAAAAGTAAAATTTACTCTATTAGTTTTTCGTAAGCATAATATAAATATATGAGTTTCAAAGGAAAGCAAAAACTTTTATTTGTATTTCGTTGTTTCAAATACTTAGGTTTCATGTGTTATTGATCTTTGTATGCCAAAAAAAGAGGTTATAACTTGTTTACTAAATTTGGGTTATTTTTTTCCTACAATGGCAGTGCCGGACGAATCTGAAGGATTTTATTTATCAATTTTAAGTGTTAAATCACTTTCTAGGTTATTTTTAATAACTTTAAGCAAATGTGTTTGACAAAAAGCGGCATCCTTCGATTCAATTAGTTCTTTATTTTCTACTCTGAAAACCCTATATGCAACGCTGTTAACTGAATAACCAATTGTGTCATTTTATAATTTTCGTTCTACGGTCATACTTGATGTATAGAAGATATGAAATATAGTTTGAAATAGGATAATAACTTTATTCATTCGTCTCAATTCCTATGCAATTCTCACTAATACTTCTCCTTTTACTAAATATTGCATTTTACCTTTTTAGAGATTTTGGCTTTGTTGAGATATTGGTTGAAGGAGAGATCATTCAAAATCTCCATTTCCAAATTCATGCTAACGTTGAAGTGATATCATATTTGTAGGCTGCACAACTTATTTTTCGTGGCCAAAGGATATGGTTAGCTGCCATGGAAGAGCTAATGTCAAAAGGAATGCGTTATGCCAACCAGGTACAAATTTTCAGTGTTACACAGACTTCACTTTGGGTGCCAAGTCTGACTTTGGCATTTTTGCACTCTTTGGACACCCTATATGCATATTAATTTATATGTATATACTACTATTAGTTATGATATAGGCACCTACATATAACTTATAGGTTAGATTATGTACAATAGTTTTGTTTATGCATTTTGTTATTTTTTGTTAGAAGTGTATAACTATTATAATAACATTTAATGTATAATAGTTGTGAAAGTATTTGTTAATCTTTTAGTGGCTGTTTGAATTTTAAACGGCATTTTTTTTATCTGAATTGCACCATTTTTCAAATGGAACAATTCACGTTTTTACGCAGGATACGTTTCGACAAGTGGAAAAAGTCTGATGTATTTTGCATTGTTGGGGTTTTAAGTTTAGAACAACAAAGGCCCAGAAGTAAATAACACTTCTTTTTAATCAATGTTTTGGAGGGAGCTTTTTATACAGGGAATGAGCTGTTCAAACAGGCCCTTAGCTTTTCTGTGTCTTATATTTCCTTTAACCCTTTGATCTTTCATTTTCTATTTTAAGTAATTTTTCCATATAGAGAAGTCAAGGAGTCTAAATTCTTTTCACTTGCCAAGTTCAAGTCTCCAGCGTGAGTCAAAATGTCCATGCAACACTGCAGATCAGAGTCCGAAAGTCGGGAGTCAGCAATAATCCGGCAAGGGTTTAAGTCGGTACAAATTGGTCGAAGTCAATCAAATTTGGTAAATATCGGAGAAAATAAAATATATATATATATATATAAGAAGGTTTTTAAATATATCATAATATATTTTTTGTTAAAAATGATGATTTTAATGAACAAAATAGTACAAAAGAGGGAAAACCAAAAGATTTTATATGAACAAAATAGTACAAAACCTAATTTTTTTTATTTTTTTTCCCTTTTAAGTATAAGTGAAAATAATTATTAAAAAAATGAAAAAAACGGACAACATCGCAAACATCGCCGATTAATTAGTGATAAAGTTGGGATGACTCCAAGTCGGCAACTTTCTGATTTTTGAAAAAATTGGAAACTTCTGTGACCATGCTGCAGATCTTTGAATGCTATTTTCAATTTTTTTATTAATTGTAAGCAGATGCTGTGTTTCAGGCTCTTCTTTCCGGTTGCTCTGCTGGGGGTTTAGCATCTATCCTACATTGTGATGAGTTTGGGGGGCTATTTCCAAGAAGTACCAAAGTCAAGTGCCTCAGTGATGCCGGATTATTCCTCGATGCGTAGGGCTTGCTATGTGAAATAGCTACAAATTATGTGCTATATATATATATATATATAGCTTGTTTTCGTCTGCTACTTGGTGCTGATTGTTTTTCTTTTGATTTTGTATGAAATGATAGGACTGACGTATCTGGCGGGCACACCCTAAGACATATGTTTGGAGGTGTTGTAAGCTTACAGGTATGAACGCCAAGTTTAAATTTCAGTTCAGTTCAGTCAGAACTGAAATCGAACCGAAACGCATCGGTTGGATTTCAGTTCTTTATTTTATTTTATTTTAAAACTGAAACCAAACCAAAACCCGAAAATTTCTGTTTTTTCGGTTTGGGCTTTTATTATTTTTGTACTTTAAACCTATTTTTCAATTTTTTCGGGTTTTTTCAGTTTTCTCATCCTACCTATTCGGTTTCTGATTTTTTCACCTAACACTGAAACTGAACCAATCGAACCAGAATTGGTTCGGTTCTGTCTGAATGGGCTTTCGGGCCAGTTCGGTTCACTCGATTTTTTATTTACGTTCGCGTTTGGGGTCAATAATTGCTCCCCTACCGGGGAAGATAAGAACAAGATAAACAAACTGAAGCACTGAAACACTGCCAAATGTAAGTTTGATATTAAAAATAAACAATTTACACTATATTGCTTTGAATTACATGTGAACAAAAGGTATGGCATCATATGGTCTTCCTTTTTCTCTTTTTGGCTCTTAAGCTTTCTGACCTGCTAACATGTTTAAGTAGTGTTGAAGAACTTGTCAAATTGACTTGATTCAAATCAAGGCAGTGATTCAGTTTCGATAACATCCAAAAAAAATGGAGCAATAATAAGAAATAAACTTTAAATTACCTCTTGGAAAATTCACTCTAGCATCAATAATTTGATAGTAGGTATGTGATTTAGAATAACCAACAAGGGGTTGGCCCAGTGGCGAGGATCACGCCTCAAGAAGCGGAGGTTCTGGGTTTGAATCCCATCCCCTGTTGGCCACTCGCAGAGATTTATGCCTACTATCTGGTACATGTGATGTGCGGGTGTTGCACATAGTCAGGGACTTAGATCAGGTGCTCTAAGAGCCCAGATATCCCGTTAAAAAAAAGGTTTAGGATTTAGAATCTCAGAAAACTGGATTGACTACTTGACCAAGTTCAGACTGAACTTCACCTAATGCTCTCAGCCACAGGAAGTCTGAGTCAACTTTCTCGTTCTTCTGACATGGCTCTATTCTTGACACAAAAAGTTGTATATTTTACAGGGAGTGCAAAGGAACTTGCCACGTACTTGTACCTCTCGGATGGACCCCACTTCAGTAAACACTCTTTTTTTTTCCTTTATGACAAACAAACAATTAGGTGGAGATACTAAGGAACAAAACTAAAGTCGAGATGCCTCTGTTTCTTTTGCAGTGCTTCTTTCCTCAGAATTTGGTAGCTAATATTAAGACCCCACTTTTTCTTCTGAACGCAGCATATGATTCATGGCAGGTAAACTTTTATTGTTTTAAAAGCCTCATCTTTGAGCAAGCTAGTAATCCAACAATATTTAGACAGCAAGGATGACTAATTTTATCTTATTTTCAGCTCCAAGCCAGTTTAGCCCCAAATGCAGCGGATCCTCATGGTTACTGGCGTGAATGCAAATTAAATAATGAAAAATGCAATGCACCACAGATTCAATTTCTGCAAGGTATTTTCTTTTGGGTAACTCTATTCGCGCCTACCAGATTGTTGGTGGGCCCGTACACTGAAAACCGTTGAGCTCGTTGAATCAGACAACGGTGATTGTTTTTCATTCCAATCTTCCACACAATGGATGTTGAGACCATGAGCATGCTATCAGACGGTCATGTTTTTTATTCCAGGTGGTATAGATCCCAAAAAGTGGGCATGCTATCAGAGCTTGTAGTGTGCCATGTGATTTAAGGGTCAATTTTTTGGGATCTGTACCAAAAACTAACCGTCTGATAGCACGTACATTTCTCAAGATCCCTTGTGCGGAAGATTGGAATGAAACCGATCACCATCATACGATTCGATGCAGTCAATGGGTTTTCAGCGTAGGCACCCTAAGTAATTGGGTAGGCACAGATAGAGGTAACCTTTTCTTTTCTCTTTTTTCTTTTCTTTTGTATTCAAACTTTGAACTGGGTCTGAAGGTGCTGGCTTCAACATGCGATTTGAGTAAGTATTTGGGATTTTTTAATAACGCAGGCTTCAGGAATCAAATGCTCAAAGACGTTAAAGGCTTCTCAACGTCCAGGAAAAATGGATTGTTTTTAAATTCATGTTTTGCCCATTGCCAGAGTGAGAGGCAGGACACATGGTTTTCTGACAATTCTCCCATGCTTGGAAACAAGGTACTGATACTCTTAAATGCTTCTGTTTTGTAAAACTTGAAGCTATGTTCTGTGCATTTGCTTGATTGCCATTTCCTGATCCGTGAAAGTTTAATAACACAATTATTTTTCCCCTGCCTCATTATGATCCCAAATCTATTTTCACAGTCTGATTTAAGACCTTTTAAGTGGAAATAACAGCTACTTAAATTGATGTTTCTGTACAAAATTTTGGAAATCACAAACCCCGACTAATGATTGTTTCCATAATAAATCCACGTTCTCTTACAGAATTTTGTTAATCACGTCGCAATTTCATTGTAATTCGCTTCTCTTCTTTCCCTTTAGCTAGGCCATTGCCTCATCAACTAATTCATTAGTGGAATTTGGCATACCGGCATTGCTTTCTTATTTCTGCCAGAATCGTCGAGACTGTTATTAAAGTGAGAGAGGAGGGTGCCTAAAACCTTCACTTCTCGTAATAGAATCCCTTGCCTAGGCTCTTTGGATTGGACTGGCACCAGATTCAATTAATTTGATATCGGTGTCCCAAATCACCAAGAGAAAGAATTTGGGTGGCTACTCCTAAATTCATAGTTTAGGCCCAAAAGTCTCACATCTAATACTTTGAATTTGATTGCTATGCACTTTAAGATTGAGTTTAGATCAAGCAAGAATTTTAGTTGCTATTCTTTTTTAATTGTTAAACCAAGAATTACAGTTCTTATTCAGCTCTATGGAATAGACCAAAAGGCCAAGCAATTTGGTTAATAAGAGTACTCTGTTGTTTTTCCCGAAGGAAATTGGGCCTACAAAACTTTGTATAAGAAATTAAAGAGAACCGGAAAGACGGGGTAAGAGGAAGGGTGTTGGTGCTCCAAGGTTTGGAGAGCAATGCCAAGCTCTTCGATCCCAAACTTCAATCACACAATGCTGGGGACAAAGATAGGTTGAGGGTATAAAATCTCCTAAACTAGGTGAATAAGGTAGATGTCTTGAACTTGGAAATGCTTAAGGGATTTATATAAATCTCTACAATTTCTAAATTAGGAATCCAATCAAAATCTTCAAGTCCTTAGAAGGAGGCTAGACGTTCAATTTATAGAGAATTGGTGGGGAAGAGGGTCATTAGATGCTTGATAATTGTCAAACATTCATTTGACAAATCTCAAGAGAGGAGGATTGATTTTTCTCTTTAGAAGAACCATTGGATCTTTGTCAATTATTATTGATCCAAGAGATCTTCTAGGAGAGTCAGGTACAGGAGGAATTTGGATAAAAGAATGGGTTGAGGGGTAATTATGGGGATTCTAGAGATTCCTATGAGTTACATGGGTTGGGTGATCTTCTCTTCTGGTAATTAAACAAGTTTAGGTGATTTAAACTTGGTTCAACAGGTTTCTAAGTTAAAAATTTGGATTTGGTTAAAGAGAGGTTAAAGAGAGGTCAAGATTTGGTTAAAGAGAGGTCAAGATGGATGAGGGTTGAAATCGGTCTTTGGGATCTTACTAAAGATATGAAAAGGACAAATAGAGCAAAAATTGGGTCAATTTAAGGCCACAAAATCAAATTGAGTCAAAATTTCCAAATCTGCCCATACTGCATTGCTGAATTTGGCAGTTACTGGCGCACTATTCACTTGCAACCAAATTACGCCACGTGCGACTACTAGTCACTTGCGGCCAAATTAATCCATGTGTGACTATTCAAGCCTGGCCAGGCTGCTAAAATAAAAAACAGTGCAACTGCTCAGGGGTAGCTGCACTTTTGGGCACTATCAGGTACTTTGAGTCAATTAGATAGTGGCTTAATGAGGGGATTGTGACCATTTTGGGGCACCCCTCAGGGGTAGCTGCACTTTTGGGCACTATCAGGTACTTTGAGTCAATTAGATAGTGGCTTAATGAGGGGATTGTGACCATTTTGGGGCACCAGAAAAGGCCTCCTTCCAAGGTTTGAGAGGGTAGATGCCCACCATCCTGGTGGGGTGTCTACAGAAATCCATACACAATATTTGGAGGCATGGACAGATTTAAACACTCAAGTAGAGCTTGTAGACCCTTGAATTGCAAACCTTCTTCTCAGATCTTAAATCGGATGGCCCCAATGAGCCCTCAGTTGCACTCCATTCTAGAAAACCATGGGATAAAATAGAATTGGAAACTAGGAAGTTCTGATGCCATGACAGTGATCATCATCATCATATCACAGCCTTTCCCCATCTATTTGGGGTCGGCTTTGTGATTCCTATTTCTCCACTTGTTTCCGAACAGTGCTATGCTCTCAGTAGCTTCGCAATCCTTCATATCCCTTCTTACTACTTCCCTCCAAGTCTTCACTGGCCTGCCTCCTCTTACCTCCTTGAGCTTGTTGCCTCAAACTCCTCCGTACAATGTCTATTTCTAGCCTTCGACGGACAAGTCCAAACCATCTCAAGTGACATCCCATAATTTCTTCCTGTATAGGCGCCATTTTCAAATTCCCTCTTATTTACTCGCTTCGAATTTTGCCCTTTTTTGTTAATCCACACATCCATCTTAACATACGCATCTAGCCATATCTAGTCTATCTTCTTTTCTTTTCACTTTTTTGTAGCCTAATATTTTGCACCATATAATAAGACAGCTCATCTAGCAACCCAACATTGGATAAGGAGGTGGTAAACTGTTTTCCATTTCTTGAAGGCACATAGCACACCTGCTCACCAAAACACCCCTTTTTTCAACTGGTCCAAAGTGAGGATTCTGCTCCAAGCCACACTCCAGCTAAGGAACCAAATCTTTGAAAGGAATTTTAGCCCTCCAAAGCTTAGTCCATTCATGCTCTATGAGAGGCTGTTTGAAAAGAAACACAAAAAATTTTAATCATAAATATACCTTTCTTGTGGAATCTCCATAATCTGCAATCAGCATTGCTGCGGTTCTTGACAGAGGACGGAGCCTCCAGAAGCCTACAGGGAACTCATTGATCTCCTCCTCCTTCAGGCTTCTTCTAGTATTGAAACTTTCCGAGACAGATTTAATACCCTTCCACCAGCCCGACCCATTAGACCCCTCAGAGTTAAGACCCCAGTTGTTTCCATCCCTCTCATACTTACCAAAGACCGTAGTCACAAAAGTCTCGGACTTTTTTAAAAAATCGGAAAAATTCGGCACTTGCAATCATCCCTTACTTTATCACCGACTAATCGGCCAAGTCTCGACTCGGCCGATTAAGTGGCAATGTTTGTGATGTGGTCTGATTTTTTATCCTTTAGGTTTTGTACTATTTTGTTCAGTTTGTTCATAAAAATCTCTAGGTTTTTCATTTTTGTACTCTTTTGTTCCTTAAAACCATTATTTTTAACTTGAAATATATTTTTATTTTCCTTGAATTTTTCCAACTTTGACCAATTTTTCCCGATTTATACCCTTGCCGATTTATTGCCGACTCCTGACTTTTTGACTATGCTAGAGACCGCCTACTGCCACAACTTACAAGCCGCCTTCTCGTCTCCCAATCTCCACGACTTCCCCAACAAGGCATCGTTCGTCTGCCCAAACGTTTTTATCCCTAGACCCCCTTCGTGTTTGGAAAACAGCAAGCCTCCCAATTGATGAGGTGAAATTTCTTCTCGAAACCCAAATAAAATTCCACCCTCCCATTTCATGGATGGAATCATGGTTCAAAATTTCGGCCGATTATCGGCCAAATCGTTTCGGTCCCCACCGAAACGATAACTTGAACCAAAATTTCGGTCCAAGTTTATATGGAGGGGAAATTATCTGCCGAAATTCAAATTTTCGGCTGAAATTTCGATTCAAATTTTCGGTTTCTGTTATGCCTGAAACCGAAAACGAAACCGCTATTTTGATCCTTGGATGGAATACATGAATAGGGCAGTTGCACAAATGAAGTTTATTTAATAGCTAAAAATGATATGTGATATCTTATGAACTGTGAGTCAAATCTCATAGGAAACAATGCACATTTCAACTTCTAAATTGATTTCAATTGACAGAAACATTCTTACTTCATGTCTCATCCAAAATGCAACTGGAAGGGGTTTCTTCACATCAATGGTTTTTATTTTTACATATAGTTTATCCTATGGGTTGAAGGTTAATGAAATTGAGTTGCTATTATAAATATTAACTAATACACTATTCACTGTCGATGTGGATACTCTACACGGTTCATTGATGCATAGAAATGTCAACCAATGTTATACATTGGCTATTATTTTTCAGCACTTTTCAGTTTTCTTTCTTTATAATAAAAAGAAAACAATTTTTTTTTCTAAATTGGTTTGCCGCCTTTTGTGATTTTATGTTCTGATTCAATTTTCCGAATAAAGGCCTAAGGATCAATCTTCCATAGTGTAATTACTTTATTGAACATACAGCAAGATAAAACATAATGACTATAACTAGGGCTCTCAATGGGCCTGGCTGGCCTGGATTTTGGCCCGCACTCGGCCCGGAAAAAGTGGTACATTCTATCAAGCAAACCCGGCCCGGTATCCGGACCAGGCTAAACATGTTGCAACCCGGATCAATCTGAGCCAGGATTGGGTTGAGTGTTCCAACACCCGGCCCAGATATATATATATTATATACTTATCCTTTTAAAGTTATAAAAAAAAAAAAAACCTTTTAATTAAATATAATTTACTTAAATACCCTGAGGTTAACCATTGTCCGTTATAATCATTGTGTGTATATATATATATATATATATATATATATATATATATATATATATATATATATATATATCATTTTAAAGTTATAAAAAAAAATCTTTTAATTAAATATAATGTACTTAAATGCCCTGAGATTAACCATTGTCCGTTATAATCATTGTGCAACCATTGTCTCTTTTAACCATTGTATAACAAACTAAAATGAAATGTTTGAATAAACTATAATGTTAATATAATTATTTAATATTCTTCATACTTTAATTAGAAAAACAAACAGCCAAAGCCCAACCAAATTTTATTAGAAAAAATAGCCCCTGAAAACAGCCCCAAAAAAATAGCCCAACCAAATTTTATTAAAAAAAAACAGTCGAAAAAAAGCCTTAACAAAGGCTTGTAGGGGCCGGCCTTGGGCTGAGTACATCGCAACCCGGGTTAGGGCCGGGCTGAAAAGTTTGGGGACCCGGCTGGGGTAGGTTAGGGCCTGGTTGAATCCCAGCCCAGCCCTAATCCGGCCCATTGAGAGCCCTAACTATAACTGCAGCAGTTATACTGTAGATACATGTAGAGCCTCCATAGGAAGATATGATAATTATAAAACACCCTATTGCGTGAAGAAGGCAGATGATAGAATGGTGTACATGGAGAAAAATACATGCAAATGAGTGACAATTTGGTAGAAAAAGAACACAATTAACATTATTTGTTTCTAATCCTATGGCTATTTGTGATAGTCCCACATCGGATAGGGATATGTCCAGAGTCTGGCTATAAGGTGTATGCAGACCTTACATGTCACAACTGTTGGATTTTTCCCACATCGGCTGTGGGCTGGCCCTTCTTGGGCCTTCTATATCTTGGGCAAACCTCACCTTACAAGCCCGTTTTGTAAGGTTGAGTTAGGTCCATGAAATTGTACATGGTATCAGAGCCATTCTTTCTCCCAACATCACCCATTTCTCGTCCATGTGATTTGGCTCAATCTCGCCAACACGTGCGGGGGCGTGTTGGATTTGTCCCACATTGGTTGTGGGCTGGCCCTTCTTAGGCTCTTTATATCTTGGGCAAACCTTACCTTACAAGTCAGTTTTGTAAGGTTGAGTTAGGCCCATAGAATTCTACAACAGTGTGTTTTGAGTGGGGACTTAAGCCCCATACCAGGAGCAAAACCGGGGAGGGGCGCAGAATCGGACAATATTGTGGTTTGTGAGTCTGGGTTGTCATAGAATGGTACGAGGGTTGAGGATGGCTCTTCTATAAGGTGGGGGGATTGTAATAGTCCCACATCGGATAGGGAAATGTTCAGAGTTTGGGTTACAAATTGTATGCGGACCTTACATGTCACAACGCGTTTTGGATGGGGACCTAAGTGTTAGAATAGTCCCACATTGCCTGTGGGCTTGGAGGTCTTGGGCTATATATAATCTGGGCACTCCTCACCTTACAAGCCGGTTTTGTGAGGATGAGTTAGGCTCGTGAAATTCTACCTGGTATCAGAGAGGGTATTTCTCCACTCCACATCGCCCAATTCAATTGTCCATGTGAAATTTTACACTAAGTCCATGCCTGGAGAAAAATTGGGGAGGGGACTCAATCCCATAACCGGACAACATCGTGGTGTGGGTGTGGGTTGTGACACTACAAGACGAGGATAGTAGCCGTGTTTCTACATGAAGAAAGAAATAAAGAAAAGGAAAGATGCTTCTTACTTTTAATAGTTAAAAACCCCTTACACTATCACATCAAAAATTTATAAACAAAAAAGAAATGGAGAGGACAAAACACTGCATAAAAAGGCATTTGTGGATGTTCTGGTCATATGCAGATTATGTTGGATCCAATGAAAGATGATCGAAGAACAGTCCCTGAGGCTGGCGATCACCTGGAGCCAAGGTTTCGCACATGAATCTCTACTGTTTATCCACAGATTTCTACCATTAGATCATCTTACACTAATGTGTTTCACGATGTATCAAATAGGTTCATCAACCACATTATATAAACGATTCAGATTTGCCCGTCAAAGCTTAAGAAGAAATGACCCTCACTAATCATGTAACAGTCGGCTATTAATGTCAATATTAATTGTAAAATTTAACCTGGTTAACTACATATAATGAGGATTTTTTCCTTTACTAACATACACATTATGAGGCACCATGACCACAAGTCAACTACTTCAACTGTTTCCGTAGTCAGTTACTCAGCTTTTCTGCTCTAAGTTAATACATTCCCATATGTCAATGTGCAGGGCATCGCGCAATCTGTTGGGGACTGGTATTTTGATCGATCTCAAACCAAGGCGATCGACTGTGCATACCCTTGTGACAAAACCTGCCACAATCTGGTCTTCAATGAGAGATAATTTCATCGGGTTCACCTTTCTATGATTTATCGTTATTTTCTTTACAATTTACATTATTAATTGGAATTGTATATTTTATTATAAGACATCGGTTAGTTAAATAAGCGTTGGGCTCGGAGAGGAGGCTTAATGAGTCCCACTAGCTTCTCTCACTTGCCGATTCATTGATCAGCGTGTACAATTTACACGCCGATACTGCAAGTAGATGTGATTCTTGGAACAGATAGGTAGGGAAGAAAACATGTAAGAATCATGGAATTTATCATTAGACAGATATGAAACATTGCACATGCTCTCTTTGTGCTGTTCAATCTATGAATTCAACCTAAGCATTTCTATGTGAGTATCATCAATTCTATGAATTCAACCTAAGCATTTCTATGTGAGTATCATCAATTCATCAACCTAAGCATTTCTATGTGAGTATCATCAATTCATCATTTGTATTCTGTGCACATCTTTTACACAGGAAAATTTGTATGTGCGATCTATTTCCACAGTTGGAAAACACGACCATTTGTCATTATCGTCATTGCCTCTTTGACATCTATTTGGGACCCCCTAGCTCAAATATCACACCAATTTGATTTCTCTGACTTTTCAAGTGTAGCTGCCCAGCAAGATTTGGTGGCCTTTCAATCTTATGGCACACATCACGCTCAAACCTAATTTTAGGGTTTTTTTTTGGGGATCTGTGACACATGGATCCAAAAACTGACCGTTTGATAGGTGCTCTATAATCTCAAGATCCATTGTATGGAAGATCGGGGTGAAACACGATCTCCCTCATTTGATCTGAAGCAATCAACGGTTTTCAAGGGTTCTGAGACGTTGGTGCTTTTAGAGAACACGTGAGCCAGGGGTGAAATCAAGGGTCAGAAACACTATTTACAGCCAATGAAACTGTAACACATTTCCTACAGCCCCATGCATTGATGGCTTTGAATCGGATGATAGGAGATCATTTTTCATCCTACTCTTCCAGTCGATTTTTTGTAAGCTGATGACTCTGAAAATTTTTAAGAAATGGATGTTTCATTTAATTAATTACTTATTTGTAATCTTCTCTCTCCAATGTTTGTTCCCAGGGGTGAAATCAAAATCGAAACCTGAAAACTGGGCCGAAATGGACTGAAACCTGAAAACTGGGCCGAAATGGACTGAAATTGTCACGACGTCTCCATGAAAACCATCCTCTTCAATCTCTATTGTAAACTCCTTTGCAAAAACTATCGCATATATATATATATATATATATATGAGCTTAGGTTCAATTACAAAATTGAATTCATAGGAGGCTATGGCATTGTGCATGGCAAAAGGCTTGGGCTGTCAAGCTTGAAGACGCTGGTGGGTTCAAATATAAAGAGCAGCCACTTCCTCTCTAAAAGTCAGAGATTAGGTTACGTCTGTGACCACCTTCAAAAAACTATACCATGACTCCAACAAGTTCAGCTAGCAGCCCATCATCAACACGTCTCTCAGCTAAAACCATTACACTTTTCTAACTACACTATTCATGCACTTTAGTTTACGTTAGATCAAATTTTTTGGATCCTCCAATGAGTGTGATATTTGGAACAATTTTAATTCGCCATATAAACTACCATCTTCATAACTTGAATTGCTCAAAGCCATATGCCACGTAGCGTAATCATCCATTTCAACGCAGTCATCTGCCATCATTACATCTTAATTCATTTATAACTCGAAGAACAACTCTCAAATCTTGATTATTATTTTTATATACATATAACATAGGGTGTCATAAGCTTGTGTTTGTTTGGACTAATCCCTGCAGCGTGCCATCACCCCATCATGCAACAAGTATTTCACAACTCACGCACCTTATGTGGCACCATTGATCGCATAAGAGTGCATATTAATATAGTCCAACCTGTTCTAAGTATTTATGTAGTGTCCCAAACTTCTTTAAATTAAAACCCTTAGATGCATGGGAATCTCGACTTCCATGGCCTCTATAATTTTGTAGGTTGACTAATTGGTTAGACTCTTTATGATTTGTATATAGGATCTACAATAATGGATGTGATTGAAGGAGTCTTTTACTATTCGATCATCATACAATAAGATTTAGACCTATGGTTTTATATATAAGTAAAAGGGACTATTTTTTACTGTTAGATCACATGCCACATGACACATGATAGTGAGCTAGGAATTGAAGTTTTCCCTTCAAATCGTAGGTCATGTATTGCATTCACAACCTAAATTTAGTGTATATGCATTGATATTTTTTTCTAACTTTGACCTTATATTTAATGTTGGAAAAACACCCTTTTAGAAAACAAAATTAAACAGTTCCTAATCGAGACCTTGGGCAAGTGGTTGTGGCACAAGATTCTCAAGTTAGATGACCCTCAAATGCTCGTTGAGGCCGCTCTTATGTTGGTGGAATAATTATATTAAAAACTTTTAGATTCAAGGTATTTTCTTTTCTTAGGATCAGAATCTGTTGGCAGACAATGCGGTGCATAGACTATTATGAGACTGTTTGGTAATTAAAGTTTAAAAAATGCTACCTTTTGTGCTATCAGAATGTTTGATAGCTCATAGGAGTAACCCTAGAGATCTTATGGGCCCCTCAAGGTTTTCCTGTTGGTCCCAAAAATCTAGACCGTTCATCGATCACCCACCATCACTTGATTGCCAATGGAAGTGCCGTGAGACTAGTGACTGCCTTGAGCCAAGGTTTTGTCCCAAACCATCTTGACCAATGTTTACCAAGACACAATTGTGTTTTTACACTCTTCTCAAATTGGTCCATCAATCCCATTATATAAATGATTCGGATTTGCCCATTAATGCTCAAGCTATAACGGTCCTCATTAATCACGTAACTGTGAATAATTAATATTAATATTTAATCACATTATTTAGCCTATTTAATTGGTATAAAATAAATTCAATTTTTCCATTAATATGGCCATTATGAGACACCATAGCCACATGTACCAACATTCTCTATCATTCATCAAACTTTACAAGGTGTAAAAAAACCAAGAACCCATAATCTTATTGTTTTTTGGGCTAATTCAGTAATATTTTTATGATCAAACTAAAAAAAGTTTCTCTCTTCTTTTTATCATTAAATTAATCACATCACCATCAAAATCATTACACACATATTTATGTTATGGGGGTTTCACACAAGAACACAGGAAGTCAGCAAACAATAAATCAATCAAATAAAAGGTGTTATTTGGCCGAGTTCCAAATCTTAGTAGATAGTCCACATATCCTTCAATTTATCTTGGAATGTAGCTATTTACAGGTAGAAGCTGATAGGTGAGTCATTTACACTAATCTCAAAAGCATATATGGAGAGAATGAAAATGGTAAGGAGAGACAAAAATTCAAAATAGTGCCTATAAGAAATTATATATACTTCATAATTCATATAGGGAAAAATGCTAGGGTTAGCCGCTGAGGCACGAGGAAGCTGTTGCAAGTGCCACCGCCTGTGCCCACATTCTAAGTCTTGCTTTAATGTCTCTCGGGTCGTCACCTGAACACGAAATAAAAAATAATCATTAGCGGTAGGGGCATAGCCAAGATTTTCTTCTAGTGAGGGCTACCGATTGGTCAACAGATGTTAATAGTTATTTTACCATAAATTTAAAGGCTTGTGCACCTTTAGATTAGGGAGCATATACATTAAACAACCATTAGATTAGGGAGCATGTACATTAAACAAGACTTTATATAAAAAGTCTATTCTATGGATTCTCAAAAGTTAAATGGGCTCACAGTGATAAATGTGGGTGTGCCCCTGAATTCATCAATACATAACAACTCCTTAAAATGAGAGAGCTGGCTCACACTTGTATCAAAGGCTTTCAAATCATCAGATCTGTCACAGAATTCTACGATTTTTATTTTTTTTGATAAAAAAAGTCTCCGAGAAATTAGTTTGCCCAATATTCACTTGATTCTTCATTTTTTTGTCGATTTTTAATAAATTTTTATTATTGTCATACATGCTTTAATTATACTTCATGTTATTTTTTATGATTACAAACTGTTAATGCATACAGACTTTGTATTATACTTATTCTATCATTTAAAAATATCATTTTTAACTTTAAATAGGTTAACATGTATTTTAATATATATTAGCAATTTATTTTTACTTTTATTTTTATAATCCTGAATATTTTTTTTATAAATCTGTGCCAAATTTATTTGAATTAAACCAAACTGGCACTCCATCAAAGGATTGCCGAATCCGAACTTGTTACTATGATATCGGTTGAGCTACACCCAAATTAAAAAAATAAAATAAAATTACCACTGACGTGGCAGCATCAGTCACCATTTATTTAGGATACAAAAATGGGTGAAATAGATTATATTTTTTAAGGAACAAACAAATGACCCCATAGCATTCAGATAATTACGAAATAACCATTTTTATGCCCTTTCATTTTCAAAGTGAAAAAAGAGGACCACCTCGTAAGGTCCCCTACAACTACAAGAGTACACCTCTCTGCTCACCATAGAAAAGAATATAAGCTGTTCTCCATAGAATACAATGAAGACATAATACTTTTGAAAAGTGAAAAGTAGAATTTTTTTCTCGTTATCGCACCCCCCAAAACACTTGGTCTATTTGATGATTAGACAACACCCTGCAACCGCCTTTATGGACACCTTAAAATATGAAATATAATAAATAAATAAATAAAACCTTACTTTAGAACTTACTATTAGGTATAGATTATTAGGGAAATTTCATGTTATACACCTATATTTTAAGTTGTTATCTAGCCAATGGTTCAATAGAGAATACAGCTGATATTTATTGATCAATCTTATAGATCATTTATTTCAAGGTGATCTATAAGAATTCAATCATTTATAAATACAGATGATATTTAATCAACAATCTTATCAAGGTCATTTTGTTTTCCTTCCTATATATATATATATATATATATATATGGGTCCATGCAGAATTTCTACAATATTGTCATGCTCAATCAATGGGACATGGTTGGAAAGTGATTGGAAAGTTCGGGTAGTCCCAGTTTCTAGTGTTTCAGTCACTTTTCAATAGCTCCCTTAGTATATGTGTCAAGAAGTAGGCTTAGTCCTAGAAAATTTCCCAAATATCCTATGGTTTAGATGAAGTTAGCTTTACCTTTAAATCACTTTCTCTACTATTTTTTTTATAACCCAGGTGTCGTTGCCTCTTAGAACACCAGACTAATCTCAGGGGCATTTGAGTGGGCGTCCAATTTAACACATATCAAATAAGCATTAGATAAATTTCTAGGATGGCCTCAAGGGAGACTCGAATTCAGATCTCTCATTTAATGGGGCTGACAAACCCCTTGAGATTAATCACTTTCTCTTCCTATATTAATTGCTTTAGGTTGAACTATGACCTTGCGAGGATATCTGGATGTGTAGGTGTGGACTATCTATTTTATTTAAAGTGAATAATGCAAGTTGAGGGGAGCCCACTATTTGCACTGAAAAATTGGGTCCTTGCACTCGAACTTGCCCATTGCGCACAACCTAATGCATATAAATAGCCTTTTGTCATAGAAAACTTCGTCTGCAAGGGTCAGTCTTCAGTGTGCAAGTAGTGGCTCCTCGTAGTGCCCAAACGAAAAGGCTACACTTTACTCGTAAAACAAACGAAAAGGAAAATTTGAGTACCACTCTTTGCTCCCACCCAATTACTAAAAGAGCCCACTTAACGAAAATACAAGCTAGCTAGCGCCCACCACTCTGCCAGATATCGTTAGGGGCCGCTTTCAATAAAGCAGTGGGTGCGAATAGAGGTACCCAGGAAAAAAAAATATTGTAATTATTAGTTTCTGCTTCACTGCAGCTTCCCTTTCCTGAACTTGAAGAAAGCAATATCAGAATAAACAGCAGTAGTATTTGCTAATCTAAGATTTTTATATTTTCCCTTATAATTTTTCACCCAAGTGTTAAGGAGAAACAATTTCTTAATGCCTATTAGAAGAAACAAACATGTTGAAGAATTTTTATTTTTTTTTTTTGTAAAAGACATTAAAATTTTGGATTAAAAAAATGTACTTTTTATAATTATTAAAATATTTCTCTCATTTTTATATAATTATTATAAACATACAGTGATACAGTGACCCCAATCATTTGACCTTGCTTTCATACGCAGGTAGAAGTTTGTTCTTAAACCCAACAACAGAAATCAGAAATCAGAAATCAAAGAAATATCCAAAACCCAACAACAAAATGTAAATCTACTTTTAAAAAGCAACCCACTTTTTGTTCTTAATGATCCAAAGATTTATAGTTTATATTCTACAGTAAATAATATAAGTAATAGTTGAGTAAAAGAAGAGAGCAGTTACCAGGGCTAGAGATTCGCCAATTGGCAATAGGTGAATTGCCACCACTACTAGTTTCAATCGTCGAACCAGAGACCCTACTCGAAATCTCCAACATCTTCTGATGCTGCAACTCAAAACCCAGATCTCTACATGCCTTGATTTCATCCATATCCATCCACATAGACCTCCCCCCTCCCTTAGGCTTAGTGATTACCACACACTCACTTTCTCCACTTAGATAGTTAATATTATTATAATTATTGGTGCTATTAATTTCAATTTCTTCTTCCATAGTCTTATTCTTCTTCATCTCCCAAGCTTTCTCTAACCATCTCTCTCTCACCCTTCTAGTATACTTTCTCCTAAACCGGCCCTTCGCGTCGTCTTCGCTACCGTAATCTTTAATCGGTATCGGCTTGGTTATAAACCCATATCGGGTTTTCCAGCGAGGAGTCACCGGTAGAGAGAAACAGCCCTTCTCTTTATCAGAGTCATCTGAATCGCCGGAGATCTCCATGCCCTCTTTGTCGTCGGAGAGTTCGCCGTCTGCGTACCCTTCGGAGCTCTCGAATACGCTGTTCGCGTCTTCGATCGATAAACTTGACATCTTGACTTCCAGATCATCATCATCATCAGCATCATCACCATCAAGTTTGATGTTGCTTGTACAGAGAGATAGCCTTGATAAGCTATGGTGGTTTTCTTCTTCATGAGTAAATGAAACCATGTTCATAGTTTCATCAGAAGCCATATCGAGATCGAGAGAGAGAGAGAGATGAAGGAGAACACTTATTGATAGACGTGCGGTGGGACTGGGAAGAATATATTTATAAATGATCATATTCCTAATATAATCTGATTTCCCAATTACGAGCTAAATAGAAGTCATATGTACAGTTTCACTAATTTAGGTAGGTTAGGATAATTAGGAGTTAATTTATTTAACATCTTATAGGAAAAAAATTCAAAAAGAGACACCATCTAAGTAAGATTCATGAAATATCACCTTCCCTTTAGGTTGAGCAATCAAAAGTCATAAAAAAATCGAGATTCAACGGTCATGAGTTTATATACATTCAGGGTGTCACATTAAGAAACTCTTATTATAAGATTTACTTTACTAAATTAAAAAGGAAAATTCTATTCACACCTGCCCAATTATTGTGTGCACCTACATCACATAAGATGATTAAATTTTATTTTATGTGACACATCTTAAAAAGTAATCTAAAAATCAAGTAGCAGGCATTATGTTAAAATGTGATTTTTAGGTCATATTTTTTGAATGTGTGTCATACGAAATAAAAAATTGATCATTTGGTAATACACAGCCCTTCACCTTAAGGACTAATGTCAGAATGATTGAGACAAAAATAATCTCTATCATCTTATTCAAAGCATTCAATAGTTTCGTAGGTGTCCTATCTAATTAGACAATGGTTAGGACTAACCATGTTAAATTGAGTGAATCTTGACTTTCATTGCTATTATTTTTACTTTTTATGAGATGACGTGCAGCCAAAAATTTTCTATTTTCAAGGGCTAGAGATGTGGTTGGACTTGAACTATTGCCCCAATTTGATAGGTGTAAATAAATCTATCCAATTCAAATAATGTAATTATGATCTTTAACTTGCATTTAAGTTGAAAGCTTTTCTCATTGAAAAAAAAAAAGAAGTCAAAAGCTGACTTTTGTGGATGTCAGTGCCCGCCATGCACAGTTTTTTAGGGATATATAGATCAATTGGATTTGGAGTAGGTAATAAGTCATGTAAAATAAAACTCACCATCTTATAAATCTGACAAGTGGAGGCCTCAGTAATTATATTCATATAGTTAGATAACGGCAGGGAATAGGGAGCGACACCGTTTTTTGTAAGAGTTATTACTTAATACGATGGATGGTGAGAGATGATGTTTGATGATGTTATATAGTATATGCACCGACTTATGTACAGTGATACTGACACACATGAGATGTTATTATTAGAACTCGTCGTATTTATTGCTGGGAAGCGATAAAAACTGTCGTCACGAATTTCAAGAAAATTGATAAAAACAAAAAGACAAAAGACATAAAACTTTTGTTTTGTATAACACTTGAACAGATCTCCCATCTTTCTTTTTTTTGTGGTGTTGGTTGATAACACTAGAAATCAGCCACGTTACGAGGCAGCTAAAAAGCGTTAGAGATCATATTTATCATTTTATTGAATCCTCAGTTATTTATGGGAAAACAAAAATATTCATGTTTATCAACACCTTAGTTCTTGGATAATGCCACTTGTCCTATAATTTAAATTTTAAAATGTTTTAAAAAATTTGTGCGCCAAAACCTAAGGATTTTTTTTTTAAATTTTAAAATTTGGTGAAAAAGTTTGTGCCCTAAAAACTAAGGATTTTTTTAAATTTTTATAATTTGTTGAAAAGGAAATTCTATTCACACCTACTGAATTATTCAGCGTTGCTTTGAATCAATCGTTTTTCATTTCAATCTTTCATAAAATGAATCTTGAGACTATAGTGTGCTATGGGTCGGATGATTTTTGTTTCCAGGTGACACATTCCAATAAAAGACCTAAAATTACGTATTTTAAAGTCACTTTTTGTTATATATGTCATATGTAATAAAAAATTGACTGTATAATGGTATGTCAATAATCTCAAGACTATTGAATGAAAGATTAGGACAAAAAATAATTTATATCGTTTGATTCAAAGCAGTCAACAATTTCAGCATTAGTGCCCTTCATAATTCGATTGGTGCTAATAGAGCTGCCCATATTTAAATATCAACCCTACCTTAGAAGATATTATTGACAACCATCATAGATAACTATTTTTTTACTCAGAGGTCATTGAAATTTTTCCTAACGGGCAACTGTATTTCTATTCATATATCAACTTTTGCTATCCGCACTCTAATTAATGAAAAATAATAATAATAAATTTTATTTTGATGTGGCTAATAAACATCATATGGCTTTTGAGTGCACATAAACTCTTATTTTTTATTAAATAAAACAACTTTTTATTTTCGCACACCAACTTTTTTCTATCCACACACTACTTAAATTTGTTCTTATATTTGAGGGAAGAAAAACATGTGGTGCTTGTAGCAGCTCTATAAATTTCTCTTATTGTCTTTCTACTAGATAAGACATCTAAAAGCCCTCTATGAGTTTTAGCCACTTGGCCAAATAGACTAAAGTGAGCCTTCCACGTGACAAAAGGTCTGACCTATAGGCCTAAAAGTGAATTCCTATTAATTTAATTTGAATTTACCATATGGTCCATTCCTAAGTATCCAACACTCTTATCGTTTAAGCGATAGCTCCACTTTTATCCTCTTCCCTTAAAAAAGCAACCGACGCATGCTCCCGTCCTGTGGGCGGGTCTCCTTTTAATATGCTATACTACTATGCTACAAAATAAATCCCCTTTATATGCAGTTTATATAGGCACTACAAAAAAAGACATTATTTTTGGATATGTGTCACATGAAACCCTATTAAAGTCACTTTGATCTAAAGACCATGATGTAAAGTTTAATTGAGACCAAAGATTGACATGAAACTCGATCTCTATCATCATGAATAATACAGTCAAAGGCCATCATATGATTCAATGATTGACTTTGACAATCAGGTGATATAGAGATTATGTTTAGTGTCAGTTCTTGTCTCAAAGATCTTTCTATCATGATCTTCAAAGCAAACATTTTAGATTATGTTTCAGGCACAAATCTCGAGAAGAACAAAGTCTTTTTAATCATGAGACTCGATACACACAAATCTCAAGAAGAACAAAGTCTTTCCTTTTAATCATGAGATTGGATACAAATATCATATATATATATATATATATATATATATATATATATATATATATGACCCTTTTTCGTAGGTAAGGAGCCATCATCCTGAACCCGTGATGTGAAGGTAGCTCGTGGGAAGACCCCTAATAAAGGTAGGTTGCTCAGAACCTTGTAGCTATTCGAGTGTCCTTTGTTCAGGGTCTTCATGCATAAAAAAGACAGGTTTTTTTCATTTCCTGTCTCTGGAAAAGTACGGTCATTCTTTACTAACTTCTATAAACTATTAAAGGAGAAAGGGACTGCATATAGATGTGAACCAGAGGGAAGGGTCACTTCACTCTGCACTGGTAGCTTCACTCTAATAGGGTTTCACCCCCTCCTTTTAAGTTTTTGAAAAATTAATTATTATTATGAAGTATATGATAAGAATGATCATTGTGAATTAATATTTGTTTTGGAAGATTTTCTGTAAATTTTGTTATCCATCTTAAAATCAGGATAGGAGAGACAAGATTATGAATACCCTAAACCCCCACAAGAGACTAAACTTCAACACCACTGTACGTGTTCTGATACTACGATCATTTTTATATCCATCTCAAAACCCATTGGCTATGAGTGGTGGGAATAAGAATCTTATAAGAGGAAAGACAAGACTATCAATATCTGATGTGGGACTAAACTTCAACAAATTTGCTGAAAATTGTCGATACCCATATAAGATCTATTTCCTAATTGTTTTAATCGTCATCAAATTTCAGCCAACTCATGAAATGACATAGATACCCTTTGATTGGGAAAAATATTCACTACATTTTGACTGAATCGGATGGGTATTTAGAAACCAAATCGGACCGGACCCATCCCAACCCATCATAGGGTACCAAAGACAAAATCGGGTTTAATTGGACTTATAAGAGTCCTAATCAATCTCTGAAAAGCCCAATTGGTCTCTAAAAGACTAAATCTGTCTTCTAGAGGCTGATTTGGTCTTTTAAACCGAATTCAGTCTCCTAGAGACCGAATCAATGTTTCGTAGGCCGATTCGCTCTCTCATTGGTTCAAGATAGGGTTTCGATAAAAGACAGTCCTAGCTACCAAGGGTATTTTGCAATGATTCAGCCACTTTGATCCAGCTTACTTTTGAATAAATGAGGGTATTTTCACCATTCATGAATTGGATGGAGGTTGGTGAAGATTAAAGCAATTAGGAAAGGGATTTGAGCACTTTTGAAATCTCGAAATTGAACAATTTTTGAAATTAGGATATGGAATATGGAAAATTTACCTATTTGGAATTATTTCATTAGTGTTAAAAGTTTTGGTTACTTCCTCTCATATCGAAGATTGGTAATACAGATTCACAACATATGATATGTATATTCTATTTTAGGCTTACTTAGGATTAGTTAGAATTTATAAAATACTTTCTAAATAATTAGAATTCTCTTGTATATTCTACTACCCATCTTTAATATTCCAATGAAAAAAATTATAATAACTCAAATTTAAAATGGGAGCCATTACTTGCACACGTTTTCCAAGTGACTGTATCGAATTTAAAGAAAGGCTTGGTAGTTTATGGACATGTGATACGTAAAAAAAACAATACGGGTCGTCTGATTTGAAGTTCATGATCAATTGATTTCTGATACATAAAATTGGAGCAAAACACAATACTTATCATATGATTTATTGTCGTCAACTGTTGAATTATATAATTGTCTTTGATTCCATTTAATCAAATGATGAAAATTATATTTTGTTATAATCTTTTGCAGTTGATATCTATAAATCATAGTCTTCAAATCAAATGGCTTAAATGCTGATTTCACATGATAAAAGTTACCAAACTTGCAAGCCTTTATTTTTAATTCGCTGCAATCCGATGCAGTCACTTTTAAAACATGTGCAAGTAATGGCTCCCATTTAATCAAATGATGAAAATTATATTTTGTTATAATCTTTTGCAATTGATATCTATAAATCATAGTCTTCAAATCAAATGGCTTAGATGCTGATTTCACATGATAAAAGTTACCAAACTTGCAAGCCTTTATTTTTAATTCGCTGCAATCCGATGCAGTCACTTTTAAAACATGTGCAAGTAATGGCTCCCTTTTAAAATAAGTATCTTAAATTATAAGGATAGGGTGCCCTCTCAAATTGTATAATCTCCCAAGAATTAGTATAATCATAAACTCAGGTCACTTTTTGAGATGTGTGTTGTTTAAAATCACCGTATACTTATCTTCAATGTAAAAGGATGGGGCAGAAAAAATATTCTGTCATCTAAGTTAAAGCGATCAAATTTCATATAAATTTAATGACTACGATATAAATATTACATATTATTAATTTTAGATTGCCTTTGAGTGCTTTTAACCCAGATATAGAGGTCACATTTGAACCTAATTTGCACCATAAATCTTGGAATCATAGGGTCAAAACACACACGAAACACATTTTGGTTATACGCATGATGTAAAATCTCATTTGAGTCATCCGAAACTCGATCAACTTGACTCGACCAAATTGGGTTTCGGAAAGATTAAAGTTCTTGAGCTTTTAATTTACGAGTTTCTTGAGTTACTTAGTCGAGTTTCTAGTAATTCAACTAAGTTACCCAGCATTGAACCTTGTGCATGTGCCCGAGATCACATGCCACATGCCACATGCCATATGATTCTCAAAAGAAAGCCATTTTAGATTCACATGCCTCATGACATGCGATCTTAAAAAGGCCTCTTTTGACCTTACAAAATGTGGTCAAATGTTGGATTCTCCTAAACATATTTGATGTATTGATTTTTTTTCAACTTTGACTATCTTATATTGGTAGAGAAGAATTTTTTTCTATTATTATTTTTTTGTTGATGAATGGTGAACGATCTTGTCCATATTGCTTTAGCACCTAATCTTTGGATTAGGTGTCACTTGACACCCAAATGACATTATCACATGATTCAACCCTATATTACTAATGCATGATTTTTGCATATATATATATATATATATATATATATATATATATATATATATATATATATATATATATATTTTGAGTCTTTAAGTATGCTCGACCCAACTGACTTTCAAGTTGGATAGAGTTTTTGGAATTTCGAATCATGGTTTCAAACACATGCATTCCAAAAAGCAACCCGAGTGCTATGAGGGTCGGCACTCGGGTCAGGTATCTAATACCAAGTCATCTTTGTACAGAGATTACCATGGCGACCCATCTCCTACCACAAGTCCAAACCCAGATTTGACGAGTCCAACTCAACAAAGTTGCCAGCTAGCTGTCCACGTCACCACGCGGGAAATGCTCTCAATGAAGACGACAAAGCAAGACTAGACAGAAAGCTACAGACCACGGTCATAGGGGTCCCACCAACTATTTGGCATGGACACGTGGCGTTAAAGAAGCTGGCAGGATGCTTGCACTTCTTATCTCTTTAATAATTTAACAACCTATTCTTTTTTATTTATTTTTAATAATTTTAGGTGGATTTTGGAGATGGCCGCTCACCGACCGTTGGTTTTTTATCCAAATGTCTCCTTCGCCGTTGATTACTATGAATTAGGACTGAGTACGTGGCAAAGTGGCGCAAAGGGTAGAGGACACGCGTACGTCAACTCTTAGTGGGAGAGATCAAAAGGATAAAAGACGGTCACCAGGACGTCATTCATAATTTTTTAGATGAGTAAAGACCACTTGTGAGGCGCATGTATTTTTGAAAAATATATATGAGATGGTCGGTGCCATTGTCCCACGGCCACACGTCTGGAGGGTCATAGAATCAAAGAACCAAAGAAGGATATCCGTAATCCGTGGTTATAAAATCCTCAAACTCGACAAGATTTCGATAGTCAGTCCAAACACCCAAAAAAACTTAATAATATTATATATATATAATTATTAAATATTTTTTATAATTTCAATTTTATATATATATATATATATATATATATATATATATATATATGGAAAAGGCCTCCTTCCTCCATGAGAGGACGTCACAGTCCACGAAAGTCTTCGTTGAGCATGGGTGACCGTTTTAGATCAATTTAAACAAAAAGCAAATTTCTGAAAAAAACATTGTGAAGCATCGGTGGAGGATTAGATCAATTTAATTAAAAAATCGATTATTTTTCTTAAAAGCATACGTTAAAATGTGATTAATTTCAATGGTCCATATTTTATGATTAAAAAAACCCACAATGGAGATGATATTTAAATGTTTTTTTTTTTGAAGATGATCTAAGCAATACACCTATCCTCCACGTGACATCAAAACACTGTGACCGTCCACCTATTGAGGACAGATGCATTCTCACACATATATATATATATATTAGAGAGAGAGAGAGAGAGAAAATTAGGGTTTTATAATCGCTTGTAACTAAAAATGCTATAATCAAATGTAAGATCACATGTCACGTGACATGATCAATCTAAACAACACCCGTTTTGAGTTGATCAACTAAGGGACATATGATTTATGAAAAATAAAAATTACTTTTTTGCCCTCCGTTTGATAGGTCAAAAATAAGATAATGTTCAACCAACTTGGTGTATTAATTATAGACATCTTTGACCACACGTTTAACGGTGGATATGTATCAAATAGAGCCTAATTTTTTTGGGATGATACCTAATTGTTAGCATCCAAATCACCATCACATCCAATCCTCGTGATTAATGTCATGTGGTGCCCAAATAGTCTGATTGTAACAATTTTTTTGTCATAATAAATTGTATAGTCCCGAGCCATATATATATATATATAGACAGCTCTTCAAGGTGGTGCACGAAATCAAGATAGGTGAACCTACTATGGCTCAACATATGACTGATTTCTAACCTTACAATCGATTTGTATTCGACCTCTCTTCAAGTGACACACTTCTATGATCTTCATCCTCAAGATTTTAGAAACTTAGATGCGCCACCATAGAACCCAAACCTTTGCCACGGGTCAAACATGTAACTTCCATAAACTTATATTAGTTACTTGAATAACTCGGTAGAGTCACTCAAAACTCGATAGAGTAACTCGAAAAACTCTCAAAATTGAGTTTTCCATCAAGGCATCAAGTATGCTAGAAACTCAGTTAAGTCGAGTCAACTCGATTGAGTTTCAGATGATTCGATCGAGTTTTTTAAATCAAAGGTTGATGAATTATATCTTATCATAGTTATTGCATCATTGCCACATTCGCCGTGCTCTACAACAGAGACAGACTCGATGAACTGAGGCAATAAAGTTAAGCCACCATGAACTATGAAGGACCAATTATTTTCATTCCTAGTGAGAGAAATTGGGCCTCAATAATTGTAATAGTCTCACATTGAATAGAGAAGAGTCCTTTCTTTGGGCTATATGTGATTGCGGGTATTATATGTCATGACGTGTTTTGAGTGGGGACTTAAGTACAGAACCGAACAATATTGTGACATGTGGGTATGAGTCGTCACAGTAACGACATTGAAGATAGAGCAACCGCCACTTTCATACTCTTAAGTTTATGGGTTTGTTATTAAGTAAGCGTTTTTAGGGGGGATTATATCTACAGAAAATGGAGAAAATAGTCAAATCACATCAAATCTTCTTTAGATGTCTATAAGAGCTTGAGGAAAACCAGTGATCTATAGAACATCTTGATGTCGATTGACTCCCACCTTTGCAAAATAAACTACTCCCGTGTTACTCTTTTTAGCTATTGCAATACCTGATTAAAATCTCCTTGATTTTATGTATCAAATTATCTACTGATGTTTGAGAATAAAAAAACCTCCAAGAACGCATTCTGTTACTTATTTGCACAACAATTGATTTCATCATTAGCACATATCTCAACCAAATAATTAAATTAAGCTTGTAAGAGCTTTAAAACCATTCAATTGATGTACTTTATATAAATAATTGTTGAAAAATATACATAAGAGTTCATATTATAGTGCTTGGATAAAAATTACTCTTAATTCTCCAATGAATATGAGTGACCTTTGGGCTTATTATAGTTTACAATAGGGGCCAAGTCTCTCCTGATCATCATTTAAACACAAAAATAATATTTAAATAAGTTTACACTATCAATAGTTTAAGATGTGGGTGATCCGAACCCCAAAAATGGTGTTTTAGGGAGATTTAAATCGTTTAATCAATTGAGTATAATATCAATTATTATTTTTAACTTTAATGATTGATATTAAAGTTCGTCAATCGAATGGCTCACATTCACTAGTCGGCAAATTTTAGTGGGCTGAGGCATATTCCAATGACACATTTAGGAAACATAGATTGATCATAAATGTGTGCCACATGGCATAATAATAAAACATATTTTAATGGTGTGAGATAAAAAGTGATATTTTAATTGTATAAGATCATTTAACACTATTTGGTGTTTTAAATGTCAGTCGGATTAGAGCCATTATCCTTTTATATATGATTTTTTTCTTATTTTTAATGAATTGAAATAGAATAAAGATATGCCACTTGGCCTAAAACTGATGAGGCTGGCATGTTCCATTTATCTTTTTTGTTTTGCACTAATTTTCTATTTAGCTAAGTTTGACTACCAATCTATAAGGAGACTTAGTCAATTTAACTGGCTTTTAAGAAATTGATACGTGTCAGACTCTTAGACAGATGGTTGTTAATGGTCCAATTGTTCAAATCTTATTAACCCAAAATGGTAGGCCACAACAAAAAATTTTATTGATGAAAGGGCCACAACATTTAAGTTGGAAGCTACCAGGTGCAACTTCCATTTTTTGGATGTCACTTATTTCTCATCTACTCAAACTTGACACATAAAGAATAGAGATATGAGATGAGGGGTGTTAGATTGGCAAATACTTATTGCCAGTATTAGCTTGTGCTCCTCTGCTTGTTTTTTATTGAGTTAGTCTACAATGGATGTGCCTTCATCATGAGAGTGGACAATTACATATTCCCTAAAAAGGAGTAACTTGCACGGATTTCCATGCATTGGAAGTCCATGCCAGTCACTTGGTCATAAGGACATAGGGCTGCGATGTCCACTCATGATGAGCAGACACTCATTCTAGATTAACTCTTTTTTATGTATCCCCTCAAATGGCTCTTGCTTCTCAACTCAGACTGAGTTTGAGTTGAATCTTTCAGGCCAGAGAGCGGCTCTTTGACTCTAATAAAAAATTGTTTTTATGTTTGATAACACAGCTCCTCACCCTTTTTGCTCTGACAAAAAATTATTTTAACTGATAAAATTGCTCTTTACCTTCTTAACTATTTTAATGGAGAGTAGACAAAGAGTTACTTCTGCTCTTATAAAGCAACCTCATAATTTGGCTCTTACAGGGATTAATGATGTGGTATCATCGGCATTCTTATGAAACCCCATCAATCTCATTAACATCTTAATGCTGCAACTGTCAGGCACCCTAAAAATCGTTGCATCGTAGGATATAAAACCCCATTCAATCTCATTAGAAGTTGAATGCTGCAACTGTTAGAGACCCGAAAAATCGTGAATGTCAACTTCTGATAGGATTGGATAGCCAGAAGCCTATTCACAGGTTGATAATCTTAATATCTCATGGCGTTAGTTTAGAAAAATAACTCCCCTTAACCGATTCTATGCAACGGTTTGGATGCACATACTTTCCTGCTAGAGCATCCAAGACCACATATCTTTCATTAACAATCTAAGTGGTTGCTCATAATTAGAACATTATTTCAATTAAAAACTAGCACCTTAAAATAACGTAGACCATCCGATCAATTAGCTTCAATATTCGTCATTAAAAATTAAAAACAATGACGGATATTAGAGCACATATTTGGATAAATCATATGATAGCTACACCTGGGTCATCACATAAAGTAAAGCATGAAAACTACTTTGGGTCATCATATAAATTGGATAAAACTTTGGATGGTATCAAAATAGATGAGTGATCAAAATAGTATTGTACGTGTGTACAAAATGACGATTTATTGACAATAGAAAAATTTCCTGGACCGATACATTTTTTCCATCAGAGCCTATATTTTCACTTTTAGCCAAACCAATCAGCTTTTAGCTAAGTCACTTGTATGCTCATGCTAACACAAAAAGTCTCAATTATACTTTCTTACACTTTTTATTGTTTTATATAATTTAAAATTTGAAAATTTTACATTTTTTATACTTATGCGATGTGAAATTACATTTATGCCATCTAATTTGAAGGTCATAATATAAATATTGATAATGTCAAAGATTGACAAAAAAATATAATAATATCTCTTCTTAAAAATAAAAATTGTCTGTTTATGCAATGTGAGACAGCATTTATATCATCTGATTTAAATGCTATAATATAAAAATTGATGATATCAAAGATTGACATAAAAATAAGATGATATTATTATTTTAAAAAATAAATAAATAAAATAAAAATAAAAAATTATTATTTAATAAATTAATATCGTCTATTTAAAGAGTCATCATCATCTAATTAATAGTCGACAACGACTTAATTAATAAAAGCATACTGGGTATGCTGGGTGAAAAGTAAAGAAAATAGTAACACTGCTAGTGAATTAAATGCCCTGGGCTTTATGTGGATGCAGTCGTACCGTCATTGGTGTTATAGGTTTATTTGATGGGACGCTTCTTTTATCCACTTTTGTATTTATTTGGTAAGATATTTCTTTCTATTCCACTTTTGTGCATGTGGGTAGGTGTGGATGTCTTAAATAGGAGGAGGTATTTTTTTTCCCGAATTAAAGAGTTAATATCGACACATTAAAAAACCGATATTGATGGTGTAATGAGTCGATATCAATTAACTACACATTCCATATCGCCTCTTTAAAGACTCGAAATCAACTTTTTAATGAGTTGATATCAACTCTTTACGGATGCTATTTTTTTTATTTTTCATTTTTAAAAAAAGTGATGTTATCTTTATTTTTGTATCAATCTTTGATACTATCGACCTTTATATTAAAATCTTCAAATCAGACGACATAGATATTGTTTCACGTTGCGTAAATATGTAAAAATAATTTTAAAGATGCGATATCGCCTTTTTTTGTGTCAATCTTTGGCACCATTGATTTTTAAATTATGACCTTTAAATCAGACGACATAGATGCAACTTTACATTGCGTAAATATAAAAAAGTGTAAAATTTAAAATTTTTAAATTATGTAAAACAATAAAAATGTAAAAAGGGGTATTTAAGACTTTTTCTGCTAGCTAAAACTGGCTCAACGTGGAGCTAATTGGTTTGGTGAAAGGTGAAAATATAGGGTCTCTGATGGAAAAGGTCTATCTGACAAGGTCGATGAGGTAAATTTCCCATGACAATAATTATTTATTTTTAATCAAGTAAATTTCTTTGTAGCAACCAAAGTGTTAAAATCGGTGTCGGACTCAAGTATCGATCCATGGAGGACCGATACAACTCGGCCAATACCAATACATATTGGCCAATTTAAATATATAAAAAAATAGACGTATTGGCCGAAATTGATACCGTATCAACCGATACCCGATACTGACATATATCGGTCGATACCAATACCGAGTTGATATACTGATACGTATCGGTATCGGCCGATTTTTGATACCACGGTAGCAGCATCTAGGGGAGGGATTGTATGATTATCGTTTCATTCAATTCGGAGACGTGAAACATATTGCCCGAGACGTCACATCTCAAGCAATATTTTAAACCAAGAATCTCTATTTATTTATTTCTTTCACCTTTTATTAAAAACATTTGCAAAACGACTAGGCTATCTCAAGCATAGTGACAAATTTCGCTGAAAAGGGGGGCAAACAAAAATTTTGGGAAAGTTTTGGTATTTTCTATAATTTCAATATTTTTTGACGAAATTTATGTAATTTCGGTATTTTTCGACGAAATTTTAATATAAATTTCAGTATTTTAATATATATATATATATATATATATATATTATATTAATTTTATTAAAAAATATTAAATATATTTTTTATATATTTTTAAAAGTATTGAAATTAATCTGAAATGTACCAAAAGAGCCATCCACCGAAAAATTACCAACACAATATCTCAAGTTCTCAACCGGTACACTAATGAGTAGATGAAAATAAAGGAGAAATATCTTCTTTGAAACTTCTAGCATGTCAACCCATTAGTCATTTTGGATTATTCCGTCATTATATATTTCTTCATACATAATGATTGGACCCCACTCTCCTGAGAGTCTTGATCATCATTTAAATACCATCATCAATGATTTAAAATGTCGGTGATCCGTATCATCAAAGTGATAGATCAAAGATTAAAGTATAAGAGACCCAAAAACAATGTTTTAAGGAGATTTAAACTTTCCGATTTATTAATTGTAATATCAATCATTTTTTTTAATTTTAATGACTGATATTAAAGTTTAACACGTGGCTAGTTTCAGGGCATAAACATGTTCCACCGATAAAGTGTCACTTGGACAATCAAGACTGGCCCTGGGCCAAGGCCCAAGAGGCGGCCGTCTCAAGCCCCCAAATTTTTGGGCCCTCCATATTTTATAATTCTTTATCGGATAGTTGGTTAATATAATTTTTTCTTTACACAATATATATATATATATATATATATATATATATATATATATATATATATATCTTTTTATAACGGCTTTACATAGCATCAAATAATGCTAATTGTTGGTTTAATTGGTTAACTGGCTAGTGTTGGTTTGCTTGTTACCCAAGAGATTTTGGGTTCAGCTCTTCCCATGTCTCATATTAATGGGTCATGGCTCGGGTCTCTATCGGGTGTAGATTATTGGTCGGGTCACTGGCCTCATGTATTTACCCAATAGATTGTTTGGCCCAATTTTGCCTTGATAGGAATTGTTTGCCCTTTATATATAGGGTACCTCTAAATGCGCCTATGCATTCTCCAAAAAGATCTTGAGAGACGTTTCAGACCCCATAAAAATCATTGATTCCTTCGAATGAGACAATGGAAATCACTTTTCATACCGATCTTCCATAAAATAGATCTTGAGGTCATGGCACCTACCATAAGGTCAATTTTTTATTCGATTGTCACAACTCTCCAAAAAATACCCTTAAATCATATGACACACATCACACTAAAACTTGATTTTAGGGTCATTTTTTAGGATCTATGATGTGTTAAATCACAAACTAACCGTCTGATAGGTGCGCCATGATTTCAAGATCTATTGTGTGGAAGATATAGATGAAAATGGACCTTCTATCATATGATTCAAAGCATTCAATGGCTTTTAAGGGCTCTGAGACGTGGGCGCGTTTAGAGGTACCCTTGTGTGTGTGTGTGTGTGTGTGTGTGTGTGTGTATATATATATATATATATATATATATATATATATATATATATCCTTTATTTGCAAATGACCTATCCAATGAACCTGACTATTAAAGTGCTTAAAAATGGGAGTGAAAGATCCATGGCAATTAAAGTACTAAAAGTGAGAAAATGTTAATGATTGGGTTACTCAATCCGTCTGGTACATTCTACGGTTTAGCTTTTCTATTTTTGTATTACATTTTTTTTAATATATATTTTTGTTAATTTGTTACTTGCATTTTCAAATTATAAACATTAAAATGAAATATAAAGATATTTGTAATCTAGGGGCAATAAGCATTGTTTTATTTGTCAAAAGAAAAAACATTATAATGAATTTTTTCTTTTTGATTAATATGGAGGAGTCACGTTTTAGGAACTCGCCTTGAGCCTCTAAAATCTTGTGGACAATTTAGATTGATTATAAATATGCGCTCCTAGACATAATGATTTGTGTTTAAATATAGGTCATGAGCCATTGTCCCATACAAGGTATCAAGTATCAGCCGATTCCGATACATATCGGTGATACTCATCAGTATTTTGGCCAACTGAGACCGATACCCCCGATACCAGTATCGGGGTGGTATTAGTATCAGGTTACAGCTAATATTGCACAATATCGGTCGATATGTTTCGGATATCGGTCGTTACGGCTCGGGTATCAATTGATACTTACCAAATTTAAATTTATAATTTTTTGAAAATAATTTCATTTTGTTAAATAAAAAATATCTAATAGTTTAAATATAAGTCTTTTATGATACGTTTAAGATTATAAAAATTTCCAAGTTTTCTTTTTTTTTTAAATAATCACCATATCAGCATATCTTCTATCGGTGATACGTATCGATCCTCGGAAATCAGTACCCGATACAGATACCCGACTCAATACCTTTGGTCCCATAACTATAGTGAATGCAACATTAATTAGGGTGATGGTTGGTTGGTCTCAGCTTACCCTAAAAAAATAGAATCATATTCTATAATTAGCATATCTTGTTTTTAATGTGAAGTGCTCTAAGTGTCCTCATACGTGGCTCTATTATATGTTTAAATAACACCGACTTCATTCTCTGGCTCCACCTTATTAAACTAAAGAGACCTACTGTGTTGACCATCTTGACCACCCAATTTTATAATCTTTGATTAATCCAAGTAATGGGAATGGTAGGTTAAGTTGCATCGGATTTCAAGTTCAGTGACATCCAGGAAGCAGAATCTTGATTGCACATAATTTTATAAAAATGTAAAAAACATGAAAGTCAAGATTCTCCCATACCCAAATATAATTGAACTCAAAATTCGATTCAACCTAAGTGGAATTGACCATCTCAGAATCCGATTCAACCGTTCCTCTCAATTAACACATGTTTCAATCAAAGAGTTTGCATTTGTTAGAAGATTAAAATGCTCTTATCGAATAAAATAAAGGACTGTGTCATACAGAAGATAAATTTTATGAAGACAAAGTGCATACAGCTGATGTGGCACAACGCAATGGGTTGCAAGTGTGTGGAGATCAATTAATACAGATTGGTACAATCAATCATGTCGCGCCACGTTATCAATTAATACAGGTTGGTACAACCAATCATGTCGCGCCATGTTAGTTGCCTGCATTTTTTGTCTTCAACAAATCTGTCGTCGATTTATCATTTTCATAAAATGAAAGAAAGGTTGTAAAAAGGTAAAACACTTCATTTTTGGGTAACCCCGCCAATAATGGAATAGAGTGTTTCACATAAACACATGGTAGATTAAATGGGGATAGAAGTATGTGATGAATAATTCATATCTAATTAATATACTTGCCTTATAGGTATGGATCAAAATTTCGTCCGATACCGATACGTATTATCCGATACGCACATATTTTGAGCTCGGACGATACGTTCCGATTTTCTGGCATTTTGATCCATGCTTATAGGTAAGGCACAATTTGAACCCTTGTCCTCAAGGCCATACACTTGAGGGCATCACTATTATGAAGTATAATATCAAAATGACCAAAAATTTTAATTTTTTTTAATGTATACAAAAAATGTGTTTAAAACATGTCATGTTTTAACAAGTGTAAAAATTATTTTTTCAAGAGTTCTCATATTTTCCAAAAAAATGTATTTTTCCCCCTTTTTTCCTCGTTTAATACCCTTGTTTGATCACAACATGTCTATTTTTTTTATATATATAATTATTAATATTTTTTTATATCTTTAAATTTTTTTAAATATTACATTTTTTTCCTAACATTTCTGAAATTTACCCCCTTTTTTGTAGCCATTTTATTCTCGTACCTAGACTTGATCACTATGGTCATTATAGTTAAATATATATCTCTAGAAAATATGTATGGTCATTATAGTTAAATATATATCTCTAGAAAATATGCGTAAATAATAAACAATATGAGAGTGTATAGATTGGATAATTCAAATCTTTTAATGAATGATTTTTAGACTTACGTTGTTCATATGACCTACTTCTTTTATAATTTGAATTATTCAAATGACAATGCACATGGCTTAAAAGTGGGATGGTCACACACAATATAAAAAATCAGCCGATACCAATACGTATTGGCGATACATATCGATTTCTCAGCAAACCGATATATATTAGTATCAGTATCAGCCAATACGGAATCGATTTTTGTCGATACCTCTATTTAAAGAAAAAAAAAAGCCAATACGTAGCAGTAGTCGTATCGGTTCTCCATGGACCAATACTCGAGTACAATACTGATATTGACACCTTGGTCATACACCAATATATATTAGGCCTCTCACGCTATATTTCTCCAAAATTAAAAGAGTTGGTGTGAGGTCCCCATCCCTACTGGCATTAGGGACACTCCTGAGTTAATCTAAGGCCATTGCCTAGGGTCTTATGTAGGGTCCTAGGTGGGGCACACAAGATATCGACCTAATATCTAGTTTTTATATATAACTAGTAAACATGCATATGCTTTATACGCATTGCTCTATAAAATCATAAAAATAATAATAATTTTATAAAATGAAAAAGGCTAATGGATTCTGATGTATGGATGAATTTATATATTCAAATCTTAGATCATATGTCACGTGACACCTGATTCTAAGATAGTGCCTTTTTTGGGATTGTGGGTAACGTCGCATGTCATCTATTAAAAAAAATTTAATTTTTTTGTAGTCTAAACTTCAACCAAAGTTTGGATACTACCTCACACATCATAGCGCATTGAATTTTTTATCGTTTGACCATATTTTGGATCGTGGATGTCCACTCTTTTTCAACAATTTTATTCACTAAATACAGTGGCTATAACATAAAGTGGTGTGCGGTAACACAAACTAAAATATTATCATGCTGATTTGATTTCATTAATTGACTTAATTTAATTTTGGATTTTAAATGATATTGATATTGATGCAATTTCAAATTTTAAACCGTTGATGATGAAGATTATTTTTTACCCCACTAATAACATTATATGAACCATTTGAATGATTATCCTATTTGAGCCATTATTTGCAACTCGGAAACTTCGCCCTTGCACCGAATTTAAAATAAAGACCTACAAGTTTGATGACCTCTGCTATATGAAAACTTTATCTAAATCATTTTATTTTGGATCGTGGATGTCCACTCTTTTTCAACAGTTTTATTCACTAAATACAGTGGCTATAACATAAAGTGGTGTGCGGTAACACAAACTAAAATATTATCATGCTGATTTGATTTCATTAATTGACTTAATTTAATTTTGGATTTTAAATGATATTGATATTGATGCAATTTCAAATTTTAAACCGTTGATGATGAAGATTATTTTTTACCCCACTAATAACATTATATGAACCATTTGAATGATTATCCTATTTGAGCCATTATTTGCAACTCGGAAACTTCGCCCTTGCACCGAATTTAAAATAAAGACCTACAAGTTTGATGACCTCTGCTATATGAAAACTTTATCTAAATCATTTTATTTTGGATCGTGGATGTCCACTCTTTTTCAACAGTTTTATTCACTAAATACAGTGGCTATAACATAAAGTGGTGTGCGGTAACACAAACTAAAATATTATCATGCTGATTTGATTTCATTAATTGACTTAATTTAATTTTGGATTTTAAATGATATTGATATTGATGCAATTTCAAATTTTAAACCGTTGATGATGAAGATTATTTTTTACCCCACTAATAACATTATATGAACCATTTGAATGATTATCCTATTTGAGCCATTATTTGCAACTAAACTTAGCCCTTGCAATCAATTTAAAATAAAGACCTACAAGTTTGATGACCTCTGCTATATGAAAACTTTATCTAAATCATTTTATTTTGGATCGTGGATGTCCACTCTTTTTCAACAGTTTTATTCACTAAATACAGTGGCTATAACATAAAGTGGTGTGCGGTAACACAAACTAAAATATTATCATGCTGATTTGATTTCATTAATTGACTTAATTTAATTTTGGATTTTAAATGATATTGATATTGATGCAATTTCAAATTTTAAACCGTTGATGATGAAGATTATTTTTTACCCCACTAATAACATTATATGAACCATTTGAATGATTATCCTATTTGAGCCATTATTTGCAACTCGGAAACTTTCGCCTTAATCAATTTAAAATAAAGACCTACAAGTTTGATGACCTCTGCTATATGAAAACTTTATCTAAATCATTTTATTTTGGATCGTGGATGTCCACTCTTTTTCAACAGTTTTATTCACTAAATACAGTGGCTATAACATAAAGTGGTGTGCGGTAACACAAACTAAAATATTATCATGCTGATTTGATTTCATTAATTGACTTAATTTAATTTTGGATTTTAAATGATATTGATATTGATGCAATTTCAAATTTTAAACCGTTGATGATGAAGATTATTTTTTACCCCACTAATAACATTATATGAACCATTTGAATGATTATCCTATTTGAGCCATTATTTGCAACTCGGAAACTTCGCCCTTGCACCGAATTTAAAATAAAGACCTACAAGTTTGATGACCTCTGCTATATGAAAACTTTATCTAAATCATTTTATTTGGATCCCATCATTTAAAGATATTAAGTGTAAAAGATTAACACGAAATAAAATCTTCATCATGTGATTAAATATAGTCAAAAACTATTATTTGATTCAATGGCTGACACCAATAAATCATATGATAAATATTATGTTTTGCTCCAATCTTATCCACTGAGGATCTATAGATCATGAACTCTAAATCAGACGACCCAGATTGCGTTTTCACATGCCATATGTCCCTAAAATACAAAGTCTATCTTTCGATGCAAGGGCCACATTTTTTATTGCAAGTAATGGCTCCCTTATCTTATATGTCATATGTAGCTTAGAGGTGAATCTTAGAGGTGAAATAAGTACCATTTAAAAGTATACAAGCCAAATACTTCATAGAAACAAATATTTTTGGGATAAAAATTTGACACAGAACATGAACTCCATCATCAGATTCATCACAATTGAAGATCGTCAAGAATTTGGTGTGAAACACTATCTCTGTCATCTAGATTTGTATGATATCATTAATTCTTATAGCCTTTGATTGTGTTAAATATGATGATTGTGTTAAAGTCAATTTTAAGCGTACACGTGATGTTAAGGTTACTTTTCTGAGATGTGTGCCATAGGAAATAAAACACTGATGGCCTGATGCTAGGCCCATGATCTCAAGATCCATCGTGTGAAAGATTAGGAGGATAAACAATCTCCATCGTCTGATTCAACGCAGTCAATGCATTTTGGCGTGGGTGAACTCAAAGATTCTGTGGTTGGATTTAAAGGCACTCTAAATTTAAATATACTTATCATCAGGAATCTTACCTTAATATTTTTGTCTTGAACCAAAATAATTGAGGAGCTAGATTTGAGAGAGATGGTCTTCGTATTCACGATTTGAGATCTCTGAGAGCAATTTCTTTTGTCTTCAATGAGAAAAAGGTTTGAACAGAAGTGATGTGGAGAGGCTAAAGAATAGGGAGAGAAGACTTAAGTGATTACTTTTCCATTATAAAAAAGAGTCCTATTTTAGGCTCTAGTTTAAGCAGAATTATGATATGAGTTAGGGGCATTCTAAGTATAAAAAGTTGACAAAAATTATTTTCACTTTTATATAGTAGTAAGGATAAAGTGGATGCTCTCTCGACTCCAACCCACAGCTTTCTAACTAAATCCGCTCATTATTTGAGTGGGGAGTTGCATCCAGAAAGTTGGCCCTTTTCACGAATTTAAAAGAAAGACTTGCAAGTTTAGCTATCTATGCTATGTCAAAACACCGTCTAAGCCACTCGATTTGAAAGTCATTATTTAAAGATATTAACTAAAAAAGAGTAGCACAAAATATAATCTCTATCATATTATTAAATATAGTCAAAGTTACTATAATAAATCGTATGATAAGTATTATGTTTTGCTCTAATCTTATTCATTGGAGATCTATAAATCATAAATTTCAAATCAGACGGCTTACATTGCATTTTCACATGTCACATATCCCTAATATACCAAATCTTTCTTTCAAATCGGTGCAAAGGCCAACTTTCCGTGCAAGTGATGGCTTCCTTTTGAGTATCAAGCGTGTTTTTTTTTTTGTTTTTTATTTGTAAGTTTCAAAAAAATTTGTGCTTTCCGTTTTGAAATTTGGATAAAGGCGATTAACCGTTAGAGATCAATTGACAACATAATAACTCAAACTTTTAAATATATTATTAAAAAGGGTAACTAAGTTTGTCTTCCGCTTGAATATATTGACTCATTCTCTTAGGTGGCCAACAATGGAAGACACACACTTCCATCTGATTTGGCCACATAATGGTAACTGGTGGGCCAGCAGATTTTTATCTTATTTTTTATAATTAAAGCTGAAGGATAAGGGACGTCACCCTATCATTAAAGAACAAAGTCAAATCACATACTAGTAGGCCATGGGATTGAACCACACAGGATATGCTTAGTTGTAGGTTGGATCCATAGTGGACTGCATCTATTTGAATATGTGCACATGAACCACATGGAATTTTGTTTAGGTGGTATTTAAAGTAGGCAAATATCATGCCCAAGGAGCTGGAATATGGCCCTTATGTTAGAGTCGTGCTGCCTTAGGTTTACCTAGGGTGGGGTACCTCTATTCCACTCACCAAAACTCTAACGCCTCATTTGATTGATTTTGAGCTTTTTTCATAAAAGCTTAGAATCTCATTAGCTATGATTCTTGAAAATTCTAAGTGTTTTTCTTGAGTTTGGTCTAAGTTTGGGGTTTTATGAGTTTTACTTAGAAAACTCATATTTTTGTGTTCTTGACTTCTCAGATTCCTAGCTTTAAAGAGTGTTTTTGGCTTCATTTATTTGAGTTCATATTTTAACCATTTCTGAGTCATTTGATCGGAAATTGATATGTCGCTTTCACTAGGAAATACTCAAAAAACATGAATTCTCATGAAAACTTGCAAAGGAAAATGTCAGAAAAGCTCGGAAAACACACGATTCTGAGTCAAGCGCTCAGATTCTGAGTGTTTCTGGACTCGCGAATGAGCCCTAAGGGCATCAATGCTGAACACCATAGATTACTTTGAATCGGATGATGAAAATTGTTTTTGATCCCAATCTTCCACAAAATTGTATTATAAGGGTACCATTAAAGATCAAACTTTGATTTCATATGACAAACATCCCAAAAGTAACGTGATTATGGGGCATACATTAAATGTGGTTCATAGTTCACTTTTCGAGATATGTACCATGTAGAATTAAAATCCAATTATCTGATGGTACATCTATGGTCTCCAGATCCATTGTGTAGAAGATTGGGGCCAAAAAGAACTATTTTAGTGCCGGTGTCTTTAATAGTTTTAGTGAGTGCAAATAGAGGTACTCAAAAGTGTTTAAATGAATTTACACTATTAAGTATGTTTCTGATATTACACCATTTAAAATATTCTTTATTGTTAGGCCACATCTATCGTCAATCTAAATAGTCCAAAAGGCAGTCCATCGCTAAAACATGTCTTATTGGAACATTAAAAAATAAGAACAATAAATGATATTAGACTCCAAAGTTCAGATGATTCAAATATCTCAAAAAGTGTGACATTCCTGCTTACTTTTAGTTAAATATATGATGGCTTGGATCTCACATTTTACACCTTTAATGGTGTAGGGTCATTGAAGTTTAAATGATAATTAAGAGATTTTGTCGCATATTTAAACTCTCTTTCCATGTTAAGAAAAGGATTGTATACTATCTATTATATTAATTAATTAGATATTTTTCTTGAAATTAATTTTTGGAAGGAAGCCTTTGGAATCATTATATATTGGCTATAAAGGATGGTGTCACTGTCTGTCGATGATATTAGTCATATAATCAATTCAATTGACATTTAATCTTAAAGCTAATACAAATATCCTCCAAGGCGAAGACTACTACTAATAGTAAAAGATTGCAACACGCAGGCTACTAAGAGAGTCAACAAGCTACCTTGCATTTAATTTTATTCTAGAAGCGAAGCCACTTGTCAAGTCTATGAAGCTTCATAGTTTCTACCCCTTGAGCCTCGCCATGCTACTAAATCCCTAATGACCTACGAGAAGGAACATGTCCGAATATGATCATACAGAGGGCCGATCTGGTAGGATTGTGCATTTTTTGGATCAAACCGATCAAACTGACCAAATCGAACCGAATTGCCAAGTTTGATTCGATTTGGACGAGTACCGGTTTGAGTTTGATTTGAAAAAAAGGAAAACCAAAAAGTTCGGTTTGATTTCGGTTTCAAGCCTTTCCAAGCCGAAATTAAATCAAACCGAACTGAACCGAATGTAGTTTGTAAGTAATTATATATATATATATATATATATATATATATATATATATATATATATATATATATATATAAGTGGAGATTTTGATTAATTTTAAAGGACATTTAAATAAAATACATATTTTTATATAAAACCCTACTCTTGTCTTTAGCCTATTCCTAAATCCTAATGCGGTAAAGTAGGACTTATAGGAAAATCGATTGAGAAGTTGAAATTTTTTTGATGTGCAAGTAGAACTTATAGGAAGACTAAAACCAACCGAACCAAACCGAACCAAATTGAATCGGGTTGGTTTGGTTTAAGAGTTGGACAGTTTAGTTTGGATTAAAAATCTAAAATTCGATTAGGACCGATTTAGTTTGTGATTTTAGTCCAAAATCGGTCAAATCGAACCAAATACACCGATACGAGCTGGTCTATCGAAGAAAGAAATCACTAAGCTTATTTAGCCATTCCGTAAGGCTGAGAATCACAAGAACGGAGAGGTCCTCTATTAAATCAAAAGGAGTTGGAAAGGCAAGTTTGGAAATTGCCGGATTAGCAGGAGGGGGGGGCAGCCCCACCATGAAACAAAGGTGTACACACATAAATAAAGAGGTTCATTATGCTCATCTCCTTCCCATCTTATTTTATGGACCTCAAAAACTTTTTATTAAGTCATGTCACATGAAAGAACCAAATTTATCTATTACTTCTCTTCTTTTTTAGATCAATATTTTTCATGCCACTAGCGGGTTTGACTTTTTGACTAATGGGATGTTATCGAACATCAGTAGATTATTTAATTAATAATGTGTTGCTCACAATTATGCCACAAATGATGGCAATGGAGGGTGATGAAGAAAAATGTGTTTATTTAGATTAGCAACTACAAAAAATGTATTATACTATAAACAATAACCATATAAAAATTTAACTTCCATTTAGAATTATAAAAGTATGAATCTTGATAAGTAAAGAGTGTTGTCACTCTTTGGAATATGTGTCATATGGGAATAAATTGTGTGCTATTTGATTTGAAGATTGTGGTACAAAGATAAATGGTGTCAAATATTGGAGCAAAACCAATCTCTATCATGTGATTCAAATCGGTCATCGTCTTTTGAAATTAACAACAACTATATAAATCTTTGGTATAGTTATTTTTAAAGGACATAGACTACTTTGAATCACATGATAAATATACTTTTTTGCCTTTCTATTTAACAATGTTAGTCCTTAGATTATGGTCTTCAAATCATGTAAAACTCAACATAGCACTATGTCTAAAAAGTGACTTGTTAACCAAGTCACCTAATTTTAGGTCCGCTTATCTAATACTATACAACATATTTTAAGTGAATTAGTATTAGGTAAGCAATCTGGTACTGGAATCACTTTTTGAGATGCATTCCACATGTAATTATATATCATGTGTGTCGTCTTATAGGTGTGTCATTTGACTCAGATTTTTTTTAGTAATTCATTGAAATGCTAAGAATTTGAGTTGGTGAGAATATAAGGGATTTTTAGCAATTCTTGGATGACTAGGAAACCAAAATATGTTTGGTTGAGATGTAGGAACGCAGTTTCTTGAGAAAAATGTTTTTCCTACTGCTTGGTTGATATTGCAAAATCTATGTAAATCTCATAATCATTAGATATTATATCTCGATACGATAGCATACGATTGGGCACCAGCTGTGACCATAATCCTCATGTGCACTGGCGTAGCCACATAGAAGGGTGTGGGGGCTCAAGCCCCCATTTAACTCTAGAGTTTCTATTAATAACATATAGCAGAGGTCAAAATCAAACGATTTAGATGGAGTTTTTATATAGCAGAGGTCGCCAAACTTGTAGGTCTTTGTTTTAAACTCGGTGCAAGGGCCAAGTTTCCGAGTGCAAGTAATGGCTCTCACGGGATAATCATTCAAAAGGCTCATATAAAGTCATTAGTGGGGTGAAAAATAATCTCGATTATCAACGATTTAAACTTGTAAAATTACATCAACATCAATATCATTTAAAACCCAAGATTATATTTCATGCTAAAGTTTTGCACTTAATATCTTTAAATGATGGGTTCCAAATCAAACGGTTTAGATAAAGTTTTCATATAGCAGAGGTCGTAAAACTTGTAGGTCTTTGTTTTAAACTTAGTGCAAGGGCCAAGTTTCCGAGTGCAAGTAATGGCTTCCGCACGATAATCATTCAAGAGGTCCATATAGTATCATTAGTGGGGTGAATAATCATCTTCATCATCACCAATTTAAACTTGTGAAATTGTATCAACATCAATATCATTTAAAACCCATTCCACCATGCTCCTTAGGTTTACACATTTGACTCCAATTTTTCTAGTGTATGCCTTTACCAAACCTAACTTAATTCAATTCTCATAATTCTCCTTATCTCTTTCTATTTTGCATACAAATAATTTGTTAACCTAACCTTCAAATGATTCATGCTCGAACTTGATCCGAGGGGTCAAGTTCATGTGCTCGACATGATTAAAAGATTGAATCAACCAATAAAATCAAATCAGTCTAATAATATTTTGGTTGGTGTTACCGGCACACTACTTTATGTTACAGTTACCGCATTCAATGAATAAAAACTGTTGAAAATAAGTCGACATCCACTGTCCAAAATGTGGTCAAACGATAAAAAATTCAATACGCTATGATGTATGATGCAGTATCCAAACTTTGGTTGAAATTTAGACCACAAAAAAGAAAAAGAAAAATAAAATTAATAGATGACATGCAACATTACACACGATTCCAAAAAAACACTATCTTGGAATCAGGTATCACGTGACATATGATCTGAGATTTGAATGCATAAGTTCATCCATACATTAGAATCCATAGTCCTTTTCCATTTTATAAATTTATTTATATTCTTATAATTTTATAGGGCAACACGTGCATATATATATATATATATATATATATATATATATATATATATAATAGGGTTTAATTAAAGAGTATTTTACTAAAATGCCCTAAAATTAAATCGTTGAATGATTTAATCTTTGGGGCATTTTAGTAAAATGCCCACACTAAAATGCCCGCAAAGCTTGGTTTTTTTTTTTTTTTTAGATGGCCCACAGAGCTACTAAACCTGCTAAAAAACCCCATCTTCGAAAAAACTTTTGTTTATAAACGAAAAGTGATTTAGCTCAATAGATTTTCAGTTTCAGCCATCCAAAATTGAAACCGAACCAATAGAGGTTTTGATTTTTTTGGTTTTGAGTAGGCTTTAGTCTGGTTTTGATCTGAATCAGAGGACCGATTTTTCGGTCGATTTGGGTTTTCGATTCAAACCTTGCGTCTCTAGTGATAATCCATTAATCTTAAAACATACTGCTCAAGTTGAATCCTATTATTTTCCTTTTTCCAAGATAGAATATTTATTGAACTGCTACCAAACTTTGGTAATTTAAAAGGAGAAAGTTAGCAAAACATGAGTTTTTTTTTTTTAATAACTAATTTTGCACACCAAATGACCAAACAGAAAATCTAACGATAAATAAAGAGCAATAGAGATGAATTAAGAATTTATACATATATGAAAGAAATACTTAGCAAGCTTTCCTTATTTGTTCAAGAAGACTTCTAATGAGAATTTTACTTACCCGAAACTTATATAAGTTATCTCTAACCATAATTTGACTAGCCCATTTATTAGACAAACAAAGTTTAAAATGTTTAATAAAAATCTAGTTGGAGATGGTTAAGAATATGATCATATATTTTGTTCATATTTTGGACTCCAAGTCATTTGAACCATTCAGACTGATTGATTAATTAGAGGGAAATTTATCTGACCGGCTCTGTCAAATACGCCTTTTACGTCAAAGGCCCTGTATTTTCACCTTTACCCAAACCGACCAATTTTTAGCCAAGCCATTTTCAGCTAGCACAAAAAGTCCAAAATATCCCTTCTTACATTTTTTTTCGTTCTACATGATTTAAAATTTTAAATATTTATATTTTTCTATATTTACGCAATGTGAAACCGAATCTATGCCGTCTGATTTGAAGGCCACATAATAAAATAGATGGCAGCAAAAATAGGCATGAAAAGAAGGCAATATCGCCTCTTTAAAAAAAAAACAAAAAATTTAACAATCGATGGTGACTATTAACACAATCGGTATCGATCATTTTAAGAGTCGTCATCGACTCTGTACAGAGTCGATAACGACTTTGTATCGAGTCGCCATTGACTCTGTATAGAGTCGTCATCGATTATATAAAATAAAAAAAATAAAAATAATTTAAAAATAATTTTTTTTTAATATATATAATCGATGATGACTCTGTACTGAGTCGCCATCGACTCTATGCAGAGTCGATGAAGACTCTATAAATAGTCGTTGACGACTCTTAAAATGGTCGATACCGACTGCGTATAGAGTCGATATCGCCTTTTTTCATATCTATCTTTGGCACTATCGATTTTATATTGTGGCCTTCAAATCAGACGACATAGATCTTGTTTCATATCGCGTAAATATTGAAAAATGTAAATATTTAAAATTTTAAATTATATAGATGTATCCTCTTCTTCCTCATTCTGATCTCCTACAGTCTCTGACGAAAAAGGAGTATCTCGATCGATCCAAATAACAGATCGGTGTAGTTTGGATCGGAATAGATCTCGTTTAACATCGCGTAAATATAGAAAAATGCAAATATTAAAAATTTTACATTATATAGGTGTATCCTCTTCTTCCTCATTCTAATCTGTTACAGTCTCTGACGAAAAAGGTGTGTTTGGGTCGATCCAAATAACAGATCAGAATAGTTTGGATTGAGGAGAAGACGTCGTCACCTTCGCCACCTCTGACTTTAAAAAATTGTACCAGATTAAAATAAGGAAGAAGATGATGTTTTTGTGCGTTAAAGAAAGGGGATAATTTGGACTTTTTGCTATCCTTAGGGTCGGCTAGGCTCCCAGTTGGTCGATTTGGGTAAAGGTGAAAATATAGGGCCTCTGACATAAAAGGCGTATCTGACAGGACCGATCAGGTAAAATTCCCTTAATTAGAAGGCAAAGCATGTACAAAAAGGGTTGGCATTACGCGCACTACAGGGAACCTGGTAGGGTGCACGGGTGAAAATACTTATTACATTCCCCGTTAGAACACTTTCTAGCTAATTATATGTAACATGTTTTAGATTAGATTCAGACTAAATTTGTGTCATAAACAATTTTTCTTTATTATAGACGGAGAGCTTACACGAATCTTCAAATTGCAACTAACAAATATTTAAGCGATGATTCAAAAAGGCGAAAAATCGGCCCACCAAACAGGATCAAAATCGAAAAAACCAAATCGATTGCCAATTGGTTCAGTTTAGTTTTAGGTGCCTGAAACCAACAACCGATTGCATAGGTTTAGAAAACTGACCTAGAATTGGAAAAAATAGGAAAACTTGAAAAAAACCAACAAAATGAAAATTTGGAAAAAAATTCGGAAAAAAATTGAACCTGAATTGAGCTGATTTTTTCCCCGATTTGGGTTCCACTTTGTTAGAAAAATCGGGCAACCAAAACCAACATCGAATCATTTTCATTCGATTTAATTTAAGTGAACCAACCAAAAATAAAAATTTTGAGCTTGGTTAGGTTCAATTAACCAATTTACACCTACTTTGAATCATATGATAGAGTACTTTGACTTTGGAGACTATTTCTCACGAAATTTTGAGATCATGGATGTTAAATCAACAAAACACATGATAGTTTCATATGACACATGTCATGAAAAGTTATTTGAGTACCAAGAGTATTAGCAATGGGTGTCGAACCTAATATCGTTGAACATTATATACCGTATAGTTTGGGGTTCAAACGGGTTTGAGTTCGGACGGTTTAGGGTGAACCTAAACTTGACATATTATCTAGTTCTCTTGACCAGAATCATACTCGACTTGTTAACCTTTAAACCTTACCCTCAACCTAAACCTGACTTTTTAAAAATACTCTGATTCAGGTCTTTGATATTGTTATTTGTGATTTTCCTTAATTAAATAAAATGCTATCTTCTATATAAAAACAAAAAAAATTCTCTAACCCGTACTTGACCTGCTAGTTGGATGTAGACCCGAACATTGACCAACACTCAACGTGGACTCAACCTAAACTTGTCATAATTGTATTGTCAGGTTTGGACCCGACCTATTAACCACAACTTAAGATTTTGGGAAGGAGTCATGAGATTTGGGAAGGAGTCACTTCCATTCATCTTTCGCCCTTTAAAACTTCCTTATTTAAAGGCCTTCTTCCATTGTTGCCCATGACAAAATCCTTTCTATCAAGAGTTTGTCTAGAGTGAGTGTCCCCTCATCATCTGCATTAAAGCAACCCACACATCTTTGTGATTGCGTGATATACACGGACTTTCACGCAATAGAAAGTCCGCGGTAAGCCATGAAGAGTCACACATATGTGTGAATTGTTTTCTCCACCCATGGGTGGACATTCATTGTAGACTAACTCTTTTATCAAAGTCCTCCTTCTAGTTATAGGCATGGTATCAAATATCGTCGACTTGATACGTGTCGATATGTATCCGTTTTTAGCAATTCGATACGTATCATGTATCAGTGTTGTAAATGTTGTTCAAATCTAAATTTTAACATCTTTTTTGTTCATTTAGATGAGGTGACTCTCCTCCGTCAATCCTTTGCGCTGCTTTTTATGAGCTGGTAGGGTGCACGGGTGAAAATACTTATTACATTCCCCGTTAGAACACTTTCTAGCTAATTATATGTAACATGTTTTAGATTAGATTCAGACTAAATTTGTGTCATAAACAATTTTCTTTATTATAGAGAGAGCTTACGAATCTTCAAATTGCAACTAACAAATATTTAAGCGATGATTCAAAAAGGCGAAAAATCGGCCCACCAAACAGGATCAAAATCGAAAAAACCAAATCGATTGCCAATCGGTTCAGTTTAGTTTTAGGTGCCTGAAACCAACAACCGATTGCATAGGTTTAGAAAACTGACCTAGAATTGGAAAAAATAGGAAAACTTGAAAAAAACCAACAAAATGAAAATTTGGTAAAAATTAAAAAAAAATTGAACCTGAATTGAGCTGATTTTTTTCCCGATTTGGGTTCCACTTTGTTAGAAAAATCGGGCAACCAAAACCAACATCGAATCATTTTCATTCAGATTTAATTTAAGCTGAACCGAACCAAAAATAAAAATTTTTGAGCTTGGTTAGGTTCAATTAACCGAATTTACACCCCTACTTTGAATCATATGATAGAGTACTTTGACTTTGGAGACTATTTCTCACAGTAAATTTTGAGATCATGGATGTTAAATCAACAAAACACATGATAGTTTCATATGACACATGTCATGAAAAGTTATTTGAGTACCAAGAGTATTAGCAATGGGTGTCAGGAACCTAATATCAGTTGAACATTATATACCGTATAGTTTGGGGTTCAAGCGAATTGGGGTTGGGACTGGTTTAGGTGAACCTAAACTTGACATATTATCTAGTTCTCTTGACCAGAATCATACTCGACTTGTTAACCTTTAAACCTTACCCTCAACCTAAACCTGACTTTTTAAAAATACTCTGATTCAGGTCTTTGATATTGTTATTTGTGATTTTCCTTAATTAAATAAAATGCTATCTTCTATATAAAAACAAAAAAAATTCTCTAACGATTGACTCGCTAGTTGGATGTAGACCCGAACATTGACCAACACTCAACGTGGACTCAACCTAAACTTGTCATAATTGTATTGTCAGGTTTGGACCCGACCTATTAACCACAACTTAAGATTTTGGGAAGGAGTCATGAGATTTGGGAAGGAGTCACTTCCATTCATCTTTCGCCCTTTAAAACTTCCTTATTTAAAGGCCTTCTTCCATTGTTGCCCATGACAAAATCCTTTCTATCAAGAGTTTGTCTAGAGTGAGTGTCCCTCATCATCATTAAAGCAACCCACACATCTTTGTGTTGGCGTGATATCCACGGACTTTCACGCAATAGAAAGTCCGTGCAAGCCATGAAGAGTCACACATATGTGTGAATTGTTTTCTCCACCCATGGGTGGACATTCATTGTAGACTAACTCTTTTATCAAAGTCCTCCTTCTAGTTATAGGCATGGTATCAAATATCGGCTGATACTGATACGTATCGGCGATATGTATCCGTTTTTAGCAATTCGATACGTATCATGTATCAGTGTTGTAAATGTTGTTCAAATCTAAATTTTAACATCTTTTTTGTTCATTTAGATGAGGTGACTCTCCTCCGTCAATCCTTTGCGCTGCTTTTTATGAGCTGGTAGGGTGCACGGGTGAAAATACTTATTACATTCCCCGTTAGAACACTTTCTAGCTAATTATATGTAACATGTTTTAGATTAGATTCAGACTAAATTTGTGTCATAAACAATTTTTCTTTATTATAGACGGAGAGCTTACACGAATCTTCAAATTGCAACTAACAAATATTTAAGCGATGATTCAAAAAGGCGAAAAATCGGCCCACCAAACAGGATCAAAATCGAAAAAACCAAATCGATTGCCAATCGGTTCAGTTTAGTTTTAGGTGCCTGAAACCAACAACCGATTGCATAGGTTTAGAAAACTGACCTAGAATTGGAAAAAATAGGAAAACTTGAAAAAAACCAACAAAATGAAAATTTGGAAAAAAATTCGGAAAAAAATTGAACCTGAATTGAGCTGATTTTTTTCCCGATTTGGGTTCCACTTTGTTAGAAAAATCGAACCAAAACCAACATCGAATCATTTTCATTGATTTAATTTAAGAACCGAACCAAAAATAAAAATTTTTGAGCTTGGTTAGGTTCAATTAACCGAATTTACACCCCTACTTTGAATCATATGATAGAGTACTTTGACTTTGGAGACTATTTCTCACAGTAAATTTTGAGATCATGGATGTTAAATCAACAAAACACATGATAGTTTCATATGACACATGTCATGAAAAGTTATTTGAGTACCAAGAGTATTAGCAATGGGTGTCAGGAACCTAATATCGTTGAACATTATATACCGTATAGTTTGGGGTTCAAAGCGGGGGGTTCGGACTGGTTTAGGGTGAACCTAAACCTGACATCTTATCTAGTTCTCTTGACCAGAATCATACTCGACTTGTTGACCTTTAAACCTTACCCTCAACCTAAACGACTTTTTTAAAAATACTCGATTCGTGTCTTTGATATTGTTATTTGTGATTTTCCTTAATTAAATAAAATGCTATCTTCTATATAAAACAAAAAAATTCTCTAACGTACTTGACACGCTAGTTGGATGTAGACCGAACATTGACCAACACTCAACGTGGACTCAACCTAAACTTGTCATAATTGTATTGTGTTTGGACCGACCTATTAACCACAACTTAAGATTTTGGGAAGGAGTCATGAGATTTGGGAAGGAGTCACTTCCATTCATCTTTCGCCCTTTAAAACTTCCTTATTTAAAGGCCTTCTTCCATTGTTGCCCATGACAAAATCCTTTCTATCAAGAGTTTGTCTAGAGTGAGTGTCCACTCATCATATGCATTAAAGCAACCCACACATCTTTGTGATTGCGTGATATACACGGACTTTCACGCAATAGAAAGTCCGTGCAAGCCATGAAGAGTCACACATATGTGTGAATTGTTTTCTCCACCCATGGGTGGACATTCATTGTAGACTAACTCTTTTATCAAAGTCCTCCTTCTAGTTATAGGCATGGTATCAAATATCGGCTGATACTGATACGTATCGGCGATATGTATCCGTTTTTAGCAATTCGATACGTATCATGTATCAGTGTTGTAAATGTTGTTCAAATCTAAATTTTAACATCTTTTTTGTTCATTTAGATGAGGTGACTCTCCTCCGTCAATCCTTTATCCGCTTTTATGAAATTTGGTAGGGTGCACGGGTGAAAATACTTATTACATTCCCCGTTAGAACACTTTCTAGCTAATTATATGTAACATGTTTTAGATTAGATTCAGACTAAATTTGTGTCATAAACAATTTTTCTTTATTATAGCGGAGAGCTTACGAATCTTCAAATTGCAACTAACAAATATTTAGCGATGATTCAAAAGGCTAAAAATCGGCCACCAAACAGGATCAAAATCGAAAAAACCAAATCGATTGCCAATCGGTTCAGTTTAGTTTTAGGTGCCTGAAACCAACAACCGATTGCATAGGTTTAGAAAACTGACCTAGAATTGGAAAAAATAGGAAAACTTGAAAAAAACCAACAAAATGAAAATTTGGAAAAAAATTCGGAAAAAAATTGAACATGAATTGAGTGATTTTTTCCGATTTGGGATTCCACTTTGTTAGAAAAATCGGGCAACCAAAACCAACATCGAATCATTTTCATTCAGATTTAATTTAAGTTTGAACCAACCAAAAATAAAATTTTTGAGCTTGGTTGAGTTCAATTAACCAATTTACACCCTACTTTGAATCATATGATAGAGTACTTTGACTTTGGAGACTATTTCTCACAGTAAATTTTGAGATCATGGATGTTAAATCAACAAAACACATGATAGTTTCATATGACACATGTCATGAAAAGTTATTTGAGTACCAAGAGTATTAGCAATGGGTGTCAGGAACCTAATATCAGTTGAACATTATATACCGTATAGTTTGGGGTTCAAACGGGTGGTTCGGATGGTTTAGGTGAACCTAAACTTGACATATTATCTAGTTCTCTTGACGAATCATACTGACTTGTTAACCTTTAAACCTTACCTCAACCTAAACGACTTTTTAAAAATACTACGATTCAGTGTCTTTGATATTGTTATTTGTGATTTTCCTTAATTAAATAAAATGCTATCTTCTATATAAAACAAAAAAATTCTCTAACCATTACTTGACCTGCTAGTTGGATGTAGACCCGAACATTGACCAACACTCAACGTGGACTCAACCTAAACTTGTCATAATTGTATTGTCAGGTTTGGACCCGACCTATTAACCACAACTTAAGATTTTGGGAAGGAGTCATGAGATTTGGGAAGAGTCACTTCCATTCATCTTTCGCCTTTAAAACTTCCTTATTTAAAGGCCTTCTTCCATTGTTGCCCATGACAAAATCCTTTCTATCAAGAGTTTGTCTAGAGTGAGTGTCCCCTCATCATCTGCATTAAAGCAACCCACACATCTTTGTGATTGCGTGATATACACGGACTTTCACGCAATAGAAAGTCCGTGCAAGCCATGAAGAGTCACACATATGTGTGAATTGTTTTCTCCACCCATGGGTGGACATTCATTGTAGACTAACTCTTTTATCAAAGTCCTCCTTCTAGTTATAGGCATGGTATCAAATATCGGTAATCGACATCGTATCGGCGATATGTATCCGTTTTTAGCAATTCGATACGTATCATGTATCAGTGTTGTAAATGTTGTTCAAATCTAAATTTTAACATCTTTTTTGTTCATTTAGATGAGGTGACTCTCCTCCGTCAATCCTTTGCGCTGCTTTTTATGAGCTGGTAGGGTGCACGGGTGAAAATACTTATTACATTCCCCGTTAGAACACTTTCTAGCTAATTATATGTAACATGTTTTAGATTAGATTCAGACTAAATTTGTGTCATAAACAATTTTTCTTTATTATAGACGGAGAGCTTACACGAATCTTCAAATTGCAACTAACAAATATTTAAGCGATGATTCAAAAAGGCGAAAAATCGGCCCACCAAACAGGATCAAAATCGAAAAAACCAAATCGATTGCCAATCGGTTCAGTTTAGTTTTAGGTGCCTGAAACCAACAACCGATTGCATAGGTTTAGAAAACTGACCTAGAATTGGAAAAATAGGAAAACTTGAAAAAACCAACAAAATGAAAATTTGGAAAAAATTAGGAAAAAATTGAACTGAATTGAGTGATTTTTTCCCGATTTGGGTTCCACTTTGTTAGAAAAATCAACCAAAACCAACATCGAATCATTTTCATTCAGATTTAATTTGTTTAACCGAACCAAAAATAAAAATTTTGAGCTTGGTTAGGATCAATTAACCGAATTTACACCCCTACTTTGAATCATATGATAGAGTACTTTGACTTTGGAGACTATTTCTCACAGTAAATTTTGAGATCATGGATGTTAAATCAACAAAACACATGATAGTTTCATATGACACATGTCATGAAAAGTTATTTGAGTACCAAGAGTATTAGCAATGGGTGTCAGGAACCTAATATCAGTTGAACATTATATACCGTATAGTTTGGGGGTCAAGCGAATTCGGGACTGGTTTAGGGTGAACCTAAACTTGCCATATTATCTAGTTCTCTTGACCAGAATCATACTCGACTTGTTAACCTTTAAACCTTACCCTCAACCTAAACCTGACTTTTTAAAAATACTCTGATTCAGGTCTTGGATATTGTTATTTGTGATTTTCCTTAATTAAATAAAATGCTATCTTCTATATAAAACAGTAATAATTCTCTAACCCGTACTTGACCTGCTAGTTGGATGTAGACCCGAACATTGACCAACACTCAACGTGGACTCAACCTAAACTTGTCATAATTGTATTGTCAGGTTTGGACCCGACCTATTAACCACAACTTAAGATTTTGGGAAGGAGTCATGAGATTTGGGAAGGAGTCACTTCCATTCATCTTTCGCCCTTTAAAACTTCCTTATTTAAAGGCCTTCTTCCATTGTTGCCCATGACAAAATCCTTTCTATCAAGAGTTTGTCTAGAGTGAGTGTCCCTCATCATCGCATTAAAGCAACCCACCCATCTTTGTGATTGCGTGATATACACGGACTTTCACGCAATAGAAAGTCCGTGCAAGCCATGAAGAGTCACACATATGTGTGAATTGTTTTCTCCACCCATGGGTGGACATTCATTGTAGACTAACTCTTTTATCAAAGTCCTCCTTCTAGTTATAGGCATGGTATCAAATATCGGCTGATACTGATACGTATCGGCGATATGTATCCGTTTTTAGCAATTCGATACGTATCATGTATCAGTGTTGTAAATGTTGTTCAAATCTAAATTTTAACATCTTTTTGTTCATTTAGATGAGGTGACTCTCCTCGTCAATCCTTTGTTTGCTTTTATGAGGTAGGGTGCAGGTGAAAATACTTATTACATTCCCGTTAGAACACTTTCTAGCTAATTATATGTAACATGTTTTAGATTAGATTCGGACTAAATTTGTGTCATAAACAATTTTTCTTTATTATAGGCGGAGAGCTTACGAATCTTCAAATTGCAACTAACAAATATTTAAGCGATGATTCAAAAAGCGAAAAAATCGGCCCACCAAACAGATCAAAATCGAAAAAACCAAATCGATTGCCAATCGGTTGATTTTAATTTTAGGTGCTCAAAACCAACAACCGATTGCATAGGTTTAGAAACTGACCTAGAATTGGAAAAATAGGAAAACTTGAAAAAACCAACAAAATGAAAATTTGGAAAAAATTGGAAAAAAATTGAAAATTGAGATGATTTTTTCGATTTGGGTTCCACTTTGTTAGAAAAATCCAGAGCAACCAAAACCAACATCGAATCATTTTCATTGAGATTTAATTTGTTTGAACCGAACCAAAATAAAAATTTTTGAGCTTGGTTAGGTTCAATTAACGAATTTACACCTACTTTGAATCATATGATAGAGTACTTTGACTTTGGAGACTATTTCTCACAGTAAATTTTGAGATCATGGATGTTAAATCAACAAAACACATGATAGTTTCATATGACACATGTCATGAAAAGTTATTTGAGGACCAAGAGTATTAGCAATGGGTGTCGGAACCTAATATCGCTTGAACATTATATACAGTATAGTTTGGGGTTCAAACGGGTTGGGAGTTCGGACTGGTTTAGGGTGAACCTAAACTTGACATATTATCTAGTTCTCTTGACGAATCATACTCGACTTGTTAACCTTTAAACCTTACCTCAACCTAAACGACTTTTTAAAAATACTCGATTCGGTCTTTGATATTGTTATTTGTGATTTTCCTTAATTAAATAAAATGCTATCTTCTATATAAAACAAAAAATTCTCTAACCCGTACTTGACACCGCTAGTTGGATGTAGACCGAACATTGACCAACACTCAACGTGGACTCAACCTAAACTTGTCATAATTGTATTGTCAGGTTTGGACCCGACCTATTAACCACAACTTAAGATTTTGGAAAGGAGTCATGTGATTTGGGATGGAGTCACTTCCATTCATCTTTCGCCTTTAAAACTTCCTTATTTAAAGGCCTTCTTCCATTGTTGCCCATGACAAAATCCTTTCTATCAAGAGTTTGTCTAGAGTGAGTGTCCCTCATCATCTCGCATTAAAGCAACCCACACATCTTTGTGATTGCGTGATATACACGGACTTTCACGCAATAGAAAGTCCGTGCAAGCTATGAAGAGTCACACATATGTGTGAATTGTTTTCTCCACCCATGGGTGGACATTCATTGTAGACTAACTCTTTTATCAAAGTCCTCCTTCTAGTTATAGGCATGGTATCAAACATCGACATCTTGATCGTGTCGGCGATATGTATCCGTTTTTAGCAATTCGATACGTATCATGTATCAGTGTTGTAAATGTTGTTCAAATCTAAATTTTAACATCTTTTTTGTTCATTTAGATGAGGTGACTCTCCTCCGTCAATCCTTTATACCGCTTTTATGAGTTTGGTAGGGTGCAGGTGAAAATACTTATTACATTCCCGTTAGAACACTTTCTAGCTAATTATATGTAACATGTTTTAGATTAGATTCACTAAATTTGTGTCATAAACAATTTTTCTTTATTATAGAGAGAGCTTACACGAATCTTCAAATTGCAACTAACAAATATTTAGCGATGATTCAAAAAGGCGAAAAATCGGCCCACCAAACAGGATCAAAATCGAAAAAACCAAATCGATTGCCAATCGGATCAGTTTAGTATTAGGAGCCTGAGACCAACAACCGAATGCACACGGTTAGGAAAATGACCTAGAATTGGAAAAATAGGAAAACTTGAAAAACACCAACAAAATGAAAATTTGGAAAAAAATTCGGAAAAAAATTGAACCTGAAATGAGCTGATTTTTTTCCCGATTTGGGTTCCACTTTGTTAGAAAAATCGGGCAACCAAAACCAACATCGAATCATTTTCATTGATTTAATTTAATTTGAACCGAACCAAAATAAAAATTTTTGAGCTTGGTTAGGTTCAATTAACGAATTTACACCTACTTTGAATCATATGATAGAGTACTTTGACTTTGGAGACTATTTCACGAAATTTTGAGATCATGGATGTTAAATCAACAAAACACATGATAGTTTCATATGACACATGTCATGAAAAGTTATTTGAGTACCAAGAGTATTAGCAATGGGTGTCAGGAACCTAATATCAGTTGAACATTATATACCGTATAGTTTGGGGTTCAAACGGGTCGGGGTTCGGGACTGGTTTAGGGTGAACCTAAACTTGACATATTATCTAGTTCTCTTGACCAGAATCATACTCGACTTGTTAACCTTTAAACCTTACCCTCAACCTAAACCTGACTTTTTAAAAATACTCTGATTCAGGTCTTTGATATTGTTATTTGTGATTTTCCTTAATTAAATAAAATGCTATCTTCTATATAAAAACAAAAAAAATTCTCTAACCCGTACTTGACCTGCTAGTTGGATGTAGACCCGAACATTGACCAACACTCAACGTGGACTCAACCTAAACTTGTCATAATTGTATTGTCAGGTTTGGACCCGACCTATTAACCACAACTTAAGATTTTGGGAAGGAGTCATGAGATTTGGGAAGGAGTCACTTCCATTCATCTTTCGCCCTTTAAAACTTCCTTATTTAAAGGCCTTCTTCCATTGTTGCCCATGACAAAATCCTTTCTATCAAGAGTTTGTCTAGAGTGAGTGTCCCTCATCATCTCGCATTAAAGCAACCCACACATCTTTGTGATTCGTGATATACGGACTTTCACGCAATAGAAAGTCCGCAAGCCATGAAGAGTCACACATATGTGTGAATTGTTTTCCACCCATGGGTGGACATTCATTGTAGACTAACCCTTTTATCAAAGTCCTCCTTCTAGTTATAGGCATGGTATCAAATATCGGCTGATACTGATACGTATCGGCGATATGTATCCGTTTTTAGCAATTCGATACGTATCATGTATCAGTGTTGTAAATGTTGTTCAAATCTAAATTTTAACATCTTTTTTGTTCATTTAGATGAGGTGACTCTCCTCCGTCAATCCTTTGCGCTTTTATGTTTGGTAGGGTGTGCGGTGAAAATACTTATTACATTCCCGTTAGAACACTTTCTAGCTAATTATATGTAACATGTTTTAGATTAGATTCGACTAAATTTGTGTCATAAACAATTTTTCTTTATTATAGACGAGAGCTTACACGAATCTTCAAATTGCAACTAACAAATATTTAAGCGATGATTCAAAAGGCGAAAATCGGCCCACCAAACAGATCAAAATCAAAAACCAAATCGATTGCCAATCGGTTCATTTAGTTTTAGGTGCTCAAAACCAACAACCGATTGCATAGGTGTAGAAACCTGACCTAGAATTGGAAAAATAAGGAAAACTTGAAAAAAACCAACAAAATGAAAATTTGGAAAAAAATTCGGAAAAAAATTGAACCTGAATTGAGCTGATTTTTTTCCCGATTTGGGTTCCACTTTGTTAGAAAAATCGGGCAACCAAAACCAACATCGAATCATTTTCATTCAGATTTAATTTAAGCTGAACCGAACCAAAAATAAAAATTTTTGAGCTTGGTTAGGTTCAATTAACCGAATTTACACCCCTACTTTGAATCATATGATAGAGTACTTTGACTTTGGAGACTATTTCTCACAGTAAATTTTGAGATCATGGATGTTAAATCAACAAAACACATGATAGTTTCATATGACACATGTCATGAAAAGTTATTTGAGTACCAAGAGTATTAGCAATGGGTGTCGGGAACCTAATATCGGTTGAACATTATATACCGTATAGTTTGGGGTTCAAGCGGGTGAGGTTGGGACTGGTTTAGGTGAACCTAAACTTGACATATTATCTAGTTCTCTTGACCAGAATCATACTCGACTTGTTAACCTTTAAACCTTACCCTCAACCTAAACCTGACTTTTTAAAAATACTCTGATTCAGGTCTTTGATATTGTTATTTGTGATTTTCCTTAATTAAATAAAATGCTATCTTCTATATAAAACAAAAAATTCTCTAACCCGCATTGACCTGCTAGTTGGATGTAGACCCGAACATTGACCAACACTCAACGTGGACTCAACCTAAACTTGTCATAATTGTATTGTCAGGTTTGGACCCGACCTATTAACCACAACTTAAGATTTTGGGAAGGAGTCATGAGATTTGGGAAGGAGTCACTTCCATTCATCTTTCTTTAAAACTTCCTTATTTAAAGGCCTTCTTCCATTGTTGCCCATGACAAAATCCTTTCTATCAAGAGTTTGTCTAGAGTGAGTGTCCCCTCATCATCACGCATTAAAGCAACCCACACATCTTTGTGATTCGTGATATACACGGACTTTCACGCAATAGAAAGTCCGCAAGCCATGAAGAGTCACACATATGTGTGAATTGTTTTCCACCCATGGGTGGACATTCATTGTAGACTAACTCTTTTATCAAAGTCCTCCTTCTAGTTATAGGCATGGTATCAAATATCGGCGACATCGACATTATCGTGATATGTATCCGTTTTAGCAATTCGATACGTATCATGTATCAGTGTTGTAAATGTTGTTCAAATCTAAATTTTAACATCTTTTTTGTTCATTTAGATGAGGTGACTCTCCTCCGTCAATCCTTTGCGCTGCTTTTTATGAGCTGGTAGGGTGCACGGGTGAAAATACTTATTACATTCCCCGTTAGAACACTTTCTAGCTAATTATATGTAACATGTTTTAGATTAGATTCAGACTAAATTTGTGTCATAAACAATTTTTCTTTATTATAGACGGAGAGCTTACACGAATCTTCAAATTGCAACTAACAAATATTTAAGCGATGATTCAAAAAGGCGAAAAATCGGCCCACCAAACAGGATCAAAATCGAAAAAACCAAATCGATTGCCAATCGGTTCAGTTTAGTTTTAGGTGCCTGAAACCAACAACCGATTGCATAGGTTTAGAAAACTGACCTAGAATTGGAAAAAATAGGAAAACTTGAAAAAAACCAACAAAATGAAAATTTGGAAAAAAATTCGGAAAAAAATTGAACCTGAATTGAGCTGATTTTTTTCCCGATTTGGGTTCCACTTTGTTAGAAAAATCGGGCAACCAAAACCAACATCGAATCATTTTCATTCAGATTTAATTTAAGCTGAACCGAACCAAAAATAAAAATTTTTGAGCTTGGTTAGGTTCAATTAACCGAATTTACACCCCTACTTTGAATCATATGATAGAGTACTTTGACTTTGGAGACTATTTCTCACAGTAAATTTTGAGATCATGGATGTTAAATCAACAAAACACATGATAGTTTCATATGACACATGTCATGAAAAGTTATTTGAGTACCAAGAGTATTAGCAATGGGTGTCAGGAACCTAATATCAGTTGAACATTATATACCGTATAGTTTGGGGTTCAAACGGGTCGGGGTTCGGGACTGGTTTAGGGTGAACCTAAACTTGACATATTATCTAGTTCTCTTGACCAGATTCATACTCGACTTGTTAACCTTTAAACCTTACCTCAACCTAAACCCGACTTTTAAAATACTCGATTCAGGTCTTTGATATTGTTATTTGTGATTTTCCTTAATTAAATAAAATGCTATCTTCTATAAAACAAAAAAAAATTCTCTAACCCGCATTTGACTCGCTAGTTGGATGTAGACCCGAACATTGACCAACACTCAACGTGGACTCAACCTAAACTTGTCATAATTGTGTTTGGACCACCTATTAACCACAACTTAAGATTTTGGGAAGGAGTCATGAGATTTGGGAAGGAGTCACTTCCATTCATCTTTCGCCTTTAAAACTTCCTTATTTAAAGGCCTTCTTCCATTGTTGCCCATGACAAAATCCTTTCTATCAAGAGTTTGTCTAGAGTGAGTGTCCCCTCATCATGCATTAAAGCAACCCACACATCTTTGTGATTGCGTGATATACACGGACTTTCACGCAATAGAAAGTCCGTACAAGCCATGAAGAGTCACACATATGTGTGAATTGTTTTCCACCCATGGGTGGACATTCATTGAGACTAACTCTTTTATCAAAGTCCTGCTTCTAGTTATAGGCATGGTATCAAATATCGGTCGACATCGATAAACGTATCGGCGATATGTATCCGTTTTTAGCAATTCGATACGTATCATGTATCAGTGTTGTAAATGTTGTTCAAATCTAAATTTTAACATCTTTTTTGTTCATTTAGATGAGGTGACTCTCCTCCGTCAATCCTTTGCGCTGCTTTTTATGAGCTGGTAGGGTGCACGGGTGAAAATACTTATTACATTCCCCGTTAGAACACTTTCTAGCTAATTATATGTAACATGTTTTAGATTAGATTCAGACTAAATTTGTGTCATAAACAATTTTTCTTTATTATAGACGGAGAGCTTACACGAATCTTCAAATTGCAACTAACAAATATTTAAGCGATGATTCAAAAAGGCGAAAAATCGGCCCACCAAACAGGATCAAAATCGAAAAAACCAAATCGATTGCCAATCGGTTCAGTTTAGTTTTAGGTGCCTGAAACCAACAACCGATTGCATAGGTTTAGAAAACTGACCTAGAATTGGAAAAAATAGGAAAACTTGAAAAAAACCAACAAAATGAAAATTTGGAAAAAAATTCGGAAAAAAATTGAACCTGAATTGAGCTGATTTTTTTCCCGATTTGGGTTCCACTTTGTTAGAAAAATCGGGCAACCAAAACCAACATCGAATCATTTTCATTCAGATTTAATTTAAGCTGAACCGAACCAAAAATAAAAATTTTTGAGCTTGGTTAGGTTCAATTAACCGAATTTACACCCCTACTTTGAATCATATGATAGAGTACTTTGACTTTGGAGACTATTTCTCACAGTAAATTTTGAGATCATGGATGTTAAATCAACAAAACACATGATAGTTTCATATGACACATGTCATGAAAAGTTATTTGAGTACCAAGAGTATTAGCAATGGGTGTCAGGAACCTAATATCAGTTGAACATTATATACCGTATAGTTTGGGGTTCAAACGGGTCGGGGTTCGGGACTGGTTTAGGGTGAACCTAAACTTGACATATTATCTAGTTCTCTTGACCAGAATCATACTCGACTTGTTAACCTTTAAACCTTACCCTCAACCTAAACCTGACTTTTTAAAAATACTCTGATTCAGGTCTTTGATATTGTTATTTGTGATTTTCCTTAATTAAATAAAATGCTATCTTCTATATAAAAACAAAAAAAATTCTCTAACCCGTACTTGACCTGCTAGTTGGATGTAGACCCGAACATTGACCAACACTCAACGTGGACTCAACCTAAACTTGTCATAATTGTATTGTCAGGTTTGGACCCGACCTATTAACCACAACTTAAGATTTTGGGAAGGAGTCATGAGATTTGGGAAGGAGTCACTTCCATTCATCTTTCGCCCTTTAAAACTTCCTTATTTAAAGGCCTTCTTCCATTGTTGCCCATGACAAAATCCTTTCTATCAAGAGTTTGTCTAGAGTGAGTGTCCCCTCATCATCTGCATTAAAGCAACCCACACATCTTTGTGATTGCGTGATATACACGGACTTTCACGCAATAGAAAGTCCGTGCAAGCCATGAAGAGTCACACATATGTGTGAATTGTTTTCTCCACCCATGGGTGGACATTCATTGTAGACTAACTCTTTTATCAAAGTCCTCCTTCTAGTTATAGGCATGGTATCAAATATCGCCGACATCGACACGTGTCGCATGATATGTATCCGTTTTTAGCAATTCGATACGTATCATGTATCAGTGTTGTAAATGTTGTTCAAATCTAAATTTTAACATCTTTTTTGTTCATTTAGATGAGGTGACTCTCTCACAATCCTTTACCGCTTTTTATGAGCTGGTAGGGTGCACGGGTGAAAATACTTATTACATTCCCCGTTAGAACACTTTCTAGCTAATTATATGTAACATGTTTTAGATTAGATTCAGACTAAATTTGTGTCATAAACAATTTTTCTTTATTATAGACGGAGAGCTTACACGAATCTTCAAATTGCAACTAACAAATATTTAAGCGATGATTCAAAAAGGCGAAAAATCGCCCACCAAACAGGATCAAAATCGAAAAACCAAATCGATTGCCAATCGGTTCATTTTAGTTTTAGGTGCTCAAACCAACAACCGATTGCATAGGTTTAGAAACCGACCTAGAATTGGAAAAATAGGAAAACTTGAAAAAACCAACAAAATGAAAATTTGGAAAAATTAGGAAAAAATTGAACTGAATTGAGATTTTTTCCGATTTGGGTTCCACTTTGTTAGAAAAATCGGGCAACCAAAACCAACATCGAATCATTTTCATTCGATTTAATTTAAGTTTGAACGAACCAAAAATAAAAATTTTGAGCTTGGTTAGGTTCAATTAACCGAATTTACACCCCTACTTTGAATCATATGATAGAGTACTTTGACTTTGGAGACTATTTCTCACAGTAAATTTTGAGATCATGGATGTTAAATCAACAAAACACATGATAGTTTCATATGACACATGTCATGAAAAGTTATTTGAGTACCAAGAGTATTAGCAATGGGTGTCAGGAACCTAATATCAGTTGAACATTATATACCGTATAGTTTGGGGTTCAAACGGGTCGGGGTTCGGGACTGGTTTAGGGTGAACCTAAACTTGACATATTATCTAGTTCTCTTGACCAGAATCATACTCGACTTGTTAACCTTTAAACCTTACCCTCAACCTAAACCTGACTTTTTAAAAATACTCTGATTCAGGTCTTTGATATTGTTATTTGTGATTTTCCTTAATTAAATAAAATGCTATCTTCTATATAAAAACAAAAAAAATTCTCTAACCCGTACTTGACCTGCTAGTTGGATGTAGACCCGAACATTGACCAACACTCAACGTGGACTCAACCTAAACTTGTCATAATTGTATTGTCAGGTTTGGACCCGACCTATTAACCACAACTTAAGATTTTGGGAAGGAGTCATGAGATTTGGGAAGGAGTCACTTCCATTCATCTTTCGCCCTTTAAAACTTCCTTATTTAAAGGCCTTCTTCCATTGTTACAAAATCCTTTCTATCAAGAGTTTGTCTAGAGTGAGTGTCCCCTCATCATCTGCATTAAAGCAACCCACACATCTTTGTGATTGCGTGATATACACGGACTTTCACGCAATAGAAAGTCCGTGCAAGCCATGAAGAGTCACACATATGTGTGAATTGTTTTCCACCCATGGGTGGACATTCATTGTAGACTAACTCTTTTATCAAAGTCCTCCTTCTAGTTATAGGCATGGTATCAAATATCGGTACCGACATCGATCGTCGGCGATATGTATCCGTTTTTAGCAATTCGATACGTATCATGTATCAGTGTTGTAAATGTTGTTCAAATCTAAATTTTAACATCTTTTTTGTTCATTTAGATGAGGTGACTCTCCTCCGTCAATCCTTTGCGCTGCTTTTTATGAGCTGGTAGGGTGCACGGGTGAAAATACTTATTACATTCCCCGTTAGAACACTTTCTAGCTAATTATATGTAACATGTTTTAGATTAGATTCAGACTAAATTTGTGTCATAAACAATTTTTCTTTATTATAGCGGAGAGCTTACACGAATCTTCAAATTGCAACTAACAAATATTTAAGCGATGATTCAAAAAGGCCAAAAATCGGCCCACCAAACAGATCAAAATCGAAAAAACCAAATCGATTGCCAATCGGTTCATTTTAGTTTAGGTGCTGAAACCAACAACCGATTGCATAGGTTTAGAAAACTGACCTAGAATTGGAAAAATAGGAAAACTTGAAAAAACCAACAAAATGAAAATTTGGAAAAAATTTAAAAAATTGAACTGAATTGATGATTTTTTCCGATTTGGGTTCCACTTTGTTAGAAAAATCGGCAACCAAAACCAACATCGAATCATTTTCATTCGATTTAATTTAATTGAACGAACCAAAATAAAAATTTTTGAGCTTGGTTAGGTTCAATTAACCGAATTTACACCCCTACTTTGAATCATATGATAGAGTACTTTGACTTTGGAGACTATTTCTCACAGTAAATTTTGAGATCATGGATGTTAAATCAACAAAACACATGATAGTTTCATATGACACATGTCATGAAAAGTTATTTGAGTACCAAGAGTATTAGCAATGGGTGTCGAACCTAATATCAGTTGAACATTATATACCGTATAGTTTGGGGTTCAAACGGGTCGGGGTTCGGGACTGGTTTAGGGTGAACCTAAACTTGACATATTATCTAGTTCTCTTGACCAGAATCATACTCGACTTGTTAACCTTTAAACCTTACCCTCAACCTAAACCTGACTTTTTAAAAATACTCTGATTCAGGTCTTTGATATTGTTATTTGTGATTTTCCTTAATTAAATAAAATGCTATCTTCTATATAAAAACAAAAAAAATTCTCTAACCCGCATTGACCTCGCTAGTTGGATGTAGACCGAACATTGACCAACACTCAACGTGGACTCAACCTAAACTTGTCATAATTGTATTGTCGTTTGGACCGACCTATTAACCACAACTTAAGATTTTGGGAAGGAGTCATGAGATTTGGGAAGGAGTCACTTCCATTCATCTTTCGCCCTTTAAAACTTCCTTATTTAAAGGCCTTCTTCCATTGTTGCCCATGACAAAATCCTTTCTATCAAGAGTTTGTCTAGAGTGAGTGTCCCCTCATCATCTGCATTAAAGCAACCCACACATCTTTGTGATTGCGTGATATACACGGACTTTCACGCAATAGAAAGTCCGTGCAAGCCATGAAGAGTCACACATATGTGTGAATTGTTTTCTCCATGGGTGGACATTCATTGTAGACTAACTCTTTTATCAAAGTCCTCCTTCTAGTTATAGGCATGGTATCAAATATAATTTGATCGTACGTCGGCGATATGTATCCGTTTTTAGCAATTCGATACGTATCATGTATCAGTGTTGTAAATGTTGTTCAAATCTAAATTTTAACATCTTTTTTGTTCATTTAGATGAGGTGACTCTCCTCCGTCAATCCTTTGCGCTGCTTTTTATGAGTTTGGTAGGTGCGGGTGAAAATACTTATTACATTCCCGTTAGAACACTTTCTAGCTAATTATATGTAACATGTTTTAGATTAGATTCACTAAATTTGTGTCATAAACAATTTTTCTTTATTATAGACGGAGAGCTTACGAATCTTCAAATTGCAACTAACAAATATTTAGCGATGATTCAAAAAGGCGAAAAATCGGCCCACCAAACAGGATCAAAATCGAAAAAACCAAATCGATTGCCAATCGGTTCAGTTTAGTTTTAGGTGCCTGAAACCAACAACCGATTGCATAGGTTTAGAAAACTGACCTAGAATTGGAAAAAATAGGAAAACTTGAAAAAAACCAACAAAATGAAAATTTGGAAAAAAATTCGGAAAAAAATTGAACCTGAATTGAGCTGATTTTTTCCATTTGGGTTCCACTTTGTTAGAAAAATCGGGCAACCAAAACCAACATCGAATCATTTTCATTCAGATTTAATTTAAGCTGAACCGAACCAAAAATAAAAATTTTTGAGCTTGGTTAGGTTCAATTAACCGAATTTACACCCCTACTTTGAATCATATGATAGAGTACTTTGACTTTGGAGACTATTTCTCACAGTAAATTTTGAGATCATGGATGTTAAATCAACAAAACACATGATAGTTTCATATGACACATGTCATGAAAAGTTATTTGAGTACCAAGAGTATTAGCAATGGGTGTCAGGAACCTAATATCAGTTGAACATTATATACCGTATAGTTTGGGGTTCAAACGGGTCGGGGTTCGGGACTGGTTTAGGGTGAACCTAAACTTGACATATTATCTAGTTCTCTTGACCAGAATCATACTCGACTTGTTAACCTTTAAACCTTACCCTCAACCTAAACCTGACTTTTTAAAAATACTCGATTCGTGTCTTTGATATTGTTATTTGTGATTTTCCTTAATTAAATAAAATGCTATCTTCTATATAAAACAAAAAATTCTCTAACCCATACTTGACGCTAGTTGGATGTAGACCGAACATTGACCAACACTCAACGTGGACTCAACCTAAACTTGTCATAATTGTATTGTCACGTTTGGACCCGACCTATTAACCACAACTTAAGATTTTGGGAAGGAGTCATGAGATTTGGGAAGGAGTCACTTCCATTCATCTTTCGCCCTTTAAAACTTCCTTATTTAAAGGCCTTCTTCCATTGTTGCCCATGACAAAATCCTTTCTATCAAGAGTTTGTCTAGAGTGAGTGTCCCCTCATCATCTGCATTAAAGCAACCCACACATCTTTGTGATTGCGTGATATACACGGACTTTCACGCAATAGAAAGTCCGTGCAAGCCATGAGTCACACATATGTGTGAATTGTTTTCTCCACCCATGGGTGGACATTCATTGTAGACTAACTCTTTTATCAAAGTCCTCCTTCTAGTTATAGGCATGGTATCAAATATCGGCTGATACTGATACGTATCGGCGATATGTATCCGTTTTTAGCAATTCGATACGTATCATGTATCAGTGTTGTAAATGTTGTTCAAATCTAAATTTTAACATCTTTTTTGTTCATTTAGATGAGGTGACTCTCCTCCGTCAATCCTTTATACCGCTTTTTATGAGTTTGGTAGGGTGCAGGTGAAAATACTTATTACATTCCCGTTAGAACACTTTCTAGCTAATTATATGTAACATGTTTTAGATTAGATTACTAAATTTGTGTCATAAACAATTTTTCTTTATTATAAGAGAGCTTACACGAATCTTCAAATTGCAACTAACAAATATTTAGCGATGATTCAAAAGGCTAAAAATCGCCCACCAAAGCAGGATCAAAATCGAAAAACCAAATCGATTGCCAATCGGTTCGATTTAGTTTTAGGTGCTGAAACCAACAACCGATTGCATAGGTTTAGAAAAGCGACCTAGAATTGGAAAAATAGGAAAACTTGAAAAAACCAACAAAATGAAAATTTGGAAAAAATTCGGAAAAAAATTGAACCTGAATTGAGCTGATTTTTTTCCCGATTTGGGTTCCACTTTGTTAGAAAAATCGGGCAACCAAAACCAACATCGAATCATTTTCATTCAGATTTAATTTAAGCTGAACCGAACCAAAAATAAAAATTTTTGAGCTTGGTTAGGTTCAATTAACCGAATTTACACCCCTACTTTGAATCATATGATAGAGTACTTTGACTTTGGAGACTATTTCTCACAGTAAATTTTGAGATCATGGATGTTAAATCAACAAAACACATGATAGTTTCATATGACACATGTCATGAAAAGTTATTTGAGTACCAAGAGTATTAGCAATGGGTGTCAGGAACCTAATATCAGTTGAACATTATATACCGTATAGTTTGGGGTTCAAACGGGTCGGGGTTCGGGACTGGTTTAGGGTGAACCTAAACTTGACATATTATCTAGTTCTCTTGACCAGAATCATACTCGACTTGTTAACCTTTAAACCTTACCCTCAACCTAAACCTGACTTTTTAAAAATACTCTGATTCAGGTCTTTGATATTGTTATTTGTGATTTTCCTTAATTAAATAAAATGCTATCTTCTATATAAAAACAAAAAAAATTCTCTAACCCGTACTTGACCTGCTAGTTGGATGTAGACCCGAACATTGACCAACACTCAACGTGGACTCAACCTAAACTTGTCATAATTGTATTGTCAGGTTTGGACCCGACCTATTAACCACAACTTAAGATTTTGGGAAGGAGTCATGAGATTTGGGAAGGAGTCACTTCCATTCATCTTTCGCCCTTTAAAACTTCCTTATTTAAAGGCCTTCTTCCATTGTTGCCCATGACAAAATCCTTTCTATCAAGAGTTTGTCTAGAGTGAGTGTCCCTCATCATCATTAAAGCAACCCCACACATCTTTGTGATTATGATATACACGGACTTTCACGCAATAGAAAGTCCGTGCAAGCCATGAAGAGTCACACATATGTGTGAATTGTTTTCTCCACCCATGGGTGGACATTCATTGTAGACTAACTCTTTTATCAAAGTCCTCCTTCTAGTTATAGGCATGGTATCAAATATCGGCTGATACTGATACGTATCGGCGATATGTATCCGTTTTTAGCAATTCGACATTATCATGTATCAGTGTTGTAAATGTTGTTCAAATCTAAATTTTAACATCTTTTTTGTTCATTTAGATGAGGTGACTCTCCTCCGTCAATCCTTTGCGCTGCTTTTTATGAGCTGGTAGGGTGCACGGGTGAAAATACTTATTACATTCCCCGTTAGAACACTTTCTAGCTAATTATATGTAACATGTTTTAGATTAGATTCAGACTAAATTTGTGTCATAAACAATTTTTCTTTATTATAGACGGAGAGCTTACGAATCTTCAAATTGCAACTAACAAATATTTGCGATGATTCAAAAAGGCAAAAATCGCCCACCAAACAGATCAAAATCGAAAAACCAAATCGATTGCCAATCGGTTGTTTTAGTTTTAGGTGCCTGAAACCAACAACCGATTGCATAGGTTTAGAAAACTGACCTAGAATTGGAAAAAATAGGAAAACTTGAAAAAAACCAACAAAATGAAAATTTGGAAAAAAATTCGGAAAAAAATTGAACCTGAATTGAGCTGATTTTTTTCCCGATTTGGGTTCCACTTTGTTAGAAAAATCGGGCAACCAAAACCAACATCGAATCATTTTCATTCAGATTTAATTTAAGCTGAACCGAACCAAAAATAAAAATTTTTGAGCTTGGTTAGGTTCAATTAACCGAATTTACACCCCTACTTTGAATCATATGATAGAGTACTTTGACTTTGGAGACTATTTCTCACAGTAAATTTTGAGATCATGGATGTTAAATCAACAAAACACATGATAGTTTCATATGACACATGTCATGAAAAGTTATTTGAGTACCAAGAGTATTAGCAATGGGTGTCAGGAACCTAATATCACTTGAACATTATATACCGTGATAGTTTGGGGTTCAAGCGAATTTGGGGTTGGACTGGTTTAGGGTGAACCTAAACTTGACATATTATCTAGTTCTCTTGACCAGAATCATACTCGACTTGTTAACCTTTAAACCTTACCCTCAACCTAAACCTGACTTTTTAAAAATACTCTGATTCAGGTCTTTGATATTGTTATTTGTGATTTTCCTTAATTAAATAAAATGCTATCTTCTATATAGAAACAAAAAAAATTCTCTAACCCGTACTTGACCTGCTAGTTGGATGTAGACCCGAACATTGACCAACACTCAACGTGGACTCAACCTAAACTTGTCATAATTGTATTGTCAGGTTTGGACCCGACCTATTAACCACAACTTAAGATTTTGGGAAGGAGTCATGAGATTTGGGAAGGAGTCACTTCCATTCATCTTTCGCCCTTTAAAACTTCCTTATTTAAAGGCCTTCTTCCATTGTTGCCCATGACAAAATCCTTTCTATCAAGAGTTTGTCTAGAGTGAGTGTCCCCTCATCATCTGCATTAAAGCAACCCACACATCTTTGTGATGGATATACACGGACTTTCACGCAATAGAAAGTCCGTGCAAGCCATGAAGAGTCACACATATGTGTGAATTGTTTTCTCCACCCATGGGTGGACATTCATTGTAGACTAACTCTTTTATCAAAGTCCTCCTTCTAGTTATAGGCATGGTATCAAATATCGGCTGATACTGATACGTATCGGCGATATGTATCCGTTTTTAGCAATTCGATACGTATCATGTATCAGTGTTGTAAATGTTGTTCAAATCTAAATTTTAACATCTTTTTTGTTCATTTAGATGAGGTGACTCTCCTCCGTCAATCCTTTATACCGCTTTTATGAGCTGGTAGGGTGCACGGGTGAAAATACTTATTACATTCCCCGTTAGAACACTTTCTAGCTAATTATATGTAACATGTTTTAGATTAGATTCAGACTAAATTTGTGTCATAAACAATTTTTCTTTATTATAGACGGAGAGCTTACACGAATCTTCAAATTGCAACTAACAAATATTTAAGCGATGATTCAAAAAGGCGAAAAATCGGCCCACCAAACAGGATCAAAATCGAAAAAACCAAATCGATTGCCAATCGGTTCGATTTAGTTTTAGGTGCACAAACCAACAACCGATTGCATAGGTTTAGAAAAGCTGACCTAGAATTGGAAAAATAGGAAAACTTGAAAAACCAACAAAATGAAAATTTGGAAAAAATTGGAAAAAAATTGAACTGAATTGAGTGATTTTTTCCGATTTGGGTTCCACTTTGTTAGAAAAATCAGCAACCAAAACCAACATCGAATCATTTTCATTGATTTAATTTAAGTGAACCAGACCAAAAATAAAAATTTTTGAGCTTGGTTGAGTTCAATTAACGAATTTACACCCCTACTTTGAATCATATGATAGAGTACTTTGACTTTGGAGACTATTTCTCACAGTAAATTTTGAGATCATGGATGTTAAATCAACAAAACACATGATAGTTTCATATGACACATGTCATGAAAAGTTATTTGAGTACCAAGAGTATTAGCAATGGATGTCAGAACCTAATATCGATTGAACATTATATACCGTATAGTTTGGGGTTCAAGCGGGTTTGAGGTTGGGACTGGTTTAGGGTGAACCTAAACTTGACATATTATCTAGTTCTCTTGACCAGAATCATACTCGACTTGTTAACCTTTAAACCTTACCCTCAACCTAAACCTGACTTTTTAAAATACTACGATTCGTGTCTTTGATATTGTTATTTGTGATTTTCCTTAATTAAATAAAATGCTATCTTCTATATAAAAACAAAAAAATTCTCTAACCTACATTGACTCTAGTTGGATGTAGACCCGAACATTGACCAACACTCAACGTGGACTCAACCTAAACTTGTCATAATTGTATTGTCAGGTTTGGACCCGACCTATTAACCACAACTTAAGATTTTGGGAAGGAGTCATGAGATTTGGGAAGGAGTCACTTCCATTCATCTTTCGCCCTTTAAAACTTCCTTATTTAAAGGCCTTCTTCCATTGTTGCCCATGACAAAATCCTTTCTATCAAGAGTTTGTCTAGAGTGAGTGTCCCCTCATCATCTGCATTAAAGCAACCCACATCTTTGTGATTGCGTGATATACGGACTTTCACGCAATAGAAAGTCCGTGCAAGCCATGAAGAGTCACACATATGTGTGAATTGTTTTCCACCCATGGGTGGACATTCATTGTAGACTAACTCTTTTATCAAAGTCCTCCTTCTAGTTATAGGCATGGTATCAAATATCGGTATCATCGATCATGCGTATCGGCGATATGTATCCGTTTTTTAGCAATTCGACACGTTATCATGTATCGATGTTGTAAATGTTGTTCAAATCTAAATTTTAACATCTTTTTGTTCATTTAGATGAGGTGACTCTCCTCAAATCAATCCTTTCGATACGCTTTTTATGAGTTTGGTAGGGTGCACGGGTGAAAATACTTATTACATTCCCGTTAGAACACTTTCTAGCTAATTATATGTAACATGTTTTAGATTAGATTCACTAAATTTGTGTCATAAACAATTTTTCTTTATTATAGACGGAGAGCTTACGAATCTTCAAATTGCAACTAACAAATATTTAAGCGATGATTCAAAAGGCGAAAAATCGGCCCACCAAAGCAGGATCAAAATCGAAAAAACCAAATCGATTGCCAATCGGTTGTTTAGTTTAGGTGCTGAAACCAACAACCGATTGCATAGGTTTAGAAAAGCCCGACCTAGAATTGGAAAAATAGGAAAACTTGAAAAAACCAACAAAATGAAAATTTGGAAAAAATTAGGAAAAAATTGAACTCGAATTGAGTGATTTTTTCCGATTTGGGTTCCACTTTGTTAGAAAAATCGCAACCAAAACCAACATCGAATCATTTTCATTGATTTAATTTAAGTGAACCAACCAAAATAAAAATTTTTGAGCTTGGTTAGGTTCAATTAACCGAATTACACCTACTTTGAATCATATGATAGAGTACTTTGACTTTGGAGACTATTTCTCACAAGAATTTTGAGATCATGGATGTTAAATCAACAAAACACATGATAGTTTCATATGACACATGTCATGAAAAGTTATTTGAGTACCAAGAGTATTAGCAATGGGTGTCGAGGAACCTAATATCGGTTGAACATTATATCTCGTATAGTTTGGGGTTCAAGCGGGTGGGGTTGGGATGGTTTAGGTGAACCTAAACTTGACATATTATCTAGTCTTGACCGTAATCATACTCGACTTTGTTAACCTTTAAACCTTACCTCAACCTAAACTCGACTTTTTAAAAATACTCGATTCGTGTCTTTGATATTGTTATTTGTGATTTTCCTTAATTAAATAAAATGCTATCTTCTATATAAAACAAAAAATTCTCTAACCCGTACTTGACCTGCTAGTTGGATGTAGACCCGAACATTGACCAACACTCAACGTGGACTCAACCTAAACTTGTCATAATTGTATTGTCAGGTTTGGACCCGACCTATTAACCACAACTTAAGATTTTGGGAAGGAGTCATGAGATTTGGGAAGGAGTCACTTCCATTCATCTTTCGCCCTTTAAAACTTCCTTATTTAAAGGCCTTCTTCCATTGTTGCCCATGACAAAATCCTTTCTATCAAGAGTTTGTCTAGAGTGAGTGTCCCTCATCATCTCGCATTAAAGCAACCCACACATCTTTGCGTGATATACGGACTTTCACGCAATAGAAAGTCCGATCAAGGGATGAAGAGTCACACATATGTGTGAATTGTTTTCTCCACCCATGGGTGGACATTCATTGTAGACTAACTCTTTTATCAAAGTCCTCCTTCTAGTTATAGGCATGGTATCAAATATCGGCTGATACTGATACGTATCGGCGATATGTATCCGTTTTTAGCAATTCGATACGTATCATGTATCAGTGTTGTAAATGTTGTTCAAATCTAAATTTTAACATCTTTTTTGTTCATTTAGATGAGGTGACTCTCCTCAATCAATCCTTTCATACCGCTTTTATGAGTCGGTAGGGTGCACTGAAAATACTTATTACATTCCCGTTAGAACACTTTCTAGCTAATTATATGTAACATGTTTTAGATTAGATTCGACTAAATTTGTGTCATAAACAATTTTTCTTTATTATGAGAGCTTACGAATCTTCAAATTGCAACTAACAAATATTTAAGCGATGATTCAAAAGGCGAAAAATCGCCCACCAAACAGGATCAAAATCGAAAAAACCAAATCGATTGCCAATCGGTTCATTTAGTTTTAGGTGCAAACCAACAACCGATTGCATAGGTTTAGAAAAGCCCGACCTAGAATTGGAAAAAATAGGAAAACTTGAAAAAAACCAACAAAATGAAAATTTGGAAAAAAATTCGGAAAAAAATTGAACCTGAATTGAGCTGATTTTTTTCCCGATTTGGGTTCCACTTTGTTAGAAAAATCGGGCAACCAAAACCAACATCGAATCATTTTCATTCAGATTTAATTTAATTTGAACGAACCAAAAATAAAATTTTTGAGCTTGGTTAGTTCAATTAACGAATTTACACCCCTACTTTGAATCATATGATAGAGTACTTTGACTTTGGAGACTATTTCTCACAGTAAATTTTGAGATCATGGATGTTAAATCAACAAAACACATGATAGTTTCATATGACACATGTCATGAAAAGTTATTTGAGTACCAAGAGTATTAGCAATGGGTGTCAGGAACCTAATATCAGTTGAACATTATATACCGTATAGTTTGGGGTTCAAACGGGTCGGGGTTCGGGACTGGTTTAGGGTGAACCTAAACTTGACATATTATCTAGTTCTCTTGACCAGAATCATACTCGACTTGTTAACCTTTAAACCTTACCCTCAACCTAAACCTGACTTTTTAAAAATACTCGATTCTGTGTCTTTGATATTGTTATTTGTGATTTTCCTTAATTAAATAAAATGCTATCTTCTATATAAAACAAAAAATTCTCTAACCCGTACTTGACCTGCTAGTTGGATGTAGACCCGAACATTGACCAACACTCAACGTGGACTCAACCTAAACTTGTCATAATTGTATTGTCAGGTTTGGACCCGACCTATTAACCACAACTTAAGATTTTGGGAAGGAGTCATGAGATTTGGGAAGGAGTCACTTCCATTCATCTTTCGCCCTTTAAAACTTCCTTATTTAAAGGCCTTCTTCCATTGTTGCCCATGACAAAATCCTTTCTATCAAGAGTTTGTCTAGAGTGAGTGTCCCCTCATCATCTGCATTAAAGCAACCCACACATCTTTGTGATTGCGTGATATACACGGACTTTCACGCAATAGAAAGTCCGTGCAAGCCATGAAGAGTCACACATATGTGTGAATTGTTTTCTCCACCCATGGGTGGACATTCATTGTAGACTAACTCTTTTATCAAAGTCCTCCTTCTAGTTATAGGCATGGTATCAAATATCGGCTGATACTGATACGTATCGGCGATATGTATCCGTTTTTAGCAATTCGATACGTATCATGTATCAGTGTTGTAAATGTTGTTCAAATCTAAATTTTAACATCTTTTTTGTTCATTTAGATGAGGTGACTCTCCTCCGTCAATCCTTTGCGCTGCTTTTTATGAGCTGTCAGGTCAATTAGTATTTTTGGAACTTGATAAGATTTCATTCTGAGCAACTCGTTTTCTATGGAAAATTCATTGGGGGTAATTCTTCTGCATTTGGGATTTTGGGCGTTGTTTTTCTATAGAAATTGGGGGCTATTATCTGCGTTGTGAGTTGTGCTATAACTACTGTCAGTCACATCAAGTCATCAACTCGATTGAAAGTTTGAAACGACCTTACTGGCTAGTGGCTACAAGCCTACACCACATAGGATGAAGTTATTTTTTATGGGCTGTCAGTTACACTATATTGACTGTTTTTAATATGAATCAATTTTGTTTAAAAAAAAATACCGGATATATATTGGTATCGGCCGATTCGTATCGGTCCTCCATGGACCAATATTCTATACCGAAACCAATTTTGATACCTTGGTTATAGGTTTAGCGGTTCCCTATTTGGGTGGCATTGAGTTGGGCATGAGCTGTAGATAAGGGCAACAAATAAATGGGCTGGCCTGATCCAATTAGTAAGTCAGTCTCCATATGAGGTAGTTCCAAAAGCCCGATTGAAAATTGGCCCAACCCGAATTGATCAAATGAGGTCATTTATATGAAAAAATTGTTGGGCCAGCCCGACCTCTCCCGCCCATAGATCAAAATCTCAGTTTCGGTTTCGGTCAGGACCCAAACCGTAAATTGGTCAGAATTTCGGAAATTTCGATCAAATTTTCGATAAATTTCGGATATTTTTTAAAATATACTCTGAACTTTACCGAACTTTGCCAAATTTTATTTTCTTAGTTTTTTTTTAAGCTATTTAAAATTATTAGAACAAATATATACCATGTTTCGGTTTCGTTCATGACCCGAATCGTAAATTGGTCAACATTTTGGTAATTTTCGATCAAATTTTTGATAAATTTCGGAAAACGCAATCTAAAGATCATATGTACTTGCACTCGCTTTTTAAGTGATTGCACCAAGGTTAAAAAAATACTTTGTATTTTAGGGACATGTGATACGTGAAAATGCAATCTGGGCCGTCTGATCCAAAGTTCATGATCTATAGATCCTTAGTGGACAAGATTGGCATGAAATATAATTTTCATCATTTGATTAAATATAGTCAAAGGCTATTATATAATATGGTAATTTGATATCAGACCGTAATTTGAAACGCAATCTGAGCCGTCTGATCTAAAGTTCATGATTTATAGATCTTTAGTGGACAAGATTGACCCGAAATATAATCTTCATCATGTGATTAAATATAGTCAAAGGCTATTATATCATATGTAAATTTTGTTTTGCTTTAATCTTATCTATCAAGGATCTATAGATCATGAACTTTATATTAGACGGTCTAGATTGCATTTTCACACGTTATGATATATAGTAATAAAACTCATCTCTCTCTCTCTCTATTATAACCCACCAAACCCTAACCAAAACCCACCCACAAGTCTTTCTCTCGTCTAAACCTACACGGCAGCAGAAAAAAAAAAAACAGAGGGGAAGAAGAAGAAGAAAAGGAAGGAAAAATAGAAGAAGAAGAGCCAGGTACCTCATTTTTTTAGGGGAAAAAAGAGGAAAAGAAATGGGTAAATTATTTTTTTCAAAATCTAGGTTTAAACCCTATTAAAAAAGAAAGGAAAAAAAATTATTATTTTTTTTTTTTTGCAAAAATTGGGTTTAAATTCAACTAAAAAAATTTCAAAATTGAAATATGTGATCTCGCCATGGCCGATATTTTGAAAATTCAGCCGATAATTTTAGATTTTCAATGGGGGTGTGGTTTTTTATGATTTTCCGTTTTGGTCTTGACCGAAGCCGAGACGTCTCGGCTAAAAATTTGAATTTTCGGCCGAGATTTTGATCCATGCTCCCGCCATGATCCGATTATGGTCTAATGTATAAATGATCTGGCAACCTACTTGATTAGTAATTGGGCATGGTACGAGCTAGCTCTCAGACGCCCAATTATAATTAGCTCATTTAAGGCCCAACCCGGCCCAACCCATTGAGACCCTTATCTAGTGCTGTCAAGGAGATTGGGTCAAAATTTTTGCTACTCATTGAGAAATTTGCAAATGCCCAACTCGACCTGATAGTGAACTCGACCCAATATGATTGTATAGTCAACCCGACTTTAAGACCCGACCCAATAAAAACCAACATTTTTTATACTTTTTTATATATGATATATGAAATGTCAAGTCGGGTTGGGAAATACCTGACCCGACCAACTCTACAGGACCTCTTTGTCGACCCGACCTTGGGATTGTACCTCTCAAGGACGACCCCACCCGACCCGGTAAAATATCTGTTTGGGTTGGGTAAGGTAGCGGGTCGGCCCGACCCACCTGGCTATTGGCTTGGGATGGAGGTCATCTTTCACCCTTAAAACAAGGTTCTACTTCCCACAAGCGAAAAAAACCCTTTTCATAACTCTGCGTATTCTTCCTTCTTCTAGGTATAGGGTTTCTTTGTAATTTTTTTTAAAACTTCTTGAATCTTCATCATCTACCATGGATCTGGATTTCAACGCTCCCCATTCGATGGGAACCACGATCATTGGAGTGACCTACGACGGCGGCGTCGTCCTCGGCGCCGATTCGAGAACAAGCACTGGTAAACAAATTTTCAATATCGCCAGTATCTATATATATTAATAAATTTTGTTTTTTTAAGGAGTTTGATGTTTTGTGTTGTTAGGGATGTACGTTGCGAACCGAGCATCTGACAAAATTACACAGCTCACTGATAATGTTTACCTATGCCGTTCTGGATCGGTAACCTTCTTCATCCACTTGTAATTAATGCGATCTGATCTTATTATAAGCATTGTATCATTTTCTATATATAATCTTATTATAAGATCTAAACCCTAGGGTTCCGTTTTCGTTCTCATTTTGTGGTAGACCACAATCTTACTACCCTATGCGTAAGCATTTCAATTATGATCATCACAAGTTCATCGATCTATTATGACCCCTAAGCATGTCAATTATGATCATCACAAGTTCACTACGATGTTGGTACAAAATAAAAACATAATAGAGTTGTTATAGGTACGAAATAGATATGACATTGGTACGACGTGGATACAAGATGCATTCGTCATAGAAACACTAGGAGTGCAACATAGATGTGACATATATGATATTTGTATTACATTGGTGCTTCTTTTGTCTAACTATATATGAGAGTTATATTTTTGTGTATTAATATATAATTTTAAATTTGAGTGTAGACACATGATTCTTTGAATTCATAGATTATGGGGTGTAAAAGCACGCGATTAAATTTATTTGTTACTAGTATATACCCAATATATAATACAATATATAATCTAAAGTTCTTATTAAAAAATATTATTCCAAACATATCTGAAGTGTACCATATAATTGCCAATCATATGCACATGATGCTCATATAGAAATCAGTTTCTATATAAATTGAAACATGTTTCTTCTATGATATAAACCAATTTCTATTTAAATGAAACGATCTTCAATTACATATTATAACGCGTTTTAGAAACGCTCTAGAATAGTTTCGAAAGAGTTTCGTACCAGTCCCCGGTACTGGTATGCATGGGGACTGGTAAGATAGGGTAAAAAGGGTTTCTGGGTAACTATGGTTAGCACTAGCTGAGTGGTGGTACAACACCAACACCCATTCTTCCGCCAAGATAACTCATGGATGGGCAATCTGAAATTGTAAATCGATGCCTTGAAATGTTTCGCTGGAGTAAGGCTTAAAGAGTGGTTGTAATGGTAGCACTAGCTGAGTGGTGGTACAACACCAAGACTCATTCCTCCAGCAAGATAACTCCCTATGAAGTGGTGTTCCGCCTCCGTGACTCATATCTTACACGCCTGGCACTACAAGAGTACACGCTGTAAAAAATGAGTTGAAGAGTCGTGGCCAAATCATCAAAATCCTTAAGAACATCCAACATGCCCAAGAAAGAGTGAAGAAATTTGTTGAACTTCATCGGCCCAATCGTGAATTCAACATTAGGGAATGGGTATGCTTGCGTCTTTAGCCGTACCAACAACATTCTGTTGCTTCTAAGAAGAACTACTAAGCTCTCTCGTAAGTTCTTTGGAGTGTACCAAATCACCCATCGTGTGGGACCAGTCGCCTATAAGCTCGACCTTCCAGCTGACGCTCGTATGCACTCATTATTTCATGTTTCTTTCTTCAAAAAGAAACTAGAAGAGAGTACCATAGTGCAGTCCACACCTGCACTATGGTGTGCGACCAGTTACTAAAGAAGGTATTCTTCGATGAGAACCTGAAGCAATACTCCAAAGGTGAGTGATTAAAAGGGGGAGCCAAGCAGTCACTGAGGTCTTTGTAAAATGGCAGTGGACCGCAGATGAAGATGCAACTTGGGAAATTTACAGAAATTGAAGGAGCAATTTCATAACCTCGAGGACTGAAAAGGGGGGAACTGCTACATGCAAAGGAGGTGGGATGGTGGTAGAGCTCATGTAGTGAACGTGCGTTGTGTAGAGTCCATTATTGAGTCAGTTGCTGCCATGTGTTTGTTGCTAATTGTTAGGGTTCTTAATATTCAGTTATTAGATTGTGTAGCTGTTGCGTGTATGAATTGTATAAGTTGTGTCTTGTGGTTTTATTTGGTTAGGTGGTTTTGACAGTACGTGGGAGGTATCAAACGTGAGTCATAGTATGAGTTAGTTATATTCTGGGTTGTATTTAAATGATGCTTGGTGAATGGAAATGGCAAGAAGACTCATTGTTTCTTTCGTTCTTGTTCATGGAGGTAAGGTTCCCTTGAAGCAGTCTATATTTTCCTTTCCTTTTTGTTAGCATGTTACATTATGATCTTGAACTTATCGAATTTAGCCTCTTTGTTTGTTCGTTAACAAGTTTTATTCATAATATATAAATTTGGAGAAATTTCCTAATTCTTGGTGAGGCGCTTAATATGCATTCTTGCTGCAAATATGGACAAAGAGTAATAGGTGGCTTTACGTGTATGGGTGTCCTGTAGAGTAAAGGACATTTGTAAAGGACCTCCATACATGACCTGAATCAAAAGAGATAAGCATGGGTTGATCTCAAACATATTACATTTGATTGTTATGTTTGATCATTAACATATTCCGGTGAAATAAATTTATAGAATAAAATGGAACCACACTATAGAATGTAGATCTTTTGAGTTAAATAATTTTGTTATTTCCTCATAAATTCCTTTTTTTTCGGGCAAAATAGGAATTTCCCTACTTTATTGTGTACATATTTGGAAAAATGTCCTAATTCTTGGTGGGGTGCTTAATATGCATTCTTGCTGTAAATATGGACAAAAAATAATTGGTGGATTTAGATGGGTGTACTGACGAGTATTTGACATCCATAAAGGACTTTCCATACATGATCTGACTCAGTGGAGAAGATAAGGGATGGTTTCTACCTGATTGTTTTGTTATGCATCTTCCTGTGTGACTGAATGATATACTGTGAAGAAACAATTACGGTTTGTATTGGTCAGAGCCAGCCCAATTTAGTTATTTTTTTGAAATTAAGTCATATAATACTGTAATTCTGATTTTTTGATCTTTTGTGCCGTAAACTTTGCGATTTCCTTATGAATTTCTTAATTCTTATGTATATTTGCTAAAGTATTTATTCCATAGTTTATTTTATATAATATTTAAATTTGGAGAAATGCCCTAATTCTTTGTGGGGCACTTAATATGCATTCTTGCTGTAAATATGGACAAAGAGTAATAGGTGGCTTTTCGTGTGTGGGTGTCCTGTAGAGTAAAGGACATCTGTAGAGGACCTCCATACATGACCTGAATCAAAAGAGATAAGCATGGGTTGATCTTGAACATATTGCATTTGATTGGTATGACCATTAACATATTTTGGTGAAATAAATTTATAGAATAAAATGGAACCGCATTATAGAATGTAGTTCTTTTGAGTTTAATAATTTTGTTATTTCCTCATAAATTCCTTTTTTCCGGCCAAAATAGGATTTTCCTTACTTTATTTTTTACATATTTGGAAAAATGTCTTAATTCTTGGTGGGGTGCTTAATATGCATTCTTGCTGTAAATATGGACAAAAACTAATTGGTGGGATTTAGATGGGTGTGCCGTTGAGTATTTGACATCCATAAAGGACTTCCATACATGATCTGACTCAGTGGAGAAGATGAGGGATGTTTTCTTCCCGATTGTTTTGTTATGCATCTTCCTGTGTGACTGACTGATATGGTGAAGAAACAATGACAGTTTGTGTTGGTCAGAGCCTGCCCAATTCAGTTAGTTTTTTAAAATTAATTTATATAATACACTGTAATTTGCAATTTTAGAGTGATTTCCGTACAAATTTCTTAATCCTTATATATTTGCTAGAGTATTTATTCCATATATTATTTTATTTTATATAATATATTAATTTTGAGAAATGTCCTAATTCTGGGTGAGGTGCTTAATATGCGTACTTGCTGTAAATATGGACAAACAGTGGTAGGTGGCTTTACGTGGGTGGGTGTCCTGTTGAGTAATGGACATCCGTAGAGGACCTTACATGACCTGAATCAAAAGACTGAAAGAGATAAGCATCTCTTGATCTCAAACATATTGCATTTATTGGTATGTTTGGTCATTAACATATTTTGGTGAAATCAATTTATATAGTAAAATGGAACTGCATTGTAGAGTGTAGATCTTTTAAGTTTTATAATTTTGCTATTTCCTTATAAAAATTCCTCTTTTTCGGCCAAAATAGGATTTTCTCAACTTTATTTTGTATACATTTGGAAAAATGTCCTAATTCTTGGTGGGTGCTTAATATGCATTCTTGCTGTAAATATGGACAAAAACTAATTGGTGGGATTTAGAAGGGTGTGCCGTCGACTATTGGGAATCCATAAAGGACTTCCATACATGACCTGACTCGGTGGAGGAGATAAGGGATGGTTTCTTCCCGATTTTTTTTATGCATCTTCCTGTGTGACTGAATGATATGCTGAAGAACCAATTACAGTTTGTGTTGGTCAGAGCTAGCCCAATTGTGTTATTCTTTTGGTAAAAGAAAAGTTTCGAAAGCATATATTTTTTTTTCCCATCTATTTCTACCTCCTTCCCTTTATAAGCATTGGCAGATAAAAATTGATCATGGTTTGTTTTAGCAGCCTATTATTTTTTTGAATTGTTTGCTGTTATCATATAATTTACTTGGTTTATTTACTTGTTTGGGATTTTCTTGCAGGCTGCAGATTCCCAAACTGTTTCTGATTATGTTCGCTACTTTCTTCATCAACACACGTGAGTTAATCTACGTTGATTCAGATACTGTTATAATCTTTGTTATACTGATCTGGCTTTTGCCTAGGTGTAGAATACAACTTGGGCAGCCAGCAACTGTCAAGGTTGCTGCTAACTTGATTAGGCTATTGTCGTACCAGAACAAGGTAAGGCAACCATGCTTAATTTTATTTTAAGAAATGTCTTTGCACAAAAGTGGCATACTGGGAAATGGAATTGAACTTTTAGAGATTGATTGATATCAAATTGCTCGACTTTGAAGTTCATTTTAAAGGATATTTTAGTTTATATGGATTTCAGTGTTAGTGTAAGATGTTTTTTTGATACACCCAATTCCAGAGGTTTATCTAAAGATTAACTTACCTCACTTCCTGTGGGAGTGCTTTCCTGTAAATTGATTTATTTAAATGAAGATAGCTTTCAGTGTTAGTGTAAGATGTTTTTTTGATACAGCCAATTCCAGAGGTTTATCTAAAGATTAACTTACCTCACTTTCTGTGGGAGTGTTTTCCTGTAAATTGATTTATTTAAATGAAGATAGCTGAGGAAATACAATAAGTTTGAGGAGGATGCCTATAAATATTGGAATCATCATCTACTTATGTCAGAACGTGTCCACAATCCACCTCAAGGGGCCTCCCTATGTAGCGTCCCATCTCTTCCTTCCCATTTGATAGGCTGCCCAGTACCCATCATCTTGTCTTTGCTTCCATTTAGGAGTGTAAAAATGAAGAAGGCCCTGTTTTGCAACCCTTTTCCAAAAAGCACGTTTCAAGTGCTCTAAGAGGGTGTGCCACATGCTGCTTCTCAAAAAAGGTCCATCACATGTTGAAAATGGATTTGTGTGAGAAGCAGCTTGAGGGGCAGCTTCTCAACGCAACACCATTTTCAGCTAGAGGTAGCCAGGTTCTTTGGTGTAATGTTCTTCTCACCCAACATTTTTCCCTTGAAAAGTGCTTTTCGGAAAAAGTTTGCCAAACAGGGCCGAAATAATTGTAATTAGCTTGTGTCTGGACTGAAAAAACTCTTAGTTGTCATTCTCAATTAATTTCTTATGCTTCACATTTGACAATTCAGCTGTTTCTTTTAATTCCTATTTAATTTGTCATTTTCTGAATTCACCACTCCAGAACATGTTAGAGACTGGCATGATTGTCGGTGGATGGGACAAGTATGAAGGAGGTCAAATATACTCAGTGCCTCTTGGGGGTACAATTTTGGAGCAACCTTTTGCTATTGGAGGTATTTCCCCTTTTATTTCCACCTCATATCTGTTTTTTATACTATTAAAATATCTTTGTTTTTGCTGCTACTGTTCTTAAGAACATTGGGAAAGAGAGGCAGAATAAAGCTATGAAAGAAGGGATCCTCTTTAGAAAGAATGTTTTTTTTTAACCCACTTTAGCTATTGGATCGGCAGTCTCATTTTTTCCATCTTCCAATATGAGAAGCCAACAACTGTGGTCATTTTTCACTTGGCTTAAAAATGATTTAATTTCTGCTCAGTTGTTGCTATTTATCCGAAGTTATACATACCTCTTTTATCTAAAAAAGATATATTAGTAAAAGCAGAAAAAGAATTATGAAAGGAAGGATCCTCTTTACAAAGAATTTTTTTTTTGAACCCACTTTAGCTAACTGGATTTGCAGTCTCGTTTGTCCATCTTGCAATAGGAGAAACCAACAATTTTTAGCTCATGCCTTAACATTCCCATTGAGAATCAATGAAAAAGATCACCACATTCCTAATTTATTAGGGTCTTTTAGAGCCTTCATAACCATAGGTCTGCCTCTTCACTTCTCCCCTTCTTATTTCTAGCTTCTTCCTTTTCTTCTTTCCCGGGCTTCTAAAGGGTACCTATGGTGATGAATAGGCTCTGATTCTTTATTTCATCAGAATCCTGTCAAAAGATGTTTGCAGGGCCTTAACATCGTTGAAAGTCAGCTTTTGAGATGATTGATAGGGGAAAAAGGTTTTTTTAAGCATGATAATCCATGGGCCAATTTTTTTTTTCATAAGCTTGATAATCTTATTATGCCATTTTTTTTGTTTTTTTCAAAGTAATTATGTTTGGCATTTGTTGCTAGAAGCACCCAATTGACATTATAGTATCAAAGATTATTTTTGGTTATACCAGTGTTATGATTAGCCTATATACAAGTCTGTGTTTTGCAGGTTCTGGTTCCAGTTACTTGTATGGCTTCTTTGATCAAGTATGGAAGGAAGGCATGACAAAAGATGAAGCTGAGGTATGCACATTTTGATGTCTATGAATAATACGAGCAAATGCATTTTGTTTTGATTCATTGGCTTTTAGAATTCTTATTTCTTCCTTGTATTTAATGATATGTATATTATATGATTTACTTGCCATATATAAAATATGAAATTGATGCACGGTCTAACTTTGGGGCAATGCATTTTCTTTACAGGGTAAGTGCTTAAATAACAAATTATCTGTTTCAGTTTTCACTGCAGAGATGTTTTACTGATGTTTTGTGTGCGTTTGGGCATCCAATATTTTGCAAAGTATTAAGCAAAGAAGTAAATATTTTTATAAGATGTTTAATTTGATTTTGGGACTTTTGGATGAGTATTAAAAACAACTGCTAGTAGAAACTAATTTCATTGTATTTGCAAAATTTGTCGGGCAACATTGCTTATCGGGCTTCTCTTCATCTCTATTGTTAGAAAGAAGATTCCTTTTTTGTTTTTCCCCTCCTCGAAGAGACCCACAGACGATCCTCTCCTTCTATCTTGATCATCATAATTTCACCCTTAGATTGCTGCCAAGTTTTTGCGATTGGATTGCTGATCACACACACACACACACACACACTCTCTCTCTCTCTCTCTCGTTTAGTTTATTTTCACATCTCTTTTCACTCTTCATAGGGTCGGGTAACTTAAATTTGTTCTTTTTCATAATCATAAAACAATCCTTATACTATTTTTCATGGTTACATCAGAAATTCACATTAACTAGGATCTAAATTTTTTTGTTCAACTTTCGAATTATTTTTAAGGGTACATTTTTCATGGTTTGGGGAACTTCGTGAATCCATGTTTTGAGTTACATCTACTTTACTCCGAGTCTTTGTCATAAAGATGAACCAAAAATCTCATTTTTTATTAGGATTGAAGATTGAAGAAGCATCAAAGATGCTACCTATCATGTTTTGAGAGGGTTTGAATGAGTTCATTTTTAAGTATTTAATTCATTTTGTTAATAAAGTTTAATGGATTTTACAAATTCACATTATTTTAGTCTCTCTTATTTCAAATCCATCAAACTTCCCATATAAGAACTTAAGTTTAATGGATTTTACAAATTCACATTATTTAGTCTCTCTTATTTCAAATCCATCAAACTTCCCATATAAGGACTTATGAGGAACTTTAGTTCAGTTTTAATATAGTTTCCCTTTTGGAAGGGTAGATGTTTGGGTTAAAGACCTTAGAAAGTCGTCTCCCAAATATCTCTAATTTGGCAACAAACATGGAGGCAAGCATCATGAAGTGTTGAGAGAGGAATCGGAGTCAACCAACACGGAACATTTAATTTTGGAAAATACTAAAAGAAGATTGCTAGGCAGAGTTTATGGCCATGATGGAGGAGCTGGACAAGGTTTGGGTAGATAGTGCTAGTGATGGCAAGAGAGTTTGGCTATGAGAGAAAAAGGGTATGATCAATTGATCTTTATACTTATTTCTCACGAGGGCACTAGTTGAGCAAGATTTGGTTAAAATGTGGAAATTGATTGCGTGGGAGGTGGCATGGGGTAGGATTCCAACTTGTATGTGCTCCCACTAGTTATATCTGTTGGCTAATTGGTTAGCACTGTATGTAGTCCGATATGTAAGGAAATGTGTGGACTTCGTTAACCGATTCACAATACCCAGATAGCTTCCCGACCTCTGACTGTCCTCGACAATCCCACAACAAGTCCATGGAAATGTGTTTCCACTTCCACTTTGGAATGGGCGGTGGTTGTAATAATCTCTATGGTTTTCGATGCTCGACCTTAACCTGTTAACAGACTAAACAACTCGAGATGTATCGGACTATCCCTTCATATTATTCCACCAACTGATGCATCTTATTGTTCCTTGGGTGGATAGTATACTGGACTTGTTGACTTTATCTAGAATTCCTCTCTTCAGATTTGTTTTATCTGGAGCTCAGTCTACCTATGAAAAGAAAAGTCCCATCATCCTTAAAAATTTGGTTTGCTACTACTACTACTAACAACACCATCCCGATTTTGTCTCAAATTATCATCTGCCTGTAGTAGCTCTATTTGATCAAGTATCATTGGCCTGACAAGGATGTTAGGTAGAAAGGCTCCAAACTTTTAGCCTGAAAACTTGCAACCTAAACAAAAATATTGATGCGGGACAGAACACACGCTAACCCTAAAATAGCATAAATCCCGCACAATAGTGGTTAGGGTTCTTAATCTTCCATTAGAACAACAAAAATAAAGAAGAATAGGATATAAAGTCTTCAGATTCACTCCAAAGAGGGTTCCAAGGCTTCACACCAATGCTGTACGTCGGCTTCGCACCAAGTCGCACGAGAAATGAAGATTCACTCCTTGGGGTTTGAAAGATTCGCTCTTTCGGGTGAAAACTCTTCACAATCCTTCTAGGGTTTGCACAAAAGCAAGCTCTCAATTTTCATTCATCAATCATTAATTCTCATAAGAGATTACAATGTGTATTTATAACGAACAGAAACCCTAGGAATACTACTTAAAATAAAACTCTTAATCATCCATTAAAACTTTCTAATCTGACGGTCATAATTAATTTCACCATTAATATCATTTTTTTAATTACGCGACCACTTTTGAATGGTCAAACGATGTCTTATTGACGTGAAATTGATCTTGTTCAAAAGCTTATCGAAGTAGCTTTCCAACAAGACAAGAATCACACAATTTCGACATATATTGGTAGACTTAGGATCACTTTTCCGAGGGTTGCGCAGAATGTGACGAAATTAACAGCCACATATCACATATATTTGCCTGACCCCTAAATAATCCAAATAAGGAACTAATCCTAAAATAAATCATTTATTAAAAGAATCCTAATAAAAAAAGAAATTAAACCTAAATAAAAATATTGCCTAAAATAACGTGCACATGAGTTTTTAATAGGTTTTTTGTTAAAAATCCATTCGAGAGTTCACTTTCTCTTTCGACGTCTCCTCTTTATTCGAGAACAATCTCGGCGTGTAGGCTTCACTTCCACATTATTCCCCCTACTTTGAAGAAGTTCGACCTTGAACTTTGGCTGACATGGATTATCACGGCCACGATCACAGACAATATATAGGGAATCTTGATCGGAAGCGGCTTGGACAAGTAAACCGGATTCAACTCGGGCGAAATCCAATTTATCTTTGATACTATAACACCCGTCCCTCGATTTCTGGGTTGGTCAAACTGTTGACCAAGACTTGATGAGACTTGACTGTGCCAGGTGACTGCATGAGGCCAGGTCCATAAAAATTGTGAGGCACCCACCTTAGAGTAGTGGAAATTTGACTATTCCTAGAGGCACCCATAGGGCACCCCATTTATTTGAATGGGTGTGTTAAGAATTTAGTAAAACACACCACATCTTGTGCCTTGTAACTAGCCCAGATTATTTCTTGATGGACCCTGACTTGAGGTTTGACCCGAATTGGGCCTGAACTTTGGTGGTTATGAGGTGATCATCGCCAACGAATCGGATTTTAAAATTTATCATAGGGTTCCTTGATGTGTTGAGTCATACTTAGACTCACAAAATCAAAAGAAACTAGATACACTTACACATGAGTTAAGTGTTTATGTTTTGCATTGGTTAATGGCACCCTTGTAATATTTAAATAAGCCCAAGGGCAAATGTAATTAATATTCCTAATTTTTGTAATTAGAAATTAGGATATTTCAAATCTCTAGTTAATCCCTACCCTTAATCTATTTGACTTAAATTAGACCCATCTTACACCACTGAATTTACATTGGGGGAATCTAGGGTGTGAGATGTACTAAGTGGCATGCACCACAAGATTTAGGAGAAATTGGACATTCACAAATCTTAAGGGTCTTGAAGACCACAAAAGACACAAGTTCAAATGAGTGCGGTTGAAAAGTGGAGTCAAAGGGGGTCAACTACAAGGGGTGCATGGGAGAAGAGAGAGAGAGAGAATACTTTGGAAATGAACACATGACACAAATTTTCAGTTTTGTCTCCCACTCCCTCCTAGCAAATTTCGAAATTCATAGGGGCCTCTCCATTCCTCATGTTTCCATCATCTTCTTCCTCTCTTCCACCTCCATTAGAACCCTAGCTTCTAGAAAATTTGCTCCATAAATCCAACCATCAAATCCCACATCCAATACCACCACTCTACTCCCACACCTCCTAGTTCCACATATATAATTTTGGGCTTCACCCCAGCCTTTTCAACCACCAAAATTGAGGGAAATCAGCAAGGAAGAAGAAGCCTAGCTAAGGTAAAGTTTTAGTCTAGCGTTTATGTCGATTCCTAGTCTTGTTTTATAGGATTTTGTCATAGATTTTATGATTTCTTGTGATTGGATGGCTGGAATTTTGGGATTACCATGTTCCTACATGAGACCAACATATGAGAGCCCATGGTTGTGATCTACAAGATCACCTAAAGCCATCCAATGGTCCACGATGGCCATATAGGCCTAGACCACTAGATTTTGATATCTTTGAGGTCTTTCTTGTAGTTTTCATGGTTGGTCTTGATGTTATTTTAGTATTATGAAGAAAATTCTGGAATGGCGCATAGAAATGAGAAAGGAGTGGCCATGCATGCAATCATTGGGTCCATGCAAGGCCATCCAATCGTCTAAATTGACCCAAAGGGATCAAATCAAGCTATCTTTGCCTATTTGCTTTGATTTTCTTGTATTTTGTGAAGAAAAATATAGAATTTTATATAGAGATTTTAAAATTTCTGGAATGGGGTGATGACCTGAGAAAGGGAATGCCATACATGTGATCATTGGGTCCATGCAAGGCCATCCAATGGTCCAAATTGACACCAGAGGTCAAACTATGCTATTTTGTAACTTAGCTTGAAATTCTTGTATTTTTAGTAAAATAAAATAGGATTTTGATACAGGACTTTCAAAAATTATGGAATGAGGTTTGGACCTGAGAATGAAGATGCCATGCGTGTGATTTTTGTGTACATGCAAGGCCATCTAATGGTCTAGATTAACCAAAATGGTCAAATGTTGGAAAATTGGTATTTTCCTTGGATTTCTTATTGTTTTGATAAAATAAATAGTTTTTTAATTTTAGAATCCCAAAGATTTTGGTCACATAATGGACCAGTGACTTGGGATGCTAAGCTTGTGATCTGGGTGATCATACAAGGCCATCCCATGGTCATGATGTGGTCAACTTTGTCCACTATGCACCAAAGTGTAGAAAAAATGGTATTTGTGGATTTTCTTGATCATGCCATGTATTTTGAAATAAATAATTCTTATAGATGAATGATATAAGCACTGTGATTATGAGTTTGTGATTCATCATTATATTTACGGATATTAGGTCAAATAGTAGTGAAAGATACATCTTGATACTATATGTAGTATATAATTGATGAATGTAACTTCCTTGCATAGATTAACCTTAGAATTTATGATTTGAAATTTGATGCATTTTGATGAAAGATTCATGTGAGATCTCAAATTTTTATTCATCATGTACTGGTTTAATCATGATTAATATGTATGGTTCTAGATCGCTTAATTTCTAGAATAGTTATATGTGATCTATTATAAATTTTTTGCCTTATTTCTATGGAATTAGAATAGGTCTCTAACATGATTAAGGGACTGGAATATGTTGAAACTCACATGGTCATATCTCAGAAAATATGGTTCATTGATTAATCTTAATGAATACTCAATCGGATGGTCACGATTGATTGTTTTAAAACTTGCTTGATTTGTTTTAATTTCTTGATAAAGATGCCTAGAGTTTGTTGTCTTGATCCTAGAATCTTGATCTCTTGATGAGTTTAGATAAAATTATAAACGCTGGAAAATTTCATGTTGAACTTTGACCTTGATCATGGGAATTTCGATGGTATTAGAGTGTGGATAGGATTAGATGCATGTATAGACTATACATACATGGAAATAAAAGTTAAAAGGTGAATCAAACAAGGATTTACAAAGAGAATTTTGTATAAAGGATTTTCAAATGGAAAATGGGTTTTTTAAATGTAAGCTTACTCGATATGTTAGGGTCGATCGGATGACACTTAAAGTCTAACCCGATATTTTTAGGTAATTGACACCGGTAACTAGGAAATTACCGGAAGGCAATTAGAGCCGATTAATCAGTTAAACCGATTAATTAGTTAAAATGAACCCGAAACTTGATCCCGATAAATCTGGGATCAACTTGGGAATGTCCCGGACCGAGACCCGAGAAAGTGTGGCATTGGAATTTGGATGGACCACTAAGTGGACCCCAGCAAAGGCCCAAGTCAGTGGACCTTGCAGCCCACAAAAATCTGTCCTAGAACAACGAACAAATTGATTAGAAATAAATACCGGAATATTCCCGAAAAATTCTGGAAAATACTTTAAAGGGTTCCCGATACCCGATTAAAGTTTTAGACCAGAATCATGTATGGTTTGGAAGATACGGCACCCGGAACACAATGCTGTGAAGCTGCCTTGTTGCACTTGAAAATAGAGCAACCAGAAGCTATGGTTTTCGTGCTTGAAAACTTATCGGAAAAATCTGGCATTAATTTGACATAGACTCTGACTCACCCTTAAGGCCTGTGAAATATTTCTCACCTCGATTCGATCAGAATTGACGACAAGAAAATCAGCAAGATTGCAGCACATAATTGCGAAAAATGGCACCAAGCTAGAAACCAGACCTGACGTTTGATCGGATGGATCTATTTGCATCCTGATCGTTTGACCTTTGACCCTTGAAATATCAATGAGAAACTTAGGTAACTCGTAGATCTTTCCAAAGAGCTGCTGAGCACTCGATTCCCTTATCTGCACTAAGGGTTATGAACCCGACACTGAGGCATAATAAATCTTGCCCAAAATCCTGATAAAATAGAACAGATCTCGGTGATCTGTATACCGCGATCAACCATGATCATATTTTTGAATGCCACCACCCGGGGAAGATGTTATCATCAGTGCTCTTGCCCTCAGTTTTGGAGGTACTCGAAAATTCGATTGAAGTTAAAAATGGTGGATGATTTACTACAGGTTGTCCACCACCCTTGTGAAAAATCTGAACACTAAAGGGAAAATACCTAGTACTTGGACTTTGACCTGAGACCCGTGACCATTCGGAAAAAGGCCCAATCACATGATCACCATGAATCCAATCTGTGATGAGACCCATGTGAAATTGGTCAACCTAGTCAAAGACCCGACTTTGACGATCCGCTAAAGCCTAAATCCCTAGTAAATAGGATTGACGAAATGAATAAGGGCCTAGTTTAAAGGCCCGATCCATGGCTCGATAAAATTTAAATTGGATTTCTAAGACACAAGCCCAGCCTGAACTTTTAGTAAATGGCCATAATGAACAAACACCATAGGCCCGGACCTTGGAAAGGTCCGTATACCTAGTTTTGAATCTGGTAAAGGCCCGAATCATCTAGAAATGGCCCATTGGATCCATGATCCCTTGGACCCAAGGCCCATACCTGAAATTATAGGATAAGTTAGATGATTGACCCATCTTGGAATAGTCAATTAGTTAATTTGAAAATATAGGATTTCTAGAAACAGACACTTTGATGCCTTAGATCATGTTAGAGACAACCAAGTTTTATATTATCGACGATGATAAACCTAAGTTCCCCTTTGAACTTTAAGCTGAGGTAACACTTGATATAAGTCCCTCAGGATCAAGTCATTTGCAACTCGGACTTGACTTCTGCTTGAACTTGAACCATGCTTGAACTAGAACTAGTACCTGTACTTGAATTCCTGCTAGCACTTGAATTAGAACTTGTACTGCAACTTGAATGTGTGCTTGAACTAGAAGTAGTACTCGTACTTGAATTTCTGCTTGCACTAGAACTGGAACTTGAATGTGTTCTTGAACTAGAACTACTGCTAGAACTAGTTCAAGTATAGGTACTAGTTCTAGTTCAAGCACACATTCAAGTTCCAGTACAAGTTCCAGTTCTAGTGCAAGCAGGAATTCAAGTAGGAATCCAATTTAAATTTATCGGGATCAAGTTTCTGGTTCATTTGAACTGATTAATCGTCTCTAATCATCTTCCGGTAATTTCCTAGTTACCGGTGTCAATTTACCTAAAAATATCGGGTTAGGCTTTAGAAGCCATCCGGTCGAGCGTAGCATATCGAGTAGGTTTACATTTAAAAAACCCATTTTCCTTTTGAAAATCCTTCATACAAAATTCTCTTTGTAAATTGTTGTTTGATCCACCTTTTAACTTTTATTTCCATGTATCGCATGTATAGCCTTACCATGCATCTTAATCTTATGCACACATCTAATACCATCGAAATTCCCATGATCAAGGTCAAAAGTTCAACATGAAAATTTCTAGAGTTATAATCTTATCTAAACTCATCAAGAGATCAAGATTCTATGATCAAGATAGCAAACTCTAGGTATCTTTATCAAGAAATCCAAGCAAATCAAGCAGATTTTAAAACAATCAATCGGGACCATCCGATTGAGTATTCACTAAGATTAATAAATGAACCAAAATTTTTGAGATATGACCATGTGAGTCTCAGCATATTCCAGCCCCTTAATCATGTTAGAGACCTATTCTAATCCCATACAAATAAGGCAAGAATTCTATACTAGATCACATATAACTATTCTAAAAATTAAGCGATCTAGAGTCATACATATTAATCATGATTAAACCAGTACGTGATGAATAAAAATCTGGAATCTCACATGAATATTTCATCAAAATGCATCAAATTTCAAATAATAAATTCTATGGTTAATCTATGCAAGGAAATTACATTCATCAAGATGTATCTTTGACCACTGTTTGACCTAGAAATCCGTGAATATGATGATGAGTCACACTGTGAATATGATGATGAATCACAGAGGTCACAAATTCATAATCATGACCTACAGTGCCTATATCATTCATCTATAAAAGTTATTTATTTCAAAATGCATGACATGATCAAGAAAATCCAAAAATACCAATTGTTCTACACTTTGGCGTGTGTAGTGGTCAAAGTTGACCACATCATGACCAGGGGATAGCGTTGTATGATCACCCATGCCACAAGCTTGGCATCCCAGGTCACTGGTCCATTATGTGACCAAAATCTTTGGGATTCTAAAATTTAAAAACTATTTATTTTATGAAAATACTAAGAAATCCAAGGAAAATACCAATTTTGCAATATTTGACTTTTTTGGTCAAATCTAAACTATTTGATGGCCTTGCATGTACACAAAAATGACATGCATGACATCTTCTTTCTCAAGTCCAAACCTCATTCCAGAATTTTTGAAAGTCCTATATCATAATCCTATTTTATTTGACTAAAAAATACAAGAATTTTAAGCTAAGTTACAAAATAGCATAGATTGACCTCTTGGGTCAATTTGGACCATTGGGTTGCCTTGGATGAACCCAATGATCACATGCATGGCATTCCCTTTCTCAGGTCATCACCCCATTCAAGAAATTTTAAAATCTCTATATTTTTCTTCACAAAATACAAGAAAATCCAAGCAATTAGGAAAAGATAGCTTGATTTGACCCCTTTGGGTCAATCTAGACCATTGGATGGCCTTGCATGGACCCAATGATCACATGCGTGGCCACTCCTTTCTCAAGTCTATACACCATTCCAGAATTTTCTTCATCAAGACCAACCGTGGAAGCTACAAGAAAGACCTCAAAGATACCAAAATCTAGTGGCCTAGGCCTATATGGCCATCATGGACCATTGGATGGCTTTAGGTGACCTTGTAGATCACAACCATGGGCTCTCATATGTTAGTCTCATGTAGGAACATGGTCATCTCATAATTCCAGCCATCCAATCACAAGAAATCATAGAACCTATGACAAAATCCTATGAAACAAAACTAGGAATCTACACAAATGCTAGACTAATACTTTACCTTAGCTAGCTGCTTCTTTCTAGTTGGTTTGCCTCAGTTTTGGTGGTTAAAAGGGTTTGGATGAAGCCCAAAATTTTATTTGTGGAACTAGTAGGTTTGGGGAGTAATGGTAGTGTTGGATGTGGGATTTGATGGTTGGACTTGTGGGGCCAATTTTGTAGAAGCTAGGGCTCTAATGGAGGTGGAAGAGAGGAAGAAATGATGGAAAAATGGGGAATGGAGAATGGGAATGGAGAAGCCCCTATGATTTTCGAAATTTGCTAGTAGGGAGTGGGAGACAAAACTGAAAATTTGTGCCATGTGTCACCACTTCACTTCCCTAAGCCTCTCTTTACATTTCCGAAGTTTTCTCTCTCTTCTCCCATGCGCTCCATGTAGTTGACCCCCTTTTGACTCTACTTTTCAACCACACACTCATTCCAACTTGTGTCTTTTGTGGTATTCAAGACCCTTAAGATTTGTGAATGCCCAATTTCTCCTAAATCTTGTGGTGCATGCCACTTAGTGCTTCTTACACCCTAAGTTTCTCCAATGTAAAATTGGTGGTGTAAGATGGGTCAAATTTAAGTCAAATAGATTAAGGGTAAGGATTAACTAGAGATTTGAAATATCCTAATTTCTAATTACAAAAATTATGAATATTAATTACATTTGCCCTTGAGCTTATTTAATTATTACCAGAGTGTCATTATCCAATGCTAAACATAAACACTTAACTCATGTGTTAGTGTATCTAGTTTATTTTGATTATATGGGGTCTAAGTATGACTCAACACATCATGGAACCCTATGATAAAATTTAAAATCCGATTCGTTGGCGATGGTCACCTCATCCTCATCACCACCAATGTTCAGGCAAAATTCGGCTCAAACCTCGGGTCTGGGTCCATCACGAAATAATTCAGGCTAGTTACAAGGCACAAGATGTGGTGTGTGTTTTACTAAATTCTTAACACACCCATTCAAATAAATGGGATGCCATTAGGAATAGTCAAATTTCCACTACTCTAAGGTGGGTGCCTCACAAATTTTGATGGACTTGGCCTCAGGCAGTCTCCTAGCACATGCAGGTCTCATCAGGTATTGGTCAACAGTTTGACCAACCCAGAAATCGAGGGACAGGTGTTACTGTATCATAGATAAATTGAATCTCGTCCGAGTTGAATCCGTCTTACTTGTCCAAGCCGCTTCCGATCAAGGTACCCTATATATTGTCTGTGTTCGTGGCCGTGAAAATTCATATAAGCCAAAGTTCGAGGTCGAACTTCTTTAAAGTAGGGGATAATAATGCGAAATTGAAGCCTGCATGCCGAGATCGTAGCCGAATAAAGAGGAGACGTCGAAAGAGAAAGTGGACCCTCGAAAGGGTTTTTAAAAAAACCATTAAAGACTTGTGTGCACGTTATTTTAGGCAATATTTTTATCTAGGTTTAGTTTTATTTTTTTATTAGGATTCTTTTAATAAATGTTTTATTTTATGATTGGTTTCCTTTTTTGAATAATTTAATGGTTAGGCACAAATATGTGATATGTGGCTGTTAATTTCATCACTTTCTTCGCAACTCTCTGCGAAGTTGTCGTAAGTCTTCCAATATATATCGAAATTGTGTGATTCTTGTTTTGTTGGAAAGCTACTTTGATAAGCTTTCAAAAAGACCAATTTCATGTCAATCGGACATCGTTTGATCAACCCTTTAAAAGTGGTCGTGTAATAAAAAAGGGGATTAATGGTGAAATTAATTATGACCGTTAGATTAGAAAATTTTAATGGTTGATTTGGAGTTTTATTTTTAGTAGTGTTCCTAGGGTTTCTTTTCTTTATAAATACACATTGTAATCTCTTATGAGAATTAATGATTGATGAATGAAAATTGAGAGTTTGCTTTTGTGCAAAACCAGAGAATTGTGAAGAGTTTTCAACCCCGAGTGAATCTTCATTTCTCGTGCGACTTGGTGTGAAACCGATGTACAGCCTTGGAACCCACTTTGGAGCTAATCTGAAGATTTTATATCCTATTCTTCTTTATTTTTGTCGTTCTAATGGAAGATAAGAACCGTAACCCCTATCATGTGAGATTTATGCTATTTTAGAGTTAGTGTGTGTTATATCCAACATCAATATTTTTGTTTAGGCTGCAAGTTTTCTGGCTAGAAGTTGGATCCTTTCTACCTAACATCATTGTCAGGCCTGTGATACTTGATCGAATAGAGCTACTACAGGCAGATGATAGTTTGAGACAAAATCGAGATGGTGTTGTTACTAGTAGTAGCAAACCAGATTTTTAGGGATGATGAGACTTTTCTCTTCGGACGTAGACTGAGTTTCAGATAAAATGAATTTGAAGGGTGGAATTCTAGATAAAGTCAACAAGTCCAAGTATACTATCCACCCAAGGACCAATAGGATGAATCAATTGGTGGAATAATATGAAGAGATATCCCGATACATCTCGAGCTGCTTAGTCTGTTAACAAGTTAAGGTCAAGCATCGGAAACCATAGAGATTATTACAACCACCCCCCTTTCCAAAGTGGAAGTGGAAACACATTTCCATGGACTTGTTGTGGGTTTGGCGAGGACAAGTCAGGGGTCGTGAGGCTGTCTAGGTATAGTGATTCGTTTAACAAAGTCCACACATTTCCTTACATATCGGACTATATACAAGAAAAGATCACGACTATATCAATCCATCAGAACAAGATCAAGTAACCCAAGTCATATCAAGTACTCTAATCAATATCAAACAAACAAATGATGCCAAGAAATTTCATGGAGTCAAATAATCCGATTCATGTCAATCGGTCAATTTCATTTCAAATCCTTCAGACCATTTCAAGAAATCGAGGCCAAAACAGGCAGTTATCAAGCGGTCAAGATCAAGTCGTGCAAGCAAAACTATATTGGGAAACCAAAGTCACATTCAAGCAATTCAGAATCAAAATCAAGTAATCATATCAGGAGACCAAAATCATATTAAGCAATCGGGATCACATTCAAGCAATCATATTTATGTTCTAGCAATCGAGGTTACATTCAGGCAGTCAAAATTTATAGTCAAAATTTTAGAGTAACATTGGTACCTTCAAACAGATGGGGGTATTGCGAGAGTATCATTCGGACGATGGTGGCTAGGAATTTCAGATTTTCGTGGTTTCACGAAATTCAAGACATCCTTGTCAATAGGGTTCAAGGTGAATGCAAAGAACAATCAAGCGATTGCAGGATTTCACATCGAGTGTCTTAAAAGATCGAATCGAAATCATATGAATAAGTTTCCAAGGGAATCGAGGAGTCTTCATTAGTTGCTTGTGTATGCATCCACACATCCAACAAAATTGGAGCGTTGGATTAAAGAGACAAGTTTCAATACCTACACAAATTTGCGTATGCGGCCGATAGGAAAAAGCAATAAATGACACTTACTAGATCTTTCAAGAAATCAAAGGTACATTGAAGATCAAGGTACAATCGAATCAGAGATATGGACCGTTCGAGAATAGAAAGAACTTACTTTACCGAGATTGACAGAAATTCAGATCTAATGCAAACTCTATCTCTCTTGTTCAAATTTCAATATCAATTCATCAATTCATCAATTATCGAGATCAGAATCAAATCTAAGTCCGATCACATATCAAATTCGATCAATTCTGCTTCATCCGAGTGATAATCACAGAAAATTCACATTTGCACCATCCGAGTGATGATCACAAAAAATTCATATCTGCACCATCCGAGTGATAATGACAAAAAAATCACGTCTGCACCATCCGAGCGATGATCACAGAAAGTTCACATCTGCACCATCCAAGTGATGATCGCCAAATTGAATCTATCATATGTTCAATACCTTTTTTTAGACTTTTATCAGTGGTCAAGTGTTCAATTTCAATATTGAGAGTCAATCAGTTCAAATTCAATTAGTGGGTCAATTAGTTCCATACAATTTCTAGTATCATTCATTCAAGGGGTTCAATTTAATGATCACTAAGTCAATTTATCAATTTAATCTATTAATTTTTCGAGATATCACTTTAATCACAGAAGTTCAATTCCCATTCCAAGTGTCAGATCAATTCTATTTCATCTAGCAATTCAATTCTACTTCGATTCTTAGCTAAATCAAGTATCAAATTCGAGCCCAAATATCAGTTTACTCAAACGGCAATTCATATTCAATTATTAGTTCATTCTTTTGAGTAATCATGTGCCATTTTATTATGTAGATCAGTTTAGTATCTCGAGGTATGTCGAATATTATCAATTAAATCAGTCTTCAGATTCAATCCCGATTTGTGTCAAAATCGATACTTGAATTGATTTTCGAGTTCGATTCTAATATATTATGACATTCTATCAAGTTCTGAGTTCAATCAAGGAGTAGCAATCGAACTTATTATGACATTCTATCAAGTTCTGGGATCAATCAAGGATTAACAATCCAATGAATTCGGATCATAGAGTCAGTACTTGGTTTTTATCAAATTAATCATTGTTAATGTTTTGAATCCATATATGCGATGGGATCACTAGGCATACTAATTTTCTGAATCAGTTTACACTATACTTAGTGTTGTCGTAAATTCAGAGTCCATCGAGGACTTATATTCCGAAATAATTCCATAAGGTTATAGGAGTGGTCTATCTCCTCAATTATTCGTGATCTAGTTCAAGTATTTCAAATTCAACTTTGAATCCTATTTCCATTTCAAATCCTATTCTGGATCCTAATTCAATTTCAAGTTCAAGTTAATTTTAGGTTCGAATCCAATTTCGAGTCTTGTAAATCGGGCCTTATTATGTGTCTTTGATTTAGTTCAAGCTCTAATGCTTCACTAGGTCTTCCAGTCTTCCTGAGAGAGATCCATTAGTCAAGCCTCCAGTTCTAGCAGATTCCATTCAGGGTGTCAAGCAAAATTGCCAAGTAAGGATGTCCAATATGGTTGAGTGGCATATTATCTAAGTCTGGGTGACTAGACCAAACCACCTCTGGGTGACGAGTGCCATGTGCAATTTTCAAAATTCTTTGGACACTCCCAAAGTCAAGTGGAACAAACGGAATTTCAAAAATTCAAATCTTCGGAAAACCGTTTTAGAAAAGAAACACGAAATAAGAAGTTTTATAAACCTTTAGCTTTGATACCAACTTCAGTGTGTCACGCCCCTCCCCGGCCTCGCTTAATCCGACGGCGACGCCGAGGCGGGCACATGCATGGGTTAAAATATCGGATTACCGATACGTATCGTCCGAGCTCCAAAACGATACTTATCGGACGATACGTATCGGTACCGGTTTGTATCGGACGATACATTGAATGTATCGTTCAAGTCCAATACCGATACGTATCGTCCGATACGTATCGGTATCGGACGATATTTTGATCCATGGGCACATGACACTCATTGCTCACATATTCAGATTCGAGCATTTCAAGTTCTTAAGTTATTTCCCTTTTTATGTAAATTGCCACATTTTTTTTTTTTCTAAATATCTCAGGAAATACTTTAAATGCGGAAACGATTAATTTCATTTATCAAAGTTGTTTTGCGGAAACATCACTTAAAACACTTTCAGTTTAGCCTCCCATTTTCGTTAACTTGATCGGGCATGTTCAGGTTTACGACTTGATCGTAACAGTTTCAAACGAGAACGGAAATATAACGTGTAAGACTTTATTGTGCTTCATCGCTTATGGTCGTTTCATGACTCAAAAATTTCAGAGGCCAGTTAGCAGCCAACCACCTAGAGTTAGAAGAGTTGAACAAGAAGGGATCCCGGCGCGATCAAGGAATTGAAAGATAAGCTTATTTGGTTCATAGAGCTACCAGCACCTGCACTTGGTTTTGATAAGATCTTTCCTTTACTTTGGTTTTGTTTTAAGTTTTGTACTTTCGAAAAATGATAATGTATCTTTGTATTGAAACTTAAATGACACAAGTCTTTTAATGTTTTAAGTGAGAAAAGTTTTATACGTTATATTTCCGTTCTCATTTGAAACAGTTACGATCAAGTCGTAAACACGAATATGCTGGACCAGGTTAACGAAAATGGGAGGTTAAACTAAAAGTGTTTAACTGATGTTTTCGCAAAACTACTTTGATAAATGAAATTAATTGTTTCCGCATTTTAAGTATTTCCCTAGATATTTAGAAAAAATAAAAAAAATAAGTGACAATTTACATAAAAAGAGAAATAACTTGAGAACTTGAAATGCTCGAATCTAAATATGCGAGCGGTGCGTGTCTAGCGCCAACCTCGGCGTCGCTGTCGGATTACGCGAGCCCGAGGAGGGGCGTGACACACCATTACGCTGACGGGAATCGACGTCAACACACAACTAACACAATCCTGGGACATGTGGGTCAAGGGACCGATAGATTTCACTGCGGACTCGAGCTCTGTAGGACCTTTCACGGATGCTTGTGCTTCAACGACCTCGGGTTGTTCAACGGTTTCGGGATCTGCAACGGTCTTACCAACCGGTATGGACTCTTCAATCGGATGTTGTTCATGCACAAGATTAATACAAATAATTGAATCTACATGAGCAACGAGCTCTATTGGTTCTTCCGTAGGCATGGAGGTACTTAGATTCACCGTGAGTTCGTTATCTTCCACCGGGATAGGGACTACCACTGGCGCGGGTAGAGGAACTTTAACCTGTAGAGGTCCTCTCATGGGTACGACTATCGGGATGAACCTTGTAACCTTCGGTCTAAAGCTTCAATCACTGTTAATACGTCTTCGGATAAATCATGAATAAAAGCCTTGATAAGTTTTGCATTGATATTCTCAAAGCCGAAAACTCCTCGCAAGTTTTCTACGAAAGATTCAGTCTTTCACAACAAAAATAAAGAAGAATAGGATATAAAGTTTTCATATTCGCTCCAAAGAGAGTTTCAAGGCTTCACACCAAGGTTGTACGTCGGCTTCGCACCAAGTCGCATGAGAAATGAAGATTCACTCCTTAGGGTTTGAAAGATTCGCTCTTTCGGTTGAAAACTCTTCACAAGTCTTCTAGGGCTTGCACAAAAGCAAACTCTCAATTTTTATTCATCAATCATTAATTCTCATAAGAGATTTCAATGTGTATTTATAAAGAAAAGAAACCCTGGGAATACTACTTGACATAAAACTTATAATCAACCATTAAAACTTTCTAATCTAACGTTCATAATTAATTTCATCATTAATCCCGCTCTTTTGAAGGATTAAACGATGTCTGATTGACGTGAAATTGGTCTTGTTTGAAAGCTTATCGAAGTAGCTTTCCAACAAGACAAGAATCACACAATTTCGATACATATTTGTAGACTTATGACAACTTTTCCGATGGTTGCGCAGAAAGTGATGAAATTATCAGTCACATATCACATATATGCGCCTGACCCTTAAATAATTTAAATAAGGAAACTAATCCTAAAATAAACTATTTATTAAAAGAATCTTAATAAAAAAAGAAACTAAACCTAAATAAAAATATTGCCTAAAATAACGTGCACACGAGTTTTTAAAGGATTTAAAAAAAAATGGGTTCACTTTCTCTTTCGACGTCTCCTCTTTATTCGGCCACAATCTTGGCGTATAGGCTTCAATTCCGCATTAAATATCCTCCGACATCTTCGCTGACTAACCATCATCTGTGCTAATAACGTAGAAGACTTTCTGCTCAGTGTCTCTATCCTTCCCTAGGTGATATTGAATAAAGCAGTCGTAGACCTTGAGGAACTCAACTGAATTTCTCTATCTCATGTTTAGTTTTTTCTGCGAGAGCAGATAGTTGAGGCTCTTGTGGTCTGTGAAAACTTTGAACTTCTCTTCATACAGATGATGCCTCCAAATCTTCACAGCGAGCACAACTGTTGCGAAGCCTAAATAGTGAATAATTTCTCTCGTGATCCTTAAGCCGACACGTGGTGTAAACAATGACCTTCCCATACTGCATCAACGCACAACCTAACCCACAATGGAAAGCATCACTATGCTGCTAGTGCATTCGCAAGTCCAAAGGGCATGACAAATAACTCATAGAAGGAGATCTCCAATCACCAAGTCTATCACTGCATTGCATGTTCTACATTTCACGTCAAAAACCCTTCCATTCCGTTCTTTCCAGAGTCCCCAGAATATTGCTAATGCTTCTCCAAAAATAACTATGTTTTCCGTAAAAGGAAAATCGATCCACTTTGCCAAGATGGAAGTCGCAGATGCCCGAAGACATATGGATGCTCCAAAGCCATTGAGGAGATTAGCGAATACCTGCTTAGTGAAAAGGGCACTCTAACAATAGATGTGACACTGATTCCTCACCCTCGCCACAAAAGACACAATTTTGAAATTGGATTCCCCTCTAACATAATTGAACATGAGTTAAGATTCTCCCCCAAGCCACCTCCCATGCAAAATATTTCACTTTCAAAGGGGTTTCAGTTTTCCACAAGGATACCCACGGAGGACATGTGCCATGACTACTAGCGAGAGTTTTATAGAATGATTTGACTGCTAGTGAGAATCAATCTCATATTACTCTTTTATAATCATATGCACACACAAGTATTAATATTTTACCAATATCACACTCGTGTCCTATCCATTTTTTTAATGTTTCGTTCAAATTTTGTACCCATGTCATACTAATATTGTAAAAATTTAAAAAAAAAACGTGCCTTTTTGTTTGGTCTGGACAAATGAAAAAACCATACTTGAAACCTTATTCACTACAATGTACTGATATATTACCAGTACATGTTCTTTTACCAACTCTCTGGCAACTATAGCAAGTAGTGATATTTTAGCTATTTATTTTAATGTTCATGTAACCAAATGAACTATTAGGATTAGAGAAATAAGGCCTGAGTTGATTCCCGGGTTTGGCAGTCCTAAAGTTATTGTAAAGCAGATCATAGATTTGTTGAGTGAGAGGACAATTTGTGTTCGACTTCGGGCTTGCTCCACCCTAAATCCCCACTTATGAGGTTTTTGAGTCTTTTCTGTTTAATTTGAGGGATTGTTTTGTTGGCCTTAGCATTAGTTTTTCAATAAGTTTACTCGATGATAGATGCTGCTTAATTTTTTTACCAACACCTATGAGTCACAATTGTGGTGTTATTGGCCAATTTGAGGGTGTCTTTTCCCTAGTGTTATAACACATGTTCTCATAGATAAGTGCTGCTTAAAAATTGTCTTTTGACTAGGAGAATATTGAATCTTAGACCGCGGCTGAGCATTCCCTGTACTAAATAACATTCTCATGATGGACCAGATAGGGTTTAAGAAAATTTTACCATATTATGCACTGCAGATTGATAAACCCCAGGACTTGCATAATCAAGATACTATAATTGTTGCCTTTGTTGGAGATTATTATTGCCTAATCTTTGTCACTGCTCAATCCTTCACGTTATCCCTCACTATTAATATACCTTTTTTTTATTTTTGGTTTGATAATAGTAATTGAACCTACGACATCGAGTTGCAATATCGTCAACCTTCCATTTGACAGGTGCAACATCCACCACTAATCTACTCTCCAAGTTTTTATTGTTCTCTCCCTACTCGTACAGTTGTCCTTGTATCACAGAAATCTTTCATTCGAGGACTGTCCTAGGTCTTCGATGGACAAGATAACCATCTCAACGCCATTCTTTGATTTTCTCTATAAATATCGATGCATGCACTCATTCCTAGTCCTGTTCAAGTAACTTCTACGCAACATTCCTCGAATTTCTCTATGAATTTCTGTATAATCACTCATCACTGTCACAAAATTCAGCGAATTTTACCGAATATTCAATAGAATTCGCCGAATACAGTATTGACCGAATTATTCGCCACAGATTCAGCTCGTTTGACGAATTTCCGCATTATTTGTTGATTCGTTAATCACCCAATAATTTGCCCTATTTTTAAACTGTCTTTTTTCTTCTGCGCTTGCTACTTTCTGCCTCCGTCTTCAAAGCAATGCGGAACATTATTACTTTTGGTAATTCCTAGTGAAACAGCAACTAGCCAACTGTTTTATTTATTATTTAGTAAGTATTTATTGCTTTGTAATTTCTCGCGAAACACCCAAGCTGCCAACCATTAATAGCGGCTTTTAAATTGCCACGTTTGAATTGAACGGTATCTAAACTTTTGAATTGAAGGGTTGGATTAGATATGTTGTACTACTTACATATCTATGAATAATATTGGCCATTAATTTTACCTACTTTGGCCACTTCAACTAACATGATAGAAATATTTATTCAATGCAATATATGACCTACCAAATCAGTAGAATGAGTCCTTCCAATCAAGTACAACCGCTTGATGAAAGACACTGCCGCATGTACCTAATCAACGACCTTTAATCAAGAGCCATTAAGTAAATGCATTTTAGTGCTTAAAACCATACCAATTTTTTATCGAATTGATTCACGTATTTATCTGAATTGAATTGAACTAACCCCTCGCCAAATAATTGCCAAAAAAAAAATAATTCCTGAATTCGAACATTTTTACCATGACACCCACTCCTACTCCTATACTTTTTTTTATTACTTCTCACATCCATTTTAGCATATGCATAGTCATAGGCCATCAATTTTACACCATACCGTAATGCAGGCCGTATCCGCCAACTTATCGACTCTGCTCTCGTGCTCAATAAAATTTCACGCACTGCATTTTGCCTTGCTAGCCATTTGTTCTTTACAAATACGTAGTTCTCCCTGCAGTAGTTATAAAAAAAAATAAATTGTTCTCATTGCCCCAACTCCCAAGTGTTTGTTTTGAATTACTGTGGTTCTGATTCCTTGCTTGATTATTATGATTGAGCTTCATTTCTTACATGAGAATGCAGAAATTAGTGGTGAAAGCAGTCTCTCTTGCCATTGCTCGAGATGGTGCGAGCGGAGGCGTTGTTCGGACTGTTATTGTGAGTTTTTCCTTATTAATCTACTCCTCACTGCTGTCAATAGTTGAATTTTATGCCATCTATTGCCACTATTACACACATTCCCAACCGAAAAGCTCATCAGAAAATCTTGACCATCCAATCTGAGCACATTAATATGGATCCTATGTAAATACAGACGACTCTCTACATTAATGACATTAATGTGTGCAGATCTCATGGTTCAAATAAGTCATTTATTTAATTTTCCTAAGCCCAACTATAATTGCTCATGCACTTGTTCCTGGCTCATTGCCTATTTTGGTTGGTCATCATTTGCAGATAAACTCAGAAGGTGTCACAAGGAACTTCTATCCTGGGGATACTCTTCCACTGTGGCATGAAGAATTGGAGCCCCGGAATTCTTTGATGGACATATGGCCATCGGGCGGTCCTGATCCTATGAGCACCTGAAGAACCCAAACTCCCACTCCCTCAGACAGCATAACCTCTTTCCTGTTCCTATGCTATTTTGCTCAGATGTGCGGTTCTGGTAAATTGATATGATATACAGAATTATTGGTAATGATCTATTTGATTTTACATTGCCCTGCACAAAGTTTTGAATATTTTGAATCAAATGCGGATTTAGCTTCGGGCTAGAGTTGTGGGGTGCAGTTTCCCTTAATTTTTAAGCCCGGTGTCCCTTAGGAATATTTTGGCGTCCGGCGGCCCTTTTAACTTTTAGTATATACCCCTCAAGAAAGGGGCAGTGTAGGTGAAGTGCATTTTGAGTAGAAAGAAAATCTACGCGGGTAGTTTTAAATGGCTTTAAGAAGTTGTGTAGATTCTGTATGCATTATTTAACGCTGGACACCACTTTTTGTTACAGCCACATCACCTACTTCAAAGGAAAATACTGTTCTGTGGTCGGATGATGGAGATCAGTTTCCTTCCCAATCCTTCACACAATAGATCTTGAGATCATGGACCTACCATCAATTGGTCAATTGTCGATTCCACATGGCACACATCCCAATCCTTTGGTTTAAGTGAGCTGGCTGTAACATAAAGTGGTGTGGTAGTAACACCAGCTTTATTTTAAAGGTGGGATTTTTGCAATTTTTTCCCAGAGAAAAAATGGTGCTAATATTGCTGATCATTCTCATGTCACTACTGGTTAACAATCAGTATGCATTAAGAAAAACCAGGCAGATGAAATAATCCTAGACCTCTGATCAGTAGCCTGCATTGCAACGGAAGATTTAACTGGATGTATGATGTGCATTGATCATTTGACTAGGATTAGTTGATGGACCATTACTTTTATGCTGTATAGTAGAATAGAATCCACTTGGTCATCTTCTGTGTGGACAATCTGGGATGATCTACATGGTAGCATAATCCTCTGCCCTTGGTTCTTTTAATTGGATGATCACAGCCATCTAATGTTAGCATTCAAGGGATTGCATGGATGCTTATAGTTGTCCTATGTGATATGAAATATGCAGGAGGGCGTTGGATTGATTTGATGATAAAATCATTTAAAACACCCACAATCCACCCATCAATGGATAGAAATAGCTAATGGACTTTTTGTGGAAAGGGCTCCCTCTAGGTTTGGCCTTCACCAGAGAGCAGAGAGCTGCTCTTTGCCTCCAAAGAGTAATCTCAAAAATAGTCAGAATCGCTAGGTGATGCCAAATAGGAATGGAGTATGGATGGGTGTACAACGATCCAACGATGGCGCTCCCATCCTTAATTAATTGGAGTGTACCCAGGAAAGAGGAGTGGTATAACTACAGCAAAAGGTGGTGTAGTAGAAATAACAGTTCCCTATAAATATTGCTCCATTCCAATAGTTGAGATATCGGAATGAAGCCCAACCGATATAATTTAGGAGGTCAATATAAGCCATATGATAAATGGGCACGCAACTGCAAAATTCTTTATCTAAGAGTTTTATCCTTTCTCGTCTTATATCATATATACTCTTTCTGGTCTCAACCTACTTATATGGTCAGTATTATTGAAAATCAATCTAATGTAACATCTTTAAGAACTGTTAGCCAATCGTATCATGTTGTCAAAATATTTTATTTATTTATTTATATATTTTTTAGGGTAGGGGATTTTTACTCTCGAAGCTTATGAGCTCTAAGCTCGAGCAGGGTCGGCCCTAGGCTTAGGCTTAAGAGGCAGTCACCTAGGGCCTCCAAATTTTACGCAAACAATAAGACCCTGCTCCCTAAAGATGTTACCCAATTCAATAGTTCAGGACCTCATTTTAAGGACTCGTCTAAGGACCCACAATCTCAAGCGGGATTGAGCTTGAGTATCAAGGTATTACTCAGGAAGCTTAAGAGCTCTTATTTATTTATTGTGTACTTTGCCTAATTGGAACTCTTACCCGGTTTCTAGAATTGTGGGTTGGGAGTTTAAGTTCGTGGATTGAGGTTTACCGCCTCATTCTATAGGTAGTTATCAGGTTTTAACTTCTAAGCCCTCTATTGTTTTATTTTCAAAATTTTTTATTTAGGAATAAAACTTTACGATTCACTTGAACAAGTTCTCTCTAGTTTTATTATATTATTTTGCAATTTATTCTTAAAATTTATTGTGAAATTTATGATTTTTTCAATATCTCGTGATAGTTTTAAAATACCATTTTTTTATAGAAAATTTTAACTTCTAACAATATTGAAAATTAAACGCGAGATTTTCATAAAGTCGGCTATATTTGTGACAATGGGGCAATGGACCGGTCCTACCAAGTAGAACCAAATTTCTAGTCCTATTTCATCTGTTGCCTTTGGAAACAGGAGAATCTTGACTTTCTTGGTTTTCACTTTTTATAGCATGACGTGCAGTCAAAATTCTCTTATTTCCAAAGACAATAGATGAGGTAGGACTGAAAATCTAATTCTACTTGGTTGAACCTGACCATTGACAATGTGTCATAAACATCTAAATTGATGACACGTGAATCATTAGTAGTCCACAATTTTTTAACCTAAAAATAAAAAGAGCTCTTGGTTTTCGGAGAAACTGCCAATTGAGCTTAAATCCTGATTTAGTGTGTGGTTGACTTTTGGTGCAACCTATAATTAGCTATATATATTTTTTGATAATAACCTATAATTAACTATTGAGAAGACAAAAATCAACTCCTATACCTATGGCACTTATTCTATTCCATGGAAGATAAAATTCCACTAATTCATAATCCCAATACCACTCCAAATTTATCAATGACCGAGTCTCGTGGCACCCATCTCACTAATAAATCCACCTACAAACTCAAGGTCACAGGTTCGAGGCCAACTTACATATAAAATAAATAAATAAATAAATAAAATCCACACACCAAATTTATGTGCCTTCTTCTCCTTCTCCTGTCGCTCCCCTCTATCACAATTCAATGGACGAATTAGTAAGAACTTTGCACTATTTTTTCATTCTATCTTTATTTGAGTTTTTAATTTGATAGGTTTGGGTTTTTCTTGTTTTTGTAATAATTTTGGTAAATTCCATCATTTTTTTAAAAATTTTTTGAAAGTGAAATCTGTTTTATGTTTTGGAAGCAATTATTTCTTGAGCTTAATTTGCAATAGGAATAATAAAAAACCTTGTACTCTTGTTTCTTCATACAATAAAATGAGACTTAAAAGAAAAATAAAGAATACACACTTTTCCAAGGCAAAAATGTTAGGTGAAAAGTATATTTCACCCAAAGAAATATTGACCTCTAACTGAAAATTGTGTTATGTTGAGAAGTTGTCACGTGCTACTTCTCACAGAATAATATTTTCAACACATAATAGATCTTTTGGAGAAGCAACATATGACACGCGTCTTTAAAAGACATGAAAAGTGCTTTTTAAAACAAAGTTGCCAAATATGGCCAAGTAAATATCGATTTTAGTTTCTAATAGCACCTTTTTGTGTTCCGGCTATCGAATTCATGCACCTCTATCACTTCCACTTTGATATTGGCAAGTTGAGGGTTCAATTATGTGTAGTATTTTTCCCCCACATTTGATAAAATTTGAAGTTTTCGGTAGTGGGAGGGAACCTTCCCTGTGGTTGATTCGGAAACGAAAGCCCTTCTCGTAGCCATCATTTTCTTATAGATCGAGTCAAAGGTTTGGTTGAGCAAGTACTTTAGTGTCACGACTAAGACCTGCACACTGCGATATTGTTCGGTTGTGAGTTTAATTCTCCTCCCTGATTTTGTTCTTGGTATGAGCTTAAGTATCATGCAGAAACCTTATACCCTAAGCTCTTCTGATGTTTGCCTATTGCATTGAGATTAGATTTGAAATTAGATTGTGGGTTTTGAAATGACTAGAAGCTAGAGGTTCTGAATGCTTTTCAACAATTTTACATAAATAAAAGTTTTAGCATTTTACTAAAACGCACCAAGATTAATCTTTTCAACGATTTAATCTCAGGGCGTTTCAATAAATGCTCTTTAATTCAAACCTACTACAATTAGATAATTATATATAATTTTATATTATATTATATATAGAGGACAACGGTTGCGTACCCTAACGAGGCACGATGAGCGTATCCCAATGGTCAGCATGGAGCTCCACGTGGCACTCAAAACACTATTTTGGTGCTACGTGGAGCAGGACTGTTTTGTTTAAATCAATCTCTTAAAAAAATTATTTCAAAAACTTACTTTTACCATGTTATTAGAGCCTCGAAATTTAGACCATTGAAAAAGTCAATGTATGACTTTTGCCTTAAACAAATGTATTTTGAATTTTTTTTTTATGAAATTGATCCAACAATGCACTCGAGCTGCACATGGCACTCAAATAGTATTTTGGGTGTCATGTGGAGCTCTACATATACCATTGGGACATGCTCACCGTACACCATTGGATTACGCAAACCTTTTTTCAAATATATATATATATATATATATATATATATATATATATATATATATATATATATATATATATGATATCGGTTGGGCCTGTGCCACCCTAGTTATGTCATCTAACAACATCAAAACAAGTTCCTCATTCTCTCGGTCTTCCTAGTGCTTAGAGCCCGTATTGGTGTTTTTGGGAAAAGCTCAGATTCTTGAGAAGTCATATTCTCGCAGAATTGTACCTAATTTAGATGCATAGTTTTTCTCAAGTGTGTTCTTGTAGACTTTAAAAATGTTCAGATTTTCTGGTTTTTCTCATAAATGATCATCTTCCCGTGTTTTTTTATTTTATCCAAAAAAGTACATAATTAATTAAGTTTAGAGACATCGTATGACCGTAAGAATTACCATAGTGCATCCGATATCGTGTCACATATATTATAAGTTAGTTTTTGACCGATATACGATCTATAATAGATTGAATACATTTGTCGGTCCAATTATTCGAAGTCGATTCCTACAACTATACCACCCGATCTCCTATCGTAATAATACTATACAGTAGATCGTAGAAAGAGGAAAAACACATACTTCATTAGCCACTACATTCACAAGCGGAGTTGCAAGGATATCTTGAGATTTGTGCCATGAGTCGCAACATCTAAACCAATTATTTTGTGTGCCACAAAAATTATGTGTCGCGTGATTCATATCTAATTTGCTTGTTTTGTGTGCCGCGTGATACGTCATATATATCATATAATTTTATGTGTTAAGTGTGCTATTAGAAGTACATCTATTTGAATCAGACACAGTGTGGGCCTTGAATCACACGCATCATCCTAATCGGATCACGAGAACTCACCGTGCAACATGAGGTTGTTGCAAACCTAAGCACCACCGACAACCTTTACTTAAAACACATTATTTTTTTTAGGAAGGTCATTTGCTTACTCCCTTTACCCAAATTAATTAAAAAGGTCACTTATAAAATTGAAACTAATTTTGGCTTCTTCTTGTTCCTCCAACCGGTGAACCAAAGAAGAGAAAAACTCTTTGCTAGAGCTCACAAAATGTGAGCTCCACTATGCCTGACCCCCAAACTAACCTCAATCGATTCGCCCGACCACTAGTTACAAGCGGGGCAACGACTTCCCTATGTCCGTCGAACTCAGTGAACTCAGTTTTGGGGTTGAGCAAGAGAGCTGGCTGCCCTACAATTCACAGGAGTTAGAAAGAAGATAAAAGAAGACAAGGAGGTTTTATTAGATAGGCATAAATGAGGTACCATACTACACATGAACTCGGAAGTAAATATGTGGCTATATCTTCGGTTTTGCTAGGAAAGTTGGTGGGTCCCACACCAACTCGAAAAGCTCGTAAAGTAGCGATTTCTTTACCCATTTGCCTCACTTTCTGGCCTCAAACTCGGATTCCTATCATTTCTGCATAAACCAACGAGGCCTTAGCTTATGAAAGTATTCAAAGGTGAATTGGCTGGAAAGTGCAAAGAACGCTACATGGTTTTCTATCTTGTTTCGGCAGGGAGCCTCCCTTAAGCCTTTTTTGATGATAACCAATATACTCAATCCCAGCTTACGTGCGACTTAAAAACAAAAGGAACAAAAGAGATGAAAACTAGTATTCTCCGGATGTTTTTTTGTTTTTAAAAATTATTCTCCGGATGGTTAATGGCCCAAAGTAATAAGGGATTAATTTGCCGCTTCAACCTAGCCATTATCTTAACTGGAGAGAAGCTTGGATAGATAGAAAGGAGAAAATGGCAGGAACCAAAGAGAGGAAAGAAGCTGGAAGGAGAAATGGTACCCAAAGGTTTTTGACGTTCACAACATGGGGGAGATGAATCAAGAAGCTATACACTGTTTTGCTGTATGGAAAGTTGATATTGGGTTCCCTTTATTTTCAACTAAAGATTCTTTCATTTCAACTCAGGTTTTATGTGCTTAAACCGTTGAGTGCTCTGAATCAAATGATAATGTGGGTTTTCATCCCCGTCTTCCAAATAATAGAACTTGAGATCATAAGCATATTATTATAAGACAAATAAGATTTTGATTTCACGTGGCACACATCCCAAAATATTGTCCCAACCAGATTCCTAAAAGATTTCAATCAATGTGTGGAGGGTTGTAGTTTGGGAGTTGTCAGAGTCATCGCTACAGGTGTGTATAATGGGTAGACGTGATCGAGCTCTCATAAATGCGGGTTGGACGAATGCATCATTAACGGCCGATATGTTCAATATGGATCAGACGGATTCGTTGTAAAGCCCCAGGTCCTGATGGATTCACTGCTGAATTCTTCAGGGTCCATTGGAATATAGTTGGAAGAGAGACCATTGATGCTATTCGAAGTTTCTTTGTCAAGTGACTGCTGTTCTTTTGGTCCAATGCGAGAGGCAATAACTCGCTATGAGCCCAGTGGATTAGAAATAGCTACTTGAGAATGGAATCTAATTGGAAATGTAGACTGGTGAAAGACTTCTCTTGGGCTTGAAATGCGATGTTTAGTTGTAGACAAGTTGTTCTCCATAATGCTCATTTGGCGGTGGGAGATATTTGCTCAGCTAAATTCTAGTGGGCACATGTTCTTCAAGTGGGTTTCTCAGCCTAATTATGGAGATCTATTCCCTACAGATTGTGGATAAAATCTAATTTTAATGGCTCTCTTCAGAAGGAGCTCTGATTGGGTGGCCTTCTTCGGGATGATCAACGCACCCTTATTGCTGGCTTGGCTGATCCTGCAGGCAATGTATGAAGGTCTGAAGTTTAATCTTGAGCTCAATAGAGAGCAGATTATTATGGAATGTGATTCCCTAAATGCTGTTACCTGTCTCTCTAAAGCTGACCTTGTTTGGTCGAGAGCCATTCCTTTATTGAGCACTTGGATGCAAATTCAAGGCTTTACCTATTACCCTCATTTGGAGGGAAACAAATGGGTGTGCGGATTTGTACTGGCAAAGCAAAGATTTGTGCTGTTACCGTGGTTCGATGGCTCAAAGATCAAGTAGATTCTTAGTTAAGCTCTCTCGCCCCGAAAGTTTTGTTTTCTTTGTTTTAAGTATAAAAAGAATATCTAACATCAGGGAAAATGTCGCGATGCTCTATGGATCTTGGGAGAGGACGAGATAATTATTCATCTTATCATTTGAGAAAGATGGCCAGGACCACGCCTCAAGAAGCGGAGGTCCTGAGTTCACCCCCTGTTGGCCACTCACAGCGATTTATCCCTACTTACCTGGTACTTGAATGTGCAGGAGTTGCACGCACCAAGGGACTTAGTCAGGTGCTCTAAGAGGCGCAGATACCCCGTCATTGAAAAAAATGTTTTCCCCACTGTTCCTGCACATTAAAATGTGCAAGGGGTTGAAAGGGTCAGTATTCGCTGTACCCATTAGTCAGTCAGGAGCATAGGTTAAATTCTTTTGCTAGAATCACAAGGTTCTAAACTTTGGCAACACCAACTCCAAAAGTGTTCAGATTTTAATTCTGGCAAGTATTTGCAGAGCTTTCCACACATAATTTAAACAGTTATGCAGTGACATCCATTCTCTGGAGTTTGGGAAGGCAAGGGTGACTGTAGTCTGCAGGGTGCATTATTGGTGCATGTGTGACCATGGCCTGGGTCGATCGTCTCGCAGCACTCTAATGGGGCACCTGCGGCTGCGGGACTCCTACATGAGTAAAGCCGCATTGATCATTTGAAGAATGGTGTGGTTCAGTTATCATACCTCTCAGGAGGCACTATCTCAAGAAAGCCGAGTCCTAAACTTGCCTCTTCCCTTACTCTGTTCCCTGTAAGAAGGAATTAGCACTTGTCATACATAAATCCTGGAATTTCTGTTCCTTTGTGCTGCTGGAAGTCTGTGTTTTACTTGCATTTCTTATATTTCCATTGTGTTTCATCTGCCATTTTTTTGAAGAGCTTTGTGAACCATTTCATTATAACTCCATTGCTTTATCATTATTACTTATTTGCCTTTTGGTTTACAGTTCAAAACTCCTATTTATAAGGAAAGGCTTCAGCAATGGAAGTTGGCTTGGCAAAGGCTTCCATCCAAAACCAGTACCCAAATGGATTTAAATGATGCAAGCGAATGTGACCCTCTGAAAGATGTGGAGGATGATCCATTAGAAATGTAAGAATATTCAGCGTTGGTGATATAGAGCTTTGCTATATATACATATATAATACCTACCAACAAATTAAAATAGATACCTTTAGGTCATGGGTTCAATCCCACCTTACCCATAAAAAACAAGATTAATATTCTGAATTCTACCTTTCTATTTTGAAAGTAGTTTAATTCTGAGCTAATTCTCATGTAGCTCCAAATTTTATACATGGGGTAAGCAATACTCTAAATGATGTTCTCAAAATTAATATCTTTCTTATAACAAGAGAAGAAGGTGAAATCATGGTTAAAAATAGCGGTTTTCCGGTATGTTTCGGCGAGCTCCAAAACCGATACGTATTGTCCGATACGTACCGGTTCCAGATGATACATGGTATGTACCGTTCGATACATTACCAATATATATGTAATGCACCGGTGTGATACATTCAAAGTATTGTACCAGTGACCTCCGATATCGATACGTATCGGACGATACATACTGGTTTCATCTGAAATTTTGAACCATGAGTGTAAAGATGTGACAAAGGTGATGACGATGATATGCAGAGAGGAAAGAATTAGTGTGATGAAAATTTAAATTACATCTTAATGTCTTTTTAGATTGAATTAGTGTTGATATACTACAATGTTTTAAAGCATAAACTGGTAATATATTGTCTTATATATATATATATATATATATATATATATATATATATATATATCAATGCAGCTTTGAATTCTTAATTTACCATAACTGTTTTACTGTTTTTATACTAGGGATAATGAACAGAGACAACCTCTTTCGAGAAAGGTGCCGGTATCTTCTTCGAAAATAAACCCTTGTAGAGCTATTATCCTCTTCCGTCTTGTAATAATGGCCTTCTTTTTACGGTATCGACTAGCCAACCCTGTCCTGAATGCATATGCGCTTTGGTTAGCTTCAGTTCTTTGTGAGTTCTGGTTTTCCATATTTTGGATGCTTGATCAGCTCCCTAAGTGGAAACCCATCAATAGGGAAACATATCCTAGTCGCCTATCTTTGAGGTGAAATGATTTCCTTATCCCGAAGATGGTTCGTTTTCAGTTTGTTATGTTCATTCACTTCAAGCAGGTTTTGATGGGTTATGATGCTTTTATGTCAGGTACAACAAGGAGGGAAAACAATGCCACTTGGCTTGCATCGATGTGTTTGTTAGTACTGTCGATCCTCTAAAAGAGCCACCTCTTGTCACAGCAAACACAGTGCTTTCAATCCTCTCCGTTGATTACCCAACTGAAAAAATTTCTTGCTATGTCTCTGATGACGGGGCAGCTTTGTTGACGCTTGAAACCCTTTTAGAAACATGTGAGTTTGCTAGAAAGTGGGCACCATTTTGCAAGAAATTCAATATTGAACCCAGATCTCCAGAGTGTTATTTCTCACAAAAGGCTGACTATTTGAAACACACCACATTTCCAACATTTTCTAAGGAGCGAAGGGCAATGAAGGTTGTCTATCTGATTTAGTTGCACTGTTGGTGTTGGTATTTCTTCTTCTGAGGTTTTACCAATCAGAATGAATAAAATATAGAGTTTATATTTTTTTTCTCCAGGAATTCTGCATTGAATAGTAGATTGGTGTATTACTTTCATTTTAATAAGTCTAGCTATGCCGGAAAACTCCATGGAATGCCCACTAAATGTATTAGCAATTCTATTGGTTTAATTTTTTGCAGTTCTCTTAGTACTGGCGGTGTTAGCAATAGCCCACAACTACCACATGTTGAAATATGCCAGCTTTAGGTGTATTATTTTCATTTTAATAAGTCTAGCCATGCCAGAAAACTCCATGGAGTGCCAACTAAATGTATTAGTAACTCTATTGGTTTAATTTTGCAGTTCTTCTAGTACTGGTGGTGTTAGCAATAGCCCACAACTACCCCATGTTGAAATATGCCAGCTTTGGCCTCTCATTCCACATGTGTGTGTGTATAAATATATATGGGGAATGCTAACCTCACCCTCTTCATCGTTAGCATCGTCCCCGGACAATCATACACTTAATAAAAGGGTATTTTGGTAAAATTATGAGGGACATTTTAGTAAAATTGAACTATGTAATAAATAAAATGTTTACAATTAATTAGGTGCAGTAGTTGCAATAAATGAGGTGTCCTCATTTATTGAAAAAACCTCATTTATTGTCTAATTTAATTTTACTAAAATGCCGCTCGTAATTTTATAAAAATACCCTTTAAAAAGGGTATTATTGTCCGGGGATGATGCCAACCTCACAATAAATAGGGTGAGGTTAGCATTCCCCTATATATGTATATCTTGACCAATCTCAGCTCTATGTGAATCTGTCTCTCATTTTCCTTTTTAGGTTACTGTATATTTATACTATAACAACCGAGGGATGGACAGAATTCAAAACTTAACTACTTATGGAGTGATATTGAAACTACTTCTAAGTGTCATAGTTAAAAGTTTATTCTCAAAAACTTAGATTTTCTTCTTTTCATACTCATACATAGACTTTAATCATTTCTAGTTATCCACTTAGATGCTAAATTTTATCATAACTTCCATTCTGAAAAGATTATTTGAAATTTGTTTCCCATGGAGTCTTGATCAAAAACCTTGATTTTCTGTTCGTCTTACTTTTAACAAGTTAAAATTTTACCTTCTTATTTAGCTTAATGTTATTTAATTATTTGTTGAATCGGTAACCAAAGGAATGAATTAATAAAAAACTGAATTATGAGGAATTCTTTGACAAATTCATGCCCATCTCTTTGTGCCACTTCTTGTATTGTCATCATCTCTTAGCTAATCCCGTAGGAACTCTAGAAACCATAGAACTCTTGGTATTTAGTTAGCAACCTACCGTTTTTCTACCTATTTACTAAAGAAAGAGATAAACATAAGAAAATTAGAAGAAGATAGAAAGATAGAATAGAGAAATTTTCATAAACGATTAATTCTCTGATAAGAAAGTGTATAAATAAGATTACAAATATAACCGTCAGCGGTTATCTAGAAGTGGGAATGAATATGGGTAAGTGGATAGTTATCTAGAAGTGGGAATGATACGGTGTTGAGCGTTATTATCTAATATTTACCCTATGCCCTTTCTGGAACAATTCTTGGATCAAGGACATCTTGTCTATCCAAAAGTTGCTCACAATCCTTGTGCCTCAAGATAGCTCATGGGAGCTTGACATTTTTCAGACATCCATCATCCATCTTGGAGCCATTTATCTATAAATTGAGTCCTCATTCTAGGCTAAGGGATGAAAATTATCAACCCTAAGAGAACTCCGCTCCATTGACATCTCACCACTTTGTAGCTCTTAGAAAACCCTAACTTCCAGCTTCGTACTTAGAGAAACCCTGATGATAGGATTCCCTACCCCCCCTACCTCTAGAAATCCTTTCCATCTAGGCTTTCAAGCTCATCCATGGAATCATCCTGAAGATACCCAATCCCTCCTCTTTTATATTTTGTTTATTTTCATCCGTTGGTCCTCTCCTTACCTCTCTTTGAGCCATTACTCTTCTGGAGTTATCGTAAGACTCAAAAGGTGGGTCACCTGCTTCCAGACAATGGGAGGTTCTGCCTAATTGTGGGCTAATTTTTATATTCATTTCAACCTATCTTCGCCATCACTCTGTCCAAATGATGAGTGTACGATCACGCAACCGTTTAACTGTAGGCATGACGGCTGGACCCATACTCAGTTTCTTGGGTTTGTAGACCAGGATCCATCTCGATATAATGGACGTTTCCAAGCTAAACCTAAAAACCGTGTGATGGCTCTCTATTTATGCCATTGTAGGCCAAAGCCTTCAGGCTTAGGTATCTACAGGTATAACACACGACTTTGATTCACATGAAAATCCCCTTGTTGTAACAGATATGGAATGTTGAATTTTTCTCTTTATAAGTACTTAGGGCTATTGATTTTTCTGTTTTGATTGCTGTTTTAGCAGCTTGTACAAATTATATATTCACCTTTTATGAGCTTTTATAGAGGGTGAGGACCCATTCAACCTCATTCGCCTCTGCATTAGTGACCCCGGCTAATTGATAAAAGAGAAATGATTGGTGGCTACTGTGTAAAACTCAGAAGGCTGAAGAAAATGGTAGGTAAAAAATTACCCCATCTGTACGGTCATTGTTTTAAAGGATCCATGGCAGTTGTAGGATAAGCTCGATTTAGATAATCATAGATGAGGTGGAGTTAAACAACGCAATTTAGCTGGTCTTCTGTAGGAATTTCTCCTCAACATGGAGAATGGTCTCATTTGTCGTCTTGTTCTCCTTTTCTTTTTTAATTTAATATAAAATAGATACATATATGTATATATATAAATTATGTGGATACACCAGTCAGAGTAGTTGTCCGACTATAATTCTGAGCACGTAGTAACTATACAATCTCAACCACCCATTGAAGCAAACCACACAGGGCCTTCCTTTTCGTCTTATTTCCTGTTGCAATTTCAAACCCCCATTAAGACGTTACAACAAAAACCAACTCACGTAATGAAGTGAAGAGAAACCATGGATGGATTTCACACAAAACTAACCACCTAATACGGATCTTGTGTGACCTGCCTCTTAAACACATGTCCGCTTCTGAAACTCCACTCCATAAGTTAATTCCTCACCTCAATGACATCATGCATGATATTTCATAAAAAAATAATTTATCCTTGGGTATTTTACACCGACATAAAAATACAACTCTGGCATATCCTTCTCCCTGCAATCATTTGTTCCAAATGATCAATATGACCTTTGAATTTCTTATTTGTAATAAAATTGTGTGTACATGCTCTCACGTACAGATAATAACTGTAATAGTGCCACATCGGATAGGGAAATGTCTAGAGTCTCGGCTATAAGGTGTATGCGAACCTTACATGTCACAACACGTTTTGGGTGGGGACTTAAGCCCATTCCAGGAACAAAACTGGGGAGGGGACTTAAGCTGAGAACCGGACAATATTGTGGTCTGTGGATGAGTTGTCGAAATAGCACACAAGAGCATGTACACATAATTTCATTTATAGACGACTCATGTCCAAGTCATCATATTGTCAAGATTTTGAAGTTTTTTACTATTGGAATCAGTTAAAATACCATAACTCTATTATTAATATTGCCTTCTCTTGATATTTTGTTCAATGTGTACTGATCCATTTAGTGTGTAGAGTGGCTTTTGATGGTTATATATTAGAGTTTTTGTTCTCATAGTCTTTCTGTTTGCAGAGGCTATATGAGGAATTCAAAATTCAGATCAATACCCTTGTAGTGAAGTCTCGAAATGTTCCTAGTGAGGGTTGGGCTATGAATGATGGAACTCCTTGGCCTGGTAATAATACTGAAAATCATCCAGGGATGATACAGGTCAGTGTCATATGTACATGTGCTTGAAATCTAAAAATTACTAAACATAAATATGAAGAAGTGAAAAAGAAAACTAGAGAAAAATACCCATTTTGGTTTAACAACAGCGAGAGAGAGCACAAATGCTAAAAGGTCAGCATCTTTGCTCACTTGATATCTAGAGTTATGGGAGATGGGCCCTTTATATAGAGGGAAACTTGAATACATAAAATATTTCTACTCCAAGTGGAACTAATCCTATAATACAACTTAATATGCATTCACAAATACATACCTCATTATCTCCAACACTCCTCAAGTTGGACCATCCGTGATCTTGAAAAAATAAAGAGACAAAACCAGAAACATATAAAAATATTGTTGCCAAACAATAAATGAGAGAGAGAGAGAGAGAGGGTAGTCCACAACGTCTACGTTGTAATATACTCTATATGTCTCAAGTTACATGACACCAAGCTCTTTATGTAGAGCAATCACAAGAACGCATAAAATTTTCTAACCAATATGGGATAAATCCTTATACTAACTCAGTCACTCTCATACATTAAATACAATAAAAAGCTCTAACACATAACTCACTATATCCAACACTCCCCCTCAAGTTGACCATTGATGACAATGATGCGTAACTTGATAGTTATAAGAAGAGCTCTTGAATCATTTCCAAGTGACATTGATCGAGAACCACTATAAGGCCATAACGAGGCCATAAAACAAATAAAAGGCTACATATAACATAGCAAAGAGGACCAAACTGCCAAAGAAGGGTTGCATATAATAGTGGCAAAATCCACTCATCAGCAAAAAATGTGAAAGAGACCAATAGCATCTTCAACCAGCCAATGTGATATCTCCACAGCAAATTCTCAGCTACTATCACACAACACCAAAGTGCATCATTATCTATTGATGCAGCCATTCAATCTCCAATGCATGAAGCAATTGAAGATACATGGGAAACACATGAGATTGTAGTTGCCATGAAACATAAATTTTTTGCAGCTCCAATATAGCAACAACAGCCTCATACCCCTATTGTACTACAAATTCATTTACCCAACAGCTTGAACAGCAAACACCCATAATCACTGATCACAGCCAACAAACTATAGGTTGTGGAGACTGAATCTTTGGTTGCAAATACCCGTACCCAAACAGAAAAGTAAAACTGACTACCACATAAAACAAATGCATAACAAGAAAGGAGGAACTAACCTAATCTGCAGCCCTAATTCCTCTAATACTATCTTGACAAAATAAAGAAAATCAAAATAAAAAATATGTAAAAATATTATTGCTAAACAACAAATGAGAGAGAGAGAGAGAGAGAGAGAGAGAGAGAGAGAGAGAGAGGTTAGTGCATAAGGGCTACATTGTGATATATTTTATCTGTCTCAAGTTACAGATCTTCGCAACCATTCATCCTAATCACCATAGATCTTGGTAATATATATATCCTAAACCCCCCTATTGAGGAGAGAACTTTAGGGGGAAAGTGTTTCCACGTGAGACTGAAATAATGCCTTTGGACCAGTGTTCAACCCTGGTCTTGAGGACCAAGGGTCCTCCCTCTTTCTCTCTCTCTCTCTCTCTCTCTCTATATATATATATATATATATATATATATATATATCATTGTGAGTTTAGCATCGTCCCCGGACCAAAATGGTCCATCTATGACCCTGCTTTCATTTAATTTCTCCATCTTCAGATATTATTAGGTCACTGTGATGCCAAGGAACTGCCACAACTAGTGTACGTATCCCGTGAAAAGCGTCCTGATTTCCAGCACAATAAGAAGGCGGGTGCCATGAATGCTCTGGTACAATTGTTGATACGTCAAGTATGGTTGTGTGAATCTATCTATTATTAGCGAAAACTTAAGGATCTTATATACCTTTTTAAAAATCTTCAGGTCCGAGTTTCTGCTGTTCTGACAAATGGGGCTTACATTCTAAATCTTAATTGTAACCATTATGTAAACAACAGCAGAGCTTTCCATGATGCTATGTGTTTTATGATGGATCCTGATATGACGAAGAAGGTATGTTATGTTCAGTTTCCACAGAGATTTGATGGTGTTGATGCAAGTGACCGCTATGCTAACCACAATACAATCTTTTATGATGTAAGTAGTTCCTTCTATTCTAACTTTGATAAGCTGTGTGCAACATTTCTAGCCCTTTTTGTATAAATATTTACTTAACAGCAAAAGGAAACTTCTAGAATGCATCATTTTTCAAGGACAGTATATGATGTACTAGAAGTCAACTTCTCTAATTCAGTGAAGCTTAATTGTCGGGACTCGGGAGAGATGAGGCAAAACTTTTGACACCTTGCGGCTCCACCGTGCCCCATTGGGGCATGCTTTATATATGGACAGCGGTTAGGTGCCCGAACCTGGCGCTGTGAGCTTGACAACTGTCCACATTGAGCTCCGCGTGGCACCCAAACACTGTTTTGGTGCCACGTGGAACTCGGATGCATTGTTTAGATCAATTTTTAAAAAAAATTAATTTTTTTTGAAGGCAGGAGTCAAAGATGACTGATTGTAATGGTCTAGATTTGAAGAAGATTCAAAGAAAACACTGGAGATGAGTTTTCAAATTTTTTTTTTTTTCAAAGATGATCTAAACAGCGCAACCTTGCTCCACGTGGACTGTTGGGGCAAGCTTACCATGCCATGTCGGGGCACACAACTCTTCTCCTATATATATACATTTGTATGTTTTAACTAAAAACAAATCATAGAAAGATTGGATGTGTACTCATAGAGCCGTGGAGTGAGTGCCCTAAGGTGTAGGACTCATTGTATGCTTACATATGAGGCCTAACCCTCGAGGCATTATCCTATTGCCTCGCCTCAAGCCACACCTCTGGCCTCAAGGCGTAGTCCTTTAAAAACGTTTCTTGCAAATACGTGAGCGCATAATATTTATTGATATTTCTTCTTGTTTTTCACAATCATCATCATTATTGTCTTATACTTTCTTTTCTCGCACACTTGCAAAAAATGCACATGAATGGCTATACCATTGGTTACCTGCTATCAAACCAACTCAATAGGGTCAAACATTTAATGTAGGAATACAAAATAATGGATCTAGAAAATGAGAAACTGCATAAGTTGAAAGGATGCACCAATATAATTAGCTGAAGAATATGATGCATCCATACCAGAGTTAGACTGCAGAGATGAGTGTTGGTGTATGTTAAAAATTTATTTTCTTCTCCATTTTGCTACTGCATGAGTGTAGCCTACTAAATTTAGTCCCACGTTGGTAAGAAATAAGAACTCCTTTGGGCTTATATATAGTCCCTCTTGTTTTTGAGAAATCATTCGAGGAATCCGTTGGGCATGCATGGGCCTAGCCAAGCTTGCAAGTACCTTGAGCTCCGTTCGGCTCGCGAGCTATGAATTAAGACTTGTTTGTAAACGAGTCGATCACAAGCTGGGTAGTCTGTAGCTCGGCTCGGCTTGGCTCGACTCGATATAAAATATTTATATATATAAGATTATATATAACTTAAATTACTAAAATTTCCTACAAATTAATCATTTGAAGCTTTTAAGGGTTAAGGGTTTAGGATATTTTAGTAAACTAACAAAAAAATTATAATCTACCAATAACTACTTAAATCTATCGGCTCAAACCCGAATCAGCAACTCTCATCTCCTCTTTACGACTAGTGTCATGCTAATTTGCTATGAAATGGAATACTTTGATTAGATTTTGTTAATTAGAAGACTAGAAGTTTTAACTATTTAGATATATATAAATTAACATATAATAAAAACAGGAATAATAAGAAAGAACTCCAAATAATGAAAAATAATATAGCATATTACTAGGCTTGAAATCGACTCGTGCTCGATAGAGCCGAGCTAGAGCTGAGTAGTTTTAGGTTCAAATATAAAAGAGCACAGCTCGAGCTCAGCTCGAATATGGAAGAGGCGATCTCAAGCTGACCCTGGCTCGGCTCATTGAGAGCCCAAACCATGGGGTTTACCAATTATTAACAAAGTTCAGCGGTCGTGATCCTATCCAGTTAAGCATTGTAATTAGAGTTTTCTCTATATTAAAATAACTCCTTTTGAAACCGCAACCTGCCTCTTTTCATAACAAATCCCTTGATCCATTAATAATCTTTTTGTATAAGCAGATCAATTTGAAGGGCTTTGATGGTATTCAGGGGCCTGTTTATGTTGGTACTGGATGTTTCTTCAACAGGAAAGCTTTATATGGTTATGATCCACCTTTAGAACGAAACCTAAACCAATCGAGCTCAAGTGGTCCTAGGAAGAAAATGCCAAAAGTGACCTCTCCTAATTACTCCTCTAATGTTCTTGGTGAAGAAAATTCGAGACTAGAAAATATCAAGGAACCAAATAGTCTTCAAAGAGAATTCCCTTCAATCTTTTTTAGCTTGCAGAAGAGTCTTGGCCAGTCAACATTTCTCCTTGCATCAACACTTATCAAGGACGATAGATTCTCAAAATCGACAACTCCAAATGAGCTCTTAAAAGAAGCGATTCATGTCATAAGTTGCGATTATGAAGAAAACTCAGACTGGGGAAGAGAGGTGTAGTACTCTTCATCTTTATTGGTTATTTATCAATTTGAAGGTTTTCGGTTTAACTTGTTTTATTCATCTGCCATATTTATAATTTGTTCACTTACAATATGAAACAATGCCAACGATGGTTCAAAATTTGGGTTTCGATGTGTATTGTCCCACCTCAATAACGAGACGATACGCATCAGGATCACCGACACATTCAATGTAATGACGATTCTTGTATATATTGGATATGTGCGAACAATACATACTCAATGTACCATGTATCTTGATCGAAAAACTTTTTATATTTTGGTCGTTGACTCATTTTTTAACTTTTATGATGTTGATGGTTATGGTTGATGTTGTTAAACATGTTGAGTATTGGGTTGATGTTGAACTTTTATACCTATGTTGTGTGATCAAGAATATTTTTTTATATAAACTCATTTTTCTTAAATACGATTTATGTTTTACGTAATTTTGAGGTGTGATCAAGAATACTTTTTATATAAACTCATTTTTATTAAATACGATTTATGTTTTACGTAATTTTGAGGTGTAATCAAGAATACTTTTTATATAAACTCATTTTTATTAAATACGATTTATGTTTTACGTAATTTTCAGATGCTTGATAGTTGATAATACTTTGTTTTTATTGCCTAAAAGCATAAACACTAGCCCAGTACTTTTTCGTATTTTTTTCCCAATATGTTTATACTTTTTTGACGATTTTTTTCTGACTTTTGCCCTCATTGATTCATTCCCGACTTGTCGCTATGCATGCTATTGCCTCTGATATCTTCTCCATCTTCACAGATTGGATGGATATATGGTTCTTTGGCTGGGGATATTCTGACGGGTTTTAAAATGCACACTCGAGGATGGAGATCAATATATTGCATGCTGATCCGCCCTGCATTCAGAGGGTGTGCTCCCATCAATCTTTCTGATCGTTTAAAACAGGTGCTCCATCAAGCCATTGGCTCTGTCGAGATTCTTCTCAGTCGACATTGTCCAATCTGGTATGGTTATGGTTGCAGACTCAAATTGTTACAGAGAGTTGCTTACATCAATTCCACCATTTACCCCCTTACGTCCATTCCCCTGGTTATTTACTCTACTTTACCGGCGGTTTGTCTTCTCACTGGAAAATTTATCATTCCATCGGTAGGTTTCACTAGCCTGACGAGGAATATATGATAAAATGCGGAATTTACAGACTTCAACATTTGCATCCTTGATCGCAGATCTGAGATGACTGCTTTGAATCAGACGATGGGGATTAATTTTGGTCCCAATCTTCATCAATGGATCTTGAGATCATGGGCGTGCCATCGAATGGTTAAATTTTTATTCCACGTGGCACACATCTAAAAAAAGTAACGTGAAAATCATGTGGAACACATCAAGCTCAAACATGATTTTAGGGTCGCATTTTGGATGTGTTTCATTTGGAATCAAAATCTGAGAGTCTAATGGTGGTGCCCCCATGATCTCAAGATCCGTTGTATAGACAATTGGGATGAAAACAATCTCCGTCGTCTGATTCAAATCAGTCAATGGTGAGATTACCTTTCTGAATGGGGTGAGATTGCATTTCTCAACGGATGAAAATAATGGTACTCTTACTTATCCTCAATGAAGCTAACCATTTACAGACTGGTGCAGTTTCCAAAAGTATATGGTGCCTCATAAGGGTTCCCTTTACAGTAGTTTTAATGAAATTTGGCGCTTTTTCATATTTTCAGGTCAATAATCTCACAAGCATTTGGTTCATACTTCTCTTCCTCTCGACTTTGGCCACTGGTATTCTTGAGATGAGGTGGAGTGGGGTGGGGATCCAAGAATGGTGGAGAAACCAACAGTTTTGGTTTATTGCCGGGGTGTCCTCCCATTTATTTGCTGTATTTCACGGATTGATTAAAGTTGTTTCAGGGAAAACTTCTTCTTCCACCTTGACAGCCAAGAATTCTGTTGAGGAAGAGTTCACAGATATTTATGCATTCAAGTGGACGTCACTTCTGATCTTGCCGACAACACTAATCTTTGTCAACTTGTGGGCTATGGTTGCTGGGATTTCATCTACTATCAGCAGTGGTTATGAGTCTTGGGTGCTGCTTTTTATTAAACTATTTTTTTCTTTCTGGGTAATCGTCCATCTATATCCGTTCTTGAAGGGTTTGTTGGCTCGTAGACACCAGGTTCCAACAGTTATCACCATTTGGTCTCTTCTTCTAGCATCCTTATTTTCATTGCTATGGGTGAGAGTGGATCCATTCACTACTAAATTTCGTGGACCGGATGTCAGGGACTGTGGCATCAACTGCTGATGCAGGTAACTTTGTTATCTAGTTTTCTTTCTTTATATCAAGAAACTAGTTTCCACTTTTTTAGGTTTGTCTTTAGGGCTTTTTAGAAAACAAGGACTATTTGTCACGACTTTTTGGGCTTCCCAATAAGACATTCGTTCAACGTGTGAGAAACATTTATAGCTGAAATTACAGAATCACCCTTATTCTCAATTAAATAAACAATATATTTGCATTATGACATATTTTAGAAGGGTATTTTCCTAATTTCAACTATAAATGTTTCTCACATGTGACTTTTGGAGATCTTTTTAGTAATTACAAATCTGCCTTTCCCACACACATTGATCAAACGAGTTATTAAGGACACTGGAAATCTTGACAGTCCCTTTTTTTTCTAAACCTTTCTAAAGTAGTATAATATGTTCAAACTTTCGTCACGTAGTCTCTTTTTCCTAAATTTATCTTTTTATTTATAGATTGAGCCCTTCTCCCCGGAAAGAGATTACGGATGGGAAAAAGCAATTACTCACATCATCTTCTAACAAGAGAATACAGTGAGAGTGGTATCGGGACAGGTTCAGTCCATCGAATCACCTCCTAGGAAGCCACCACAATCTTTGCAAGGAAATCAGCGGGAGCATTTGTCTCTCTCGAAATGTCGGAAATGGAGACTGACTCAAAAGCATTTCATCTGAGCTACTGCTGCAATTACGAATATGCATCACGTTCCATGGGTAACTCCAATTAGACAAGGCCATTACAACAATCATGTTACCCGATTCAATCTCTAGTGTTCTAACTTCTAACCTGCAGTTTTTAGGTTTGTTTTTACAGCTCTTATTGTTTGACACATGCATAGCGGTAGTTGTATAAGTGATTACGGGTAGTTTGCAAGTAAAAGTTCCATTAGTAGCATAGATGTAATACCACAAATTCATCATTAGTAAAAGAGAGACAAAGTGGAAAGACTGCAACATATCGAATGTCCTCCATGATTGACGTTTTTCAATCTTCTAAGGTCCTCTCCGCTCCTCTTTTATTTCTTCTCCCTACCTTACCTTTATTATTATTTTCTGAATATTTGTGGGTTTTAATCTCTTAATCTCTTTCTTTTCTTATTTTTCCCTTTTATGTTTCTCTTTCTTTGAAGGAATTGTATGTCAGGCTATTTCTTTGTGGGAAATCATAATTTCCTTACGAGTACCTTCAAGTACACCCACCTAATCTTTGAGAGTGCCCACCTTAAAACCCATCGACTGCTTTGAATCGGACGATGGAAATTGTTTTTCTTCCCAATCTTCCACACACTTGATCTCGAGATCATGCGTGTATCATTGGACGGTCAAAAATTGCTTTTACGTGGCACAGATCCCAAAAAAGTGCCCTTAAAATTCAAACTCGGTGGGCATATTTAAAGGTACACTTTCCGTATATTTGATATCCTGCCTTTTGGCTGTTTGCGTATTTTGTTCATACATGTATGGATGATATCCTACCTTTTTCATAGAGAAGAAGGGTGTATCTATGTATGATGTGATGATGGTTTTCACGGTGTTTCTCATATATACGAGAAGTAAAGTGATGAGTCATCGTCTGTGATGTTGTCAATTTCATGTGACTTCATCCGTTGCACTAAGGTATATTTTATTTTTTTCTTTTTGGGTTGTTTCTCCACATTGAATGGATTCAAAGTCAATTATTTCATCTCCATTTACTTCTCTGAGTGGCCTGATTACTTGTGTGAAATTAAATGGCTTCAAGTACCGTCATTGTTCCAAATATGTTTATGTTTTTGTTGTTCAAATTTCGATTACAACATAAACCCAAAAATCACCTCAATTAAACACTTCTAAAATTACCGGAATTCAAGTTAAAAGCTTGCAAGTATACGAATCAATATATAGCAACAGGTAAGTATTGCGAGTGTCGAACCCTCAAAGATTGTCTATGGAAACTAAATTTTAAATCCCCACTTAACAAATCCAATCAATTAATTGAAATATCTAAATCTTATCTTTGAAACTCTAAAAATGAAAACTTTGTAAATGAAAGATAAAATTAAAAATCAGAAAAATTGGAAAATTCTATTATGAAATGACATCAAAGTTTAGAATCCACGCATAACTGTCCTTTTAAAAATCCCTTTTTTATTAACCATTGAATTAACAATTAAGATATAAAATCTAGACACCGATAATCTTGATCCAATTTAAAATGTTTAAAATCTACAAGGCAATCTTGTTTTTTGGACAAATCACTACGCAAATCTAATTGTTCTCTTGGTTGGACAAAAATTTAGATTACTAAAGTTTCCTATTTCTCTTGAATGGATCCGATATGTTTTCAATTATTCTCATATCCGATCATACTAATCTTCCTTAAATTATTTGATTAAAAAGTTTAATCTTATCGATTCACCAAGTATAAAAAGGGGAAAAGCCCTTAAGCATACTAGATATTCTTACAATTGACTTTAAAATCAAGAACAAAAGACCTCATAGCATTAAAAGTATTGAAATAGAAAATGATCATTAAAACAATGGATCATAAAAATTCAAATTAAAACTCCATAATAAATTAAGTTAGGGCTTCATCTTAACGTTGATATATGGATTTAGAAATCCATAATCCTCACAATGGTCTTCATTATGCTCTTGATCATATTGAATTAAAGGAAATGTTCGGATTTAGAAAGGTGTCAATCTTCCTCTTCTTGATATCTCTCTCAACTCAACTTTCTCAATTTAAATCTCTATACTAATTAGCTAGAACTAGAAAAATAAAGTGCATAAGATAAAAAACAAAAATTAAATGGCATAAAGTAAAGAAATTACATCAACTTATGGAAAAACTTGGCTTAAGCCTCCTTCCCCTTAACATTCTACTTGAATTGAAGAGATATGAACATAAAAAAATAATAATAAGAATAATGGATTAATTAAAAAGAAATTACAAGAGGTTCCTATGGAGAATCAAACCAAAGCTTTCATTATCCTTAACAATCTACTTGAAAATAAAAAGGTGTGGAATAAAAACTAAAATTAAATAAATAACTCAACTATAGCTAAAATTAGAGATTAAAGAGAACTAGAGGAGAGAGAGATTTATGTTTGAAGAAAGCTTGAACTTCAAAGGTTGGTTATCTAGAATGAGTGGTTGAGTGTTTATATAGAGTTGCAAGTCCTCTTTCTTTCCTTCTTTAGTCTTGTTGATCCTTCTTCAACTGAATCCTTTGAAATTTTGACTTTCTCAATCTTTCATGTGAGCTTTCCTTTTTTTTAAAATTACTACCACACTTTCCAATATTAAAACCTTGACTAATTGATTCTTTCTTCTCCTTGAATTTTGTGTGTCACACTTGCTAAATACATCAAGTTTGATAATGAATCAAATATTCTGAAATATTTCTTTCAAAAATCTCTCAAATTTACAAGTGTGTAATCTCTCATAAAAATCTTCTTTATTTTCTCTATCAAACCTACCTTCCAAAATAAATTCCTTATCTAAAAGTTCTTTGACTTTCTTCTCTTTATGTTGATCAATATCCTCCATATATTTCTTTGACTTTGTTGATCTTGGAAGTTGATAATTACAACCCAATTTAACTCTTCTTTTGGAATTCCTACAATAATCACAAAAGAGTTTAATTAGTGCAATTTTATATCAAATTTACTAGCAATTAAATATAGTTTAAAGGAGAAATATGTAATAAAATTGGACTTATCAGTGGTTCTTATGGATAGAGAGAGATTACTTTCTTTCCTCTAAGATGTCATCGAGTAATGATCCTACCTACCGTGAATGAGTTAGACACAATGCTTAAATGTCATAGAGTAATGATTCTACCAATGCAAAGCATGAAACACTTTATTAGTTCCAGTGTTATGTTGCTCGATTCTGTTAAGATCATATGGGAGGCCTTTCGTGACATCTATTCTTCTGATAAAAATATTTCTCGTGTTCATCGATAAATTGAGGAGATCTCTCTAAACGAGAAAGAAAAGAATCTCGATGAATATTATCCCAAATTGGTTAGAATGTGGGAGGAGTTGAATGTCCATCAGCCCTCACCCCTGATATTGAGAAGCAAAGATAACGACGTGAGGAGTAGAAGGTGGCCAGTTGGATCATAGATTCTGGGAAGTAGTACTAGTGTTGGCACTACTGATTGATCTACTCTTTTTTATATTAGTTACTGATGGTGATCATTGGCAGTCTTGGAGGTCATAGTAGTCCTGGTGATTGTGAGTTAGGGGGAGGTTGTGGAAGTAGTGGAGGGTGTGGACTGCATAAGTGTACTCATTGCGGTTTTTCTCTCCGTTTTGTTGACACCTACTAGGATCATGATCGAGAATCCACTTGTGCTAATCAGACTTACACCAAGGAGATTCATGATGCTCGATCTGTTCGGAGAGTAGGCGGTTCACTACTGTGATCTGCCCAGCCGATGATAAGGAGATATGTGCTGTAGCACCCGCATAGGTATCTGTCAATGATTGATTCCATTCGGTATTTTCCAGATAAAAAAATTGACCCCCTCACCCGTGGGAATTCGGGTATGCCTGCTACATCTCAACATTCACAACTTACTACAGGAGATCATGTTGTATTTTCCTGTTATGACAATACGAGACTGATTCAAAGCCAATATCTTTCGTCTAGCATCCTCTTCATCTCATGTTACCTTTATCAATTCAGGGCCGGTTTCATCTTGCATTTAACCAATCATCTCCCTGAACTATTGATTAAGGCGCTACAAATGACAGGTACCTCAAGTGTATTCTCTTCGTCTTATGATTCTAGTGTTGATTCCTCTATGCTCTCACTAATGGTATTCAATCTAAGGTACATGAAAGGGGCACTGCTAGCCGTAGTCCCTCTTTAGAATTGTTTTCTATCTTGTATGCACCTAAGTTTCCTCTTAGCTTAATGTAAAAAAAAAAGTTATAAAGGCACTTAATTGTTTGGTGACCTTCTTTCTCACTGTTTCAGGCTCTAAGGTCTGGAAAGACGATTGGTGGAGAGAGTGAGTCTGGTACCTTGATCGAGATTCGATGGGGGATTCTCATTCAGATTCTACTCCCATGAGTGCTAGTATTATTTTGGTCACCACTCTCTTACAAGTTTGCACATTAGGTCCCATCTTCTTAACAGTAGTTGAGTATCATAAAGTGTTGTTTCCACCTTGTGTGGAAAAACTTAGTGAATGTTAGTTTTCTTCTGTTCATTGTGATGGTTTGGGGCCTGCTGGAGTCGCAAGTACGTTTGGTTTTAAATACTTCTTTACATTTTTGGATGATTTTTCAAGAATTATATGGTTAGATTGATGTAAAGGGTTGTCTATTTTTCAATGCTTTCATATGAAAATATAAACTCAATTTGATGCCAAATTGTGTATTTTGTGATTTGATAGGCCCTGTTTGGCAACTCTTTTCTAAAAAGCACTTTTCATATGAAGAATATTGAATGAAAAACACTTTTCACCTAAAGACTTGGCACCCTCTAGCTGAAAACCGTGTTCTGTTGAGAAGCTGCCCCATGTTGCCTCTCACACAACACCATTTTCAACATCTGAAAGACCTTTTTGAGAATCAGCATTTGAGAAGCAACGTGTAACACGCCTCTTTACAACACTTGCAAAGTGGTTTTTGGCAGTGTTGCCAAACTGGCCCATAATGTCAAAGAATTTACTTCACTCGTCTTTCACTCATCTTAACCAACAAAGTGTTTTACCTTAAACTTGTTGTGCACATACTCCTTGGCAAATGGCCTTTTTGAAAGGAAGAATTGACACATCCTTCATGTCACTCGGGCTCTTACACTTTAGATGCATGTTCCCAAATAGTTTTGGGAAGATGCAGTTCTCAATACATGTCACCTCTTCTATAAGCTGTCTTCATATATTCTAAGTGCCGATACTCCCTTTTCTGCCCTATTTTCTAATTTCCCAACCATTCTCTTTACCTCAATGGTCATTTGGATATATTTTCTTCGTTCATGTTCTTACCCCGAGTAGTGATAAACTTAATCCTCGATCCAAGAAGCGTGTTTTTCTTGGGTACTATCGCATGCAACGGGGGTACGAATGCTGTAGTCTCAAGTTTGTAAACATTTTGTTTCTCCAGATGTCAAATACTATGAGGGTACTGCACACTTCTCTATTGAAGGCAAATCATTATTGATCTTGTGTCTTCTTCACTTCCTATTCTTGAGGCCTCCTTAGAGGAGAAATCTATTTCAACTGTATCATGTAATCCCTCTTTAGAAGTTTGTTCCTGGAAATGAAGGTTCAATCGATCGACATAGTCTCTCTGCCTGATCCATCATCGACTTTCTTCCTGGACAATCTGCCCGAGTCCACTCATGTTGACATTCCATGTTCTCTTGTAGATCTTCTGAGAGCTTTACAAAAAGGTAAACAAACTTGCACTGCTAACTTCGATTATCTTTTTGTTTCATTTGATTATTTATCTCCATCCTTTCGTTAGTGTACTTTTACTTCGCACTTTGTTTTTGTTCTGGGTCTATAGGATAATCTCTCATACTGGTTGGAAAAAGGCTATGATTGAGGAGATGTCTGCTCGTCATTCGAATTATTGATCTCTCTTCATTCCAATGAGTGGAACTCATTGATCTTTCGAAGGCAAGCATGTTTTTGGTGTAGATGGGTCTGCATAGTTAAGTACCTTCGTGATGGTTCAATCGAGCAACTAAAAGCTCGGTTGGTGTTGGCAGGATATTCTCATCGTGTAATATTGATTACTCAAGGACTTATTCTCTCATGGCTAACTCTATTGGCGTCTTCATCTCTCTTTCTGTAAATCTCTCTTGGCCGCTCTACTAGCTTGATGTCCAGAATACGTTTCTTCAATCTCTCTCTCTCTCTCTCTCTCTCAGGGGCGTAACCAGGTAGAGTTGTATGGGAGCCGTAGCCCTGTATAAATTTGGAAAGTTTATTTAGTAGGCTTCTTAGTTTTTTTTGGTGTGTTCAAGTCCTCAAATCTACAGTGTACCCACAGCTACACTTATCTATTATATAAGAGCGAAGTGGGTAGCATAGGATCAGCCCCCAGGTAAGTATTTAACATCTGGCAACCATCGCTAGCTCCACGAAAGAAAATTCTGGCTCTGCCTTTGCTCACCACACACGAGCCCTTCGGTCTCATTGGAAAGAAGTAGATCATTCATATTTCTGATCAAATAAAAGCAAGCACATTAGAAAGGCAATGCCTAACGAGGTTGCAAATTTTTTGATGGGCCTAAAGAGGTTATGAATTGCTTGTTGTAAAGTTATTTCATGAAGTTATTCATTTCTATTTTATCAACTCTTTTCATGGTTGAATTGATTTATTCTGTACTCTGTTTCTTCATTTAGCGGTGGAATTCTTACAGAGATTCAGATTCAAATTTATGGTGTTTTTATTAGTGTCACTGTTCTATATTAGGAATGTCATGTCATGCCATCAGAATCAAATGCCTAGAGATGTTGTAAATTGTTCCTACCTGGTTCAAATTTGTTATGTTTGCCACCTTAATGGGTGTGGGTCAAGATGGCTTGGATTGAAATTTTGGTTTGAAACTTATGGTTGCCACCAATACCATAACTGCAATTTTGTTTTGAAATTTTTTACTGTTCAAAAAGTTACTTTTTGAACATGTGTAAAGCTATTAATTAATTTTTTTGGAGATCATTGAATTTTATTCACGTGTAAAGCTGTGATCCATACTATTTTCTAAATTATAACAAATTTTAGCTGAACTTTGATGGGAATCCCGGGAGGCGGGTGGAGGAGGAATTATCTCTAATCATCTAGAGAAATAGGACTCGCAAAGCCGACCCAAATAGATGGGATAAGGTTGTGATGATGATAATGATATGAGAAAAATTCATGATCTCCAACAATGAGGCCGAGATCAAGGCTGCCCCCTACAGTGTTCACCTTATGGTCTATATGGTGACCGATGCTTATATTTTGGAAGGAATCGATTCCGACTGTGCCATGTGTTTGTAATTCTGTACCCTTTAACCGGATCTTGAGATCTGACAACTGTTTTACTGATCAGTTAGCCAAAATGAGGGCTAATTTAGGGCCTTCAGGCATTGGCTAATCTCTTTTTTTCTGTCTCTTCTTTGTAGGTTACTAGTGTGAGCACCTTAGTCATACAAGGCTTTCGCTGTTTTTTTGGATGTAATAAGAAGACTACAACATGGCTTCTCATTTGCTTGCATGTGAAATCTCCAAAATCTGACTGCTAGCAAAGAAGTGTATTTACCAAGGGAGCTTGATATCGTCTATTAACATGATGGGTCAGATGTGCTATGCCATATCAAATCTTTCCCCATCTCAAATCTTTGTTACCTGGTCAAAAGAATGGATGGATTTGGATTGACTTTAGATTGATCACAGAGGCCCAAGATCTTATAAGAGGAGAGACAAGGCTATGAAAACGCGATGCAGGACTAACCTTCAACAACTGTATCATTATTACCAATAACAATAATGTCATCGACGTAAACCAAGAAAACACTGAATTTGGAAAACCCGCGTGTGGATAAAAAGAGAATAATCAGTCTTTGATTGCTTAATCTAGCTTCTTTTAACGCGGATGAAAATTTATATAGTCAATTTAAATATGCTTGTTTGAGACCATATAGGAATTTGTTGTAACAACAAACTATGGCCTCCCCCAAAATCAGGAGGAATAGTCATGTATACTTCTTCACGAAGATCACATTACCAAATCTTTTCCAATCCCAAATCCATCCATTCTTTGACCAGTGTAACAGAGATTTGGCATTGGGAAAGATTTGGTATGGCACGGTACATCTTACCTAACATGTTAATATTATCGATTCAATGAAGTGATACTACGTACGTGTCATATATCAATTCGAGCAAATGGGTGGGAGCGTTCGTGATTGTTACTGATATTATGTGTTGGTAAGTGGCATATTGGCTTATACTAAGAGCCCATATATAACGTAAAGAAGTTCAATGTTTAGTCCCACGTCAGATATTCATAATCTTGCCTTTCCTCGTATAAGATCATGGGCCCCTCATAAGGTATTCATTTGAGAGGGGTCAATTTTTTCAAAACTTATATTTTAAATGACAAAATACCCCTTGATTGTAAGTTTAACTAATTAACAAGCTTGCGTTAATTCGATACTTAAATTGGAGACTGATTGGTGTCCAGACGGACTGGTCCTTACTTAAATTGAAGACTAGTCGGTCTCATACGAGAGACCAAGCACTCTTCAATTAGACTGATCGGTGTACAATATAGTCACCAAGTCGGGATTCAACAATAATTCAGTGAGGTTTAAATTCAGACAAATAAGACAAGTTCGGGGAAATATTCAGAGAAATATTTAGAGAAAAAAGAAAAAAAAAGATTTAGAAGTATAAAAAATTTTGAAAATTTTTAAAAATCACATTATTCGGAAAAATTCAGAAATTATTCGCAATTTTTTTAAAACAAAAGATATTTTTTTTTAGATTCGAAATTAATTAACAAAACCTTCAATTCATGAATTATTCACTGACTTTTTTCAGAAATTCGACCTCGTTAACTTAATCTGAAGGAATATTTTCATCATCTAAAACATGAGGATGTCCGAATATCATTAGTCAAAAGGTGAGTTGTGAGGCCAAAAAGTCACTAGTGGAGCCACGTTGGAGCTGCCACGACTTTTGTGGTACAAAAAACTCTTAACACGGTACGATGAGCGGGTCAATCTTACACCGCCAAAAAGGTCAAAAGTTTACTTTCACAGAGTTAGCACTTATAAATATCTGCACATCTCCTGAGATTTGACGACTTTGACGGTCTGTCCGCATACTATAAACTCATTGCCTTATGGTCAATAGGTCATTAGAGTGGCACCCTTTTATGGCCGACTCTCTGAACGTCATTTAAACACAAAAATCAATGTTTTAAGATGTGGGTGATCAGAACCGTCCAAGTGATAGATCATATATTGAAGTGCCACACACTAAAAAATAATTTTTCAGGTAGATAAACCATACAATCTGATATTAAAGTTCATGAAAGAGATGGTTCACAACCACTAATCGACATGTTTTATTGGGCTGAGAGCCTGAGACATATTTTAATGATATATTTTTACTTGGACAATTTAGATTGACCATAGATGTGTGCCACATGGTATAGTGATAAATCACACTTCAATGGTGTGAGATAAAAAAGTCTAATTTTAGTGGTGTAAGATCATTTAAACACTAGTCAAGAGCCATTACTCCTTTTTTGTTGCTTACCTTTATTTATTATCAAAGATTCTTTCTTCTCAACCCGTGTTTCACGCGTTTAAATAATTGATTGCTTAGAATCAATTGATGGAGATCATTTTTCTTACCAATATTCCAAGGAATCAAATGATGGAGATCATTTTTCGTTCCAATATTCGAAAGAATAGATCTTAAGATTATGGTTTACTATCAGACGGTTAGATTTTGATTTCACGTGGTACGTATTCTAAAAAGAGAACATGATCATGGTTGTACATCAAACATGATCCTCGAATCATTTTTTGAGATGTGTGTCATGTGAAATTAAAATTTAATCGTCAAATGGTAGGATCATGATTTGAATATTAATTTAAAAAAAATGTCCATCATCTGATTCAAATTAGTCAATAATTTAAACACGTTAAACCCGAATCCAAATTGAGAAGGAAGAATCTTGGATTGAAAATAAAGGTGCCCTTTTAGGTTTTGTCCATGGGAGTTTGGCAGCATACGGGAGGGCTGAATAAACAAAAGATTCCAACAATGTGCTGCACATGCATTCGCATGGACAGAAACCATATAATATGTTGAGCACATATAATTAGTTTATTATGTTTATTTATTATATACCATATGCCTAGGGGAACTTGTGTGTAGAGAAAGATAGTGTAGGTGGCCGCAGCAGAACAGCGTAAGTTGCATCCCTTCTCTACCCACAACCAGTGCACGTGCTCATTTATTAGAGGCTATATCTGGCTGGTCATCTATGGGCCACCAACTAACTTTTCACACATTCAGTTAATCCTCGTAGCTTTACCCAATGTCCAAAGTGGGCCATGCATCGGATGGTTAGGATGAGGTCTATCAATTAGTCGGGTCAGGCAAAACTTGCGGCTGCAACGGCTAGTAGAGGGCATATGCCGGACCCAAACTGACCCGATGATGGGCCCCAACGGGTAAAGAATTTATGCCCGATCCCGACCCAAAAATTAGAACTAGCCAGATTTAAACTCTTATTTTCCTTGAATTTATATATAAAGTATCAGGTCGGGTGACTCGACCTTTGAGGCGACCCCGTGGCAGATGCTTAATGCCAACCCAACCCTACGGGTCAATGTGTCTGACCCGTTAAAAAACCTAGGTCGGGCAGATCAGATATTGATCCAACCTTAGTTAGGATCATCGAGTAGGTGCCCCATCAAATGGACGGTTTGGATCGATGAAAATGTGCAACAATTTTGGCCTTGTGGGTAAAGATGGGTGCACCAATTGTAGTCAGAGGGCCTCCAATAGGAGTGTAGGTGGAAAAAAGCTGCAAAACAGTGATATAAAGGTCGTATAGTGCATAAGGCTCCCACTTTAATAAGGGTGTACGAGAGGTAGATGGTAACCCCCCACTATAGAGACGTTGATCCTTAACCTATTGCTTTGAGTAAACACTAATTGCTATCGTATTAAGGTCAAGTTATATGTGGCATGTGACCTTCAAAATAACACAAATTTGAAGTGTATAATCATGTCATATGTGATTTAGAACGAATATTTTTTAAGACTATTTGACCCTTTAAATTATAGGTCTAACATACATTGATATTTTCCAACTTTGACTATATTTTAAAGGTGAATAAGCATCTTTTAATTTTTATTTTTTCACATAGTACTTGATCGAGCTTGAGCAACGGGTTATGTGCCACATGCATGAAGCTCAGCGGCCTCGTAGGTAGGCTCAGGCACTGCTCCAAGTAGCTTCTCGGAAACTTTTTAAAAGAAAATAGTGTCTTGGGGTGTCACATAGAGCTCAACGAAATGTAGTACCTATTTAAGGTATTCCACTAGAGTTCCTTTTGCTGCGTTTGGGTTAGTTCTTTCAGGGCAAAGAGCAGCTTTTTTATTCTTTGGCTTCAGTAGAGAACTGCTTTCATATTTGGTAACACAGTTCCTCACGCTATTTGCTCCGGCAGAGAGCTATTTTAAGTGATAAAACTGCTCTCTGTCTGATCTATGCCAGAATAGAATTTATCTGCTCTGACAAAGAGCTGTTTCTGCTCTTATAAGAGCTAACCCAAACACAGCCTTCATCATTATATATATATATATATATATATATATATATATATATATATATATATATATATATATATATATGGCACAGGGGAAAATGCATTCGGGCGTGGAAATATCTTTGCGCCTTTTAATATAGGCACGACATGTAGTCCCTTTTTTGTGAAGTGATAGGTGGCATGGGGTTCACTTTATTAACTAGGGTTAAACTTTTAAAATAATTAAAAATTATATTCTCTTTCAGGCGTCATTCTTAACTCTTTTGAAAAGTCTCTCTCTTCTCTTTATTTTTCAAAGAAAGTGTTAGACTTTTTTTTAAGTATATTTTACTCAGAAAATATGGGCGCCCGATAGCAAAGCGCTAGCACCTCGGTAGCGAAACGCCGACACCCTTTTTTTTTTACGAAGCGCCAGCACTTCGCTACTGAGATGTCAGTGCCTCGTTATCGGGTGTTGGCGCTACAATACCGAGGTGCTAGCGCTTCGCTACTGGGCGCCTACATTTTCTGAATAAATTATATTTAAAAAAGCAAGTTTGACACTTTCTTGAAAAAATAGAGAAAACAGAGAAAATAAAGAAACTTCTAAAAGAGTCAAGAAAAACAACTAAACCGAAATATAACTTTTAAAATATTTTAAAAGTTGAACTCTAATTAATAAAGTGGGCCCAGCCACTCATCACTTCACACAAAAGGCGCTACGTACAGTGCCCATATCAAAAGGCACAGAGATATCTCTACGCGTGAGGGCATATCCTTGACACACACACTCTCTCTCTCTCTCTCTCTATATATATATATATATATATATATATATATATATATATATATGATCCTCTCCCTCGAGTCATGAAATAAAATCTTATGATTCTAACAATAATTGGCTACATGCAAGGTATCAAAATCAGTATCAATTTTTTCAAGACCAATACGACTCGACCGATATGTATCAATCGATACCGATACCTATCGGCCTTTTTTTTTTTTTTTTACAAAGAAAAACTATGTCTCGGCCGAAACCGAGACGTAACAACCGATACTGTATCGAATATTAGAGTTGGGATATCGATACGTATCGGCATCAGTCAATTTTTTATGCCTTTACTGCATGTTAAATTAGGTTGACTTTTAAATCACCTGATGTGACATACAACCAATAAGAGCTCATATATAAATAGATATATAGAGGGAAATATACACATAAGAGTCTAGACTTTGTACTCTTAAAGCAACCTTTTAAAGTGAAAGGTATTTAATGTGATTAAATGGCTAGTTGAGAGAGAGATAAAGAGAGATGACGATGATGATGAATCATGGTCGTGGTTCCTTCAATTTCTCTGTTAATGATGACGAGGATGTGATGTTCAATACTTCAATATCAGTGTTTTTATTAGTAATTTGAAGACCACCTGTCTATTTCACTTTTTTTTTGCCTTGTGATTTTTATCAGTAACAAGACCAAGTGATTTGGCATCTCCACTTTACATCTTTATCCATCTCTATCAATCTCATCATGTCAAGAAATCTATCAATCTCATCATGTCAAGAAACTCATTTTTTTGGTCTAAGATGCATTTTACAAAAAAATAAAAATCACGTTTTGATTCATAAGATGCTTCTCAAGATCAATGGGTCTAAGAGGCCGGGGATACCCGGCCCATTATCGAAAAAAAGCAAAAACAAATCAGTCTAAAAGGGTATCCTTATCAACAAATTACACACTTGTCCCCAAATATCAAAATTAAAATGTCCCCATAATAGGGCCTACACATGCATCTCAAGAGTCCTTTATCCCACCCTGAAAATAGATTACTTTGCCTTAAAATAACAAGTTTCTTCCATGCAGGAGTGAGTCTTAAGATAATGCCTAGATGAACAACGAAACTAAGTTTATAAAGTAGAAGATATGTGCACTGCCAGATTTAGGGCTATTAACTGGTCGGATTAATGGGCCGGGCCAAAATTTTGTCAACCCGACGGGTCCAGGGTATATGCACCACCTCATGCAATTCAAAATCCCCTAAACCCTTTGTATTATATATAAAATATAGAGTAAGGAGTGGGCAGATAGGTAACCCCTCTAACCTTTTCGGCTTTTTAGAAAACAACGATTATTTGTAAAAAAAATAATAGTGTATCATATTACTCCAGGAAGTTTAAAAAAGGGGATTATCATGATTTGTTGAGTTTCAAATAAAATATTCGGTCTATGTGTGAAAAACATTTATTATTAAAATTACTGAATCATCCTTCTTCCCACTTAAATACACTAATATTATTTGTGTTATATATCATTTTATAGAAGAATATGAAAAAATTTACTACAAATGTTACTCACACATTGATCAAATGCCTTTTGGAGACTTTTTCGTAACTTCAAATCACCCTTTCCATCATTGATCGAATGACTTTTTGGCGGCCTTGGAAATAATGACAGTCCCGTTTTTGTACAACTTTATGAAGTAGTATAATATGCGTAACTCTTTCTTTAAAGAGTCCCCTTTTTTTCTATTTTTCTCTTAAAACCTTCATAGTTATATATTTAACATGACCCGACCCGATAGGTCAAGTTTAGGTGCCCAACCTGGTTAAAAAACTGTGGACGGGTGTCGTAACGTAACGGGTCAACCTGGCCCATTAACAGTCCTAATCAGATTGGGAGTCACTGTCCCACAGTAGGTGTATAGTTCTACAAATAATGAATGGGTGTTGTCCTTTTCTTCCTTTAGTCTGAAGTAGTAGCCTTGCTTGTGAATTGAGTTCTCTTATTGTATTAGCTCCCCCACTCTTATAAAAAGCCTTACAAATGAAGTAAAAAAATAAGCACAGGAAGGCAGTTTCTTGAAGCCCATTTCAGCATCTCATTGAATTAAATAAATAAACTCTCATTGAATTGACTTAGAGTGTCAAAAAGTTAGAACTTAGAACCCCATCCTCATCTCTGAAGAGATTGATGGACAGCCATCCAAAAACTGATTGCTTTTGTTTTCATCAAAAGCATCCATGGGTGACACCATGGATTTTGATTAAAAAGGATGCACTTTTATTCATGGAAGGGAAGAAAATTGTAGGGTTGTTTAGAGAGGTACGTATTATAGATGTGTACCGAAGTTTTAGATGAAACTAAGATTTAAGATTATATTAGGAATGTAGAATCTGTTTAGCCAAGTGAAAAGCAAATCAAAATAAGAAATTTTAAATTACAATCTGTGCATGCAAAACAAATGAACAGATAAAAATGAACACTGAAACAAGCAGATTATTTTGAGCTCCATGAGCTTGTTTCCTCACAAATATCCGAAGATAGAGAAAAGCTGATATTTTTCGTATCATCAGACCTATTTACAATGAGAAAAATCTATGGCACACACCTGTATCAGAAAGAAGCCTTTATTATTCAAGCCTTTCAAACCGAAAATTTTCGTAACATATGCAGCTTCTTCTGCTGTCATGGGGGGCGGCAGGGCCCGGGTGGCTGCTTTACAATCTAAATATGTCCGAACGCAGCAGCAATTCTCTGGAAATCCTTACCGTAAACATCTGAATTCTGTAATTGTGGGTGCTGGCTCTGTTGCCAAGTACTCAAACTATTGACATCAAACTGGTTTTCTGATTTGATCTCACTGTATAACGGGTGGCTGTGATTTTGAATTGTCGAAGCCATTGGAAAGGTAGAATGGTAATACTCGGGCCATTTGATGTCTTCGGGTTCGCCTTCGATGTGCAGTTGGGCTTCTTTATCAGATGTTAAATCAGACGATTCAACTCGGCAATCAGCCAGTCCCCAAGAGAACACACTACTCTCAAAGAGAGAGCTATTACTTTGTAACTCTATGCTGCTATTACTTCCACTACTGCTACTATTACTCGAACTGTTCGCCTCCCAGTACGGAACTCCATTGATACTAACACACGAAGCGTTATTAGATGTGAGATTAATGACGGGTTTGAAACCCATTTGAGCCGTGAGGACCGAGCTTGAAATTGACGGCAAAACAGTGGATATTGCATTGGAATCGAATTCGGGATTCATATCGAAAGGTGGCCTAGAATTTTGGTTAAGCCAGAGGACCGAATTCGGATTTACCGATGAGAGACTGACAGTAGAAGTGGGATTACTGCAACTTGATCCATAATTTAATTGGTGAATTGGAAAATAAGCCGATGAATCGGGTGGCCGACAGCTTGTGGAGCTCTCATGGGTGGTTAAAAACCTGTCTAGGAAAAGTTCTTTTGTGGGTGTTATCGAATCGTTTCCATTGTTGCTGCCTTTGTTATTGAATTTGGAGTTTGTATGTTCTAACTGGTACCTGTCTGTTGCTACTAATGGCGGATTCGGCTCTATTGCTTCTGGTTCCAAATTCTCTGCTTTGGAAAGTTTGTTACTGTTGGTGGGTACCTTATCTTCTCCATTGTCAGTCTCCGAAAGCGGTTTGTGGGTGTTTGGGTCAATGCCTCTCTGCCTGAGCTTCTTCTTGATGCACGAATTCCATAGGTTCTTGATTTCGTTATCGGTCCGGCCAGGCAATTGAGCAGCAATCTGAGACCACCTGATGAAACAGAAAAATATTTAATTAAAATTGGGCATGCAAAGAGGGAAAATTTACAGATAAGAAAGAGACTGTTCAGAAAAAAATTGTGCATACCTGTTGCCTAAAACAGAATGGAGTTCAATTATAAGGCTCTCTTCTTGTTGTGAAAATGTGCCTCTTTTCAGGTCAGGCCTCAAGTAGTTGATCCACCTCAATCTGCAGCTCTTCCCACACCTCTGCAAACCTGCAATTTTGCCATAAACAGTAAGCCATTTGCCAAGTTCTCTTTTCAATTATATCAGAGTCAGAGATAAGGCAGGCCACATAAAATAAAAAAAAGTACACCACCTGCTTGTTTAGGCACAGAACTCCAACACCCATGACCATATTTAGTGATATGCCTCAGGAGCTTCTCATCTTCCTCTGGTGACCAAAGCCCTTTCCTCAGTTTTTGCTTGTAACAGCAAGAATGCCTTCCCATTCTGCGAAAAGTTTCTAAAAATGGAAACTTTGTACTGAATTCAGGTGAATTGTCAGAAAAATCAGAGGCTTTGAATAGATTTGGGAGATGGACTTTGGTGGGAATGAGAGAAATAGAGAATGAAGTTTGAGTAGCAGAGAAAAGGGGGGGATTTAATTAAGATAAAAGGAGCTCAAAAGAGGTGAGTCGTAATCAAGAAGGCGATTGAAGTTGAGGAGGGTCTTATGAAGGCTGAGAAGAAGGGGGATTACTAATCTGAGTTGCAGATGTCTCATCGAACTCTGAGAATTAATGTCTTTTGCATCAATGGTGGGGCTATTTATCTAATATTTTATTGGACTTAAAAAAAACAGGATTTATTTTTTGAATCCATGCTTGAAACCCAAGTTAATTAAATTATAGTAACAAGAGTAAATAAAGAATTCACAACAAATCAAGATCTTGGAGGAGAGGAGTGGAGAGAAGAGAACATTTAAGTGATAAAAGACTAAAAACATTTGAGAATAAATGTTCGGAGATATTCGCGAATCTAACACCGTCCATTTCAAAATCGACCGCGTTCATTTTCTTGATTACCAGTCCCTTACATATAGGCTAATTACCTTATCTTATCTCAATTTCAGTGGGGTCCAAACCTTTGTGTTGGATTCAACTTTCAAGTTCTCTTTTACTTCTACCATTTCTATTCCAAGATTCCAATACAAGAACAGGTACAAATTTGGGAAGAAATGAAAAAGCAAGGAGAAAAAATTAACCTACCCTTTGGTAAAAAATTTCCTGTTTGGAAAAAAAAAAAGAAAAAAAAAGCAGCCCATTAAATTTGTGATACTTTATGTGTCAGAGCCTTTTTGCTTTTGGGTAATTTTTGAAAATCATGATCACTTTGAAAAGTTTCATCATTAGATGGAAAAAAGTCAAGAACAACATACTTAATAAAAGTCATCTTTCTTTATCTTGAAAAAAATACTTAAACCATGCAAATTTCCTTAAACAAAAACATTTTTAAAAATACCCCTTTTTTTTCAACCTCAAGAATTTGCAAAAGACCAGTGGAGCACGCTTATAACTAAAATATGTAAAATTCCTATAAATACATAAAAATATATGATGGATTCGTCATGCGTTATCTCTTGAATAAAAAAAGGTTGAGAAAATTACTAAATTTGCATAAAAATACAATTGTATAAGAAAGATAATAATATTTTTGTAGTAATTAGGCATTTAATATAATTCCATATTAACAGTATTCTTGTGAATTTTTATTAGAAAAATTGAAATTATGAGTGATCAATAACTAGCTAGCTGCCCTTTGCCCATATTCTGATAATAGAAATTGAGCTGAGTTTCTTCTGGTAAAGCTCATAAGACCACTATCTTTTAAAATCATCACCTGGGTATGGGTTAAAAACATGAAATTTAAAGATAAAAAATAAAAAATAAAAAATATTATTTGCATCTCTATTCTGATCAAAGAAATTGAGCTGTGTTTCTTCTGGTAAACCTCCTAACCTTTGTCACAAAATTCTCTAAGTTAACCAAAATTTTGAGAAAATTTTCTAAATAGGTGGTCTGCCCAATAATCCTTGAATCGATTTTTTCAAAAATTCTCCAAATTAATCAAAATTTCAACAATTACCCATCAAAGAAAAAAAATCAAAATTATAATGACTTACGATTAATTTTATAATCCTTGAATAATTAAACCGAACTAACACCCCACAGAATGATTGCTAAATCCGAACTTAGTTACTATGCTCCTAACACTAGCATCATTTGAAACATCAATTGGGTATTGTTGGTAAATTGATAAGGATTGAACAAAGAAATGCATTAATCCAGTTCGAGGCACGAGGAATATTGTTATCTTTAAACCAATATTTGCCCACACCACTATAATCAAGTGGTCACCAACTGTTGGAATTTTATATCTTGGGTAAAACTCACCTTATAAGCCGGTTTTGTGAGGTTGAGTTAGGCCCATGAAATTCTATATGGTATCAGAGCCGGTTTTCTGAGGTTGAGTTATGCCCATGGAATTCTACATGGTATCAAAGCCATTCTTTCTCCCCACGTCACCCATTTTCTTGTCCACGTGATTTTGCTCAATCTCTCTAACACGTGCGGGGGCATATTGGTATCTTGGGCAAACCTCACTTTATAAGCCGATTTTGTAAGGTTGAGTTAGGCCCATGGAATTCTACAATAATGAATCGGCTATGTATTCTTGTGATAGATTTGGCAAATCTGATCACGCTATCAGAACACCAAATATTGCGAGAGACTCTAAAACGATCTTCAAAAACAAGAAGAAAAGATGTAAATTGCAGTGGTAAAAATTGTAGTCTCGTGTTCCTTTTATAGAAATCAAGAGGTGCAATTGTACCGATTCGCGAAAAGACACATTCGTTTAAAGTAACCAAATGGATACAACAATTACAAACGAACGGTTTAAAAAAGTGAAACGGTAATAAATCAAACCGATAAAATATTTAAACTTGAGTTAAAAACGGTTACACTTTTGCCCAAAAAATTAATAACTAAATGCACGTGCCCGTCTTGGCCCGGCCCGGCTCGACTCAGCTCACGCAATTGACGAGGTGCCTGACAACGAAAACCACAAAATTCGGTGCTCCATGAGTGAAGGCTGTCAGCCTTGAACCAAAGCTTCACCATATAACCCAAACCCAAAATTTGGGATACACGATGTGAGATTGAAAAAAACCGAAATTTAAAATAAAAAAATATTCTTTGCTCCCCATATTCTGCCAATTTTAAAAAAAATTGAGGTAAACCTCCTAGCACCAAAATCTTTTTAAATCATCAACTGGGTATGGTTGAAAACCATGCAATTTTAACAATAAATAAATAATATTCTGACATCTACACATATCTTTGGATTAATTTAATTTTCCTCAATGATTAGAAGTGTACAGTGGCATTATGAGTTCATATGATTCTGTACAGACCAATGGCAAAAAAAAATAAAAATTATTTAAGTTTTCTACCCTTAAATCCTTGCTGTGTCCAGCTTATCTGAGGGCCCTTTCGCAATCAACTTTCCAAAACCAAAGACAAAAAAATTAAATAACATCAATAAAAAATTATAATACCATAGTTTAAAAATCCTTCCGTATAAATGAGAAAACTGAAAAAACAAATTCAACCATTAAAAACATTTAAAATTTGCATTAAATTACTCAAAATCATTAGCTGTCCGAACTGCCGCCGCCTTCAATGGAGAAACAACACGAATATGAATGTAATTTTTTATTTATTTTAAAATAAAAATATAATTCCAATTTAAAGATCCACACTAAAAATTTATGAAATTCTGATTAATTTGCTGATTTTAAAATGAAAAACAGTGTATGTATAATTGAAATATTTTTTTGAATAAAAAGCCATTAAGAGATTCAATTTTACAAAATGAGAAATGCGTCCTTAGAAAATTAGAAGAAGATGGACGATAAAAAGAAGAAGACATATTGCCATAGGTGGATAGTTATTCTAATACTCCCCCTCAAGTTGGAATGTTAACGTGAGAACATCCAACTTGAAAGATAAACAGTTACACAATTACGTAACAATCATGATATATCTTTCAAACTCAATCTTGCTTGTTGGTGGTCACCGCTTGTCTATGAAGTCCATCACTGTCGCATCCCGCTCATCTTAGCGTCTATCGGAGCCGGTGGGTAGATCAAGTCTGTCGTGATCTCTCCCAACTACGAATCATATAACAAGTCTCTTTAAAGAGATCTTGAAAAAATAAAGAATGAAAATGTGAGAAAAGACTTTCACATATATACACAAGGCCAGAGAAAAGGTAGGAAAAGATATCACGTAAAATATAGAAGGCTAGAGAAAATATAAGAAAAGATATCCACATAGAGTATAGAAGGCTAAGAGAAAATATGATAGTGGAAGCAATGCCGGGATCATGGCTCTGATACTATGTTAAAATTATAAAATAAGGAAGAAAAGAAGAAAATGAACGATAGAAGTATTCTTAGACAAGAAAGTGTATAAATAAGATTACAAATGTAACCGTCAGTGGTTATCTAGAAGTGAGTATGAACATGGGTAAGTGGATAGTTATCTAATAAGGTATATTCTAATACTTAAACTAACAAAACTAACTTTTCAAGGCACGAAAATGCCACCTTAGGGGGAAATTTGCACTTTCCAACCTATAATTTTCAGCTTTTGTGAAGTGGCCCCATAGTTTCATCTTTTGCAACATAGGCCCTATCATAGTCATAGTCAAGCCTTTTCCATGTCAGCATCCTGTGTGTAAAATGACAAAAATGTCCTTCATGGCTATGAACAAAAATTTTACTTTCGTACTTTTTACACTTTTAAAAATTATGTTTTTTAATTCTTTTTGCAATGTGATATTACATCAATCCGATATGATATTGGATGGTGTGATATCGAATTAAATCGAATCGATATTGAATCGGACGATGTGATATCAAATCAATAGACTCGATATCACATCGACTGACTCGATACCAAATTCAAAGACTTAAAAGCTGTTAAATATATCCCCATACATATAAATATGGTATTCAACTTTTGCCTGTTTCTTTTTATTATCATTTAACTTGAATTAATTATTTAGGTTAATTAATTAATTTCCACATAAAAAGACCATTGGAAAGCATAGTATAATTGGTTTTAACAATTTTAATAATGTATGAACACAAGAGCGAAAGAAAATATTAGATGAATCTATTTTCGGTCCACCTATTAACATTTTAGAGAAATTAATTTTCGTCAGAGAATATATTCAAAATACGGAATACATAATTGAAGTTGAAAGAGTTAGATGTAGCATTGATTTTAGGACTTAAACTGGTGAATCCCAGACCGTAGATAGTGTCAGGAGCGATAGATCAGAAAGAGTCAATTCGCGTCAAGTATTTTCAAGGAAAGAAGCCATCTTTAAGGACAAAAATTAGAAATTATGAGATGATGAATTCCTCAAATTATCTTTTCTTTTGTTGTATAACATAATTATATGTTGCCATTTCCAAAAAAAATCCTTAGAAATGAAAAGGCCAGATTAAAAACTCAATTTCACTGTCATGACTGAAACTGAGATCAACCTAAATTTCGGTAACTTTTCGGTAAATTTTCCCTCCAATTTTTGGCTTAGAAGACTCTTGGTCAAATTTTTTGTAGTCGGAGCAGACCGAAACCAAAATCTTACAAGCCATAAATTCAGATTTCGGCCAATATTTTGATCTATTGGTAAAGGTGCAGGTATGTCGACTTTTATTAAATAGGTTAAATTTATGCTTCTAATATTTTAAGTCATAATATGTTACATTCGCTTTGTTTGCAGACTTAGCACATCTTTATGTGTAGCAAATAAGTTTTGAACGAGATGTCGCAAGCAATCGTTCTAAAATTCACAAGGAAAAACCTTTATTAATACTCCCTGCCTTTTATGGGTCAAAATTTCAGTTCATAATTCAAATTATTGGCCCAAATGTATCAATTTCGGTCTCCACCGAAAAGAAAATTTGAACCGAAATTTCAATCATAATATATATGGAGGAGAAATTTTCGATTTTGGTCATGCTAAAAATCGAAAATAAAACCGCTATTTTGATCCTTCCTTGTTGCTTATAGATATCATTACAAATTGCTCATAAAATTAACCAATCACCCGGCCCCTACTAATAGTAGAAACCACTCAGTAGCTTTTTTTAGTTTTCTCATTCCACAACTCCGAAACTTATAAGCAACAAATTTCATGGTCATTGGTTCATGTGACAATTCAGTAGTATGCCTTAATACCCTTCCCATAAATGTGTGTCATCTATAATATAATTCTTTGAAGTGTATTGTAACTGTGGTTCAAAAATTTGGCCGAAATGTTTTAGTTTCGTCCCCACCAAAACCAAAACGATAATTGAAATTATCAATTGTTTTTGACACTATAGCAAGATTTCGGCTGAAATTTCAGTCCAAAATTTCGGTTTTGGTACCCATGATAGCTTGAGCGAGTACGTACCGTTGATTAAGTGTCATCTACAATAGGTTTAGTGGTTTATATCTATTGAAAGTCAGTAGCTTTCATTATCAAAAGTTGACATTTCAAGATTCAAGAATGTCGGTTTTGACCTATGATAGCCTCTAAAAGTTTATTTTAAATTTAATAGAATGGAGTCGGTGATAAGAGTGAGTCTAAGCCTCAACACATATACCAATAGTCACAAATCAAATGCCGTGGCCAACATGTTAAATGTGTACTTTTTTATCATTTATTCAAAAATCGGCCGCCGGTGCCAACATGTTAAATGTGTACTTTTCGTCATGGTATCAAAAATGGCCGCCGTGGTATTAAAAATTGGCCGATACCAATACATATCAGTTTCTCGATAAATCGATACATATCACTATCTCAACTCGATATCGGTATATATATTAGGTATCGGCCAATACGGTATCGGTTTCGGCCTATACTTTTATTTTTTCTTCTTTTTTAAATTAGCTGATATATAATGGTATCGACCGAATCGTATCGGTCCTTCATGGACCAATACTCGAGTCCGATACCGATTTTGGCACTTTACTTTTCATATATTTAGACTCTAAATTTCAGTATATTTTTACAAGAGTTGACCAATTGGCACCGTAGCGGGCCGTGCATGCCCATATATGGTATACCGCACCTGTATCTCATCAAATCCAACGCGGAGAAGAGTGAGTTTTACTCCTTAAATTTGAAGAGTCGCTATTCACTCTTCAAATTTAAATAAAATCTTATCTTAATAAAAAAGTTTAATCATTAGAGATAGAGGAAATAAATTTTTCTTTTTCTTTTTCAATAAAAATAAAAATATAAAAAATATTAAGTTTTGAAGAGCATAATTAAAGAACTTACTGTCCTCATCTCTTCAAATTCCAACCCACTCTTCAAATGTATACTACAATATGAAGAATTTTATAGGCCTAACTCAATCTCACAAAACAAGCTTGTAAAGTGAGGACTATTCTAACACGCCCCTGCACGTGTTAGCGGGATTGAGCTAATCAAAATCACGTGAACAATTGAATTGGGTGATGTAGAGTGGAAAAACACTTACTCTGATACCATGTAAAAAACCTAACGAGCCTAACTCCACCTCACAAAATCTACTTGTAAGGTGAGGAGTGCCCAAATTATGTCTAGCCCAAGACCTCCAAGCCCACAAGCAATGTGAGGCTATTCTAACATAGCACTAGTCCAACATAAAGAAGTAGGAGATGCTCAAAAACTAGCAAATGGCCCTAGGCATAAGCCTATATATATATATATATATATCTTTGTGTGTGTGTGTGTGTGTGTGTCAAGGCCTCTTAGAGCATCCGTCTAATCCTAGGAGCATGTGTCCAACAGAACTTAGCATCTCGAGTCAATACTAGATATAAATCCCTAGGATGGCCTAAGGGAGGATTTGAACTCAGGTCACCCACTTCCTAGGGTGAGTACCAAGCCATTATGCTAAAATAAAAGTTTAAAATTCTTCTCTTTCTATAGCCTCGGAAGCTTTGATGTTTAGAACTTCTATCTGTTTTGAATTCTTTGTAAGGGGTTGAATTTTTTCAGTGGATGTAGTCTTTTTTAGGTAGGCTTGTCTCTTTTTTATACTCGGAGGTTTTTTTTTTTAGGACATTTCGGTTTGCTCCTTATATATGTTTTTTCTATTTCCCCTAGTTTCCTACATGGCCTTGGTATCTATTTTGATTTTCTTCGGGAGGTCTAATTTTTCATATAATAAAAATTGTGGCACTGTTATGTGCTATTATTAGGCTCTCCAAGGCACATGAATAGCTTTTTATATTTAATAAATAAAAATAATTAAAAAAAAAAATTAAGTTATAAATAAATAAACATGAAAAACAAAAATACATTAGGTAATGAGAGTGAGCCTCAACTAAAAGTTAAATATGGTACCTGTTTAGTGTACATACACCAATGGTCACAAATCAATTATATGTACGATTACTACCATCAAATGGTCACAAATCAATTATATATGTACGATCCCTACTATCAAATATTTTGACCTGCTTTTGTTGACCTATGTAGGCCCGTATATCTTGTTGTGTAGGTAGCTCTATTTGCACCTACTGAATCTCTAAAGGCAGCAACACCAAAAACCTTCAACTCTTCCGAATCAGATGATGGAGACCATTCTTTAACCAAAATTTCCTCAAAATTGATCTTGAGATCATAAGCGTACCATCAAATGATTAGATTTTGATTTCATATTGCACACATCCCAAAACTCGGATCACCTCTTTGAGTGTCTGCCACATGAAATCAAAATCTAACTGGTACACCTATTGTCTGAAGATTCATTGTGTGGAAGATTGAGACAAAAGGATCTCCATCATCCGATTTGAAAAAGTCAATGGTATTTGGGGTTGATGACATTAGAGATTTAGTAGGTGCAAACATGAATTTCGGCCGATACCAATATGTATCGGTCCCGTATCGGTATTGGCTGATACGTATCAGTTTCAATTGAGTTTTTGCTTTGTTTTTAAATTGGGCGATACGTATCAGTATCGGCCGATACATATCAGCCGATTCGTATCGGTCGCTCCATGAACCAATACCCGATATGCATATCCGATTTGATACCTTGGGTGCAAATAGAACTACCCTAGTTTGAATCTCAGCCAATGAGGATCCCCGCAAGCAATGGGAGACCTGTGATTTCTTCTATGAGGGTCAAGATTTTTAAACTCAAAAAATGTAGTATTAGGTTTCCGTAACGTGCCTTGATACTTGGGTCACTTTCTCGTATGTGTGTCATGTGGAATTAATATATGTATCATGTGATAAGTAGACCGGAGTCTAAAAATCTTTGGTGTAGAATATTAGGAAGAAAATTAATCTCCCGACATACCATTAACTTTTTTATGATGTTTCATTGCATAGAATCAGGCAATGGAGAACCTTTTTCAATATATGGATTTTTCATTCCACATTTTGTTATTCAACAAAATTTGATTCAATGGCACCTCATCCTTAGATTGGGTATCACGCGGTGCGCAATTGGTTCAAACCCAATACCCTCGGCTTCGTTTGAACTCTTACTCTCACGCATCATTATCATTATTATCATCATCACGGCATTATACCATACCTGTGCTCTCAAGCTTGTGTGTGTGCGCCATAAGGTCGGTACCCACAAAAGGTAACTCCCAAGTTAGAGTCCTCCGTCACCAATTAGTTGGTGTGCGGATGGTAAAATTTAGTGTGGGGCAAGTAATAATGTGCAGAGAAAAAAAGTAGTGTGCGTGTAGCAGCTTTCTTATAGACACGTGAAAAGCAGCAGCCTACATAACTCCAAAATATTGGCCGACATGTGATGCATCAGCCAATTATTTGTATAGATTAGATCGTACGGTGAACAGCAACAAACTTGTAGGAAGGGAGATATTTTAGTCTCTACGAGTCAGCAATTACAGTTACATCTTAATGTAAACCACCCAGCTAAAACTTTCCACGCCAGATTTATACCGTTGCACATAATTGAAAGTAAAGATTTTGCTAGTTTTCAGATATATGCTATCGAAAAATCATCTAAGCTTAATGGTTTAAAGATTGTGACCTAAAGATCTTTGAGTGAAAAAATTGTCAAGAAACATAATCTTGATTTTTGAGAGTCAATCATCGAATCAGATTATGGCCTTTGATTATTTTGAATCATATGATAGAGATCAAGTTTTGTGCTCATTTTTTATCTCAAAGATCTTTAAATCATAGTTTTCAAATCAAACAATTTATATGATCTTACATAGGTCATAGATCTCAAAATAACATAATTTTTCTTTCTAATCATGTGCAACCGTACAAATCTTGTGTGCAAAGTTTTAGCTGTGCCTATCACCATCTTAATGGTTTTATTTCATTTATTTTTAGGTCCACATGAGAGCCAAGGTTTGACCTTGTCACAGAGAATCTAACACCCTTGATTTATACGATTGGATGATTTAGATTGGTCAATTATGTAATAGAGCTCAGTTGTTTTCTAAAGCGTGCGTCACCTTCTGTCCGTCACTGAGACGTACCTGTCAGTACATAAAAGTATAAAACATATCACTGAGCGCATTTATGAAGTTATTATAAAATAATTTTATAATGAGATCAAAATTAGCCCATATAGTTTAAATGATCATATACCATTAATGATTTAATATATAATTGATCCTTACTATCAAAGTGATAGATCATTGAAAAGCAACAGGCCGAAAAATAGAGTTTTAGGGAGCTTTAAATCATCCCGAGTTGTGGACTATTGTTTTAATTTTAGTGGCCAATATAAAAATTCATCAATACTATTGTTTTAATATATATATATATTAAAGTTTATCAATTTGATAATTCATATTAAAATAAATAAATAACTTATAAACAAGTTTTTTTTTTTTTTTTTGTGACGGAGAATGTTCTAATAATAGATTGCTACTTTAACAGTTAAGATTAATCACAAATGTGTGCCACATGCATACTCGTAAATTACACTTCAATGATGTGAATAAAAAGTCTTTAATAACTTTATAGGTGTAAAATAATTTAAACACCGGTTTGGTGTTTAAATGTAAGTTAGGAGCCCCTTTAAATAAATATATATATATAATTGAAATTTTTGGTAGTTGTACCATCTGAAAATATCATATAAGCCATCTGATTTGAAGGCATGATCTAAAACATTTTTTTAAAATAATATGATCTAAAGATCTTTGATACCAATGATTGACACAAAACATATGATTTAATGCAGTCATGTGTCTTGACTGCATTTACACAAACAACGTCATGATTGTCCACCTTTAGGCCATGTAGCATACTTCTTTGATCAATCTAAGTATTTCAACTAGCATCTCATTATTGGTACATATATATCACAGCCAAAAAAATATGATATGTGTCAAGGATTAAAATCATTAAATGGGTGTACTTTAATATTGACAACTAAAAGAACATGAACAACCCGTTCATTTTCGAGTGCATAGATGGGATGATTTATATCTCCCAATGAACATAATTTTTGGACCCATTTCAATTCAATATATGAGTAGGGGGTGCAGATTCGGTTAATTGAAACCGAAATTTCAATGTTCCTGTCGATCTTTGCAAAACCAAACCTTTTTCGGTTAACTGAACTTTTCAACCCCCCCCCCCCCCAAATCCAATCCACCACCACAAACCGAATCGAGTCGATCCGATTTCGATCAGTTCAGTTTTCGGTTTTTCTTCATAATTTTTTTTTTGGTTGGTTTTCTCACCCTAATCGGCCTATTTCTGACTTTTAGTTATCAAAACCGAACCTGACCGAATCAATTCGGTTCGATGTCGGTTTTCAGTAAATTTCAATCCAATTCGGGACTGTTCGAAAGGCTCTGTTTTGGGGTTTGGGTTTTTATTTGCACCCCTATATGTAATCGGCCATTATATCTTTTATAGTATACATTTGAAATGGATTTGTATTTTGTGGCCCTTTTTTTTGGTAATTTAAATAAAATAAGGAAAAAAAATAAAAGTTCTCCCCTCTATTCTCTAAAGTCTATCCATATATAATAGAAGGGCCCCCAAGAGCTGCTTGGAATATTTTCTTGTACTTGTACACCGACAGGGAAGAAAAGGAGATTAAAAAAAAAAAGTCACAATTTTCCTTCAAATGACAAAAATGCCTTTCCTCTTAACTTTTTCTTTTGAAAAAGGGATACATTTGCAAAGACTTTGTAAAAATAATATAAAAATAAAAAGCTTTACAAAACTATATTATTAATTTATTATATATTTGGTTTAAGCTTATTAGTTATAGCAAAGTAAGTAACATTTTACAAACATTTGCAACTGAGCAAAACAATTTTCCCGTAATTATTTTAGATTTTTAGTGATTGAGGTATCTAATGGTCTAAGAGTGATAAAATATTATTGTACTTGATTAACTCAAAGTAAAGAAGTGCATGATTAAAATTAACAAGACTCTAATGAGGGCATTTTAGTAGTTCACCAATCCTAATCAAGGATAAAAACTCGGATTTGGTCTCGGTTTTTATTATGACCAAAATCGAGATCAACCTAGATTTCAGTCAAACTTGTAGTAAATTTTCGATCAAATTTATTGTCTTTTTGAAGCCTTTGAAGACTTTCAGAAAGACTTGTTGAGAACTAGAGAGACCGACATACCAAGTTAGTGAATGCCTCGAGGACTTACCGAAGCTCAACGGGTTCAGGAGCCGGCCCAACCCAATATCTTACAGGCTATAATTTGAAGTTTCCAACAATATATTATTTCATGATCCTAACACCCTAGATGGTGTTTGTGTGTGTGTGTGTGGGTGCACCGCAAGAAGTAGCATACTAATTAGTATCGACATTTCTATCGTATCCTGGACCCACCTTTATTAAAAAATTAAAAATATAAGTTTGGCTCTTTTTTTCTAGGGTTTTTTTATTTGCCCATAAATTATAACCACATTATTATTTTTTGTTGTTTTTAAATTCAAGTCAAGGGTGACTTTAGGGTACCCACACCTCAATTGTGATAAAATAAAAATTGGGATTGCAAAATTATCTTTTAAATTGCATATTATTGAACTGACTTTATAGAAAGATGCCTTGGATTAAATTAAATTATCATTTCTTATATAACTTATAGGAGGCAAATATTCCATGCAAGATGTGCATGGAATCAAGACAACCAAGCTTACAAAGGGCATCTTTATTTTTAATTCCCTTTTCCCATCTTCTTAAACCCTAAAACATATAAATATATTTAATGTAAAACCCTAATTTTTTGATTATTTTGGCTCCCCCCTTGTTCAAGAATTATGAGGCCTGCTTCACCTTTGCAATGTTCCTAGTGAAGATATATATATATATATATATATATATATATATATATATATATATATATATATAAAGAAAATAAACAAAAAGCAAAAGATACTCTTTGCTAACCACATCATTAACTCGTGAACTTATCATATGCGAGCACATGATCTTGTTTAGTGAAGTCAACCATGTCTTTAGTTTTACTGTATTTGTGATTAGTGCATTTGGTTTCCCTTAACTACCTTGATTAATATCCATCTAATCTAATGTTATTATGGCAGACTTCAATGCCCCTAAAACTCATGAAGGTCAACTTTTGACAGATGGTTAAGGGCGCACACGATGATGCTCTCGACCCCTGATGTAGTAATAGTCTATGTTATGACCATATACTTAAATATCGGCCGCATTGGACATGTACCGACCAATATGTATTGGGTTGGGCCTCATCAGATAAGATATCAGTAAAAAGGTATCAAAATCGGTATTGGTCTCAAGTTTCAGTTTGCCCGAGAACGATATGACTCGGCCGATATCGATACGTATCGGCGTTTTTTTTCTTTTTAATTTTTAAAAAAGAAAACTCAACGTCTCGGCTGATACCCGATACGTATCGGCCGATACTATATCGGATACCCGATATAGGATATCGATTTGTCGAAAACCGATACGTGTCTCCGATATGTATCGGTATCGACCGATTTTTGATACCTTGATCACCAACAGGTAAAATATCTGATCATATCAGATATTATATGGTGTATCTAGTCTTATCGACCAATATATATCCGATGCTACAAAGTATACTCTTTTCTTTAAAATATAATTTTTGTAATTTTTTCTGTTTTTCTATTTTCTCAATGGATTTTATTAGAAGAAAAAATTTGCATATCAGCCGATCTGAAGTATCGTTCTTACCGGTTTTAAAACCTTGGTTGTGTCGACGTCTCCTAGCTCCCTTTGTAAAAAGGGAGTACAAACCTCAACATGTGGAATGTCACCGATGTTGAGGCTAATCAATTAGCTTTTTTCAATCTTAAAATCCGTGAAAGTTGAGATTTTAGGGAGCTTTATGGCTAAGAGGTGTGCACTCCAATTTTTCCACAAATAACCCACCCCTGCTCCCATGGTAAAATTTCAGAAGCGGACCCTGGGAACATTAGTATTCTCACTGATAAATAAATAAATAAATATATATATATATATATATATATATATATAAAGTTAGAGATAGCAAATGGTCGGCCCCCCAAAACCCTATCACTAAACACAGTAGCTGCACGGTATAAAGTAGGAGAGGAGAGGCACTGTTGATGGTGGTAACATTAGTCTTAAGGTAGCTCATTGTGCTTTCACTTCTAATTATGATGATTTGGCCCACCGACAAACTGCGCGATGGGATTAAGATCCAGCCCTTTATTTATTTATTTTTATTTATTTTTTGAAATTTTCCCGTTCTGTGGACGACGTCTCGGTTCACTGCTTTTCTCTCTCTAGAGAAATCAAGTCGCATGAGTTTGTCTGGAGGCTCCACCACAATCACTGACAGGGCCCATCGGTGATGTAGAGATGGTTTTAGTCAGATGACGGCGCCTGACCGGATCTAAACCAAATCCAATGTAGGCTGGCTGCCTCGTCTACGTGTCGCTCTTCAGTAGAAAACTTAGGCTAGCACATCACAGCTTGGCATACCCCATTGAGTAAATATGGAAGAGATGGAAAAATAGAGAGAGTGAGGGGTCCTATAAATGTGTCTCACTGGCCCCATTGGACTCACTCATGTGGCCCCTCTCCCTAATCATTCAATCTATTGATCTTCAAAGGTAATGCCAAAAAGGAGGCGGCCTAGAAGTCCATTGGGACATTGTAGATGGCCACAAAGCATATGGAAACCTCAAGAAGCTAAGTAAAAAATTGGTTAAATTTATATATGGAACTATAAAGTCCACTGTCCTAAAATTTTGAGGGGCCTCACTAGTGTGCCTTTTCTCTTCCAAGTTCAATGGGACTATTTCACCATCTAAGGTTATGTCATTCATATTCTAAGTACATAGCCATTATAGACCAAAGGGTAATGTGCAAAGGAGAGTGGCCAAAGGTTCAATAATTCTATGTACTGATAGATACCCAATTGAGCCTAGAGGCATATCTTATCATCTCTTTCCTAGTCCTCATGTTTTGAGACTTTTTAAGTCTAAAAAAAGCTAGGGTGTGTGGGGTGTGTGGCCTTTCTTCTACTAGAAGGGCATGGGGCCTTTGATGGGTGGACAAGGACTTTTGGTTATCACAAATGTTGGACATGATGATAATATTTATCGTCGGAATGTGACACGTTAAGTTTGAGATAAACCCGTGATTAAGCCAAGTCTCTAACCCTAATTATGATCACCTACAATTTTGTTACCAACATTTGGAGCAATTTTATCTCTACTATTATTACGAAAGAAGACATGATATATATTTTAAAAATAAGGAGTCTACGAGTTAATGGAAAATATAGTTATTTAAAATTACTGCGAGAATAAGTATGGTATCCTTCTTTGTCGACGCTTGTGTAGCTCGTGCCACCCATGAGTATAATTAAATATCAAATAATTGAGAGCTTCAACCGTTCAACGTAACTCTGTGTTTTTTTTGTTTTTTTTTTCTATTTTCGTATAAATTGAAAGATAAATAATGTTGAACAAATTTTACTAGCATCTGCATCTGCAATACATATCGATCTAACAATCAGGCAATATATTTTTTTTTAAATTATTCTCAACAAAATAAATAATAATTACCAAATTCAAGCAATGATGTTCAACAAAGTCTTTGCACTACAAAAAATAAGACTATTAGCAATAGTTTTTTACAGCAAAAAACTGTTGCTATTAACAAAAGACCTTGTTTTAATAGCGATATGATTAGTAGCGGCAATTTTTTTTTAATAGCGACAATTTTTACTCCCGTTGAAACACCTTATTTTTATAGTGTTTTTTTAAAATTAAGTTGTACTTCAAGAATTCCAAAGAAGAAAATATGTCTAATGGAATAGTTAGTGATCAAAATCCAAGTTTCAACGTAAGTCTCACTTTTAACTTTAATTTTTTTTTTTTGGGAGGGTGGGGGGAGGGGGCCACTTCTAATTTCTAGGTCACAGAGTTTGAATTTTGCAAGGCAGGCAGAGACTAAAAGTGCAATTTTCATGTTCTATTCAAATTTCCACATTCTAATACCTTTCCATCTTTTTTATATTTTCCTCTTTATGATCATTTATCATCATACTCTTTATGTTCATAGACTTTTTAATCCCAAGTGTCACATCTTAGCTTTAGGAAGGAAGCAAGATATTTTACACTTGTAAGTGTATAACAGCTGCTACATTGATAAATGTTATACTATAGCCGAGAGCTTAATCGGGTTCTCTAAGAGGCCCAATACCCAATTAAATTTTAAAAAAAATAATCGGGTTCTCTAAGAGGCCCCATACCTAATTAAAATTTAAAAAAATTATAAGATCAATTTTTATTTTTTTCTAATAAGAAAAGAATAAATTTAATTATTAATTAGAGAAATAGGCAATTACAAGATCAGAGAAATAAGGAAGTACGAAAGATATATATATATATATATATATATATATATATATATATATATATATATATATATATATAGACTAACAAGTTCAAAATATTTAGTACAAGAGTACATTGTAACCGATACCTTCCAACCGAAATATTAAAAGGGATTGATTGGGGATATGTGGCATGTAATTTTATTAAATATGTTATTTTACTCAAAGATCTGATAAAAAGATCTAGTGGGTAAAAAATTGCATTGAAAAAATACTTTTATCATGTAATTTAAAGTGATTGACACTTTTAAAATGATTGGCTATCATGTTTAAATCTAAAATCAATTTTGTCATTCATTTTAAAGGAGTTGATTGCTTTGAATCATACAATATAAATGTTTTTTTGTCCCAATCTTAGACATTATAGATCTTTATATTATGGTCTTCAAATTACACGACACACATGAAAAATGATATCATATGTCAAAAAAGTAACCCATTCCCATTTTTTATTTGAAATAGATTATTTACCATATGTGAGTTGTTAATATAATTAGTGCTTCACTATTTACATTTACGGAAAAATGAAGCTTTACCAACATAAGGAGTAGATAAGCCACATATTATGCCTTTAAGAGGAAGAATCTTATAAAAAAAAGCTTACATATACAGCTGTCGAGATTTTGAAAAACCAGAAAAAGTCAACCTTTTACGGAAAGCTTGCCGACTTAGCTATCTTATAATGTCGGTATAAAAAGTGTTTTTCTCTTTCTTTTTGTTTTTTTTATTTGAGGATATTTGGTCTCTGAATTCTTAAATCAAAATTAGAAACCATTGCAATTTGCAAATATTTATTAGAGGTGTGTGATTTGTGTCTTGTATGGGTGGCAATGGGCGGGGTAACTCGGCCCACCCAGTTAGGCCCAACCCAATTTAAGGAGGGTTTAGGCTTGACCATAAAGCCTGTGGGCCGAACTTGGGCTTGCACTTTAAGCGTGAATTTTTACGCAGCTAAATAGGGCTCAAGTGCTAAGCCTGTTTGGCTCTCATATTTTATAACTATATATTGAGTTTCACTTGTAATTTTTTAAAAAAATTCCATAAAAAATTCTATATTGTTTTAGGTATTAACTTTGCTACCAAGCTAGTAAAAAGGCACGTGGATATATAGCACATCCTTACAGAAAAAACCATTTAAAAGTAATCATCATGTCATCTAATTGATCAGATGCCGTTCAATCAATTGGTTGTCAGGTACGCTAGAACTTATATCTATCTTCAAATAAATAAAATATTATAAAAAGAAACGAGAAATTTTTTCAACAGAAAGCAATTAATTTAGGACACTAATATATAGCAGATGCCAAATTAAGGACACTACTATGTAACAGATGCAAAATTAAGGACCATTCAACGGACCACTTCCGTGGCACGATGCCAGCGCAGTGGGGACTCACCTTGCCCTTGCATCGCCTTATAAGTAGTCGGTTGTTGGCCTGCTCACTATAATTTTTCATTAACTAAAGTGAATTGGTGCAATATAATATTTTCCCATTTATATAATTTTATAAATATAAAGTTAATTCTTTGAAATCTATATATCTAATATATAAATAAATGGGCCAAGCCGAGCTTGAGCTATGAAAATTTACGAAAGCTTACTTAGGCTAGGGATCATAAGTTAGCCATGGGCTCGGGTTGGGCTTGGACCAAGCTCAAATCCAGCGGGCTAGGGTTGAATGTGCCCTAACCTGCCAAAGTCCGGCACCGCTATAAAAACATATGCTCCCACCATGCATGCTCATAAAATAGTTGAACACTTCTTAAGGTTGACCACTTTAGCACCAAGATATTGAATCGTTCACATTTCCTTAATCCATAGTTTATATTAACTTTTAAAACATCATGGGATAAGTTTAATGGAGAGAGATTAACTCATGCACAGTGTGTATATATATATATTAGTTGGGTTCCCAGCCGATACATTATCGGCCAAACCAATTGAGATTTAAATTTTATTTTATTTTAAAAATATTAAAAATATAAATATATTTACAAGATTTAAGAAAGGGAATTTCTGATGTAATATCTCAATCAATATCAAATACATATCCGCTAATATGACCCGATAGTGGATCCTATGTCAAGTGTGGGTGTAAATGTCACGGATTCTAACCGATACACATATTGGGTACGGGCGTGCCAAAAAAAATTGAAAACAGATCCTTTTGAACCGGCCTGAACTGAAACCGAATGAAAACCGACATTGAACCGAACTGATTCGGGTCGGTTTGGTTTTGGTACCTAAAAACCAAAAATTGGTCAGATAGGGTGAAAAAATTGGATGAAACAAAAAAAATTAAAAAATACAAAAAATAAAAGTAAAAATATGAAGGAAAACCGAATTGAACTGACTGACACCGAAATTGGATCCGTTCAGTTTCGATTGGGAGGTTGTAAAGTTTGGTTAACCGAAATATTTCGATTAGGGTTCGGTTTTGCAGAACTGATCCGAAAACTTAAATTTTGGTTTCGATTCAGTTAATCGAGTTGGCACCCCAATATCGAGTATGGCCGATATTTAAAATCATGCCACTTTTTTTTTTTTTTTTTTTTTTTACCGATTATTAAAAATAAAAATAAAAACCTAGGCGTAAAATGAACGAATCATTTGTTGAATGGCCCACGTTGGATTCGATCCAATGATTCTTCTTTCTCACTCATCACTGTGAGCGTTGGGTCATCAACACGTGTGCCTGTGGGTTCCACCACCCCATAGACAGCCAACTGTACACTTTCAATCCATGTCACATCTCTCCGTACAGCCATGTAGGACTCATATCCCCATTGCTGTCGACCAACCATGGGCCGGGTTACCCGCATTGTGGGGCCCACACCCACCTCCGGGCCCATACTCATCCTCCTCCACACGTTTCGCATCTTCAACGTGTCAAGATTTCATCCATTCGACAGTCATCCATCACACGATCGTACGGTCTAGAATCTCCAGCCACACGTCCAACTCACGTTGACGTGGCAATTAATGCGGTCGTTGGATTTTTTTCATCAAAATATCGTGTGGACTGTGGACGTTCATTTTTAGTCACGCTGGGCTTCTGAGCAAAATCTCACGGGAAACTGCAAAATATCTAAAAGTACAGAGGAATATGAAACTTAAAAAACGGGATAATAGCTCTTCACCGACATTTAATAATCTTCCACCATTAAAATGACACTTTCATTCTCACACTATTTTGAGGTGTGTTTTATCATTGTGCCATAGGGAACACATTTATGATCAATCTAAATTTCCGGAGTGACAATCCATATTTAGAACATGTCCCAGCCAAAGGATTATAGTTATAAGTGAATGTGAACCATTCGATTGATGAACTTTGATATCAGCCATCAAAATTAATAATAATTGTTCATATTAGAGTGCACAGATCGGATGATTTGAATCTCCCAAAAACTGTGATATTTGTATTCATAGCCCTTCAATTGATGATATACCAATTTGACGGTGTGAATTTTCAAGAACATAAGCTAATAAATGGTGTAAGACCATTTAAATACCATTTGGTGCTAAAATGATGGTCAGGAGAATGTTACCTAAAAACATTAGTAGGACCCGACTCTCTTACCCTCATTTAAATAACAAAATGATTTTTAAACGATCTTAAGCCATTAATGGTTTACAATGCGGGTGATCCCCGTCTTCAAAGTGATATATCATAAATTGAATTGCAACAAGCCCAAAATTGATGTTTAGGGAGATTATAATATCAACCATTGTTTTTAGTTTTAATGGTTGATATTAAAGTTCATCAATAACATGCTCTAGTTATAGGCATCTTTCTTTGGGCTGAGAAATGTTCCAATGATAGATTGCCACTTCGATAATTTAGATTGATCACAGACATATGCCGTATGGCTCAATAAAAAATCACACTTCATTGGTGCTAGAGAAAGACTCTTAACTTTAGTGCTGTAAGATCATTTAAACACCGGTCATTTATGGACACGTGTCACATGATCTCATCATGTCGCTTGTGATTGGAAGACTATGATCTATAGATATATTTAAGATTGGAAGAAAAAAAAGATCTTTTATCATATGATCCAAAAGAGTAAACACCTTTTTTTAGCATAAATAGTGTGGAATCCTGTGATGGAGATGATTTCATCTATATGGCATAGATCTTTAGATCATGATCTTCAAATTATACATCAAGCATGATAAAATCTCCTGTCATCTATCTCAAAAAGTACCTCACGAAAATAACTCACATGGCGCTCGGATCGCTTACCTAAGTATTCAACTCTTTGGTGGTACACGAAAAACAAAGAACATCGCATATCCTATCTATGACCGTGGAATTAGATATAATGTTGACAAGATCTCAAAACCAGCATTGAACAGTGCTCCATCCAAACACAGGATCACTTCTCAATTATCTTGAACTAGTTTATTTCTACTGAGGAGCAGCCTATTGAGATGCCAAAGGTCGATCTCCTTCCACCAAAATAGTCAAACCTTAAGAGATACACCGATACTTTTTTTCGAAGTCCCAAAACAGCTTCCGTCCAAAAATATCTGCCCATTTGAGAGAGAATGACCCGTGCACTGCCCTTTCTGTAGGGTTCAGCTACCTAAGACTAGGTTGTAAGGGCAGCACAAGGGTCAATGTTCTTCCAGAATCTTGGGAGTTGTATAATTGTATCGATATTTTCGAATAGAAAAGTAGTGAAAAGGATAAAACAATACTTTCACGGATTTGAATGCATGGACACCGATAGTAGACTACTCTTTCTTAGGTAGTAGGGATGCAAATTCTGTATACCGAATTGAATCGAAACCGATTTTCGGTTTGGAACCGAAACCCATACGATTCAGTTCAGTATATATATATATATATATATATATTTTTTTTTTTTGAAACCAACACCAAAACTGATTCGGTTTGGTTCGGTGTGAGTATTTTACCTACTTTTTTTAATTTTTTAATATATTTTTTTGATTTTTTCAAAAAAAAAAATTGGGTTTCCAATTTTTTATCAGTTTACTCATCCTATCCCACGGTTTTCAATTTTTTCCACCCTAAACCGAACAAAATTGGAGTTCGGTTCGGTTAGTTTTGGTTTTCAGTGCGGTTCGAGTGGGTTCGTTGTCCTCAATTTTCAGTTTAGGGTTTGCATCCCTAATAAGCGGACATGACAGTGCACACGACTACGTGAATGTTGTACGAACTTCTAATGTGTGGAAGTCCGTACACATCACACAGACTACTTTACCGCACATGATGAGTGACACTCATTATATATTATACTGCAGTCCACACATTTGCATGAATGCATGATCTGCACGGACCTCCAATGCATGGAAGTCCATGCACGTCACACAGATGTGTGGACTGCTTTATTGCACATGATAAGTGGACCCGATACCAATTCATACAATAAACTATGTTTTTGTAATTTGAAATTTATTCTACCCTTCTTTTAAAGGCATTGCATAATAATCTTTTTACCATAATTTACCCCTAGCCATATACATAAGAAAAAAGTTAGAAGCTCGGACTCCAAAAAAAAAATAAAAAATTATTGTTTACATGGCGTCCCAATTATGATTCGAATGCCACAGGAGATTATATTTTAAAATGAATAGAAGAGCATAGTGACAAATTTTTTTTTCGGCAACATTTCAGTGGGGGTCCTTTTGGTTCAATTTTGGATAAATTTTGAGAAACATTTCGGATAAATTTCGGCAACATTTCGGTGGGGGTCCTTTCGGTTCAATTTCGGTTCAATATATATATATATATATATATATATATATATATATATATATATATATATAATTCGGATGGGAATGGTTTATTATCAAAATATACTATTATATCAATGCATAATGCGTGCCCCTCAAAAGTCGGGGTGCATTGCATGTATGTATTAATGTTACATAATTCATATTCAAACACTGAATTTGGCCATAATACATCCATGTTCAATAGGGTTAGTAGGGCCTCGCTTAAGAGTATAATATGGAAAACTAGCTCAAATTTATATAGAGCACTTAGTGTTAGGTCCCTTTGCTTGGAACCCAAGGATGGTTATTAGGCCATCTGAATCTACCATGTTGAAGTTGATCATAGAACAAAATCCACGTCGGCAAGAGTAGCTGCATGCCTGATCAAAGGCGTCCATTGAATGGTTAGGATTGCTCGATCAAATGTGAAGAAGGCTAACTTTCTTTTCATGTATATATCTCGAACGCGACACCCATCCTACCTGACCCCAGACTGCTAATAACATCAAAAATTTGGAAAGGGGTAATGACTCCCAACGCCAAAATGATGTTTAAATGATCTTATACCGTTAATATTTTACTTTTCATTGAGACACACATGTAATGACCAATCTAAATTGTCCAAGTAGCAATCCACCATTGGAACATATTTCAGCACAAAGAAACATACCTGTAAGTGAATGTGAACCATCATAGTGATGAACTTTAATATCATTCATTAAAACTAAAAACAACTGTTGAGTCAACAGATCGAATGGTTTAAATATCCCCAAAACACCATTTTCGGATATGACCTATCACTTTGACAATATGAATCACCCACATCTTACACCATGGATGGCGTAAGATCTTTTAAACACCAATTAGAACTAGAAATAGGGTTAGCAATGAGCACTTAAAGTAAACTCTAATAATACCTAAAATCTTGTTAGTTAAGCTTGAAAACTATCAAGATAACCATTTTAACAGATCTCCTTTTTCAAGAATATCTAGCATGAGTGAAGTGATGGGATTTTAGTTAGTGAGGTTCATGAGGATAAGGATTTTTAAGGATTGCAATCAAATGGTTCTTTGAAATCTCAAGTACTTATCAATGTGTCCTTGAATGAAAGGTGCCTCATTGCTCTCCATTCTTAACCTCATATAAAGACGACAACTAATTGACAAGAGCCAGCAGCAATCACTTGATAATGACTCTCTCACTGTAATCTCTCAACCAAGGAATCGGTATCGGTCACGGGTATCAATTTGCCCAAGGCCAATATGAATCGGCCGATACTGATTCATATCAGTCAACTTTAAAACAAAAAAACTCAATCGAAATCGAGACATATCAGCAATACCGATACATATCGGTTTGGCTGAAAACCGATACGTATCAGTACCAGCCAATTTTTGATACCTTGCTCTCAACACAAGCATCAATTTAACTATGTAATTTTTTATATTTTTTTCTAAATTTTATTTGTTGAAAGTGGATGGATGTGATCATTTTCAACCCTAACATCTAACATTCACATCGACATTGAACAATTTACAAACTGAAAAAGGAGTGTAGAAAAAAATGGGTCATTTCATAATGACAACTTTAATGAACATCTCACTTTAGGTTAAATCACTGTGCTGCTCCCCATCCATGATATTTAGGATTGTATACCTGCACTAACTGAAAATCAAAAGTGTATTAGAATCGACCATGATCGCGATCGTGATCGCGACGATTGACACTACGCTCCGGTTGCCATCATTTTTGGAGAAAAATATGAGAAAGAGACCATCCATATCGATCTTTTCGTTAACTTTTGAGGATCGGTTACCACACAACCGAATCGCGACCTAATAATATGATATATCATAGATGACTATAATTGTCCTTTCACTTAATAATGTAACCATCAATGATGATTTTGGCAGGCAGGATGTAACTATCAATAAACTTAATAATGTGATTATTCAAACTACAAGGTGGTATATATATATACCACCTTGTAGTTATTCCAAGTGCCTTAAGCCTTGCTACTAATTTAAGTAAATGGGTTTGACAGCCTTGTCTTAGAGTTGGTTACCCTTGATTAGCCTGATAGGTGCATAAAGTGTAGCTTGTTAAAAAGGTGTTAGGAGCTTTTGATTGATAGAAAGAGAAGGGAGGAGGCCCAAATTATAATGGCAATTGACTTTAATGACAAGAAACACAACAATACAAGAAGGTTTAATCTCCATAACCCATCAATTATATGGGGCTTTGTCTGGCTGAAATGCTCTTTTGTCCCCCCCACCTTGAATAATTACACTCTTGCTTTTGTTTAGTGGGAAGTGAGGGTCACCTTTCATCACACATTACATCACTGACTTGATTTTAGGGGGAAAAAGCCTCAATTAGCCATTTAATTTAATCCATGGAGAATCATCTAAAGTCCCTCAGTCTCCTGGACAAATGATTCAATACGCCTGTGGCTAACTCCATTTCGAGCATTTTAATTAATTTTAATAAAATAAAGGTGTCCATTCAAATAAATAATCAGTTAAAGAATCCATAAAACCAGGGGCCTTCGAAACGGTTTCTAAACTAATAACTTACATTCTTTACTTCAATATATTAACCACAAAAGCACTTTATGATTACCCCACCAAAAGCACTCCATGCAATTTTATTTTACCAAAGTGATGCATAAAAAAAAAATTAAAATCCTGATTATATAATTTTGAAATTTAATTGGGGAGCGAAGATATCAAAATTATTCCCAAAACATATAAAATATTTAATAACTTTATTAAGGCAATTTAATTCATTCGATTTAGCATCCGTTAGCATATGAATTTTTCGATCTAGAAAATAGGTCTAAAGATAGACTCAAGTTTCGATCTAGTTTAGGGTACCAAGCGACAAATTCGATGTTCTCTCGTGACTCCTTGCTGGGATTTGAATAATTTAAGGCCCGACGGGTTTAAATCGTTTGAAGGGAATCAACAAATAAGGGTTAGAAAATTAAGAACAAAATCTCAGCAATAATATAATAAGGAAAAGATATTTTAAATATATAAATTTTCAATGAAAGAAACAAACTAGATAAATTATCTGACAATAATCAAAAGATGAAATAAAAAAGAGATAGAAGATCCAAGGGATCGCTCCAAGGAAGATAGTTGACCTCACACCAAACCGCACACGAAAAGAAGAATCGCTCTTATAAGTTTTAAGAGAATCGCACCCTCGAAGAAAACTTTGTTCAAAACTCTCAATTTTGTAAAACAAATTTTTATTAATCATTCACTATTCAATAAGAGATTACAATGTGTATTTATAAAGAAAAGAAACCCTAAGAATACTATTAAAATTGAAACTCCCAATCAACCATTAAAGCTTTTTAATATAACAGTCATAATTAATTTCACCATTAATCTATTTTTTTATTACGTGATCACTTTTGAAGAGTCAAATAATGTCCAATTGACATTAAATTGATCTTATTAGAAAGCTTATCGAAATAACTTTTCATCAAGATAAGAAACACACAATTCCAACATATATTGATAGACTTATGACTAAGGCATCAAATCGAGTATTAGTCTCGGGTATCGGTTTGCCCGAGGCCTATACAAATCGGACGATACCGATACGTATCAGCCAAATTTAAAAAAAATAAAATAAAAACTCAATTGAAACCGAGACGTATCAGCGATACCGACATGGGACTGATACCGATGCATATCGATATCGGCCGATATTTAATACCTTGCTTATAACTATTTTTTCGATAATTGACGAAATTAACAATTACATATCACATATATGCGTGTAACCCTTAAATAATTCAAATAAGGAAACCAATCTTGAAACAAACTATTAAAGAATCCAAATAAAAGGAAACTAAGCTTAGATAAAATAATGTGCAACGGGTCTTTAACAGGCCTTTTAAAAACTGATTTGCAGATCCACTTTCTTTTTTGATGTCTCCTCTTTATTCGGTCACGATCTCGACGTGTAGGCTTTGATTCCGCATTACAAAGCCTATAAATACTTTGTGCATATTTTTTCATACAAAAGCCTATAAACCTTGCAACTTCTAGAGGACTAGAAATATGTATTTCTAATCCTAAAATCCTTAATAGTAGTCCGTCTTTGAGAATAAGAAACTGAACCATAATTAACCAACAGAATACTTGACAAAACTTGGTTCAGTTTATAAAACATTTCAGAAAACTAAGAAATATAGGGTGACTCTGTTATGATTTTATACCAATTTTACCCAAAATAATCACAAATATCATATGATTTTATTTTTGTATAATGCAGAAATTGAAGTGGGGCAATCGTATTCTAAAAATTTTAATTTCTCAATGCCCACAGACAGGGACGAAGCCAAGGGGAGGCTAATAGGAGCCACAGCCACCTCCGCTTATTTAGTTGTTTCTCTTTCTCTTTAATTTATCTTACCTATTTGTTAGGAGCCAAAATGATTAGCCCTATCTAAAATAAATTCACAATTGAGTTCTCTCTCTCTCTCTCCTATCTTTTAGGCATCTCAACCAAATACCCTACTTCAATCTCTCCTATTTTTTAAGAGCAATAGTTCAACCACCCTCCTAAAACTTCTCTTCTTAAATCATATCCTAAGACGTCTCTCTCTCTCTGACACATGATTAGGCCATTGAAATCGTAAAAAAGCATGTGAATCTATTAGATTTATAAATCCAAATTCATTATTTTCCTACTATTTTATCCAAACATACCTTAAAAGTTAAAAATGAAGCTCAACCCAATTAATATGGCTTCCAATTATGAGAGATTGGCCCAAACACCTATTGATAGGCACACAAATATATATAAACAAAAGAATTTTTATTTTTTTTTGTTAAATTTTGTTACCAGTAAATGAATGCTATTTTTATTTTTATAGCATTATACATTTCTTGTTCATACTTTGGCCCAACGATCAAAATTTCGGATTTCGTCTAGGTTTCGGTGGGGACTGAAACCGAAAATTCGGTCGAAATCTTCAACCCCATATAAAAAACCCAAAATTTTGGGATTTCATTTCGATTTTGGTCCCCACCGAAATCGAAATCTGTCATTTCGGCCGAAATTTTGATCCTTACTTTAGCCCCCTCCCATAAAAGTTTATGGCTCCGTCCTTGCCCTCAGATAGGTACTTTTTAGATTATTCTAACCAATAATTCTAATCCATAGGGAACATAAAGGAGAAATAAATAAAATTACACACAATTTTTTCATATAACGTAAGGTCATGAGGTGAGCCCAATTTACTTGCTGGTATTGCAGGATGTGGCAATGAAAACTATGATGAATCTCAGCAAGTAATGTTTTTTCACTTTTTATGAGTACTCCAACTTTATCAAATAATAAAATAATTGGAAAAGGGGGATGGCCAGAATTAGACTTAAAAATCATCTCCTCTCTAGTCAGGAAATGTTTTAAAAAGAACGATATAATAAGTGTGATTAAGATGGTGCAAAATTAACATATCAATATCAAACCACTGGGCCATTGACTAACACATATAGAGCAACAAGGGATTACTCCTATGCAACATGTAAGCTACATTTTCCGGTGTCAACAGATTAAAGAATAACCTATATCATTGTCTTATATTTGGATATCATTTACATAGATCTGCTGCTACTTATCTAGATAAATTTTCTCCCTTTAAGCACTAATATTTGTATCCTTCTAAGCCCATTAAAGAACAACGTTAAAATTTTCTCCCTTTATGGTAATATACAGATAAATTATATAGATCTGCTACTTATCTATATAAATTTCTCCCTATTATGCTTTAAGCACTAATATCTTTCAGTAATATTATATAAAGGAATGGAGAAAACATATGGGGTTTCCAAGGGTTGTCAGTCAAGACCACCGCATTGTGTCTGCGTCTTTGTTACTTAGCTTTAAATCATGGGTAGAAAATTTTAAGTGAATTTTCCTTCATTAATGCATCCTCAATAGCTCTCACGTAAAAACAACAAAAAAAAATCGATAAATAACAAATTATTATTATTATTATTATTATTATTACTGCTACAATAATAATAATACCAATAATTGGGTCCCCAATATATTGAGCAGTGGAGTATACTATAATTCATCAATTAGAGAGTAAATGAGTATACTATACATGGCACACGTTAAAAAGTTACATATTTGAGCTTGGACAGAAGGGTTTGGGACACCCCGACATGCCATGGCCTTGTATAGATACATATTCCCAAACGAATTGAAAGGCATGAAGGGCTTTAGCATATGGGTATTATCTGACTAGTCACTAGCAATGACAACTAGACAAGTGGTATGGGTGCCAAATTTCTACGTGTTTGGTATGGCAATTTTTTAAAATTTCAACAAAGTGACACAAACACACTATTATCCAAATATTTTTCAAGGACCCAAGCTTTTTTATTTATAGTTTACTAAATTGTACACAGTTTTCTAAAATGACAACTCATTTTACCAAGTCGAAATGAGGCATACTCTGAAGGTATCTAGCAAATCTTTTCGTACATGCCTAGAATTTTCGTCTCATGTTAAAGGAGTGTCTAAGCACCACCGACAATTGGGATGGAAAAAATCCTAAACATGGAAGTGTCCAGGTAACACTTGTTTCTTGTACAAAGACTCAATATTATTGATTCCTGTGCTTCCTTATTGAAGGTGTGCGATAGAAAATCTATGGAAAAAGTAATGTTGGGGTATGAAATTCTAAGAATACTAAAACGAACACCATCATGGACTAACAAAACATGAACCTTTATTTCTTCAATGATTAACGATTTTTATCAAGAAAAAAAATAAAAACATACAATACAGCATACACAGATATACTATATAAGAACAGCATTACATTACAGACACTATACTGATAGTAACAGATGCCAATTTAGATGCCCTAACTATCCTATCCAAATGTTTGATCTACAAACACCCTCGACAAGTCTATCAGTGAAACTATTAGCCTCCTTTACTAGGGACAAAACTGTCTGAAGTGTCTTTAATATGTCGTATATTTGACAGAATATACCATGCACAGCCTCCACGGCGCTAAATCTCTGTCACGAACCCACCTAATTATATTTCCCGAGTCCCCTTCTATACATGTAAAATAAAAATTAAAGAAAGAACAAGTTTAGAAGACAATTTAGCTATTTAATTCATTGTTGTGGTGGTTGGTTTGGTGTAATGACCTGCTTGCTTAGCCTACCACCCAGATACTTTAATTTAGGGACCATCGGAGAGGTACCTTCAAACATCTCACCCCCCTATTCAAAAATTTAAGCATCGAAAAAGGATGTTGGAGATGACACTGGCGAGTGGTACTAGTTTAGACTTCAAAGCTTACTAAATGATAAGATAAAAATGTGGGGGCATCATAGGAAAAATGCTCTCTATGCCAAACACCATCTTGCGGTGAAAATTGTTCAATTCCGAGTCAAGCATTCAAGTAAGAGAAATCTGACCAATTGAGAGTAAAAAGATTGCTTCGTGGTAGATTAAGTCTCCTGTTTTTGGTGTGCCTAGCAAAATCATAATAATAATAATAAAGAATAAATAAATAATTTGTTGCTTTTGTTATCTTTTGATCACTAATTAATATGTTAGCAAGAGAGATGAGCACAGAACATGGACAAATCCCTGAACCAACAAGATAATTGTGAAATTTCAGCCATAACCTGAAATGCACCGCATCAGTTAAATATAATAAAGCTTCAGATACAGACATGGTAATTAAAAGATGTGGATGCATTCCACACCATAGTTACCAAGGTTGCTTCAAATTCCACGACTGCGAGCTGATGTAGAGAACCTATTATCTAATTTAGGCCATTTACATCTTCACTTCCCTATAAACAGAGCAATATGCTAATCATGTAGAAAAAACTGACCAGGAATCATGTAGAAAAAACTGACCAGGAATCATGCAACCACGTTTCAAGTGTCCAGAGACAGACATCGATATTTTTTTTCAAATGTCGCCAATTTTAACATTTAGGCAGGATATATTCTTTGTCGGTCAAAAGTGACAACAGGAAGCTGAGACGGTCATGGATCTTGTTTTCAAGTGCCACAAATATCTATGCGGAATACATTCAGACCAAAGTGATTGTAGGAAAGAACCAACTTTCCATCAACTCAATTCAAAATGAAGAAAATGTCCTCTTACAAGGCTGCTTTTAATATAATTTGATAGGCTAAACCACTGTATAAAGCTACTACTGCATGCATCTATTAATTAAGCCCAGAAATTAAAAAACGGAACACAAAGGTATTTGCACTTGGAATATTTGCAGAGCTGGGCAAACTGTTATCATCTCTCATCGATCCAAAGAAACAGCAAAAAGAAATTAAGGTCTTTGAAAAGGCAACATATTCTACAATACATAACACGCATACAAAGTGCTGGCACTTTGATAGTGGATGTAAACAATAGCATCATTTAAAAGAAACAAACATGTAATTAAACAGGAGTGTAGACTTTTTATATCCAATCATCAGGTCCCTAGTCACACAACAAAAATCAGGGAATAATAAAGGAGAGGTGTTCTGGAGAGGGAAAAGCCCTCCAAAAGTTGGCCAAATATCTTGATGATCGAAAACATTATTTATTCATACGAAAACCCTTTCTTTTGGTGGCTAAGCTACACATCTTGATTATTTCCATATCTGAATTATGTTATAAATTATGCTCTTTCTACCATAGGCCCTTTAAAACAACCAAAACAGTTAAGATGGACTCCAAATCCACAAGAAACAGGGAGGGAGGAAGGTTTATGGTGTCACAACCTCACGTATATGCACACTTAATAAGAAATTACATAATGAAATTGGTTTCAAATTTGATATCTTCGACTTGTGAAGAATTGGATCCACAGAACTGGCTTAAAAGGCAGCCATTACCAAAATTTGTATACAGATTTTTATTATAATTAAATACAGTTGCATTACAAAAGAGTTACGCCCCATATCAAAGAATTAGAAGCTCAAAACATTGATCTGTCTTAATAACTGTAACGAAAGTGGTTTAGTTTGTAGTTGATCTACACCTACCAGGATAGGATATAATGACCAAAACAGGCGATTAAAGACTTGAAATATTGGTAGGTCGTCTGATATAAACATTACCAAGTAGTTCCCCAGAAGGAAACAATTCAAATTTATTAACTTAAATAATTTAATTATTACAATTCAGCTGTTCCCTGACTCGTCATTTTGTGGCTCATTACTGTCAACAACCTTAGGCCTCGTATTCATAAGGACCTGTCAACCATCAGAAAATTTATCCCTCACAGAAAAAAAAAAATTATAAATGAAAAACTGAAACCACCTGAATTTTTTTTTTTAAACAAGTAAAATTTTACAAAAGCGTGAAAGAAGAAAGAGGCATAGTCAGTTCAAAATAATGATGAAGCCCCTAAGAAAAGGAGGGAGGGGTGGGGGGGGGGGTTATAGATAAAATTCATAAGCTATCGCTCGTTTAAAAAATACTAGAGGAAGAGGTTAAGTTGTGCAGAGAAATTAATGTCCAGAAAATTCCTTACCTTCCGAAGCATGGTATTTTCATTGACCAAAGTCGAAATCTTCTCCTCTAATTTTGAATTCTTGTCTTGCAACTCCTTGGCTCTTGATTCCAGATCGTTTACGTAGACTTTCTTTCTTTCTCGGGCTTGTTGGGCAGAGACTCTGTTTCTTAGCAACCTGTTTTTAGACAACTTCTACTGGGTCAGTTATTAAACCATAGAGATCAATGGAAGGGTCTCACACAGAGCACACATCATTATTGCCATCTGAGCTACAAGCTATTATATAGACAGGCCACCATAAGGTAGGCACTAGAAATTGTCATTACAGAAAGTTGGTGTAAAAAATAGTTTCCAGAGTAGAAAAGGATGAGAAAAATGATGTCAGAAATGTCCCATTTTACATAATTTATTATAATGATCATAATTTAATATAAGGGCATATACTCGTCATCAGTAAGAAACTTGCCTGCAAGTTGAACAGCAGTGGCTTACGAATTTATGATAAGTAATTTCATCAAAAACGATGCATATACTCATCATTAGGATGATACTTGCCTGCACCTTATGTGACATCTTGGCCCACTGCTGTTCTTCTTGTCAATCATTGTCGTCATTGTTTATACGCATTCCCTCCTCATCACGCTTCATTCCTTTCTTCCTCCATCACAGCCACACAGCCAGATTTTCCAGATCTTCACCTTCCTCGCCCACTTGACTTTTTACCATGTATATTCTTGAACTTTATCAAAGTTGGGACTAATTCAGTACTACTACAATTTCGTTTCTATTCTTTGCCTATTTATTTCCAACTTTTGCATTTGTTCCTATTTCTTCTACATTATTTAAATGACTTTATTTCCCAAGAGATGATCACGGAGCTCTTGGAAGAATTAGGGCTCCATGAGCTTTGCCGTAATCGCTCGTGTTAGATTGATTGGGGGTTTCTTGAGGAGGTTGCGGAACACTGGAACCCTCATACCTACACATTTTTCTTTGCTGGGGGTTAAATTACAATCCTAGTTGAAGAGGTGAGTAAAGTTTTGGGTACCTTGCCAGAACTCCTAGATCGTGACATTCGCAGGAGGTGTTTTGATCTTTCTTCTGGTGAAGCTCTCGAGGCTTTTCGTTCTTCCAGCTTTGGAGAAGGGATCGAGACCTATGTTAAGGACAGTGAAGAATTTTTGCGTTTGGAAAGTCTCAGTTGTTTTACCACTCTGTTACCTACTAGCAAACGAGGAATTCCTGGCTTTGAAAAGTTTATTAGCGGCTTTGTGGTATGTCTGTGTTGTGAGTTACACTTTTCGAATGGTTACGACAGTTAGCTTGTTTTGTTAAAATGGTTTCTTTGGTTCATTCACTGAGGTGTAGATCTCTTGCCCCAGCAGTTCTGGCTTTTCAATATCGAGGATTGTATCGGATTGTATAAGCGGATGTTTTTTTGTTATTTTCAAAATATAACCTTGAAATTTTATAAATAGACATGAAACTAACTGATCTATAATGGAATGTGAGAGAAAGAGGGTGTGCACAAATTGAGAATTTGGAGAGTTAGGGAGGGCTTTTGGGTATTTTTCTTTTTGCAGACATTGTTTTTAATATCCACCTCTGGGGCAGATACTCTGATTTTTATTTGATACGAGAGACTGGCTCATACTCTATTTTTCTTTTCTATTGACACATGTGCTTGCTTTTCTCTTTTTAGGTTTTCTTTTGGTGTGCTGGTTGCATTCTCCTGAGCTTGTGATTGAAGGCACTAAAAACCAATACACCGGGTAGGTTAGTTTTATTTTGACTCCTTTTGTCAGAAGGGTGCTAGTTTATTGAATGTAAAAGAGGATTTTTTTTTGTGGGTGTGTGTGTGTGGTGCAGGGCATTAAGAGGAACATAAGAAAATTAATTCAATCCCGTCACTTTTATGTTTAGTCTATTTTCAAGTGTCAACAACGCTATATTTATGCAAAATTGGTCTTATTTGGCAGCTTATTGAAGTAGCTTTCCAACGAGCCAAGAAACGCGCAATTCCAACAAGTATTGAAGAATTTATGGTCAGTTTTCGGAGGCAACATTGAAAGTGACGAATTTCAAGACTCCTAGTTGAATTAGGATTAGTTTCTTGTAGGGTAGCATTATTTGCACCCGTTTCTCCTGTGAAGAACACAAGCACTTCCACCATGAGAAAACCGTTGATTGTCTTGAATTAGACGATGAAGATCTCTTTTGTCCCAATCTTCCACACAATAAATCTTGAGATCATGGCGCACCTATCAGACTGTTAGATTTTGATTCCACGTGGCACACATCCCTAAAAGTGACACTTGAGAACCCTTTCTCATGGTATGCCCATGATCACAATCACTTTTGGGGATGTGTGCCAAATGGAATTAACATCTAACTGTTTAATAGGTGCGCCATGATTTCAAGATCTATTGTATGGAAGATTGTGATAAAAAGAAACTCCATTGCCTGATTCAAGGCAGTTAGTAGCTTTTTATGGTGGAAATGCGTGTGTTCTTAATAGGAGAAGAACAAATAACATCACCCTTTTTTTTATTATTTTATTTTAGCAAATAAAATTTGTTTCTTTTATTAGAAAATGGATTAGTTTCCTTATTGTAGAGGACTTTATTTTATTGTTCTAGGAAAATTAGGGTATTTCTTTGATTTGAATTAGGAACTAGAGTTAGACTAGAATTTCTAATTTTATGCATTGTAAAAACCTATTTAAAGGACACTAGTGCTGCAATTTAATGGAAAGGGAGTTGAATGAAATATCTTGTTTGAAGCTTTTGAAGCTCTAGTAGTTGCGATTAGTATTATTTTTTAGGGCAGTATTTTTTTGAGATAAAGGGAATTCCAAGGATCCAAAAGTTCCTCTCCCTCCTAATTTAACAATTTATAAGCATTTCTTGGATAAGCTGCTGAAATTACATAGGGTCCTTCTCAATTGGGTTTTAATTTCCCCTTACCGCCCTTGAGGTGACTTTTTTGAGGACCAGTGCACCTATTTCGAATTTTCATTCAAGTACTCGCTTTTGATATGCTTTGGACAAACGTTGTTGGTAAACCTGAACACCATTGGTCGCCCTTAGTCTTTTCTCATCAAGGAATTCGAGCTGCTATCCATTTGTCAATAGACAGATCCTTATGTAGTTAAACTCGGAGAGATGGAATTTGGACTTCCAAGGGCAATACAGCTTCCATTACATAAGTCAAGAGATAATGTGGCCTGGCTAGTGGAGATTTGAACTGATGTACGATATGCCCATAATGCCTCTGGTAGGTGGTTTCCACAGTCTTCTTCAGGATCTTGATCAAAATTTTATTAATTGCATTGACCTGCCCATTGGACTAGGGGTAGTGTGGAGATGAATGGTGTAGCTCGATTTCATATTTTTTACACATTCGTTTCACTTTTTTGTCACAAATTGTGAGTCATTGTCCATGACAAGGATTTTTGGCATGCCAAACCGGGAAATGATGTTCCTCATGATCAATCATATGATGATAGATGCCGTGAATTTTACATAGGATTTTGCCTCTGCCAACTTCGTGTAATATTCTGTGGTGGTAAGGATGAACGTGTGCTGTGAGTATTTAATGTCATGTCGGTAAATGGTCAGATGACATCAAAGGCCCCCATATTAAATGGCCACAGTGACGTGAGAGAGTGGAGAGTTGAAGCAGTGGGCTTGATGAGGTCACATGGGTCTAGCACTCATTACACCTTTGTACGTACGTATAAGGGGCTCTTTCCATAGTGGCCCAATAATAGCCCTGCAACAAAATCTTCTTTGCCAGTATTTGACTGTTTACATGCGTACCACATATGTTGGAATGCACCTGGTGAATGATGAATTGTCCTGCTTCTGAAATACATCTTTGTAGGACATCTTGAGAGAATGATTGCCGGCATCACAGCCCTCCTATGATGGTGCAGCAGATACACATCATTTTCATATATCCCCATTAATATTCAGTGACGTAATCTAGGATGAAGCCAGATTGTTATACCAGGGCCTTCCATCATTTTCAAGAGATTGACGGAACCTTGTAAGTGGGCAATCATCGAGCTTGAGAAGGAATCATCAAAATCACCTTTTTCCATTGTAAGCAGCTCTGGATAGATCAAAATCACCTTCTTGAGTCTTTCTAGTATGAACGATTCCATACTCAGTCAAGAGCCATTATCCCTAGGCAATAAGGGTTTTAAAATTTAAGGGCTGTCGATGAGTTGGGTTGGGTGGTGTCCAATAAAAACATGGCATATGCCCAACCCTTTGATAACACGACCCGACCTGGCAAAAACCCATTATATATAAATCGACCCGCCCTGCCCCGACTTTAAAAAGCCCAAGGCCCAGGCCGGTCCGCCAGAGAAGACGCCCAGGGCAAAACCGCTCGGACAGCCACCCCAAACACCTTTAAGAACACTGATAACTGATGTAGGGGTTGTCAAGGAATCGACAAGTTCATTATCAGATTGGAAGATGTAAGTAAAATAAATCTTTTCAAACTTTTAAACCAACTACTTGGCTAACTAAAGGTATTCTCTAAGCCTTTTGTCCTTAGTATTCCAACCTCCTATGATTCGAGAGATCATGAGCTTTGAGTCTCCTACCACTTTTGATTGTTTTACCTGAAGCTATAATCGTGCTTTCAACCCTGCAATAAACGCTTCATATTAAGCAAAGTTGTTGGTAGCTGGGAAGCCAAGTTTGGATGCTTTTGGGATGAGATTTCCTTTTGGCCTGAGGAGAACAATTCCATCCCTTTTCCTCTTTCGTTTAATGGACCATCGAAGTGCATGGTCCGGGCAATTCTGTCAGGCTCTTCTTCAAGGGCGAAGATGGCTTCTACTAGTTCGTTGCTAGCCAGAGGCAAGGCAGGTGTGTAGGTGTGTAAAGTGGTCAGCAATAGCCTACCCTTTGATTGACTTTTGGGTGACATACATGACTTCCAACTCGGAGAAGATTTCCTGCCATCGGGAGATCTTTCCCGAGACAACGGTCTTTCCAAATAAATATTTCAGTGGATCCATCTTTACAAGGACCTTGATTGTGTGGCGTAGGAAATAATGTCGAACTTTTTGGGCAGCCGAGATAAGCATTAAACATGTCGTCTCCATGGGTGTGTACTTTTGTTTATACCCAACAAGGTTTTGCTTAAGTAGTAGACAATTTTTTCCATTTTCCCGTCGTCATCGTGTTGTCGCAGAATCACTCCCATTTCTTTGTATGTACTTGATAGGTACAAGATTAGTCGTCGCTCAAGTGCTAGGGGAGCTAACACGAGTGGGTGAAGCAGATATCTCTTGATGCTATCGAAAACTTGTTGGCATGACTCATCCTAGAGGAATTCGGTATTTCCTTTGAAGACCTTATGGAAAGGCTTGTAGAGGTTTGATTGTTGGGAGATGAACCAAATGATGAATTGGAGTCATCCCACTAAACTTCGTAATTCTTTCAGATCCTTTGGTGGGGGCATATCAACGAATTTTTTTATGGTTGGATTGATTTTGATGCAAAGATTGCTTACTATAAATCCTAGCAATTTCCGGCAGAGACTCGAAATACACATTTTTTCGGATTCATTTTAAGCTTGTACTTTCGGGATCATTCAAGTACACATCGCAGCACTTCAGCATGTGATTCCATGGTTCCTTGATTTCACCAAAACATCATCCACGTAGACTTCCACGCATCCATGCATCATGTCGTAAAAAATAGCCATCACGGCTCTCTGGTAGGTGGTTCATGTGCTCTTTAAGTTGAAAGGGATTATGAACATTGTTGCGAAATCGCATATGCTATGATATGCGAATTCACTGAGCCATAGGATGTGATTTGCATAAATATCATATGCGATGACAGTGAATTTCGAAAAAATATATTTTTTTTTATAGTTAAAAAAGAAGCATTACAAATATTTTAAAAAATAATCTAAAAAAACATAGGAAATAATGGAAGGTCTTACAAGTAAAATACATACATTGTGGTAGAGAGAGAAAGAGAGAGAGAGAGAGAGAGAGAGAGAGATTGGATATAGAATAATCTTCCAGAGAGAGAAACTATAAATGAGTTGTGGTGAATGGAGGAAGAGAGCCCCTCTATTCCTAGAGGTAGAGGGGCCCCCAATTTCGAAAAAAAAAGATCTCCAACGATCATACTTCTAACCGTTGGAGCAGTATCCAATTGCATACTGCAATAAGCATACGCATCCTGCAATGGATCTCATATGCATCCTGCCATGTAAAATGGCAAATGCAACCGCAAATGTGGTCGCATTTAACAACACGGATTTCAAAGTAGTAGTATGTCTCCCAAGGGGTGGTGAATAAGATCTTTTCCTGATCTTCTTTTACTAAAAAAATATGATTGTAACCCGAGAAACCGTCCATGAATAATAGCATTTCGTAGTCAGTCGTACTGTCTACCATCAAGTGGATGAGTGGAAGCGGAAAATCATCCTTTGAGGAGGCTTTGTTGAGGTTTTGAAAGTCGATTCAGACCGTAACTGTCCTTCTTTCTTCGCTACCAGAACTATATTTGCCAACCATTTTGGGTAGACAACCACTCCGATGAATTTAGCCTTGTGCAGCTTGTCGATTTCCTCTTTTACTTAGAGCAACATCCTGGTGCATTTTCCTGAGATTTTGCTTTACGAGTTTGGCACCAGGTTCCAAAACCAATCGATGTTACACCAGCTCGAAGGTCAAGTCTCGCCATATCTTCATAAGACCAAACAAAGGAGTCTAAGTGTTTTTCTGAGAAATGTTATAACATGATCTTTGTTTGTTGGAATGAGGGCGACATTGATGAGAAGATTCTTTGGTTCCTCTTGTGTCCCTTAATTGATTTCTTTTGTTTCTTCAGCAGAGGTTGAGTTTGGTCGTCAACCCGCCTTTAGATCTGTTCAAACCCCTCTTCCTATCCTTTGTCAAGGCAGTTATTTATATAATTTTCTTGGTGGAATCGGTAGTGGTGAGGTTCGGTTCCCAAGGTAGGAAAATTAACTCCTTTGGTAGCATATGCTCAGTTGGCTTCTCCCTCGATGATAGAGCTACAGTCAAGGCTACGTTCTCGCATGTTAGTTTTCTTAGCTTTTTCGTTTTTTAGGATCTTTTCCTCTCTTTTTTATTTTTTAGGGGTTCCAATTTTTTCGATTTTTATGTATTTTTTATAACTATTTCCAAGAAGCTTGGGAGGTGATCCCTAATAGTTTAAAGATATTGCTCTGCCTACTGAACAGCAGTTCCTTCTTCTGAGTAGGACGTTTTTTTTTTTGCTTTGCCTTTTGGGTGGATCATGGTAGCACAAGTTGCTCATTTTGCTTCAATAACATAAGGATGACATTGACGGTTTCTTCCCTCCCCAAATTCATATGAGTGATTTCCGCGGAGATTTCTTCTCGAGCAGTCCTCTTAAGTCACTTCTCAAATCCATGGATCTCCATTCCTCTCTTCTTAAAGAGTCGAAGTTCTTAAAGAGTCGAAGTTCTTCTGGGGGGTTTTGACGATTTTGATATTGGCCAAACGAGATTCTTTTCCATGTTACATTGGCTCCTTGATGAAATGCTCTTGGAATGTCCATTCAAGGGAGGCTCGATCCATGTACGACATGTGGCATGAACTTCATCTTCTACCATCCCTAGGCCTCGTTGGATCCTGTTTCTCTTTATGAGGAGGGGGATAGTATTCCTTGGCTTTCTATTCCCAAGCCTTGCGAGGGTTCATAGCCGAGACGGTTCATCAGGTTCCATCCTTGAATTATGGTTCGTGGTGCTCCCATCATGACCTCGAATATTTCAAAGTCGAAGTCTGAGCTAGCAACTTGGGAAATGTGGTGCGGTCCAAGCATGGTTCGCGTCGATGATCGAGATCACGGGCTCCTTCCCTTTCCTTTGTAGGCATTCTTTTGTCGTCATTGCGATTTTGGTGGTTAAAATGGTTTTCAAACTAGACTTCAACTCTATCAAGTGGCGGATCAGCAAATATTGTTACGATTTCCCCAACATGAGGAAACTTGACAAATTGATGGTACGTGAAGGCCACCGCTTTCATTAATCATATAGCCATTTCCTTCCAAATATGAGGTTGAAGTTTGACATGATTTTCAAAATATGAAAGTCAGCGGCTATCACTGTATCAAGAAGTTTTACTTTTAGTTTGATAGTCCCCTTGACGGGCTGCTTCGATCTGTCATAGCTGGATGGTGACGGGAGATGGCCCGATATCTCGTTCGTTTAATTCCAGCACTCGGAAAGTTGGCATGGGGCACTTATTGAGGGATGCCCCTGTATCGATTAGGAGTGTGGGATGATGAACCCTTCAATGCACATTGGCCAAGATTCTGGGAAATCGTCTTCAGATAATGCAATGGCAGATGTCGCATCTAGCGCAGCAATTATGTTCCCAACATTTTTTATGTCCACTTTGAATAAGAAATTCATTAGAAGATCGTAGTGTTCTGGAGACTTGCTGATCAATTGAAATATAGAAATTTATGTCGAGATTTTGGAGAGGTGTTGCACAAGGTTATTTTCTTTTCCAGTCTCACTATTGATTTTTTCCCTTCTTAGAAGGGGTTGCGACTGAATGGTGACGGGGATGGTGACGGGAGATGGCCCTTGACGGGCTGCTTCGATCTGTCATAGCTGGATGGTGACGGGAGATGGCCCGATATCTCGTTCGTTTAATTCCAGTACTCGGAAAGTTGGCATGGGGCACTTATTGAGGGATGCCCCTGTATCGATTAGGAGTGTGGGATGATGAACCCTTCAATGCACATTGTCACATGAAGAGGCTCTAAACTTCCCTTCGGCCAAGATTCTGGGAAATCGTCTTCAGATAATGCAATGGCAGATGTCGCATCTAGCGCAGCAATTATGTTCCCAACATTTTTTATGTCCACTTTGAATAAGAAATTCATTAGAAGATCGTAGTGTTCTGGACACTTGCTGATCAATTGAAATATAGAAATTTATGTCGAGATTTTGGAGAGGTGTTGCACAAGGTTATTTTCTTTTCCAGTCTCACTATTGATTTTTTCCCTTCTTAGAAGGGGTTGCGACTGGTGGGAGTAGGGTTGTCAAAAGGGCCGGGCTAGATCGTCAGCCAGCCCAACCCGGCCCTAAATTTACAAGGCTAGGGCTCAATATTAAGGTCAATGGGTCAGGTTAGGGCCTTAAAAACGGAAGCCCATATTTTTTATGGTCGGGCTAAGGACTTAAAGGCGAAAGCCCGTAAGCCCGATCCTGCCCGGCCCATACATTTACTATATATTTTTATAAGTATACATAAGTTGCAAGCTATGTGTATTAACTTTACACAATTAGTAAATATTGATTACTTACAAACTTACAATCCAAAAAAAAACTAAAAATCAAAATTACTTACTTACATGTAAATTATTAAACTAATCCTTAATATTTCCGTTATCCTCAAAAAAAAAAAAAAATCCTTAATATTTCCGTTAGATGCATCTAAATGGTTACTTTCCTTGTCAAATTAGAATTTTAAGATCCCTTTATATTTAAAGCAATATATGAAAGCCATGCTTTTTTAATCAGATATTTACTCCTACTATATTTGGGATGTATCCATAGTGACAAATTTCTCCGAAATGTATCAAAATTTCTCTGAAATCCACCAAAACAGGGGTCAGACGAAACTTTTGGCCAAATTCGGTCATTTCTCCGATATTTCTGAAGTTTCATTAATTTCAGAGAATTTAACGAAATTCACTGAAATTAATGATTTTTTTTTTAAATTTCAGCCATTTTTAAATGATAAATAAGATTTTTGTAAACCTTAAATATAATATATATATATATATATATATATATATATATATATATATATATATATATTTTCTACACCCCGAAACTTTTTCAATTAATCCGAAATTAACCGAAATGACCCCTTATCAAAGCCCGCCTATGTTAGGGCCTAGTCATAGAAGGCAAGGCCGGGCTAAGGTTTCGGTGGGCCCGGCCCGTTAACAACCCTAGGTGAGAGAATGATAGGAGGTTTTGGTACCAAGGTAATATGCTGTGAAGAGAAAGGTCTTGCTTATTTTTGCGACCAGGGGGCGGGGGGGTTGTCGTTAATTGGCGGTGCTTGAACGCATGATGGAGATGATGGCCTCGGATTGTCGAGTTTCCTTGAAAGAGAAAGGGAATGGTGTTTCTTGTTTGTCCATCTCGGGGGACCATGTATCTCATGAATCCTCTTCTTCTAGCATTGTTATGGGGCATGCGGATCGGTTCTTTTCGCTTCCTTGACACTCAGGGGTAAGGGGACTGGTTGGCCTCATCGTGACCTCCATGATTGGCTTTGTGATTTCCCAGATTGGTGATGAACTAGGGGCTTTGTGGTTTCCCAGATTGGTGATGAACTAGGGGCTTTGTGGTTTCCCAGATTGGTGATGAACTAGGGGCAATGGACTCGATGATTGCATTCGCCTCTCGCAATGTGGCGAGGTTCCAAGTCTAACCAAGGCGGGTGGTTTGCGTCGAAATCTTCTTTGCTGCTGATTTTGCGGTTGACCTTCCCGATGGATGAGGCTTTGGAGTTGTGAGGCTTCTGGGTAATTCAAAGAATTTACAGATGGGGCTGAGTAATTCTAAAAATTCCCAAAGTCAGGTTGTTGGGCTTTTTTGGTATCGGCTTGATCTGTGACCAATCTATCTTATTTTGATCATTCATGTTGTGCACCATGTCACGCAGAGTGGAGCATTCGTCGAGGTCATGGATGCTATAGGGATGAAATTGGAGAATTTGAATATTTCAAATGACATAACAACTGAAGCATAGACGGAGATGGAGTTGGAGATGCAAAAAAGAAAACATAATAATGTTCCCGATTTCACATGCACAAAGATCTGACAAGGAGCGATGTGTAGAGCAACACATGACAATACTATGGACGTGTGGCATCGACCCGCTCTGATACCATGTAGAAAACCATAATCTAATAATAACTAAATATAAAAGATAAAGTAGCTGAAGGAAAATACCTGTTTAGGGTTTATTGGGAGCACAGTTACCTAGAAACCCGTTCTACCCTATCGTACCAATCCCCATGCGTACCAGTACCGGGGACTGGTACGAAACTCTTTTAAACCTTTTCTGAAAGGTTTCCGAAACGCGTTTCAATGCATAATTGAAACTCGTTTCATTTTGAATAGAAACTGGTTTGTCAAGAGGCGTGTCCATCGTTTCATTTTGAATAATATATAATTATATACTACTAACAGATAAGTTTAATCATGTTCTTTTACACCCACTGATAGACGAATTCAATGAATCATGTATCTGAACTTTAAATTTAAACTTATAAATAAATTTTTTTTTATCGGTAAAACATTCCATTGAATAAAAAAAACCAGCGACGAGCTGGAAGAAATAACACAACGGAAGGCCGTCAAAAAAAGAAAGAAAACAAGTAAAACAACAGGGGCACACGCTGCCCACACAAACCATCCAGCCCACAAAAAAGAAACTCTCTAAACAGCTTCGGATCACATCCTCAACTCTCCAGCTCCCTGCCCCCCATCTTATCTAACAAAGTCCAAAGACGCATCAGATCTTGAATCTGCCTTATGATGATGTTAGTGGGCCGTCGTTTGCGGTAAAAATCCTGGCATTTCTTTCTAGCCAAATTCCCTAAAGTACAGCGTAAGGTGCGACCCTCCAAAAAACGCCTTGCGGCCCTATCCATCTAATCCATTCCAAGTAATCAAGAACTCGGCAAGAGCCTCCGGGACTACCCAGCAGAGATCAAAGGAATTTAGGATCTCGCCCGAGATTTTCGTAGCCACCCCGCAATGAATCAACAAGTGAGGGATAGATTCCTCCATGATGAGACACATTGGGCATCTATTCTAGAGAGATTTCCCTCGGGCATTTAGCCAATCCATCGTTAAAATACGCCCTCTCACAGCGGTCCAAACGAAAAACCGAACTTTGGGGGGGATAGGAGCCCTCCAAATGAAGAACCATTCCACTTTAATGAGTGGTCGACACGAAAGGGCTCGGTAGAACGACTTGACTGAGAAGCTTCCCTTCATGTCAGCCAACCATATTCTGCAATCACGGCGATGACAATTCGGGGAAGCCGAGTAAAGGGCCACCATTAGGGTTATGTAGTGCTCCACCTCCCCCTCCTTTAAGTCTCTCCTAGTGATAACCTCCCAAATCAGCACCTCGCTCCTATTAGAGACGAGATCCTCGATCAGCCCATGTTGGGCCACCGACAAGCTGAAAATCGAGGAGAACATCACTCTAAGAGGATAAAGGAATAACTAAAGGCCATCCCAAAAAGATATTCGAGATCCGTCGCCCCAGCTAAACCGCACCCATATGGAAAACTCTCTCCAAATCGAGTTGGCATCCTTCCACCATGCAGATACGTTCCTCGATCGATTAGTATTAATACCCCACAAACCTGGCATATTGTCATATTTCTGAACCAGCAAAGATCTCCATAAACTGTTATGATTTATGTCAGTTCCCGCCCGCCATAGCCATTTGCCAAGCAGCGCAATGTTGGTTCGGTGAAAATTCCTGATGCCAAGTTCTCCGAAGCATTTAGGCAGCTGGCACACCTCCCACACCACTAGGTGGTACTTTTTATCCAAACCAGCACCTTCCCGTAAGAAGTCCCGCTCATTTTCTCGAGGGCATGAATGATCGCCATCGGACGTTTGAAAATAGACATGAAAAAAAGAGGCAGGCTGGATCATGGATCAAAATATCGTCCGATACCGATACGTATCGGTATTGGACGTGAACGATACATTGAATGTATCATTCGATACATTCAATTGTATGGAATGTATCGAACGATACATTCAATGTATCGCTCGATACGTACCGGTTTTCCGGCCGGACGATACGTATCGGTTTTCCGGCATTTTGATCTATGGGCTGGATAGAACTGAGTTCAGAAATTGAGTACGCCCCCCACAACTTAGGAATTTCCCTTTCCAGGAAGCCAACTTCCTTTGAAACAGCGATATAATTACCTCCCAATTAGCAACTTTCGGTTTCCCGGTCCCCAGAGGGAGGCCCAGACAAGAAATAGGAAGGAAAGCCGCGACACACCCAACTCCGCTAGAAGAAACTCAGCAGCCTCCTAGTTCAAACCAACGCCGAAAATAGTTGATTTCTGCATGTTAACCCTTTGCCCCGTTACCGCTTCAAAAACAAACAGAATATTAGAGAAGGTTGATACTTCCCCAGGGTCTGCCTTACCAAAGAAGATGGTGTCATCGGCATATTGGAGGTGAGTTATGGCGTGATCACTGGAGCCCACCGAAATGCCCGCGATACGATTCAAATCACGGGATTTGTTGATAAGGGCACCTAAAGCTTCCCCAACTAGATTGATGAGAAGCGGGGACAACGGATCACCCTATCTGATACCTCGTGAGCTTTTGAAATATCCCGCAGGAGTGCCATTAACAATGACCGAGAACCAGGGCGAGGTGGCGCACACTCTCATCCATTTCCTCCAGAGGTCGCCAAACTCGAACCGCTGCAGCATGTAATCTAGACATTCCCAGTTGACCCGATCGTAAGCCTTCTCCATGTCCATTTTCCAGACAAAACTTGGAACCCGAGAGGAGGCCGCCGAGTGAACCACTTTGTGAGCGATGACCACCATATCCATCAGCTGGCGACCCTTGATGAACGCCCCTTGATTCACAGAGATTATGGAATTCATCACCATCTTGAGGCGATTAGTCAGCACCTTAGCCAAAATCTTATACAAACAGTTGATGAGGCTAATAGGCCGGAAGTCACGAATGTCTGAAGCCCCTTCAGTCTTTGGGATTAGAGTGATGAAAGTCGAGCTTAAAGATCTACCAATCGCAGCCTTAAAGTGGAATTCCCTGAAAAACTCAAGTATATCGGATTTCAGGCATTGCCACAAACCAACGAAAATTTCCATATTGAATCCATCCGGACCTGGGGATTTGTTCTTCCACTTCGCTTAACAGCATCCCATATTTCGGTTTCGGAGAAAAAACATTCCAATATCTCTCGAGCATCAAGACAGATAGAAGGAAAATAAAGCCCATCTAGCTTTGGTCTGCTCCATCTTTCATCTTTGAACAGACTTCGGTAGAACTCCGAAATTTGATCCCTAATTTGTTCCAAATCAAAGAACTCAGCCCCATTCACCACAATTTTGGTCAGAATCTTCTTCTTAGATCTAGCGTTTTCCATATGAAAGTATTTCGTATTGTTGTCCCCCACTTTCATCCAGTGAAGTTTAGATTTTTGTTTCCAACTCATTTCTTCCTGCAGACTCTTTTCGCTGAATTTCATCTTGAGAGTTAGTCGTCTTTCGGCATTTTCAAAGTCGACAAAAGCTCTATCTTCTTCCACAAGATCCTGATCCTTGAGGCGAGCAAGAATGGATGATTTCCATTCCTGAGATAGCCCAAAGATCTCCTGATTCCAATCTTTAATGCGCCTTTTTAAATGTCTCAATTTGGAGATGAGCCGAAAAGTCGTTCCATGAAGATTGGTTTCCAACCACCAAATTGGAACAAGAGCTCTGAAATCAGCATTAAGCAACCACTAATTCTCAAATCTGAAGGGCGTAGGCACTCTGCCCATATGACCACAATCAAGTATTAAAGGTCTATGATCGGAGACAACTCTGGGCAGCCCATGAAGAATGGCATGCGGGAAACATTCATGCCACTCGGTCGACACTAGAAATCGATCCAACAAGCTAAGGGATGCATCCTGCTGCATGTTGGACCATGTGAACCGAGCCCCCGATAGAGGTAAGTCGAACAAAGCCCAATCATTGATGAATGAGTTGAGGTTGGCCATATCTCTCTAGTCCAGGAGACCACTAGAAGATTCACGAGGCTGCCGCAAAGCATTGAAATCTCCCCCCATACACCAAGGCACATCCCACCTAGCCGCCATCGCAGCCAGTTCAAACCAGAATTCGTCTTTCTCGCCCGCATCTGTCGGCCCATAAATCGCAGTGAATGCCCAACATTTGCCATTATCCTTGTTTATCAGCTCAACCAAAGCTGAAAATCGACCACATTCCTCATCAGATTTTTGAAATAGGGCTGAATTCCAAGCCAAGAGGATCCCTCCTGATGCTCCAGCAGAATCGACACCAACCCAATCCCATCGATTACCGCCTAAGGGCAGACTTGATTTTGACATCGCAGGCACCCCATTTCGTCTCTTGTAGAGTTAAAATCGTCGGGTTGATGGACACTAAAACCTGCTTCACACCAGATCTTTTAGTCGAATTGCAAATGCCCCTTACATTCCATGATATAATCTTCATAGCAACGAGTAGGAAGCCCGACCCAATAAGAAAACTCACAGAGTCCCCGTCCCTCTTCCATCCAACATACCCCACGCCAGCTTAGCCAATTCTCTGGATTTAGGCTTGGTCATTTTAGGAGTAGCTGACCGTTGTTTAATCCGCCCTTTCGTAATGGTTCTAAAATCTCCTGAAGCGCTTCATCAGTCCCAAAGAATGACATCCCACGTTCCTTTCTGAAAGCGATAATGTCGTCGATGATTCCGCATTTGGTACTATTTGCACTATAGGGTGTAGAATCTACTCGAGCCCTCAGGATCGGAGGTTCCATATCCGGAGAAAACTCGACCCACTGGTCCTTCCCATTACAATAAAGAGATCGAAGGGGGAGAATCTCACCAGTCGAGGAGGAAACATCCGAGCAGTTCGACGGAGAAGAAAAAGCTCTATCCCCCACAGTCCCTTCAGAGGAGGAAGACGATGTGGATGCAGTAGTCTCATTGCCAATTATCGGAGGAAGCAGAATGGGACTCCCCCTGGGATCTAAACCCTCATACATGGGAACAGATAAAATTGTATCTTCGTAACCCTCGACCCGATATACCGCAGCCATAGGTCCAAACCCGGTGGTCAACTCTCCATTCTCTGCAACCAGGTTGAGATAGTATGTCTAAGACGCACCAATGGGGTTGAGATAGTATAACTATGTTCACATCTTCGACAGATAAATAGTAAATGGTCGAAGTATCGTGATGGGAAGAGGTGTTGTGAGATAGTATGGCAAACCTCTTTTGGAATTACATTTTATATAATTCTCTAAAAATCTCTAATCCTTTGATAAAGGTACTGAAGTTGGTAGATAGTAATACTAAACCCCCTATGGCATCCATTTATGAGACCATGGATAAGCGAAAGAGAATATCAAATTTATAAAAAAAGATGAGAGAAGACACAAGCCCATATGCGACATGATTGATAGGGAGTGGGATGTCATCTACATATAATTGGTTCTTATTTAAATTTGAAATGTTAAAAGTATATAAAGGACATTGAACAGAGGTTGATTCCTAGTAATCTTATACATGATGAGTTCACCAAGGAACTCATCACTTACAGATTTGCATCGAACATCTTTTGGATTGAGCTTCCAATCGTCAAAGGAAAACACTACGACATATTAACATTTATTTATTTAAATGTATACAATCTCTTTTCTTATTTTTGTTGTCCTTCCTAAATTATATGTAATGGGGTTTCTGTTTAGCTGAGTAGCATTTATCTTGTGGGAGTGATATCCCACATCTTCACAGCATAGTTGCTAGAAGTTGGTATGGGGAACTGGTATGAGTACACTGAGGTGAAAAAAGTTCCAGGTACGTTTTTATTGATAAGTCTTCGGTACGACATTGGTACAACATAGAAATGAAATATAGATAATGAAATAGATACATTATAAGTACGAAATAGAAACAAAATAGATGCATTATAGAAACGAAACAGATACGGCATTGGTACGATATACATATGAGATGGATTTGGCATAGAAACGAGAGTTGTGTGACATAAATGCAAAATGAAAGCGACATATACGATATTAATATAAAATTAGTAATTCTTTTGTATAATTATATATGAGAATTATATCTTTATGGATTAATATTTATACTTTTGAATTTTAAAATTTAGACACATGATTCATTTAACTTATCTATCAATGGATGAAAATACATGATTAAATTTATCTATTAATAGTATATATAAGATAATGTATTATCCAAATTACTTACTAAAAAATATTACTAAAAACATATCTAAAATTTACATGTAATCTTCAATCTTATGCACATGAAGCTCATTTCACAATTTCATGATTTATGAAAATTTGATTTCAAAGTCCCTAAAAATCCATAAAAGTCATATTTTGACCTAATCTAATGGCTCTAAAAAATTATTATGTAAAAGGACAAAACTAGTTTCATATTTAATAGATAGAAGTTTCAATTAAATAAGAAACAAGTTTTTTTTTCTAAAGACACCAGTTTCTAAATAAATGGAAGTGAGTTTCTATATAAATGGAAGTGAGTTTCTATATAAATTGAAGCGAGTTTCTTCTAAGATAAAATCCAATTATGCTTAAAATGAAACGAGTTTCAATTATATATTGAAAAGCATTTCTAAAAACGTTTTTGAAAGGTTTCAGAAACATTTCTACCAGTCCCCGATACTTTTTTTTTTTTATCAGTAAAAAATCTTATATTGAAACACAGCAAGGCGCTGAGGACCCAATACAAGAGGAAAATCCTGACAAAAGAGACCCACAAAAGAGTCGAAGTACATAAAGAAGAGAAAATATAAAAATATAAAAAGGAGCAAAAAAGGGGGGAACCACGACAAGCATGAGACATCCACTCAGCCTGGATCCCATACGTTCAAAGCTTGTCCACTCCCCCTCACACCATCCCCTCCCCAAAAGCCCACAAGGTCCCTGATGGATTTGACAATAAGACCCATAGGTCTGCTAGTAGACTCAAAGATTCTGGCGTTTCGCTCCAGCCAGATGCACCAAAAAACCGCGAAGGCAGCACATCTCGTTTGCAACTGATGTTCCGCATACCCCCCGCGCGGGGCCCAGCTAAGGAGGTGCTGGTAAGGGGTCTCCGCCATAACCCAACTTAGGCCCAAGGATCTGAGTACAGCATTCCAAATCGATCTGGCCATACAGCAGTGGAGGAAAAGGTGCGTCGTAGTCTCCTCCCTCGTATTGCACATGACACAGTTCGTCGCAACATCTATCCCCCTACTCAACAGATGATCCCGCGTGAGAACTCTATCCTTACAGAGGGTCCACACGAAAAATCTGACCTTGTAGGGGATAGGAACTTTCCACAGCCATCGCCCCTCGAAAAGCACTAGCAGACGATGAGTCTCGAGACTGTAAAGGCTTTTCACCGTAAAATTACCATCTCGACTCGGAGCCCACACCCTCTAATCCGCCCTCCTTTGTGTCCAATGCTGAGCGTACAACAACTGAAGAAGGCTGGCGAATTCCACCGTCTCACGCTCGTTCAGTGATCTACGTGTAGTGACATTTCAGACCACAACCCCTTCATCAGTTGTTACAAATTGGTGAATCATCCCCCCTGGTTGACAGATACAGCATAGATAGCCGGGAACGTGGATCTCAGATTGTAGGGCGTCAACCATACGTCTTCCCAAAACCGAATTCTGGTACCACATCCCCAGGTGAACGCTAGTCTTCTGGCAAAATTGGGCCAAATCCGGCACAACCCTTTCCACCAAGCCGAAGCGCCAGTTCGAGCAATCGGACATATACCCCAGTCACCGGAGGCTTGACCATATTTCTCGACTAGCACCCTCCTCCACAGCCCGTCCCTACCCTCATCCGTACCCGCTCTCCAAAACCATTTCCTGAGAAGCGCAGTGTTGGTCCTCCTGAGACTGCGAATACCCAAACCCCCACATGCGACCGGCAACTGACAGAACTCCCATCTAACGAGATGAAACTTCCGGCCCAATCCCGACCCCTCCCACAAAAAGGAGCGCTGGATTCTCTCAAGGTTGTGTATTACCGTCGCCGGGCAGTGAAACATCGACATAGAGAAAATGGGCAATGAAGATAAAACCGCCTTGATGAGAACCAACCTGCCACCAGTCCCCGATACTGGAACTCATAGGTACTGGTAAGATAGGATAAAAAGGGTTTATGGATAACTATGCTTCACAGGTTATGTTTTTGTATTCTTAGCCTCACCTATAGTGCATCAGGCTATGAGCATAACTGGAGCACACTTGAGCAGATTAGTTAATGCTAAATAACAATGTGAAAATTAATTATGTATTTGCTATTTTGCGTAGTTGCTTTACATATTAGTTTTTAGCTTTTTTATGTAATGTGTATAAATTTATATTTATTATTAAATTCTAAGGCCCAGGTTATGGGTTTAAATGCATGGTGGATCCATGCATTCGAATCAGGTGGGGTCCATGTGGCACCCATCCAGGGGATCCGGGTGCCACGACAACTTGCCCATGGACAATCAGATCCATTTAAAAAAATAATAATAATAATGCGTGGATATCCACTGTCTAAAATGTGGTCAAAGGAAAAAAAATTCAATGCACTAGGATGTGTTGGGCGGTACCCAAATTTTGACCACCTAAAAAAAAAATTAATTAAATTGTTGTTACATATCACATGCCACATGGCACATGATCCCAAAAAGGGTGTTGTTTTGGGACCACATGGAACGTGATCTAGGGGGAATCATGGCTTCATCCGTGCATTCGAACCTGTACGGCCTTTTCCCTTAAAATTTATAGGTCCACAAAAAAAAAGGTTTTGGTCGAAATACTTGTTATCATGTAGCATAGTTCTTGAGGGTAGTTTAGGCATTTGGTGGTTTGCCCTACTTTGTCCTGTCTTTTACTTGTGTGGGCATATATGTAATTGCACAATATAAATGCTAATAGAAAGGAGGTATGGAACAACTTTGCACCCAACCCTAACTTTTCCCCTCTTCTGCTCTCTCACTCTTCATCATCTCTGAACCCTAATCCACTTAACCTCATACTCAAGTTGGTATCAGAGCGACGATCACTTGACCCAATTTCTTGGCATGATCACTTGTCGACATCATCATGACTTCATGACTACGTCGGAAAAGTCAACCCAATAGTCTGTAACAATGGTCGAGGACATGGTTTTCCAGTAGCTCTTCATTTCTGAATAAGATGCATATTTTTCCAATTTTTTTGCAAGTGTTTACTTGCTTTTATTGCCAGTTTGAAGTTGGAAAAAACAGGATGTCATGTTTTTGGAGGCATCTAAGAACCTAGAGATGTTTGATCCACGATTGCTCCGAAATGGTTGGTAAGTTGTGTCTCGATCAACACCGTAGAGTCATTCAATAAAGATCATGGGGTGTTTTAGGCTTTTAGCCAAAACCACGTAGCTCTTGATTTTTTCACTATTTTCATAGTTGTTTCAGAATCTTCTCTATTGGGGAACACTTACATTGTTGATTGAAGGATTAGTGGAGGATTCTTAATTGTTTTGTGGATTTGCAGCAGGTATTGGTGGTTGTTTGACTATTTTTGGATCACTGATTGCATTTGGGTATGAAATGTGGTGAAAAGGAGTCTTGGTTTCCACTAGTCACATAGCAGCGTCGATTCCAGGTATATCTGATATCTATATCTTCTTCCTTATTCTTTATCTTATTTTTATTTTATTTTATCCCGGATATCAGAACCCCAAACCTATCGTGCGAGATTACCGCTACTTTAGGGTTAGCGTGGTTTCCATCCTGCATCAAAGTACGTTTCCTGCCATCTTCAAAAGTACCTGGAGGAGCATGGCATTACTTAGAAACTACATGTCCCTACAACCCTGAACAAAATGAGGTTGCAGAATGCAAGAATCCCCACCTCATGGAGGTCTCTCACACGCTATTGATTGGGATGCATGTTCCCAAACACTTTGTTTGGCTGGTCGTTGTTCTCATGGTGTCTTATCTCATTAACCAGATGCCTACTCCTCTTCCTGATGGGAAGTCTCTCATACAATCGATTCCTCCTTCATCTCCGTTATTTTTTGTTGTACCTCATTGGTTTTGTTGTGTATGCTTTGTCCATGGTCCTCCTTGTGATAAGTTGAACCCAAAGGTCATATGTTGCATCTTTCTTGGATATATGCCTTCCCAAAAAGTGTAAAGTCCTACATCAAATAAATAGTTGTCCTAACCCTGAGAGATAAGTAACGGCCCCACTCTTACATGCAAGACACGTTTTGGGTGGGTGCGGTGGCTATATGTCCGGTCGACCCATGCCAAAAATAAAACCTTGAAGGGAAAGGGCTACTGGTGGAACCAGGGACGACTGGTGGGACTATGTGGAGCCACCCAAAGAGGACAATATCTTGGCACGTGGCGTTGGGGCGTTACAAAATGGTATCAAGGCAATTTTCGAGGACGGAAATTTCTTTAAGTGAGGAGATTGTGATGACCTGGTCAAGAGGACATTGAATCTTGGTGAGGATACTCAGATGGATGGCGCTGAGAAATAGCCACGGACCTCAAGTCACACGCATTTATCCCCCTCGTAGTCCTCACATCGACCCAGCTCACTTGACACAATCACACACTCACTGTCATAGTCAAATCAGCTACGCCCAAAATCAGCATATCCACACGTGTTCACACCGACAATCCACCCTTCAAAATCTACGTAAAAGAGAAGAAGGTACTCCACTACCCCTCCGTAAGGAATTTTGCTCCCTCGAAAGTGAACGACGTGACGTTTGGGCAGTCAATATAATAACCATTTGTTAAACTCAAATCACACACAACGAATACTGCAACGAATTGGAATTACATACATTGCGACGAATTGGGATTTGTTCCCAAGCAAACCACATACACTCAAATGGGTGTAACCCCAAAACACATATCTCATGTGTGAAACACTAACACGCCAAAGTGTATGAAACACACACACTAGTGAATGTATATGACCCAAGTGAACTGTTCTTACACCACACATCCATACTCTTTCTCATCTAGTGTAACCTAACACAAACCACCAAATCATTCTCACTTGGTCAAATAAGTGCCCAAACGGGCACGCATCCCGAGGTAGACTATTCGAAGTCAAAATTTTCAGGTTATTACATTCTTCCCACCTTATAAAATTTTTGTCCTCGAAAATTGCCCTAAGTGACTAGGTCTTACCATGCACATCAAGTTGAACACTCACGCATGGTAAGACCTAGTCACTTAGACAAAAATTCCTATGGAGGGAAGAATGTAACAACCTCGAATTTATTTGTATATAAATCGATTCATATCTGGACGTGAGTATTCAACTTGATGTGCATGGTAAGACCTAGTCACTTAGGGCAATTTTCAAGGACAAAAATTCCTTTAAGTGAGGAGATTGTGATGACCTGGTCAAGAGGATGTTGAATCTTGGTGAGGATACTCAGATGGGTGGCACTGAGAAATAGCCGTGGACCTTGGATTGAATTGGTTTCGAGGTAATTGAAGAAAACCGAAGTGAATATTATTCGTGGCGGTGTATATGTGTGCTCATGTGGGAATTAGAGACTTATGCCGATGTGATGGCTAAGGCATTGATTGCAGAGAAAATCATAGTGTATACCTTATCGTGTGTGTTTAATCTCAGAACATGTTAATATGATGTTTTAGATGTATGATCAATACTATTTGCTCATATGTTGATACATGTATGTAGGGATCATTATTGCAATTAATAGTACATGTTGACAATTAATGATTGGACGATTTTCTTTTCCTTTATGGCAATGGTTAAATTTCAATTATGATCCAAAATTTTCGAGGACGAAAATTCCTATGAAGGGAAGAATGTAACAACCCGAATTTATTTGTCTATAAATCGATTCATATCTAGACGTGAGTGTTCAACTTAATGTGCATGGTAAGACCTAGTCACTTAGGGCAATTTTCGAGGATAAATATTTTATAAGGTGGGAAGAATGTAACAGCCTGAAAATTTTAACTTTGAATAGTGTACCTCGAGATGTGTGCCCGTCTGGGCACTTATTTGACCAAGTGAGAATGACTTGGTGGTTTGTGTTAGGTTACACTAGATGAGAAAGAGTATGGATGTGTGGTATAAGAGCAGTTCGCTGGGTCATATACATTCACTAGTGTGTGTGTTTCACACACTTTGGCGTGTTAGTGTTTCACACATGAGATATGTGTTTTGGGGTTACACCCATTTGAGTGTATGTGGTTTGCTTGGGAACTAATCCCATTGAGCCTTAAGTGAATAGGCAAGCTTCTTGTAGAAGCTATTCCCGGTTTGCACTAGGGGTTTTGGGTTTTTGAGGAGAGAAGGAAGAGAGAAAGAGGAAGAAGAAGAGAGAGTGAAGTTATAGAGAAGGAAGAAAATGTTCGAGGATTTATGCGTGGAGACCATACACGAGCTTTAAACTCCGTCGAAATCGCACGTGGGATCTCGTGGAGTTGAAGCTAGGAACCCTAGCTCTAGATCCAAGCCCTTGAATAACTCATACATTGGAATTGAGGTAAGGTTTTGTTAATTGATGATATGTGTCAAGTTTGAACTTTAATTTAATGTATAAATGTTGGATTAAAAGAAATAAAAGGAGAAAAATTAGAGAGAAAACCAAGCTAGATTGTGAAAATACATACACTCAGTGAATTATATGACCCATTAATCGTTTTACACCACACATCCATACTCTTTCTCATCTAGTGTAACCTAACACAAACCACCAAGTCATTCTCACTTGGTCAAATAAGTGCCCAGACGGGCATGAATCCCGAGGTACACTATTCAAAGTCAAAATTTTCAGACTGTTATAAAAAGGGTACAAGTGACTCTTTCATTGGAAAGAGATCTGTGTCCATGGATGTCACCTTCTTTGAGGTCATTTCCTTCTATCCTCCTATTGGTCATAAGTGCTCTCTTCAGGAGGAGAATGACGTCGGTCGTACACGTGAAGGTGAAGAGAGAACACAACCTCCTTTGGTTCTTCTTAGCCCTATGCAGGTTACTGATGATAATTCCATTAAAGAATCTTGCAATGAAGCTCCTCCTTAAGAAGAAATATATTACTATAGGCAAACCCACTAAAATTCTTGATCATGTTTATGCTCAGAAGGAGAAATGTGTGCCCACTACTCCTCGGGGCATGGACCAACAAGGTGAATCCCCAGAGGCAAGTACTAGCCATTACAGTTTGAAAGGGGTCTAGATCATGCGCTTCTCATCCCATCAATAAATTTTTATCCTATCACGCTCTTTGCTCCTCATATTGCTCGTTTATTTCTTCCATATCTTCAATCTTATCCCATCTAATGACTCTGAAGCCTTGTCACAGCCTCAATAAAAAGTTGCTATGATTGAGGAGATGAAGGGCTTGGAACATACCAACACTTGGAGTCTGGCACTTCTTCCAAAAGAAAAGAAGGTTGTTGTTGTCTGATGGACTTGTTGAGAGGTATAAGGCTAGACTGGTTGTAAAGGGGTATACATAATCATATGGGGCTGATTAGAAGGGGAAATTTACTTCAATTGCTAATTCAATTCAATCTGTCTTCTCTCTTTGGCAGCTTATAGAATTGGATGTTAAAAATGCCTTTATCCAATGTTGTCAAAAGCGTAGGCGAATTCTAGGCAGCGAACCCCTTTGGTCCTAAGTGGGGTCAAGAAAAAGTAATGCTTATTTTTTTTATAAATTTGATAGCACGTGATTCGGTGTACCATACAAACTACCATACAACTGATTAACATGAATTATGGGAAAAGATAATAACATGTAGTGTCAATAAACTAATATAATGAAATAATATATGGTAATCTTGTCCATATTTTAGGTCAAAAGATTCAAACATTTTTACTGTCTAATCGATAGATCATATGGTTAGAGAAATGAACTTTGGGTTGAGTCTCATTTATATATTGACCTGCCAATTGAACATTTCAATTTTTACTGTCTAATCAATAGATCATATGGTTAGAGAAATGAACTTTGGGTTGAGTCTCATGTATATGTTGACCTGCCAATTGAACATTTCAATTTATGAACAATTGTTATATGTGTACATAATTTGATAACACACATATCACAATTAGTCAAATGTCTATGCACCTTATAGGCAACTTCTTGAGTCTACAAATCCGAAGAGTCGTTGACTACTCCAGTGGGACACACCTTCCTTCTAAACAGTTTCCACACAGCCATAGTGGTATGCAATTTTGACCACTATTGTAAAATTCACAAATGAACGGTTTCAGCACGTTGCACTTGACGACGTTAAGTGAACAAAAGTGCATCAATCAATGTTTGGGTAAAGTGACTAGAGTCCCACGAGTTGATGAAAACGCATGGTATTTGTCCAAAATACTCTATTACATATGCAAATTGAAAGAATATACTTGCAAGATATTTTGCTAAATAGTGTCCCTTAATTCATAGATCACTCTTGTCTTTTCTTTTGGCATAACCCCAAAGCAACAATGAGAGAGAGAGAAACTGAGTGTTGGCTTCTTCATTTTCTTTTAGTGGATGGGCAATATTGTAGACGAGATTTAGGGCTTTTGGTAGAGATGAAAAACTGAGGAAAAAATGCAAAAATAGAGCTAACTAATTGTTTTGGTCCTTAGGAATTAAACTTATACTCATTTTAAATATCTTATGAAAAACATATATACTTATAAAGTTGTAAGTTATATAACTTGTATACCTTAGATAATTTTTTAACTTTATAAGTTATATAAACTCTTATTTGTTTTAAAAAAATTACATTCATAAGTTGCCCAAGAGAGCCGCTTTAACCGTTTTTAAGCACGAAATGCCCACTTTGAGACAAAAAGAAGGCGCTTTTTACATTAGCGCCTAAAGCGGTTGGTGCTTAGGCGCTAGGCATGCCCTAAGCGGCTAAGTGGGGCCTAGACGCAACTTTTGACAACATAGTGTTTATCCATCGGGATCTGCAAGCATTGTAGATGGCCCTTTCGATTTTCATTGAAGAGGGAGAAGCATCAAGCGTGTAAGCTCAATAAACTATATGCGGATTAAAACAATCCGTACATGCTTGATTCAAAAAATTGAGTAAAGCGGTGATGAAGTTTAAAGTACAAGGAATTACTTTCGATTTGAGAACCATACAAGCTGGAAATGCTTTATTAAGGTGAATTTTTGTTAAGAAAGACAATCAAATAATAGCACTCATTGTGTATGTAGATGATATAGTCATCTCAGGTGATAATGTTGAGGAAATCTTTACATTGAAAATATATTTCAGTAAGGTGTTTGACATAAAAAACTTAAGGCCACTTAAGTACTTTATTGGGATATAAGTGGCCAAGCGAAAGAAGGGGACTTTCAAAACACAAAAATAGTACTCCATGGATCTCCTCAAGCACACAAGTATGTTGGGGACCAAAGAGATGAATCTCCCATAGAATCTAACCATAAAATGAATACCAAGGAGAGTGAACCTCTTGAAGATGTAGGTCTCTAATCTCTATCGGTAGCTTGTTGGAAAATTTATATATCTTATTCTCACTCGACCTGGCATTTCTTATGTAGTTAGTGTAGTAAGTCAGTATATGCACTCTCCTTGCAAAGATTGCCTTGATGGGGTATGCAGGATCCTTAGATATATGAATTCTAGCCTTGGAAAAGACATTCTATATGGTGACTAGGAGCATTGTGATGTCAAGATATATCCCAATGCAGATTGGATTAGATTCAGTAGCAGGAATCTTCTACTTAGTGTGTCGCTCCCAGTTCGAAATCTCGCTCCCAATCCCGCTTCCGACCATAAAATAGTGTATTTCCCAGACTCTGATGACGCTCCCACTCCCAAACACTATACGCTTCTTGCCACTTCCGGTAACTAAGATTTAGATCACATAGTGATATTATTGGCTATTGTACGTTTGTTGGAGAGGACTTAGTATTCTAGAAAGGTAGGAGCCAAAAAGCGGTAGCCTGATCAAGTGCAGAACCCAAGTACAAGGCAATGGCCCATGGTAACTGTGAAGGACTATGGATGAAAGTTATCATTGATGACCTTGGAGTTAAGGTAAAAATGGGTGTGAAGTTGTATGCGGACAATCAAGTTGCCTTTTATATTGCTTCTAATCAAGGTTACCACAAGAGGAGCAAGCACATAGAAGTTGATTGTCACTGTATAAGAGAAAAGATAGCCTCGAAAGAGTTTTGCACTCCACATGACAACTCCCAAGATCAACTTGTTGATATGCTTACTATGGTCGTGGGAAAGCCAATTACAGATATCTATGAGCATGCAAGTTGGGTTTGCACCCAACCCCAACATCGGGTGCCACGGCAACTTCTCCAAGCTCAATCAGTTGAATTTGGCACCCAACCCGAAGATCAGGGGTAGCATTTTGTATGCATGTGCATATGTTCTATGCATATATGTAAGTGTTTTGTGTAAATGATATAAGAAGATTACTGCCACATATACCTCTTAAGCCTTCTATATTCTCTATCGGCCGGATTCCGTCCCCGCCGACGCTTTGCCACTGCGCTGCTGCTGCCGTTATTACTTTGCCCAATCTCCTTCTCCTTAGTCGAATCAGACGGTGGAGCCTCCATATCAGGAACCGTGAAAAGATCTTCATCGCTCTCCTCTGCAACAACGGATCCAAAACTCCACGATTAACACATAATTCCAATAATTTGAAATAAAAGAATCAAACTTTATCCAATCTAATCAAATTTCAGCTTCAAAACCCTAACCATAATGGTAACCGTAAAGGGACCAAAGAAGTCACCAACCTACTTTGTTCTTCTCTTTAGTCTCCGAAAACGAACTTCGCCACGATGAGCTCCGGTCGTAGCTCGACGCCGCCTTGGCGTCGGGAATCGACATTTCCCGCCGAAACAATGCTGGAAAACGTAGGGATCGCGGTGGAGATCCGGCGAATCCGGCGATACAGAAGATAAAACCCTAAGTTGATGAGAAATTAGAAAAGAGGTTCTCATTTTTTCTTCTTTTTGTTTGTTTTCTTCTTCTTCTCCGACAAGAGAGAAGGATGCTGTTAAACCACGTTGAAGTACAGAGAGCCGTCACTTTTTAGGGGCAATTAAAATAATAATATTATATTATTTTCATATCTCACACCGTTAAAACCAATATAAAGAGCGGGAGATGAATCCTTGTTCGTTAAAACCAATAGAAAGGGCAGAGAGGCGCCACTTTTTTTTTATTATTATTAATGTTTTTTGGTTTTCGGAGTATCGGATCTGCTGCTGGTTGTTTATTTGCCATTTGTGGAAACTAAAATAAAATAATCATGGTTTAAAGAGCACGGTTTATGTGAGGATTATTACTTGGGTAGTGGCAAGCACTACTAGAGTTTGTAGTGCGCAATAAGCATTACTCACTCGGGTTTTGGTAGGAGTCTCAATGGGGCGGGCTTGAACCCGGCCCGAGAGGGGATAGGTATGGGCTGAGGTAGTAGGCCCGAATAAAATATATGCCTGGCCTGAACTGATTAGTAAGTGGACTGGGGTTGGGTAGCTCCAAAGCCCGATTAAAAATCAGCTTGTGTAAAGCCCAGGCCCGAATTCGGCCCAATTGATTCATTTGAGATCATTTTTATAGAAATTGTGAGGCGACTAGTGCCCGGCCCGACTTGATTAGTAAACGGGACGGGCATGGATTAAAAATTAAAGCCTGACATGTCCTCGGGCCGTTTAAAGCCCGGCTTGAACGCAGTCCGACCGATTAAGACCCCTAGGTTTTGATCAAGTCCAACTGGTTGAACCCTAATTGGGGTTCAATTAGTTTAAAGTAGGTTGATGCAAGGGGATCTTGACTTTAACTTTGATAAGTTGACATCCATGTTTGGATTTCTTGCATCCAACAGTTTTAAAATCAAATGACCCGCGTTTAGGGTTCAACCAGTTGGACCTGACCAAAACCCAAGCATGGGTTTGATCATTTCCAACTAGTTAGACTCTAAGAAAATATGATTCAATCAATTGAAAAATTATAAATGATAAACAATTTTTTCCGGACAATTTTGTATATAACTTATGTAGCGCGACATGATTGGCTACAGTGCTTAAGTCCCACTATGTATATAGTCAGCCATATCGCGTCACATAAATTGCATGCAAAATTGTCTATTGAGAATTTTGAGACCATTGGATGCAAAGGAATCTCATTCACTTTTAAAACCTGTGCATCCAAGTTTCAAAATTTATTAAGCTGTATTTAGAGTTCAACCGGTTTTACCCGACCAAACCCATAGAAAGCACATGTAGACAAATATACTATGTAGAACATTGGAAAGAAGAATCAAGCTCCCAACAACCACACACAAAAAGAGAGTTTAGATTTCCATCCTCAGACTTTATGCACATTGTTATATGACAAGCAGGTTTTATGCAAGCAGCCGACACGGCACGACTAAATTGGCTACAAGTGCACTGGCCCCAACCAATATAGGTTGAGGCAGTCAAATAAATGTCAAGGAAGTCAGTCATATCGCACCACATCAGCCACCTCTACTTAACTTGCACAAAACCTGTCTACCATTTACAAATTTTCGAGACTTAATTAGAGATTTTATGGACCATTGGACAACATTTTAGAAAATAAATAATAACAATCAAATATAGGATAGAAAAATGAAAACGAATTATGTCCCTTATGGAGAGTGCTACGAGGATCAGGAATTGTAAAAAGAATATAATAAAGCTCTGTATCTGCATGTAATGTAACCTCATTTATTCAATTTTATTACCCACTGACAGCTACTTTTTAATTTTGACCCATTCATTAGCCCAAACGGCTAATTGGACCGTCAATAGGTGCCCGTCATAGCGCCCAAAGCCTATTGCAGACTTATATTATATGCGTAAAGATATAAAATATTTGAAATATGAATTTATTAAAATAAATAAAATATAAATTTCACTAATAAAATCTAACACATGCCATTAAAAGGCCAAAGAAGAGAAGAACCCCCAAATACGTAGATGGAAAAGAGAACTACATTTTCTTGACTATAGTAATGTCCTTACTCATTCAATTATACGGGTAGGGTTTCGGTTAAGATTTATCATCTGTCGGGTACTTAACCCAACTCCTTCTCTTATATATTAACTTAACCAAACTAATCGGGTCGGGTTCACATTGAGGGTTTTAATCAATTACATAATATATAATTTTATTATCCTCAATTTAATGATGCAAGGACTTAATTTATTACTAATAACCTAATGATGTATAAATATTGAGAAAAATCAGTAAAAGAGAGTCATATCCGTACTAAAATATGATCATATTTTATATCTTAATACCAACATTTGACTATTCAATGAAAGTATTCTGATGACTATTATACAGTTTTAATAGTTTCAGGTATTCGTGATCGTTGGATCTTGTAAAGGCATAAAAGAGCATAATTAAGAACAATATGGGAGCATTGAACCAAAAGGCCAATAGAAACACCGAAATCCGTGAAAAGAATTGATTAGTCCAGCCACAAGCAAGAGAGTCGATATGCCACATGTCAAACTCAATCAATTGAAATTTAGAAATCAATCAATTGAGTTTGATGACAACTGTTTCCCTCATAAATTCGATTTTGAACTCAATCGATTTAGATTTAGATTTCAATCGATTGAGATCTAAATTCAAATAAGTCCATCACAATTCAAAATTTGAATTCAATCAATTAACCTATACATGAAAACTTTTTCACCCGAGCCCTATATAAATAGAGCAGTATTAAGGGTTTGGGGATGCTTCTTTTAGTGGCCTTCTTGGCCTACTTTCTTAGGTTTTTCTTTATTATTTTTAGTGCTTAATTTTAATTTATGATAATTAGTTTGTAATTAGAAACCAAAATTTTGTAAGGTTTCGGATCTTTTCCAAAAAGATCCGAACAATTAATAAATTAAAGAACGTGTTTGATGATTTTGGATTTGTGTCTTGCGTGTGGATTGGAGATAAACGGCTAAAATCATTCATTCAAGGAGGAAGCGACCCCTAGATAAGTAGTTAATTTATTTTCATTCAATAATTTCTTTTTACAAATATTGAATCATACAACTTTCAAACCGTACGATTGGATCTTAATGTTGTGATTTCGAATTTTGAGATACGCTATGCTTTTTACATGATTCATACCGCAATGATAGGTTGAGTCATAGTTTTTAGATACTATATGCCGGATCAATAATCACATTCTTTTTTAATCGTTTTGTTTGTAGTAAAATGATGATTAATATTTATATTTATTATCAAAATTATTGAATCGTACGGCTTTCAAACTGTACGATTGGATCTTAATATTGTGGTTTCGAATTTTGAGATTTGCTATGCTTTTACATGATTCATACCACAATGATAGACTGACTCATAATTTTTAGATAGGGTATGTCAGATCAATAATCACACTCTTTACGATTCATTTTTCTTCTTGATAAATGATGGTGTATAATTTGACATGAAAATGTGTGATTGATTATTGGTAGAAAAATTATAAATCTAGGGTTAGCGGACTCCTTGATTATCTTTTTATCGTTGTTTGATTTTTTGTTATTTTTCTTGTTTAAGCTTTGTTTAAATCTTTTTATTTTTATGTTTGTGTAGTTGTTAATTTTTATCGTGACAAAGATCTCGCCTTTGGTACTTCCTCAGATTTGTTTTACACTTTTAGAAATTAATTAAATTTTACGCTTCCTTGTGGGTTCGACACCCTTGATTTCATTATGCTATGATAGATCTTGGGTATTTGTAGGGGTACAATTTAAAATCGATCAAGTCATAATATTAATCTTTGTCAAAATGAACTCAAAAGAGCAGTAAAAAACGATCAAACGTAAGAAGACGATTCGTTATATACTGAAAGCTAAAAAATTGTGAAAAGACGATTAAGCGCTGCTATTAAAAAAGAAAATGAGAAATCGTAATCTACGATTCTCCAGAAGACGCTCAAAAGTAAAGGCGATATAGAAAAAAGTGAAGAGTCGTAATTCTAAGAATCATTCAGAGAGAAGAAGCTTTGAAAGATAGAAAATCGTAATTAAAGATTTTTCAGAAAAAGATAAGAAAAGAGATAATCGTGATTTACGATTACGATTATAAAACTTTCATGTTGCTGTTGATCACGTAAAGATTTCCATCGCTATGAACAAAATTAAAAGCACTCTTGAATTAAAAGTTTGGCATATTACAGATCTGAGAAGATTGATGAAGACAAACTCCAGAAGATCTCTACTACTGAACAATCCAAAAATGCATCAATTAAAGGAAGCAAGGAATTATAAAAATAGAATTAAAGTTATATTATGATAGTTTTATTTTTAGTTACTTTTTTTATTAGAATTAGAACTTGTAAACCGACTCCTTATGATCTATAAATAAGAGAGCCCGGTATAGGAATAAGCATCAAAGAAATTCTCAGCATCAATTGACGACTGAGGTTGAGTTTTCTTCCGATCAACTTTAGAATAGATTTTTATTGCTTTGTAGATTAGATATCCAAGGTTTCTCAAGAGCAATTGACAACTGTAATTAGGAGCTGAAGATTATAGTAGATATCTGTAGTTTCTCAGAAGCAATTGACGACTGCAGCTGAGGAGTGAAAGATATAATTTTTATTGCTTTCTAGTTTAGATTTTATTTTTTTTATTTCCTGCTTTGTAAACATATTCAGATTTTAATTTGAATTGATAACTCAGATTACGGTTTGCGGATTAGTGTAACGATTTTTACTTTTTCATCTTAAATTTTCTAGAATTTGATTGACGCCTAAGTTTTAGGAGATTGTTGATTAGATTAAATCTATATTGAATTTTCTAGAATTTGATTGACGCCCAAATTCTAGAAGAGTGATATATAGTGTAACGGTACTGTTTAAATTCATAATATTCGATAGCTGAAGATTGTGATTGGCGACCATAATCTGAAGAAGGAGGATTATGATTTATTTTCTGTAAATTTAGTTTAACAAAATAATTTTTTTATTCATATTTCTCCAATAATTTAAGAACTTACAAGATAAATACAAGTTTTCATAAAAATCAAGTTAATATAATTTAACATATCTCTGTGGGAACCATAGTGACAAATTTCGTTTTCGATAATTTTTCGGTGGGGGGTCCTTTCGGTATATTTTGGATTAATTTTGATACATTTCGGAAAAATTTCGAAAAAGTTTTGGTGATTAAAAATATATAAAAATATATATTTTATCAATTGTTACAAGTGGAATTGGCAAGGTGCAAATAGAGAAAGTTTCAAGTGAATGCAAGGTGTTCCAAGCACTAACGCCTGAAGCATTGAAGGATAGCAAGGCAACTTTACTCCCACATCGACTAAACCAAAAAGTTGGACACTCCAACGTCACTATATAAACAGCCCTTCCCTTAACACCTTTACTACCAAATTACCAACATTAAAGGTTAAAATAAAATTTTAAAAAAAGGCTCAAAATTTTTGAAATTTATAGAAAATTTCGAAATTTCGTCGAAAATACGAAAATTTTCGAAAAATATCGAAATTTCTTCAAAATTTTTGTTTGACCCCCATTTCGGCTATTTTCGCGAAATTTCGACGAAATTTATCACTATGGTGGGAACGATTCTTTGCTAGTACTATGATTTTCATTGTGCACTTATAATAGGTTAAGAGTTAATTAGATACATATATAAGTAGTCAGTCAAGTTTTAACCATTGGCGGAACCACATGTCAGAGTGCGGGCGAGTGCCCGCAATCAAAACCCCCAAAAAAATAAAGTTTGTTTTTGTTTTTAAAAGCCTTTAAGTAATTCTACCCGGCTATTGCTAACCAACGCCCTCTCTCCCTACACCTTCTCTCAAAACCCCAAAACCCACAAAATATTAAAATTTGTTTCTGTTTTTAAAAGCCTTAAGTAACCTTACCCGTAACTAACGCCCTCTCCCTACTTGACAGTCTGACACCTTCTCGGTCTCCCGCCTCTCGCTGTGATAACTTACAAATGCCTTTAGATCAATCAGTTTTGTCCACACGATCAAGCTTTGAGAAATTCGCATTTATTTATGCACAAGCTTGTCCGTGAAAGTTTACTTTGGTTGAAGTATTTTGATTCTCAAACCATCAATGCATATACTAAGGTTGTGGGATAATTAAGCTAAAGGCACGACTCTCCTGACCATAGTGCTTAAATGAACGTATCCCATTGATGGATTCAAGGTGTGGGCCATCGGCATCATCAAAATGATAGATCATAAATTTAAAGGCATGGGCCCAAAAAATCAAAAATTTTAAAAGTTTTAATCATCTGATCTATGCACTCTAATATCAACCATTGCGTTTAGTTTAATGGTTGATATTCAAATTCGCCAATCTGATGGGTCACAAATTCACATCCACTTTTGGACATAATTCTTTGGCTAAAACATTTTTCAACGATGAATTGCCTCCTAAATCATTTAGATTGATCATTAATCGATGTCAATGGCATATTAGGAAACCACATTTTAATGGTGTGAAATAAAAAAATTTAATTTAGTATTGGTAGATCGTTTAAACACCATTTGGTGTTTAACCGTCCGTCAAGAGCCCTTGTCCTTAAGCTAATTATCAAATGGAAGAAAAGGGGATTGTAGGATCATTTGTAACTAACTCGAGACCCCAAATTGGTTTTAGCAGGTTGGGCCGAATTAAAAAAAAAAAAAAAAAGGGTAGCGTTATTTACACTCGTTAAACTAAATTTGTGAATGCACGCAATTCCCTCAAAAAAATCCGTTGACTGTCTTGAATCAAATGATGGAGATGTTTTTCATCCCAATCTTCCACACAATAATTCTTGAGTTCATGGTGCACCTATCAGACGGTCATATATTGATTCCAGGTGGCAAACATATCCAAAAGTCACCATTTGATAGGTATGCCCATGATCCCGATCACTTTTGGGGATGTGTGCCATGTAGAATCACGATATGACCGTCTAATAGGTGCACCATGATCTCAATATCTATTATGTGGGAGATTGGGATGAAAAATGATCTCCATCGCCTGATTCAAGTCGGTCTAATTTTTATGGTTGAAATGCGTGTGTTCTTCACAGGTTTAATGAGTATAAACAACGCTACCCATGTTTATATGAGTATCTTTGCTACCCATATTTATTTGAGTATCTTTGTTCACGCTTACTTGTGAATCCTACTGCAACCCATTGACATCTTGAAATCAAACAATGCAGATTATTTTTCGGGCCAATCTTCCAGACAATGCGGTATTCATTTTGAGGATTAGGTGTCACATAACTTCGACAAGATTAATGAGGTACCACTCAAAAAATTTAGGCATAATCCAATACATATCCACAAATGAAAATGTGGTGTAAGGTGCTCAAATTCATTGCACCAAACTGTGTCAGTGTTATTCTGTCATTGACTCATCAAATTGTAGACACCCATTCGGCCCGCCTAACTAAATTGACGTGAAATTCTTGTTATTTAGGGCCTTAGATACACATTAACAAATTGGGAAAGCTTGTAATGCCATTATATGAGATCTCTCAAAGTTTAGAGGCGAAATCTCACTATTTATCAGTTTTTAGGCAAAATTATAACACGAGAGAATCATTTACTCGTGTACTTTAAAATATTTATTTTTGTTTCGTGCATGTTCTTACCTTTTGGATTATTTATTTGGATTAGATAGGTGCGAGAGTGTTATAAATAAATAATATAATTTGTGAAAAATTAAATCTAATTTATCTTATACCCCGACTGAATGAAAATCTGAATTTCACCATTGATTTTAATATACTGGTCGGATCAGAATTGGGTTGATATGTAACCCAATTCATTTACACATCCAGCTACTAGGGGCATAGAGGTAGGAAGACGGAGCACATGGTTTAAAATATCGCCCGACAACATGCAATGAGTGAGACACATGGTTTGAAAAATCGCCCGTCTCAGGCGATATGTCAAGACGATAAGTGTACCATGTGTCGTCTGGAGAGGCTAGAGAGAACCTCACCTTTTTAAGGATAAGTTTGTATAGGATGTTATATTAGTTCACATTTACGAAGTGTCACTTGAATGTGTACACGTGCACATTGACCATGACCCGCTATCATACTTTGTCCAAATATGGGAATGGCTACTACTAAAGGTCATTGATTAGACGGGTTGCATTGTCTTAAAGGTGTGATTCTTTAATTTGGATATGTTCCAATGATAAATACCCGCTTGGACTGTCTAAATTGATCACAAATATGTGCCACATAACATTAATGTGACAGCCCGGATTTCGGCACCCCGAAACCCGTGCCATCAGCACGATCATCTTGACCGTGCCCTTAGCTAAGCACGGAACACTGGTATATCAAGCATCAAAAGTACTATAAATGAAATTGCGGAATTTAAATCTATATTAATTAACTTTCCCAAAAGACAGTTCTACCCTCATGCCCCTACATGAATGGAGAACCGATCCGAACCATCGATGATAGAAATCATCACGGATGGTTCGTCCCAAAAGAATAATCCAAAACCTTATATACATGGTTTTCACAAAATCAAGGCTTGACATACCAAGCCATACAAAACTCTATGTAAAATCCCTCAAAGTGGCACAGCGGAGTCCTCTAGAAGAAGTCCTCTGGAGGTGGCTCCAACTCGTCACCGGCCGCAAGATCCGACTACGGGATCGTCTCTGAAGCCGCGCGATTGCTAATAGTGGACTGCGACGATAGTCTATAGGGTGAGCTACATCCCTAGCTCAATAGGGAACAAACATTGAACATATAGATTATAACTCACATATATTCTATGATATGTCATGCATGATGTATCTATGCATTGTTGATGAAAACAGTTAAAAAGCATTTCGCTTTCTTGTTGATTTCTTATATGTTCTTTTGCTCATGAATAAGTCTGAAAAGGCCTAAAGCAAAACTTAAACTTTCAACTTAAGTAATCCCCGAGCAATATAGCATCGAGCCCCTATCAGATACCCTTCATCGTCATCTATATAGACAGTTTTAATGTATTCCCCGAATACCATATAGTACCAAGCCCCTTTCGGGATTGGTGGCGGGTTTCACTTGTCTCAACCAACACCCCTGGTGTGCTTACTATGTCGGATAAGCCTCACTTGGCTGCCTACGGTTTACCAGATCGGGTCACGGATATCCCTGCCGTGTCGGTCGTGGATATCCCGCCACGTCGGTGGGGTAACCTATCAAACCTCAAATAACAAAAATATCGTGCCTTACATATAGTTATTCCGTAAGTGTGCTATCTTATATCGCTTAGGCCCTATCAAACATGATTCAATCCTTGGATACATCCCTGGGATGTATCCATTTACTTGCATCACACCTGATGCTCTTTTCTCTTTACCTCTTCATCCCCTGGGGATGACTCATTAGTTTACTCTTATGAATATCACACACACACCTTTCACAATTCTTTAAGCAGTAAAAATATTTGAATGGAAATTTATATCACTACATACATGCTCTTGTAAAATAAGGTACATGTTCAAGGTGTTCCCTACCTCAAGTCTTCATTTGATCAATGCATCAAGGTCCCACGTGGCTCCTTGTGCACTAGTCCACACGTACCACCTATGGTACCACATAACAGGTAAAACACATCGCAAAGGATGCAATAAAGAAGGCATAAGATCCCCCAAGAATCTTAAAGTCAAACCAAAAGTCAACATAGTTTACTACAGTCGATTAATCGAATTCCAAAGTCGATTAATCGAATCTGATTCGATTAATCGATTTCCAAAATCGATTAATCGAAGGTCAATATCGATTAATCGAAGCAATTTCGATTAATCGAAATTCTCCTTTTCGCAAAGTCCATTCTCGCCGATCGAAGTTTTCATTCGATTAATCGAATCCAATTTCGATTAATCGAAATTCCTCTTTTCGCAAAGCAAAATTACTGTTCGAACAGTCGAGTTTTCATTCGATTAATCGAATCCAATTTCGATTAATCGAAATCCTTCTTTTCGCAAAGCAAATTTACTGTTCGAACAGTCGAGTTTTCATTCGATTAATCGAAATCCTTCTTTTCGCAAAGTAGACCCACAGTTCGAATAATCGAGTTTCACAAGCTGATTAATCGATTCCAAATCGATTAATCGAAACCAAAATCGATTAATCGAAATCCCATTTCGATTAGTCGATTTTTCCTTAAGTCATTTCCTCCAACCCCTGGGGTCCACTGGAGGTTCTCAGTCGATTAATCGATCCCCAAATCGATTAATCGAAATCCAAGGTCGATTAATCGAAATCAGATTCGATTAATCGAAATCTCTCTCGACTCTTCAACTTCGCCAATTTCGATTAATCGAAACCCAATTTCGATTAATGAGAGTTGTCAGATTCAGCCCCTTTCGAGCTGTTCTTCGCAATCTTTTTCCATACTTTTTCTTCTATTTTCTAAGCCATTATCCTATGATTTAACCCACATTTAACGCAACTTAACCCTATAATCTATGCATCTTATTTACAAAAATTTTACCTTGAATAGATCTCAAGTTGATTTCAAATCTAGGGTTGGAAGGCTAGGGTTCCAGCTTTGGTTTCTAACGGATTCCTTGCGTTGAATCAGCCTCTTTAATGCTTGAATCCTTCTTCCAATCACCCACAATAACTCTTGCTTGATCACCCTCTTTACTCCTCTCTCTCTCTTCTTTACTCCTCTCTCAACAACTCAAAACTCTTGATTTTAGGGTTATTAACTCTTTTTATCCTCTTCCTTACTTGTGTGTTGAGCACATACACCGCGGTAGGTGTATGCGACTATACCTTCACCACACACATCACATAGGCATTCTAGTTATCACATCTCATCCGTTCATCACACTACTTACTAACTGTTGGACTTCCATTTGGTCAAACCTATGACCGATCGGGCACGGATCCCGAGGTCATAGTTTAGTGTGATTTTTTCGGGTTATTACAATTAATCCAATGAAGTGTACATTATTGGTGTAAGATCACTCACATACATAGTTTAAAGGTGTAAGAATGTTTAAACACCATTTTTCATATCACACCATATGGGTGAGACGTCTCGTGTATCGGTCCTATTTGGCACGCCTCAAATTTCCAAGATTTAAAATCATGGTGAGATAATCACTCTGAGTGCTATGTTTATTGCATATAGGGATCATGGTCACAAAAATCGCCAAATTTTTTTAAAATTCACGAATTTAAGGTCTCTTGAATTATTCATGAGTTTTTTTAAAATTCGCCTGATCACAAAAAATTGCGAATTATTTCCGAAATTTTCAAAAAATTGTGGCATACTAACTTTTTTAATTTTAATTTTAATTTTAATCATTTTAAATCTTTTTATTTTTATTTTTAAATTTTTCTCACCGATTTTTTCGAATTTTAACGTTGTCGAACTATTGCCAAACCTCAATTTCGTGACTATAATAAGATAATGGCTCTCCACTGACATTTAAAGACCAACGTGATGTTTAAATGATGAAAATTATACTTTTTATCTCACACTATTAAAGGGTTTATCACTGTGTTATATTGTAAACAGCAGTGGCCAATCCAAATTGTCCAAGTGGTAATATCTCATTGAAAAATATCTCAACCCAAAGAAATATACCTATAAGTAAATGTGAACCATCTGATTGATGAATTTTAATATCAACTATTTAAAGGGAAAATAACGATTGATATTAGAGTTAACAGATCTTATTGTTTAAATCTCCCTAAAATACTATTTTTGGACATGTTTCATTGCAATCTATCATCTATCACTTTGACGATACGACTCGCTCACATCTTACACCATTGATTGTTATATATATTAGTATAGTAATACATATTTAATTATTTCAAAATTAAATTTATAATTATCATTATATATATTGATAATAATTCAATGACAAACGTGTAAATATTATCTCCCTAAAGTGTCTTTTCAGATTTGGATTTATCTTTTCACCGTAAATGTGAAAAGACACAAGTTTGACATATAATCACAGTAAATTTGAAAAGACACGAGTGAAATCGACTTTTTTTTTTTATTGTTATATGAAAAGACACAACTCTCTCAAAAGACACAAGTGAAATCTATTTATTTTTTTACTGTTATCTTAAAAGACAAAACTCTCTGAAAAGATATAAGTGAAATCCATTTATCTTTTCACCGGAGAGACATAACTCTTTGAAAAGACAGAGATCTGAAATCTTTTCACCATAACTTGAAAAGAGACAATGATTTAGAATTTCTCTATAAATAAAGATAAGATATCTGTTAAAAACACAAGACATATAAGACACCAGAAATAATAATATTTATTTCTCCTTTTTCTTTTACGTTTTTATTTTTTAAGAATATTTTTGTATATCCGAAAATTTGTGTGGCAGGTTCTTTATCTAGAAAGTGCAATATAGAAAAGAGCACACGATTTTTTGTCAGACCAGGCTTTGTTGTATTCTGAAGGCAGATTCGCTGAAAGCTTTATTGCATCTTTGTCTATCCGATAGAGTGGGGGCGTCTATTGTCTTTAAAACAACGTAATGAACTATGTGCCTTAAAATCATTATTAATACCATTTTTTTTATCAATAATTTAAAGATAATAAATTGTTCTAATGACTCAGAGCATAAAGTTCATGAATTAAGATTTCACTGAACTTGATAGATGTTGTCACGACCCGAAATTCTACCTCATCCCGAGGGCCTAGAATTTTGAGTTATGACCCGCACATATCTCGAATATGCTAAGCGGACATACACCTAATCAGAGTTCTCCCGCAATAATGGTTCCACGAAATCCGTGAAAACCAACACATAAAGGTGAAAATAAAAGCAGTCATAAATAATGAATAAATGCGATAGAATCAACAAATCTACCAATAAAACATAATTCGAAGTTGGAGACAAATCCGATAAAGGAAATCATAAAATTAATGATAATAATAGGAATCCAATCTACTACCAAGTCTGCAGCGATCAATATCCAGCACTCGGATCGAAATCAGCACCGTAGCCCTCCTGGTACTCAACACTCGCGGGATCAATGAAATCAGCGTCAGCCGGATCTGGATGACCGACGTCTACTCCACTAGCGTAATCACCTGCAACTGTTAGATTATCGTGGGATGAGTTTACTCAGTCACGTAAACTCAGTGGGATACACCACCAATCCACCCCATACTACTCAGGTGCATTGTGGGTGCATCTTGTGAGTGATAAATATAATATGTCAAAGCAGATAGCAAAAGAATGACAAAATTACATGCATATCGTAAAGCTCATATCATAAATGCAAGATCATGATCTAGACACCCATATCCCAACGTACCTGACCATATCTCATAACATATCATATCATGTCTTATTATCATTCTCGCACATACGCCTGTATATCGCATGAGCGTAACTAACATACTCGTGAAATCCTAAACGACCTGTGCCAGAGTCGCTACTCGAGCTATCATGGGAGGGTCAACATAGTATCATACCACCATATCATAACGCCCTCGTGTCATACTCATACTCCACCATCCAGCCAATGAGGAGACATAATGACCAAACTCACTCATAACACACTCATACTCATAATCTCTCCCAGAGATCCGTCTTCGCTGAAAGACGTTGTTGCCCTTACGGTGGCTACGCATGAGGCAACGCGTCTGAGAGACTTAAGTTCTTTATCTTTTGCTGGCCTACACAGCGATGTCTTATTATCGTACTCGTATCATAGCTTATCTTATCTCATACTCATATCTTATCATACTCTTATACTTAATCCTAGGACAAACTATAGTGGGGCAACTTTCCTAATTCACGCTTCCCAAGAAAAAAGTTCCGTAGTAATCTGGATGCACTTCGTGTGATAGCCCATACTATCATAGAGGCGTTGCATCCGTACATGGATGCCAATATTCCGAGTTTCACGTGATCGTAGAAGAAACTTCACCACAGCCAAAGCCTATGGTCAAACCTCATAACTTAACTCATAACTCATACTATCATATTTGAACTCGGGGTGATCGGATCGCTGTATATGCCACCGTATACGAGGTTACACTGAATTCACACTCACCCGACTCGTCATGGGTCCCATTCCACCATGAGTTGTAAGGCATGTGAATACGGTGTATTTTTCGCTTCAATACCACCTCAGCGAATCACCACGCCCAAGCATAGGCATGATCTCATACACTCTCGTACTCATGATCTAACATATCCTAACTCATATAAATTGATTAAATTACAAATACAAAAGTATCACACATACAGAATGGTTTACACTTAGATTTTGATTATGTTTATATTTATATTTATTTACATAACACACCAATATAATTATAGAATAGGGTTATAAGTGTGATTTTGATAATCGTAAAGGTCAGAGTTCGATTTCATAAAGGCATCGAAGTTCTAACACTTTGTGTTTTCGAAGTGATCGCATTGAATCAATGAAATGATATTTATATATATATATCTAGTATACTATAATTAAATGCTCAAATAAAAAGGGGCAATACAATTTAAAGTGGAGTACATCACGACCATCGATCGAAAGTGCAAGTGATTAATGTGCACTAAATTTTTGGTCGTACAATAGTAAAATTTTGGTGTGAATCAGGTCATCTATTCGGGTGAAAATCGATCGATCGAAAAATGAATATCGTTAGATTAGATTTAATGAGGTGTAAGTTGTCATTTAGTTCAAGATCGATTGATTAGTTTTAATCAGTCGACCCATCTATGGAAAGGAAACTAATTGAACTCTGACAGGGGATACTATTATTCATGTACCTTATAAGATAATTTTATAATATTAAAATAAGGTAGTAACCAAGTACTTTTATTTTATATGAGAATAAAATAATACTAAAATATAAGTGTATAATGTTTATTAATTTTATATTACTATCTAAAATCACTTTCTCTTTAAATATATCATCATATATTATAAGAGATACTTTAATTAATTTAATATCATCCTATGAAATAAAATCAGATGGGTTAGTCCATATCAGATAGGTCAAAGTCTAACATCAGATGTGTCGAGATCCACATCAGGTGGGTCACGGTCCGATACATCAGATGGGTCACGGTCCAATATTAGATAGGTCACGGTCCAACATCAAATGAGTTAAGAAAGGTACGAATTCGAAATAAGGAATGACACCTTGCATGTGTCTTATAAGACAAAATTTTATTGTTTTATTTTTGCAATAAAGTAGGTACTTAAGTAGAACAATTAGGTAAAAATATATTATTATATAACTGTAAGTTGTATAACACTTTATTATGTAATATTTTAATAGATATTTAGTTTAAGTTATAAGTGTTTATAATATAATATATTCTTATAAAAGCACAAGTTCTAATTAAATATTCACCCATAAAAATAGAACTCGACCAAATAAAGTAAAATAGAATCAGGCGATAGGTTGGAAACGAAAGAAATCCACGAAGTGTACGAGTTTTTATGGGCAATTGTCATTTATAAAAATAAACAATAAGAAGACAGTCACTTTTCTGGACATCAATATATTACTATTCTTATAATGTAAAAGATGTCATATTATAGCGGTTAAAAGGCAACGCACAGATTACCTTTTAAATTTTAAGGCAATGTAACCAATTAAGTGAAACTAGCAATACATATAATATAATAAAATCACATCAGTTGAATTGACAATAATGAAGAAGACTAATATATATAATATTCAATATAAAATAGCTATGCACCATTCAACCAAGTTAACCGACCGAGCGGCAATATTAATTAGGTTTACTGTTTTTACTCCAATTAAAATAATTAAGTTAAAAATAAAACAAGTAAGGTTTCGAAATAAATTAAATATATAAATAAATAAATAATATCAGAACAAAGATAAATAACATCTTTCAATCCTAAATCAGTATTATTTAGAAAAGAAAATAGGTTCTTTTTATTTAACCCGTCGATACATGATCGAACCGTATCCTCTGTGACGGGATACGAGAAGGGCGAGATGGATGGATGGATACCCACCTCTTGAAGCGTGCTCGGCGAATCGCGGCGGTTAGGCGATAGAGATCGGCGTCCACACGATGGGCCGTCCACGATTCTGCCTCTTCACCTCGATTTGTGATAGAAAAATACCACGGTAGTTCTTGTGGAAGAACACACGAGATTTAAAAAGAGATTAGGGTGTTTTTAGAAGGGTGGCTATAGAGAAGATGGAGTAATAGGGTTTTTAAGAAGAATTCTTATAATAATGGTTTAGGGTTCTCCGTAGCTTTCTTATTTATAATATATGGGCATTAATTCGGTGTTAAGCGGTCGCACTAAATAAGGGTGTATAGGCTTTTATTTCAAGGTTAAAAATAGAGGTTTAAACTCATAGTAAGATTTGATCCTTAGACCTCTTGTTTATAAGAAAAGTCTTTCAACCACTAGGCCACCACACAACTTGTGTCAAATAAGGATAATTTTAAATATAAAACCTTTTTGAAAAATCAAAATGTGTACTTTTTCAACTAAGATAGGTTCCGGTATGGAGCACTAACACCACGCTCTGTGCAAAACAAATCTAACACCACAAATTCAGTTTTAAATTTTTAGGGTCGTTACAGATGTGGCAGGTCAAATTTCAAAAGATGACAGTGAAAGCGGAAATAGCGGGAAGTACGATTAGTGAAGGATCGAATGCTCGACTCAAATTGTTGAAAGATGATCAGGATTGTCAGGACCACATCCTCAATGCGTTGAACGATAGGTTATTCAACACATTATATAACTATACTATTACTAAAGATTTTAATATTCATTAGCAAAGAAGTATTTAATTGAGGATACGGGTACAAAAGTTGTTTTAGTCTCTAATATTTTGATAATGGTTGAAGATAAATCGATTCTTGAACAAGTTTAGGAATTACAGTTTATCATCACTGAGATAAAAGTCTTATGTATTTAATGAAGTGTACTAGACCTAATATAACATATATAGTGGAGGTATTGAGTAGACTAGCAACCCAGGGTTAGAACATTGGGAAGTTATTCGTAGGGCATTAAAATACTTAAAAGAAACTATACATTATAGTTACAATTTAGTGACAAATCTGAACTCTTAGAGTGGTTTACTGATGTTACTTGAATCTCTAACTCCTCTGATTCAAAATTTATAAGTGGATGAATTTTTACTTTGGTAGGAGAAGCAGTATCGCGGAGTTTAGAAACAAACAAGTCTTTCTGATTTAAATATGAAATCAGAGTATATAACATTATTTACGAGAGAGTAAAAGTGACAGAGTGGCTTCGAAGCTTACAAGAACACTACCTAAAGATATAGTGTTGAAAACATTGAGGGGGATGGGCTTAAGACCGATATATTTAAAGGCACAGTAGTTGAACCTCAACTTAATAGAGTTGGAGATCCCAAATCCTAAGTTCAACGAGATAAGAAACTATTTTGTGACTCATTAAAATGCACAAATGTATATTACCTATTGGCCATCCTTATAGTGTTAAATTTCGTGCACATCTTTTGTAACGTGAGAGGACGAGTTTAACTCTTAATGATTTTATAGGCATTTATTTACCGGGGTGATGAGCACCAATGACAAATTCACCTATATGAGTATAGAAGTGAAGCCGTTTTAACAGAGATTCGGTCATCTCTCTAAGATACTCATGAAATCACATAGTAAGTATATATGTAATTCAAATTTGTTAGATAGGTTTTAAGTTCAAGGCTGTAAGTTACTTAGAGTCCTTACAAACTTTGAGTTGTATGTACTAATCAAAGGTTTAAACCGATCGGTACCTCTAGTGATGCTTAGTATGATCGCTCTGATACACTTTTTTTATTTTTAAACATGTGGGGGATATATATATATATATTAGTGTAGCAATATATATTTAATTGTCTCAAAATTAAATGTATAATTATTATTATATATATTGATAATAATTCAATGACAAACTTATAAATATTATCTTTATAAAAAAGTGTCTTTTCATATTTGGATTTATCTCTTTACCATAAATGTGAAAATACCTTTCTGAAAAGACACATCTGAAACCTTTTCACCATAACCTGAAAAGATACAATGATTCAAAATTTCTCTATAAATAGAGATGAGATCTCCGTTAAAAATAAGATCTCTAACGTTCTTATTTTTTAAGAATATTTTTGTGTATTGTGTGGCAGGTTCTTTCTTTAAAAAGTACAATCTAGAAAAGAACATACGATTCCTGGTAAGACCGGGCTCTATTGTATCTTGAAGGTAGATTCGTTGAAAACTCTATTGCATCTTCGTTTATCTGAATGAGTGGGGGCGTCTATTGTCTTTAAGACAACATAGTGAATTACGTGTCTCGGAGCCATTATCAATACCATTTTTTTTTTTTATCAACATTAATGGTGTAAGATCATTTAAACATCATTTTAGTGATAAAATGACGGGCAAGAGAGCTGAATCCTTTCTTATTTCCACTGTTTTGGATTGGAGTTTATCCTATTTCTAATTAGGAGTAACTCGATTCTGACCATCATGTAAACATCAAATGGTGTTTAAACGATTTTACACCATTTATTTGCTTATGGTCTTAAAAATTCATACCGTTAAAATAATATACCATCAATTAAAGGGCTATGGTTAAAAAAATCACACTTTTTTAGAGATTCAAATCATTTGATTTGTGCACTATAATATCAATGATTGTTCTTAATTTTAATAGCTGATAAATGTTCACCTATCGGATGATTTGCTTTCACTTGAGCAATTTAGATCAATGATAGATGTCTGTCAGATGGCACAATGATAAATGACTCTATGATTTATTTTATTATTTATTTTTTGTAAGAACCCGAATATTTGAGCCTCTTACAGCACGCCTAATTCTAGGGACATGTGCACACCCCAAATTACCACATGTCGGGTCAGCACGGGCTATAACCTCTAAGGTGGCCTCGAGGGGTGGAGGAGATTCGAACTCAAAAGTGATATTTTAATGGTGTAAGATCATTTAAAGATCATCTTAAATATGGGTCAAGAGCCCTTAACCCTTTCTAATTTCAAAGAGTAAATCGCGGCACACCGTTTGGTACAGGTGATCATCAAGAACAGTTCTCACTGGTAGACAGTAATCACAAACGCGCTTCTACGGTAAGCTAGCGGCTGAACGCTTTCCAGCAAATCACGGGCTATCTGTTTAGGAGGAAACTTGCCCGTTTGATTTCCCGCCAAAATTCCAACGGGCAGTCCGGGCAGCGGTTTCAAGTTTTTCATCCCTTAGGGTGGGGCGCGTTTAATCCTCTTTAATCGCATCAAGGGACCTTTTGCACTTCCGAGGTTTAGGATCCCTATTCGATTCTTTTAGCCTAAAGAAACCAAAAGAAATTGGGTGCCTTCATTTACAAACCAAGATTCTTCCCTCTCAACCTGCATTTTACATGCTTAAAATGATAATTATTTTAAATTAGATGATGGAGATCATATTTAATCGAATCATCTCCACAAAAGATCTGGAGATTATGGGCTTATCATCAAAAGGACTGATTTTGATTCCACATGACACATTTTAAAAAGTGAACATGATCATGAGTGTCCATCAAACATGATTTTTTAGATGTGTGTCATGTGTAATTAAAATCTAACCGTTTTATGGTAGACTCATGATCTACTGATTAGTAGGTGGAAGTTTGAGGTAAAAAATGGTCTCCATTGCAAGATTCACAACAATTGATACTTTAAGCCGGATGAAATGGGGGTTGAGAAGGAAGAATCCTGGTTGTGGATGAAGGCAACCAAAGAAAGTTTAGGTAATAAAAAGGTGCCTTTGTTTACAACTAACTCATGATTCTTCCTAATCCACCCGAGTTTGAAGTGCTTGACTATAAAAGACTGTTTTTCGTCCCAACCTTAAATACAATAGATCTTATGATCATGGGCCCACCATTATACAAGTAGATTTTGATTCCATGTGGTACACAACCCAAAACCGAACATTTTCACGAGCATACATCAAACATAGTTGTAAGTTCACTCTTTGGGATGTGTGCAACATGAGTCAAAATCTGAAAGTGGAATCATGTAAACACTTCATGATTTAAGGTATATTTTGTTGAAGATTGGAGTGAAACAAGCTCCATTGTTCGAATCAAAGCAATCAACAGTTTAAGCATGTGAAATCCGTGTTGATAAAATGGCATTTCATGATTTATAAGTAGGGATGCCAATGGGCCAGGCTGGGCTTTGAACAACATGATTTTTAATTAGGCTAAAAATGGGCCCAACATGACCCATTTAATAATCAGACCAGGCTTAGGCCTAATGCCTTAGTTCGAATGGGTCCAAATTGGATCGGGCCAAGCCACAATAACTTCCACAATCCATCAGACAAACCATAGGCTCTTGGTTTCCAGTGTGCAAAGGCCAATTTCGCGAATGCAAGTAATGGCTCATTTTTACCACGGTCGCACGCATTTTCCAAGCTACACTCGCTTCACACGCGATCTTCACACATTTGTTACTACACATTCGGCAGGCAAGGAGACATGGACGTGAGAAACCGCGTGACAAGATAGATTCTGCCCGATGGGTTTCCTGTCCCCGGTCAGCCCCTCAGCTTCTACGGGCAGCCCCTCTCTCTCTCTCTCTCTCTCTCTCTCTCTCTCCTCCTTTGTATAAATAGCAGCCTTTCGATACTTTCTTAATCCTTTTCTAAGTTTCTTCTTGCCTTTCGACTTTTGATCTTCTGCTCCACTTCTCTCTGTTTTTCTCTTCCGCAGAAACCAAAGAAGTTCCAAAATTCGATACAAAAATCTCATTTTATCGTAGATCTTTGCTTGTTTTCTCGAAGAAGATTGTCTATTTGCTTTGATAGTTGCAGAATTTCATAGATTACAGGCGATGAGCTCCTGAATTCTCTCTCTTTCGACGGTAAGTCTCGTTTGAATCCCTAGCTTTGGACGGGAGTTTCTTTGTAGATTTGAATTTATTGAACTTTTTTTTTTGAAGATCAGGAGATTGCAGACATGGATTTTGGTTCTACTGTTTCTGTGGTTACAACAACAAATCGTCTGAGATTCTGATTACTGTTCAATCGACGTAAGATCTGGTTTTCTTCTCATTCTATAAGAAATCTCTCCTGGATTTCACATCTTTGTGCTGAAATTTTGTTTCAAAACTTGATTTTTGACGCCAAACATCAAAGCCTCTGCTTTAAAATAAAGAGCCTTCCTCAATCTGATCTCCTGTTTTCCGGTAAGCTAACATTTTCTTCATATTTTTTGAGATCTTGATTTATTACCCTCATTCAGCATTATAAATCAATCCGAACTCGTTTTTTTAGCTTTTCTTCTTCTGATCTCAGATTGTTTCTGTGTCCGACGGCAGAGGATGGCGAGCGACTGCAGAGCTGTAGATTCTTCTAACTTCTCGAAGCTTCTAGAACTTCTGGAAGAAAAACGAGTTCACAAGGGAGTAGAGACCGAGAAGGAGACACCGCGCGGCGGCGGGGATCGCTGTATTACGCCGACGGCGAAGGAGTGCAGGATACCGGAGATGCTGACGTGTCCTCCGGCTCCAAGAAAGCGAAGGACGGGTTTCACTTCTTCTGCTCGCGTGATGGAGTATTTTGTTCCTCCGAATTTCGATGCAATTTTTGCGGTGGACAAGGTCTCCCAGGTGAAGTAAAAAACTAATCTAACAACAGAGATAGATAGTTTTAATTTTCTAATTTTCGATCAAGCTGGAAATTTGAAGGATTTAGACTTTGAAGAATTTGAAAATTTGAGGCTCGGATGAGTTCTGAAGTTCTTCTATGCCATACAGAGTAAGGGTAATTTTAGCTACTGAACAACTTTACAAAGGATTTTTTAGAGATGTTCTAACAAGAAGCATGTCATATTGATATCTACTATTTTCTTCCTGCATGAAGAATAAATATGATTTACACGGTTCTTTAGGCTAAGTAATTTGTTTATTCATCCTTGTGATATGGTGCAAAGCAAATTTTCATGGGTCTCTACGGCTAAGGGGTACGACATCTTTTCAAAAAATGGAGTAGGAAACATGTGAGATGGGGATTGAATAGGGATGGGGCTGCCAATGGGTTGGGTCGTCCGGATACCGGTCCGCTTGACGTGATTTTTTTTATCCGGTCTGGCCCATAAACTTGATCCATCGCATTGGGTTGGGTATCAAGCTTTCGATCAGATCTTTGGATATGTTGGATCCGATCAACTAAAGGTCAGGCTGGCCCAAACAAAAAATCCTGTCAAGCAAACAAGAGGGGGGGGGGGCGCGCCAGGTCGGGTTAAGCTTTCAGATTGGGCATTGGGTCAGGTCAGATAATTGGATGGGTCGGTCATCGGGGTCGTGGTGCACCATAAGGTTGGGTTGGTTCGGGCATATAACCTTGACCCTGCTTGGCAGCCAAAAGTTTGGGTGGACTCGAACCATTGACAGCCCTAAGATTGAAACTGTTCACACTTTATAAAATGAGACCGACTCGAAGTCTCGTTAAATGCAGGAGTGAGTGTCCCATCTATTGGTGGAGGTGACACCCTATTGTTTTTTTTTTCGGTTACGACAGCTCAGATGTAATCATTCGCGGAGCGGGGATTTTTCGGAAGGGTCCCTGTAGGCTGTGTATGACATTACTCTCTCATAGCCTTTGCCAAAGTAAAGTTCAAATATCCTGCCAATTACTTTAACATGTCTTCTTTCTCTTTAATAACTCTTTGTATAATAAGATTTTATGCAAGATTTATTTGTTCAATAGTTTTACTGTCTTTTCTACTCACTCCTTATCATATCATAGTTTATTTGCTCTGGTAGGGAGTTAGTGGAGAGCGGGGAGATTACTATTAGAGCAGGTAAATCTTCCTTTGCAGAGAGTTAGAAAAGAGAATAAGAATCAACTAAAGCAGATGAACTCTCCGGGCTAGCAGAGAGCTACGTCATACACAATCATAGTCTCCTGTTATCAATAAATTAGGGCATTGGAGTTTTAAGAAAAATTATAGAAATTAGAGCTTTTACCATTACCATAAGATTAAATGATTCAAATAAATAAAGGGACTTACTCTGTTGACTGTCATTTAAATACCAAATGATGTTTAAACTATCTTACACCATCTATTGGCTTATGAACTTGGAAATTCATACCCTCAAAGATATACATCATCAGTTGAAGGGCTATAGGTTCAAAAATCACACTTTTTAGGAGATTTGAACCATCCGATTAGTGCACTCTTATACTAACGGTTGTTCTTAATTTTGATAGTTGATATTAAAGTTTCCTGATCGGATGATTTATATTCACTTACAAGCGTGATCCTTTGACTGGGACATGTTCCATTGATTGACAAAATAACGATGCCTGAGATCCCCATTTATTAATGTGGCTCTACCACTGGATGTAGTACTTGTGTAAATTGCATGCAAAGAGGAGCTGATTCGGTGCAACGCATTGGGAGGAGACCTACACAAAGAGCGGGAGCAGGGGGGAGATTAGAACCTATGACCCTATGCTTTCACAAGAGAGGAGGATACCAGCTGATCAGCTATAACTCAATCGGTTTTGTTAATCCTTCATAAAATTATCAAATGTATGGGCCTTAACTATGGCATGGAAGGATGCTCTCGTGCATGGAAGGATGCTCGTGATACCCCTACTGGAAGTAAAAATTTGTACTAATCAAACTACAAATTTATTTATAATGAGCCAATGGTAAAAAAAATTAAAAGCTACATTATACATCTTGAATAATTATTTAATGTTTCATTATGAAAAGAAATTTTTTAAAATAGAGGTGAATACATTCAATTAAAATTTAAAGATATTTAATAATTTAAAATAAATTCTAAAATATATATGAAATCTTAATTAATCTTAATCTTAATCTTTCCTAAAACATAAGATATGCATTATAAGATGCATATCCCCTTTATCAATCCAAAACACTCCATTGAATGGTTCATTGTATTTTTGATTGGCAAGCTGGGCTCGTGAGGCTGTCATATTGTCAGCCAGACCTAAGCCCCCCTTTAGATGGCTCATTCTACACTCACCCTACATAATGAACTAACATCTTGTGAACACTGAGGCAAGCATGAATTTTTATTGCTAAACTAATGTTAAAGAAAAATGTGTCCACCAAACAAGTGCTAAGTGTTGTACTTTTCATTTTTTATTTTTTCCTCTATTGGGCCATCCACCTAATGATGGACACAAATGGTATGTGCCATGATGTCCGTTAATCTGCATTTTCAATTGGAGAATTGATCACATAAGCAATGCAATTTTCACATTAAGCATGCGTGTAATGGGTGCATGAGGCAACTATTTAGTCCGGATTTATTTTAACATTGCATTAAGAAACCTATTTATATCATGTGATTAACAGTTTAAACGCGCCACAAAATGAATGGGGACAAAGCAATGGTCAAAATTTGTTTTAACCATTTCTTATGCACCTCTAATCAGTTAATAGGGATCTGTTTTTATGCAGTCTTTAAGCTGAATCTGATTAGCATACGGTGGCACTGGTTTTAAACCACATGGCATAAAAATGATGCCACACGTATTGAATCAATGACCCATTCACTTTCAACAGTGAATGAGTCGATTACCCTATATCGAGTGGCAGACCCGCATATAGGAGAGTGAGAGTGAGGTCAATTGACCCCTGTCGACCTCTCTAGAGTCCAAAAGAGAAAAAATATATTTTAAGGAGTTTGTAGAGCCGATATTAGATACACCAGTTGAGCAACGATGCTCTTGGTACTCAAGCAACTTTTTGAGAGGCATGCCGGATGGAACCAGCATATGTTCTGTGTGATTTGATGATTATGATCTCGAGATCTACGGTACAAAAATTTGGATGAAAGACAATTTATATTATCTAAATCAAAGCAATTAAATGCCATCTAAAAGTTAAGGCATGAAATATACATGGTACCCGTTAATGTTAGATGATGTTTGACCGCTTTGATCCATATGATGATAAATTTATAATGTTTGTCCCAATTTTTTACACCAAAAAACTTTAGATCTTGACTGCCTATTAGATGAGAGAAATGACGGTTCCACTTGACATAAGTACCGAAGATTAACATTAGTACCAAGTCACCTAATTGTTCCACCGCTCATGTGATTTAGTGCCATGCGAGAGACAACAACCGATGCATGACTAGATAACTTACTTAATCCATACAATTAGGAAACATTTATGCTTTGTGTTGTGTAAAAATCCTTTACAAGTCGTTTACACTTTCAATCACGTTGATGGCTTTCACATACGAAGAAGACAACCAATAAACCAAATAACCAATATCGCAAGAAGGTAGAAAGAGAAAAAGATCGTACCACAAACAAAAATAAGATCTACGTGATTCGCCCTATGCCTACATCCAAAAGTCAAACAAGTGTTTCTACTATCACAAAGAAGATGCACAAAGGCTACAAACAATGGAGATTGAATTCTCCAATCTTACCCAACAAAGGTAAACCACAAATACCAGTGCCCAAAAAACTAAGATTCACATACCAAACAAGTACCTAGGGGGTCTCAACTCCAAAACCCCAAAACATCCAAAAAGATCAGTCACCTATTTATAACTTGCTTAATTTCCTATTTAGACTAACACTTCTTTTATAGCAAGTTTTTCTCTCATATTAAATAACCCAAAGAGAGCTCACATTCTAAAACTCTCCCACTTTTCAGATTTGGTTTGAACTCTTATTCTCTATCTTTTAGATCCTGTTTAATAGGATTCTAATTTTATCCAAATTAAGAAAAAAAAAAACGATCACTTCGGTTAATGAACGTTGTTTCTTTCACCATTTAGAAACCTTTATGCTTTGGTTAACGAACGCTGTTTCTTGCACCATTTAGAAACTTGGGCAAGTTACATGAAGCTCTGTCTGCTTAGTTGATTCATAACTCAGTTGAGTCACTCATTAAAAAACTCAAAAAATGGGATCTTGAAAGCTTCTGGATAACTCGACCAAGTTTAAGTAATTGAGTACTTGAGTTAACTCAATTTGCTCGAATGCAGGAATTTGAATAGAAATCAATAGTATCTTGGTTCTTCACAAACTGTGAATTTGACTAAAAATTTATAATTTTTCACAAACTTTTAGTATCTTTTCTTTTAATTTCCACCTAATTACTAATACTATATTGATCTTCATAAACAATGAATTTGAGTGCAAATTTAAGTTTTTCATACTTTAGTGTCTTTATTTTTAATTTTTCTCTAATTACTAATACTATATATTTATAATATTAAAATATTTAGTAAAGTGCCAAGTAGGACACGTCAAGTGTTTATTTATTTATTTAATTTTCAAATTATCTTGACCTAGACTGACTTTAATGTCAACTTGAGTTTTCATCTTTTAGAACCATGATTTTGTGTAGGCTCACAACCTGGCTCTACTAGTGTCAAGACTTTGATAAGAAATCCAATGCCGATGTGAGACAAATCCAACAGACTTGGTACATACTCCATGACAATGCAAAAAATATAAAAAATAATAGTCCATGACTGTTGTTTTCCCAATAAAATGTTTTAAATCGTAGAAGGAACTATCCTAGTAAAGGCAATAGTATTTTTCAATGACATATTTAGACCATCGTTTATTTCATCAAAATAACGACTGTCTTCGTCTGTCGATCGCCAACAACAATTTTGAAACAGTCACACCATTTTTTTGATAGCCTATTATGACTCGTTTTTCTCTCATACAATGAAAGTCATAGATGAGAAGAATAACAACGATTTTCAACAATCGTTTTTATATACATATTTTTTCAAAAAATAATAATAGTACATTAATTTGAGAAACTGAAATAAATATATATATCAGAAATCCTAAGCATCACTCAAACTCAAATATATATTTTCTTTTCACCCTTCTACTCTGTTACCAAATTTTCTATTATTCTTTACACCTAAAACATGCTTTTTACCTAAAATCGCCACATGATATGAAGATTTAAAAATATTTCACATACTGTCGCCATTTTAACAAGAAAAATGAGGATAAGAAAAAATAAATAAATAAAGTTCAACACATATGACCCACCCATCTTTTGAAAGGATTTTCAGCATTAGGTGCGATCATGCCACATGCCTTTCAAGTCCAATTATCTCCATCAAGTTTATTTTTTAACAAGCCTATATCATGCCATTTCGACTTATTTATGGCCAAAATATTAACATTATCATCTGGTGTTGATGTTCAGCTAGTGTGTAGCATTGGAAAAAGTTAAAAAAAAGGAAAATTTAGTAAAATGTGGACTGACAATCCCAAACAAATTTGTCATGTGTAATACGGTAGCAGAGATCGCAGACCACCTCCCCGTTCATGGCCTGCAAATGATAGTAATTTGGGCATACATTTCCCTATTCCTCTATCACATTGGATGCATGCCCAGCCAATGTAAAGATTCTCCGAATTGGAGCCGAGACAAGTTACCATGATAGATTGTCAGTTGGAAAGTCCAGCCACCTTATCCCGATGTGATACCCAATGTGAAAGATCCAACCACCTTATCCCTACAAAATGCAGAACAGAGGATTAGAAACTCCTTACCTACATCAGAAATCATATCAGTAAACTATAAACGATGAGTTTACAAGACATGAACTATATTACTGTCAACTTCCCAGTAGAGGCTAGAATGCAAACACCAATAATACATGCAGGTATGCACACACACAATTAAATACAAGTAAAGGAAGATAATTGTGCTGTGCATTGACATGCAAATCAATTGACGTGTGTAAAAACAAATTAAGCATGATAATTGACGTGTTAGTATTATTTATAAATAATACTAACATATGAAAAGAAGTAAAAACAAATTAAGCATGTGTCCTGATAACATTGTTGACGAGTATCCATCTGCATGTTTGATGCAGGAAATGTTTTTTTAGTATGGAGCACCCTTGTTATATATAATGAGAATACATATAATGAAGTTCAAAGAAAACACCTGCCAGATGTCAACAGGCTTTAAAAGCCAAGCTGTCCACCAGTCCCATGGTTTCAAAGGGCCAAGAGTATAGTGTATAACTCGAAGTTCTGTCTCATTTTCCATCCACTGCATAAACATGTATAAAGAGAAGGTCAGGTCCTATAACATAGCATAATGCAACTAAAATTCAACCTTTGACGAGGTTGGATTCCTTTATGCGCATTTATCATCACAAAGGTCAATATTGCTTTGGAAGGATCAATTATAGGTATGCATGACTGGTAGAGCACTTTTCCCCTTCATATGGCATGCCATATATATTGGAGGTAAAAAACGATGCCTTGGTGTTAAGCTTAGTTCAAGACATTTAATAAGGACATTGAATTCATATTTGGAAATCATACCAGCCTATGCCTATCATGTTCATGCCTGGGGTACAAATCAGAACAAATCATGGATATGCAGATCAAACTGTTTTAAAGCAGAGAAAACCCAACAAATTTCTGACCCAAAAAAGACTTTTATCAGTTATGCAGAAAACTATTGAAATCAAACTACAACAGCAGACCTTAAATTTGGGCCTTTGATTTCCAAGTTCAGTCTGGAGCCCGGCCTAACCGAATCGACTGAGCCAAGTCACACGTCAGTCTGCAATTTTTGGAGCACCTTATATAAATTTTAGGAGAGAAAATTACCAGTGAGATCTGCTTGAGGTTGCATTGGAATTGGTACAAGCAGTTGATCTGAGTCGACTGCATCACCTACAGTCTTTTTGGTTGGCTAAAGTCATTCCTTCAGATTGAAACAAGGTTGTCGATCTCAATTCCTCCCTCCCATGGGATCCCTTTGAATAGAAAGACTGCATATGGACCTTCAATTTATATCAGCTACTGATCCCCACAAAAGAACCAAGAAAAAATCATAAATTAAAAAAGTGAGTGATGGGGACGCCGACACCGACCGATGTCACGAGCCAGTTTCATCGGTGATGAAACATTTTGGGTATGGGGGAATTGACGGGGACGCCACCAACAATGACCTAGGGTTTAGGCCGTACAAGGTGTATCAACAGCGAAAAAAGCGACTGAAGGGCCAAGGAACGTCAAGAACCATCAAGGGCAGGCCCTAGAGTTTAACTTCGGAGCACCAGGCATCAGCAGGCGACGGACGCCCGTGGTTCCAGGACGGACGTCCAAATTTCAAGGTGCTCACTATTTAGTGAGCACAGACGTCCGTAGTGCACCACGGACGTCCGTGAGTAGGCGACGGACGTCCGTGGACCTCAGGTCGGACGTCTGTGAAAATTCACACCCCTACGTCTTAAGTGACGTAATTGTCATTTTTGTCCTTAGATTATGTCCTTTTGTAAGTTATCATTTAGGGTAACATAGTACTTTTCCATATTAGGGTATTTCTATTTATAACTACTATAAAAGGTAATTTTGTAAGCTATTTTGGCACTTGTTGATTGAATGAAAATTATGCTTTGCAATTGGCTTGAGATGAGCTTGAAGAGAGTCTTCTTCCCCATGTGGGTTTGGTGTGAGGCCCATGTTACTTTGATCTTCTTCTTTACTCTTTGCCCTTGATTGATCCGTTTATTTTCCCTTTAATCTTGCAACCAAAATTTTCCCCTGTTGATTGATTTCCGAACTCATAAACCCTAGATCTAGAGTAATCTTGATGACCATCCTTATGGATCGAATCCAATCCTAGCCCTTCGATCCATGACCGTTGTTGGGCTCGAGCTTGCTCGATTTGTGCCATTTAACCGCTTTCATTCAAAGTCCTAGCAAGGAGCTTCCAATTTCACGAAGAGCTACGATCTAACACCCCGACCTAGACGAAGAGAGAGTCCTATCTCTCGAATCGCCTCTTCCGCCATCCTAATGGATCCTGCGGGTCAGATTGGACCCTATGTGAACCGAAGCATGGATACCTAAGCGGAATCCCGCGAAACCCAAAGGTATCGCTTTAATTTGTGATTTAATTGCTCAATTAATTAGTTTAATTTTGGCAAATCATCATATCATGGGCATTCACGAATTTCAGGATCGTTGTCCCGCGTCAGTGAGACACTGTTTTTTTATTGGTAAGCTAGGCTCGAATCTGCGACCTTGATTGGTTACTAGGAAAAACTTAGTTTTATCTTTCCTCTTGCTTTTTGTAATCATCTAATCCAGTTCTATTTATCTATTTATATTTTTCTACATTTTTTATTATATGAATGACCTAATATAGTAATATTTATAAAATAATACATTTCACATTAAAATACCACCCTGTAGATGTGTTACGGGTTTGGGAGTCAATGTCTGACTTACATAGTTAAGCGGTACACTCACCATTGGTAGAAAAATTAGAACAATTTTTTGTGTAAAAGAAGTTGTCATGACCAAAAAATTTATTTCAGTGAAAAAGAACCGTAATTGACTTTTTACAGCTTTAGAAACCATCATTGGAACTTCTGGCAAAACAACCTTTTGCATCTATCCCCAAAAAAAATCCGAAGAGAATACATAAGAAGAAATAATGACATACACTTCCGCAAATATTTTGAATTTAGACTTTACTAAAAGGGAAATTATAGAGCAAGATAAGACAAAATTTTGATCAAGTGAGTCGTGAATTGCCCTGTCACGTACCCCTGTCCGTGAATCGATACGCTAGGACAAGATAGATGATTTGGTCTTGACAATGTCAACTTAGAATTACCGAGACCCCCTGTTTTGCTAGAATGAGATTTCAGATAAAATTCTAAATCACAGAGAGCCTCCTAATTCTCAACTTTCTAATGGACCGTGAAATTCTATTTTATAGGATTTGAGATCTCAGAAATATGGACTCCCATGACACATTTTAAAACCCAGAAATAAAGGCCCACCTTGGTCCCTAATTAGATCTCAGGTCCTGCCCTTTTAATCTAGACTTCTACGCTTTAGTTCTGGCCCCCAACTTTTGTGAATTATGGGGAATTTCTCTGCCCCATTAAGCTCAATTTCTGCCATTAAAACAGCTTCGAAACCTACTCTGTTTCTCGTGCTACATCACTTAATATGAACATCCAAAGCAGTAACTTATGTAGTTTTGTAAGACTCACACCTAGAATGACTTTTCAATCAGCGGAGATTGCCCACTGTGTGCTAATACTAGTAATCTATTTGTGTCCCATCAGATTCTGCACTTGTCAATTTAAGTCTCCACCAATGAATATGCTTTCTCTGATGGGCATACATGTACTATCATCTATCAAGGATCAAAATTCCTTTTTCAAGATTTCGTTATCACTGTTGTAGGTGCATGCATTTAAATTTTATTTATCCAATACAATTCTTACCATTGTAATCCTGTCATTCTTTTTCTTGACCTCTGCAATCTTCTTTTCAAAAATTCTATCAATCACGATGTCAACCCCATTTTTAGAATTACTCTTTCTTAGGGAGAAAAGCTCAAACCCATCTCAAGTCCTCTAGCTTTCTCCTTCCATTTAGTCTCCTTGTAAGCAATCTATATTTATCCTACCTCTCATAGTGTCCACCAGTAGAGCACTTTTTTCAGTAAATATACCCATTTCAAGAGGTCAATCATAGCTTCCAGATTAAGTTATTTACCCACACTCATCTATAATAGTCGAGGTTTGCCAACTACTTGCAACAATCAAGTGTCCTAAACTGGTTGGTTGCTATAAACCGCTCCTAGCATGGTCCCTAAAGTACAGAATCCCCAATACAACCTACTAGCTTAAGTATATTGAGGGAGCTAGATAGAGGCGTTGTAGTTATCAATTGTGTCCAACAAGACTTAACAATGTACGAGCTCCTCCATGGAAGACCAGAACTAAGGAATGGCTCTCTACAGTTAACCTACAAAATTTTTCTTGTTCCTTTTTCATATATATATATATATGTGTGTGTGTGTGTGTGAATACTTGAGTAGAACTGCACTTTACCTTTTATGCACGCCTGTATTGTTGCACTTCTTTATACATTAGTGGTTTAATGTCTCCAATTGGAAATTATGGCCAACCAGAGCTGTAACTAAGGGGTCTTGACCGGAGTAAATAATTAGGAATGGTAGAACATGCTTTGGGTGGATCACACAATAATAATTTCTTGGACAGACACATATCTTAGTTCAATAAAAAAAATATCATGCTTCAAAGTATAAATAGTCCATTTTTCTGTACATTTTAGCCTTTATTTATTTAATTGAAATGCTAAACCACCATAGAAATTGTGGACTGAAAAATATAAAACGATGAAAACATGCCTTTGATTAAAATCATCAGCTAGGAATCAATGGAAAGAGAGAAGTTGACAATTCAAATCTGAAAAAGCCGTGACTACCTAAGAAGAAATAAAAGAAACCCTAACCCAAAATATAGTAGAAACGATAAGAGATTGAAAAAATACTTTGGCCAAATTTGATCGAGCAGTTAGGTTGATTCCAAACGGATAATCTCACCGATAATCTCGCCGGAATCCATGGCTGCTAAGGTGATTCTAGACGGATTAATCGAAGAAACCGAGCTTGGGACAATGAACTCCGAACTGTTCATGTGATTTGTCAATAATCTCCGATACCGGTGAGAAACAGCTATGATCGTCTGATTCTAGAGAGAATTTGTAACAATCGTCAGATAACGCGAAATCAATCACAAGAAACAAGAATTATGTTGAATAAAATGTAAAATCTATAAATTAAAAACAAAATCGGAAAAAAATAGATCGCCAGATCTTCTGAAACTTGGCAAAACTGACCTTGAAATGGAAAAATCGGGGTCACCGATTCGTTCCGATTGAAGAACCAAATACGGACCATGGAGATTTCAAGCTTCTCAAGCTTTATGCAGTAGTGAATTGTCAGCCATTTGGAATATTTTGATATAAATGAAGGTGCTTACATCATACTATAACTAAAAGGCATTAGGCTTCAAACAATTGAAGGTGATGGAAAAAGCTTACTTTCTTCACCTCCACCTTGGGAGGTGCAGGTTCGTGATAGAAACTGGGCACAGGAGTTGCTTTAAAAATTAAGCTCTTCCTAAGCATTTTATGCTCAGCATCTTCAATCTCCTATAAAGGAAAAGGACCCTAAATTATAATAATATGTAGACTTCAAGTATACAAAAAAATAACTGAGAACCATTTAACTCCTATATATATAATGGTACCACCTTAGATTTGACCAGTAAGGCATTTTTCTCAACTTCCTTAGCATGAATTTTTTCCTCAAGCTTTGAGAAGAACTGGCAATAAAGTCAGAGAAACAGGCTTCAGTTGATTGAGTGAAGATACCATTGTGCAAGATGGTCGTATGAACCTTAGGGGTGTTCTCCTGATGAGAATAAGACCTGGCCACAACATCCCACACTTCCTCTGTCAAGTTCATAAACATAGAGATAAGAGAAATTCGACCATTAGGAACTGTAGATCTGCCACTAGAATCTCCTTTTGTTTTATCCATATCATACATACCAACACGAACTGGTTACACAATCGGTTGCATGGTCGGTCCTACAATCAATTCCCTACTTCATGGGACCCATAGACAAATGTGTTGAATATATTATCCTGGAATGAAAAAATGAAGTTTGTTCCACAAATACAGGCTCTGCCCCGCCAAATCATACACCTAAAACAGTGAACAGATTGCCATGGACAACGTTGCAACACCATGCATAGATCAAAACCAGCCAATGAACTAGGCACAACAGCTGGTACAACTAATCATATAGTCAACAATTTTCCCAAAAAAATCAACAAGTCAACACATGGAAAACCTGGGATGTTACATGAGAATGAAATGGATCATCTCTCCACAATATCCCCAGATTCCTCAAACCAGCCAAACAAATGAACTGGAATTCCTAATATGGTTCCTCAGCCATCTAACACAAATAGGGGATCTCCCTCAACACCCGACAAAGACGAGCTGAGTTAGATCAAAGCATGGATACCCACAAGAGAAGTATGGTTTCAGCTTATAGAGTTGCATTCCTCAATTGGAATTGTAAAGGAGGAGGGGATTGTTCTTAAATGATTGCAGATAAATCCTCCACCATTTAGTTAGACTGTTATGCCCTATTATAAGGTTATTCTTCCCTAACAGTCATAAGATATCCATGAATATTTTACTTTAATGGTGCTCAAGGTAGAGCTATTTAGTAGGATTTATGAAATTCAAATATTTATGTGTATCCTATGATGGAACTAAGAAGAAAACTATAGAACGTGAAAAAAGGAAAAGGGTATGACTTGCTAAACTTACTTTTCAACTGCTTGGCATACTACCCTCAAGTCCTCCATTGATTCATGGCTCATAAAGACATCTTTAATTATGGTTTCGATGCAATTGCATTTGGTATAAGTGATTCAGCAAGCAGCATATTCAGGCTCATATAGTGTAGCAGCAATCAAGAAGTAGATCTGCTTAGGGCTTGGCAATGAGAAGAATGGGTTGTCGAAACCACCATTCTTTCACCATCTGCATAAGAAAAAATTAAATGAATAATTACATGAATACATGATTAGGGCCGCAACAGAGCCGAGCTAGCTTGACAGCTCGGCTCGGCTCGGCCCGAAAATGAGAGCTTTTGCTCTCTTAAGCTCGGCTTGAGAGCCAGAGCAGAGCTTTTTATTTATAGCTCGGTTGAAGTAGAGCTGAGCTTGTAAAGCTCGGCTCTGCTCGACCTGGCTCGACTTGATTAATTGTATATAATACTTTTATATATAATAAAATATAATATATATAATTTTGATTTTTGTTTTACTCTTTTCCCCTTATAATAAGATTCATCTAATTGTTACTTTATAGTGGATAAATATGTAATAAATATATAATCCTTATAATCGTCTATTGAAGTTTGCTCTCTCTCTCTCTCTCTCTCTCTCTCATTCTGCAACTATTAAAGCACTTTCTCACTTGTCTGAATGAACAACAACTTGCATGATAATTGACCAACCAATCAACACTACGACCAACACCTATGCTCTTAATCAATATTTAGCACATTAAATTTAAACACCTTTTTTCTCCTATTGATCCGTTAAATCCAAAAGAACTAATAGATTAAAAGATATGAGGGCTTCATTTTTATTTTATTTTATTAAAACTTTCATGTATTAAAACAAAGATAATGTCTAAAACAATATTAGGAAAAATAATTTATAATAAAATTTATTTAGTGCGACGCTTGGTTTGACTCGAGCTCGATAGAGCCGAGCTAGAGCTCCGATTTATCTGGCTCGAAGGGGTTAGAGCCAAGTTCCAGCTTGGCTCGTATTAGGCAGAGTCAAGCTAGAGCTGACCCAAGCTCGGGCTCGGCTTGACTCTATTGCAGCCCTATACAAGATCATAAAGACATTGCAAGGCAAAAGATAGTAAGGAAAGATGTTTTACTTTTGAATTGAGTAGCTCTCTCTTTTGTGTATGGTTTGCAACCAGTTGTTGTCTAACTTGGCTAATTTGAGATATTTAGGGTTATTGACATTGTGCATCCTGAAATTGCTAAAATCAATGTAAGACCAAATTTAATTAATATAATGTTACAGTAGTTTTTCTGAAACTAGAGAATGGTTTAAAATCTATATTTTCTAATGGGTATCAGTATTCACACACCGTGAAAAGATAGGCACATTCATGCCGAAAAGCTTTGATTCCTTTGAATCAGATAACGGAGATCGAGATTCTTTTTTTTTAGTGTACCATCAGACTATCAATTTTTTATTCAATGTGGCACACAACACACTCAAACGTGATTTTTAGGTAACTTCTTGGGACGGTTTCACCTGGAACCAAACCTCTGATGGTGCGCCCATGATCTAAGGATGCATTGTGTGAAAGGTTAGGGCCAAAAACAATCTCCATCATCTGATTTAAAGCAGTCAATGGTTTTAAGTGTGGGTGCACCTACCTTTTTATGGGTGCAAATACAGGTACCCTTATCTCATTGGGAATTTGCTAGTGAGCCCTGAGTGATTAGCTAATAGATCAAAGAAAAAAAAACATAACAGATCAAAGAAAAATGACAATTGATTTAATCTTGCATCTAAAGAGAGCATTAGCTAGTATTAGTAAAGTAAAATTGTATGAGGGATTAACTAGCATTGCATAGGAGAGCTTTCAGTGTACAATAACAATACTCACAACAAAAAGCTTATTCCAAGTGCGATGAAGAACAAATTTTTTTTGGATGGGCACTTTAGAAAACAATGCCTCCAAAACAAACTTTTTAGCAAAAAAGACCCGACCTCAAACGTTTTAGAAAAATGGAGCTTTCACGGATTTAGAATTTCAGAAAATCGTGAAAGCACCGTTTTTTTTGGATGACAAGGTATCCGGGCCTCTTAGAGCACCCGACTAAGTCCCCGGGCATGTGCAACACCAACACATCACACGTACTAGGTAAGTAGGGACAAATCCCTGCTGGTGGCCAACAGTCTATGCTACCAAACAAAAGTTTATTTTTTGATGATGTATTTGATGTGACTAGGGCATATATTAGTTTTGGTGCCCATAACATTATATTTGGCCTAGAGATGTTGTGTTGAAAACACTTGTGTCCTCTTTTATTATGTTAAAAAGATTAAATGTCAAAGGTATCACACTTACAGGTCAGAGGAAGGAGTTCATTGTTTCAGTTTTTTCCTTATCCATTACTTCACAAGTGTAATCCTGAGTTTATACTGCATATCCATGACAGAGAAAGCCATGGTAGGCCATGACCGATCCCACTAATGCATATAAAGTTGGAGCCACATTGGATCTCACCTGACTCGCCCCATTTAAAGTACCTTGATCCTTCATGAGCAGTGAAAGCATGCTCTGCTTAAAATTAAGTTGTGTGCCTTTTCTCTCTCCTTTTGCTTTCTCTAAATATTTTCTTTAAACCATGCCTCGACTAGAGTGGAAGCTGTGGCCCATCCAAAAAATGCTACTACTTCCTCAATCAATTTGTCAGTAAATCACCTTCTAATAAGAAATCTATAAACAAATATTAAAAAAAATATAAAATAATTAATTTATATAAAAAATTATTAACATACAAATTTATTCACCAACAATACTTTTAATTTAAATTTTCTTTTGTGCTTAAAGGACGCCTTCTAAAAATTTGTGAATCATTTGGGTAATGCATGATTTTTTCAATAAATTTTTTTTTTTCTTACTTTTTAATTTTATCTATTTTGTATTCTTTATTTTTTCTCTCCGATCTTTGCTGTATATTTTTTGTACTTCCCAAACATTTTCCGATTTCAACCTTGCTGAACCCCCAATAATTTGGATGGTTGTTTTACTTTTGAGTTTGTGTATGGTACCTGACCTATTTACCCTTGCGAGTAAAGGGGGTCATTGATTCTTATATATATATATATATATATATATATATATATATATATATATATATATATATATATATATATATGACACTAATATACCACCACCACATTGTCATGTGTATAGAATTAATGACCCATTTACTCACAAGAATGAATGGTGTAGTGAACAAAATGAGATAAAAGGAGATAATAGGGTAGCAAAAAGAATACTTTTTTCTTTTTTGCTATCGATGATTTCATGATTATCACTGTTGATTGCCTTGAATTAGATAGTGGAGATCGTTTTTCATCCCAATCTTTTACACAATATATCTTGAGATCGTGGACCACCTATCAAATGATCATGCATTGAGTCCATATGGAATGCATCCCAAAAGTGACCATAGAACCCTTCTCATGGTACATCATGATTACCAATGTGTTCCACATGGCATTAACACTTAACTGTTTGATAGGAGGGTCATGAACTCAGTATCTGTAGATTGTGGCTAAAAATGATCTCCAACATCTAATTCAAGGCAATCAACGGTTTTAACCGTGGAACCATTGTTGTATTGATCTTCAGTTGCAAAAAAATGGTAATTCTATGAAAAAAGAACTAAAATTGGGTAAGCTGCCTGAAATTGCTCAAAATGCATGTCATGTGAATTAAAGTAGGCGCTTCTCATGGAAAGCATTAATAAATGCTTCTTATAACCCATTTTGCCTAAAACCAAGTTAGGAATTTCAATTCTTAATTGATATAAAAATGACTGCTGATGCCAGAAATTCAATTGCTACTATCATTATTTGTTTTGTTGTGATTCTTTGTTACCAAACATGAAGGTTGCAATTCAATTATATTTGTTTTTGATGTGTTATGCTTTCTAAAGCCTTTGTTTGTATATAATTTTGACTCATGAACGTTGAATTTTGTGAAATTATTTTGACTCTCTCTCAACCAACTTGTGAGTTGGATTAGAGTTGGGTCCAATTTAATTTTGAATCATTGATGTCAAAATGTTTGATCTTTTAAGTAACAAGTAAGAAAATGACACATCATTAAGTTGGTTAGCATAATGTTAGAATTCCCTAATCTTAGCATTGCTTTCTTGAGTGTTATTTTGTTATTTCTCGTAGAACCAACAGAGCGGTGCTCAAACGTTCAGGAGTCTTCATCACCAATTGCAGCTCCTTGCTTGGAAACCACTTATCAACGCCAAACCCAATGTATGCATTTACGCTACTGTGAATTAAATTTTGTTTCTATTTAATGTTAATCTTATATAAATTTGATTTTTATTTAGGGTCCTAGAGTTAAAGCTTTTTTTTTTGTGATGCTTCCTTCACAGTTGGCATGGGCAGCAATAAGACCTCCCTTTATTCTTTATATGCAATTTTGGTTTCTCGAGTTTCACTAGAATTGGTGATTCTTCTATTGTTGTTTATTGCTCTATTTTTTCAGAGGCACAATTTAAAAATAACTTGTGATCATCGCAGAAGAACAAATATGAGAAGCTTATTTTGACAAGGAAAATGTTAGAAAAGGGCCATGGTCCTGCATATTTGAAGTTCATAGGGAAACATGGTAAGGGAGGGAATTGGGAAGATAGAAAGCTCCCTTCACAAAGTTGTTATTGTTTAAAATGAGAAATTGGGTTATAGTTATCGTTTTTTGTGTGTGTGTTTTTTTTTTACTTATTTTTTTTTTTTGTGAAATTGATTTTGTAATTTGCTCAGGTTTGATAAGAAGTGGTAAGTGTTGCAGATTAAGATGGCTTAATCATCTAAGGCCCAACAAAAAGCGTGAGAATCCCATGGAGAAAACAAGTCCCAAGAAACATGTTGATGGGTTTTTTGTGGGATTTAAAGGAAAAATGGCCATCGATGTTCATGTTTATAATGCTATAAGAAGGAATTTTTTATGCACCTTTAGTTGCACGACTTAAATGAAAGAGTTGGTATTTTGGAGGCATGTATCATGAGGAGAGACACTTTCTAAGTCTTCTAAGCCGTCTAATTTGAGCAACTAGGATCTATAGATGAAATTTCATGTAAATATGAACTCTTCATATAGATTTATGGTAATACAATGATATTTGATGTGGATGAATTTGTGTTGTAGTGAATGAAAATTTATTTATATGAATGAGCTTTGAGTATATGAATGTGTTTAAGCAAATGAAATTGAAAATGAACATGCAAGTTATGGATTTGTTCTCGGGTAATATGGTGCTTAAGGCAAAAAAACAGAATCGGATGAAAAAAGCAAATCAGTAGAGACGGCCAAAAGGCGTCTCCAATAAAAAAAGTTAATTTATTAGAGACGGCGTCAAGCCATCTCCAATAATAGAAGATTTTTAGCGGAGATGGCTACAAGCTGTCTCCAACGTGCATTCATTTAGTCTACTAAACATGGCTATGGATATGGTTAATGGCGGTCTGCAATAAGCTCAATTATTAGGGACGGCTAAAAGCGGTATCTCTCGAGACATTGGAGATAGGGGTATCTGAGAATACATGGAAGCCATCTCCAATACAATTTGAGACTGCTTGGTCATCTTTGGAGTCGGTCTTCTCCAATATACATACTTTCACTAACTTGTATGCTCATAAATAGCTATGGACCTCTTAGAAGGAGATGAACCCCATCAGGCACACATACTTAAAAACAACTCGTAAGATAGCCAATTAGCATATCTTTATAGCAATCTAATTCATCAAAGTGGCATATGCCCAAAGAAAACAATTACTGGAGGATTTGAACTGTGTTACATATGCACTTTAGTATAGAGAGGGATGGCGTTATTTGCACCCATTTTTCCTATGAAGAACACACTTTTCCACCACAAAAAACCATTGGCTGCCTTGAATAATTCAATAGAGATCTTTTTTCATCCCAATCTTCCACATAATAGATCTAGAGATCATGGATCACACCTATCAAACGGTTCGATCTTGATTCCATTGTTACACATCCTGTTGTTATTTGCACCCATTTTTCCTATGAAGAACACACTTTTCCACCACAAAAAACCATTGGCTGCCTTGAATAATTCAATAGAGATCTTTTTTCATCCCAATCTTCCACATAATAGATCTAGAGATCATGGATCACACCTATCAAACGATCCGATCTTGATTCCATGTGTTACACATCCTGTCGGTCAGTTGTGAGCATAATAGATAATTCTCTTTCTTACAAAAAATGTGACACTTAAGAACCCTTTCTCATGGTACGCCCATGATCACAGTCATTTTGGGGGATGTGTGTCACATGGAATCAACATGTGATTGTCTGATAAGTGCGTCATGATCTCAAGATGTATTTTTTGGAAGATTGGGATGAAAATGATCTTCCATCGTCTGTTTCAAGACAGTCAACAATTTTTTATAAGTGCAAATAACACCACCTTATAGAGATAGTTGTGCCATATTTTTTCAATAGTTAACATTAAAGTGCACCAATCAAATGATTCCATAGCTCTTATAGGCATGATACTTTCAGCGAGACTTATGCTAATGATGGGCCGCTGGTTGGACTACATAGATTGACCAGTTGTGTGAACTGTCATGGCCCTCATCTAAATGCGTGCAGTCAAGATTCACTCAATTGATCTTAGATAATAATTCTGAAGGGATATATGGGGTATGACCACTCTATTACAAATGGGGATGTGATGACCTTAGTTTGAAACCACATGGAATATCTTTTGAGTAATCCAATCCATTAAATCATAGTTCATATAGCTTGCGTTTGGGAGTGCTCTTTGAAGGCAAAGAGCAGCCCACTTAAAAGAGGAGGTTGAAATTGCTCTTTTAAAGAGACCCAAATTCTGTTTGAAGACCTATGAACACTTACAACCAAACACAGTCCCATACTAAAGTGCTCTATACCAAAGCAAAGAGCTGCTTGTTGCCTCCAAATTACAATCCCAAACACATCCATAATGAGCTACCACGGACCCAAATGTCGCTCATTGAGGAATTTTAACCATCCAATCTATGCAGTCTCACATAGATGGTTGTGCATAAATTTTATAACGGTCCATATTAAAGTGTTTAAAGTGCACCGATAGATGATTCCAATAATATCATAACTGTGATTCTTTGGCAAGTGGGCTACTAGTTAGACTACTTGGATTGACAAAAGTTGTGCATCAACTTGTACAAATGTGACAGTATATTTTCAAGTGTATACTAATATAACATCATATACAAATTTGTCTCTAACAATACAAGTTTCTCTTCCACATCTGGGGACAAGAAATGGCATGATCATCTTCTCGCTCAGCCCCAAGATGCCCGAGATGCGAAATATATCGCCCTCGACGCCCAACCCGCTGACACATAGCAGCATATATTCATTCATATCTACCAAATGAATGCATAGCAACATATAGGAACATTTATATATATTTAACAGTTGAACACATGGCAACGTACGAGAATCATGATTAGCTTCTCAAATTTGAAGGAAAGGATGAAAATGATATCTAACAAATTACAATGAGATCGTTTGTTTTCCTTTGCCTACAGAGATTATCCTCTTTTCAGTTAAAGTTTACATAGAATTAAGGTTAGGGTTTGGTTGGGGAAGAAAGAGGAGGAAGACGAAGATAGATGGAGAAAAATTTAGGGTTACGAACTAGATGTCGCATCCCCATTTATCATCAGTAATTATATTACTTATAAAACATTATTAACACACCCCCTAGCACTACTGGACCCACTTACATATAACGACCTACACATAACACTCCCCCTCAAGTTAGTGCATAGGTAATGTCATACAATCACTTTCCTCCAACCACCTTTGTAAATATCACTTAACTTGTGTCATCCCCAAGTTCACACACCGGATCAATGTGCTTACTTACTGATGTCGCACTCTGTAATTAAGGCATACAATTAAAATGATGAGTCTAACAAAGACATACAATTAAAATTTGTAAAATAATTTCACAAAAAGATACTCGCTAATTGAAATATTCCATGCGATTAATTACAAAATAAAGATCATTATAAGAAACCTTTAAAATTCATCATTCAATATAAAAGAGAATTTAACTTAACTAATTAATTCAAGAGTTTTTCAACTAGAGTTCAATTCAATAAAGAGTTAGTCTACAATGAGCGTCCACCCATCAAGATCCGTTGTGTAAAAGATTGGGCAGAAAGATAATCTCCATCATCATACTCATTTTTCTTTTCAAATTATCCAAGTTTATACTTAAATTGGTTTGGGTACCATGAGACATCGAACCTGACTCGAAGGTTGGGTTGGGAAAAAATCAGGTCAGTTCAGCTCAACCCGACCTCATATTTTATTTATATAATCTATGAAAAATAGGGGTTTTATCGGGTCGAGCCGGGTTATCAGGTCGGGTCACCATTCGGTCTGATCGGGCTTGGCCTATGCCATTTTCTCACTGGACAACTATAATTTTGACCTAACCTGTTACTTATGGTTTGAACAAAAGACTTAGATATTGTCGAAAGTGAAACATGTGCAAGGTGGAACTGATCTAAGCCATCTGATTCCAAAATAGCAAGATTCCAAAAATTAGATGGCTTAGATGAGTGCCACGTAGCACTAGTCGAACGGTACAAATCTAAATCGCTCAACTAAATGATGAACCTTTTGGGCGGTAGTTTCTTGAACCCATTTTCTACTTCTCCAATGGTCTCTCTCACACACTCTCTAAGCCTTGGGTTTTCTGGTGGGTGGGTTTCCCGGTGGGTTTTGCGATGGGTTTTCCGATAAGTTTTCTGGTGGGTTCATGGACTGTGGTATCTCCGATGGGTTAAATCGTAGGTGAGTTATTTTGGATCTCATTCATCAAAGCCCTTTCTCTCTCTTTCTCTCTCTTTATTACCTCAAGAAGTTCAAATATAAATTTCTAATGGGTTTGCCGGTGGGTTTAAGAAAGCTGGGTTTATGGGGAAGTTGGTTTTGTGGTGGTTTTCCTTGTGGGTTAAGAGAAGGCGAGTTTAAGCAAAAGTGGGTGGTGGATTTTCGTTTTTCTGATGGGCTTTATGATCGGTTTTCTGGTGGGTGGATTTTACGAAAATCGTCGTCACGCCCCGAAATCCAATACACCACGAACTTCGGTGTGTGAGCAAATTCAATAATCAAAATAAAACTAAAAGGTTCAACAAAATACATAACCTGATATTTCATTCATAATCTCAAAAGAATGGTACAACATTGTTACAAATCATTGTTTATCGTGAATACTATTATAATCCAAAAGCCCCTTACAACAAAATACAAAACCTTACTAACTCTTTAGCTGACTCTAATTTAAAAGATCTCCCAACGTCTTTGCTTGAGGAGGTGCCCGAAGGTTAATTCAATTCGCCATTGAAATATTAACAACGGGAGTAAGATAAACTCAACAAGTGGCCCCCTAATAATATCTAGTAATCTACGTCTTAATAATCAATAAGAGAGACAAAATTCATTTATGAGCATTCCTTTGATTTCAGTAGAGGTTGTATATATATATATATATATATATATATATATATATATATATATATATATATATATATATATATATATATATATGCTATTTCGCTATTTAATTCTCAAGGCATGCATTTGCAATTATCTTCAAGTACGAAATGAGACGTATGCATAAAAGAACATAAAGTTTTTCTTTGAAAGGAAAAAAAGAAAAAAAAACTTAATTTCAACGGCTACACTTTCATAGGTGTAGGTTCTACTACTATAGTACCGGATCCATGATACAGCCACATGTGACCATTTTTGGACTTCACCTCTCATTCAGGTAGTCATACAATTCATTACATATTTGAATTTCACATCTTACCGTAGCAGGTGGGTAGACAATATGTACTTCATTTATGGAAGCACTAACATGGACATTAGTCTCAAACCCATGCTGCCCAATGGGGGATCCACACAAGTATCATATAATTATATAGATGTACAACATATGCAATAGAAAAATCATTTGTTCAATAGTTGATGCTTTCCATAATCAAGATAGTATTTCATGATGCTTTTCGAAAAGAAATACATACCATGATCAATCAATGTTCATAATCATTTCCTCTTTCTACCAATTTATGATAAGAATTATGTGGTAATTATGCTTGCTCATATACTTAATTATATGACATGCTATCAAAAGTCGAATTACGATTAACTTCATACTCGAATTCCAATTATCAATCATGGTTGTGTAAATAAAAGAATAAGTTCTTATATAGGTATACTAGCATATTTATAATATCAACATACAAAAATGTCTCGTAGATGTATCGCACTACCTAAGGGTTTCAATTGGTAATTATAGGGTTGCATGTACTTGTATATATATTGTATTTAAATAGTACTAATTAATTAAACAAAATCTGGTGATAAAGGTAGGTTACTTGCCTTGATATACGCTTCCCTGGTGATTGTGATGGGGTTGTTGAAGCTCGGGCTGCTCAAAGTGTTGCCTGCATGAGAACAATGGTATGTTAGCGCTCAGCGATGCCTCGACAAAAGAGTTGGGTGAATACGCGAGAGGTAATGAGTTAGGGGTTGAGTCGCTTCACGGGAAGGTTAGCCAATAGGGTCCTAATCGGGATGGGTCAAATTTCGAGAGTGAAATGTATCATTACATGCCGATAGAGTATGGCGATCGGGTCGTGTCGCAGTACCGAAAATATTATGAAAGGGTAAACACATTAAAATCATTTTGATAATCCATGATATAGATATACATTTCAATGAATATTTGAAGTCGGATAAAATGGAAATTACCAAAATATATAATTAATAAATAATAAATAATATTTAAAACCGAAAGAATATTAATAATCCATTCTTTTAATTTAATTAAATATAATATTTTATAATAAATAAAATATATTTATAATACTATGGCTGATATAAAGCCGAATATATAAATATTTTCCTAACATATTTTATAATCGATTAATGGCCCAAAAATGTTCCTAACCATAGTGACAAATTTCGTCGAAATTTCGGTAATTGCACCCCGCACTTCATAATGAAATTTAGAAGATGTAGTCGAGAAAAAAAAACTTGCAATTGCCTAACTTAAAAGACTCAAAAATCAAAACCCATTGAGAGGATTTCTATAAAGTTCAAGAACTTAGTTGAGACTCAAAGCACAACCCTAAACCCATCGAGCCCCACCTCGTGCCTTCGCCTCGTCCATTGATCCGGCGAACACAGAGGTATAGAAGATCAGCGAACACCACCTCTCGCCGCCGACCACTTCTTCATCTTTTTCTTCTTCTTCTCAAGGTTTTATTTTTAATTTTTTTTTAGGAATCCTCAACGAGGACGAAACTGCGACGTTTGGCAAACCTCCGAACCCACACAGGTGTGTTAATGTTTATTTTTATTTTTTCATACTTCTTTTTTGTTTCATTTTTCCAATGAATCTATGGAGCTGTTTTTTTGTTGATCAACTAGGGCTTTGTTTCGAACCAGCAGCAACCCATTGAAGCTTCCTCTCGCTCATCAAATCCTCAGATCCGGCCGATTTTGGATTTGATTTCAATGGTGTGCTCGAGTTCCGATGGTGTGTTAGGGTTTTGATTCGATTTCGGCCCTAAATTCCTCTTGCTCAATGCTTCAGATCCGGCCGATTTCGGATTTGATTTCAATGGTGTGCTGGAGTTCCGATGGTGTGTTAGGGTTTTGATTCGATTTCGGACCCCGCTGAGATTGAATCTAGTTCAAATCGCATTGATTTCTCATAGCTCATTTCTGTCATCTTCGGTGAGATATCTTCATTTTTTCTCTGAAATCTGTTTAAGAAACTCTATTTTGGTTTAATTTTTTAATTAATTTTTTATTGCAATAATCGAAGGTTTCGTTTCTCTTTGATCTTTGTTTACATGTTTTTGTTCATGACGATTTGATGTATTGATATGATTTTGACGCATGATGATCATGTTTTGATGGTGCATGTAGAAAATTTGATTTAGAATCATCATATTTACAAGGTTTTATATAGAATATTAATTGTACATAATGATGTCTAAATCTTAAAGTGCATATCACTGTGCATGAAGTGATTTGCATATAAAAATGAGTGCACATTGATGCGATGACAGCCCGATAATAATTGTGATGATTAATATTTAATGGATGTGGTGAAAAACTATATAGAATGTATGGTTTAGTAAAATTATTAAATCTAATTTTTTACCCATCTTAAGCTTGTCATTCTATGTGAAAATATATTTATAAAATTCAAAGAAAATTCTCAGAGATAAGTATGGAAGTTGGAAACTCCCATGCCAAATTTCAGCCACAGATCGCCTGTGGTTTGACTTGCACAAATTTTGCGAAACTGGTGTACCGCGCATTGTCATTAGACTTCAGGTCAGACACCTGACCCAAACTCAGTTGATACTGATCAAACCGTAAGTTTTTAGAAAATGACAGAAGAAAATTTTTAGAGGACTTTCTCAAATTTTCAACAAGTTTTTATTTGTAAAATTTCAACAGACGAATTAAAAGTTATAGTATAGCCCAATCTTCGAGACTTTCCCGATCATGACAATGAGTAAACTGCTGAAAATTTAGGGTCCTGTGCGTGATTGGTCCTGATCACCTCTGATTAGACTAAATTTTTGAATGATTCTAGTGCTGAAATGTGAGATTTTTACTAACCTTTCACCAAGAAGAGAAAAAGTTATGATCGATTTAGTGGACCTTGGTCAGATTTGAAAATCTCCCCAAAAGGAGTAGGTCACTCGATGGGTCAAAATTTGACCTGAGACTTGAACCAGTGAGGCACACTTGAAATGCCTCGGTTAAGTATGAGTAAAATACAATAAATTGAAGTTTTTAAATTGATACACTTGGTCCGGGTCACGGCTTGATAGGTAGCACAATATAATTGACTATATAAGCCACTTATAGTGAACTTGGGATTTGGGGCACGAGGCCTTGAATTGAACAAGACCCGTTGGATATAAAAGACACTTAGAAGAATTGGGTGAGTACTGAATCGAAAATGGGTAGGTATGGGTAGATATAAACGACACTTAGAAGAAATTATGCATGTGACTGTGAATGCTACAAAGAGAAGGTAAATTTTCTGATGTGGCATTTGCTGCTCTCAACGTTGAGTTGGGTTTTCAAGTCGGGTCGACCCAGGTCAGGTGCAACGTCAGGTCGGGTGAGGTTGGGCATATGCCATTTTCTCACTAGACAACTATAATTTTGACCCCACCCGGCCGGACCCGTTGCTTATGATTTAAACAAAAGACTTGATATCGTTGAAACGTGAACCACGTGGAACTGATCTAAGCCATGTGACTTGAAGGTCATGATGTAAAGATCATTATGTGAAAGATTGGCTCGAAATTACACAAATTTGTATCATCTGATTCAACATAATCAATGCCTATCATATGTACTGTATTTCTTGCCAATCTTTTTAATAAAAAAATTCCTACGGTTCATAAAATCAGACGGCTTAGATATGTTCCACATAGCACAAATTCCAAAAATAGCAAGTTTCCTTTTTTTAAATGTCAAACGTACGACTGTTAAAGGGCCTGGCCGGCCCTAAAAGCTCAGCCCAGTCCTAAATGTTAGGGGTAATGCCAAATTTGAGGGCCCTATGGTAGGGGTTTGGCCTTTAAAATAAATGCCCTGAAATTTACGGCCGGGCTAAGATAGGGTAAGGCTCGAGCATAGCGCCGACCTACGTATATATATATATATATATATATATATATATATATATATATATATATATATATATATATATATATTATAGTATAAGTGCAACGAAAAGAGAAAAAGGTAATATCTGAAAGCCCAAAGCTTGACCCTACCCCGTAAGGGCTAGAGCTATGGCCGACCATGTTAAGGCCCGCTAGGGCTAGGGTTAGGGCTAAGGCCAACCATACTAAGGCCCACCTAAGGCTAGGGCAATGCAAAAGCTCGATCCAAGAAGATGGCGCTTTTGGGCTGTAGCTTCACCTCATTTTCTACTTCTCCAACGATTGCTTCTCCCTCTCTCTCCCCCTCTTATTCTTCGAAGCCTTGAGCAATCATCGAAGCCTTGGGTAATCTTTATGGAAGGGATGAGCGTTGGATTGTCGAGCCGTAATTCTGGATGCAAAACGAGCCATTTATTTAGCCACATACGAAATTAAAAATATGATGAAAGTGAGCTATAGCTTGTGTTGCAAAATGTGAGGCGTGGTACATTATTGTTGGGGCTATAAAATTTAAATTTTGTGAGAAAGTGGATATAATTAATTAGTCCCATAAGATTTAAAAATATGTAACGAGACAGAACGTGGATCGAGGCTATTTGATAGAGAACCAAACGAGGGAATTCAAGAGAATAACAAGAATTGACTTTAGGTAAAGATAAACATGGTAGCCATTTTAGCACCATTGGAAATAAAAGAAGTGATACGATTTGAACTGGATGGTGAATATAATTAATTGGTACCGTAAGGCTTAAAAATATAAAAAGAGACAAAGCATGGATCCATGTAATGTGATAGAGAACCAAAAGAGGGACTTGAAGAGAAAAACAATAAGACAAGCATGGTAGCCATTTTAGCACCATTGGAAATAAAAGAAGTGAAATAATTTGAAATGGATGGTGGATATAATTAATTGGTCCCATAAGATTTAAAAATATGGAAACAGACAAAACTTAGATCCTTGCGATTTGATAGAGAATCAAAAGAGGGACTTGAAGAGCAAACCAATAATTGCCTTTATGTAAAGACGAGCATGGTAGCCGTTTTAGGACCATTGGAAATAAAGGAAGTAGAATAATTTGAAATGGACGGTGGAAATCTACAAGAGTAACTTCTAAAAGATAAATGGTTGGCTGATGAGAGAACTTAGGTGAGATATGATTGGACGCCAAAACAAGATTTCAAATTTGAGTTTGCTGCTATAAAAAGTGCATTTAACTAGATAAACCAAATTCTTGTGTGGAGCTGCGTTTGAGAGAGCGAGAGAAATTCCAACTTTAAAATCTTTAGCACTTAAATGTAAGCATGAATAACAACTGAGCTCGCTTTTGAAATGTATGTATGGATGCATACGTATAAAAAAATTGAAGGAAAAATCGTAGAGAGCTAATTGGGACATGTAATGAAAAAATTTATACAGAAATTCTAAAAAACGTATGGATGAATTGCAACTGAGCTCGCTTCTGAAATGTATGTATGGATGCATACTTACGATCGTTTTGTAACTGAGGTCACTTACCTCACTTATCTCACTCCCTTGTTGTTTGGACTCATACATGAAATGCAACTGAGCTTGCTTCGCTCATTCGATTGGTATTTGGATTTATATATACAACTAATGTTGGGTCATCTAAGTTTCAAACATGGTTAAGTTATTTTACTAATTCGATATAAGTTCAAAGGATCTCCCTTACTATGGGTAAGTTTTGGATTCATTTTCTTTGATTTGATTAGAGTTCTCGACTCTAAAACACTTGTTTCTTACTAAGGACAAGCCAATTGAACACTCAATTAAGTCATTGTTCAATTGAAAAATAGAATTCTTTGAATCGAAGGCATACTTTTAACCTAGTCACAATGATTGGGTGAAGGTGCCAGATGGTCAGACCCCCATGCGCTCGACAGGCACACTCCCCCCACCATTGGATGGAGTAGTCCCATTGGCGGTTTGTCCAACCTTGGATCTATTGGCGACTAGGTTCACCGAGCATGCGGTCAATTCAACAACCAACGGACATACAGGTGGTTGTTCGACAAACAACAATCACTAATGAACGGGTAGTGGATCCTATAGATAGAGTAGCCATTTCGAGTGATGGAGTGTCCTGAAGAGAGAAAGTTGGAGTTTTTAACCTTTCTATTGCATGGAGAGGCTGAGAATGGAGCCCATGTTGAACTTTCTGTAAGAAATTAAAAATAAGAAGAAAGTGAGATACAACTTGGAGCTGCGCTTGAGAGAGTGAGAGAAGTTTTAAAATTAAAATCTTCAACACTGAAATGTATGGATGAATTGTAACTGAGCTCGCTTCTGAAATGTATGCATGGATGCATACTTATGACTGGTTTGTACCTGAGCTCACTTATCTCACTCCCGTGTTTGGACTCATACATGAATTGCAATTGAGTTCGCTTCTCTCATTCGGTTGGTGTTTGGATTTATATATACAACTAATGTTGGGTCATCCAAGTTTCAAACATGGTTAAGTTATTTTACTAATTCGATACAAGATCTAAGGACCTCTCTTACTAAGGGTAAGTTTTGAATCCATTTTCTTTGATTTGATTAGAGTTCCTGACTCTAAAACATGTGTTTCTTACTAAGGACAAGCCAGCTGAACACTCAATTAAGCCATTGTTCAATTGAAAAATAGAATTCTTGTGTGTGGAGTTGCGTATGAGAGAGTGAGATAGAGAAATTCTAAAATTAAAATCGAAGGCATAATTTAAACCTAGTCACTATGATTGGGTGATGATGCCACGTGGTAGATCCTCATATGCTCAACAAGCACACTCCCCACTATAAGATGGAGTAGACCCACTCACGGTTTGTCCAACCTTAGATCTATTGGCGACTAGGTTCACCGAACATGCGGTCAATTCAACACCCAACAAACTTACATGTGGGTGTTCGACCAACAATAACAACCAATGAACGAGCAGTACTCAAGAAGTTTACTAGACTTCAACTACAATCATTTATGGGGTCAATTGGCCCGATGGTGGCCGAGAAGTGGATCCCATAGATAGATTAGCCTTTCGAGTGATGGAGTCCCTGAAGAGAGAAAAGTGTAGCTTTTAACCTTTCTATTGCATGGAGAGATTGAGAATTAAGCCCATTTGAACTTTATGTACGAAATTAAAAATAAGAAGAAAGTGAGCTACAACTTGTGTTGCAAAATGTGGGGCGTGGTATGTTGTTGGGGCTACAAAATTCAAATTTTCCGAGAAAGTGGATATAATTAGTTGGTCTCATAAGATTTAAAAATATGGAAAGGGACAAAACTTGGATCCAGGCTATTTGATAGAGAACCAAAAACGGGACTTGAAGAGAAAAACATTAATTGCCTTCTGGTAAAGACAAGCATGATAGCCATTTTAGCACCATTGGAAATAGAAGAAGTGAAACAATTTGAAATGGATGGTTGATATAATTAATTGGTACAGTAAGATCTAAAAATATGTAAAACTTAGATCCGTGCGATTTGATAGAGAACCAAAACAGGGACTTGAAGAGAAAAACAGGGACTTGAAGAGAAAAACAGTACTTGCCTTTTGGTAAAGACATGTGTGGTAGCCATTTTAGCATCATTGGAAATAAAAGAAGTGAAATAATTTGAAATTGATGGTGAATATAATTAATTGGTCCTATAAGATTTAAAAATATGGAAAGGGACTAAACTTGGATCCATGCGATTTGATATAGAGAACCAAAAGGGACTTGATGGGAAAAACAGTAATTGACTTTAGGTAAAGACGAGCATGGTAGCCATTTTAGGACCATTGAAAATTAAGGAAGTAGAATAATTTGAAATAGACGTTGGAAATCTACTGGAGGAGATTTTAAAAGATAAATGGTTGACTGATGGGGAGAGAACTTAGGCGAGAAATGATTGGACATCAAAACAAGAATTCAAATTTGTGATTGTTGCTATAAAAAATTCATTTAACTGGACGAATCAAATTCTTGTGTGTGGAGCTGTGTTTGAGAGAGTGAGAGAGATGCTAAAATTAAAATCTTCAACACGCAAACGTATGGATGAATTGGAACTGAGCTCGCTTATGAAATGTATGTATGGATGCGTACTTACTACTGGTTTGTAACTGAGCTCACTTATCTCACTCCCTTGTTGTTTGGACTCGAATGAATTGCAACTGAGCTCACTTCTCTCATTCGGTTGGTATTTGGATTTATATATACAACTAATGTTGGGTCATCCAAGTTTCAAACATGGATAAGTTATTTTACTAATTCGATATAAGTTCAAAGGATCTCCCTTACTATGGGTAAGTTTTGGATTCATTTTCTTTGATTTGATTAGAGTTCTCGACTCTAAAACACTTGTTTCTTACTAAGGACAAGCCAACTGAACACTCAATTAAGTCATTGTTCAATTGAAAAATAGAATTCTTTGAATCGAAGGCATACTTTTAACCTAGTCACAATGATTGGGTGAAGGTGCCAGATGGTAAGACCCCCATGCGCTCGACAGGCACAGTCCCCACCATTGGATGGAGCATACCCATTGGCAGTTTGTCCAACCTTGGATTTGTTGGCGACTAGGTTCACCGAGCATGCGATCAATTCAACACCTAACGAACTTACAGGCGGGTGTTCGACAAACAACAACAACCAATGAACGAGTAGTACTCGAGTAGTGGATCTTATAGATAGAGCAGCTCTTTCGAGTGATGGAATGCTTTGAAGAGAGAAAGTTGGAGTTTTTAACCTTTCTTTTGCATGGAGAGGCTAAGAATGGAGCCCATTTGTTGAACTTCCGTTAGTGCTACTTCTTCCTTTTTATTATGTTTTATTTAGGGATTAGCTGCTAATTATTTTGCAAACAAAAATTTCTTATAGTGTTAATACCTGTAGGCCTGTAATTCGTGGTCGTCCATCAGCGAAAAGAGCATTTCATATATGTGGATGGCCTCGTTGAACGCTTGTCTTGATCTTCTCAGCTGGTACTTAAAAATTTTGAAGCCACTTTTTTTATTGCCAAATGTAGTACATGGTTTGAATCAAGGTTGAAATCTAGAACTAAGTCATGTCGATTATGCAGATTTCCTAGTCCTCTCTCTCTCTCTGTTTTAGTCAGTATTTTTTCCTTTTCCAAAATTTGCCTGGATTTTCACAAACGTGGTACTAGGTTCTCTGCAAACCAAGTACTCAAATTGTTTTTTTGAACTATCTACTGAGTTACTAAATCTTGGTTGAGTCAATTTCATAATAAAAATTATGAAGTAATAGTACTGTACACACATTAATATTGGTATTGTCGTTACGTCCGAAAATACACCATACTTTAAAAAGCAAACTAAATTTTTTACTTGAAATGATTCTAGGGGCAATTTCACCCTCACGTTTATGAAGGGCAAAATAAGCGTAATCATCAAATTATAGGGTTTTAAATGCATAGGGATGTTACGTCTTCTTTCACGTGTCTTAAAATCCTAGACATCTTGAAAGGTGAGAGATGTTGACATCTCTGCCTCTTCTTGACCGAAGTTAAAAAATGAGAAGAAAGAAAAAAATGAAAGAAAGAAGAGATGTGGAGTAGAAGGGGAAAAAGATTCATTTCTCTCTCTCTCTCTCTCTCTCTCTCTCTCTTCCCCCATGGCCATAGTTTGATACTCCTTAATAATGTGTCGATGTTTTAAACAATAGGTGGCACCACATTAATGCTCTACTAGTTCTCACACAGTGTCATTACATACCGACAAGAGTGTCAGTGTCGATGTGGGCCAACACGTGTATTGACATAAGCAGTGGAGTATTAGATATATCATAGTTGACTAATCGAAGCTTGTTTCTCTCTATGTAGCCAGTTGTATCCTGTGGTTCACCTCTTGTAGTCTCCTTACAGTTCTGTGGGCATTTGTTATTGGTGTTCTTGGTAAGTTCTATACCCGTCATAGTTATAAAATTGTGGGATTTTTTCATTTTGACTAATCTAATACACGCTAGTTTTGTTTTTCTGCAGCAACAGTACTTCATGCATGCTTTAGAACACCTAATCTGAAAGCATGTCTGAACACATTTTGTGAGGAATTTCATGCTGTATGGCACTATTTATAGGGAGCTATAATATAGCACCATATTCCTGTGAAATTAATGTGATGTGAGTAAATTCGATAATATTTATGCTTCTGTCTTTAGTTTGGTGAAATGGCTTTTTGATTCTTTATTTTGGCATATTAAAGTAACTGTTTGCATTTCTAAATGTAGTCTTCAGCAAATGATCTTGTTGAGCATGCAAGAATTTCTCTCCTTTTTTATGTGAAATTGAATTACTCTTGCTAATGGAAACATTGAATGCGTCACAACTTTCCCACTCCGTATTTACTTTGGTGTTGGAAATAAATTTCCCATAAACTTGGATCTGTTGAAAGAAACGACTAATTATGTAGAAATGAATATACTTCAGCAAGCTTTAGAACACCTAATCTGAAAGCATGCCTGAACACATTTCGTGAGGAATTTCATGCTATGTGGCGCAATTATAGCAAGCTATAGTATAGCATCATATTATTGTGTAGTTCATGCAATGTGAGTAGATTCTATAAAATTTATGCCTCTCATCTTTAGTTTGGGGAAATGACTTTTGGAGTCATTGTTTTGGCCTGTTAGATAAGTTGCTTCCATTTATAAATATGGTCTCCAACCAATTATTCTGTTGAGTGCACAAGATGTTCTTTCCTTTTCGGTGTGAAAGTAAATTACTTGTTGCCCATGGAAACATTGAATGCGTCATAACTTTCTCAGTCGGGATTGACTTTGGTGATGAAGATAATTTTCCCATAAAACTAACTTTCTCAGTCTGGATTCACTTTGGTGCTGGAGATAATTTTCCCATAAACTTGGTACTGGAGATAATTTTTCAGAAGGGATGGGGGATCTGTAGGTTGCGGGACATGAATGAGCCACTCCTGGGTAAGTCACTTTGGAGGATTGCTATGGAAGGGCAGAATTGGAGGCAGTCTGCAAGTATGGTGGTTATGCCTCTGGCTGGGGTATCGGGTCTTGTAGGAGAGGGTTGACTTGGTGGAAATGGATTTGTGCTTTTAAGGGAAGTTCTTCCAATGCATCGGATATGAATGTTGTGATTGGTCGAACCTCTTGTTTGGGAGATGGAGGACCTGGCGAAAATGTTGGGAAAGATTGATGGCAGCAGGCCCTCCCGAGATAGACAAGATTCCATCGTTTGGTCTCTAAAGTGGGTGCCTTACAGTTAAAAGCTTCTACTGGTTTCTGTTAGGCAGCCTTTGTGAGTCATAATTGGGTGGGGGAGTCTGGAGATTTCATGCCTCTCCTAGAGTGATGGTTTTTGGATAAGAGCGTGGTGTGGGGCAGAATTCTAACGGTGGATCAGCTCAAGGAAAGAATGCACAATATTTGTGTCATGTGTTTACAGGGTCCAAAACTGCAAATCACCTCTTTCTTCACTGTTGTGGGACATGAGAAATCTTGTCCATGGTGCTAAAGACATTTGGGATCTGCTGGATGTTTCCACATACTTTTGCTGAATTGATGGCTATGGGAGATTCCGGTATGTTGGGAGGTTCAAGGGGTGTTTTCTGGAGAGCATCCTTGATGGGGGTGATTTAGGCTATTTGGATAAAATTTAGTGATAGCATTTTCCGCAAGATTAGAAAGCTGTCTATGATGATCATGAGAAATGCTCGGGATTGGGTGCTTAGCTGAGTGATTTTGATTAAGGACGGGGTTGTGGGAGGTAGGTTGGAAGCTGCAACTTCAGGAGGCTTGTGATGTGGCATGTGAATCTCCAGGTTGCTTGTGGTGTTCCTGTCAGGTTTGGGTTGCCCATGTCAGGGTTAGGCTACTGTTTTTTTTTTTTTTTGCTTTGCCTTGGTCTCTAGCTAAGGTCTCGGTTTCTTTTGTACACCTTTTTGGTTTAATATATTGCTTAATTACTGATTAAAAAGATAAAAAAATCTGGATATGTGGAAATAAACAAATAATTATGTAGCAATGATTAAAAATTCCAATTTAGGTAGCAAGTCTACATGCATATTCTAGTTTTATTGTGGCTCACATAGATTTCTTTTTGTTTCAATAATTATCACTTGGTCACACAAGTTTTGCGAAAGTTTCTAGGATCAGGATCACAGTTAGAGTCAATTCTAGCCTGGTCTGGTATATCTTAATGATCCCTTCAATCTCAAGGGAATTTGAAGTTTAAACCATAGGTCCGTGATATCGTCCAATATTTAAAATGACAAATGACAATAGGAGGAAGAAGAAAGAGCATGTGGAGGAGAGAGTTTTACAATGCTGGGGTTCCAAAATCAGCAGCAAAACAGAAAATTTCAGTTTAAGGCCTTCACAGGAGTTGTTAATTGGACTTGATAATGTGGCCCGATGGGGATGTGATGAGCCTTTAAGTGACCCATCACACAAGCCACTTTGATGGCCTTGGTTTATAAAATAAAACGAGGAGTTCACTTTTTGCAGGAAGGCCTTTTTTACTTTATTCTTAAAAAAATATTAATGTTTCTAGAGTTGAGTTAACGTGGGAGCTAGCTATTTTTATTAGTTTTACGCAGTTTTCAATTTCATTTGAGTTTTATGTAGGAAATGATTTTGTTATGTCAATAGCAGTCGGGCCTGAAATCCAAAAGACAAGTTCTATGATATTTTGGATGTGAAATGCACATCGGAAACCTAAAAGGCAAGTTAACTGAAACATATAAACCTTTGACGAGATTAATTTTTGTATGGATAATTTGGATTTCCAATGGGTATTGGCCAATAAAAATTATCCAAATATTGGCTGTTTCGAAATTGAGACCAGGGGAATTTTGGACTGAAATTACGAAGACTTTTTTATGACAAAGGAAAGTGTTTCTTCCATGGTTCAAAATTCCGCCGGAATTTTCAAAACTCCAGCCGGAATGTTCCTGTTTCGGTGTGGACTGGTACCGGATAATACTAAATACTGGACCCCCGATTTTTTATCAAAATTTCAGAATTTCGGCCGAAAATTTGAAAATCTCGGCCTTTTTTTTGTAATTTTGTTGAAATTAGTGCCACTTAAAGTGGCACCATAGAAAAGGCCTAAAGATCCTTTTTTCACTCTATTTATCGTCCTCTCTTCTTCCACTCCTTTCTACCCCTCCCTCTTTGCTACTTAGGACCTCAACTCCTTAAATCTCGCCCCATTCGACTAGATTCTGATGATTAATCAAATGTAAATCCACTGGAGATTGTTGTATGGTAAACGCGTTCCTCTTATAAAATTTTATCTTTTTATGCAGTCTATTATTGAATATTTATGTCAAAAGTATAAAAATAAGTTATAAAACACAGGCGTGCCACCTAAATATTGTATAAAAGCCTAGAACTTAGCTAAAAAAGAGGTCACCATCATTAAAAAAAAATAATTGAATTTTTTTTTTTCTGGAATTTCTGTGATTTTTTGAGATTTTTTTCTTAAAATATTTTTTACTTACCGGAACATTGCCGAAATTTTGGTCAATGTCCCGCTGGAAATTTCAAAATCCCACGTGGAATTTTGGAAATTTCCGTGTTGGGTTATGACCGGAACTTTGCCGGAATTCGGATTTTTGAACCATGGTTTCTTCACCATTACTGGAGAGGACATAAAGAATTGGCTTGAGGTTGCATATAGTGAAGATACATAAGATAATATGAGAGAAATTTGGCAAATGCTACCAACATGTTTTCTCATAATCAACTTGTTAGATGCTTGATAGGAAATTCGGGTTCGTGTGAAAATTTTGACTCTACTAAAAGGCCTTTACACAAAAATAATTTACAAATTCAGTTATAGTTGAACGTGGTTCCAAAAATATCATAATATAGGAGATGCAACGAATGGAATACCTGTGGAGATTAGCAAAAACCTTCGAGGAGATGATGTAAGTGCAACAAGGATGATTTATATATGACATGCACTCAGAGAAGTCAATGTAGCAGAACAAAGACATAATATACAAAGTGTAAATTTAGTTAAAATGATAGCGTGCACAAGGGTTTAGTTAAAATAGAAAGCCTTCTAGTGCCACATTGCCATGGATTTTGCTCTGTAGGCTCATACTTTAGAATGAGATGGTGAAAATGAAGAAGATGCCTCAAATAACATTAATTTAGGTTGGATGAAATGGAAACAACCAAGCGAGTACTGTGCGACCCAAGGGTTACACTTCAATTGAATGGATGTTTTTATACAACAATAATAAGACTTGCCATACTGTATGATATGAAATGTTGGGCTACGAAAAAGCGACAAAAGATAAGAGTGCGTAGGGGCTGAGATGTATATGTTAAGATGGATGTGTGGAGTAACAAGAAGGATGAAATTAGGAACCCGTGCTTAAGTGTGAATTTAAGGTCATCTTCAAAGGAAAAAAAAAGTTACTGCATGTCGCTTGAGGTGGTTTGGGCATGTCTATCGGAGACCAGAAGCCAATCTTTTACGAATGATTGAGACATTATAAGCACGAGGAAATAGAAGATCAGTGAAGTCCTCCTAGAGGTAGGGCTGCAAGCGAGTTGAGCCAGGGTCAACTCTAGCTCGATCTACCTTATAGAACCAGAGCTCTAGCTTGGTCCTAGGCGCTTTGAGCCTGAAACTTATGAGCTCTAGCTCAGCTCTAACGTGCTCGAGCCAATCTCGAGCCACGTAAAATTTATTATATATTGTATATTTTCCTTTAGTGTTGTCATTCTTTGTATTTATTTATTTTTTGTTACTTTTTATCTATGTATGTGTGTGTGTGTGTGTGTGTATATATATATATATATATATATATATATATATATATAAAGTAATTAACATTTCTAGACTTCTATTCCTATGATTTAAAATATCTAATCAAATGTTTCATTCTATGGAAGATTTGACATGACAAGATCGTCACATGATAACGCAAATACTTGTTATGTGAAAGATACTCCAATAATATATCATTAAATTTTAACATTTATTGGATAAGATAGCAAATATACAAAATTACGGGTTGTTGCTAATATAAAAACTGACATTCCTTCTTGCATTAAAATCCCTCAGTGTGTACAAGTGGAGTGGGGACCGACAATAGCCCCATAATTACAACTTTAAACAAAAAAAAAAAAAACTTTTACTTCGCTTTCACAACAAGAAGACTTCGCTTTCACAACAAGACGGGTGCATTGGAGACATGCAAAAAAGAAACTTCTAACGTGCAAGGAGTAAGAAGTCTTGTGCAGCCATTGGGAGACTAGAGAAGGGGAATGCCAAATCCCAAAAGAGAGCCACGATGTATGACTAAGGATCTCTGGCCTCTCCTTGCATACATGGACGGGGCATGTCCTGAGTGGCATCAGTTAATGATGTGGCTTGTTCCTTGGAATCGATGGAAGGACCAACGACCTACTTGAATCCCAATCATACTAAACTGAGCAAAAACCCAGTAGACAATTATCCATGGTCAATGTCATGTATCTCAAAATATGCCCTTCTTAGTGCTTAACAAGCTATTTCTACTTTGCCACAATATTATGAACTGATAAATGAATACAAATGTTACAAAACCAATTGAATCAATCTTTGTATAATTATAATAGTAGTATATTTTATATAAGAGAAGCTGCCCCAGAAAGGAAAGTAAGAAAAGTTGCACCATGGATAGAAGAATCTCGCTTCAACAAATCACAAAAATTTAAGGGCAAGCCTCTATAAAGGTAAAAGCCAGTGTCTGCAAGGTCATTTTTCAGAAAAAGAAAAACCTGCAGTGTATTTTGACAAAGATAAAATCAAATAGAACCATCAAACTTCCTTCCCTCATACCTCATCTACTTAGGTTCTTTTATATATATATATATATAGATATATATATATATTCTTCTTCTTTCTTTGCTTTGTTTCTTGCTTTCTTTTCTTCTTTCTTTATTTGTTTCTTTACTTCGCTTTCTTTCCTTCCTTCTTTCCTTCTTTCCTTCTTCCTTTCTTTCCTTATTCCTTCCTTTCTTCTTTCTTTCTTTCCTTCTTTCCTTCTTTCCTTTTTTTCCTTCTTCCTTCTTTCTTTCCTTTTCCTTTCTTTCCTTCTTTCTTCCTTTCTTTCGTTCTTCCTTCTTACTTTACTTCTTTCCTTCGTTTTTTCATTCTTTCCTTCTTCCTTCTTTCTTTCCTTCTGTTTTTCCTCTCCTCATTTAGGGTCACTAAAGTCGACAAACTCGGCCGAGTTTTCGAGTCGACTGAGTTGAAGCCCAAATCAAGTCTACAAACAAGTTGACTCGAAACTAGGTCGAGTCGACTCGCCCGAGTTTTGAGTCGACTCGTCGAGTTTTAAAACCATGGTGCTACCTCGTCAAACTTGTAAAAAACAGGGTCCTCATTGTTAATAATCACAGCGATTCCAATTAAAAATATTAGAGAATAGGTACTCATCCCAAATAATCATAGAGATAAAAACACCTCCAAACATGCATGTTAGTACATAGCAATTCAAGAAAAAACATGGGAAAGTAAGCAAAGATGTAAAAATAAAATAAGGATAGATAATGATAACTAAAAGAAAATCTCATTTTATTAATCCGTATAAAAGTAAAAATACATACATATATGACTACAATGCAGCTTGTGCCATCCAACAATCATGATCATTAATCATAATAAATTATCTGCAATTAAATGAGCGCAATCGATTTAACATGATTAAGAAACCATGATAGAAACCCAATAATAATGATCATTAGTCGTAATGAAAAATCTGCAATTGAATGAGCGCAATCAATTTGGCATGATTAAGAAACCATGATAGAAACCCAACAAACACTTGTGTAGGCACGATTTGACAATTACAGGCCAAATCGAGGCATCATCATTTTTATGGCAAATTATCATCGTCTAATTTTGATTAAGCGCGCATTATCCAAAAATACTCGAGTCGAGCGAACGATATTTATCTTTTGAAAACAGGTCATACTCGAGTTGTAGCAGTAGAATAAAGCCCATCTGCTAAATGTTATGTCATGTGAAACTGCTTAGTTGTGCAATTCTACTTTGTTCATTGAGGGACGCCATTTAGTTTCTCCTTAAGAGGTTCCACGAACTTTATTTTGTCTTGGTTCATTTTTTGATGATTTATAATTTTCTCTATGAAAGTACTCTTTGGGCTTAGTTGCAATTGAAGCACTACACGGTCTGCCCAAAATTACGTAGCATGATGGTCTCATTCTCGTGCATATGGAATAGACGTGGATTGAGAAAAGGAAAAATATGGATCCACTTGGAAAAAAGCAGCCACGATTTAACAATTATGGTCGAGCAATCATAATTATATAATTGCAATGCAGCATTAGCCCAATAAAAACTTGGGTAGGCACGATTTGACAATTACGTGCCTAATCGAGACATCATTATTTGGCGATTATGATTTTTTTCTTATTGTCCATTATCGTCGCTTAATTTTAATTAATTGCGTATTATTCGAAAATCCTTGAGTTGAGGGAACAACATTTACTTTTGAAATCAGGTCATCCTAGACTTGTAGCAGTAGAATGGAGCCGATTTGATGAACGTTATGTTGTGGGAAACTACTTAGTTATGACAACTTTACTTTGTTCATTAAGGATGTCATTTAGTTTCTCCTTGTGTAGGCATGATTTGACAATTATTAGGCTAATCGAGACATCATCATTAGGCTCTTACGATTATTTTTTATGTACAATTACTGTCTTTTAATTTTGATTAAACGCACTATCAATGTTTCTTATTCATGTCAATTCGATTGTGTTCATTCAATTGTACAATTTTCATTATGACTAACAGTTTCCCACTACAGAACGTGTTGCAAATTGGCTCCATTCTAGTGCTACAACTCGAGTATGACCCGTTTTTAAAAGATAAAAGTCATTGTCTCGACTCAAGGATTTTTTAATAATGTTTGCTTAATCAAAATTGAACGACGGTAAATAACCATAAAAAATAATCATAAACGCCTAATAATGGTGTCTTGATTAACGCAATAATTATCAAATCATGCCACACAAGTGTTTGTTTGGTTTCCATCATGGTTTGTTAAACATGTCAATTCGATTTTGATCATTCAATTGCAAATATTTCATTTTGACTAATGATCATGATTATTGGATGGCTGCTGAATTGCAGTCGTATAACCATAGTTATACGACCATAGTAACACAATCATGGTTGCTTTTTTCTATGTGGAACTTCAATCCATATCCATCAAATATGCACAAGAATGAGACCATCATGTTATGTCCTTTCGGGTGGACATCATCGTACTTCAATTGGAACTAAGCCCAATGCTGATAGAAAAAATTATAAACCATCTTTAAAAATGAACATGGTAGAAACAAAGCTCATCGAGTCCCTCTCAAGGAGAAACTAAATAGTGTCCTCAATGAACAAAGTAAAATTGTCACAACTAAGCAGTTTTTCACGATAGAACGTTCAACTAATAGGCTCCATTCTACTCCCACAACTCGAGTATGACCCGTTTTCAAAAGATAAAAGTTGTTGCTTCGACTCGAGGATTTCTAGATAATGTGCGGTTATTCAAAATTGAATGACAATAATTGACCGTAAAAAATAATCATAAGTGCCTAATGATGATGTCTCGATTAGCCGAGTAATTATCAAATCGTGCTTACACAAGTGTTTGTTAGGTTTCTATCATAGTTTCTTAGTCATGCCAATTCGATTGCGCTCATTCAATTGCAGATATTTCATTACGACTAATTATAAAGATTATTGGGTGACACATGCTACATTACAATCATATAATTATGGTTGCTCGACTATAGTTGCTCAATCATGGCTGCGTTTTTCCAAGTGGATCCATGTTTTTTTCTTTTTTCAATCCATATCCATTTAGTATGCGTAAGAACTAGACCATCATGCCACGTACTTTCAGGTAACAGCGTAGCGATTCAATCGCAACTAAGCCCAAAAAGTATTCTCATTGAGAAATTATAAACCATAAAAACCGAACAAAGTCAAAACAAAGTAAAATTTTCATTATGACTAATGATCATGATAGTTGGATGGCACATGATGCATTGCAGTCATATAATTATGGTTGCTGGCCATTTGGTTCCTTGTTTTTTCTTTTTTAATACATATCCATCAAGTATACAAATGAATGAGACCATCATGCTATGTTTTCAGATACACAATGAAATGCTTCAATTGCAACTAAGCCAAAGAGTCTTGTCATAAAAAAAATCAATAAACCATAAAAATGAACAAAGTCAAAACAACGTTCATGTTACCTCTCTAGGTGAAATTAAATGGCATCCTCAATGAACAAGTAGAATTGTAAAAGGGTAAACTTGTACTTTTAATAAATGTATGATGTAAATACTAAAAAAAAAGCTCCAAAAAAGTTATTCCAAATCCTTTCCTTCTTTCTTCCGCTATTACCAAACCCTAGCTACTCCCATCGAACGATTTTGCTGCACAAAAGAAGAAGACAACATGGGGTTTTCTCGCAATGGTGAACTCGTCAATGCATCACAAACTTCTTTTCTGAAGGATTCGAGTAAGATCAATCACTTATCGATGTCCATTCTGGTATAGAAATTTCATCTTGCTTTTTGTTTATTAATTGTTTTTTAATTCTTCTTGATGGGTTTTTTTAATTCTTCTTGATGGGCATCGAAATATGACTTACAAAACAGAAGCCAAATAGGTAGGGCACGCGCAATGATGTTGATGCACAAATGCTTTACCTTTCATACATGAAACGTTTACAAACTCACGGACATGAAGTCTGGACAAATGCTTTGCCAAACTTTTCTTGATGAAGGAAATGGTTTATACTTTGATGCAAAACTTCACCCTCGCTTACCCTATTAACCTGCCTATTTGGTCCATTTCTTGGGTCTTTTAAATTTCAGATTTTGTAGGCATTAATTTTATATTTATTTGGTTTGATATTTATTATGTAGGGTATGTCCTCTATTGATTTGCCATTTTTCTCTTAGTTAAATAAACTTTGATTGCTTTGTGTGTGTCATTTTTTTTTATTTTTTTTTCCAGAAAATGGTATGCCCAAGTGCATATATTCAAATTGGTACCTATTTTGTTTAATTGTTCTTTGTTATGTTCTTTTAAGAAAATACAAACTCTTGGGAAAGTTGATCTCTAAGGCTGCATTTGGCTTACCTATGTTGGGCCAAAGAGCCCCTCCTACATTCTTTGGCTCCAGCAGGGAACTGCTTTTATGTTTGCTAACACACCTCCTCGCCCCATTTACTAGGTTAGGAGCTGTTTAAAGTAATAAAACTGTTCTTTCCCTGCTCTTTGCCAGAGCAGAATCGGCTCTGGTAGAGAGCAAAAAGAGAGTTGCGCCTTCTCTCATAAGAGCTAACCCAAACATAGCAAAAATAAATTATCTGTGTTACATTGATATATGATCCAGCTTTTTTGTAATTTTTCAGCTGAAATAGACTCTATATGATGAAACCTATGTGTAAAAAGTCTATCTAATCTCATATGATCTGATACAAATCTCCTTGCAAATCATTGTATAGCACAGAGAAATGTGAATGTGTTGTAGTGGGACTGTGGGAGGGAGTTGGGCACATGGTCTCAAGATCCATCGTTCGAGTGATTGGGACCAAAAACAATCCCCAATGTCTGTCTAATTCAAAGAAGTAAAAGGGTTTAGACACACAAATGGAGCTACAGAAGATGATAAATCTCTTTAATTAGTTTTTCTAAACTGACCTAATTGCCCTTTATATAAGGAATTTTTGCAAATACCCCCGACTTATCTCCAAATTGCAGATACCCTCGAGTTAAGCCTATTTGCTCTGTAGTCCCTACAAAGTTGTTCCTGCGCAAATGACCCCTCATGATGTGTTTTAACTTGTTGTTTGGGTTAGAAAGGTATCCCATGGTTTGGACATGCGAAATGTCTACAATGTCTTTTATTTTAGTTGAAGTCAATCAGTTGTCATTTAAAAAGTTTATAACGATACGTCTCGTTCTTCCTTCTTCCTAGTTCCTTCTGCCATTTCACTTAAACACTTAAACCAGTGAAATCACTTGTCGAAAATCCCAAACGGCTACGATCGGTTTCACCCATCGTTGAAATCACTCACCGAAATCATCCCTTTACCATACAATCATCGAAATCACCTGTTGTAGAGTCCCACATCGTGTAAAGACTTGTCCTGACCTTGGGACATAAGTAAAGGCCTCCAACTCACCTGTAAGATGCATTTTGGGTGGGTACGGTGGCCCATGCGAGGGGTCGGCCCATACCAAAAACAAAATCTTGAAGGGAAATGACTACTGGTGGGACCAGGGAAGGCCGGTGGGACCAAGTGGAGCCACCCAAAGAGGACAATATCTTGACATGTGGCGTCAGGGCGTTACACCTCTTGTCGAAATCAAGCGCAAAGTGACCTTCAACTCCTCATTCAAACTACATTTTCAATGCAGGCAAGTCCATCTACAGAATAAATTATGGCAAAATAATGTCTTGGTTGCATGTGCTTTTGGTAAACCCTATGTCATTATATGTTCATATTATCTGTTGCATATAAACCTTATTATAGATTTTTTTTATCTAGATATAAATGTTGCCATAGTGTCCCTGCTTCCATGATTCTAAGATGCAAAAGGTCCTTTACTGGCCACAAGTACTCATGCTCTATTGACCATTTATTTCATCCACCATGGATATGTTGGGTTTTGTTGAAGAACAACTTCAAGATGCGAAACCCATGACTGCATGCTGCAAACTTGTAATGATCTGCAAAAGCGTATGAACATCGTCGTTTGTTTATGGAAGCACAACTTCAAGAGGCAAAATGTTACCCTTATTATCTTTCGTTTATGTTTATACTACGGGACCAATAAAATTCTTTCCATAGATAACTGCAAAAGTGATAGGATTACTTTGACATCGTCGTTTTTGCAGTTCAAACTGTTTGTGTTACTGTGTTTTACACTTGGAGAAGTTGGGATCCACGGTTGTTACCGTATTGTAAATTCTTTACATGGATAATTGTGTTACTGTGTTGTAAACTAGGAGAAATTATTTTTATATAGCTGATTGTGCTGTTTATATAAAGATGCAGTTTACCGTGTTGTAAACTAGGAGAAGTTGCTGATGGTGTTGCTTATATATAGATGAAGTTTATTGTGTTATAAACTAAGAGAAGTTACTGGTTTTATATAGCTGATGGTGTTGTTTATATATGAATGCAGTGTCTATATATACGGCAGCTTTTTGTTGAAGCAGTTTATATATAGTTGATGGTCTTTATATCCCAGTTTTATATGTTTCAAGATTGGATTGGGATCGTATATATAAGCTATATGTGGCTGTTGTTGTAATTAACTGAATTTTCCCAAACCTTAATACACCAATATATATGTTTGTGTTTAACATGGTATACATTGCACGCCTTGATATTTTTCAGAACAAATTAAAAGTTAAGATACACATCTTAGCTTGAAAGACTCACATATGTAATTGTGTGAATTATTATACAAGCTATGTGATAGCATAGTGCGGTAAGAGACTTGGTTAATAAGCAAGAGGTCTAGGGATCAAACCTTGCTAAGTGGAGTGAAATCCTATTTTTGGACTTTAGACTAAAAGCCTATACACCCACACTTGGTGTGTTGGCTCCACATGGGATGACCCCCAACAAGTTAGAAAAAGGTTGGATATGGGGTGGCTAAGTTAGAATCTCCCTAGATTTCCAAATTAAAAACCTATTAGGTTTTCTTCTAAGAATAGAACCAGGAGAAGAAACCTCCTCTTAATTCTCTATAAAAGGAACCCCAACCCTTAGTTTTTTATTCTTCTTAGTTTCTCCTTAAGAAAACCCTAACCACCATTCTTCTTCTTGTTTTTCAACCTCCATAAGATCGTTAAGGTGTTCTTCCACAAGACACCGTGATTATCGACAAGCAAAAAGAAGAAGGAACGTGAACGAACGCGTGGAACATTGAGGTATTGTCGATTGATTTATAGTTTCACGCTTCAAGAGGTAAATCCACCGTCTCTTATCATCGGATTTACGATTCCTTAGTATTAACATTATTTTTCATAAATTACGGACCTAAGACCTCGAAGTTGGAACCAATGATTCGTGTTCGGACTTTGATTTTCGAACCTAAAACATGTAGTGTTCGAAATGCTGTAAACAGCAATGACAGCTCGCTGTGATAGAAACCACAACGCGCTGCCATTAAGTCACAGCGTGCTGTTAGCTACTGCAGCTCGCTGTAAACAATACCACAACCCGCTGTGGTATATATGACAGCTTGCTGTCACTGAAAGAAAACCGTCTTCCGAAGGCCATAACTTTTGATAGAAAAGTCCAATTTATCATTATAATATATCATTTGGTAGCTCGAGATGATACATCCAATGGGCTTGAAAGCAGCTACAACGCGCTATCATAAAGACCACAACTTGTTGTAAACATCGAGAACTGAAAACATTTTGGAGCCACGGCTCGTTGTCACACCACAACAGTGAGCTGTGACCACTACAACAGCTCGTCGTCACCTCATGACAGTGAGCTGTAAATACAGAAGAAGAAATGAATGTTCCTTAGATCGATTTGCCCTCTTTCTATACGTCAATCATTGATATTGTACTATTGTGTATATTCTAGAGAAGAGAATCGGACGTACCTCGGAAAAATCATCTTACTCTTTTCCTTGTGAATTTGGAAATCAAGGTAGGGGATTTTCAATGCACAATCATGTTTTAAATTTTGAATCATAGACTTTAATGATGAATTTGAACCAAATATATGAACATTGAAATTGATTTTGAACTTTGTGGATCTTGTTGTATTGAACATATGACACTATTTGAATATTCTGAATATCGAACCCTTTAAATCTCTGAAAGTTACCTGAAACTTATTGCATATGAATAATTGAAACCTTTTGAACTTTGAATCATGGAATCTGTGAACACCGAACCCTTTGAATTTTGAATTTGAATTAGAATGAGAATTATTTATGTACCATGAACATTGTACCTATGTATTAGAACTTTGCATGTGATTTAAAGATATTCATTTGAACGAATCTTGTGTTTTGACACTTTTGAACCGTTTCGACGGCCCATTGAACCGCACAAGTATCCCTCACAACGTAGGGGTTTGAACACTTAGAAAATTGTTCATTGAATGACGATAGTTAGGAGGGGATTCTCATTGGTTATTGGGAAACTCTAGTGCTATATTTGCGCTAGTGATAGTTAAGTTATATTTTTAAGTCATCATGAATTAAGAAGATTGCATATGAAATTTGATAATGAAACGATTTAATGAATACTCATTTGAAACTTAAGAAACGATGCTATCGAATCTTATATGGAATTAGAACTCAGAATATGAGCTGTTGAACTCATGATATTTTCGAATTCTATTTTTGTCATTTAATTGGTTTTGAATTTGTCATTGAACTATGCATTGATCGGATAAGATGTAATTTGGCCTTAAACTTTCTCTACTGAGCTTAGACTGTTAGCTCACCCCGACACTGTGTCACAGGTATAGAAGTAGTTCCGGATCCCGAATTAGAAGAAGATCCCAACTTTGTACTGGAAGACGAAGCAAATCTTCCACCTGAGGAGTTTTATCCTTAGATTCTTTTGGAAACTTGCACTTGGTATAGATTTAGATGAACTTCTTGAGAAAATTAAAATTATTTTTTGAATGTTATGTGCCACTATTTGTGTGACGAATAACCGTCACCGGTGGTTTTACTTTTAATTTTCGCACTTTCGTTATGGACATTAATGCAATTAATTTAGTTATGGATATTTATGCATTTGATTCATTTATGATAGCTTGTTCTTTAATTGATACCAAAGAATTTCTGTAATTAAATTATGAATTATGATCTAGCGATCTGGAATTTCCATATGTTTTAGGTTGGGATTTTCTGGTCGTTACAATGGTGTTTATATGTGGTTGTTGTTGTGATACAATTGTTGTTTACTTTACTAATTGAGGCATTTTTACTCTTCACTAGGTTAGTAACGATGACCGCAAATTTTGATGGGTATTGGTTTGAAAAATCAAAATCAAAGAGAAAAGAAACTGAAACCGGTGCTGCATATAGGAATGATGTTTTAGTCGGTGTATGCTTTAAGAGATGCTCTGTTGCTTTATGCAGTGAGCTATGTTTCAACTAGATTATGTAAAAATGAGAAAAATCAAGTGGCGTGCAAATGTAAACCCGAGAAGTGTCCATGGAGGATCCATGTCTTTGTATATGTGGACAACACTACATTTAGGAACGCACATGTTCTAGATGTAATCACGATGAGAATAAAATGGCTACGGTGAGATGGATTTCACAGACTAGAAGAACAAGTTCGCATTAATCGCGAGATCTCGAATAAGGTTTTGGCGAAAATTTTGTTCAAGGAATATGGTGTGAACATCCCAGTCCACCGTATATGGCGCGACAAAGAGATTGTGATGCGGGACGACTCTAAAATACGTGAATACCCATGATATGATAATTTACCGAAATTAAACTAATTAATTGAACAATTGATCACGAATTACTGCGATACCTTAGAGCTTCAGTGAATTCCTCTCAGGTAACCATGGTCGATTCGACTAAGGTCCAATCCGACACGCGAGTATGTTAGAATTGCTGAAGGTGTGATCCTAGAGATATAACTCTAGTATCCTCTAGGTTAGGGCGTTGCTCGTAGATCGAGGTAAATTCTTGTAGCTCCTCGCTAGGGTTTTGAAGGAAAAGATCAACCGGTACAATTGGAGCAATCTCGAGCCCAACAACGATTGTGGATCAATGGGTGTCGAAGAGAATCAATCCACAAGGATGGACATCAAGATAGCTCAAGAATTATGGTTTAGGGGTTTGAAACAAGAAGAAGAAATAGATGGCAAGATAGCAAATAAAATAGAAGAATAGGTAAACTAAGATACAAGATAGATCATGGGCATCATACCTTTGGCCTCACACCAAACCCACATGGGGAAGAAGACTCACTCTCCATTAAGCTCCTCTCAAGCTATCAATGCGTAGCATTTTCACTAAAATCAACCAATCCCCAAATAAAGTCTTCACATGCCTTTATATAGGCTAAAAAACCCTTAACTACACATAAATTTCGAAATAAGAAAGTCCTAAAAACAATTAAAACACTAAATGACAAATTTTTGCCTAAAATTTGTATAGCTGTTAATTTGCCGACGACTTTCACGGACGTCCGTCATATGACCACGGATATTCGTCCTCGACAATGTGCACAAAAACAGAATGATATCTAAATCACGGATGTCCATCCGAATTTCACAGACGTCCGTTCTGAATCCACGAACGTCCGTCATATGTTGACGAACTTTACCTCATTTTCTTCTTTCCCTCTTGTTTTCTCTTGTTGCTTTCTTCTTGCACTTTCCATCCGCCTTGTACCGTGAGATGTCTCCATCATATAGGCAGAGTTCAATTTGCGGCTCTTCGAGGTCCCTTCTCGGTAGATGTTGGCGCTCCTTGGCTCTTCCGTCGCTTCTTTTTTCGGCGGTACACCTTGTGTGGCCCGAAACCTAGGTCTACGGTGCCGAGGTCTACACCAGATTGCTTTGGGAAGAGTTTATGAATCGTTTGAGGATTCATACAAATTAATCCTCTCGTTTTGCAATGATATTTTCCAAACAAATCCGGGAGCATTGCTAAACACAACCTTGAGGAAGACTTAGCGTTCCAAAGGGTGTTCATATGTATAAATGCTTCCCGAGCTGGTTTCATCAGTGCTTGCCGGCCATTCATTGGGTTGGATGGATGCCATTTGAAGGGGAAGTACAAATGCACTATTTTGGCGGCGACATTCATGGAAGTACAAATGCGCTCTTATGAGAAATTATTCTGGAGTGCTGCTCAATCCTACGTAGTGTATGAATATGATGCCTACATCACTGCGATAAAAAAGAAATCTAAAGAGGCTTGAAAATAGGTGAACAGTGAGGAGCTTATCATTGCAGTCGAGCACATTTCGCTGAAAATGCGAAGTGCGATGTGATCACTGATAATATTTTAGAATCATTTAACAATGTGGTAGGTGAGTCTAGATTCATGCCAATCACCAATGTTGTTGATAGCATACGCACCCTCATTATGACGAGGATGCATACAAGACATATGAAAGCGGTAAAATGGACCGGAATTGTAGTAACATCGGTGTAGGCCAAATTAGAGAAGCTAAAGGATGAGACCAAGGATTGTTGGATACACCACACCAACGATTATGAATATAAGGTCACGCATACATGATACGACCCTCTTAGATACATCCCGACATACTGTGCACCTACACCGTTGGACATGCTCCTGCCAAGTATGGAAGTTATCTGGTTTGCCCTGCATCCATGCTCCAGCATGCATCACACACAACGATTGAGTCCAGAGATGTATTGCTCACATTATTATACCGTGGAGATGTACCGAAATCTTTACTGAGCAGTTTGCCATTCCCTCAAGACAAAAACTATTGGTGGGTATTCTAGTGAGTTCCACTGTGGGCCCGTCAGCCCCCTAGCCGACCAAGGAAGAATTGAGTGAGAGGAGATGACGAGACGCAGACGAGTCAAGGAAGGGTCAATTCTTCCAATAGGTGCGAAAATTGTAATATGAGTTGTTATAATAGGAGTTGTAAGGGACCTCCTAGAAGCCATACCCAACAAAGCAAGGCTGGTTCGTCGAATATCTCCCACCAACATAGCAAGAGGGGAAGTGGACATGATGCAGCACGTGAATTGTGATAAGGCTTGGTTGGGGCAAGGATAGTTTTTTGGGGACAGTTAGTTATAAAACAATGTGGTTTAAACACATGTTCTTTGGTAACTTAAAAGCACTGGTGCAGTTTGGTCCCATGGTTGGTATTTTTTTGGGTACCATCAGTTGTTTATATAGCAGCTAATGTTTATGATGTAGCTGTGATTCTGATGGTTTTTTACATGGTTTTTTTGGGGTTCAATGGTTTATGATGTAGCTGAATTTATAGTGAATGGTTTATGAATATATTTTATGATTTATGAATATAGTTTTTTGGGTTCAAAATTTTGGCCGATAATTTAAATTGTCGGCCGAAATTTATCCGTTTCGGTCCACACCGATACGAAAACAAGGTCTGAAATTTCAGACACATTATGTATGACAGTGAAATTTTCTGCCAAAATTTTGGTCAAATTTTTGGTTTTGGTCATGCCTGAAACCGAAAACGAAAACGAATCCGATATTTTGATCCTTGGATGCAACTTTAAATTATAAATATGTTACTGATTTTATAGCTGCATTGTTTACAAGCAATCTTGTATATATATATATATAAGTGGTGGCAGGTGATGCTTTGTTGGTTGGTGCCTATTGGCAGATGCCTTTTATGTAGCTGACACAGTTGTTGGTGCAGGTGCTTTTGTATACACAGCTGATATAACAGATTTGTCTGATGCCTTGTTGGCTGATGCCTTCTATGTATCTGATGCGGCTGACTTTCAATACACAGCTGATACAGCTGATTTCTTATGTATATATATAGTTTGTGCAATTCATTTTTTATGTAGCTGATGCAACAGATTTTCTATACACAGCTGATTCAATACATAGTTGGTGCAGTTTGTAGCAAGTTCTATACAGAGGTTCTACACACAGGTACACACACATGTTCTATACACAGGTTCATACACATGTTCCATACATAGGGACATAAACAGGTTCAGTTTATAGCAGGTTCTATAAACAGGTTCACACATTGATACACAGTAAGTTCATAAATTTTCATCATATTTATGTGGCTCGCAGCTTCTCATAGGTTTTTATATATAGGTACATGGTTTCTAGATTTGCTCACGATGAATTTTATTACAGATTTACTAGAAGATGGATATGTGCTTCGAATGCCATGAACCAGGGCATTGGGTCAACGTTTGTTCGAAGAGGAAGTTGGTTCAATGTAAAGGCACAATGGATTGCTACTATAAAAAGCTATCCACAGTCTGTGTTTCAAATTCGGAGAAGAATCCTGAACGTAAATACTATAGCTGTTACGACTACGGATTTCTAGATGCCAAGATGGCTGCTCTGAGAATATGTAATAGTCTCACATTTGATAGAGAAAAGTCCTGACCCTGGGCTATATGTGATTGCGGACATTACATGGCATGACACGTTTTGCACTAAAATTGGGACCATCAAAGGATCCAAGTCATTCAAGTTGCAATATCATGTGAGCTGATGTTTGCCTAAAATTGAGACCATCAAAGGATTCTATCCTTTCGATCTGGGGTCTTTAATATATGTTGTTGTTCATCTCTAATGTAGGGTTCATATTGAAGTGCTTGGATTGGGTGGTACTGATTAGCAAATGGGTGTATTTCGAGCTAACTGAAGCTCACATGACATATAATATATGTTGTTGTTCATCTCTAATGTAGGGTTCATATTGAAGTGCTTGGATTGGGTGGTACTGATTAGCAAATGGATGTATTTTGAGCTAACTGAAGTTCACATGACATATAACCACTTGATCGAAGTAGATTGGTAAAAGATGTAATCTCTTAAATTTATTAATGATATGGGCAAGGGTCAAAAAATCGGAAAACCGATACGTATCGTCCAATACATTCAATGTATCGGCGATACATTGAATGTATCGGTTCAATACATTTTTTTTTTGTATAGTCCAGAGAACGGGCGATATCTTAGGATAGCGGCTGCTAACATACCGCTATCTTGAAAAAAAAAAAAAAAAAAAAAAAAAAAAAAATTTTAAGTTAGCGGCTGATATCTTAAGATAGCGGCCACTAACATACCGCTATCTTAAAAAATATATATATAAATTAATTTTAAGTTAGCGGCCGCTAACATACCGCTAACTTAAAACAACGATCATTTTGATATATATATATATATATATATATATATATATATATTCAAAAAATTAAAAATTAAATTATCGGACGATAATTTGAAATTATCGCCTGATAATTTCAAAGTATCGTCCGATACGGGCGATACATTGCCCGTATCGGACGATAATTACCCTATTTTTTAGGGGGTACGATACATAGGCAATGTATCATACCGCCCAGGTCCAAAACCGATACGTATCGGTATCGGACGATTTTTTGACCCATGGATATGGGGCACATTTTTTATCAATGCAAATGGTCCAGCTAGCAGCCCATCATTAGCACCATGTCTCAGCCAAAGAATCATGCTTATGAGAGGATTGGAACCATCCGAACAGTGCAATTTAATACCAGCAACTAAATATTTTATATATAGGTAGCTCATCATATGAGCTATAACTTCGATGAGTTGTATTTCTTAAAAAAATGTGCCACGTGGCCTAAAAGTATGGCGATCACAATGCAACTATCCTTAAATTGATTAATTCCTTTTTTCCCAATTGGGTAAGTAATTTATTTCCAATGGATAAAAACAACTCTAGCCATTTTCAATGAGCGCAAAAGGAAGGCCTTCTGAATCTAACAATCATTAACTAGTAATCCTCAAGTCAGTATACATAACATATCTAATATATCTTAGATAACTCTCAGATGATGGAGATTGTTTTTAAAAGGAAAAAAAAAAGCCTTAAATAAAACCCTAAGGGTCTAAAACTGCCTGCTTGTAAATCTAAAAATATGGAACAAAATGGTATAGGTACAAGAGTAGCTCAGGTTGAAAAACAAAAACTGCTCACAAAATTTAAATGCACAGTAGGAAAAGACCAAAAGAAGCCTTTTGAGAAGGAAAGTGGCACCATAACTCACACCACTAGAAATTGGTCTGAAGTAGAAAATAAGAAAATTACGAACCCTAACTTGCGTTAAACTTGATTAATCTGAAGCAAACTCAATCGAATCATACACAAGATCTAAAAAAATGAAGAAATTGATAAACTACTCATGGATCAGAAGATGGATTGATTTGTTAAAGAAGATCATAAACCAGGCCAAAACTATCTGAAATGGTTAAAACGACTATATTTTTCACTGGAAAATGAAATCAATCAGTAAACACTACAAAAAACCCACTTAAAATTTGCAGATCTTACTCTAATAATCCTTTAATTAAACTTACTGGAAAATGACCTGAATAGGCAAAAACTACCGGGATAAGCCCTAGCTTTCGCCAACGCTCTGGGAGAAGAAACCCCAGCTTTCTTCGACGCTCTTTGAGATGAAACCTTAGCTTCGTTGGCCCTCTGCGAGAGAGAAAAATAGTTTCGTTGGTGATCTGACCCTCAAAATCCTCCAAATTGAGCTTGTTTTTGGTTATTAGAACTCAAAATTCTTCGAATCCAGCCATTTTTTAAGATAGCGAGATATTGGAGAAAGAGATTAAAGAGAAAAAATTGGGAGATCGATTAGGGTTTCGTAATTTCAAAGATCGTAGAGAACGAAGGAGAAAGGGTTTCGCTATCGGAGATGAGAGACAACGAGAGTTAGTTGTCGGCTCCCGACGAGTTGCAGAAGGTAAAGTATGATTAGATTTGCCAGCGTTGCCTATATACACGGCCAGGCCGAGTTAGGTTACTTGCAGCGACCATAAATATAGATGAGTTACAGCCGCTAAAATAGGTGCAACCCACTATTTTTTGGGTTGTGTAAATATGGAGAACCTTTAAATTCACCCCACCGAATCTTTAAGTTCACTCACGTTGAAACACATTGACTAAGTAGAATTAGATGATGGAGATCGATTATCCTTTCAATCATTCACACGATGGATCTTGAAATCATGGGGTTACTATCAGACGGTCAATGTTTTATTTCTCATGGCATATATTTCATAAAAGTGATCTTAACATCACGTGAAGACTCAAAATTGATTTTAAGCTCACATTTTTTGGTGTGTATCACATGAAATAAAAAATCGAACCTTCTGATGGTATGACTATGTTCTCAAGATCCATGATATAAAAAATTAGGATGATAAACAATTTAATTCATTATAAGCGTAGGTGAATTGAAAATTTTGAGAGTGGATTTAAAGGTATTTATAAATATGAAGAGGTTGTATTTATAACTTGCGAAGATCTCTATAAAATTTCTATTTTACCGCTCTAAAATATGAGTTTTAGACTATTCGTATATTTAAACTGTTTTCAGCAATCGTTTTTCTTTAAACAACGGGTGTCTTTTTTTTTATTTGTTTTGATATAGTGGCACCAACGACTACAAAAATTATCCACTAACTAGTGATTCGACCAAGTTAAGCCTAGCGATTTTACCTCTCCTTTAGAACCCTGTGATTCTTCTTCATCCAATCCTGATTAGTGCTGAGGAAGAAAACACTTCCACTTCCATGTTACTAAGTTGGATATCGTTTCATGTTGAGTTTCGTAGTCTATATGATAACTGATTTAAATCAAATGATCAATGATATATTATCAACCTCATGATTGAACTTTACTCCCATCATTCCTGCCAAAAATTATATATGAAATTCAGCTTTTGACAAATTTTATAATTAAAATTAAGAAGACGAGGATATGATTCAAAACAAGATTAATAGAAATCACAAACATCAATGGATAAAACCCTCACAAGTACACTTTCTAAAGCCGGCCTAAGTCGAAAATCACAAAATGGACTGAGGTTTTGGTAAAGTCCAACTGATCTAAAACTGTTGGATGCAAAGGGATCATAACATAAACTTATGAAAGTTAACGTCATAATTCCCTTGCATTCAACCTCTTTAAAATCAATTAAACACCATGTAGAGTTCAAGTGATTGAACTTGACGAAAATATTATGATTTGATACTGGCCCAAAAAGTATGCCATCAGAGGATTCAAATCATTCAATTCCAACATTTTAATATGGAAATTATTATTTCATAATCTACTAGTGGGTTTATATTAAAGTTCTCGGATTCATAGAGGGCGCTAAGTGGCTTACATGGACATACTGTTTGGGCAAGAAGAGACGCCGGCATGCGCTTAATAATACAATATTTGAAAAAAAATATAAAAAAATTTATGATTCAGTGCTACGGCTCTCAATGCTCGGGTTTTCCATCATCTGGCCCGAATTCGGGCCAAGATATGCTTTGCTCAACACGAACTGTTAGCAGGGATGGATACAGGCCAAACTTTTTTCAAACCTAAAATTGTTTAAGTATATTTAACAGTATAATTTAATTAGTTTTAAATCTAATTTTTAAATAATACTATTTAAAAAGATCAAAACTTTTAAAATTAATATTATACTATTTAGAGGCTCAGGATTAGTATATCTAAATATTTTTCTATTACAATTTATATAGTTTATATTATATAATATCTGCTGGGTCCGGGCCGAGTTTTGAGGCATTCAGTCCAAACCCGGTCAGGATTAAAATGGATCGAAGAATACTTAACCTGGTCGGGTCTCAGGCTGGGCTTGCACTCTAAAAGATCAGGTGGTTTTGGGCTAAGTGGAGGCCTAAACCCGCACCGGTCCGGCCCATTGAGACTCCAGCTCAGTGCTCCAGGGGTAAATTTGTCTTTTTGAATATCCTTTTTATCAAATGCACGTCCTCCATTTTAACCCTGCGATGTTAGGAGAAGAAATAAATTCTACGGTTTCTTTTCTTCCGCCGGTCCTCCCTATATATGTTTTTTTTTTTTAATATTAATACAGGAGAAAAAAAATTTGGCGGCAAATTCAGAAGCGATGGTGTTTTTGGTTTCTGAATACGTTTTAAGAGAACCCCCTTTTGGGTTTTGGTTGATTTGAGTCGAGTGGTGGAATTCGATGAGAGCAGAGTTTATACATGAGTTCTTCAGTGCCTGATTTCGTAAGGGGGCAAGTGCCCGATTGGGATGACGAAATCGCTACAACTGCTCGATTCAAAGCTTTTAGCGGTCAAAGATCGGATTGGGAAACCAAGTACTTGTTTTGGAGAGATTTGATTCTTAAGGTGGCTCGTCATCTTGGCACCTTCATTATCCAACCATCCGAGGTGGGCGTTCCTTTTCATTGATATATTCTCTCTCTCTCTCTCTCTGATACCCATTTGGTTTTATTTTTACTTTTAATGTTCTCTATTAGGTGCTTATGAGTTATGACCACCAGCCCTTATAAAATATTGAATTTGTATTCTTTCCCAACATAACATGAATGTTTACATGGGAGGGTCCCCCAACCTTTCCTATTTTTATCGGGAACTTTTTCCAAGGAAAATGCACGTGTGTTTTGTCCACTTAAAATGGGCAAAAATGCCCTTTAATTAAAAACATATGTGCGTTTAGTTTTTAAGTGAGATTGATCAGTCTCATATGAGACTGTGATTGATTGGTCTTGTATGGACCGAGACAGAAGGCCTTTTATGGACCGAGTTCACCTGCTTTAGCAGGTTCCCATCCTCTTTGCTAAGATCATGTTTCCTGCTTTAGTAGGTACCAGTGGCGGAACCAGGATTCTCATTTAGGCGGGGTGCAAAATGAATTAGAGATAAATTTTGTTTAATGAATTTAAATTTAAAGTAATTTATACTATAAAATATAATTTTCATTAAAATTATGTAGAAAAAAGAAATTTTTAACAATAAGAAATTGACAATTGTATATTCATCTACAAACAAATCAAATTTTAAATCCATTGCCAATCGTAAAGAATTCCAGCACATGTCAAATATTAGACTTTGTTTCCAGAGTTTTCAAAAAAGGAAAAGGAAAAGATTCACGGGTTGGGACCCTATGGAGTAAAGCGAAACATTGGACTTAGCCAGGTAAATATGAAATAGTTGGAGACCCTCTTGGGTAAAAAAAACTCAAAAAAAAATGAAAAAGTTGAGGGTCTGGGATCCTATTAGGTAATAAGAAAAATGTTGGACCCTGTCAGGTAAAGTGGACCATGTTGGGTAATCTTCTTTTTTTATTTTTTTATACGGTACCATGTTGGGTAGTCTGCCTTAACTTTTATCCTAAAGACTAGATGCCAATTCATAGAAAACCAGCGAAAGCCCCAAACTGATTAAAGAGAAACACACTAAGAAACACTGGAATTTAGCAATTTCTATCAAGATCGAAAGACTCATATTAACTTCAAACATCAAATTAAAGAACCAATTCTTCAATCAGGTACATATTATAACTAAAAGCCTAATATCATTTCCAACTTTGTCACCAAATTTTGGAAATAAATTATATCAGAAATTATAACCAAAAAAATATCTTCTATGTAACCAATCCATTATATTCTTATTAAAAAAATTTGTAAAGAACATGACCCAAAAAATAAAATGCCCATCTGGATTTTCTTATTGAGCTAATTTAGACCCATTTCCTTTCCTAATCAATTACTGAGATCAGATAGACTTAACTGAATTAGTGATCACAGTCCTCATAGCACACAAACAAAACCTTTGACAATTATTAACAATAAAAAGGAAAAATTACAGCTTTCATAAAATCTCGAGATCTCATATAAGTAGATTGGGGAAAAAAAAGGACCCAGAGGAGGAAATCACCTGAAAAATTGAGGAGAGAGAGAGAGAGAGAGAGAGCGTGCGCAGGTTAAAGCCTGAGAATTGAAGCTCCTCCGGTTGAGGACTCAAGGACAAGGTAGCTCTCCATTGAGGTGAGTTTTAGGGTTTTAGAGAGACAAAAGAGGGAGGGAGGGAGGGAGGGAGGGGTTTATCTTTAGCGGGAGAAAAGAGGGAGCGAAAATAGAGAGAGAGGGCGTGGGAGGGTTTATCTTTAGAGAGCGAAAATAGGGAGAGAGGGCGGGGGAGAGAGGGCGTGGGAGGGTTTATCTTTAGAGAGAAAAGAGAGAGAGAGAGAGAGAGCGAAAATAGGGAGAGAGGGCGTGGGAGGGTTTATCTTTAGAGAGAAAAAAGAGGGAGAGAGAGGGTTTATCTTTAGAGAGAAAAAAGAGGGAGAGAGAGAGCGGGGGTTTTTTAAAGGTAGGTTTTAGAATATATATATATATATAAAGGGTTTGTTTTGGGTTTCAGTGAGGCGCACGCCCGCCCTCGTGGGGATGTAGTTCCGCCACTGGCAGGTACCCCTTCTCCTTGTTAACTCCTCGCATAACAAGATTTTATGTAAGATTTACCTATTCAGCAGTTCTACCCATTGATCAAAATATTGAATTTTCGATACGTATCTTCCTGACCTCCAGAATGATACGTATCGCGTATCGTCCGATACATTCAATGTATCGGCGATACATTGAATGTATCGTTTTAATACAATTAACATTTTTTTTTTTCAAAAAAATCCAAAAAAATCAAATTATCGGACGATACGGACGATAATTTGAATGTATCGTCCGATAATTTGGTCAAATGGGGTCCCTGTCAATCTGCCAAATTATCAGACGATACATTTAAATTATCGTCCGATAATTTGAAATTATCGTCCGTATCAGACGATACGGACGATATTTTCAATGTATCGTCCGGTAATTTGGCCAAATGGGGTCCCTGTCAATCTGCCAAATTATCGGACGATATATTGAAAATATCGTCCGATAATTTCACCGTATCGTCCGATAATTATGTGATTTTTTGGGGTACCCGGTAAAAATGGTATTTACCGTATCGTTCATGTCCAAAACCGATACGTATCGATATCGGACGATATTTTGATCCATGGTTCTACCCTTCTCTCTACTCACTCCTTACCAGAGCAGAGCAGATATTATTTGCTATGGTATGGAGTTAGTAGAGAGAAAGGAGGTTGCTGCTAGAGCAGGTAAATCCTCTTTTGCAAGAAGTTAGAAAAGAGAATGAGAACCAACTAAAGCATGTGAACTCTTGTTGTGGTAGGGGCTAGCAAAGAGCTATGCCATACGCAGCCTAATTGATCTCACTTAAACAAATGCGCACGTGCTTTTAGTTAAAGTAGACAAAACGCACGTGCATATCTTTTCTTACAAAAGGTTAACAGTTCCGAATTCATCAGGTAATAAGAGATAGGTGGGACCTTATCAAGTAAAAACTAAAACTTTTTTACCCTTTTTGGCACTCAGCCCAAACATGAATGGCAGTCTCCAATTTGCAACAACCACAATAATGTTGGACATCATGAACAAATCTCCCCCTGAAACACCGATATACTAATAGATTAAGAATACTATTATCATAGTAAAAAAAAACATTGTAGAAGAATAACTGTTCTCAATTGTAGCATGTAACCACATAATTCTTAAGGAATAAATTTTTTCCAAACTACCCTTTTATAGTATGATAAGAACCACCACCTCTACAAAATTCTAGTCTAACTGCATTGTCCACAATAAGTAGGCCAGCATTTTCATTATTAACAAATATATTGGTGATTGCCACAATTTCGTATCAAATTATCTAAAAGAAGAACAAAGAAAATAAAGGAAAGGAAGAAGAAGGGATTGTGGATCCTTGTAAGTTCTCTTTGCATATTTCATATTATAGTTTGATTTTTGAAGCTCCTACATGAAGCCTAGGACCACGACTAAGGAGCATGATCCTATGAAAAGCACTCGGTCTTTGTAGGTAGCAATTACAAGCCAAAAAGCCATGTAATAGTATGGGTTGGATTAAAGAGTTTCCCAATAGAATCTACAGGAACTTTCATCACCGTGAAGAGAGATTTTCCACCTATTAGCCTGATGGGAAGTGTAGGATCTTATACCCCATTGAGCTACCATTCCGACCAAAACCAATTGGTGATGGAAGAGGTACAACTCAATGTTTTAAGGAGTTTGGAGAGTGTTTCAAGCACGCCTTCCCTCGGGCACACGAGGGTTGTAATGGGACCCAATAATTCCCCCTCACTAGTACCACCCAAGCGGGACTGGAACAACTGACCTAGCTCTAATAACAATCACAGCTTTTATCATTCCATACATTTAAGCATACAGTTAACCATTAAAAAAAAGAAGAAGAATTTAAGCATTTTCAGTTGATGTTCGGTTTTATAGATTAATCTCTAGCCTACTAACTTGTTTTCTATGCAGGTAAAGACGAGTTGGTTTATGCGGGGAGGCTTGACTCCGTTGTGCATCGACCATGTTTTGGTGAGCTTCTTGTGCAAAAATTTTCTTTCAATTATGACTTTCATTTGTTCAGTCTCTTATAACTTATTATTCAGTATCTTTTTCATTAAACTTTTGATGTTGTTTTATCTTTAAAGATTGATTTTGCTGAAATTTTTAGAAAATCTCTAATCCTTCCACATTGTAATTACATGGCTCTTCACTTACCTGGGTAAATTAGGGAAATTACCATGTCACTGTTTGGAATATTCCCTATTTAATTTCTGAAACTTGACTGATCTATAGATTTGCAAAGCAGCTAGATTCATCTGGGGGAATTTGGTTATTTTACTCTGTTAGGTGAAAAGGATAAGATAATGTGATGAATCTCAGGTGGTTCACGGCATTCTGTCTCTTTACGTAGTAGTATTCAAAATTACACATCAGAGATCCTGATCCCTATGTGATTTGATTTCCAATTTAATTTGATTATTCATTTGTTTTGTTTCCCCTCTGATTTTGTTACTTGTTAGCTCGAAATGCACAATGCTGGTGACATTTTTCTGAGTGGAGATCTCATGAATGATCCAACCAGCGGGCGTCTCTACCAGATGTTTAAGAGAGTAGTACATTTAATCGGTACATCAAGATCATCAGCCCCACAAGTAATTTTAGAAGATCGTCTCATCCTACGGATGCTACTGCAGGCATGTATCAAAGTCCTTTTTTTATCCTTACCGTCAGCGCCTATTTGTATTCCAACTTTACTTTTCTCTTCTTCCATATTACCAAGAATTAATATAAAGATCTTTATTAGGAAAGAGCTGCTGAAGTAATCAAACGCTTGTCTGAAAGCCATTGGACTTCTACTTGTGTTATAACAATGGGAAGGTTTCAGAGCATATGTAATGGATCCAATGAGGCCTCTGCAATCTTGAACTACTTATCCAGATGTGGAAAAGCACAGTACCTCTCAATGGGCAAAAAGGATTTCATTCAGGTTTGACCGACTCTCCTTCAAATCCTTTAAGATGGACCTCCTTACAAGCCACTATTAATTTGTGTGGCGCTACTTGGCATACTTCTTAGGTCAATCCAAGTATTCCACCTGGATGGTCATTATCTATACTGCATCCAGTCCAAAAATTACCCCAATCAAAGGATTTTTTACCACAAAATCATAGCGGTTTATTATGGACTGTTAAAGATATGATCAATGGTTGGTATAAAGAGCATCAACCAGATGGTTCAAAGCCTCCAATATGTGTGGCTTTTGGGCTCACTTCATATCAGTATATGAGCTGCCACTTTGATGACTTGGATTGCTCAAACACTTGTGCCTCGTGGCTTAATACTAGGCTTCTGAGGAGGTCCATCTTAGAAGGCTTCTAAGGAGCCACTACCTCTTTAAAAAGTTCTCTTGATCTGGGCTCAATTAATATCTGAGGCTAGTCTACTGTTGACAATTATGTTCAAAACTCAGTTGAGATTCGGTCTAAACTCTTCCAAAGTTGGCGAGTCGACTTAGTTATGCCTAAAAATTACAAATATGCCTTGATTGAGGTTTAAGGCTTTAAGCACATGACCCGTTTAACAGTAGGATATCACCTTAACCAGCTGCGGATGCACATCCATCTATGCTATCTGTTAATTATTTATATTTACAAGCATGATATCAAAACTCGGCCGATACTGATACGTATTGGTAATACATATCGGTTTTGTCGTGTATCGGGGTGGTATAAATCGGATTGATATAGTCGAAGATCGATCTTGTCTGCCTGTCGGTTGATAATGGCCGATACAATTTTTTTTTTTTTTTTAATTTTTTCTATTTTTAATTTTTTTACAAAAAATAAAATAAAATATCGACTGATACAGTATAGGCGATACCATATCCATACTGGCCGATACCCAATGCCGACACTAATACCTTGTTTACAAGTGAATCAAGTAGTCTTAGTTTAATAAATTAAGGCAATAATTTTAACATTGCACCTACTTAATATAAGTAAAAAAGGATATTATGCCTCATAACTATATCAAATAATATGCTCAAAAAGTTATACTAGACTATATTTTTAATTAAAATTTTTATATTTCCCAAAAATTATATTTCAAACAAATTAATTAATTGGTAAAATGAAAACTACAAAGGATTTATAATTCTTAATTAAGTATTGTTTAACTCGGAAAGCTCCATGCCTCAGTCTGATTCTAGTTTTGGTTTTCAATCTATTTATCAGTAGTGATTGTGATCTTACTTGAGACATTTTATATTTTCTTCTCAGTGATCAATACGTGTTTTCATCATTTTCTTAGATTATAAATCTAGTTCATTTAATTTTTCAGGGAGTGAAAATTTCTCTTGTGGCAGCAGCTGTTCCTGGTGTTTCGAGTCTTGATTATGATGCTCTACACCTGATATGGACAATGGAAAGGCTTCAACAACAACTTGATGTGATTGATCAGCATTGTGAGAAGTAATTATATGTTATCTCTTTATAATACTTTTCCAAGAGAGAAATCCTTGGGAAATTGGACTGTGGTACATATAACCATGTTACTTTCTATCTAACTTAGACAGAGATATGTGTTGGTGTTGAACATGGGTACCAGGCATGCAGGAGTATGCCTGGTTTGGTCTCCAAAATGTGACACTTGGCAACCCGAAACATGATTTGGGGTGCCATTTGGAGCAAGGGAGCATTGTTTAGATAATGTCAAAAAAGAAAATTTCAAAAACTGATCCCTACTGTCTGATTTGAGTTGGAATATTGATGGGAACAACAACCCCATTTCAAATTTCCAGTTTCCGATGCCGAAAAATCAGATGGTAGAGATCAGTTTTTTATTTTTTTATTTTTTATTTGTCAATATGATCCATGCAATGCCCTCTTGCTCCATGTGGCAACAAGCTCACATGTTGGGTGCCATGTGGACCATTTTGGAGCCTAGACCAAGCATATGCCTGAATCCATGGGCCAACTAACCGGTTCTCATGTATATATATATATATATCTTAAAAGGAAACTTGATACTGGATTTCTAAATATGTAGTGTCCTTGTTGCATGGGAACTTAGTTTCTATTTAACTGACACAGATGTTTCAACCTGAGACACGGACATAAGTTATCAACAGTGGCTTGATCCTGGAGAGCTTGACACACTTAAACATCTGTATGATTATATCATATTACTAAAAGATATGTAAGGATAAAAATATATGGGAACATTTCTAGTAGGTCAAACAACATAATCTTCTTTTGTATATAATTATAGAGCAAACCAGAAGAGAAGATAATTTAAGATATATTTTCTGATGGATAAAACAAATCCTCATAGTGGCATCCACGAGCCAAATGAATCTAACAGGTGGTTCAGACCAGGGTTGCCTAATTCGCTAGGTGGACATGCGAATTGCAAACCGGTTCGTTTTGAACCGGTTCGTGGTTTGGTTCGCTCTGGTTCGCATAGGATGGGCTAACCGGCTTACAATCTACACAGGCGACCGGTTTCTCTTTTTTATTTTACTCCCGTGCAAAATGTAATCAACGGGTTTCGAACTCTGTTCTGTTTGATAGAGAGACGCACAGAGAACCAATGCTCCACAGTTTCTTTTGCTGTACTATATGCGTAATACTATTAATATAATATAAATTTTGAAAATAAAATACAGTTAATATTTAAATATAAAGTTATTAAAATATATATTTCTTTTTGTTTTAAAACTCATCATACCCCTAGCGAATTGTGAATTACGAATCCGAATTCTTACGGAGCGAACCAACGAATCAGGTAACATTGGTTTAGACACTAAATTTTTTGGTAAAATGGAGTGTCCTTTGTCATTATCAGATCTTGGTGCAGGTCAAAAAAATCAGCATTAGCTTCTTCGAAGTCTGGAAACAAACAAGCTGCTCTAGATCATATACGGCAATTGAAGCTGACCTCTGGTAGCAGAGAAAATTGCGCATCCCTTTTAAGTAGAGTGGAGGAAGTAATTAATGCCATTTATATTGCTGAATCAGCAAAGAAGGTAAATAGACCTTGATTGGATTTTGGTCATTTTCCTGTAGTAACACTGAAGTTTGGGGAAGCTCTTAATACTCTTGCACTGCATCCAATTTATGGCTCGATTGATGGACAGTCACTTGGCATCAATGGATAGAATGCTCACTCGTGCACCTGTTTGCCCATCAAAAAAGGATCCTATGGATTCGACCTGGGCTTTTTAATATAGATTGCTGCTCATATCTAACGTGGATCCATATTGAGTGCTTGTATTGGATGGTACTGATCCTTTGATGGGTGTATTTCTTGGCCTAAGTGACGTTCAAAGATCTGTAACTACATGGAAGAGTGGATTGCCCCCCATGTGGCACCACAGGGACAAAGTATCCCAGTGAAGGGTGCCATGTATTGATGTAGGTGACCAGAGTCAAATTTCTTTATGCTTTGGTGACTTTTTTCATGTCATCATTTTCGTCTGTGATACCAGGTTTCTGAAGCGATGAAAATTGGGGCACGAGCAATCAAGGAGAATGGGATCAGTGTAGAAGAAGTTGAGCTTGTTCTCCAAGAGGTTGATGAGAGTGTTGCTGCACTAAAGCAAGTAGAAGAAGCTTTGGGTAATTTTCAGCTTTGGCCCTTAAACGAGAGTCTGTATCTTGTCACCATAGAAAGTACATATAATTCTTGAATTTAAAGTGAACAATACAGAACTTTTTTATTTATAACGGGGTATCCAGCCTCTTAGAGCACCCGACTAAATCCTTGGGTATGTGCAACACCCGCACATCACACATACCAGTCAGTAGGGAAAAATCCCTGCAAGTGGCCAACACGGAGGGCATTCGAACTCAGAACCTTCGCTTCTTGAGGCGTGGTCCTGGCCTCTGCACCAAAACCCCCGTTGGTTGAACTATACACCACTTGCGTTGCTTTCTTTGAAGATTTGGTATTAAATCTCCCTCTGACTACCCTTTGGGAATGAGCGCCAAATTAGTGAGAGGTCAAAACTTTCACTGATTTGCTTGCTCATAAATAACTGGGCACTTCCCGAGGGTTGACCATTTGATAAGAAGGATATTGACCCGAGTGCCAGCCTCGATTACCTAATACCAAGTTTCCAACTCTTTGAAATTGTTGGTTAAATATTATTATTTTTTCTTTAATATAAAAGAATAATAATTCGGAGTCTTTTCTCTGATGCTCGTGGTTCTTTTAGAATCAGTGCCACTACAGTCCGCAGGTTTTGAAGATGAAGATATCGAAGAGGAGTTTAAGAAACTTGAAATTGAACTTGGAGATGAACACCCGCAAATTCCGATCGTTGAAACTGTTGCCAGTGGCACAGCCAGTGGGGCAGCAGAGGAAACAAAGATTGAGGAATCGGTTGAATCATTAAGTGAAACCTTATCAAATCTTAAGCTCGAAACGGTGTAATTTGTTGAAGCTTCAAACCATCTCTGTACTTATGGGTGCGAGTGATAATTTTTCACCTTTCATAAATTTAGTGAACATCGAATTATTAGAGAAATCTGTATATCCATATTTAGTTTTAGAACCAAAAATTTGAGTGTTAATAGAGTACAAATGCCAATTCATGGCGACATTTTACATATGCTCCTTTGAACCGCTCAAGTGGTCATCATCTATATATGACCTCAAGTAGAGAAAACGGAAAAAATGGGTTTCTAAATTTTTTGGGGATGTGGCATATCTTCCAACTTTGAAAAATGTGTTGATATTTTGAGAGCCAAATCAGTGAAAGGCCAAAAGTAAACTTTCGGTGATAAATAGTTGTGCATCACCATTTGGCTAGAAGGATTTGGTGCATGGGTCATTTTTGGATACTTCGACTCTTCTGAGACTCGCTCATCTACCATGGTGAGTGGGTGATTGCTCTATGAATTGGTATTAAGTACTCGACTCGTTCTCTAGCTAACTAGGAAAAAGTGGTTACTTTTTTGGGCATGTGCTATATAGTTTTATCAAGTGTGTCATGTAATTTGAATAACATGATCTAAAGATCTATGAAAAAAATTAGGATGAAAAAGCATCTTCATAACACCATTTAAAGCGATCAAATACTTTTAAAATTAATAATTATCATAAACTATCATATGGTTTTAACAATTCATCCTAAAGGCCTTCGATGCCATGGAACTATAGATCATTGTCTTCAAATTTTACGACACACACTTGATGGAAGGACAATTTTTGTGAGATCCCTTATCTTGACTTTGAGAATTGATGACATCCCTATCAACTATGGGAATTGGCAATATCCTTGATCCAACTATTTCAACTGATGCTAATTGTTTATTAGATATCAAAATGCTAATGCTATTCTTGCCTTTTAATTTAGGAATAAATGACTCATTTTTTTATACAAATAAGTTTAAGAATGACACATCCTCACGGAACGGTTGAAAAGTGTTTTACCGTTTGATTTATCGCCGATTAAAATTAATTGATTAGTTAAAGTTAATCGTGCGGTCAAACGGTCAATCGCACAGTAATTGCAAAGCAAAATGCGCTCAAAATACCGTCAAAGCACAGTTAAATGTGCAGTCAAAACACGATCATTGCACGCTCAAAAGAGTAACCGCACTCTTTTGCAACATCGGATAAGTAGTTAGCAGTGTATCTCATCAATTCTCATAGTTGATAAAGGATCTTGTCAATTCTCAAAGGGTCTTTGCATTCCCTCATGTTCAAGTTTCCTAAGGTACTTAATTCCAACTTTTTGCTCTATGTTAGCTAGCTCTTAGCTGGACCCATCCTCATCGATGGAAGCAAATCCATCACATTTTAAAATTTTTTTAATTTTTAATTTTGTCTTTATCTTGGGCCAGGGCCACAGTTCATATTTGACAATTATTTTTTTTTTATTAGGATATTTGACTAATTAAATAATAAGTAAGATGTTAATCAACTTAAGTGTACAGAGCCTGCTATACCTATCAATCATATTTATTTATTTATTTATCACCATCAATAATTATTCATGCTCGATTTAGGGTTTAACGTTTACAGGGTTGTAATTAGAATTTTCGTTTAGCGGAGATCATAGTGACAAATTTCGTTTTCAGTAATTTTTCAGTGGGGGGTCCTTTCGGTACATTTCTGATTAATTTTGATATCTTTCGGAAAAAATTCGGGGATTTAAAATATAATTAATATTTTTTAAAAAAATTACTACAATATATACTAAATTACTAACATATTTAAAACAATTTTTTTTAAACATAAAAAAAGAATACTGAATTTTTGCCAAAAAATACCGAAAAATACCAAAATTTTCGTTTGATCCCCTTTTCGGTGAGTTTCGGCAAAATTTGTCAGTATGGTGGAGACTAATGATAGATGTTAATAGTTGTTTTACTACACTTATTTTTTTTTATCAAGAACAAGAATAAAATTTTATAATTTGAGAGCTACTATACCATAAGATTTGGGGGCTTGCACTTTTTTTATTTTAATTAATTAATTAATTTATCGGTAAATGGCAATGGGTCAGGACCGTCAGGCTGGGCAAATGCCAACTTCCCATTGGGCAACTAAAAATTTGGCCTGATCTGACCCTTCCTGAAAACCCAACCCGATTTAGTTAAAAAAAAACCCTCTATTTTCTATGAATTTATATATAAAAATATCGGGTCGGCTCGGATTGCCCCATTACGCGGGTCAGGTGAAAATATAGGTCGGCCCAAAGCCTAGGATATATGCCCAACTCGATGGACGGAGAGATATGTCTGAACAGACACGACGGGTCAAGATATGCCCGACCCGACCCAACCCAACCCAACAAACCAACGATATATGCCAATTCGGCTAGTGGCATATCCAGGATTTTCCCAAAGGGGGGCACATGCCAATTAAAAATAACTTAAAACGATAATTTTTTGTTCTACATTATTAGCATTTGTCAATATTTCGTTACGTTAATGAAGTTAAGTTTTGAAAATATAAAGAAAATTACAAAACTACAACTGTGATAACTTAGATTTATAACTAAATATTCTTTCTTTATACCAAGCTTTACTCATGTGAAAAGAGTAGACTACTTTGAATCAAACCAGAGAGAACATTTTTCATACCAATCTTTCATACAACAAATCTTATTATAAAGAAAATTACAAAACTACGACTGTGATAACTTATATTTATAACTAAATATTCTTTCTTTATACCAAGCTTTATCCATGTAAAAAGAGTAGACTACGTTGAATCAAATGAGAGAGAACATTTTTCGTCCCAATCTTTCATACAACAGATCTTAGATCATGGGTGTATTATCATGGACCAAATTTTGATTTCATATGCCACACATCCTTAAAAAGTGGCTCAACATTCATGTTTTATAATCTCAAGATCCACTGTGTGAAAGATTAGGATGAAAAATGATTTCCATTGTATGATTTAAAGTCTTCAAGAGTTTTTGCGCATGCAATGCTTGATCAATATCGGTGCCCAAAGGCCAAAATTAAACCATGTATCACGAAAATAGAAATATTACTAAAGGCCTCTTGCATGATTGTATTTGAATATGTATAAATACGAATAAATAAAAAGAAGGGTACCTTTATTTGCAGCTACTGAATCATTGAAGGCACCTACGCCAAAAATCATTGATTGCTTTGAATTTTAACATATAGGTTATTTTTCGGCTCAATCTTTTATATAATTGATCTTGTCATCATGGTTGTATCATCAAACATTCAATTTTTTTTTATTCCATGTAACACATAAAAAAATGACTAAAAAAATATGTGACACACATCACCTTCAAACATTATTTTAAGGTCACTTTCTGGGATGTGTGACACAGGAAATAAAAAATTTGTTGTCTGATGGTTGCCCATGATGTCAAAATCCATCAAGAAAGAGGTTGGGACGAAAAATGATCTTAATAGTAGCATTTTAAATATCTTTTGGCGTGCAGTGTGCCCTCAACAGCTCTGTAGGTGCAAACAAACTTATCCTAAAATAACATACGTTAGCGTAGGCATAGTAAAAACTAAAATAAAATAGATAACAAGGTAGAAGAAGAGTGGGCTGTTTGAATGTCTATAAAATAATGTTGTAGTTGTACTTTTTAGCAGAATGGTCGAATTATTCTATAATAGTAAATCTTATGGTTGGATGACAAGTGATGGAAGCAAGGATCAAAATTTCAGGTTGAATTTTGACTTCGGGCATGACCGAAACCGAAATCCCCCCCCCCCCCCTCCCTCCCCCACCCCTAAAGGATCAAAATTTCAGGTTAAATTTTGATTTCGGACATGAAAATTTTGATTTCGGACATGACCGAAACGAAAATCCGAATCCCCCCCCCCCCCTCAATCAAAATTTCAGGTTAAATTTTGATTTCGGACATGACCGAAACCAAAATCCAATCCTCAACCAAGTTTCGGGCATGCTCCAAATTGAAACATTTTGACCAAAAATTTGAACCATGGATGGAAGTCCATGGTAGCCAACTACCTTGTAGAACAATATATATCTAATATTTAAATTTAAATAAAAAAATTTCATTTAAAGAAACAAAAGTGGATAGACACCTATTTTCTTTTGTTACCTCTATGACTATCTATTGTCACTTTTGAAACTTTGTGGGGCTACCACAACCCATAATGTGGATATGCCCCTGAAATCAACCCAACCCCACTCTTGGGTGCTGCCGGTCCAACCCGATGGGCCAAGGATATATGCCTACCTGAAAAACAAGTTGGGTTAGGTCGGATGGTGCCAAAATATACTCCTACCTGACCTGAGATATGGAGGCCGAGTTAGATGTTTTATGATGTGCTGTGAAATATGATGATATTTCACCCCTAAATATCTACATTTAGCCGTTTGATGAAGGCTATCTGATGTGAATTATGAGATTTAAAGTCTTTCAGGTAAATACACTCCAAGTGCATGAAACAGGCCAAGAATTCCAAAAATAATATCAAAACACTGCAACCTTAGACCATTTAGAACTTATCCCGACTTGGTGCTCAAGTTGGACCTTCAAGATGTCAGATTCAGGAAATTGTCAAAACACAAACATTGTAGGGCTCGTCATCAGCTTTCCAACGCCACACGAATTACCTCAATCTGATTTCGGGATAGAAAGTTATAGCCGAAATACCGAGGCAGTGTCTGATGTAAAGTGTAGCGGGAGTTCACGAAAATCTGGGAGGTCGATTGATCAACCCTTTTTGGTTGATCGATCGACCTAATCCGGAAGATTTGGAGTTTCAAAAACAGAATATGACTTGGTCGATCGATCGACCATCTTTAGTCGATCAATCGACCAAGTTTGAATTTGAGTTCGAAAGTTTGTTTGGCCGCGAAAATCTCGGTACTCGTTTGAAGGAATAAAATCTTGAATTCAAGGAAGAAAAAGCGGCTTCTGTTCACGCAATTAGGGGGAAATATATTCTGGGAGATATATTCATTCGGGGAGTCCTTCGGAGATTTATTCTTTTTTTCTTCTGCATTCTTCTATTTTGGGAGACTTCTGTTTTTAGGGAGTTTCCATTTTTCTGCATTCTTCTATTTTTGGGAGACTGCGGTTTTAGAGAGTTTTGATTTTTCTGCATTCTTCTGTTTTAGTTTCTCTACGTTTCAAAGTGTAAGGGCATTGAGTCCCAGTTTCTTAAACTATCTTTTTAATATTCATTTTTGAGAAGAAGATAAGTCTTAGTTTTCTGATTTGGATCCACTTTCAAGAAGGAGGTGTACGTACTTTGGATTAAAGCTTTCGTGGATTTTTGTGGATAATTCTTTACGGTATTTTAATGACATTTTCAACTTCTGCATTTATTTTATTACTTCTTTCAGTTATGTGTGGCTAGTTTCATTAAGGATGGGGATCTAATGAACCCCATCCGAGGTATTCATTTATATTAATATAAATATGTGTGATTGAGATGTCAGATACTTTTTAAGACCCTAATATTCATTGAAAATGATGAAATCACTATTTCAGTTTGAGATCTAGGAGCTAATCATGCCCTATGATCTCATATCTGCAATAATAATTTTATCCTAATTATTACCCATCTCGGGGTAAAGTTTTACTGCCATCTGAGGTATGAGTGTTAATTATACACTCATGGGGTGTTAATCATACATCTCCGTGATCTCAGATTGATAGTATGACTTTATCCCAGTGGTGAGTTCCAATCACGATCTGAGGTGTGGGTGTTAATCATACACCCATGGGGTGTTAATCATACATCTCCTTGATTTTAGATTGTCCTTTGGAAATTACCCTAGAGATTGGGTTCTAAATATTGTCCGATGTGTGAGTGTTAATCATACACTCATGGGATGTTAATCATACATCTCCGTGATCTCAGATCTATATTTTAGAACTCACGTGTGTATGGGGCAGTGCTTCTTTTAAGAAATCTGTTAAAGATCTCACATATCAATCTACAGATTGGTATTCTGTAAATGATAAACCTACGATGGGAAGATTTAGCATCCTAATCCTTATCTTTCATTAATTGTTTAATTCTTAAATTCAGTTAGTATTTATCTGTTAGCATTTATCTCATTTATCAGAAGTTCTCAAAATTTTAGGTTGTTGGTTACTGTGATAGATCTGTGAAAATTCTTTTAGTTAATTGCTATTTTTGATTTTAAATTTTCTAACCAATCCTCGTGGGAACGATCTCGTACTTTGCACCCACTGACTACATCACGATTCGTGCACATGCGAGTACAAATTAAATCTACACATCAAGTTTTTGGCGCCGTTGTCGGGGAATGGGCGTAGAAAATTAAAATTTTTTTGGAAAATAGAAAATTAATTTTTAAGAATCTTTGTAGGTTTGAACTCAGTAATTTTAAAAAATAATAATAATAATAAAAAATAAAAAATCCTCGAGATCGATCGATCGACCTGAACTGTCGATCAATCGACTTGTAAAAAATTCAAAAAAAAAAAAATAATAAATTTTGAGTATCGATCGATCGACCAAAACAGTCGATCGATCGACCAAAACAGTCGATCAATCGACCCTCCAAAATCTGCAAAAATCTCGCTCGCAATATCCGGATTCCGGATTTTTCGAATTAAAAAAATATATATATATTTAAAAATTCAAAATTTGAATCCTAGATCGATCGACCTTAAACGTCGATCAATCGAGCATTCTCTTGGTCGATCGATCAACCTAAACAGTCGATCAATCGACTTCTAAAAAAAAAAACTTTGCACTCTGTGTATGCACACGAGGTCTTCTAGAGATAAACCTTTAGAACCTCTGAATCCTGAGATTGAGCGAGTGTGTCGTTTAAATCGAAAAGAAATTAGAACAGGTCGAGAAGCAAGAACCGAACCATCAATTCAATTCAAAATGAATGCAAATGGCTGTGAAAATCAACATCATGAAAATGAGGAGGAACCAACCCTGAGGGAGTTGTTTGCTCCAATTACTACTAATACTCCGTCCTGCATCACATATCCTGCTACACCTGGTGGCAGATTCGAAATTCGTACCAATGTGATACAAATCTTACCAATTTTTCATGGTATGGATAGAGAAGATCCATATCAATATATCAAAGACTTTGTTGAAGTCTGTTCATCGGTATACCAAAATTTCAGTGAAGAATCTGTGAGATTACGTCTATTTCCTTTCTCTATAAAGGATAAGGCCAAAGCATGGTTAAACTCTTTACCAGCTGGATCCATAACCACCTGGGATCAAATGGTTAAGAAATTTTTGTCAAAATTCTTCCCCATGGCTAAGACTAATGCCTTAAGACGTGAAATCACCGACTTTACACAAGAAGATGATGAAAGATTCTATGAAGCCTGGGATAGATTCATGGATATCTATTGAAATGTCCTCATCACGGATTCTCAAAATGGAGATTGGTCCAATATTTTTACAATGGATTGGATCAAGCTAATCGACATTTGATTGAATCCATGAACAGTGGAGGATTCTTGGGATTGAGAGAAAATGAATCTTATCAATTCTTAGAAAAGTTAGCGGAAGACTCACAACAATGGGACTTCTCTATCAGTCGAGATCAGCCGAAGAAGAATCGAGATCAAGCAGGAAGCTCAGCAAAGAAAGGAGGATTGTATGTGGTGAAAGAAACACCCGACCTGATGATAAAAATTGATTTCCTCACTCAACAAATTAAGGAATTGAAATTGAAGAAAAATGTGAGTGTTGTAAATGTACAACCAGATCCATGCTCATACTGTGCGAGTCCAATGCACACATCCGACGGCTGCCCATCACTGCAAACTTACTCAGAAGATCCTAGTGAACAATTGAATACATTGAACACTTATGGGCGGAATCAGGAAAATATTTTCAATGAAAATAATCCAAATAATTGGAAATATCATCAGAATTTCTCATGGAAACAGGGAAATCAAAGACCCCAAGGCAGAGGTCAAGGGATGAATTTATACCCAAATCAAAATTTCAGTCAGGGACCACAACAACAGTTTGGTCAAGGACAATTCCAACATCACTATGGAGGAGGAAACCAATTTTACCCAAATCAAAATCAAAATGTGCAATCGAGGCAATTGAATCAGAATTATCAGTTCTCACAATCAACAAGTCAACTAGGGTTTGCACAAAATTTTCCTCCACCAAGGTTCAATAATCAACAAGGAAATGCTGCACCACGTCAGCACCAAAATCAATACCCTCAGAGTGAGGATATGTGGAAGTTCATTCACTCCAATACCTCTTCGATATCAAGGATAGAGAAACAACTTGGGAACTGGCGACACTCCTCTGCCAGAGAGAGAAGGGATTATTCCCGAGCCAACCAATTCCAAATCCAAGAGGACAGATGGCTATTGAGCAGGCCTCGACCTCATCTCAGGAGGAGAGCCAACAGCAGATCAAGGCCATCACTACATTGCGATCTGGGAAGCAAATCGATAACAAAGTGGAGATGCCAAAAGAGGAGGAGAAGCATGAACCTGAAATCAAAATCGAGATAAACAAGGAAGCAGCTGAAGAAGAGAAACAAGGAAAGCAAGAGAAGAAGGTTGAAGATAAAAGCGAGAGAGAGAAGAGTTTCATTCCCAAGGCCCCATACCCTCAAAGGCTAGTGGGACCGAAGAAGAATCGTGATCAGGAAGGAATCATTGAAATGTTTAAGCAACTGAAGATAAATATTCCCTTCCTAGACGCCATTCAACAGGTGCCAGCATTTGCTAGGTTTCTAAAGGATTTAGTCACGATAAAGCGAAAGACTAATGTCCCGAAGAAAGCCTTCTTAGCAGAATAGGTAAGCTCAGTTCTACAAGCGAGACTCCCAATTAAATATAAGGACCCTGGATGTCCTACAATTTCAATCATCATAGGGGAGAATCACATCGATCAAGCACTCCTAGACCTTGGTGCAAGTGTCAATTTGTTGCCATACACTGTGTACAAGGAACTTGAGTTGGGAGAATTAAAACCCACAGCTATGACCCTTCAACTTGCTGATAGGTCAATTAAGATTCCTAGGGGAATAGTCGAAGATGTTCTGATCAAAGTAGACACTTTCTACTTTTCAGTTGACTTTGTTGTATTGGATACGGAACCCACTCCTCAACACAGAAACAATGTTTCCGTAATTTTAGGAAGACCATTTCTGGCAACATCGAACACTCTAATCAATTGCCGAAATGGGATAATAAATTTATCATTTGGGAACATGACTGTCGAACTGAATATTTTTCACATTTCGAAACAGTCTGCTGAAGATGAGGAACATGCACAAGTTTGCATGATTGATAACATTGTGGAAAATGAATTTTTTTCTTCAGAATATGAGGACCCTTTAGAGGCATGTTTAGCACATTTTGGCAAAGACTTCGATGTGGATAAGGTGATACACGAGGTCAATGAGATGCTAGACTCAACGCCACTCTTGGGAGAAAAAGAATGTCAACCGAAAAATGAGAAGAAGGAAGAAGAGAGCGAAGAAGAATCGCATCGATCAAATGAAGGAGAGAAATCAAAGCTGGAACTAAAACCCCTCCCTGCGGATTTGAAATATGCGTACCTGGACATAGATGAAACTGAGCCAGTAATTATTTCGGCAAATTTAAATGAGGATCAAGAAGAAAGGCTCATCGAAGTACTTCAAGACCACAAGAGTGCGATCGGATAGTCTATCAAAGACATTAAAGGAATCAGCCCAACGGTGTGTATGCACCGAATTCATTTGGAAGAAAGCGCTAAACCCTCAAGAGAACCACAACGTAGATTGAATCCAATAATGCAAGAAGTGGTGAGAAATGAGGTCATTAAGCTGTTAGATGCTGGGATCATATATCCAATCTCCGATAACACATGGGTGAGCCCAACACAAGTGGTACCCAAAAAGTCTGGGGTTACAGTGGTGAAAAATGAGGAGAATGAGCTAGTACCAACGAAAGTTCAAACTGGCTAGAGAGTGTGTATTAACTACAGGAAGTTGAACTCAATGACTAGAAAGGATCACTTTCCTCTCCCATTCATTGACCAAATGCTAGAAAGATTGGCCGGGCACCAATACTATTGTTTCCTTGATGGCTATTCTGGGTATAATCAGATAGTCATTGCACCAAAAGATCAGGAAAAGACAACGTTCACATGTCCCTTTGGAACGTTTTCTTACCGTCGAATGTCATTCGGACTCTGCAACGCTCCAGCTACATTCCAAAGATGTATGCTAAGTATATTCTCTGATATGGTGGAAAGGTTCCTGGAAGTCTTCATGGACGATTTTTCTATTTATGGAGACAACTTCGGTGATTGTTTGTATCATCTATCTCTTGTTCTTGCGAGATGTGAAGAGAAAAATCTTGTTCTGAATTGGGAAAAATGTCATTTCATGGTGAAAAGTGGTATCGTCCTGAGACATATCATATCATCCCGAGGTATTGAGGTGGACAAAGCTAAGGAAGAATTAATTTCAAACCTTCCACCACCAAGAACAGTCAAAGAAGTTAGGTCATTCCTTGGACACGCCGATTTTTATCGACGTTTCATAAAGGATTTTAGCAAAGTTGCAAAACCATTGTGCAGCCTATTGGCTAAAGATGCCCCATTCATCTTTGATGAAATGTGTACAAATGCCTTTGAAAGTATTAAGGTAGAATTGGTCAGCGCCCCTATTATCCAACCGCCAGATTGGAAACTCCCATTCGAGATCATGTGTGACGCATCGGATTATGCAATCGGAGCCGTTCTTGGACAAAGGGTAGAGAAAGTGCCGCATGTCATCTACTATGCAAGTCGCACTCTCAACGATGCACAATTGAATTATTCTACCACAGAAAAAGAACTCCTAGCAGTCGTCTTTGCTTTGGATAAGTTCCGATCCTATTTGTTGGGATCAAAAGTGGTAGTGTTTATTGACCATGCAGCTCTTCGCTACCTCTTTTCAAAGAAAGATGTAAAAGCTCGATTAATCCGTTGGATTCTACTCTTACAAGAATTTGATCTAGAAATCAAAGACAAAAAGGGATAAAAAAATGTAGTTGCTGATTATTTGTCTCGAATCATTGTTGAAAAAGCTGAGGATCTGATTCCAATTTTGGAAAGTTTTCCTGATGAACAATTGTTCATTGTTGAGAATCTGCCATGGTATGCAGATCTGATTAACTATTTGGTGACAGATCAGATACCTGAGCAGTGGAATAAAAACGAAAAAGCTGTCTTTCTAGCACAAGCCAAACATTATTTCTTTAAGGACCCGTACCTGTTCAAATATTGTGCTGATCAGATCACCAGAAGGTGCATTTCAGAACAGGAGCAGTCAAAAATCATCTCATTTTGTCATGAGCTGTCCTGTGGAGGACATTTTAGCTCAAGGAAGACTGCAACGAAGATTCTACAATGTGGATTCTATTGGTCGACAATTTTTAAAGACTGTCATCAGCACTGCATTTCATGCAGTAATTGTCAAATGCTAGGCAGAATTTCAAAAAGAAATATGATGCCTTTAAATCCAATCCTAGAAGTTGAACTGTTTGACGTATGGGGAATAGACTTCATGGGTCCATTCCCCAATTCTTTTAGAAATTTATACGTCTTGGTTACAGTGGATTATGTCTCAAAGTGGGTGGAAGCACTGGCCTGTAAAACCAATGACCACAGAGTAGTGGTTAAATTTCTTACAAATGAGTTATTTCCATGATTTGGTACTCCACGTGCTATTATTAGTGACGACGGAAAGCACTTTTGTAATAAAATTTTCGCTCAGCTAATGAAGAAATATGGGATCACTCACAGGGTGGCTACACCATACCACCCTCAAACTAGTGGACAAGTTGAAGTTTCAAATCGTGAAATCAAACGTATTCTAGAGAAAACGATAAGGCCCAATCGGAAGGATTGGTCGTTGAAATTAAACAACGCACTCAGGGCCTATCGGACAGCATTCAAGGCTCCCATAGGAATGTCTCCCTATCGAATGGTTTTTGGCAAAGGTTGTCATTTACATGTTCCTAATTGAACATGTTAAGTCTTTAAACTTCGATTTGCAGAAAGCTGGGGATAAGCGAAAATTGGAAATTACAGAATTAGAAGAGGGGAGAGCTGATGCTTATGAGTGTGCCAGATCCTACAAGGACCGCATGAAGCGTGTTCATGATCCATCTATTTTGAGAAAATCATTCATTGTGGGACAAAAGGTGTTGTTGTATAACTCAAGACTACATTTGTTCCCTGGGAAACTCAAAACCCATTGGAGCGGTCCTTTCCTGGTCAATCGAGTACTTCCAACGGGCGGTTGAGCAGTAACTATTTAAATGAAAGTACGCTTTGAAGTCAACAGCAACGGGTAAAACCGTTTTTGGAGAATTTTATTGAGAAGATTGATGAAATTGCGTTGAGAAATCCCGATCAATCGGGATGAAACTGAAAATTCTGAAATGTCGGGCTAGCGACGTTAAACTTAGCGCTTCTTGGGAGGCACCTATGTTGTTTTTGTTTTTTTTTTTAAATTAAAAAAATAATAATAATAAATAAATAAAAATTTTTGAATTCAGTCGATCGATCGCCAATAAGACAAGGGTCGATCGATCGACTTAAACAGTCGATTGATCGCCTATTCATTGTGGGGATTAAATCACTACACTGAATTTTTACATTTGTCTTTATGAGTCAATCGATCGCTGTTCAGAGTCGATCGATCGACTGTTCACATTGAAATTTGAATTCAATGTCTTGTCAGTCTACCTTTTGCATGCGCCGACGTCGATCGATCGACCATTTCAAAAATTCATAACGCGCACTGTTCCAACGCCTGGGGAATTGATTAATGTCAGGGTCGATCGATCGACCATCTTTGGTTGATCGATCGACATTTATTAGGAATCGCGCTTTGATTGCGCACCTTTTCCACGTCCCTGTCGATCGATCGACATACCTATACGTCGTGTCCGAACAGAGGGGTGCCTTTGTGTCTATTTAAAGGACCGAGCGTCCTCCCTCTTCCACATCCCCTTCCGCATTTGAAGTTCTCTGCAAAGGTCTCTGACATTCTTTGTGATGGCATCATCCTCTTTTGTCAGACTTCCGCAGCGCCCTGATGGCGTTTTTCGCGAGCGACCAAAAGGTTGTTTTGCCACCAAGGAGTTGTCCTCTGAATACACTTACGATCTACCGACATTTCAAGCAATGCCCTAGTGCGCCATCTCTCTTGCGTACATCGCTGCGCTCAATCTTCATTTCTTGATGAATCCACCTGATATCAACGTCTCGGAGTGGGTCGTCGGCTTGTTTTATCAAAACATGGTTTGGGTGGCTGCCTCAACCATAACCAATGAGGAGGCCCATTTCACCGTTTCCATCGATGGTTGGAAGCGGAAAATCTATCCGCGCACGATCGCGGATGTATTTGGAATCATTGATGAGCGACCAATGGATCACCCACTTGGTGAAGAACTGGACGTTGAGGAAGGCCCAATGATCGATGATATGTGCAATGGTGTGTATGCTGGCCGAGGAATTGCGACTAAACGATCGGCTCTTCCACGCGACATCCTATTGTGGGACATTGTCGTGTCGTGTAGTCTTTGCTCACGGGGACATACCTCTGAAAGAACTGGACCTCGGGTGAAAGCCCTATACGGTGGCTACAAACGCTCGTGGTTGAATATCCCATGGTTTTTGCACGATTCAATGTGGCCATGCCACGATGAAATTGTTAACCCCCCTGCTGGTGTCGTTGCCCTCATCTACTTCCCTCATCTGGTGATGCAACTTCTGCATCACCTGGGTTTCCCTTTTTATCTTGATAATAATATTGAAAACTTGGCATTCTATCGCTATGTTGGGCAATGTAGATGCACAACTGTCGGCGTGCCGAGTCGCCAGAGGAGGGCCTTGAGCCTGAGCCGGAGCAAGCACCCAAGCCACCCCGCAATGAGGGAGTTTCCCTCGAATTAATGCAGGCTCAGATCAATTCCTTGATCGATGAGCAACAGCGACAATATCATCACAATTTCCGTCGTAGCCGATATGATCGTTCATTTATGCATCAGTTGGGTCAACATTTGTGGCCCGATGGCTATGATGAGATGAGGGCTCGCGCGGGGCAAACAGAAGAAGAAGATGATGATTAGGATTAGGATTTCTTTTTGCGCTATTTGTGTTGATTTTTATTTTAGATTTCTTAGTATCGTAAATTTTCTTTTTCATCTTTGAATTAGAAAATTGTAAAAAAAAAAAAAAATGCAAAATTAATCGAAAAAAAAATAGAAGAGTTTTCTGTTTACTGTTGTGCACTGATAACAGTCGATCAATCGACCATGACTGGTCGATCGATCGACTTTGCAATTTTTTTTTTTTTTTAACTACTCTGTTTGTATTCCAGTCGCTTGATCGACCTGCACTGTCGATCAAGCGACGATATATAAAGTCAACGCTTGTTGACTGGGTTAGTCGATCAATCAACCCTTTATGGTCGATCGATCGACCGATCAGGTTCGAAAAAAAAAAATATATATATATATATATATACAGAGAACAGTCGATCAATCGACCATTCATAGTCGATCAATCGACCATTCTTGGTCGATCAATCGACTCTGCTGAGTCTATAATCATAGTCGATCAATCGACCATTCATGGTCGATCGATCGACTCTGGGAATATCTTTTAAAGTCAACTTCCGTTGGCTGGATTAGTCGATCAATCGACCCTTCTTGGTCGATCGATCGACTGATCGACTTTCGGAAAAAAAAAAAAAAAAAAAACGGATAAAAGAAGAGTCCAAAAGTTTTAAACAGTTTAGTATTGTAGGATTCTTTGCTTTCCTTTGTAGACATCTTTCTTCTAATCTCAAACACTCATTTTCTATTTATACTAAACTCCCTGGATCCTTGCTTCCATCGTTTTTCATCCACCCCCTCCTTCTCATATTTCATCAATGGCCGGCAGAACTTATGTTACAAGGTCCACCCTCAGGAAGATGGAAGAACCAGCAAGGAAATGAGAACGGATTTCGAGAACACACCCTCCGTTGGATCTCACCAACGTTAATGTGGTCGATCTGGACCCCATCCCTGTTCAATTGTGGGAAGAGCCAGCATGTAAAAGAGTGAATCGTTCCGTCAAATCCACCCCATCCTTCTCCACTGATATCGAGATGATTGATTTGGTTGCGATCCCATCACCGCCCCTTTTCCCACATTCACCATCACCCATTCCTTCCACTTCATCTCTACCACCACCGCCGGATGTGATTCCTGATTCCTTCAATCTGAGGAGGATCACCACTGCAATGTGAAATTTTGCGTTTCCCAAGCTGAAGCCAAGATCAGGGATTGATGTGGATGTTTGAGTGTCGAAATCAAAGAGTTTTTAGGATGTTCTACGAAGTTTAGGATATTTTAGGAAATTTAGGATTAAATTTTTTTATGGTTATTTTCTGTTCTTAGGTAGCTTTAGGATTTTCCATTTTCTGGATTGAATAAGTGTAATTTCCATGAATTTTCTTCAATAAATTAGTTTTACTAATGCGTGCCACTTTCTCTGCCTTTTTCGTCTATGAGTATTTTGATTGCAGGTTTGGGGGTGCCCCATTAATTTTGGTCCAATTAGGACATTGAACGATTTAGGTTTGGGGGTAGTCTGTCTATTTTGTCTTACATTAAAAAAAAAAAAAAAAAATTGAAAAGAGGATTTAGTCGATCAATCAACCCAATTGGTCGATCGATCGACTGAGCAAAGCAAAAGATCCATCCAAAAAAATATATATATAGATATATTTTTCCTTGTGGAGCCATCATACATGTTTTTTTGCGATTGTTTTCAAACTCTAGTTGATGATGCATGTAAATTTAATTTTGAAAATATCAATGTCATATTTTGATTACTTGTATCTAGGATAAAGAAATTTAATGTGATAATTTGAGGATAGTCATGAAATTCATGTCTATACATTTTGTGCACGTATGCCATACTTAAGATCTAGAAATTGAGGAACTATTTTGAACTTTGAATCCTAGGTTCTTAGTGGAGACTAAACCCGGTGAGCTTTAGAGCTAATTTTCCGTCATTGATAAGTGAATACATAAACTTGAAGTTTTCTTTGAATACGTATTATTTTGCATAATCTCATACATTTTATTTTGACTTGTGACTTTGCATGACATTAAATTCATATTATTGTGTCAGAACGTATCATATGTTTGCTCAAGACAAATAGGCAAAGTTACCATCTTTTGAGGACGTGATTGAAGGTCATCTTTGGCTCGTTTGTGCTTAAAATATCCCTCTTTATATAAATTTATCATTCTAGTACCCCTTTGAGCTTATAAAAATATTTGCCTTTGTATATTCTTTGATAAGCCACGTTAACCTTTACCCTTTCATAATTTCTAAAAACTCAATCTTACCCTTTTTATTTATGAGAAATTAGGAACGAAGGATGAGAGTGAACGAAAAGAGAGTAAGTGGAGAGATACCGAGTTGTGGTGTTTACTGAGAGTGTATGACAAAAAAAAAATATTAAAAAAAAAAGGGAGAGAAATAGAAAAAGAAAATTTTGAAAAAGAATGAAAAATATGGGGTGTTTGAAGAAGATGAAATTCAAAAGAAGAAGAAAGAGTGGAAAAAAAAAAAACAAAAAAAAATAATAGTGAGAGATTAGAAAAGAAAAAAAAAAGGGAGAAATAGAAAAATCAGAAGTTTGTTTCTTTTTCAATTTCTCAGAAATTTTGAATCCAAATTCTCTTTCTTTCTTACCCTTACCTGAGCCCCATTACAACCCTACAAAAGACCTTCATGATCAAATCTTGCATTGGCAACTGCCTTGTGGAGAGTTAATATGTGATACCTATGACACTTGATATGAAATGCTTAGGATATACAAGTATCTGTTCTTATGAGATTTATTTTTGTTCATTGATTGCATCGTGTTTCATTTATCATGTGAGACATTTTTGTTTGCTTTGTATTAATCTCTCACATGTGAGCGAAAATGAACCCATCATCGGAGCGATCCTATTTCGAGAGTATACCTAAAATGAGGATTGAGTCGAGACATGCGATCTAATGATTTACTGTTTAAATTGGTTCCGAGATGGATGAATCTTGGTTTTGGTATGCACACACACTTCACGTTTAGGCATGAATGGATGAGTTATCTAACGATTTGAGCATTAGACTAATTTGAATGGATATTAGTATGATTAGTATATCATTATTATTTGAAATTGATAATTTGCATGTTGAATTGATTAATGATTTTGAGTTTTGAAGTTAAAGATATATGAAAACCTTGTTTTGAAAACTCAATTTTATCGATGGTTTAAAAAATGTTTTGAAGTTTGTGGGTAACTTCACTGAAAACCCTCAGGAGACAAAACTCCTCCACTAGGGATCACCTAGCGGTTTAAAGGCTTGTTGCATACGCTAAATGCAATCGTGCTCCCTACGAAAGTGGTAATCTTTATTTTCTTAGGTTGTTAGTTTACTATTTAGTTTTGTTTATCACTTTTCTTTGCTTGAGGACTAGCAAAGTGTAGGTTTGGGGGTATAGTGTGCAGTAAAATATGATGATATTTCACCCCTAAATACCTACGTTTAGCCGTCCGATGAAGGCTATCTGATGTGAATTACGAGATTTAAAGTGTTTCAGGCAAATACACTCCAAGTGCATGAAACAGGCCAAGAATTCTAAAAATAATATCAAAACATTACAACCTTGGACCATTCAAAACTTATCCCGACTTGGTGCTCAATTTGGACCTTCAAGACGTTAGATTCAGGAAATTGCCAGAAAACAAAAATTGTAGAGCTCGTCATCAGCTTTCTAACGCCGCAAGAATTGTCTCAATCCGATTTCAGAATAGAAAGTTATAGCCGAAATACCAAGACAGTGTTTGATGTGAAGTGTAGCGAGAGTTCACGAAAATCTGGGAGGTTGATTGATCGACCATTTTTGGTCGATCGATCGACCTAATCCAGAAGATTTGGAGTTTCAAAAACAGAATATGACTTGGTCGATTGATCGACCATCTTTAGTCGATCAATCGACCAAGTTTGAATTTGAGTTCGAAAGTTTGTTTGACCGCGAAAATCTCGGTACTCGTTTGAAGGAATAAAATCTTGAATTCAAGGAGGAAAAAGCGGCTTCTGTTTACGCAATTAGGGGGAAATATATTCTGGGAGATATATTCATTCAGGGAGTTCTTCGGAGATTTATTCTTTTTTCTTCTGCATTCTTCTATTTTGAGAGATTCTGTTTTTAGGGAGTTTCCATTTTTCTGCATTCTTCTATTTTTGGGAGACTGCAGTTTTAGAGAGTTTTGATTTTTCTGCATTCTTCTGTTTTAGTTTCTCGCGTTTCAAAGTGTAAGGACATTGAGTCCCAGTTTCTTGAACTATCTTTTTAATATTCATTTTGAGAAGAAGATAAGTCTTAGTTTTCTGATTTGGATCCACTTTCAAGAAGGAGGTGTACGTACTTTGGATTAAAGCTTTCGTGAATTTTTGTGGATAATTCTTTACGGTATTTTAATGGCATTTTCAACTTCTGCATTATTTTATTACTTATTTCAGTTATGTGTGGCTAGTTTCATTAAGGATGGGGATCTAATGAACCCCATCCGAGGTATTCATTTATATTAATATAAATATGTGTGATTGAGATGTCAGATACTTTTTAAGACCCTAATATTCATTGAAAATTGTAAAATCACTATTTCAGTCTGAGATCTAGGAGCTAATCATGCCCTATGATCCCAGATCTGCAATAATGATTTTATCCTAATTATTACCCATCTCGGGGTAAAATTTTACTGTCATCTGAGGTGTGAGTGCTAATCATATACTCATTGGGTGTTAATCATACATCTCCGTGATCTCAGATTGATAGTATGACTTTATCCCAGTGGTGAGTTCCAATCACGATCTGAGGTGTAGGTGTTAATCATATACCCATGGGGTGTTAATCATACATCTCATTGATTTTAGATTGTCCTTTGGAAATTACCCTAGAGATTGGGTTCTAAATATTGTCCAAGGTGTGAGTGTTAATCATATACTCATGGGATGTTAATCATACATGGGATGTTAATCATACATCTCCGTGATCTCAGATCTATATTGTATAACTCACGTGTGTATAGGGCAGTGCTTCTTTTGAGAAATCTGTTAAAGATCTCACATCTCAATCCACAGATTAGTATTCTGTAAATGATAAACCTACGATGGGAGGATCTAGCATCCCAATCCTTATCTTTCATTAATTGTTTAATTCTTAAATTCAGTTAGTATTTATCTGTTAGCATTTATCTCATTTATCAGAAGTTCTCAAAATTCTAGGTTGTTGGTTACTGTGATAGATCTGTGAAAATTCTTTTAGTTAATTGCTATTTTTTATTTTAAATTTTCTAACCAATCCTCGTGGGAACGATCTCGTACTTTGCACCCACTGACTACATCACGAGGTATTCACTTGCGAGTACAAATTAAATCAACACATCACTTTAAGACCCGATCCGGCCCGGTTTGGAAACAAGGTCTGGGTGGCCATGGTCCGGCCCATAATAGCCCAACCAGTCAAACCATTTAAAACTGCTTCTAGAAACTTTTTACTCTCTGCCACTATTTTTTGCTATCTTATTACCTGGAAAAAAAATCAATATTCATGCAACTCTATGTATTCAAATAGAATGTGTAGGAGGATTTCGCCATGAAACCAATTATCAGAACATGTTTTCGGCAGGTAGATTGCCTAAACCTCTAAACCCCACAGAAACCATACATAGATTTTTCCTTGTATCTTCTAAATTTACTTCACTTTCCATATGCAGAAACCAAAGCAACCCAACGACCCATTTCAATGCCCACCAAGATTTCCATTTGATTTCTCCAAATCAAACAAACCAACCCTCAAAAGCCAGCTTCCAAAACAGCTGTTTCCTTCTCCTTAAACAATCCAACAGTCTACACACTGCTAGAAAAATACATGGTCTTCTGCTAGTTAATGGTTTCTTTGACCCAAATGCACTGTTAAGATCTCAGATTGTGAACACTTATGTTAGCTTTGGCAGTCTGCAAGAAGCTATTCTCGTCTTTAATCGAATACCCGAAAGAACTGTTTTTGCTTGGAACTCGATTCTTAAGGGTTTGCTCAATGCCGGCCAATTTTCGGAAACAATTGAATTCTATCATTTGATGCTGAGAGAAGGTTTAGTACCTGATAATTACACCTACCCACTTGTTCTCAAGGCGTGTTCGGGAATAAATGCACTCCAACAAGGACGGCAGGTTCAGGAGTTGATCTACTTCAATCAAATTTACCACAAAACAAAACCCAATATTTTTGTGGAATGTGCCATCATTGATATGTTTGCTAAATGTGGTAGTTTGAATGAAGCACGACGAGTATTCGAGGGAATGCCCGAGAGAGATTTGGTCTCGTGGAGTGCGATGATTTGTGGTGCAGTGCAGAATGGGGAGTGGGTTGAGGCTTTGAGTCTGTTTAGAAGGATGAGATTAGAAGGGTTTCAGCCTGATTCCGTGATCATAGCAACAACTCTTCCAGCTTGCGGAAGGTTGGGTGTTCTCCAAATGGGTACCGCGTTGCAGGGCTGTGCTATACGAAGCGGATTTGCGGGTGATTTGTACGTTTCAAATGCTTTGATTGACATGTACTGTAGATGTGGCAAAACCTGTGATGCCCATCGCCTGTTTGGTAATATGGATTGTAAAGATGTAGTCTCTTGGAGTAGCTTGATTGCTGGCCATTCCCAGAATTGCGAGTATGGTCAGAGCGTTGACCTTTACATTGAGATGAAGGAATCGGGTGTAACACCCAATCCTATTACAATTGCCAGTGTTCTTCCGGGATTCGCTAATCTGCAGCTGCGAAAACAAGGAAGAGAGATTCATAACTATGTTTTAAGACATGGGTTTGAGTCCGATATTTTTGTTGTGAGCTCACTGATAGATATGTATGCCAAGTGTGGATCAATGACAAAAGCGGAGTTTCTCTTTGAGACCATGTTGGATGGAGACGTCTCGATATGGAACTCGATAATCACAGGGTACGATCTAAATGGGGATATTGATTCAGCATTCAAAATAATGAGAAGATTCCACATTTCAAAATTTAGACCGAATTCTATAACCATCATGAGTTTGCTTCCTCTGTGCACCCGCTTGGTGACACTGAGACAGGGAAAAGAGATCCATGGTCATGCAACTAGAAATGGTCTAGGGTCTGTTGTTTCAGTAGAGAACTCACTTATAGATATGTACTGCAAATGTGGGTATCTCGAACTTGGAGTACAGATTTTTGATCGTATGGTTGACAGGGATATCGTGACATATAACACAATCATTGCTGCACTTGGGATGCACGGCCATGGAGCGGAGGCCTTTTTGCTATTTGAAAGAATGAAGAAAGAGAGAATCAAGCCTGATAAACTAACCTTTATAGCAATCTTGTCAGCTTGTAGCCATGCCGGTCTAGTTGATCAAGGGAGGTGGTTATATAAGTCCATGATCGATGAATATGGTGTTTTACCGGATATGGAACATTACTCATGCATGGTTGACCTTCTTGCTAGATCCGGATGCCTTGATGACGCATGGGAGTTCATCAAAACGATGCCACTTGAGCCAGAAATCGATGTTTTGGGAAGCCTACTTGGAGCATGTAGAGTCCATAACAAGATTGAGCTAGCAGAGCTGGTTGGGAAGCGAATATTCGATAGAAATCCCGAGGATCCTGGGTACTATGTTCTTCTATCTAATATTTATGCGGCCGTCGGGAGACAGGCAGATGTATTGAAGGTCAGAACAATGATAAAAGAGCGGGGTTTGATGAAGAAACCCGGGAATAGCTGGATTCAGGTTAAAGGTTGTGGTCACTCGTTTCTTTCTAGGGATAGATCGCATCTTGAATTTGGTACGATACAGGAGACACTGATGAGTTTGCTTTTACAGATGAAGGATGAAGGATACATTCCTGACACTAGCTTTTTCTTACATGATCTAGTAGGAGATGATTATCAATATACTATCTTATGATGAAGAAATGGGTCATACGCATGACATGGGGGAACCATTTTTCCCTTCCTCGCTCCACATACCAGGCCCGGAGACCTGTGTTATGTATTAGAAAAAAAAAGTATGGTGCCGATAGAAAGCTTCAGGATGGGGCAGAATACTTGCCATAATCATGATTTCAGAAACAATGAGTCAATTTTTTTAAAAAGCTAATTAATGAAGATGGTTTATCCATCAAATAAGCAAGAGATAAGAGACAAATTAAGGTAACATAGTCAATCCGTAAATAACCTAGACTTTCTGTCCGTAGCTAAAGAGTCAATGATCTCCTTCGGTTTCTGATGAGCTTGAACTTTGTATCTCTTCCACCCAGGGGCCTAGCCATGAATTTTGGTTGGTGGGGGCTACAAATGATAAATATAATGCTAGTAGTTATTTTACCATCGATTTGGAGGCTTCTACATCATAGATTTGGTGGCTCAATGACTTATATACAAACAAAGGTTGTATAAGAACCATACTTAATAGAAACTCTAGAGTTAAATGGGCGCCCGAGCCGATGTGGGGGCTTCTACATCATAGATTTGGGGCTTTATATACAAACAAAGGTTGTATAAAAACCATACTTAACAGAAACTCATGGGGGCTTGAGAGGAGCCAGTTCCTCACGAAATCTGAAGCGTTGTGCCTCTGTTGTACCCAGATCTGACACTGTTCTTTCCTTTTTTTTTTTTTTTTTTTTTCTCCCTTATCTTTTTTGGGTATGATAGATTATTAGATTTGATTGCACTGGAATAGAACTCATGCCTTGCCTCATTGGGGTCCTTAACTCCAGTAGACCCTGCAAACATCTCACGCTCAACAAGCCCAATGGTAAGGAGTCGAATTTGAGTTCCAACTCCATGAAGATGGTTAATATCATCCCCATTCAAGTGAAAAAACACAGCTTTTTGTCTAAAAGGAAGTAAACTTGGAAAACTTTCTCAAATCCTTTTGAATATAAAATTTGAAACTGCTCATCTATCTCCTTCCGGCCGTTCTCTATGTCCCCAGTTATATCTAGTTCCGAATATAAAAGGAAGTATAGTGATTTTTAAGTTAAAATAGAGCTGTAACTATAATCAGTACTTCATAGTCATTGCCATGATGGAAGGCAGTGACCTTCTAGGAAACTTGGACGGAAGGATCCTTCGGTCGACAAGGGGTTTGAGACGCACAGAGCTATTTGTGGACTACATCACAGAGGATTTGTGCCAGTTGTGTGCTGTTTCATTTTCGGCTTTCTGTTGGGTCTGCTTCTGAGATACTTTTGGAGTGGGAGCAGATTAGGCTCCCGTAGTCCCTTAGCGGTTGAGGTGGCTGCCTTTTGCTTTTGTACCTCTTGTTTTATTTTTCTCTTTTTCTTGCTTTTGCTTTTTTCGGCAGAGCACCTCGTTGCGCTTTCGCTGTACCTTCGTTACTAATTTAATGGAATTATGGCCTTAACTTCATAAAAACGAGAGCAGTGTTAATGCCACACCACTTAAATAAAGGAAATGTTGTTGACTGCTACGAATCAAACGATGGTGATAAATTTTTTTCTAACTTCCACACAATAGATATTAAGAACATGGGCCTACCATTAGACGGCTTCATGTTGATTCCACGTGGCACACATCCCAAAAAGTGGACAATCGCAACATACCACAAAAAGTAATTCATGTTCACTTTTGGGAATGTGTACCAAATGGAATCAACATGTGGCCGTCTGATGGTAGGCCCATGATCTATGGATCTATTGTGTGGACAATTGGAACCAAGAACGATCTAGATCATCTGATTCAAAGCAGTCAATGGTATTTTATTTGTTTAAGTAGTGTGGCAGTAACAATGCTCTAAAAAAAACTTGATAAAAAAAGTCAATGTCAATGGATATAGAAGTTTGACTTGCACAATGTTTAGCAAAATATAAATATCATTCCATTGATTAAAAGAAATGCTTACAGAGGTGTAGTGCACACCTTTGAGTACAAACTCTAAAAAGATTCAACCTCTTTGATACTCTAACCTGAGTGGATTCTGCTCCTGAATGTACAAAAGTAAATGATGCCACTTATCATAAACTCTCAAAACTCTGTGGATTTAGTACTACCTGCTGTGCGAAAGCAGATGGTTATTGTCAAGGTTCCTAGCTCATGCCAAAAGAACCTCTCCAGAAGATGGATAGATTTCCCTTCAAGTGTTGAACGAATAAATTGAATAAGAAACACTAATCTCAATCCACTGCCATCAAGTTCTTCTCTGATCATGATATCTATGGGAAATGGCTGTTGATCTTACGCTGAATAGAGAGAAAATTCATTTCAGTCCGTTGAACTTGTTACGATCCACGTTAGTAACAACCAATTGCTAAAAACTATGAGCTGGTATTAGGTAACTGACCTGAGTGCCAGCCTCGACACTCGGGTCAATCTCCCGATATTGTTGAGCGCCAAATCGTTGAATGGTCAAAATTGTGCTTTCACTGATGTGCATGCTCATAAATAGCTGGGCACTTCTTGATGCTTGACCATTTGATAAAAAGGAGATTGATCTGAGTGCCAGCCTTGGCGCTCGGGTTGGGTACCTAATACCAATTCAAAAAATGTAACAAAATTTAAGAATAGTTTCAGTATTTCCACCCACTTGTTCTCCCACTCGATTGCATCCCATATCTGGAGAGAGACTCGTGTTGTGATGCCTGATTATCATTTCGCACCAAGGCAGATTGTTGAATGGATTCTTTAGTTGTCTGAAAGTAAGAGCTACAAAAGGTTAACGGACATTGCATACAATAGATAATAAACTTGTTGGATCTTATGCCCCCATTGAGCTACCATTCCGATCAAAACCAATTGGTGACGGAAGAGGTAATGTTTTAAGGTTTTGGGAGAGCATGTCGAGCGTGCCTCCCCCTGTCACTCGTACCACCTGGATGGGCCTCGGACCCCTGACCTTCTTTGATACCACTTGTTGGATCTAATACCCTAATGAGCTACCATTCCGACAAAACCAGTTGATGATGGAAGAGGCACGACTCAATGTTCTGAGATGTTGGGAGAGCGTTCTGAGCGTGGCCCCCCCTCAGTCCCACGAGGGTCGTACAGCGACCCAACAAACTTCAACCAAGGAAATTCTGAGCTAGAGTTCATATCACTTGGATTCAGTACTCAATCAGGGGAGGACGTCACTTGGAATGACGAGAGATTCATGAACTAGTAACAAGTTTAAGGATAAAAGCACAAACCTGTGTACATATCTGAATCCGTGAGCAATCGGCAGTAGCTTTATGCATGATATGTACATTTGTGTTTTGTATCTGATCCCTTGAACTCAAACATGGAGCTGAATCTGGAACCGGTGCTGGACAAGCTGCTCCTGACACATCAGATACTGAAATAACTCCCGTAGAAAACCCTGACAAAGGATTAAAGGGAACACGGGGCATTGACATGGGAAGTCCTTGTCCTGGAATCCCAAACATCTGGAGATTAGATCCAGGCATCCCATGCAAACTCATTGGTCCCGAACCAGGCAAGTAAGGGAACTGTGCCCCACGCATGGGAGGCACAGGAATCAAAGGGCGACCAGAGGAACAGCTTGGGTCAAGCATCCCCATCCCAAAACCCATACCCATGGCCATTCCCATTCCTACACCCATGGGTGAGAAATGAGCCATGTGTGGTGCATGCATATTTTGCATCCCTGCAGGAAACATCATTGGAGGCATACAAAGCCCGCTTCCCATCGACATGATCTGTATAAGGAAATTTAAGCTCTTTAGAACAAAACGGATAATTTTTTTACGAGAACCCAAATATTCAAAGATACACAGACAGCAACTATACCTGTACTTGCAGCTGAAGGGTTTTCAGATACTCGATGGCTTCGTCGAGCATTGAAGCTTTGTCAACCTTAAAAGGGCATAAAGTTCTCATTAGTGCAAACCAGAAGTGATTTTTTCTTTTGATCGGTGCAGAAAGAGGGAAATTAACCAGGAGCTGGTATTAGGTACTAACTAGTGCTTGCGGTGACCCTTGGGTCAAGCTCCTTTTGTCAAAATGGTCAAGGCCTTAGAAGACTTTTTTTTTTTGACAATGCAACGCTACATTCATTAACAAATAAGAACAAAACACAAGGCCGTAAAAAGGAAGAATGCTGGGGACCTGGGGGAGTGATGGCTCACACAGGTCCCCGGACAAACAAAACAACAATAGGGGCTTCTCTCATATGGTGGATGGAGCTCTACTCCTAGTCTCTAAGAATCTCCTCTATGGACGACGCAGAGCACCTGGAGCAGTGGTGGAGCCAGGATTTTTCTGATGGGAGTCCCTCATGAAGACCGGTTAGGCCCCAACTGCTCGGTCCTTAAAGGGCCTTAAACATTTTTATTTAACGAAGGGGGATCCCCGAGACACCCCCATCAGAAAAAATGGCTCCGCCACTGACCTGGAGGGGCAACTGGGCACCACCATGAGATGTCCTCCAGGCCTCAGAGGATGAGTGCTATTTATTGTTGGTCCTAAAAAGCTGGACCGCTGATTCATCGCCTACCGTCACTTGATCAATGAGGGAAGTTCCGCGAGGCTAGTGATTGTCTTGAGCTGATGTTTTTTCCCAACCATCTTGCTCCAAGATTTCCACCATTGGATCCTTGTGCTCCATCTTGTTTTCCACACACCAAATGGGTCTATAACCCCATTATATAGATGGATGGGATTTGCCTGTTAAGGCTCAAGGTGAAACGACCCTCATTAATCACGTAACGGTCAATGAGAAATCATCCAATTAACCGTGCGCTGACAATGAAATTAATCATCTATTGATAAGGCACCACGGCCACATGTGTCAACATTTATAAGCATGCAATTCAGTAAACTTCCGTTTTGACCTTTCACTGATTCAAAAACTTCAGCGCAATAACGACGATTGTCGGTTAGAGATTGACCTGAGTGCCGCCATTGGCACTACTACCTCGGTTAACCAATGTCTACATTAGTGTTGGATATCAAAATAATAAGAATGAGATCAAGTATGATCCCAAAACTCATCAATGCGTAATAGATATTTGACCTTATTGCAGTTCGGTATGAGCTCTTGCAATGCACGCATTTTTTCGTTGATCCTATCTCTTCTCCTCTGTTTGTAAATGAGCAAACCAAGTAACGTTAAACACCCTTAAAAATAACAATGAAACAATTAAGAATTAATGATTTTTTTTACTCACTCGTTCTGATAAGTTATGCACTTCTGCAGCACGGGTTCTCTTCGCACTTGAGCTCCGGCCAGTCGTAGATTTTTTCACATCAACAGATTCGTCTTCAATATCCTACATCGTTAACAAACCAGTTATAAACGAGGAAAGCAAAACGAAGATGGGGAATTTCAATGAAAACCCGGTAGCCTACTTGGTATGGAAACTACGCATGGTGGGTACCACTTACTTCGCTCTGGTATTCAGACTCTTCTACATCCCGGCTTTTCCTCTTCACCCCATGTTTTGGATTATTTGACACCCCCCCGGCACTGTTGCCTGAACAGACCGAAGAAGAAGCAACCACAGGCTCGACATTCTTCTCATTGTCTGCTCCCCCTACTACTGCACTTGCTGCAAAGCTTGAACTCTGAGAAAGAACATGATCCGATGGTATATTATTCCTAAATGCATCTTCATGAAATATAGCTTCCGACTGCTCAGCAGAGATCGGCTCCTGGGAAGGCTTCGCAGATGAATGTAAATCCACCTTCATCAGTGCTCCAACTGATTTGCCTTGAATTCCAGAGACAGCTTTTGATCCATTATTTGACTTGATCAGTGAAGATTCAACAGGGCTGCTACTGACAACCGATACCTTTCTGGAACTTCTCAACCTATCTGAGGTGGAAGCACCAATGCTCTGAAGATTGGCTTTCACAAGAGCTGCCGGTCTCGAGAAATGGGAAAAGTTCATGAAACCTGTATTGTTGTTAGTCTGTGGTGGTGTGGTCCTTGGCGTCATCTTTGCATTAGGCCTTTCAGCCATCGAAATTGGAGTGTGAGTTGAATTACTGAAAGAAGTTTGTGGCATTGTTGAAATTAACTGGCTGGTTCTAGGCTTGGTAGGTTCAGAACCTCCACCAACAACATTAGATAAACTCACTTCTCCTCGATTCATGTCACCTGTATTCCGAAATCCTTGACTAAAACTAACATTTTTATGGACGGGTACTTGATTATTCTGCACCGACGGTGAAGTCATATTGACCCCGGATAATTCAGAAAATAATTCCGAATAGTAATCGTTCGGTAGACAATCGTCAATAGGGTAATTTAGCCAAGGACCCGTATCATCATCTTGTACCAATCCAACCTGACCTGCCGGTCCAGATGCCGAGAAATCATTCATGAAAGAACCCATATCAAACTTCGGAATCACGGCATCTTCGTCTTCTGTTTCTTTATATTTGGGACCCTGAGAGGAAATATTAGTAGGAAAGCCACTCTTCCGAGTTCTACTGGACTGACCCTGCATCACAATCTGACCGTTTTCCCATAGTAGCTCGACACACTCGTCGTCGGGCCTGCAGCAAAAAGCAAAATTTGATGTGAAATTCAAACACTAGCTCCTGAGATTAATAAAAATTAAATAAAAAAATCAACAGAAAACTCACGGAAAAGATAGATTGGCCGAGTAGTTGATCATCTTTGAATGGTTTGATTCAAATTTTCCCATTGTAGTCTGATGAACTCCAGAGTAAGGCATGATAGATCGAACCCGAAACACTGTTTCTCAGTCAGCCTCCAAAATTAAAAAAACAATCCATGATTGGATCTGTCCATACCCCAAATTAAAGAACCCAATCCTTAAGAATTCCCACTGAACACAACCAGGACCTACTCACAAGTTTTTTAAAAAAGAATACAAGAAAGGCTAACAGTACTGTAATATCCTAGTCAAACAAAAAACACTTTGTTTTGCTTACGGGTTCTAAAAAATACAAATCAGCCCTCCATTAAACTCTAATTATTAAATTAACAACCCTTATTCTTCAAAAGTCTCATTGAACAAAATCTAGGCTAATTCACAGATTAAATTATCCAAATTAAATACACTGTAAGGTCTCCAACAACCTCATTAAAAAAGAAAGCTTTTTATTTTTTCATTTCAATCCTTCAAAATAGAACTATCCCTTTTCTTAAAATCTAACCATTACAGTAGAAAACACTCTCTAACTAATTTTTCACATTCTTAGAAAATAAACAGGCCCCCATTAAGGAATCCAGCGAAAACACAGTTCAGATTATGCTATAAATATTAGAATTAATCAACAAACTCAACCAAAAATCTTCTAATTTACTTAAAATCAACTAACCCAAATCCGCAGTTCCCATTGAAACATCTCAAATTTCAGTTTACGTTCTAATAATCTCTACCAAACCCATGAACCAAAATCATAAAAAACACACAAACAGAAAAAAATAAAAAAGAAATCCACTCACTCTTCACCATTCTCCTTGCCTCTAACCAAATCTCTCAGGCTTAAAACGACGACTATATCTAAATTCATACCGAAAAATAAGCCCGTTACATTAAAATTCAAAATTTTCTTATGGGTCTGTTCAAAATGTACACCATTTTCTGTTTGGAGGTCGAGGAAGTGGGAGTTCTCGAGAGAGCGCGGATCCAACTGCCGGTGGAAGAGGGAGAAAGCTTAGCAGGTGGACCAGAAAGCTAAGATATACAGTAACTCATGTTAGCATAACTATGGTTAGTAATTAACTCTCGTTTGTTTGCTCACTCCTCTTTTTTTATTCTTTTTTTCTTTTTACCCGTTTACTAAGGTTAGAATGATTGGATGATGGCCCAGCAAAGGTTCTAATCCAATGGCTAGGGTTCATTGTTGTGACAACAAGTTTCAAGGATAAAAAGATAAGGTATAGTGTCCATATTATATGCTCATGTGAGTCCTATGATCCTATCTTATGGTTTTTAATATACAAAACAATAATATATGTAATTATATATACAGTAATATATGTATATTATATCATGTTTGAGGGATTTAATAACATAAGATTTGAAAAATAAGGATAACGAGGATTATGATAGAGTTTGACTTGCTCTTAGATCTTGATGGGCTTTTTAATAACTTGTTAAGCTAGATTGTTGGAGAGGTGTTTGTGTTATTAGTAGTGTTCTTTTTGTTTTGTTTATGTAAATTATTATATGGGAGCCATTACTTGCACACGATTTTCAAGTGATTGCACCGAATTTAAAGAAAGACCAAGTATTTTAGAGACATGTGATATGTAAAAATGTAATATGGGCCGTCTGATTGTGATCATCATCCATTTATCAGACTGTCATATATTGTTTTCATATGGCACATATCCCTAAAAGTGATTGTAATCATGGCATACCATGAGAAGTATTCTCGAGTCCCTTTTAAGGATTTGTTTCACGTGGAATCAACATCTGAACGTCTAATAGGTGGGTCATGATCTCCAGATCAATTACATGGAAGATTGAGACAGAAAAAGACCACCATTGTTCTGTTCAAGGAAGTCAATAGTTTTAATGGTGGAAACTCCAGGTTGCGATCGATAGTTTTAATAGTGGAAACTTCAGGTTGGGGAGTCAAATCTTCAACTGCAAATATCGGTACCCTTCCATTAATCTTAGATGCTTTTACATAAATGAAAAGGTACGGAGGGGCCTTAACTCCTATATTTGCATTGAAAAAACTTTATTAGAGAGTAGGTAAATAAGATATGATGAGATTGAGGGATTAGATTAGATTTTGGAGACTTGGGACTCTTTGACCCTCAAATGCAGCATTCATTAAACTAATTTATGGGTGGATGGATGTCTTTCTTGTATTGAATATTTTAAGGCTGTGAAAGTGATTGAAGTTGTGATAGGGCAAATCAAGGGGGGGTGGATCTTGTGTGAGGTGTGGATAGCAATTAGCAAGATTACAACTAGGGGACCAAGATGTTGGCCACAGAGTCATCACCCACTCCCCGAATTGGCGTTTTCCATGTCAAGTGGTCCCCCTATGAGCATTTGTGGGTGGCACTTTGCGCTGATTCTGAAAGTGATTTCCCTTATGCTTTGAGTTTCATCTTGGCTGGTGTTACTACCACACCATTTCATGTTACAACAACCTCACTTAAATGAACAAAAAAAAAATTGTTAATTGCTTTAAATCAGATGATGGAGATTGTTTTGCATCCCAATCTTTTTTACAATAAATCTTGAAATCATGAGCCTACAATCACACGGCCAAATGTTGATTCCATGTGGCACACATCCCAAAAAATGAACATGAACTATGTTTGATGGTACGCTATGGTCGCATTCACTTTTTGGGATGTGTGCTAAGTGGAATCCATATCTGACTGTACGATTGTAGTCCTACGATCTTGAGATCTATTATTTGGAAGATTGGGATGAAAAAATAATCTCCATCATTTAATTTAAAGCAGTCAACGTATTTTTTCTGGTTTAAGTGAAGTGGTTGTAACATAAAGTGGCATGGTAGTAGTACCAGCCTTAATCAATCCAACTAAGGAGGGTCTGCGGTTCACGTGCCTGTTCACCCATATGTTGGGTTGGCGTAGGAGAGAGATGGCTAGAGAAAAAGAGAGAAAGAGGCATTATTTTCGTTGCGGTCCCAATGATAGTGATCTTGCTTTACACATTATCAATCATTCAAATTAAGAGGGGTTTGTTAACCCAGATATAAGGGTCGTTAGCGGAACCTCCCGAACCAGGTCAAGCATATAAACTTGACCCATTTGGTGGGGTTGGTGAGGGAAGATTTTGACTTAAATCGACCTGACCCGAGAGCCAATAATTATGTACATTTTTTACATGGATTAGATGGGTTTAGCTGCACCTTGGAAATAGTTCAATAGTTGAAAGCATCACTAGCATAAGCTCTGACCACCCCGGTTTTATTTGTGGTATTGGTTAAGTTTTCATTCAAAACACATTATGACGCGTAGCATCGGTCACATATAGCTAAGGTTCAGAACTTTCCTATATCCAATATGGGACTATCACACCTAGGCCCTTGCCAGCCCTACCCAGATGACCAAGAAAGAAGAAAACTAACACTTTCTCTGCCATTCTCATTACTTCTCAATTGGCATCTTGTTTGGTGGGCTTTTACTTTTCCAGTGCATTGCAAGGAGATCATTCTGTTAACTGTTATAAGGATGAATGAGGAAGTTACCTACCATGAAAACAATAAAAAGTAAATGTAAATCTTGTTCCCCTTATTGAGGTCACCATCTTCTCTTCAAAGGTCTTCAAAGGTCCCCTCAATCATTTCAGCATGAAACTACCCATTCTCTGTTGGCTTGTAAATAAATGGGCTCTTTTCATCCTAAAGTTAAGTAACAGGAGGTAAAAGATGAAAAGGAATAGGGTACTGGTATTTGCAACTCGATATTCGCGGCCATGAGAGCTGTTAACTGCATTGAATAAGACGATAATATCATTATTCGTCCCAATCTTCCACACAATAGATCATGAGATCATGGCCCACCTATCAGACGGTCCGATATTGATTCCACGAGGTATAAATCCCAAAAGTGATCGTAATCATGGGCACACCATGAAGTGTTCTAGTGTCGCTTTTGGGTATGTGTGTCACATGGAATCAATATCCGATCATCTAATAGGTGGACCATGATCTCAAGATCCACTGTGTGGAAGAATTGGACAAAAACATTAAGCAGTCAATGACTCTCGCGGTGGAAAACTCTGGTTGCCTTTACCGAATATTTGGATGCAAATAACGATACCCAAAAGAAAGTCTAACAAAACTAACTAACTTTGATTGATGGGCCAAACTTGTCATTCCCTCAAGAACAGAATCTAACACCCTCTGTGTCGGTGATCGGACAGATTAGACGGGCACTCTACAACATTTTCTTTTTTCCTTTAAAAATAATGCAATAAAGTTAGTGCATCTAACACCATCAAATTCCTTCGATACGGAGGTTGAGATTATTTAAGGTGTATTATTGAATGCACCACCCCTTGCATATAAGTGAAGTACTACCTTATCAGGGGTTAAACTTGTAGCTCAATTTAAGGTGTTTTGTTTTGCTAGGTTGAAGCTGTGGCCTATGGTCTAATCCTGGCCTTACAAAACTATAATGATGATGAGGATGAGAAATTAAGTTTTGATAACAAATAACTAGCTTGTGTTGCTGAGGAGACAAATAAAGCTTGAATGGGACACTCTTTGGCTGCCTTTGGGTTAGCTCTTTTGGGGGAAAGAGCATCTTTTTTACTTTTTGGTTCTGACAAAAAATTATTTTTACATTTGGGTATATAGTTCTTTGCCTCATTTGCTCTAATAGGAAGCTGTTTCAAGTGATAAAATTACTCCATGCCTACTCTAACTCACAGCATATACAAAGAATTGGTTTTGCTCTTATAATTGCTAACCCCAAACAGCCTTTTGGACTTTTTAGAAAACAAATATTGCATGTAAAATAATTTAGCATATTATATATAGTATACTTCACAAAGTTTTAGAAAAAAAAGATTGTAACGATTTTTTGAGCTTCCAATAAAACATTCGGTCAACGTGTGAGAAATATTTATAATTAAAATTAATGAATCACACTTATTCTCAATTAAATATAAGATATCATTTGTTTAATATGGTATTTTCGTAGCTTTGTTTATCAATGCTTCTCACATGTTGACCAAATGACTTTATAGAGACTTTTTCATAATTTTAAATCACCCGCCCCCTCATAGACGGACCAAATGAGGTCTTAATGACTTTTTTTTTTTCTTTTCTAGAGTACTATAATACACTAAAACTTTTTGTGCCCATTTGAGATCTTCGTTGTGGCACCTGTTTGCACTAGAAGGTTGAGAACTTGAATGGGATGTTCCTTTAGTTTGAGAGGTTTGTGTTATATATGGCTCTAACTTAATAGAGCTCGCTCGAGCAGGAACCAAATCCGCTCGAGCAAGATGGGTCACTCATTAGGGCCAACTTATTGGTGTAAGTCGCTCGAACGACTTTGGTACTCGCTCGAGCGACCAATGCACTATTCTGAAAGGCGGTTTCTCTGGTCTAAGTCGTCCGAATGACTTTGATTCTCACTCGAGTGACCCGCGTTGACCTAATTGCGATTACACTCCGTTTTTGACTAGTTTCTCTTAGATTAGAAGTAGGATTTAGTATCTTCTATATAAGGAAAAATGTCTTGGACGAATTGAAGGAGTTAAGAGAGTTAATATATCATTATAAAGCTTTGGTAAACTTATTTAGGATTTTGTAGAGAGTTTTGGTGAGGATCGAGTGTTCTTGTATTCTTGTGGAATCTTCAATATAGTGAATCATCATTGCCTGTAGAAGTAGGCATATTACTGAACCACGTAAATATTGTCTCTTGTATGATTGTGCTTGATTTCCTTTTATTTTACGTTCTTATTTAATCGTTCATCGTGAGATCGTTGATTAATTTGAGAGTTTTTACGCAACAGTTTGAACCTCTTTTTTTTTTATAATCTTAGTGTCTGGGCCTCTTAAAGCACTTGACTAATCCCAGGGCCACATGCGAACCCCAAGTTAGCACATGTTGAATCAGCATGGGATATAAATCCTTAGGGTGGCCCAATTTGAACCTCTTTGAAACACCACTAGCAGCTATGTGGAGGTGTCTCCCTCTTTTTTCTTGAGCGGCGAAACAACACTACAAAAAAAAAGATTATCAGTGACAATTTTTTACAGCAAAAAACTGCCGCTATTAACAAAATCTGAGAGTTTTTACGCAACAGTTTGAACCTCTTTTTTTTTTATAATCTTAGTATCTGGGCCTCTTAAAGCACTTGACTAATCCCAGGGCTACATGCGAACCCCAAGTTAGCACATGTTGAATTAGCATGGGATATAAATCCTTAGGGTGGCCCAATTTGAACCTCTTTGAAACACCACTAGCAGCTATGTGGAGGTGTCTCCCTCTTTTTTCTTGAGCGGCGAAACAACACTACAAAAAAAAAGATTATCAGTGACAATTTTTTACAGCAAAAAACTGCTGCTATTAACAAAATCTATTAAGACTATTAGTAACAAGAATATTAGCGGCAATTTTTTTATTAATAGCGATAGTTTATGACTGCCACTAATAGTCTTATTTTTTATAGTGGCCTCTAGGGCTTGCCTGAGATTACCTAAGATCGAACCTACAACCTACTAGGGTTTGCTTCAATATTCTAAGAGTATGAGTGGGAATTGAACCTACGACCTTAAGATTGAATTATTGTTAACCTTAAGTTGAGCTACACTATTAATAAGCCTCATTAAGCCAGGCTACTATATATATGTAACAACCCAGATTTTTAGATTTTATTTTAACGGTGTTAGATGATGCACCACACTATGTACTATGCTAACGCTCCACATCAGAATCGAAACCCACCTTTTAAAATAGAAAATTTCTAATTTTTCTCATATCAAAATTAGACTCATTGCGAAGTGCTCGTCGATACGATTCCAACGATATATAATTTGACGATTTCTGACAAGAATATAAAAAGTTATGCCCATTTTAACTGATCAAGCAAGTCAAAGGGTATAATTGTAATTTCGGGAGAGAAACACCAATTGGTTTGGTGCTTATGCAAAACGCTGGAACGAAACCTTTTCTCAAGCTATCCAAGTTACGTATGAATTCTTATTCCGTGTAAAAATCTCCTATTCTATTAAATCTCCCACGAAAAGTGTTAATTAGAGTTGACCTAAAATTTTATACCATTATAAATAAAACTTTAAAAGCTCTCTCCTCTCAATAATAAGAAATTACTCTCTCGAGACTTAGACGAGCCGATGCCTTGGGAATCGACCTTTTCAACCCGAGGTGGGTACCCATCAATCCATCTTGTTCTTCTCAGATTCCGTCGCGTAGGATGCGTTCGATCGCGCATCGACGGGTTTAAAAATCTTATTTAAACCCAAATATCTCATAAATTAATAGATCTATATATTTAATATATGCTTTCCCTTGAAAGTTATATATTTTGTAAATTGGGTTTATATGTTATTTCTCTTTTCTTTTCAAAAATTCCTTTTGTTTGAGCCATTAATATTCTACCTTATATTAGGTCTGTATATTTAATATGTTTACTTCCTCTTTTATGTCTGTAAAATTAATTAAATTTTAATACGTATAAATTTGATAGATTGACTTAATTGACATAATATCATATTGATATTATTTATTTCTAAATCTATATAGTATAAATTTATCCTTCTACTAAGACTATAATAATATATATTATTGTTGCAAGTTTATATTATTATTTATTTAAAATTAATTAAGCCCAAAAATTAAATTATATTTTTATTTTATTTAAATAAATAATAGATTGTACCAACTTAAAGTTTCAGGTCCGAACTTGCGGCTACGAACCCGAATTCACGTCCATGAACCCGACCTCGCGACCGTTGATGCACCTGTCTCGGTATTTTAGTCATAACTTTTTACTCCGACCTCGGATTAATGCGATTCTTACGACATTGGAAAGAAGACAGCGAGCTTTACAACTTTGTGTGAAATAGCCATTTCACGAATCTGACTTTTTAGAGGTCAAAATAGAGCAACAAGTCGGGTTCAATTTTGAATGAATCAAGGCTATTCGAATTTAAGATTATTTTCTAAATATCATGACCAAAGTTCTTATGTATATTATATTGTAAAGTCTTTCGATCGATGGTCATGATAAATCATAACTTAATAAGTATAAATATTATTTAATTTAATTATCTAATTATTATATATATATATATCAATTTTATCGCTTCAACGTGACCTCTTCGATAATACAAAGTGTTAGAACTTCGATGTCTTTATGAAATCGAACTCTGACTTTTACGATTATCGAAATCACACTTATAACTCTATTCTATAATTATATTAGTGTGGTATGTAAATAAACATAAATATAAGCATAATCAAAATTTAAGTATAAATCGCTCGTAATGTGTGATACTTTTGTATTTGCAACTTAATCAATTTATACGAGTTAAGAATATGTTAGAGTACGTAGAGTGTATGAGATCATGCCTACGCTTGGGCGTGGTGACTTCTTGGGATGGTATCGAGCGAGGAATACACCGTATTCACATGCCTTATAACTCATGGTGGAATGGGGTGAGTGTGAATTCGGTGTAATTCCATTACTTGCGGTGGCATATACTGATGATCCTATCACCCGAGTTTTATCTGAGAGGATAAGATATGAGATATGATCGAGAATCGACTTTGGGCCTTAGGCGTGGTGAGGTTTCTTTTACTGATTCGTGAAACTTCGATATATTGGCGTCATGTATACGTATGCAACACCTTTATGGTAGTATAAACTATCACACGAAGTACATCCAGGTTACTACGGAACTTTTTTCTTGGGAAGCGTGCATTATAAAGGTTGGCTCACTATAGTTTATCATAGGATTAAGTATAAGAGTATGATAAGATGTGAGTATGAGAATGCGATAATAAGCCATAGCTGTGTAGGCCAGCAAAAGATAAAGAACTTAAGTCTCTGTACGTGCCGTTCCTTGCGTAGCCACCGTAAGGGCAACAACGTCTTTCAGCCAAGACGGATCTCTGGGAGAGATTATGAGTATGAGTGAGTTATGAGTGAGTTTGGCCATTATGTCTCCCCATTGGCTGGGTGGTGGAGTATGAGTATGACACGAGGCGTTATAATATGGTGGTATGATACTATGTTGACCCTCCCATAGTAGCTCGTGACTCGCGCATGGTCGTTTAGGATTTCACTAGTATGTTAATTACGCTCATGCGATGTCTGAGGCGTATGTGCGAGAATGATAATAATACATGGTATGATATGTTATGAGATATGGTAAGGCACGTTAGGATATGAGTGTCTAGATCATGGTCTTGCATTTATGATATGATATGAGTTTTACGATATGCACGTAATTTTATCTTCCTTTTGTTATCTGCTTTGAGATATTATGTTTATCACTCACCAGATGCACCCACAATACACCTGAGTAGTATGGGGTGGATTGGTGGTGTATCCACTGAGTTTACGTGACTGAGTAAACTCATCCCACGATAATCTAACAGTTGCAGGTGATTACGCTAGTGGAGTAGACGCTGGCCATCTAGATCTCGCCGACGCTGATTTCATTGATTCCGCGGGCGTTGAGTACCAGGAGCCTTTGGAGGGCGACGCTGCCGGTTATCAGGAGGACTACGGTGCTGATCTTGATTCGAGTGCCGGTTACTGATCATTGTGGACTTGGTATTGAGTTTTATTGATACTAGTATTGCGGATTTTATAGTTTATTTTATCGGATTTGTCTCCGACTTTCATTATCATTTTATTAGCGAATTATGATTTTATTACACTTATTCAGCATTTATGATTATTTTATATTCCACTTTGGTATGTTGGCTTTCACGGATTTCGTGGAACCATTATTGCACGAGAACTCTGATTAGGTGTATGTCCGCTTAGCATATCCGGGATATGTGCGGGTCATAACTCGGAATTCTAGGCCCTCGGGATGGGGTAGAATTTCGGGTCGTGACAATATATGGTCCCACTGTCACAGATACTAGTAATGTAAGCTATTCAAACGAGGTTTCGACAGCTGTGACGGCTCGAACATGGTGCTCCTGCTGGTGCTGTGGCAGTGCTCAAACAACGTAAGTGTTTTTATTGAACTCGTACTATAAAAAAATAAGACTATTAGCGACAGTTTTTTACTGTAAAAAATCGTCGCTATTAACAAAAAAACTATTAAGACTATTAGCGGCAGTTTTTTGTTAATAGCGATAGTTTTTAACTGCCGCTAATAGATTTATTTTTTGTAGTATCTGCAATACAGGACACCACCCGGCTGCTGCTAATAGATTTATTTTTTGTAGTATCGGCGACACATGGCACCACCCGGATGGTTCAAGATCAGCACGGTATGTGACAACAAACCTTATAAGGACATGTTCATAGTTGGCCATGCACATGAGTGGTGTCTTGTGCTCTTGCTTCCCTTGTGGCTATCTTATTGGGATCTAATCCCATTTTCACAGCACAAATAATTTTGGACCCACTTTTTGTTTTTTCGATTCTTATGCGTGTTGAAAGGGCTCTATTCTTCCCTCATTAGAAGGTTAGAATACAAGAAAAGGCCATTCAGGCATCAATCAGTAGGGCCTTTAATGTGTCTGCTAGTGTATCTCATATTAAAGAGAGGATATTCTACATCTAAATCTACTTAACTAATCAAAAGACTAGCTTTAAGAATTCCAAATCTTAAAAGTAATTAACAAATCAATCAAAGCTAGGCTAATGAAACCAAAGTAGGCCTTCCAACAGTGGCTCAAATTTTAGGTTTTAGGATACATAAGTGAAGGAATAATAAATAATAATTTATTAATAAATCAACATAGGGTTGGCACAGTGGCCGTGACCATGCCTCAAGAAGCAAATGTTCAGAGTTTGAATCCAACCCTTGTTGTTTATCCCTACAGATTGGTATGTGTGATACCCCAGAACTTAGTCAGGTCCTCTAAGATTATCAAAACAATAGTTCATTGATGGAGTGGGCCTTGAGCTTGTAGTACAATGGAAGGTTGACAATATTGCAAGGTCAAGTCAGAGATTCGAGCCCAAGTCATCTTTAAAAGAGAGACAAAATGAGATTAGTTGAAGAAAGTTCTAATGTATTATATTATTTTAGAAAGTTCTAGAAAAAAGAGATTGTCAGGATTTTCAAGGTCTCCAAAATGTGAGGGAAAAGGTGATTTGAAATATGAAAAAGTCCCCAATATATCATTCAGTTAATGCATGATAAACGTCTATGGTTGCAATTACGAAAATAGACTTCTACAAA